>JAJNNQ010000008.1:18122500-19610000 GCA_027886175.1 Phylloscopus collybita
ATTCCAGAGCTATCCAAAATGCTTAATGGATGCGTTTTCATGTAGGAAGAATATATAAGCAAATCCCAGCTTTTCCCAAAATGCATTACATACCACTTGAGTCTTACAAGATACTTGACCCAGACTCCCATGGCTAAAGGGATTAAATTTTTGTGGGTTTTTTTTTTTTTTCTACTTGCATGGTAGCATGAAGGAGAACTCTTTCCAAGGGCTGCAGTCACCCAGAGTTTCCTGGTTCTGAACCTAACTTTGAATCCAGTTCAAAGTGCTCCAAGACAGACTCTTTTATGAACAGTATTTCCACAAGGCGCAGCAGTGTGGAATCCCATGTACCTGGGCAGGGTACATGCAGGTTCCCTGCTGAAGGCAGGGAAAGTGCTACAGCTCTTTGAGTCTCCCCCGAAAATAAGCACACTCCTGTTTGTATCTTCTGCCTCAAATGCAGTGTGGGTAGTAGGGGAGGGAGGGGATCTCATCTGCTCTGTTCTGGTGAGACCTGGATTGCTGCATTCAGTTCTGGTGACCCCAACACAAGGAGGACATGGAACTGTTGGAGCAAACAGAGGAGATCGTGGAGATGCTGAGGGGACTGGAGCACCTCCCCTGTGGAGCCAGGCGGGGAGAGCTGGGGCTGCTCAGCCTGGAGAGGAGAAGCTTGTGGGGAGACCTCAGAGCTCCTTCCAGGGTCTGAGGGGCTGCAGGGAAACCAGAGAGGGACAATTCCTCAGGAACTGCAGTGCCAGGAGCCAGGGAATGGCTGCCAGTGCCAGAGGGCAGGGCTGGCTGGGATCTTGGGCAGGAATTGTTCCCTGGCAGGGTGCCCAGAGCAGCTGTGGCTGCCCCTGGATCCCTGGCAGTGCCCAAGGCCAGGCTGGACACTGGGGCTGGGAGCACCTGGGACAGTGGGAGGTGTCCCTGCCAGGGCAGGGGTGGCACTGGAGGGGCTTTGAGGTCCCTTCCCCCCTAAACCATTCTGGGATTCTGTGTATTTTCCTGGGATTAGAAAAACACTTTGGAGGACACTGAGAATGTCCTCTCTTCCTCTCTGTCTTACTCTCCCCTTTTTTTCTTAATCTTTTTGCCTTCTCTACTAGAATAGATTTGTTTTTAGGTTCTGGGATGTTTGTAGATTTTGAAAGGTGAGTGAAAAGCAGTGACTGTCTTGAGGATGCTTCTACTTGTGGTTTTGCAGAATTCTCTTGCTAGGCTTATCAGTCTCATCATCCCTTAGACCCATTTACTACAGGCCTTTGTTTTCTTTCCTCCTTTTCCCCCACCTCAGGCTGCAAAGCTTGTTTTTGTTTGTTTTTTTTTAATTGCAAGAGCATTTCTAGATTGTCTTCATGTCCCTTTCTGGAGCAGCTGGCAGTAAAGGAAAAAGAAATTTTCCAAGGAGACATAAATCAAAGGAACATTACAACCATGTATCCATTAATTACTAATATCCATTAATTACTAATATCCTTCTCAGTGCATTGCAAGATGGAAAAACAGTGACCAGTGCAGGTGCATTACTGGCAGCAGTGCAAAGCTTGCTCATTGTCAGTGCAACAAAAGAACCATCCCGATTTTGACACAAAATTTGCTCCTGTAAAATTCCCCAAGTTGTAAATTCTGGAATTTAGAATTTAAATTCTGAATTTAAATCCTTCATATGGACACAGGAACAAACTCTCCTTGCAGCTTGGAAATTACAAAAGGCTAACGATGCAGTAAACAACCTTCATTATCTCTCTCTGTACAACCTTTTAATGACTGTCATTGCTTTAGCTCCAAGAGGTTGGTGATCTAATTAGGTCAAATTGAATAAGACTGCTTTTATGCTAAAGCATGAGAACGTTAATTGAAATCAGTCCATGTTCAGTGAAAATGCTGGAGATCTCACTGATAATTTAAAGCAATTAAAAGATGTTGTCCTGAAGCAAGGCAGAAACATTAAGTGTAAGAGTCTGTTAAAGAAAACTACCTAAAATATTTAAATTATATTATACTGCCAAGATGGACTAGGGATAGCTGAAGCAATTAGAAACCCTGAAGCATAAACTCAGTTGTGTAATCTTCTTTGAGCTAATTCAAGCCATTTGTTTCTTGCAAAGTCATGGGTATTTTTTAAAATCCCATTTGTGACATTTTGTGAACAATGGTGCTCTTCACTTGCAAGCCTCCAGTTCTCACTTATGGGCCACTGTGCTCTAAGAAAATTTAAATTGAAATCCATTTTCCAGGTTCATTTTAAGTTTTTTGTTCATAGGATGCAAAACGTTGAGTTGGTAGATCTGAAGGTTAAAATCCAGTCCCTTGTTTTTTAACATACTTGTAAACATGGCAGGGTAAACATGATGGGTTTTCTTTCTGAAATCCCCAAATCGCTCTTAAAATCATTAAGGTTGGAAAAGATCTCCAAGGTCATCAAATCCAACTTGCTGAGGAGATGAGAATTTAGAGCTGCACATTTGGAAGTTCCTCCTGGGATGACTAATAAGGCATAAGATAAAGAACAGGATAATAATAATAATAAAATTTTGAAATAATATCTGCAAAGTTTATGTTGTTGCTATCTGCATTTAGACATGATGGACCTGACTGTTACCTGCCACCTCTGGCAGGGCTCGTGTAGTTCACTGAGGAGGTTTAACTGCAATGACACATGCTAGGAATGCTGGACAAACATGAAACTGTATCCAAGATTTATTCCATAAATACACCATAGGCACAGGCTGAAGACAGCTAATTTAATCTGCCAAATAGTAGTAGTTATCTTTTGTGGTCTGACACAACTTGTTTTTGCAGATTTGTAGAAATCTTTGTCTTGGCAGTTTCCTGCTTAGCCAGAGTTGAACATATGGAGGTGTAAAAGGAATGATTTGGAGTCAGCAGCACAATGCAGGTGTCCTGCCAGGGGTTCTCAAAACAAGGATTTGAGCTCATTTTACTGGTGGTGTGTATGTCCCAGTCCCCAAGGCCTGATTATCCTGCTTCAGCTCCAGCCCTGGGTCCTGAGGGGTTTTGTAAGACATCCAACAGTCCTGACCATCAGCACATCAGAGTCTTCCTCCTGTGGTGCACACTAGGCTGTCATCCATGCCCCAAAATCTCATGGACATTAGGGATGGCCATCACCTGCTGGAGGCCAGGGTGGGTGCTGCAAAACCTTCCTCCCCACCACACATCTGTGGGGGATGGAGGAAGAGGTGAAGTTTAAATCACACAGAAAAGAAAGGGAACACAATACTTGGAAGACTTCACAGCCTTGGAGTAGATATCAGTTAATTTTTATTAATTGCATTATTAACAGTGTTTGTTCCTTGTTTTTATGTGTACAAGTGCCCCCCTGCAACAGCAAAGGCTTTCACTTTTGGATTGAATGCTACTCAAGTTAATAGTGGAATTTGTCCTTTTTCCTTCAATTTCTAGTCCTGTTCCAGGTAAGAATATTGGATTGATACAGCATTTTTTGCTTCTGTTCCTCCTCTTAAAACTATTTTAGGAGAAATTATGCCTATGTTCTTACAACAGCAGGGGGAAAAAGCATTAGACACCTCAAGACTCTAAAACTAGAGCACAATTTATTACATTTGAACCAATTTAATAAATTTTCTTGTAGTTTTTTGTTTCTTGAATTGTAAATGCTTTGACTGTGCAATACTGTTACTTTTCATCCCTTTGTTTATCGGCATTCAACACGAGGTGGAAGGAATAATGTTCTTAGTCAAAAATTGGAAGCAAGTTATTCTACTATCATTTGTTGATCTTCCATGCCCTGGATTACTGCAGAAACTCTGTCAGCCTTCTGGTCACTCTTTATTGATCTTAATAAAGATCAATAAAGATCTGTGTTTTCAGACAAAAAAAACCCCCAAATTAGTCTCCTTTATATTATGAATATTGTGCTACCTCAAAGGATATGTCTGCTATAGGTGTGTACTATGGTGCCTACTGAGTCCAACTGGGATGAACATTTTATGTGCAAAAAGTGATGGTCAGAGACAACATATTCGCTGGACAGGGTAGAGAGAACATAGAAGTAAATAAAGATTTTATGCCAAGTAATGTATCGATTTGTTTAGGTCATTCAGGAATTATGAATAATGTCAGGAAGTGAGGCTGGGAAGCGCCTGGTATTTGGTGCCTTAGTAATGAAATCTTCCTTCCTCTCAAAATATTTCTGTGAAAAAGGTCTAGAAAGGTAAAGAACCAGGTCTGCCCACAAAACATCCTTAGGACTTCTGTGCATGTATCAGCTAGAAATCTTTAAAATTCCTGTATTTTTAAATGTGCACCTTGTAGTAGCTCCAGAAATAATAAACTTTTTTTTTTTCTCTTTTTAGACCTAAACTGCACGTAGAAACTTAATTTAAACTAGCATTTTACAGGAAGCTTAGCTCACCTTTCTGGATGAAATGTCCTTTCTGAAATTTGAAGAGCAGTCTGAGTTAAGTGTCAATTTGGCTGAGCTGGTTTTCCCCCATCACTTCCTCTTTACTCTGTAGATCACCTCTAACAAGTTTAGCTTTTATGCACTTTCATATTGCACTAGAAACTCACTGTGAGGATGCCATGCCTTATTTCCTGTGCAAGATATTTAATCAAAAATGACCCACAATTTCAAGCATGAATGCCCAACATCTCATTATTAACCACTCCCTGGGACTGTTTAGAGTGCTCTAACCTCAGCTGGGATGTGGTGACAGGATTCAGGAGACCACTAGTGTTTTACAGTTTAGGTCATCTTTTAACTCTCCTGGCTATTTGGAAGGAAAAAGCAGGGGGAAAGTATCCTGGTAGGTTTTTGTATCAGCAGTGAAATTGTTGATCTGTGTGACCTTGGTCTTATTTGAGACTTCAAGAAATCAAGTAAGAGGCAGTCCAAAGAATGGACTCTTGAGTTAATTTGCTTCCCCTGCTCCTTGACTTCTCAAGGGTTTTCCTACAAGGACACTTTCCAGGGAGTTCATGAATTTTTCAGACAACTTTCATCACTGACCTTTCACTTCAATTTGAAGAGAATGGCAAGGTCTGGGCAGAATGACATTGTTACCATTGCCTTTTAATTTGTCTGGTGTGAACCAAATACAACTACCCAGCCTTTGTAATCGTGTTGATCTAGTCTGCCTAGACCTCACTGGTCTGGGCAGAACATTTCTCCCCATCTTAATCTTTACAAATGTGGTGTTACTTGGTGAAATAAAGCTTGAAAGAGGGTCAGGAAAAAATGATGAATAGAGCTGAAAGATACTTTTTCTCATTGCCCAGTATTTTCGAGGTCGCTCAGGGATTGTTTGTTTTCCCTTTTGAAAGAATAAGGTTTGAGTCCCATTCATTTTTTTGGAAGAATGCAGATAGCTGGGTGTTTTGTTCCTAATAAAATTAGAGATAATCCTTCTGCATAATGGCAGCATGGGCTGAACTGATAAAATGGTGGGAATGAGGAATATTGCCCAGATAAAATATAAAACAAGAAATGTGTGGCCATTCCTGTGAGCTGCAATGTTTTTAACACATCATTTAGTCCTAGGCCTTTGTAATACTGGTGCTAATTAAGTGAGGAACCAGTTTACGTCAGGCTGCTACAGCAATTATCATGTCCAGCAAAAGGTCACATTAAATGATTTGGGTCTCAGCTCCATAATGGCTAATTCCAACAACACTATTTCAAGACAGTGATATTGCTTAAAATTTGTAATGCACTCATATTCTGGCAAGGAAGCTTTTGTGTCTCTATGGTGAACAGTCTGCTTTTATGAAGATAATTATTATTCTACAGATCTCCCCTTTTTCTCCTTTACATTTGCAGAAAAACTGCAGTGAGCTGTTGTAAACTCTGAGTCATCATTTACAGGCTGCAAAGTGGGGTGGTTTGGTGATATCCACAGAGAAACATGAAGTGAACAAATTAAATTAAATTAAAAAGGAGGGGAAAAAAGCAAAAGGAATCTTGTTACGTTGTTGTACACAATGCTCTCAGAGTGTTTTGTTGGTACATGTGATATATCCATAGAACTTTGACATGCAAATTAAAGCTGCTGAATCCCAGCTAAAGATCATTAGATATTTTTATCAGTTCTAGGTTTTCAGATTTGCCCCATTATGCTTAAGAAATAACAAAAAAACCCCACTGCTGGCATCAGAATCTGCTTTTTGATTACCTTTACCTTTCTTTAACAATATTTTATGTGCATTTAGAACATTTTGCATTTCTTATTGTGTTTTAAAGGGTGCAGAAATTCTCTTTGACTCATTGTCAGTCAAGCATATCTCAGCTCATTATTTTATCCTAATTTAGCATGGTTATGGAATGTTCTGGGCCATACTGTTAAAATAATAGTGAGATAAGAGTTGCTGCACACAACTCTTGGGATTAAAACCACATCTGCCGCCATCAGTACAAATCCTGAGAGAACAAACCTCCCACCTGGTGATCCAGCTCTGTCCTGTCCTGTGGTCTTGCCTCAGGGAATTCTGAGGTCATCCTTCCCTTAGGAGCATATGTGGGAAATAACATGTCTATATTCAGGTTGAAGAAATGTTAAACTGAATGTCTTTACTGTAATCTCATGCCTTCAACTTTGGGAAGCAAAATCCCCAATTCTGTTATACCACAGACTATTATTTTTTTGTACTGTTGAAAAGCAAAGCAGTTTTTCCCCTTTGTAAATGCAGTAATTCGAGATTTGCTGTGAGTTTCAAACACTGTTAAATAGACAAAAATGTACCTTGTAAGTATTTCCAGACTGGACAAAGCTTTGAGTTTTGAGTCTGGGTTTGATGCTAAATTGGCACTTCTCTGGCTGATGGGAGCCCTGGGAGCTGGGGGTGATGGGAGCTGCTCTTCAATCTGCAGGCAGAGAATCAGAGCTGCTACCATTCACTTTCCATGCATGTTTGTGTTTTTTGTTTGTTTGGTTTTTGTTTGCTTTTTTAATGAAGAACAGGATAATATTTTTCTTCCAAAGTGTATGATATCAGGAGTGGAAAAAATATGTATGTATATTTTTTCTTTTTAATTAGGATTATGAAAGTTTAAAAGTGTTCCTAAAACACTTAAGCTGAATGGTTTATTACTTTTAAAATTACCAGTAAGTAGAAAAAACCATCTTTGCTGACCACCTGGTATTTTTTCAATGGCATTTTGTTTTCCTTTAGATATTGCTTTTGGTTTGCATTATACTGTTTGCCCACCTAGTAAATTTTCATGGAATTTCTATCTTTCAGCACCTAATTTTTGCCTATTAGGTTTAAACAAGATAAAACTGTTCTCTGTGTAAGTCCTCTGGGGAAAAGCTGTACCTAAGTGGTAATGGGAATTATGGTGAATGCTGAACCCAGCATCTCTATATGCTTGCTGCAAAAATTCTCTATAAAACATTTCATGTTAATATTAATCACATGGTCTATGTTGTTTACCTGGAGCTCCTTCCATGAAAACAGCCACACAGAACTAAAAAAATTAAGTAACCAGAGTGTCTGCACTTTAAATGTTTGACTTCTGTTATATCAAGAATTACATTGATATAACAATGTTTAAAGGAAACAACAAGATGCTGCTTGTTTATAGGAAAACACCTATGGGAGAAAAATAATTTGAATCAGTTTTAGGCTGATTTTAAGATTTAGGGTTTTTTTTCAGTCAGTACAAGTTCCAGTTGTGCTGGTTTGCACACCAGGCTGTTCAAGAGCATTCTGAGGCATAATTAATTGATGATGCATGTGTGACATATCGCTGCACAGTCATTCAGTCCCTCCAGACTGACACAATTATGCCCATTTTATAGATACAGTCAGCCTGCTCTTTTCTCCTGGGATCATTGTCCTGGTGACACTGAGATTGGATTTACTTCTCTTAGGAAGTGGCCTCTTTCCAGTTGATGGTTACCTATTGCTTGTAGTTTGGCAATGGAGTACAAACTATATTTTATTTAGAGAGTCCTTCCACAGTGTCTCAGTGATCATGCAGAGATGAAAATAAAGCAGGCTCTGACTTCTCCTGCAACTTACTAATGAAAAAAATAATTGCTTGTTTGTTCTTGTGGAGTCTTTAACTTACACATTCAAAAGTGCTCCACACTGGCCAAGCTGCCAAAGCCTGAAAGGCTGGCAGCTCCTTTAATATGAAAAGTTCAAGCAGCTTATTCATGCTTTCTAAAGGAGAAAAATCTTAACTCCCCATTCTCTAGATTAGCTAAAAGCCTTTTGCTATCAGTTTGTATTGCTTTAGAGTTCGTTCCTAACAAACCTTTGTCCTTGCAGTGTGTAGCTCCCAGCTGTCAGAAACCATTTCTGCAGCTTGTGAATTTAATCAATTTGGTGTGTCTGCTGAAAGTAATAAAACATCATTGGAATTCTAGTTGAAGAAAGTTAATGCACTAACTGCTCCCCATGTGACTGCAGACAGCTAAACTGTAAGATATGCACTTTCTACTGTAAAGCTCTTAAAAAAAATTACACTGATATCCTTGGTTGCACTTTGACTTGTGGATTAATAGACCTTTAAATTTGAAAGCAGCTCATCACCTTGCATTAAATGAAACAAGGCTATTTTGGACAGTTTTTAACAAAGGGTCATGATAATATTAAAGGTAGATAAATACAGAAAATTTCAAAACTTACCTCCATGGGCAGCCCAAGGCCTCCATCTCTAGGATTGTACTCACCTGTTCATCTCTTGGGCAGCAAAGTCTCTGTGCAGGTTTTCTGTAGCATTTCTGGACTATATCTTCTGCCTTTTTTAGTCTGTGTGTGGTATAAACTTGAACCCCAGAGGGTGTCTCAGCTGGTAGATCACTGCACTGTGTTCTTATTGCATGCTGTGTTTGCTTTTCTCTTGTTACTCTGATTTTGTTTTAATTCCATGGTACAGCTCACATCATGACATATAGTGGCCACTTTAGTGACCTAAAGAGGGGTTACACAATTTTTTTGTGAGGTGATAAATAGGAGTGGTTTCACTCACCAGCACTAATCATGCAGGCTGGAAGTCTCACATGGGTAAATCTGGTAAACTCTAAGGCAAGAGGAAATTTTAAGCTCATGCCAAAAGTCAGAAGAATATCTTCAGAAGGAAATGATGGTTAACAAACACTTGATTCTGAAAACCAGCAGTGAAACAAATGGGTGAATTCTGAGAGAATGTACTCACCAAACAGTAATAACACAACAACAAAGCTAGCAGGAATTGGGGATGGTAGTTTGCTGGCAATTGGTTGAAAAAACTCCACACTGTGAGGATTTAGTTAAGGAGATGTGAAAATAAATCACTGAGGCAGTGTCCAGCAAAGTGTATTGACCTTCACACCAGTACTCACATTGCAAATTACAACAGTATCAGTGGCAAGGGAAGAAATAAAGACTAAAATACAGAAGAAATGCAAATGTGAGCAGTGGAAAGCCATCCATTACAGCGTGTGAGAGGCAATCAATAACCTCTTAACTAGGCAAGGGAGAGAAAATAACTCTGCATGGTGTGTTGTCAGAGGGTGCAAGACCTCAGGCCCTTTCAGAAAGTGAGAACAGTTGCAGTGTGGTACAGATTTGCTAATAATGAGGCAGGGCATTTAAAACCTCTGTGAGATGAATTTCTGAGGGAGCACAGAGAATAAGGAACATGGGACATAGAGCTCAGAATCCATCTGCCTTCATCTCCAGCTGCCTGGAGTGCCAGGTCAGGATAATGGGCAGAACACCTCAGTCTCTTTTCAAACCTCTGAGACAAACCCCTGAGAGAGAACCCAGCATGCAAATGGAAACCATGCAGAGCCAGGAAGGAGTGCTGGGAAACTGCACTTTCCATGGGCAGGTCTCTCACTCGTGGATGGATTTTAGTTGGTTTTCCTCACCTTTTTCTAAGTATGATGGGAAACAGATCTGATAACACAACCTCATGTACTTGTGAGAAACGATGCTCACTTTTAAATTTTCCAAGTTTATTAAACTTCAACAAAATACAACAAAATACTGAATAAGGAAAAATTACACCACTGGGAGCATGGGACTAAACTGCCATGTGCTCGCTCATGAAATGGCTGCTTGTCTTGGTTTGAAAAGACAGGTGTCTGCTAAGGAAGGCAGGAGCTTCCCTTGAAATGGAAAATGTAAACCTTCTCCTTCTGAATTATTATAATTTTGAAATTAAAGGGTTCCTAAATAAAGATATGGGACTAGGAATAACAGTTCTTTATTAGGAAAATTAAAATAAAAATGCAGTAGTACAAAAAACCAAAACAAAAACAACAACAACAAAAAAAACCCCACTGACAGAATTAGAGTATAACCTGACACCCTGTTGATTATGATGTTGGCAGTAGTCTAATTAAATGGTGGTTGCAGTACTGCTGGAGTGACAGATGTGGTTCTGTTGAAGCAATGATTCTGTAGAAGGGTGTAGTTTTTCTTTGAAGGTTCTGTGGTGGTGTAGATGGGTCTGGTCTTCCTCTGGGAATCCAGTGGGAACAGGCTGCTCTGGTGTTGCAAATCTCAGACTTCTATCCAGGTAGGAATGCTTGGCTCCTCCCGCTGGGTGGAGCATCCCACAATGGAATGATGTAATTTTATCCCTCATGCAGTGAGACTCAATGGCCCAATAACAGAGGATATCTCCCCCCAGCCCCCGGAGCAGAGACCCCCTGATTTCAACAGATGGTGATAGTATACATACTTCTGGTTACATCTTGTGCTGCAATTTAAGACACTGCTCCACCTTTTGTATCTTTGGTGTTGCATCAGGTAACCCTAGCCCCTCCCAAAGTTCTTCACCATCTGTTGGTGGAGATCACTTTCTTGCAACTTGGTTGGAGATCAGGTGTTGCCATGCCATGCCTCCTAGTAACAAACATGCCTTCTCCCCAAATGCCCAGACTACCAAGGCTGTCCAAAGACAACAATACAAGGGGGAGGGGAAAGAGGACTATGGGGAGAACATATACAATAACATAATTATACATCTATATAACTTCTCTTAATATACACATAATATTCTTCCCTTAATTATGAGACCCAACCGTCACATTACCCATCTATAACATACTGAAACTACAGCAGACCCTGGCTCTGCTCACCTGCACTCACCCCCTGCCAAGGCAGGGACACCTGAGCAGGTTGTACAGGAACATGCCCAGGTGGGGTGGGATATCTTCAGAGAAGGAGCCTCTATAGCTTTGTAAGCCTTTGTGCTACCTCTGCCTCTGAGACTAAAATGTTTCAAAACATCGAGGCTGTCAGTTGTGGGAGTCGAGCTGCCTGAGGACATCAGCTTGAGACCGTGGGAACCCGCTCTGCAGTTAACTTAACCGATGCTAAACTTAGGGCGAGCATGATTCAAGCAGCTTTAACTCCTGGGAAAAAATAATACAGTAATAGTTCTGTTCATACAAAGTCGCAGTTCTAGAAGGTTCCTCAATTCTTCCTTCATGATTGGTTGTCAGTTGGTGCAGAGTTTTACATATTCTGAATTGTTTCTGGTTGGACCCTTACCCTCAGCTATGCCCCTCAATTGACCCTATATGCATATTCTGCCTACCCTATGCTGGGTCTTTGGAATTAGTCCCATACTGTTGTTTGGCTTCTCCTGTTTTTTGTTTTTGTCATAAAACTTTTTTGCTTTCCGGACAATTCCGTCGTACCTGTCCTTTTATTTATCGCCACCTTGCTCCTGACTGACGTGGTCCCGGGGTTGTGGAGCCAGAGCCACGATAGTCAGTGCTTAGAAAACTGAAAGTATAATGATAATTGAAAAAAAAAATCTTTTAAACTTATCACTAATTTCATAGTTATGTGCATGTCAGGCTTGTCAGAAGATTTAGTTTTTAAGTCCTGTTATCTTTCTAATCTACCTTGTGTTCTTTTGGCAAAATGGGACACTGAAAACAGCTATAATGTATATTTACCTCAAAGCCAGATCTTTTTTTATATATTTTGTGCAAGAAAGACAGTGAATTGCAGCAGGTTGTAAGGAGCTTTGCAATTCTTTGTTTTGTTTTTTATGTTATTTTTCATTCTTTTGTATATTGTGACGAAAAAAAAAAAAGTCCTTCATATAGAATGAAAATATAAAACTACTTAAGGAACACCTTCATTAGAGAATGAGAGAATAAACTATTTTGGGATGTTGTTTAATGCACAGAGCACAGTCAAACATGAATGTGAGGAAATGAAAGTGTTCTTAAATACAATCTTATTCTTTCCATTCTTTGTGTTTCAAATTTTCCTAATAGAAAAGAGTTGAAAGGCTATGAAGGAAATTTGCATTTTTCCCAAATGGTGTCAACCTATGGCTACCTAAAACTGGGGAGAAATTTGCAGACTGGACAAGTCTTGGCCATGTTGAAATTCACACTGAAAATGCAGTGTTGCTCTTAGGAGTTATTTAGGCTGCAGCTCTCTGGAGTTTTCAGCTTGAAGCCTTTCACTAAAACATTTAGAAAATAACATAAAACAGGTAAACAGAAGGAATTGATTTTTTTTGCTGCACACAAATACTGGGTTTAAGGTAAGTCTTTCTATAGTAACTTCTGAGCATTGTGCCTGTAACTCAGCCCTTTGTCTTTATTTTTTTGTCCTCCTTTGTGATGTATATGATATACAGACACTACAAACAGAAGGGTTCTATGTTTGTAGCTCTTTTAGCTCTAAGCTACATTATATTATACATTGCTTTTTATCCAGTTATGTATTTGGCTGCCTTACAGATCCATATAGAGCTGAAAATGAATGAAGCATTTAAGATGCTTTGTTTATGTTGTGATCACTCCCAGTGGAACACCCATGCCACCAATAGCTAGGAGAGTTCCAGCTGAATTCCTGATGAACTTTTCTTGACCTCCTGTGCAGTGTCTCAGTGTCGGAGTACAGCGAGCCTGTGGCTGGACAGATTAACCTGGCTGTGATGGGAACCCAGTTTGGCTCTCCTGGTTTGGTGGGCAGGTCCGTGGGTGAACACTGGTAGGACTCAGGCGGAGATCCTCAGCCATTCCTGTTCAAGCTTAGATGCAAACACACCAATGGCCAGAGATCTGGGTGGAGAGAGATCCCAACAAAGGAGATTCAAACTCCCTATAAAAGCAGCAACCATATTAGACCTGTGGCTGTTTGTTGAGGACCCTTGATGAGTTTGTTTCATTTCTGCCTCCGCCCAACAACCCCTAACATAATATCTGGTGATTCCCAACATGATGACAACAGCTGTCCTGTGAGTACAATGGGGGGAGACGGAGGACAGGGTGTGCAGAGCCTGTCCAAACCAGCAAAAAGCTGGAAATAATTAAAAGCGTGCACGAAAAGCCTCAATCCAGCAAAAGAGCTAGAAATAATTAAAAACATGGGAGCAGAGCCTTCCAAAATATACAGTGAGCAGAGCTGTTTTGTGGTGGAAAGCTGCAAAAGTCCAGATTCCCCTTTGTCAATACCCCTTGTAAATAGAAAATGGCACTGAAGAAATGGGAGGGTGGTTTTTGCTGGAAGAAATTCAATTTTGAAGGTATGAACTCTTCTTTTTTACATTATAAAACCAACCATGGAAGTTTATAGAACAAGTTCTAAAAGCCACTATGGACATTATAAAGTCATGGCTGGAGCAGTTTAAAGCCAAGAAAAAAACACAAAAGCAGCTACTAAGATGCCAGCGTGGGTGGCTCAAAATGGCGGTGAGCACATGGCGCAGGAGATGCTCACCCAAGATGGCGGAGAACACGGCGCAGAAGACACTCATCCAAAATGGCAAAGAAGCCACCAGCCCTGCCACTGGTACCCGGGGCTGTGGACTGCTGCATACTGATGCATCCGCAGTCGGGACTCAAGAAACCTGGGAGACATTGGGGCACCCATTGTTACAGTCAGCGCCTGAGAGACTGGGAGACTTGGCTGGCGCAGGCAGTGCCCGGGACCATGGAACATCGGATCATGCCAGCTGTGAGTGAAATGAATAAAGAGCCCCAAGTTATGCACTCCCAGGTTGTACTGTTATACTGTTTTGCTGTAAAGTTAAAGTTGCACTGTTACTTACCTGTTTTAAACTGTTCATGTTGGATCTGTACCCCTGAATTTCTGCTTATTATGTCCCGAGTTTTGTACTCCCTCTCCCTAAGCCCCGAGTTCCCCCTCCCGTCGGGTAAAGCCGCCGCTGCTTCCCGCTGCCACTTCCTGCCTGCCCGTCGAACTGCGGACACCGCCCAGTATGGAAATTGAACTCCCATGATGCTCGGCTACAGGCGGAAGTCCAGTCAACACTAAAAAACTCCTAAAAACAACGAGCCGACACAGAAACTGGACCTAAGAAGGACAAAGCTGTGCGAGGCACACGTCTAGCTACCTGCAGGTAGCAGGTATTTTGCTACCTTCTCGCCATGACCTGAAAGGAACTGGAGAGGGGTGACCCCCCTGGACCACACGAGCCAAGGTGATTCTTTGGTAACTCCCGTGAGGAAGGAATCCCGACTCTGCAGCAGCAGCAGCAGATTCGATTGCACCTCCTCCTCCGTGGTGTCCACTGGGAGCAGCGGCGGTGTGCGCAGCCCCTCGAGCCCCCTACCCAGAGCTGATTTCTAATAAAGGCCTTTTCAAAGGAGCTGGTCTCCTGGCCCATTCATAAAATGAGCAGCCCTGGACTACCGCAGGACAAGGCCGGACCTCCCGTCGTCACCAACAGCTGCGTTGCCTGTGGCAGCCATGGACACTAAATATCTCCAGCGAGCTGCCACTGATGTCAGCTGCCCCCGCATCACCTGTGCTTTGCCCGTGCCGTGGCTGCCCGAGCAGCTGCCAGAACCCGCAGCTGCAGAACACCGTGCACCATTGCATTTGCAACCAGATCTGAGCTGCTGCTCTGTATCCGCAGACTAGGCCAGGGGGGATTTTTATGCCACCACGACAGCCCTTCGGAGCCCTTCTATGCCTCCAGCCAACAACTGTGAGTTTACCAGAGCTGTGGGAGGGGAACCAAGGGATGGTCTCCCATCCCCTGATTCGGTTAAACTTAAGGGAAGCCCTAAGCTGTGTCACGGGAGAGTCCATGCCGCCCAGTGCCATGAGGCGTTGGCTGGAGCTGGGGGGCTCCCTTTCCAGCAGCGCATCCCCTCTCCATGTGCCTTCTGTGGAGGTACAGCAGCGGGGGAGGGCCGCGCAGCTCTGCAAAGGCGCGGGACCACGACAGCAGCGGCCAGCCTGCCGATCTACAAGATATCTTCGACTGCATGGCACTCTGAGCCAGCCCCAGCTGTGCAAAAAGCCGACACCCCGGGGGAGGGAGGTGTCGCTGTGGGACACAATAATGGAGGCAGGGAGTAGACAGAAGGCTGCAGTGGACCCCTCACAGGGAAGGGCCACCGGTTTATTTCTCGGGCTACTTTTATGCTTTTACAGATGTGCCCACCTTAGAGGTGGGACCTTTGGGAACCATTGGTCAGTTCCAGAGTCCACCACGCGAAATCCCTCCTCTGGCAAAGTATGTGCAAAACAAGGTAGTTTACATTATGTGACCTTGTGTACCAGGAGAGTGCCTGGGAACAGAATTTCCCAAAACCAAAACATGGTAGGCACGAAGCGTGGCAACAGGGAGGTGCCCCGGACATCCGCCCCCATGCCAAGACCAAAGACCAAGACACGGGAAAAGCCCCTGTGGGGAGCCTGGCGAGCGAAAAGTGGTGGCGAAGGTGTCGGGGGAGGTCTGCGGGGACGTGGTGCTGTGGGGGCAGGAATGATCGAGCTGTCCCAAAAAACTGGTGCTGACCATATGGCACAGCCACCAGGCGGGGGCAGGGGACGGGCCACCCTCTGGTGGAGCCCAGGGGACGTCGGCAGCTCCCTGCATGTGGGCAGTGCGGGGCCAGGCAGCGCCGGCAAAGGCAGCGCCGAGTTCCGGCCCCACAGCCAGCGGCGTTTGCCGAACTCCAGCAGAGCCCCGCAGCCTCCTCGCCCGCTGCTGCTTTGGCTCTGCCAAGGTTCTCATACCCTGCAGACTATCACAAGCTAATACTAAATAAAGGAAAAGATCAGGCTAGTTTAACAGCCCCTTCCTCAAGAGGGAAGACCGCACCATTTAGGTGTGATACAGCTGAAACTGATAAATATACCGTATCTTTGTTAGCTAATTCTTTTGCAGTTCTATGAAGGAATTAAGCCAGTGTTACAAATATGGACTACTGTTTGCTGAGTATGTCCTAAAGTTTATGGTAAAATACTTACCGATTTTGCTTTTGTGCAGTCTGCAGGCATCATGTTTGCTCCAACAACCTAAAAAATAAAACCCAGTGTTTTGAATTTAAATTGTCAAATGCTGTCAAGAGTGTTTGCAGCTGCCAGATAAACTCGTTACTTCCTACACCTAATTCGTAGAAATTCTCTGCTTTTATTATTCAAATAGCAATTTCCACATTATTTAAGGAGTCGGTGCTGATTTTATGCCTGTGTTATCACTATCCCAAACCTTCATTTAAAATTGCTTCTATGAATAGATGTTCCTGTAATAATTCTAATTGTAAGCTGTCCTTTCAAGCAGAAATTAACTGATGTGTTTTTTCAAAGTACCTTACAAAGAGGAGAAAACATTAAGGTATCTCTTTTCCTCTTCCAAAAATCTTACAATTTCAGTTATGGGATTTCAAAATGTAAAGTAAGTTTTGTTCTCAGTCACTTAAAAATTGTGCAACAATATAAAGCTCTAAAGCTTAGAAGCAACGCTGTTGCCTCATACCATGGACTTGTAAAAACCTGTGTTAAAAGGAAAATTTAGGCTTTAATCATAATGTTATTTATAATGGATTTAGATCCTAACTTCTCTGCTCTGAAACTCTTTACTCTTAAGGAGCTACTGCAACCCTGTTCTGTGCTAAAAGCTTCACACCAGCACTCATGGGGACAAGTGAGCAGCACCCCAGATGTGCTCATTCACAGCCCAGCCCATTTGCTGAGTCAACACCAAAAGAAAATATATTAAATACTTATACTATATTCATATAATATCCGTGGTAATATTTACCTGGATTTCATCATCTTACAGTGTTGATGCTTACAAATGCAGGTACAAATTATAAAACCTGGTATTTGACTGAACACACTTTGTAATAACTCTGAATAATGATAATCTTTGTTCTTGAATTCAACCTTTTCTATTATACTTATGAAATTTGTATAATTATTATTCCTAAAGATCTTGTAAAATTTTTAGTTTTCCAAAGTCATGAATCAGAACGTAAGATAAAGATAAAAGGAAGAATAAAGATAAAGGAAGAACAAAGCTGTTGAATTTTAATTTATATAAAATAATATCGTTTTAATTATAATATTGACTTTTACAAAATGAACGCTTAAAGAACTGCTGATTTGCCAAACTTAAGTACTGCAGCATTCAAGAAGTAACAGAGATCTAAGCCAAAACAGATGCTTCATGTTCATATGTCTAACGAGATACCATTATTTAAGGTAAATTGAAACAAAGATCTAGGACTCTTTCTACCAGATATTATTGTCCATATTTAATCAAGCTAGCATTGTGTTCACCACTTCAACAGATCACAAGAATTGTGTTAGGTTGGTGCCAATTCCCCTAACTTCTAGAAAACTACAGTGTGTCATCTCCTATACAGATTTTACATAATGTTTTTGGTACTGTGACTCTGCAAAGGAATTCTACAAATATAACTGGCCCAAGCAGAGAAGCCTTCACAGAACAGTTTACTTATGACTTTACTTAAATACCGCAAAAGTCAAGTATTTTGGGGACATTACTGGAACAAGGACGTGTCACTTTTAATCATGTACCACAATATGACCTGAAAAACCTAGCTGAGACAGAGAGATGCTTCCTTTAAAGTTTTGAATTAGTTTATTTGTGACAAAGAGGTAAATAGTGCTTTTAAAAGAGTTGTAAATATGTGCATGGTTGCAGTTATTTACAAGTTATTTATATATCATTGGTTAATTAATTAAGGATATGCCAGGGAAGCCTGCTCAGTCTGGGTCTCAGCTCTGGCCAAGCTGTGGCTTTGAGTGGCAGGAGAGGTGTTCCATCAAGCCCTCCCAGTCTAGATCTTAGTTCTGGCCAAAATATGGCCTTGACTGACAGGGAAAGTTATCAAACCCAGGTGTTTCTGTGCTAAAGATGAAAGCAAGTCACTTTGACTAGCTGATTCAGCTTTACAGAAGCTTAACCCTTTTTCCTTTGAGATAAACATGAAGGCCTCATCTGGAAGAGGCTTTTCAAGTCTTCATTGTGAGAAGGAGGCTCATCAGCAAGGGCAGATCCTAGGTGATGATAAAGCATGTAGCAGTTCAAGTCTCACCTTGTTAATTTTGTTCAAAAGTACGTATTTTGTTCCTATTATATTTGCTAAAACAAGAAGAGGGGAGAAGAGGGGTGGATGTACAACCCTCTCAAAAGTCTTCAGTGCTCTTATGTTCTCATATTTTTCTCATGTTTTTCAATTATAGTCACAACATAGCTTAGCAAGCCAACAGCTTGTCAGAAGCAAAAGATAGTCAGTAGTAAGACAATCTGCCCATCACCCTACTCAAACTCCAAGACTCAAATATTTGAAAGACATCAGTGGTAGAAAGACGTATGTTTTTAATTGAAAAGGGATTTAAGTTGAATTGTTTATTGTTTGTACTATTAAGGTGTAAAAATTTAACTTCTAAGTAATGAAGTGACAGTTGATTTAAAGATTCTATTTATTTACAAATTGTTTTTCTTTCTGTTTACAAATTTTTTTTCTGGTAATTGGGTTCTTTCTAAGGGTTCTAAGTGTTAAATGGTTTCTTGGTTTTTTTTAGACTTAAGTTGTAACTATAAGTAGTTAACCTGTGGCATGTTATCCTGAAAGATTGTGATCTCTCCTAACAGCTCCTGGAAGAGAGTTCTGCAACTCCAGTGGTACATGAGATACATCACTAACGAAAAGAGCTAAGTTTATCAAATTGGGTGGAAAACCTCATTCAAATTAGACCCATGCTGCCTTATTAATATAATTGAAAAGGGTGAGTTGTCTCAGTACAGCGAGCCTGTGGCTGGACAGATTAACCTGGCTGTGATGGGAACCCAGTTTGGCTCTCCTGGTTCGGTGGGTGAACACTGGTAGGACTCAGGCAGAGATCCTCAGCCATCCCTGTTCAAGCTTAGATGCAAACACACCAATGGCCAGAGATCTGGGTGGAGGGAGATCCAACCAGGGATCTAAACCAGGGAGATTCAAACTCCCTATAAAAGCAGCAACCATATTAGACCTGTGGCTGTTTGTCGAGGACCCTTGTTGAGTTTGTTTCGTTTCTGTCTCCAACCAATGATGTCTAACATAATGTGTCAGCTTTTCCCTGTGGCTGGATTATGTATGGCTGGGTTAGCATCCACAACACATTGTGATTGTCATGGTCCTGCCTTTGCTCTCAGATAGAATGGCAGCAAAATCACAGAATCCCAGAATGGTTTGGGTTGGAAGGAACCTTAAAGATCATTTAGTTTCAACAATTTCCACTGTCCCAGGAAGGCTCCAAGCCCCATCCAACCTAGCCTGAAACACATCCAGGGATACAGGGGCAGCCACAGCCACAGCTTCTCTAGACAACCTGAAAGTGCCTCACCATCCTCACTGGGAACCCTTTTATCCCTGAAATAATTAATATGTTTTTGAGTTGGGCTGTTTGTGTGTGTTTGCACCTCTTCCATAGAAAGTGCCTAATTAAAGCAACTTTAATTTTGTTTCTTTCAAAAGGATCTCACTAGATAAAGCAGCCAGTTCTGAAGACTGAGGAATAAATTAAGAACCCTCCCCAGACAGAAATGTAGCTTATTAAACCAAGCTAAACATAATTAGACTCATATCTAGAATAAAGGTAAGAGAGATGGTGATATGAATGAAGCCATTCATCTCAGGCTGTGATATTGTTGCTATAAATTTGAGAATCCTCAAAGTCATAATTTCTAATCCCTGAGAATATCATCCTCTTTGAGGGGCCTTGACGTAGGAAGCCTAAAAATCAAGAGTCCAGAGCCAGTAATTTTGGAAGACGGTGACAGTTTTTCTCCATCCCAGTCTTAAGGCTCTGCAGAATCTTTCTCTTTGCTGTCTGATCTATTGTTTTCAGGAGTCACTACTGCCAAGAGCTTTCTAATGTAGGTAAATGAACAGCTCCAAATGATTTATGGGAAGGTTTCATGGCAAGTGTCAGGAAAAATCTAAACCTCACAAGAGAGCTGAGACCCCAACAGTTTTTGTTTCAACTTCTGAATAAATGACCAGATTTTGAGGAGGGCACAGTGCCAACTTTCCTCTGTGCCAGCTTCTCTTTATTCTTCTCAGCCAGAACTACTGGTTCCAGAGAGCTTTCATATATTTTGGATAGGTTCATAAATGGCAATGTAATTGTAAATTGTCTTATTCTAAGGAAAAGGAACACAAGGCCATAGTGGAAGTTATGACAGAAGGAAAAAGAAAGAAGAAAATATTCTTGAAACAATATGAGGAGATAATACAGCCTTTAAGCATGGTAAATTTGCACATTTTTCTCTTAATTCTATCCAAGTGCCAGGTCAGGGTTAACATTAATCAAATATATTCCTCAGAAGCTGTTTGCTTATCAGGACTACAAGAGAGACGGGACTACCGAGAGACGTGTTAAGGCATGATTTATTGCTCTGATCTTCTACAGTCTCATAGAAGGGTGAGAACGTCTTCACATCAGTTGTCAGTAGCCAGTAGTCACAGGATCTCTACTTACAATGCCTTTTAAAGATTTATCAGCCAGTAAACTACTGCCACAAATATTGTTTGTGTCTTTAACCCAGTCTTTAATTATTGTGTTTTGCCGCAGTGCGGCTTTGCTTAACCAATCATATAATGGCACACAGACCTACAGTACTACACCTTAAAACTTCTAACTACCTTTATATTTACTTCTATATCTTAAACTTTAAACACAAAAACTTTCCACGGCCTAGCTTAACATGTTTCTGCTTAAACTACTAATGCACATTATTGCTTCTGGTCTCTAAATCTGGAAGACTATTCTAAGGTCTCAGATCAATCCCTGTACTCATTTCTAAGTCTGGACCTGAAGGCACAAGGTTTTGAGCATTTTCTGTGCCTTGATTTCCCACATTTGCTAAACTTTTATCTCTAAGCTACTTTCAATTCCACAGGGCAAGGAGCTGAATGTAAAGCATTTCCATCTATTTATGGTCGTTAAATATCAACAATGTTGAGGGCAGTAATGAAATGCCCATTATATTGAATGTTCTTGAGGAGTTATTAGAGCTGATTGTTTTATCAGGTTTGAATAGCTAAGTAAGTCATTATCTCCCAAAATCGCACCTATTGGAATTGTGCTCACAAGTGGTTTGTGCAAAGTGATTGCAGTGGAATTGCAGGGAGCAACACCCAATACTGTGGTTTACTTTTTGTTTAGATTTGATACTAAACCTCCAAGGACAGCAAAATCTTTTTAACTTGCAGTGATGCCTGTTCAGTTTAATTCCAAACAGACCTTTCCCTGTGGAAGCAGTTACTCTAGCAAGGGGGTTTGGTAGGTTCTATTCTGCAAAATATAACCCCAGGGAGGTTTGTCTGCTTTAAGAGATATTCCCTTCTTAAGGAAGAGTTTGGAGAAATAAGCTGGCCACAGAACTAAGGAGGAAAAGAATTTTCACTCGTCTGTCATGTCTCTGTTGCCTCCCCCTCTTGCTGTGTGCTCAGTCTAATCTTTCTGTCTAGTTAGGAGCCACACATGTTGATGATGGAGCTGTCAGCCAGGGAAGTTAACTTGCTTTAATTTCCCTTTCAGGATCTGGTAACCTCATCTGAGAGCAAAGGTTTGGAATGTTCTGGCAGTTCTCTTCCTTGAGTACATCACTAGTGCAGCTAACAGCAGGTCCAGTAACTTTGTGGTGGAACAGGATATAGGATATATCTTAGAGGAAAGAGAGATACAAAAGCTTCCTGGAAGCTGCACAAAAATTAAGATGGTTTTAGGCTGGGAGCATTCTCATTCTTCTCACTGAGGCTGGTGACCTCTGACGTTCTGCTTGGCTGTTATTGCTGCATTTCATAGATTTTTGGAGAGATTGCTGGTTTACATTTAACACTCCCTCTCTGCCTGCCTAACAATAAAGGACTGATCAAGCCAGCCAGGAAGACCAGGCAAAATAAATTAGATGTTTAATTTGCACATCAGGAACTTCAGACAGCCTAATTTTAAGAGGACATTTTGATAAAGTAAAATGACACTATTCACATATTAGTACTTGCCAGTTCCACAAAATTATTAGTGATGGATGAGCTCTGGGCTTTGAATCTTTGCATAAATTAGTATTTGAAGGCTGTGCCATGTAACACAGACATCAAAACTCATTAGGAAACTTATCACATAATTGTCAATATTATTTGTAATTTATATTATTTTTCTCCATCACTCTTCATACTCTCAACTGTCCTATAAAAAAATTATAAACCAACAGTAATAATACAGATTAGTCACATTGTGAACACTCTTCCCAAAAAATAAGTTTATTTAAATAAATCTGAAAACAGAACAAGGTATTCCTGGACATGCTACTGCCTCACATTCTTCAGCATCCTTTAAGGGTTTGCATTTTCCTGACATGACCTGAACACTGCAGGGTTTAGATAAGGTTTTTTTGGTGAGTTTGTGCTCTTGCACCTCATCTTCTTGGTCTTTCTACCCCTTCTAGACATATTCTGCCTTTCCACACCTTCTATCCTTTACCGTGGGAACAAGCAGAAACCTAAGAAGAACATCAGAAATGCATATTCTGCAGGTAGTTTAGATATGTACTTGATTTTGGTCTGATCTCTCCCTCTCCCACATACAAACACATGAGGATCAAGGCTGCTTTCTCCAGACCTTCCCCCAGACCCTGGTTCCAAGCTCCTCCCCAAAGTTTTCCAAAGACTGTTGCCAGGCACAGAATTGGCCCTGAGAAGTTCTGTGTGTGTGAACATAATTCAGAGCTGCATTATCTCTTCCAATAACCCTTAAAAATAGTGTTCTTGTAATTATTTTTAATAGATTTTCAGATATTTTTCCAGATTTTTTCCCAGACTTTTCTCAGTTTGAACTTTCCACCACACATGAAGACAAACCTTTTGTTTGTTTAATTCTTATCATGGTGAATTTTAATATCAGTGGAGATGATTGACTGACAAATTTTGGTTGCTTTGTGCTTCACTTTTGTGTACACCTTGAACATATATGTCTTATTATGAATACAAAATTTTATGTGGATGTATATTTTTAGTGATGTTACTGATTTTAAAATTATCTGAAAACTGCCTTGAGAACCCTTTAAATCAGATTCTTGTGTGGAATTTCTTGAAATGCTGATTAGAAAATATTGACTGTCTATAAAAATGTGCACTTTTTTTTCTGTTTCACAAACAGGTTTTTTTTCTTTGCATCTCATTTACACATTGGTGAGAACTGTTGCTGGCAAAGGAAAAAGAGGAGCATTTGCATGCTCTGTGTCAGAGCATGGATAAACATAGACACATGAATTTTGAAGTAAAATAAAAAAATTAAAATGAGTAATATAAAAGAAAGAACCTCCCAATGTTTTAGCTCATTATGTAATCTCCATTTCATAACAAATGCTCTGAATATATATATATATATATATAAAAATTTTTTTTTTTTTTTTTTTGTATCAGTAAAATCCTTCTAGATTTGCAGTGGATTTATGGGGACAGAGACAAAACTGAATGCATCCCACTGACCTGGGAGTATTCCAACAGGTGGAATGTGCAGCGTGGGACAGTGTAATAAACATGAAGAGACCCTGGAGGGGCCGAGCTGGACAGGAAATCCAGCACTTGCACAAACCTCCTATTTTCTCTGATAGACTGTTGTCCTTTGAATCTACTTTTGATCATCTGACTCGGACTGGGGAAAAATGCTTCTTCTTCATACAGGTGTCACTCACGCTCTGATGGGAAGCTTAGATATCCACAATTTAGTTTTTTTTTCTCTTCTCCACATTGTCCTGTTTTCTGTGTTCAGGTGAGACCCCACCTGCAGAGCTGCCCCAGCCCTGGGCCAGCACAGCAAGGACCTGCAGCTGCTGGAGAGAGCCCAGAGGGGCTCCAGGATGAGCAGAGGGATGGAGCAGCTCTGCTGGGAGGAAAGGCTGGCAGAGCTGGGATTGCTCACCTGGAGAGGAGAAGCTTTGGGCTGAGCTCAGGGTGGCCTTGCAGGGCCTGAGGGAGCTGCAGGAAAGATGGAGAGAGACAATTGCCAAGGGCTGGAGGGACAGGAGCCAGGGAATGGCTGCCAGTGCCAGAGGGCAGGGCTGGCTGGGATCTTGGGCAGGAATTGTTCCCTGGCAGGGTGGGCAGGCCCTGGCACAGGGTGCCCAGAGCAGCTGTGGCTGCCCCTGGATCCCTGGCAGTGCCCAAGGCCAGGCTGGACACTGGGGCTGGGAGCAGCCTGGGACAGTGGGAGGTGTCCCTGCCAGGGCAGGGGTGGCACTGGAGGGGCTTTCAGGTCCCTTCCAACTCAAACCATTCTGAGATTCCATAATTATGTGATTTTACTTATCTGCTAGTGGCCCTTTTTTAATATTGATACACAGAGGCCACCTTTGTTTCCTTCTTGAACAGAAACAAAATGCAGTTTTACACGAGACAGTGTCTGTTTGCATGTCCTGTATATGTAAGGAGGTGCTGTAGATATTTCAGTACCCTGAGGACATCTTTATATAATGATTGCTCTTGGGCTGAAGCAATTTAAAAATCCCACTGTATACACTTGATGTTTAGTATAACGAATGAGGGCAAATGCAAAAAGAATTTCAATAAATAAGCTGAACACTGGAGAATACTGGATCTCATCTACAATTAATAGAAATGCAGTCATCATAGAAAGAATTCATGTTTATAAAGCACAGCTGTGCTTTATTCTTTTAACAAATCTTTGGGGCAAGTTTGTCTTGAAAGCTGAAGCTCCAAATCCACAAATTTCCCATCTCACTTCAATTTCTGCCATCCCAATTAATGCATTTAACTAAATGCTGCTTTTGACTATAAAGTTAATAAGAATAACAACAACAAGAATTTTTCTGAGCATCTCTTTCCAGGATGTTGTAAATGAAGTGTTCAACTGCAAGAATTAAACCTCTCCTTCCTCTTCAGCTGCTGTTGGGGTGGTCAAATCCCCAGTTCCTCAGCTTTGAGGGTTCTACTCCTTGCATTCCACACTTAATGCTCAGCTCTGCCCGCTGCACTTTGAAGATTTCTCCCTCTTTCTGTCTCTCCCCCTGGCAGTCTTGGCTTAAGATGGTGAATCCTTTTACAGTCACATTTTGCTTATTTCTTTCCCATTCCACACTGTTTTCTGAAGTTTGATTTTCAGCAACAGTGGGCAGCTCAGGAGATCTGTGGGGATGCAGCCCTTATGTGAGCTGTATGTGTAACCTCAATTATCTCAGTGTTGTTTAGGCCCCTAACTCATTGCAGTGGATTTGACAGGGCTCTGTCTGTCCCATGCTTCTGTAACCCCAACCCTGCATCCATCAGCTTCGGCTTCACCTCAGCAGGGCACAGCCTGCTCATGTGTTCAAGAGATCTTCCTCCTAGGAGAGGATATTAAATGTTTAGCTGCACAGTCAGGATGAGAAACCTCCTTTATTAGCATGGTTGGATGACTTTTGGTCTTTCCGTGGGTATAAAGCCTAAACTGGGACCTACAGCTGGTTCCAGTGCCAGGCTGTGTCAGGAGAAATCACATTTTTTTATTTAGACAGTGTGTTGAGCATCATTCTACCAGTGACTGAGTTTTAACAGCAATTTTTTTGTATTCTTTAGTAAGAAAACAGAATTGAAAAGCAAAATTTTTGTGTGAACTTTAACGGTAGAAGAAGGAAAGGACATAAGTAAGGAGACAGCACATTGCAAATTAATGTAAACTTTATGGTTTCTCAGCAGTTTCTTGGAATTTTAGTGCTCTGAGTGTATTTGTATCCACAGTTACATTGAGATTTCTTGAAATATTTAATGCAGTGCTTCATTCATCATTTATATATTTTTAGACATAATGTGTCTGAGCAGAATAGATTTTTCTAGTGACTACACCACTTCAGGTGAAAATATCAACATTTGCAGAGAGGATGATATGAGCCATGATTTTTTTACAGGAATTTAGATTTACATAAGAAGAAATATTGAAGTAATAAAGCAGAATAAGGTGATTATTAATTTAAATCTGGTTCAATTTTTAAAATATAATCTGCTCTTTAGAATAAGAAGCTCTTTGCAGTATGTCACAGGCAAAACAATTTTTTTTTCTCCCTAACCTTCCTTAATAAAATCTTCTAAACTGAAAGAGAGAAGATTTAGATGGGATACAAAGAAGAAATTTTCTACAGCTAAGGGTGGGCAGGCCCTGGCACAGGGTGCCCAGAGCAGCTTGGCTGCCCCTGGATCCCTGGCAGTGCCCAAGGCCAGGCTGGACACTGGGGCTGGGAGCAGCCTGGGGCAGTGGGAGGTGTCCCTGCCATGGCAGGGGTGGCACTGGGTGGGCTTTGAGGTCCCTTCCAGCTCAAAGCCTTCCATGAGAAAAATATAGAGCATTATCTGTGGATGATGGCATCTGTTTTAAATTGCCTAATGCTCTCACAGCTAATCACAGTTTTTGCCTTTTGGTGACTGAAATCCAAGTGAAGCTGATTTATGAAAATTGTGCTCTTCTGTTGTTGCTCTGTAAGAAAAAAAATAAAACTAAAGAAAACAGAAGCATGGTCTAATGTCAGGAGAGTACCCAGTGCATTCATTAAATATCCCACTGTTAATAGATAAACACCAATAGGCTGCTGATTTTTTGTTCCTCTTTTTCATTGCTGAATTGGAGGTGATTTTGCCGAAGCTGACATGCAATGACAAGTCCAACCTTCCCTTCTTCTTCTTCTGGCCTGGCTCCAGGAGCTCCTGTCCCTGCTGTGCTGAGGATCCAGAGCTGGACACAGCACTCCAGAGGTGCCCCCAGGGCTGGCCACAGGGGCAGGATCACCCAGTTCATTCATCAGCTTTCAATGAAGATTTCTCTTCTTACCAGAGTTCATATAATTTTTAACCAAGTCTTAACATTTTCTATCATTCATTTCTTCTTCATTAATTAGTGGCTAATGAACTGTACTTGCTAAGTAGGAAGGTGTACACTGCAAACATTCTTAGAGCCCTGTTGATTAAGAGCCACATCTAAAATCCTTTGAAATTAATAGGGAGTCATAAAATCATAGAATTATGGAATGGACTGGGTTGGGTTGGAAGGGACCTGAAAGCCCCTCCAGTGCCACCCCTGCCCTGGCAGGGACACCTCCCACTGCCCTAGGCTGCTCCCAGCCCCAGTGTCCAGCCTGGCCTTGGGCACTGCCAGGGATCCAGGGGCAGCCACAGCTGCTCTGGGCACCCTGTGCCAGGGCCTGCCCACCCTGCCAGGGAACAATTCCTGCCCCAGATCCCAGCCAGCCCTGCCCTCTGGCACTGGCAGCCATTCCCTGGGTCCTGGCCCTCCAGCCCTTGGCAATTGTCTCTCCATCTTTCCTGCACCTCCCCTAGGCTGGAAATCCATTAATTTTTCATCAGACCTTAAAGCATAAATGCTTGGCCTTCTACAGAGGCAAATTTTTTGGAGGAAGATGGACAGACCTGATCAGCCAAGAATCTGGAAATGTTGCTCTTCAGGTTGTTGATGTTGCAGCTGTGCTCAGCTTAGTCATGAGTTTTAAGGGCAGGAACATTATGAGGGGATTTAATGAGATTATTTGGACTTTGTCCTATGGAAGAGAACATGTTTGTTTAGCAGGTGTTTCCTGGGATTTCTAAGGCCAGGCTGTGTGTATCACTGATGAGGGAGCCTTTGGAATGCCCTCTCCCAGTTTGTATGACTACAAAAATTCACCAAAATTAAGTTACACTTGGAATAAAAGAAACTAAAACCCAGCCAGGGAGAAACTCAAGGTCTGTTATTTCAAATGTGGAATCCCTAAAAATTCTCTTTGACTTGTATTTAAGGAAAAGAGGTTTGAAACTTTTATTTCGGGGTAAATGGTCAGTGTATTAAAATTTCAGTCTCTCTCTCTTTTTTTCATATTTTGTCTATTTATCTAAATCATGAATCTCTGTTGTGCATGACAGTTGCATGTGGTGACTTATCAGAATTTAAGCTATAAAAGAGAAGTCAGAACATTCTATTTAAATAATTAAATCTGGACTTCACTTAGTATGTGCTAAAACATTCTTCTGTTCAGGTGACCTCCCATGACTGTTTTTTTAACAAATCAGAATTTATAATTTTATCAAGAGCAGATCAAGGTTCAGTGATTAAAAAGACCAGGTGATTTCATAGTGTCAGAAACTGCCAGGCTTTGTTTATCTGCAGTCCTGAAATTTGAACACAATTCTGTGATTTCAGTATGTGAATTCAGTATGGATTAATATTCTAATCACAGAGCATTTGTGCACTTCCTAACTCTAAAGAGAAATGAAATTAAGACACTGTATCAGACTGGCTTTATGATAAAAGTATATGGGCTTTATGAACCATACAGTTCTTGAGTAAATTCTCTCAGCATTCCTTTTCCAGATGTTAATTTAATGGAACCACTTGAATCACAAGTGTGGCCTTTCCACGAGTAAGATAATTAAAGAGTTTGAAAACTAGGATTAATAAATCATTATAGCAAGTTAATTTCAATTAACATTATAAATGCGACTGTTTTAGTAAGTAATTGACATCTGATTAGCATGTTGCTGGGTTTAGCTGTTTAGATATTAATCAAACTTCCAAACCTTGCTTACAAAATCCCTTAAAGACATGTACAGATTTTCCTTTATTTGCATGGTAACTAAACTTACCTTTTATGTGTGTTTGCTCAGGGCCACAACTTGGAACATATGCTGAGATTATTATTTATTAATTATAGACAAAATTGCCAATATGATTCAAAAGTCCATGGGGCAGCACTCCTGCCTTTTTGATATACACTGTGTAATCTCAACCATTGCAGAGGTTTCTTGGCTCTGTGGGTGTCAGCTCACAGAATTGCTTGGTTTTGTGTCTGAATCTGAGCAACACAGCAGCTTCATTTGGAAAAAAAGAATGAAACTAATTTGTTAGCAGCTTTCTTTTGAAAAATGAATGAAACTAATTTGTAAAAAATACAGTGATGAGTCTTTCTGATGAAAAAGGTAATAAAAATGCAAGGCATGAAAGCATATTTTGTGCTCAGATCCAGTTAGTTTGTGCTTGAGCAGACTAAATTAAATACTATAAATTCTCTCCAAGAAATGTAAATGCTAGGAGTTAAATCTGACTAAAACGTCAAGCTAAAAAGGAGAAGCTACCTTTAAATTTAATCTCTTACATTTCCTTAACTGAAATGATGTTTGGTCACTGATGTATACTTGTAATCATTAAATATATGTGAAATATAAAAAAAAACTTGCTTTAAAGACTGTCACAGAAGTGCTTCAGTAACAGAAGAAAAGATTGTTGTTTCTTACACTGGATATTAATCAGAAGGAAAAACCTTGAACCACAGAAAATGAGGGATTTATCTGATGGGATGATGAGTGAAAATATCAGATTTCTCTCATTTGTCAGAGAATTTGCTCTCCTGAGACACCCAGTGCAGTAAACTGGGTGGCAGAGCAGGGCCTGAGAGGGCACAGTGCAAAGGTGAGGATCCTGCTGTGTGCACTCATCAGAAATGGAGAGCAGGAGCTCCAGCCATTCCTAAGGAGGATCTGCAGCCCTCTGTGGGGAGGAGTTCACACAGGAACTTTAAATCTGACTTTTTATTTGATAGTGTTTCATTTCTCCACTCCTGTCCCTGACTGGCATGAATGGCTCCACACCAAAAGGTTTTGGCCTCCTTTGGGGAAGATGAGGGCACAGTTCATCCCTCTGCAGGAATCCACTTAGGAGACTGACTCAAAGTGCTTTGGAAGCCCTTTGAAGCCACTGAGGAGTCCGAGCTCCACATCCGGGGAAGGCAGAATGTGGAAGGTCATTGGGAAGAACTTTGAAGTGCTTTTAGAATCTTGAGAGTCTCATCAAGATCCTGATGGGGTTTATTTTGTTGTGAAGTGAGTACTGCCCAGGGTATGGCTGTGCTGGCTCTGCCAGGGGCTTTCCTAAGGCATTGGGAAGTTCGGTCCCTCTCAAATCCATCCTGACAGGGGGTTCCCTGCACCCCGTGACCCCTGGAAGGAATGAAAATAACCCAGGACTGCTATAGAACATTCAGCCCCTGCAAGAACACACCCCAGGTTTTTGCCCAAATTGCCGCCTCAGAGCTGGCTGAGGAGGGGCAGCACCTCCTCCCCCAGCAGAGAAACCAAATTTGCTTCATTTGGATGTGAAACGCTTCCCACATGTCAGCTTTTATTGGCAGCATTTACAGCAAATTTGAAGAATTCCCATAGTTGAACGAATCTCTCTTTATTCTTTTACATAAATAAACAAAAAAAAAAAATCAAAATTTGAATGAAGTGGGAAATAGGGATTAACCAGGCAGTAAGTGAAAGCAAGCTACAGCCTCGAGCACATTTGTAATTAGGCAAGTTACAAACACTTCAGTAATGAGAAGGATAATAGAAATTCTGACAGGTCCTGTACTGGAGAGAGCTTGTGGGCACCACTATAATAAATGAACAGAGATCTATTTGATTTTTTGTTAAAAGTGAGAAGCCCCAAGAGTTTCATGTTACTTCATTTAGTGCTTGGTGAGACTGTTTGTGTGAGACTTTCCCCTACATTTTAAATCACTTACTGCTGCTTTGGCAGTGTCTGTTAGATTCCATTAGATTCATTAGCTCTTCTGAAGAACATTGCTCTGTGGAAATAAGCTGAAACAGCTGCCCTGTGTAATTTTGTTATTGCTTTAATTTACTCAGAATTCTGTTTTAACACTCCAGCTGTCAAATATAAAGAGGAAAAAACAATCAATATAAAAGCACTTTCTACCTCAGTGTTCTTATGTGTACAGTTTGGGGGAAGATGGCTGAGAAACTAAACAAATGTAAGGCTTGTTTTGTGATTTTCCAGGGTATTTCTTGGATCTGCTGAAAGTAGGTAGCACTTCTGAAAATGTCAGCGATGGAGCACTTCGCTGTGGGGTGAGTTCTGCTCCTCTGCCAAACTGCTTCTCTCACACCATGAAACATCTGTCAGTCTCCAAGCCCAGCTGCCTTCTGTCCAGCACCACTTGTTCCCACTTAGATCTTGGCCAGATTGGGGTCAGAAGATCTAGACATGTGCTGTGCTGGTGTCCTCAGAGCCTTTTTAATTTCCTCCAGGAATATGGGATCAGGTATCACTGAGCATCCCACTACAGCTGCAGACCTACTGCTGGAAATGGGTAAGTCCATTTGTGGAAATCCTTTGATTTGCTAACAGAACCCTTTATGTGTTGTAGTGTATATTCCTGTTGCTTTCAAGAACACAGAATTGCTTTCATTTTATGGTCCCACCCAGACCATCCAGTGAGAAAATTCAGGGATCTCCCGTTGTTGTTGAATACTGATTAGAAGTACAAAAGTGCAGAGCAGGGTATAACAACAACTGATCTGGCAGCACTTCAGGCTCAGTATCTCTCACAGAAGTTGATTAGGTCATGCCAACCTAAAACTTCAGTCTTCATTGCCAATATCTTAGAAATACAGCTACAAAAGGATTAAACCCATAAAGGAATGTCTGCTTTTTTCCAGGGTGGAGAGGGGGGAGAAAGAGAAATTATCTTTCCTCATTGCTTCTGTTCTGATGTCTTTAGTGAAATGAGGTAATCTTCTTATATGGGACTTTAGGATGAGATCTAGTGTAGCATTTTCCCAGTGCCAGAGGGCAGGGCTGGCTGGGATCTTGGGCAGGAATTGTTCCCTGGCAGGGTGGGCAGGCCCTGGCACAGGGTGCCCAGAGCAGCTGTGGCTGCCCCTGGATCCCTGGCAGTGCCCAAGGCCAGGCTGGACACTGGGGCTGGGAGCAGCCTGGGACAGTGGGAGGTGTCCTTGGGCATGGCAGGGGATGAAATGAAATAAATAACGTTTAATGTTTCTTCCAGCCCAAACCATCCTGGGATTCTGTGATTCTGAGGCATGGAATGACTCTTCCCCAGATTTTTTCTGCCAACTCGTGGCATTTGCCTGTAGAGATTTGCCCATAGACTTTGCAAACACAGAAGGTCTATTGCCTTCTTTCCAACAGGCAGACCAAATAGTATTTTCTTGAACAAAACTGCCAATTTGAGCACAATCAGCCAGTTGTTGTGCTTTAAGTTGATGTATGGGTTTTGGGGGTTAGGTTTGTTCCTTTTTTTACTTAGATAATTTTTCCCAATAAGCTGCTCAGAGACTAACTACTGGGTGCTTATGGGTGCTTGACCAAAACAAAAGAAGTGGCCAGAAGTCGGGAGGGGAGATAATGCGAGTGTTGGGGCAGGTGAAGGGCAGGGCTGGGGGCAGCTGCTCTCTCTTGCTCTGGATGTCAGAGAGAGGACGGCCAGGCTGCTGCTCGCTGCGGGAGGAGTTCACTGTGACCACCGGCTCCGGTCCTGGGAAATCTCCATCATCTGCTCGTGTGCCCGGAACTCTGAGCTGCCTCCTCCTGCCCTACATCTCATCCACCAGCCCGGGATTTCTCTATCATTCCAGCTTGGTGCTCTCGAGAGATCAGACCGCCCCAGGCTTTGTGAAACAAAGCCCCTCAAGGTTTTTCCTGGTTCTGTTTATTATTAGTGCTGTTGTTGTTGTTGTTTGTTTGTCTCGTTATACATGCCAGTAAAGAACTGTTATTCCTATTCTCATACCTCTGCCTGAAAGCCCCTTTAATTTTCTAAATTATGATAATTTGGAGGGAGAGGATTTGAATTCTCCATTTCCTAGGGAGGCCCTGGCCCTCCTTAGCAGATACCCCGCTTTCAAACCAAGACAATAGTCTGTAGGGAGGTGGTGAAACTTCTGGAGTGCTACTTAGTGCTCTTTCCTGGAGGGCTTTGCTCTCAAACACTGTTACCTCCATTGCCTGAGTTTTAACCTATCTATTCTCTATTATTTAATTCAAAATGAGTCAATTTTTTTAAACAGTCATGTATGTGATTTCATGTCCCAAATCCAGTGAATTAGGAATGCTACTGTTGTGCCATCTGATAGGTAAATGCATCTCTTTTCAATTAAGTCCCTTTAAAAGCTGTTTCTGATACCCCAGTGATGCAGAGCACACAGACAGACCTTTTACTTCACATTGTTAATAAGTCTTCAAATGTTAAACTCTAGATTTCTGCTGTCAAAGGCAAATGTTTGTTTATGTCCTCCTCAACAGCTGTCATGTTAGTGTCACTCTTTCCTTATTTTTCCTTTAATTGCCTTTCAAAATATAGTCTTGAAGATGAAAGGCCAGGTACCTTCATTCAAAGGTCAGGCTTAACTGGCAGTGATGCTCATTGCTGTTTTCTGAAAGTCAACTCCCTTGTCTCAGCAGGTGAACATGTTGTCATAGCACAGGTATGCAGCAGAACAAAAATAGTATATTTTGAACTGTACTGCTCTGAAAGTTTCCAACATGCTATCTTTTAACACTAATTTACAGCCAGAAGACCCACTTAGTCCCAATATGCTCAGAATTAAGGTTAGGTATTTCTAGTGCAATAATGGATGTGAAGTTTAATCAAGTATTTGCACGGACATAAATGTATTTTTCCCATGTTCATTTGTTTCTAAATACACCAAGAGTGCCCAGCCTTTGGCTGAAGGCAAAGCCTATCTTAGGATTCCCTGTTTTATTAGGGATATAATATTTTTTTCTCTGTTTATTCCTCTGCTGCCTGCTAGCACCTAAACAAGCAGGCAACAGTGCAACAGGAAAACACGCCACTGAGAATTAACTGCATGTGTTACAACATGGTCCAGTCTTTGCTGTTGGAATAAATGATTAGGAAATCAAGTGATAAACTAAATACTGATTGAACAGCTTTCCTCAGGACTGCTGTTGCTGATAATCCCAATGTTCTTTGCAGCATTAGTTAATCACATCCCTTGTTTGAAATAAACTCCTCTCAGATTGTCAAAGGACAAAGTTAAGATATTTAACACTGTAACGGTTCGCTGGTCTGCGTTAATTGGGGAATTTGGAGAGCGTTAATTATCAATTTATATTTGCTGCAAACTCATCTGTTGCCATTCCTTTGGGATTCAGGAAATGTTGATCATGGTATTTTGTCATCACCAGACCAACTGGGGAAAAACTAAAGCCAGAGAGAGCTGCATCTGCTGAACTGAGACTGGAATTTGGCACCTGCAGCCTCATCCTGCTCAGAAAGGAACCCCTGCACAAAAGGCAGGTGTATGAGAATCCCCCCAACCATGACATTCCTGAAGAATTCTCACTCCTCTCTCCCAGCCTGAGAACTTTTCCTTACTTTACTGCTACTCACCAGTCTGTTTGGAAAGGACATGGTTGCTTACATTATTAACAAAGCTGGATTTAAGCAATTTGTCTACTCACTGGACACTTAGAATGGACCTGTCCTTTTTTGCAGATGTTTCTAACCACAGCCAAAAATAGCTCAATAGAAATAATTTGTTTTAAATTTTATACAGTAATTAGATTTAATTCTTTAGATGTCTTCCTTCGCAAGGTATCAGCAAGGAGTCCCTTTGAGGATAAAAATATATGTTCAGAAAGTTCTTGAGCTCCCACTTCTGGGCACTACAGACATCTTTAAGGGTAATACTTAAGGGATACTTTCTCAAAGCCCTTCTCCACATCAGATGTGCTATTAAATGCTTTAATCGCATTATTAGTTTTTCCCCAAAGACTTCAGCATTATGCCACACATGAATAAACACTGATTTTAAATAGGTCACCAAGCTGAGAGATGAAAATTCCTTTTGCTCACAAGTTCCAGGTAGCTTTATAGGTTTTGTACTTTACTGAGGCAGGGCATTCATATTGCCTAGTGATCTCTGTAAGAACACTTCCACTTTGGTGAAATAAATGTCAATTTAAAAATAATGGGCTATTTTAAATCTTTTCCAACTGAATAGGGTACAACAAAAAAATGAGTGTCCACTTCAGATGTCTTATCATCAGACATAGAGCAATGATAAGTAGGAGATAGGTGTCTTCCAGAAGAGCAACAGATCTGCCTAAAGACATCCATGACTGAATATTTCAGGAGTGTCAGAAATCCAATTCTTCTCTGTACTGGCAGAATGATGTATTTTGGAAAGTGTTTGACTTGGAGGAGGAAGCAACCTGCCTCCAAGAAATACCTCTCCAGTAGCCAGCACTCATGGCACTGCCACTCCTCTCAGGCTTGTTCAAACACCCAGCAGCAATGTTCTGGCAGCTTTCTGTAATAGATTCTGCAGTGTTGATCTAGGAAATAAAGGAGGAAGTTCAGAGTTGTGAAGCATTTTCCATTTCTATGAAGCATTTTCTTCTCAGGAATGTGAAAAATTAAACTGTCAAATGAATCACAAGTGCTGTATTGGGTTCATGTGGCAAGGGATTTATTTGGGGGTGCGGGGGGGAGGTAGGTGTATGCAGAGATGGGGAGACAGGTGTGGCTTTTGAGAGAAACATCCAGAAGCTTTTCCCATGTCTGACAGAGCCAATTCCAGCCAGCTCCAACACAGACCCACTCCTGGCCAAGGTTGGGCCTGTCAGCAACTGTGGCAGCACCTCTGGAGTAAAGTATTTAAAACTGGGAAAAAAAACCCTGCAGAACTGAGGCTGGGAGAGAGGAGTGAGAAAATATTAGAGAGCTTTGCAGGCACCCAAGTCAGAGCAGAAGGAGGGGCAGGAATGTCTCAGTTCTCTATTAGGGCAGTGGTTTAAAGAAACTTTTTTCTTTTCTGATAATCTTGCATTTTTTTTCTGAAGAAAAATATATATATATATTTATATATAAAAAGAGGATCAGGAACCTGCTGTTTTTCTTAAGCATTCTGGAAATGGAATGGAAATGTTGTTGCAAAAGATTGAGACAAATTTTGGAGAAAATAAGTAATCTAAGAATTCATGAATGATTCTTTCTAAAATAACTGAAACTGAATGGAGGACAAATGACCAGAGGACTAATTATTTCAAATAGTGATGTTTTGGAGAAAAATACTGAGCCTGGAGATTATAACCAAAACTGAACTACTTGGCAATTTACATAACTGAAGTGGTGTCTGGGAGATGACAGAGACAACTGGAAAACAAGTTTGTAGGGTTTTGTTTTTAAATTATCCTTTTTGAGGCAATTTAGTGAACAAATTAGTATTTAAAGTATTTGAATATGCATTTGATGCTTCATATTCTGAACATGTAAGCTGTTCAAGGACTACATTCACACTTTTATCATGTTTTAGAATATGGTTCATCTAATTGTGGTAGTTTGGCACAGAAAACAAGGAGCTCATAAAATGTTGATAGCTGCAGGCGAAGAAAATAAAAAGATGTCTGATATTGGCAGTTAAAATCTTACTCTGTGACTGTGAAGAAGAATTAAAAGATCGACATCAGCAACATTTTGAACTCTACAAGGAAGATTTTATTGTACTTGATTCATTATTCATCAAAGAATGAGTCTGACAAAAACCTCAAAGGTAAGTGCATCGAGTCTGTAAAACCAGACATTCTGATAGTTATTGCATAACCTCTCTATTACAAACCTCTAATTTTTTATTTATTTGTACTTCTGGTCTAATTTTTAATTTCTCATATACTTTTCCTCAAAGGATGTAATGATTCTACTCACCTGGCATGTGTAAGATACTCCTCAAAGGTTTTGAAAACCTTGCTTTTAAAAACAAGCCCGTGCTGCTGGAGGGCAGTTAAATATTCCAGTGCCTGCACGGTTCCCGTCATTTTGATAGGAATCTGTCTCGATACAGATCTTTGTTCCCAGATTCTGTGTGTCACAAGGGGAATTGCTTATTCCACTCACCAGAGGTCAGGACACGCTCAGGAAGCACAGAGAGGGGCTCCCAGCTCATGAAATTTTCATTCCCAAAGACCTGACAGGCAATGGTTTATCAATGTTTGCGTCCGGCACCTTCACATCCTCACGTGACAAAGGCTTTTGTCAGCCCTGTGTTGTGCTGCTGTTTCACCAGAGCTCTCCACACTCTCACCTGATTCTTATATCTTATTTATTTCTGCTGTGTTATGTTTCAGTAATTTTTCTCTAATTGCATCATAGGGGGAAAATACCAAAAGAAGAGGTTTTCTATTAGCTAAAGCAGAAATGTCTTTTGCAGTCTGGAGTCAGGAGACATAGCAGGATCATGGATCTATCAGGATTTTGGAAAAGTGTGTGACCAGGGGCAGAGTGGTTAATTTATGTGTAAGTTATTACTGTTCACAGAGTCTGTGATCTACACAAACTCAAACACCATTCCCAAACCTGAAAAAGTAGCTTCAGCAAAGAATTCCAGCTTCTTCACTTGGATCTGATTTTTCTAAACCTCATAGTTTGAATTTACCCAACTGGGCTAAACTATAAGAGCAATCAAATGCAACCACAAGGGTAGAAATTCAAAATTCCAGGAGCTTATGGTTATACTGATGAGTATAGATTTTAGGGATCTTCTCTAGTTTTAGGAAATTTTCTAGGTTACTGTAGCTTCCACTAATAATTTTAAACTAATTAAACTTTTTGTTCATGTTTAACTGGAAATCTCTGTTAAAAAATAATACATTAGTTTTTATTTTTAAATTATAAAAATTTAAATTATATACAAGTTTTAAAATTATATATAAGTCATCGAGATGGAAAATGCTATATTAAAATGCTATATTAAAATATAGCTAATAAAATGCTATATTAGCTTGAAACACTTTTAAGGAAGAGGCAATAAATTGAAAATATGACATATGTATTATTTGGACAACATTCTTTTGTAGGCAGAAAATGCAACAACCAGGATCAGCCAAAGGGGAGGGACAGAGACTACAAAAGGTTGAGATGGCACAAATCCAACAAGGTGAATCATAAAATAAAAAAGTATTTCCAAATTTTCCTGTCTGGATGGTTCAACTGGTACCCACAGTACACTGTGAATTAACCAGTTTACAAGAAACAAATTTCTTTTGTTTGTATCATACAGAGTCATGAAAGCCAATTTAGTTTTTAAACTCGATCAATTTTCTTTCCTAAATGAGCTGAGGTAGGGTCACCCATCAGTAAACCTCTGTCAAACAAGCTTTTTTTAGACTGTCCAGCTCTGCTTTTTAATGGCACCAGTTTGAATTAGACCTTAATGTAATGCCACTTTAAATTAAGGGTTTCAGCCTGAACGTGGCCATAAAGAATATTATCAAGGCAGAGTAAACAGATTTCTATCAAAACAAATCAGTGTAGGTTGGAAATAGCAAAGTCACTGGCACTTTGGAGGGCTTGGATTTCATCATGGAATTGGCTGTGTCTGCTCAAAGCAAACACAGGAATGTCTTCAGGTGACACAACTATTGTGTGTTAAGCATAATAAATGCAAAGAATGTACAAAGATATTGCCTCCTGTTGGCTTGAACAGGTCTCTCCTCTGATTTATGCCCTCATTTCAGGGTTCTAAACCAGGTCCCTGCTGTTCCCCTGCAAGCAGAGCTGTTACATTGCAGTGCTCAGTAAACCTCAAGTAGTTTTCTCCCTTTTGCCCCAAATTCCTTCAGCCTAAGCAGCCCCCCTATGCTCTGAGAGTCACTTTGGCTATGCCAGATGTCACAGGAATCACTGGGGCTTTCTAAATATCATTATTTAGTCCTAGGAAACCTGTTGACATCTTTTTGTTCTCCCAAAATAGCATCTCTATTTATTTCCAGAGGCATGGAAGATGAATGTGTGTGTGCACACATAATCAGATATTGATTTCTGGGCAAAATGTTCGTAATTTACTTACGGGAGAAATAATTTGAAGCACTTTTTCCAGGGATAGTTAATTCTAAGGGATGAGTTATTTATTTTGGAATCCTGTATCTTTATGTAGTGAAATCCAGCAGAGAATAGTTGTGGGTGAGTTGTTTTCCAGATGGCAAAATTTCTCAGCCTACTCCAAGTCAATTGTTTATGTGCACTTCCTACTACACACTGCAAGGAAAAACCTGTGGAACCTGCACTTGGCAACTGACAGCCAAGGGAGAAAATCAGCTGAATTGACATTTGTCCATCTAAATAGTCCCTAGCAAAAAAAGCAGAGCCATTCTGAGCTGTCCATTAGATAAGAAGAGTAGAAATCACTGGAAATTAAATGAATGTAATGTTGGACTCAACATCTATTTGGAATTAAAAATACATATAGGATCTAGTGCTTACTAAGAAAACAAAATCAGTGTACAAATCTAGTTCTTAACTGGATAATTATCAGTTATGGCACCTCCTTACAGAAGAAGAAGCCAGCTGGTACAGGACTAGTCTGGACCTTCAGCTGCTTAAATCACTCTGGGCTTTGCCACTGACTTGCAGATTAGAAAAAATCCATGACAGAAATTTGGGGGAAGAGGTGAACTTGTCAGCTTTTAAGTGGAATTAATTCATTTTTGTCCATTTACTATTGAACCCTGTGAAGGATATAAGAGAAGTTCAATACCAAACAAGCTTTATATGGGGAAAAATATTAGTGGAGACAAGGATAAGGAGCAGAAATTGTGTCTACACCTTGCTCCTGTATTGGATCTGGAAGGGTTGGGGTCTGTTCCCCACCATCCTGAGGCCATCCCCATGCGCTCCCTTCAGCCCCAGATCTTCTGGGCTGCTGGAACTCCCCAATGATTTTCTGATTCAGGAGATTAAATCCTGCAAGAAAAGAATGTTTTTTTCTTTCTGAAACTATATTTATTTTGGCCACATCCAGCAATTAAAATATAGTTAGTAGGTCTGATGTCATTAAATGTCTGAAATTTGTAAATACTTTCAGGATCTAAATAAACCCTCTAGTGTCAGGATGGTAGAAAATTAGGGGGGAAATGCTATTTGTGGCTACTCTGATGAAATCCAGAACAACATATCGATTAAACTGTCTCAGTTAGAAAAGATAGGTGTCTGCTAAGGATGGCAGGAGCCTCCCTTGAAAAGGAAAATGTAAACTCCCTCACTCTGAATTATTATAATTCTGAAATTATGGGGCTCTCAGGCAAAGGTATGGGAATAGGAATAACAGATCTTTACTAGGAAAATAAAAATAAAAATGCAGTAGTAAAACAAACAAACAAACAAACAAACAAACAAACAAAACCCCACTGACAGAGTCAGAATGCAACCTGACACCCTGTTGGTCAGGGTGTAGGTAGCAGTCCAATTAAATTGTGGCTGTAGTCCTCCTGGAGTGACAGATGTGGTTCTGTTGAAACAATGATTCTGTAGAAGGGTGTAGTTTTTCTTTGAAGGTTTTGTGGTGGTGTAGATGGGTTCTGTCTTCCTCTGGGAATACAGAGGGAAATCCCAATCTGGGAAACAGGCTGCTCTGGTGTGTTAAATTACAGATTTTTATCCAGGTAGGACTGCTTGGTTCCTCCCTCTGGGTGGAGCATCCCACAATGGGATGATGTAATTTTATCAGTCATGCAGTGAGACTCAATGGCCCATTAACAGCAGATCTTCCCCTGCAGGGAGTATGGGTCCTGGAAGAGATAAAGAACACTGCCCCACCTGATTTTAACACCTGGCCCATTAACAGAGGATATGCCCCCAGGAGTTTTGAGGGATGGCTCATGGAAGAGATAAAGAACTGCTCCACCTGGTTTAACAGATAGAATACATACTCAGGTTACATCTTGCATTGCAACCTAAAACAACCATATAATTAATTATAGTTTCTGTAGTAATACGTAACTTTGCAGACTTTGGACTAAGCTGTTGAGCTGGTGACCTGAGTCAACCAGAGCTTTGGAGTGTTTACAATTTATCTTTTGCTACGCTGAGTTTAAAAAAAAAAAAAAAAAAAATCCTGAAGAGCTTTCAAAAGAAACAAGAAATTTAAAAAATAAATAGAAAAAAATAAAGAATGGGGATAGGGGTTGGGGAGAGAGAAAATGACTTAATGAGAACATGAATTCAATTGACTGTACAGAGAAAACTCAGCATGAACAGAATCACAGAACCACAGAAGAGTTTGGGTTGGGAGGGACCATAAAGCCCATCCAGTGCCACCCCTGCCATGGTGGACCCTTCCACTGTCCCAGGCTGCTCCAAGCCCCAATGTCCAACCTGGCCTTGGACACTTACAGGAGTACAGGAGCAGCCACAGCTTCTGGGCACCTTGTGCCAGGGCTTCCTCACCCTCACAGGAAAGGGAAATTTATCAAAAAAGTTGGGAAGACTTTCCAGTTTTACAAAGAAGAAGCCACCTTATTATCACCATTTCTCATTAACAACCTGACTGCTAGTGTTTCTAATTACCAGAGGAAAATAAAGCACAAAGCAGTACCAATAGCAGATGGTTATATAAAGGCTAAAGGAAAACATGAGCAGCATGAGACCTGGCTTTTCACTAATTCCAATTGTGCTGGATTTTAGGCAGTCCTGCTTTTCCTCTCAGTAAAACTGAAGTGCCAATTCACTGAGTGAGAAAGAGGTGAAGGAGAGTTAGCAAATTATGTCACCAATGAACTTTGTGTGGAATATGTTAACATTTTGGAGCTCAGATGAATGATTTTATTAAAGATCTGAGAATGCTTAAAAGCATATTTTAGAGCCTAATGTTAATAACTCTTGCTATCTTGAGTCTTCAATTTATATTTGTGCTGTGCTTTGCTGTTCTGTGCTTAAAAATAACAGTAACATTTCAAATTATAGAAATTGATTTATCTTTTTCTTTCCTCTTTTTTGAAATAGTGTTCATATATTAGGAGGGGGAATAGTGAGCTCATACAAAAAATTTCTTTGCAACTCCTGTGACTTTTATCATTTTCCCATTTGTAACAGCCAAGGCTCATAATTTTCAGGCTACATAAGAATATGGAAAAGCAAACTTGGAGAAGGCATTGGAAACAAGACTCCAGTCTCTGGCATCTTTTCCCAAGTCTGTGATTTTGCATGACAAATGCCAGCATAAAGTACCATGTAGAATTGTATGAAATGGTAAGTGATGGAGATGCGTCTTTGCAAAATCTCTTTTCCATAGCAAAGTTATTAATCCAGCCTTGAATTCTGGGTGAGCAACTGATTTTAATGGCTCAGTCTGACAGCAGATTTTTAGTGGTTGATATTAAAGTTAGTGCCCTTTGGTCCAGTTCAGTGGCATATAATGCATTGCCTGAGCACTAAAAATTTTGGAAAAAACCCTCAAAGTTTCCTATAGACAGAGAGTCGCCTTCGCTATTTTTTTTTTTCCTCAGGCTTTCACCTGCTGTTGTTGTTGGGTCCCTTTGCAACTGATTAAGATGTTATACTTAACAGCTATAATGGATTTGAAAAATGGAAAAGCTTTTAATGAACACAACCAAGTAAAAGTCAGAATCATATAAGGATTTTTTCAATGATTTGGATAAAATGCAAGAACCTCAAACTGTATTGAAGACAAATTCTGAAGGAAATAACAGAAGTGCTTCATTTTTGTATTTTTGTTTTGATCACAAGGGAAATTTCAGTACTCCAGCCTGAACTGCCTTGTTTCAATCTATTTATTTATGTTGCATTTAAATTGTCCAGTGATAAATTGCTGATCTCTGGGATCCTTGGCTAATGGGAGTGGTGGTTCGGGAAGGACCTATGAAAATTCCCATTACATGATCGTGTTCCTCAAGGATATAAGCTAAAAATTATTAGAGGTATAAAACTGGTCCATATGGCAAGGCTTTTAATTTAGTAATATTGTGCAAAAATAGGGAGAAATTAAGACTTCCATGGTGTCTGAACAATGCACAAGTTATTTGATTTTACTGTGAATAATTTTACAAACTACTGTAAAAAAACTGCTTCCAAACTACCAGAACATTGCCCTTTTTCGAAGGAGTTATCTTCACAGAAACCTCAGTAATATTTCAACAGAGCATTTTAAACTGTTGTGTTTGTAGAAACCTTACTGAAAGTGTAATTTGTCCTAGGACATTGCCTAATATTTCTATCTATAAAGCTGTAATGGCAGTGTTCAACTTTAATTCTGTGTAGTGGTCAGTGTTCACTTCTACATCTCCATCAAGCTGATTTTGGGTTTGCTATATCATTTTTTAAATTTCTTTTTCAGTATCTGATTATTGGGTTTGCAATTTCATCCAAATATATTTTCTGTGCAAGTGAAGAGGTTTTAATTCTTATATTTCCTACAGACCATTGCACAGTCAAGAGATTTAAGATGACATGGCCTCAGCTCTGTTTTTTATAGGTTTTACCAGAAGAAGGTCAGAGTTAAACACATTTCCTAACCAACACTAACCCACACAAAAAGTCAGAATTTTCTCTGGAAAGGAGTCAGAAAAAGTCTTGCTGGTGCATATTTAGTCATAGAGGGAAGATTGGATTTATGTCAGTACCAGGATGGATGGATTCAGTTGGAAATTCCTCAAGTAAAAGGAAATTGTTACTGAAACAGGTTTTGATTTCAGCTCCCTGTCCGTGGAGATAAAGTACCAGGTAAGGTGGGGACAACTCTAAAATCCATGGTTTAATTTTCTGCTTATAATCTAACAAGCTAAAAGCATTTAATGCATACCTCTGTAGTTTGTTACATTTCACAGCAGTGGCTTTTATTGCTGGATATCTCCTGATTTCTCTTCCTCTTTGTGCCAATATGCATGTGGTTCTCAGTTACAGCTCCTTAGTATTAGAATAGTTGAAATACATTATATAAATACATTATAGGAAAAGCAGCAAAGCAGTAGATTTTCTTCTTCCCATTGAACTGATTTTGGTACAAGAGGTCTCATCAATATTAACCAAATCATAAATTAAGAAGACTTCCTGAGATGTGATACATCCATGAGAAAAAAGAGGATGTTTCTGTAGTGTTCCTGGTTTCCCAAGTTCCAAAATGCTTTTAAATAACTCAAATTGAGTTATCCCACCACTACCATCTGTAAGGAATGAACAGATTCTATTCTTTTTCATGTGTTTTTTAGCAGTTCTTCTTTGCCTTTAAAAGTGTCAGAATGTTTTAAGAGGTGAGGAGCCCAGCTCCAGGAGGTTCATGAGTTCACAGGAGGAGATTACTGAGATGGCCTTGTCAGAGCATGTCCAATTCTTTTTTTTTTTTCAGCTCAATATCCTTTGCTACAGTAGACAGAGAAATATGTCCTTTATTTTTGACAAATTTCAAAGGAAGCTTATTCTGTTTCATATTTTCACATTCTGGATATTCTCAAAGTCAAAGAAAAATACCACCTGCTTTTCTATTTTTATATCCCTTTATGAGGATTTATCTAAGCAAACTTCTGTGGCTTTGCTTTCTTTCTGCAATGAGTGGTTGCACCCAGGCCAATTGAGTTAAATGCCAGAAGGGTTGGTTTGTGGTGCTTGTTGACAGTCATGAGAGAAACCATCAGCACAGAGATGTGGGGACTGAAAATCCCCATGCCTGTGCTCAGTTCCATCTGGGATAAGGGCTGTGCTGAGGCTGTCAGCCCAACCCAGCTGGGAACATGGCAGGGGGAAGCTGCTGTGGCTCCTGGTGCTGTTAAGGCCACATTGTAGAATTACAAACAGGTAATTAATTGTTAGAGTTGAAGAAAAGCAATGTGAATTTTTCAGTACATTAATTATCACGGAATAGTTTGGGTGGGAAGGGATTTAAAGTCCATCCAGCCCCACCCCTGCCCTGGCAGGGACACCTCTCACTGTCCCAGGCTGCTCCCAGCCCCAGTGTCCAGCCTGGCCTTGGGCACTGCCAGGGATCCAGGGGCAGCCACAGCTGCTCTGGGCACCCTGTGCCAGGGAACACCTCTAAGGCAACTCACACAATACAAGGTCTTCCTATGCATAAACTCCTCTGTTTCCTTGATTTCATCATCCTTTCTGAGCAGGAAATCCTTATTAGGATCACCTGAAGGAGAAAGGGAAGCAGCACAGCCAATTCAGAGCCCATGTCTCTCATCACTGACACTGGAAATCATAAAATAAATCAGCTGTTTTAAATGGTGAAAGCAGATTATGGATATGCGATTTGTAGTTTCCAGGAGAGCTCTGGGGAGCAACATCAGGCAAGCAGCAGGACAAATTTATGAGCACTCTCAGAATAGAATGTACCATTATTAACCTGATTTAAAAATGCACATGGGGATCTGATAACATGAAGAATGTGGGTTTGTTATCTCAGGATATAAAGGTGCTGATTTCTTTGAAAAGCAGGGTGCCTTAGGACTATTGTTTTTGAGGACCTGGAAAGGTTCTGCAAAAAACATGTAACAGTTATTATTAGGAGATGAATTATAGTGGTTTTGCATACTGCTTGAAGAGAGCTGAAGAGTGTGCATTGTAACACAATTCAAATGTTTTGTAAACAAACTCATTATCACAAATGCATTAACTTTAATATAGATTTGGTTGCCATCAGGTTCTCCTCTCTTTCCCCATATGTCATAAATTGCTGCCTGATGACTTTTCCTTTACAATGAAGAATTTTTGCCCAGACTAAGGGAGCTGCACATCAGGTACTCCCACAACCTTGATCCCTTTCCTACACCCTCTAAATGTAGAGATTTGGTGCTTTGCACCTCTGCACTGTTCTCTCTCTCTTCTCTCCAAATGCTCCAGCTCTGGGCTTAAAAAGAGTGGCAACTTTCTTTCTGTGCAATCTGGTGTGTAGGTGTTTTGTTCAAGCACCAGCACATTAAACAGTCAGCACAGTCCATTTAAAATAATTAAGATTAATTTTCTCAGGCTCCCATGAAAACAAAAAGAAAATTATTTGCAGCTACCTGCACAGTGCCAACTTAAGTGGGATAGACTAAAGTCATTACAGGTAATTTAATTTAAACAAATATTAGCCAAGCTTTGCCCATGTGACAAGTGATTTTTTTTAAGTCCAAGTCAAAACACATCTTTCTGAGCCCTTTTCCAAATGCACTTGGAACAGATTTTTGCATTTGCATTTTCATTGGGAAAAACCTGAATCTGACCAATTTACATGTGGCTTTTGACAGCCAAAATCTATCCAAAAAATCAAGTCAAATACTATCCAAAAAGAAAAGGATTTTTAAATGAATGCTGATGTTTCCAGAGATACCTAGGCTACTTATAATGAACTGGGTGATTATTTAAGAATTCCATGTAAGCAAGTGAATTGCTGAGTTCCAAATTTAATGACGTTCGATTGATATAATCAGGGACATTGAAATAAGGCTTGAAGGGTTTGATTCTTGATTAATGGAAATCTATATAGTTTATGTATTGTTTTCCTAATGTAATACATTTGGAATAAAAGAAGGTTTAGGTAAATAATGATAAGTAGAACTTAGGAAGGAGTTTGAGACAGGTATGTATGCATCGAACTTTGAGGGTCCCTTCTTTTCTTGTCCTGTAAAATAGGAATAAACACCTTCTGGGGGGCAAAGAAATGATATTCAGTGATCAGAGGAGCTGACTGAATAAATATTCATGTATTTTCCCAAAAAACTGATAAAAAATCCACCATAATTTTTTGAGGAACTGCTACAAAAATCATTGACTTTTTTCCCCCAAATCCGAAAGTTGTCCAAATTTTAATCTTAATTGTTTAGCAGCAACAGTTGGTTCCCATGAGCCCAAATTTGCTGTGATTTTCATGCAACCTACAGGAGAAAACGTGAATGAGAAATGGTGGTGTAACTAGGATTGTTAAAAGTGCAAAGCAGACTAATTAATAAACTTGTCTGAAGTTCGAAGTTTGACATGTCAGTTACAAAGACGAGAGAGAAAACAAATGTTCTCTGTTCCCCACTGCTGTACCTGAGCAGTGTCTAATTGACAACTAAAAATCATCCTTCAGTGAGGTTATTGTTCTCAGGATCTATGCCCAACACTGCTATGTGCTGTCAGATTTATTAGATGCCATAATGCCAATTATTTCTTGTGACTCTGTGATGTTTATAAATCTGAAAACACAAAGTAGTCTCCTCAAAGCCTGATTTTATTTCCTCCCTACCCTTTGTCAGGGCTGGGGTGGTGGGGCCTGGAGAACAGCCAGAGCCAGCACTGCTCACTTTTCCTGCCTTTCCCTTCCCCTCCCACCCTCCTGTTATTCCTCTCCCCAGCCACAGACACAAACCTCTGTCTGTCACCAGCCTTGAGTTTGTCCCCTAACACTGGTGCTTTTTGGCTGCTCGTCTCCTCTCCTGCCGCTGCCTTTATCATTTGTCACTCACTCCTGTTCCACCCCAACTTTGCACTCCTGTGGCAGGAGCTGGCCCCCTTATTCAGAGTTCTACAAGTGTTTCTCGTCTTCTGCTGAGATTTGGGTTTTCCCAGAAAGCAGGCTAACAATACATTCCAGCCTAACTCAGGAGTCACTGGAGAGAGGCAGTGGGACTACACAGAGAAGTTTTCTCCACCCTAATCTCTCTTATTAGAATCAGCTCTTGGAGAAAGGATCAACCCATACTGAGAATGAGGCTTTTATTAATGCAGGAAGAGATTTTGGACAGGAAGGAGCCAGGCAGGTATCTGCTGTCAATGATTTATTTATATTCCGGGCTTGAGATATATTTGTAAATAAACCAAGCCAGTTTTGCCTTAGCTGCCTGTGACACATGTACTGCATATGTGCATGGAAAATGTGGCATCTGTGCTCCGTGCTCACAGCACTGAATGAGGCAAAAGCACTGGATCCCACTGGCAGTGCAGCTCCCACAGAACCAGGACTTTCCAGGATAAAGCTCTTCATTGCTGAGCTGTGTTGATAAACCCAGAGCTGTTTATCCTGCAGTCCTTCCAAGGGGGAGCAACAGTGGTGCTGTTGTAGCTTCCTATGTAAAACACTCTAGGCAATTATGGAAGGTTGTGTTGAAGGATGGATAAACAACTGCCATAAGGATGGATAAATAACCACCATCAGATTCTGAGCACACGAACTCTTGTGCTTGTTTTTTCATGATTATTGCTAAGATCCACCCACTGAAAGGAGAGTTTCCAAGGATGCCTGGCCTGTTCCTAGCACATGGCATTAGAGCAAGTGTGCACACTTCAGCTGCCTGGTGCCACCCATACATTCACAGTGCAGTTGTCCCCACTGGGGCACAGCATTCCTTAAAACACAGGTTTCATATCAAAAAACACAAATCACTCTTAGAGCTGAATTAACATTAAAATCTTTGTTTTCTGCCTCTTTTTCAGCCCCCACCAGTTCCACAGCACTGACTCCTGGCCAGAGTGCAGCAACCACTTTGGCTTCAGGACATTTGTTTGAACTTGTGCCAGTCTTCAGTTGCCCCGTTCTGATTGAGGTACTGATACTGTGATAAAACAGACTTGGCAGATTTCTTGGGTGAAATCTGTTCGTCTGGAGAAAAGGAGGCTCAGGGGGCCCTTGTGGCTCTGCACAGCTCCTGCCAGGAGGGGACAGCCGGGGGGGTTGGGCTCTGCTCCCAGGGAACAGGGACAGGAGGAGAGGGAATGGCCTCAGGCTGGGCCAGGGGAGGCTCAGGGTGGAATCAGCAGGAATTTCCGCATGAAAAGGGTGGTCAGGCCTTGGCAGGGACTGCCCAGGGAGTGTCTATCCCTGGAGGTGTCCAAGGGAGGCCTGGAGGTGGCACTGAGTGCTCTGGGCTGGGTGACCAGAGGGATCAGTCATAGGTTGGATTGGATGATCCTGGAGGTCTTTTCCAACCTTAATGGCTCTCTGTGATCTGAGGACAAATATGTATAAAATCCTCCTTCTGGGTGCCCTAAACAGTGGCGGCTCTAATCCAGGCAGCTCAGTGCACCCCCTTGGGTGCTGTGGGGCCAGTCTGTGCTCATGTGTGACTCACGACACCATCCCAGCTCAGTGGAGAGGAGGGAAACTCAGGGCAGGACTTCTCAGAAACAACCCCTGAAGTTCTGGGGGGATGGACCCTCTGCCCTCAGAGCCAGAGACTAAGCACATGGAGCTGAGGGATTACCCAGCCTTCAGCTCCTCTCCCCATCCCATGTGGACATTCAGGGTTCTTGAGCTGTGTCCCTGTGAATGGGGGGCTCATCCTGCACTTCAGCCCAAATTCACAAGACAAAGCACATTTACTCACTGACACGAAGCAAATGTCAGAGCATGGGAGAGAGGAAACCTGTGGTTTGGGCAGGATGGGCATTTGCCCTCAGTATCCTCAAATACTTGTGGCCTTGCAGAACTCATCCTGGATCTCCCTGTCCTTTAGAAGGACAGCACTGAAAGAAGACATTTCAACACCAAGTATTGGTTATTCTGCATTTGGATGAACCAGCTTTACTCTGCCATCCCTTCTCAGTTCCCTGGGCTATAGGCAACACAGGAAATTATTCTCAGTCCCATTTTCAGGTACCTCTTTTTAATGCTGCACAATAAACTGTACAACAATCAATGTCCAGCTCTGTTGTCTAGCATTTTTCTTTCCTCCTGGAGAGTGGTATAAATATTAATAGCAGTAACCATGGATATTCTCTTTTATCTGACATGGTACAAAAGAAGAAAGCTTCTCCAGATCAAATTGACTATTGATCTTGATGTGTCTATTTGTGCAGCCACTGTCACTGTAATTTCAACACTGTAATTAAAAAAATATTGAAGCAAGATAACCTTACTCAAACTCAAGAACAGTAAAAATAGATGAAACATGATGGATGGACTTCTCTCTTACAGAACAAGGGTTAACTAGGAGCCAGAGATGAGACTACAGGGTAAAATAAGTGCTAAAGTAGTGTCAGCCCTCGAATTTGTTGAAGTGAAAAAAAAATCGATGTATTGTGAAAGAAATTACAATTCTGTTAGGAGCAGAAGCCTCAAATGAACAGACCTGAAGCAAGAAAATGACTTGGAAATGAGTGAAGGCTCAAACCAGACCTAGCTTTGGTTATTTTCTCTCTGCATCTATCATGTTTAGTGATTAGGCTTTGTTTAATAACAAGGACAAACAATGGTTTAGCACAGCTGTTCCCTCACTTGCATTTTCCTGCAAATAAAACCATTAAACAGGCTTTTTTTTTTTCTGACTACCAACTCTGTGAGAGAAGAAATGATTGCTCCCCATATATTCCCTTTTCATTCCAAAGCACAATGATCTCCTTTGGCTGCTGAATGGCTAAATGATGGAACAAAATGTTTTTAATGTGACTCTGATTGACCTTTGTATTCCCCACACTGTCTGGCTTTAATTCTTCTTAGAACAGCATTAGCATTTGTTGAATACATATGCAATTATATTTGCTGAAACTGTTGTATACAAAGAATGCTGTGCTACAGACTCTGTTCTTCAATAGAAATGTAATGTCTTTATGCCAGCCATGAGGATTGCAAATCTCTGATTATGGGATTACATTTTCTGCAATCAGGAGGGGTTTGTGGCAGAATATTTTTAGTTTGGCTGCATGTTTTGTCTCCTTGTTCTTCATCAGTAAATGCAACCCTTCTCTAGATCTCCTTCATTGCTGGGTTTACTGCACAAAGGAACCTATGAATGGCTGAGATATCCATTCATAGGTTTTAACAGTTTATTCAGGCTGTACCGTCTCTGTCTTTGTAAGGAGCGACTCATTTTCCACTATTATGAAAGTGGAATTAATTCTTAGATTTCTGATTTTTAAACATTTGCTTTCTGAGAGCAGAGGCACATGAAACAGTTGTGCAAATTGAGCACATCTGGCTGAATCTTTTCCTTTGGTCTCCCTTGAAGGGGCCTCTTGCTCATACTCACCCTATATCGATGACAGACATAACAACTGGGCAGGGTTTTATTTTCCAGCCACACAAACCAGCATTTTATTTGTCTTATATTCTTATTCCAGGATTAGATGGGAAAAAGATACAAGAAGCACAGTGCTCTGGGAGGTAGGGATGGACAGTGTGGAAATGGAGAGAGGATGTTGAGATCTCTGGGTTCACCTTGTGCAGTGGCATTAAGTCACCTGTGGACTCAGCTTGGGAATTGTTGTAATTCATGGAGCATTTACAGTTCCCTGATGCTGCCTCAGGAAAGGTGTGGAAGATTCCCAGATTCCCACAATGATGGTTGTGAGATTTTTGTTGCCTTTTTTTTGGTGGGAAGGTTGTTTGCATCTCCAGGTGATCAAATGAGGGCAAGGCTCGTGCTGCAAGGGGAGGTGAGAATGTGACAAATATTGCCAACATATGGAGGGTTGATCATTATAAGAGCAGAAAATACAGGGAAGATAAATATACATATTCATACCGTCTGATTCCTAGAAGTCCTTAATCTTATATAAACGAGGCAAAATTTTACATAATCAATAACAAAAAATATCACAGGAAGCCACCCAGCCAGAAAGGCCTTGAAGGGGGGAGAATCTAAATTATCTAAGGGAATTTCACAGTTTTGGGGAGCACCTACTGCACCCACCACCCAAAATCTGCTCATATGACATCTTTGGTGCCAAACAATGCAGCTCGCAGTGGGATCTGCAGCTCTGACCTGCTTTAACTACTGACAATCTGCCCTCTCCAGGCAGGGAATTTGCTCAATGCTTAAAATTATGTCCAAATTTTGTTTCTGTTTCATGAACTTTGAATCCTAAGCCCATATGGAGTCTTGGTTCTTTTCTTGTTTCATTCCTGTGTTATGCATAATTTTTCCCTTTGTCCATCATGGAATTCTTATCTTCAAGGTCCAAGAGTTCCAGCCACTGGTTGGCAGGACTCCCTGAAGACCACTCCTAAACCTGTTTTGGATTTGTTAGAATTTAGGTAATTTAGCTGGCATGTAGTGTTTAGATTGTTTTATTGGTTTGAATAATTTGTACCCACCTCCCGGACTGTTTTGTACAAAAACGCCCTGCAGCCCAGGCTCGGGGTCTCTCTGAGGCACTGGCCTGAGGCTGGGGGATCCCCTGACCCCCCCCAAATAAAACCTTTGTTTCCTGAAAGCCTTGGAGAGTCCCCTCTTTTTACCACAGCCATGACAGTGTGAGCCAAACTGCCTGTAAGCCAAGACCCCACCAACAAGTATTGTTGTAGCGTATCAGAGCTGCCGGGAGCCCAAGCTGAACACCAAGCTGAGCCAGAACCAGGTACGCAACGCAACAAAAAGGTTTGCTTATATCAGGCTTCCTCTTAGACAAAAGAAATGTATGTTCTTAGGATTATTATTTGATATATATGCGCAGTGTTGCTAGTTGTCTCCAATGTTAATGCCAGGACTGCCTGTAATGATTAAAATGGCTAATAAAATTACACAATTTTTTTTCTAGTAAAAATCTAACCTTAGGAGTGTTGATTTTCCAACAATCTGCGTGTTGTTGACGGCATCGGTGTAGAGCTGGTGGGCAAGAGAGAGCCAGTCCACCACGACCACGTTAGCGTCCTTCTCCCTCTCCTGCAGAGTGGACACCAAGCTGTCAAGCCAGGTTTTGAGCATGCCACTCATCTAGACAGAGATCCAGGTGTCAGTTTCCAGCTTGCAGGACCAAGATGACACATCCCCAGTAAAGTTATTTGCATGTCATTTACATGTGCTGCTCTAGCTGCATGCTGCTCCTCTGCAAGCCCCATATCTCCCAGCGATGCAGTAAGAGCAGTGCATACACTTTGTACAGTGAAAATTGGACTTTTGACTCCAGTCAAAATATATACATTTTCTGTTATCTTCACACCTCCATCTTTGAGCTTCAGTAGAATCAGACTACAGGTGGGGGAGCACAACCATCTGCCTGAGCAGTTCAGGGCTGACCAAGTTAAAGCTTGTTCTCAAGGGCATTGTCCAAATGACTCCTAAACCCTGACAGACCTGGAGCCTCAACCACCTCTCTAAGACGCCCTTCCAGTGCTTGTGTTCTGGTTTTGCACAGAAGTGATTTTTCCAAAAAAGTAATAGCAAAACCAATCAGTGACTAGATTTGAGTATTGATATCTGGTGAAGCCACTAGAAAGGTGACATGCCTCTGTGAACACACAAGAGAAATCAGAGAAATCTGGGAAAAGTTCTCTTCCCTTCTGGCCTGGGAAGAGGTAACAAGCGGGCCTGGCTCCGTCCTTGCCAGGCCCTGCCCGGGGCCAGGCCCCTTCCTGAGAAGCCCGCTGGGTGCCAGTGACTGCTGGGCAAGGGGAGGGGAGGAGAGAGGAGCCGGTCCCGGCCCGATGGAGCCTCCAGCAGCTGTTAACATCCTGCCACCAGGCTGCCCCCCATGGCAGCCTTGGGAGGCCTGGCAGGGCCCGGCCAGTCCCCGCAGCAGCGCTGCCAGGCAGAGGGAGGGGGGAGGCCCCAGCTGCAGGCATGCTGCTGTGAGATCCCAGCCATCGCCCCACAGCGCCTTCCAGCCACCGCTGCCAAGACTCCTTGCTGAGGGGAAGGGCCCGGCTGTGCCAGGGATCATGCAGCTAAGACCGCGGGTGGCTCTGCAGCCATGCAGAGCAGCCCACAGGTAGATCACCTTCAGACACTGCCCAGGAAAGATTATCATGACCTTCTGCACACCTGGGAGAGATTTTAACTCTTCCCTTGCACAGATGAAGCTTGCAAAACACTAAATCCCTCTCTAAGTGAGAGAAAGAAACAGGTTGGAGACATGTAGAGAGACAATATGAAGATATCAAAGTCAGCAAAGGAAGAATTGAGTCTTAAGTGGAAAGGGAACGAGAAGATGCCTAGTCTTAGGCTGGATTTCTTTGGTAAAGCCTTGGTAATGGACTGTAATATACTAGAATATCCCTTTAAGTCATGGAAATATGTATTGGGGAAATGAAAAGTGTTCAGGTTGCAGATATAAGCAAAAGTATTTGTGGTGAACTAAGTAAATATTGAAGTAGCTGTGATCTTATGAGAAGCTTGAACAGAGAGTGAGAGAGAGATGAGATGAAGATTTGCCCCCAGAAAGAGGAAAGATCTCTGTTCCCAGAGATGAAGAAAACCTTTGCTTTTGAACTGCTCGTCTTTAAAATGGTACCCCATGAGTTTACATAGCCCATTAGGCAGCTGTGGGAAGGCTGTGTGATATGGGAGGCACTTCATAAATGCAGATTCCCAGGTGACTGCTTTTGTGAGAATTAAAGCCACAAGAGAACTGTCTGTTGTGTGGGAAGTTTCCATAGCAGACCAAAAGAGACCTCTCTCTAAATGAACTGATGAAAGACTATTTTATAGGTGGTAAACTGACCTAGAGTTTAAAGTTTTATCTCTATATGTTGTCTGTGAGAAGGAAAAGGAAAGTTGTGGGAGAGGGGAAGTGTTTTGAAGGTTTTATTCTTATTAATTTTTTCTCTCTTGTAATTTTGTTAATAAGCCTGTCTTTATACCCTTTTAAGTTTTGAGCCTACTTAGCTCTGCTCCTAATCGTATCTCACTGCAGAAAAAGAGTAAATAAGTCTAGTGGGCACTCAAACCACTACAAAATGGTGCATTGGCAGGGAAACAGAAATTGGCAAACCTGAAACCACTACATGAATTGGTGCTTTCTCTGGTTTTGACCTGAAACCGTCACATCTTTGTCATCCTCTGTGAAAAGAAATGCTTCCTGATGTGTGGTAAAAATCTCATCTGGAAGAGCTTTGAGCTATTCCTGTGCCCCATCAGTACATACCGTGTCCCTTCCTCTGTAGAGAGCAGTGAGGTCACACTCATCCTTCTTTTTCCCTAGTTTAACAAGCTCAGAGTCCTCAGCTCTTCACAGGACATCACTTCCAGCCCTTTCAGCAGTTCTGTCTCCTTCTGGGTGCATCAAGGACTGGAGAGACACTGCATGGCCCTGACTTTTTGATCCAACTCATTAATGTCTTGTGTTTGCATTTACAAAAGGAAAATAATTTTGGAAGTTTTTTTTGCTTAGTCTTCACCCTCACCAACCTCCTGCTGAAAATGGAAACAATGAAGAGGTGACTTCAGTGCCAGAAATGTGGTGTGGGGGCAGAAGCAGTGACAGCTCTGCAGCAAATCCCTCACACAAACGACTTTAATGTAGGTCAGAGTAGCAATAGATATTAGACAAGGTCCAGAAAACATCCAAAAAGCCTTTATTTTTCACCAGTTTTGTTTCTCTTTTCAATTTTTTCCCCTTAATAATCATAATTTCTTATTCGGTTGTCTTAAAGACTCCTGATGAGTCAGTGCCAGAATATCTCAAGGTCCAGCCATTCTTCTTGATTTTCTTTCCCTTTTCTGGTGGGTTGTGACTTGAATGAGTGCCAAGAAAATCTTGGCTGTTCTTGGGGTCACGTCATCTCAATACTCTTTATTACTGGTGTCACCGGAATGAATCTGTGGCTGGAAGGACCAAGAAAAATTCAATATTTTAAAACACTCTCCTAACCAGAACTTTTGACCTGTACTTCTGGACTTATTTTTCACAGGAACACCCTCATCTATTCCAAGTACCCTTATTTAACATGAGTATATTTCATAGAGGCAAGTTCTCAAATTTAGAATATTCTGAAGAAGATTTAGAAATCAACAGACTTGTATGATTCAAAACTAATAGTGACCTCTAGTGACTAAAGAATTCAGTATGTCTTCCAGAACAAGCTTAAATTTGTTGTAAACCCAGTATTTTATAAAAGTTCAGAATGGCATTATATTATTTAAGAGAGGGAATTTTTTCTTTAATGCCTTTTACAGCTGAAACTCATGATTTGTAGCTAATACTGATATCTGCTTGAATGTTCCTTTCTTAATAATCTTTGAACATATTTTAATACCTTTATTCTAGTCAAGAAGTAATTAGACTTTATTTGAAGCACATCTGAACTTTGCTGTGTGTTCTCTGGCACACAGAGGAGAAAATGAGAATACTCCAAATGACTTCACACCTCATCTCAAACTCTTTGAATGGGTTTAATTTTACGGATGCTGTCTCCTGTGGTCTGATATCCCAGCTAGATTTTACTGAGAATTTCTCACAAGGCTTTTTGATTAATCTGGAGATAATGCTCATTAAAAACCACAAAATATTGTGCTTTTAATGCAATTTTCTCTAAGAATTAATATCTCACTGCTGGAAATACTTTGGATTTTATGATGCTCTGCCCTGACCTCAATCAGAGCACCCAGTGTTCAGGTATAATAAAGGCATGGAATGGTTTGGGTTGGAAGGGACCTTCAAAGGTTTTCTAGTCCAACCCCCCAATCACTGACACCTGCTTTGCTTGGCACTGGATAGCAGATGTGAATTTGATTTTATTCCTACTACTCAAATAAATGTGACATGGGTCAGTGGTGGCTCTGGTGGATTATCAGTGGGACTTGATGATCTTAAAGGCCTTTTCCAACCAAAACGATTTTATGATGATGCAGAGAGTCATTTATTACCCAGTCACCTTCTAACATTCCCAGTATTTTCCCACACAATTACTGCAAAAGCAGCACTAAATAGTAGCTGGTTATTTCTTTTAGTGGTATGCACTGAAAACTTTTTTTTTTCTTTTTTTTTTTTGTTAAATATGCGATTTCACTTAAGGGATACAATACATTATTACAGGGACACAGCACAATATTACTTAGGGGATAGGGGATGAAAAAAATTGCAAAGAGAGGAAAAGAAGTGCAGATTCTATCTAAAATTCACCTCCACCAAGAGAAACTGCAGTAAAACATAACCCAAATGAAAAGAAAGAGTATTGCACTTGTCGTTCTCACTGTTTCATTTAGATATTACTGAAATGAGAAGGTTATTTGGTTTTGTTTTGGTTTTGCTTTTTTGGGTTTTTTTCTTCTTTTTGAGGAAATTACCTGAATGGTATAAGGAGCTGGACATATGATGGATCAGAAAAAAGCAGAGCGAGAACACCATGTCAACCCTCAGTGAGGCCCTCAGTGAGCAATTTCCATTCAATTTCAAGGAGGTGCTGCAGGCTAAATAATCTGCCCAAAGATGCTGATCAGGTTGTTATGTAATCAAAGGCATTTGGCTTGCTGACAGAAGCTTGGGATGCAAATGTTCTGCTGTGCTGTAACCTCAGAGGTTATACCAGACACACCTTTTATCCAGCCTACAAATCCATATATTGAGTGTAACTACAACTGCTGTTGAGCAGGGAGTTTAACATTGCTTATGAATAGCCTTGTTCATTACTAAGACAGTCTTTATTCAGATGAGGTAAATTGTCTAAAATATTCAGAGCCATTTAGATATAAAATCACTGAGAATCTAAGTCTCTTAAACCTTTGACATGTGCCCAACTCATAACACAAATCTATGATTCATTGTTCTGTTCATGCTTGCTTTGACAGATCCAGTGTTTTCCTGGTTTGCTAAAGAGGAGATTTGTTCTTGATGAGTTATTCATATCCTTCCTGCGCCCTGATATTAAAAACTCTTGAGAGATATTGTTTCATGATGATCTCAGTGTCTGGTAGGAGAGAAATTTTGGGTTATTTACTGTTAGATTCTGTACTTCAATGTAATTGCTGAACTGAGACCAGACATCTCATGTGTGAGAAGAGGTGGTTGCTTGATTTAGTGTTTTGGTTGTGGATTCTTTTGCAGGAAAAGTTATTTTGGTAACATGATAAAGAGATTTACGTGACAGTGTTTGAGGTTCTATAGCAAAATTTACTATCAAAAGCAAAATTCCGTGTTTGTTTTGTGGTTAGGTTTGGTTTTTGTTTGTCTGTTTGTTTGTTTGCTTTTGTTTGAAAATTATACTAAAAGCAACACCATATTTTCCAGAGAGTGAGTCTTTAACAGAAGTTACAGTGCTGCTATGGAGAAAAGCTATAGAAAAACACATACTTTTGAAATTGCTTTCCTCTATTGAAAACTTAAGATATGAATTTTAAAAGCTTGGTTCTCATTTAGAAAACAGACATTTCAAAAGTGAGCATGATTGTCCAAACCTTCTTGGTGTCCACCACTTTAAAAATTCAACTCTTGGAGGGTTCCTCTTGCAGGCTGTGGAGCTCTACAGCAACAAGGGCTGTTCTCACCCCTATTCTCAAAGAACGAGTTTTGATTGGTATTCTTCCCTTGTTTGACTTCAGTACCATCCCTTAAACGTTGTTTGGGGGAATAAAACTTGGTCATATCAGTTTATGTCCATGGTGTTATCTCTGCTACCAAGGTTGGGCAGGGTTTGGAGCAGCCTGGGACAGTGGAAGGTGTCGCTGCCCATGGCAGGAGTGGCACTGGATAAGCTTTAAGGTCCTTTGCAGCCCAAACCATTCTGAGATTCTATGATCATAGAACATTGTCAAAATTATATCAGGGAAAAATATATCTGGAAAACCCTGATGAATTTTTTTTAAATGGAGTAATTAAAATGCATATCCTAGAATAATTGTGTCAATGGGAAATCTTTGAATAAATTGTTGTCAAAAGGAGCTTTTTTTTGGACAAACTAGCTAAAATTTAACTCCGAGGTTTGATTTTTGACTCTTAGCTTTAAGCACCATTAATGATATGATGCAAGTTGTTTTGAGAAAATGGAGTTACAACTACCTAAATTGCAGAAGAGAATCAAATTTGAGGCATCTGCCTCTGTGTTGTGTGGGGTTTTTTCAGAGCACGATTCCAAAGCCAGAGTCAGTTCTGCTGATAGCAGCACACCTTTTTGTTTTCTCTCCACCCACCCCCCCCCCTTTTTTTTTGTCTTTTTTTTTTTTTTTTCTCTGTTAATTTTTAACCCCTGGTTAGTTGTTTGGGAAACGCAGGCTGATGCTTCAGATTTGAAGAATTGCAATGGGGGATGTTTGCCACCCTTCCAACACTATTTATACCTCTCATTCTGAACTCAATAACATCATTTTGAGGGTGAATTACAGAGGGTGATGCTCATCTTACCAGCTTCTGGCTTGAAGTGAAGACTCAGGTGTGTCATGGACTGGCAGGGGGAGAGGCACCTCCTCTTTGGGTGGTGCTGGGGTTCTTCTAACAAATATTGAGGCAGAGAGTGAGAGCTCCATGTTCTGCATGTCCTACATTTGTAGGTTTGTAGCTGCAGGCACAGCAGTCCTGGCAGAACCTAGTTAGAGATCACAACCTCACTAGACTGGAGTTGAAAAATACACAGTGCTGCTTTCTATTTGAATTTTTTGTAGTTCATTTCTGAGGTGACACACAGCTGCTGGAACAAGGCCTCAGATTAGACCCTGTAGGCAGGATCTGGACTAATAAGATGTTGTGCTATGATTATTTCAAACTCTGCTTTGCCTGTCTCCATCACTTTTGTATTTTTCTGCTGCATGTAAAAGGAAAGCCAGATTTGAAGGTTATATTCGCTTATCCAAATGTCAAGTTCTGTATGAACATCTCAGCTGACATTTTTCTCTCTGCTTGGTGAGGAATGATCCAAATGTCTGACAGTAGCGCTGCACCACCTGCATCCTGCTCGCCATGTTCAGACATGAAAGCTCGATTTGGTCTTTGTCTCAGAGAGCTGATAAAGACCTGAGGTTGGAAAATGTTAACATAATAGCTTGACATTTTGCTTCTTTTTGTTCAGCTTGGGTTGAAAGGGACTTCATGTGTTTAATCTAAGGGAAGTACACTGTGTGTGAAATATTTTATGGAGTGATTACTTCCAATTCTGCCTTTGCTTGCACACACCTCTTTCAGCACAGTACAACCCCCTACCACCAGTAGTTAATGCTTCCAAAATGAGAGAGGTGATTCCATTTCTGTCATACTCAGAAGTTTCTGGTGTGTATTTGATGTCAGAGTTTCAGAAAGGGCATGACAGCCAGCAGTGTCTAATTAGACATCTAATTAGCAGGCTGTGACTTTTTCTATGTAGCCATGTAAGCTTAAGGCTGACCATTTCTGTTTTATCTGAGGTTACTTTATGGGAAGCATTTAAGGCAGTGTGCAAGGGAAACTTCTTGTCTGAGTGCACCAGGTTTCAAATATTATCTCAGGCAGACACCAAGCAATGCCTCCCAGGAATGGTAGCAATGGTGTCAGCTGTGTCAGCTGTTTTACACAGCAGCTTCTGCTCCCAGGAGATTAAATGGATTTGTGCACAACTGGAATCTTGCTCTGGAGCTGAGCCAGAGCTGCAGGCTCCTGAAAAGGAGGGAAGTGTCTGTGTCTCACTCCAGCTGGAGGAACACCAAGGGTCTCAGGGACTCCCTGGCCTGGGACAGGGTTGCTGCTGGCTGGGAATAAAAAAAAACAACAACCCCAAAAAAAAACCCACAAACAAACAAACAAACAAAATCACCACCAAAACCAAACAAAAAACAAAACAAACAAACAAAACAAAACCCCCCAAAAAACTCCACAAAAACAAAATCAAAACCAAAAACAAACAAACAAAAAACCACCAAAAAACCACCCACCACCACCAACAAGGCAAAAAGCCAGACAGAAAACTGCCTTGTCATGTGTTTCTTTTAAAATACCACCAAGGGTATTTTAAAATACCCTTGGTATACCTCTCTCTCCCCTACCCTCTCTCTCACTCCCCCTCCCAAGATGTGTGAACCCAGCATAGCCAAAATGGGATATTTTGTTTAATGATGTGTACAGTGAAAAGCTACACCAGGCTAGGAGCCTTGGAGATGATGCTTCATATTCCTTCCTTATGAGCAAGACTTTGTCCCAATTCTTGGTTTAACAAAAATTGCAAAGTAATTTTCATTCCTTAAGTTGAGGGATTTTTTTCTCCCATTTTCCCAATATTTTTTTATTTTTCCAGGTTGATTTAAGCTTGTGTTAAGATATTTTACACAAACTATTGAAAAAGTCTGGAAAAGTTAGAGGCTGTTAAATAGAAATAAACCAAATTTTATTGGGTCAGATTTTGCTAACAAACTGCTAGACATTTTATCCAGGCAAAGGAAGCCACTGACACCAACTCAAGCTTTTCAGAACCTTCTCTTTACATTAGAAATATTTTCTCTTCTATGTGATCCAAATTCTTACTGAAGAAGAAAAGGATGGTAAAATTGTTTTGGAAGGAACTTATCCCTGATGCTGTTGCACAACAGATGACAGGAAGAATTGATCCTCAGGAACCAATTTATTTTAGAGCTCTGTTTGGGAAAAAATTCACTGAGTGAAAGTCTGCTGTTAAAAAAAAGGTATTTAAAAAAAACATAAAATGTCCACAGAAGAACTCCTGCATTTCTTCTACTAACTTCAAAAAAAGCAAAATTTTGATGCTGAATTGAAAGTAGGAGTATGGACAAACAAATTTTAAATGTTGGGGTTTTTTTAAACAGAAAATGTGAAAGAAAACTTTCTGAGCCTTTTCCCCCCCTACATTTGTGAGACTCACAAGAGAAATTATATGTTTCAAAGTATAAGATGAGATGCATTGTTGGGATATCAGTCAGAGGATATTCAAATCATGACTTTCACAAAATTGGTAGGTAAGCAACCTCTTTTGACATGATCAAATTTTGCTGTTTAAAGCCCGCTTGTACATAATGATATACTCAATTCATATGACTGACAATGGTTATTTCCTTCCTTTAAAATCTAAGCAAATAATTTGACAAGAAAGGAATGAAACTAATTCATACTTTCTGTCACGGATCATGAAAAACAGGCTGCAAATATCTAAAGTGTTCAGACAAGTAATATCTTATCTGATAATTCGAGATTTTTTTTTATGGTTTCCATGGACTATATTGCTGGAATTAACTGTGCTTCTATTTAGAAATTACCCACATACGATTCCACTTTTTACTCTTTTATTTCTTCAGTTAATGTTTAAAAGTTACGTAACTGGAGCTTCAGATTTTGGAAATACTCATTGTAGAAGTTCCTTTGATTCTCCTTTTGTTTAATATTCCTTTTTCTTTCTATAATTGTTATCCAAGTTGTTCAGTGCTGTTTGAACTTTTTCATAGCATCTATTAACTTTAGTAAATTGAGAATCTCAATGACTGAAACCCAAGAGACTTAGGGATTGGTGTTTAGTGTCATGCTGAGGTCTTGGGACATACAAAACTTCAGCAAGGGTCTGGCAGGTGTCATGCAGGAATTAGAGGACACCCATGCCAGTCTGGATCACCAACAAGAGGCTAGGCAGAGGACGTTAGGGTATCTGAAATGGCAATAAGCAGGTGAATTTAAAGAATTAAATCCAGACCCGACATTTTACTGAAAGGAAAATGGGAGTGCAAATTCTCACTCCATGAATTCATAGAACTATTTAGGGGGAAGGGACCTTAAAGCCCCTCCAGTGCCACCCCTGCCATGGCAGGGACACCTCCCACTGTCCCAGGCTGCTCCCAGCCCGAGTGTCCAGCCTGGCCTTGGGCACTGCCAGGGATCCAGGGGCAGCCACAGCTGCTCTGGGCACCCTGGGCCAGGGCCTGCCCACCCTGCCAGGGAACAATTCCTGCCCAAGATCCCAGCCAGCCCTGCCCTCTGGCACTGGGAGCCATTCCCTGGGTCCTGTCCCTCCAGCCCTTGGCAATTGTCTCTCTCCATCTTTCCTGCAGCTCCCTCAGGCCCTGCAAGGCCACCCTGAGCTCAGCCCAAAGCTTCTCCTCTCCAGGTGAGCAATCCCAGCTCTGCCAGCCTTTCCTCCCAGCAGAGCTGCTCCATCCCTCTGCTCAACCTGCAGCCCCTCTGGGCTCTCTGCAGCAACTGCAGGTCCTTGCTGTGCTGGCCCAGGGCTGGGGCAGCTCTGCAGGTGGGGTCTCACCTGAGGGGCAGAGGGACAGGATCCCCCTCCCCTGCTGCCCACGCTGGGCTCAGCCCAGGGCAGGGGGGTTTGGGGTCCCAGTGCCCACAGCCGGGGCAGGGCCAGCTCTGCCCCACAGCTCCCACAGGGCCTTCTCCCAGGGCTGCTCCAGCTGCAGCACCTTTGCACTGGGTAGAGCAACTTGCTGCCCTGCATGGTCTCTTGAACCAGAAAGAAAAATTCCAGCTCTGCTAATGAATTTAAACTATTGAGAATATAAATCTGGACCAAGTCCCGTTTTTATTGCCAATCCCTTCTTTTGGTGGATAATTTCAACATGTTTCTTTAAGAGTAATTCACGTCACCACTGTTCTTCAGAGGTTTTTGTCTAAGGATATCTGACCTTCTTTCCTGTATTTTGTCTGCAGCTTTCTATTTATAAACCCCATGTTCTGGGCTTGAACTGCAGGCTTGGGTTACCTGTGCTCTGCTCAAAGTAGAGCCACCAGGAATTAATTAGGATGAACTTCTGTGGGATGAGTCCAAGGGATGCATAGTTAAAACTTTGGTGACATAAGCAATGGAGCAGCACAATTCCTATGGTATGAGCAGGTCTTTTTGTACTTAAGCTGCTTCAGCACTTCTTGATTAGATGGCTTCATTTTCCCAACTAAATCTTAACCCTCCTGACTGTTTTCTGTAGCCACAGGCATGATTCCATCTGAAATGTGCTTTTCTGTCTTTTAGTCAGACAGCCAGAACACCATTAGAACTTGATGCCACAACCAGGTTAAGGAAATTACTCTCTAATCCACCAAAATGTTTTAACCCACTGGATGAAATAAGAACAAAATGTATTTTCAACCATTTAGCAGTGATCCGTATCTGGAGAGGGGGTGACTCAAAGGAGGAGAGACATTTCCCTAAGAGCTCTGGAGTTTGCTCCCTGCTGAGCTGAGCTGCTGCTGAAGTGAGGGGATTTTTGGAGATTCCTCTCATTCCACAGGCATGGCAGGAAATGCCCCCCCCCCCCTCCCCCAGTTAATTCAGTACTTTTTCAAGTACTTCTCTTCCTTTGTTTCCAAAGGAATGGAGGTAGTTTCTGCCACTTGGGTTTATTATCATGGTTACAGGTTATTATTTATATACAAAAAGGATATTTTATATGAAATAAAGTTATTTAATGTCAACCTAAAACCATTTGCCTGCTTCTTATTACAAGTGCTTTGTTCTGAGCTTTGTTTACATACAAGTTCTTTCTCAAAATGAGAAAAAAATGTTTCCATTCTGGGGAACTGTTCTGACAACTTACTGAATTAAATAAAACTGGGATCTACATTACATAAACTAAATATTTTAAATTGATCTATTTTATTTGCTGACATCCGACAATGCCAATGTGTTTGCTTTGCCAACTGGGATTTCTGTACTCTGTTATACAATATCAAGCCTGATACTGTAATTTTCCGAAGAATCTCTGGGTATCAAACCAAGTTTCCATCGATTTTGAATTGTCTCTGTGATAAACTAGAGATGTTATTCAGTATTTTCTTCATGGAAGGAGATACCTGTCACTATTTTTCACTGCAATTCATGCTTGAAAAATTGCTTTGCTCCTTGTTCTATGTAATCTGTCTGTAATTAATATTCCATAATGTGTAAGAAACCAAAATACCTTTGCTAACAGCTGGATAGTGTGTACCTAAATTTCTGCCATCTGGTCCTACGGTCTTGGCTAACACAGGGGGCTGAACTTATCACAAAGTCAGTATTTAATAGAAATACAAATCAGGAGTGCTGGTGAGCAGAAGAGCAAAGGGGAAGAATAAATACATATAGCAGGAAGATGGAATGTTACAGTTAATTCTTCACCTAAAACACTTTCTCAGTGTGTCTTTACACATTAGTTGGATTGCACTTCAGCACCTCAAACAAGAAGCTGAACTATTTAAATATGCTAATGGATCCAAATGTTAATCAACACCCTATCTTTGCCCTCTGCCCTTTCTATCCTCATCAGTGAAAATGTACTCGGACCCCTAGCCTGACATCCCACCTCTGCTTCCAGCTGGTCCTGATGTTCCTGTTGCCTGGATACAAGTGGAGCATGTGGAGGAATGCTCCTGAGCTGCTGTGGGATGGCCATTTTATCACAGCCATTTATCCATAGATTAGCCAGGAAAATGGCTCAGCCTTCTGTGCAGATGTCCGATGGAGGCAGAGCTTGACTGGGCTGCTCCCACAAGGGGCCTTGCTGTCTTCTTCTTTCACACCAGTGAGCTGATGCTTTCCTGCCAATGTCAGCAATCCACTGGAAAGAACTATCCAGCTCCCACAAATGTTAAACTCCAAGTGGATTTAATCGTAGATTGCTCATAGATTCCTTTAGGGTATCTGACCACCCTCAACCCAAATCTGTATTTTCTTCCAAATTCCCTTTAGCAACGGGAAATGAAGAACAACCAAGATGGAAAGGAACTGTAGCAACAGAAAAACTTGGACCAGGATATTTCCTCTTGCTTTCCCAAACAAAGACTGCATTGAAGTCCATGTTGAGGGGCCAAGAGGGATCTCACAGGCTCTTACTCTCTTCATTGCCAGTATCAGCACAACTTCCCAATTTAATCCCTTGGGGAACAGCCAGATCTTGTTGTGCTGCAAGGAAAGTAACCCAGAACAGTGTGATTAAAATGATCACTGAGGGTATTTATTTTCTGAAATTTCCCTAATCTATGAGAATTGCAACCATTTACTGTCACTTTGAGAGCAGGATGGTCAGAAAACTTATAAATCAGGGTGTTCCTGAAGTTTTTCTAGCTAAAAGGAAATGCCATTTTTTACTACTATTGAGGAGCGAGACCATTCTGGTTCCTTCTCTCTACTGTTTGGCACTTCCAAGCATAGAAGAAAAAAATTATTTACCAAAAGTAAGAAGAACTAGTGGTCAAAAGTGGCAAAAAATGTGTGTTTTCCATATTTTATTCCACATGCATTCAGGACCTTGCATCATAACAAAGTTACTGTCTCAGCAGCTGATAGAAGGTGTATTTTTTAGACATTGGTGGTAAGAAGCGAATCCCTAAGTAGCAAAATACAAATTTACCTGGTTCTTGTATTTAATCTTTGAGAGGGTTTACAAAAACTGAGTTTTTCCAGTGTGATTTTCATATAAGGAGCACTTAGGGTAATGGGTTGGGCCTATTTGTTTCTCTGGAACAATGTAACAGTTTAAAAACTGTAAAATAGTAAATAGCAAATAGTAAAAAACGCATGTTATGTGTTTTAAAAGCTGCCTTACTGACTCTAGTAAGAAGTTCAATTCTTATTCCATAAACAGCAGTGCTGTTTAAAATAAGTTAGACAATGGAAAGCTTTCTCACAGAAACTCTTAACACCACAGTCTGTTAAAAAGTCATATTTTGCCTTGTAGTGTTTTCTCCTAATTCTCAAAGCCAAGAGGACCATACAATCATAGGCTGGCTTTGTATGATTATGCAGAAAGACTATTTAAGCATTAGGAACTTTAATTATGCAGAAGCTTTACTGAGGGATTTTAAATAAAAGATTTCTGCACATCATGTTATAATGAGCAAAGTAAATATATTTCTAGCACTTCTATGAAATATTGCTGTGCTGAGGACAGGGAAATTCAATCAATAATAATCAATGTTTGGGATTTTTTATTTCTCAGATACCAAAATTTTTAAATCTCTGCTATCTCCATGTAACTTTTCAGAATTTCTCATAAAGTCTGTGTGGTGTTTACCTCACTGCCTAAGGAACCCTGACTACAGCAGGAGTGTTGATGCAGGTGAGGGGCCACATCTGTTTCAGTCTGGTTCTACATAACCTGCAGCCCATGGTGAGGTGCCAGATGTTCTGCTCAGCTGGATAAGACCTGCTTGTTAGCAGCTCAAAAACATTTTGAAGAGCAAAAAGATTTTTAAAAAAGCCTTTTGAATCTCATTTCTAGAAAAGTCTCAGAAAATCTTATAAATTCCACAGGAGTGTTTTCTGTTGCCTTTCCTAGAATTTAAAAAGGCCATCTTAGCTGGACTTGTAGCCAAGACAACAGTTACGATATTTTGGGTCCGAACTGTTATGAAAGGGGTCAAAATCTGACAAAAAAAGAGTGCTGCTTATTTTAATTTTTGGGGTCACTATAAAGATGTGATTGCAGTAGGCAACAATCTAAAACCAATGATGCAAGGCTCTGGGGGTAAAGAGAATGCCACCTTGAAACACCTCACAGTTCACATCACAGTGCCTCTTAATCTCCTGTCCCTTGAAATTTAAATGTACGTAACATGTATGTGCTTCAATCCTAATTCATCAATTTATTAATTATTTGATTGTTATTTAAATGTTTCTGCCTGTCGCTTTGTGAACTGCATTAGTGTCATTAAACTGAAGTTCTGTGTGTAAAATCCTGTGTCTGTGAGCTGGGTGGAAAAAAAAAATATTTTTAGTGAGATTTTTCAGGTTTAATCATAGCTACTAAACGATGTGAATTTCAGTATGTGCTCTCACCTTTTGCATATGGACATTTGAAATTTAAATCTGTGTATAATGAGGAATGATTGATCCACAGTTGTCTGGCATTCTGAGGAAATTTCATGAGCTAGCAAGCAACATTTATTTAAAAATTTTATCTCATACATTCTAAAAAGAGACAAAGAGCATATGATGTATAAGATGGTGAGGTAGTTTTAGGTTGAAACTGGGAGGAAACACTAATTTAGTGCAGTGGTTTTAGTTTGCCAATTTTTCGTTTCCCGGCCAACGCACCAAATAATGTGGTGGGTTAAGCACCCACTAGAATTATCTACTCTTTCTGCTGTGAGATAGGATTAGGAGAAGAGCAAAGCAGGCTCAAATTTTAAAAGGTATAAAGAAAGCTTTGTTAGCAAAAAATACAAGTATAAGAAAAAAATTAGTAAGAATCAGAATAAAACCTTAAGAACACTTCTCCTCCCCCCACAACCTTCTTTTCTTTCCCACTGACAACATACAAAGACAAAACCTGGGACTTAAGTCAGTTGATCACCTCTAAAATAGTCTTTCATCAGTTATCTTAGGGAGAGGAGTCTCTTTTGCCATGTTATGGAGACTTCTCCACAAGAAAACATTTCTCTCGTGGCTTGAATTCTCAAAAATAGCATCTGCCCGGCAGTCTGCATTCATGAAGTCCCTTCCATCTCACGCACTCTTCCCACAGCTGTGTTCATGGTCCGTGTCAAACTTATAGGGTACTATTTTAAGTAGGAGCTGTTCAAAGCAAATGTTGTCTTCATCTACCTCTGAGATCATCTTCATCTCTGGGAACAGAGGTCTTCTTCTTCCCTGGTGATAGATGGTCATCACTCATCTCTCTCTCTGTTTGAGCTTCTCATGCAGTCACAGCTACTTCAACATTACTTGCTTTAGCACAAATGCCTTTGCTCATATCTGCAATTTGAACACTTCATCTCCACATACTGTTTTCATGAATTAAAGGGATATTCTAGTGTGTCAACAGTCCGTCACCACAGCCTTGCAAAAGAATTTCAGCCTAAGACTAAGGCATCTTCTCATTCTCCTCCCATCTGGGACTTAACTCCTTCTTTACTGACCTTAGTGTCTTCATGTTGTCTCTTTACGTGTCTTCACTCTGTCCTTGTCTCTCGCTTGAGAAGATCAGTGCTTTGTCAGTTTCATCTGTGCAGTAAAAGAGTTAATATCTTGCCCAGGGCCTGTAGATGGTCAAGACAGCCAGCAATGGCCGGATGGATTTCAGGCCACACTGGGGCTGTGCCAGGGTCTCAGGGCCTGGCCAGAACCGCCACAGCCGCTCTGGCCGCATGGCTGGTCTCAGGCCCGCACTGCATTTAATTCCAGCTGCGGGCTAGCCTGACTGCTCTGGTAGGGAGGGAACCGGCCCAGCAGCAGGATGTTAACAGCCCCTGAAGCCCAGCTCGACCGGACAGGGCCCCTTGACCTTCCCTTCCCCTGCCCGGCAGATGCTGGAGCCTGGCTGGGACGATCCCCTGTGGGCTCCCCAGGCAGGGGTCTGGCTCCTTAGCAGGGCCTGCCCAGCCCAGCCCGGCCACACAGAGGAGGCCAGGCTGGGTCTCTTACCTGTTCTCAGTCTGGAAGAAAAGAGAGCTTTCCCAGGGTTTATTTGATTTTAAACATGTGTGTTCACAGAGGCGCATCCAGCTTGTCTAGGGGTTTAACAGTGTGTCAGTATTCAAAACTAGTCACTGACTGGTTTTGTCAGGCATGGAGGAAGCTGTTAGCAGCTTCTCTTAGAAAATCACTTCCGTGACTGGCTTCTTCCCTCCTCACTAAATACCAATATTGCAAAACCAGCATAGATGGAGAGAGACAATTGCCAAGGGCTGGAGGGACAGGACCCAGGGAATGGCTCCCAGTGCCAGACGACAGGGCTGGCTGGGATCTTGGGCAGGAATTGTTCCCTGGCAGGGTGGGCAGGCCCTGGCACAGGGTGCCCAGAGCAGCTGTGGCTGCCCCTGGATCCCTGGCAGTGCCCAAGGCCAGGCTGGACACTGGGGCTGGGAGCAGCCTGGGACAGTGGGAGGTGTCCCTGCCATGGCAGGGGTGGGATGGGATGAACTCCAAGGTTCTTCAGACCCAAACCATTCCATGATTCTCTTCAATGATTCTAAGATACTATAATCAGATCTCTGATTGTAGATTGCTATTTAATAAGCACTGACACTATTTCCCACATGACGTCCAGAGAGGAGTCCTATGCCCCAAACCCATTGATTTGGCAGGTCTGGAGGAACAAGGAGGGGCACACTTGGTTTCTTAATATGCCTTGACTGTGGCCTAGGAAACTATTTTTGACTACACTATTCATTAGGTTGTTTGAGTGCTATCATTCACAAAGAACGACCACAGCACTACAGTGTGTTCCTGTCCCTCACAAAAATAGGGGGCTGTGTCCCCAGAAAAGTGCAACAGTTGCTTTTCAGCCTTGTGTGACAGACACACAAAATAAACACACATTTCCAGCCTTCTTCTTCCACATTCTTATTCTTATAAAACTCTGTTTTACAGACCTTAACAAAAGAAAAACCTATGAGAACAAAAGAGTAAAAGGAAATAAATAATAAAATAAGTACCTTAATCATAACTCTGGTCTAAACTGGAAAGAAAAGCCCTAATTACAAAGAAACACTCTTTTTGCTAAGTATGGGTTATTACTGAGTCATATTATCAATCAGAGCTGTTCATAGAAAAATATAAAATGCTGAAATAACAGTAATTTCAGAAGAAATCTGCTTCTAGCCAGATCTGACTCTGTGCAATGGAGGAAGCAGTAGTCATTCCCTATTTCTGGTTTCCCCTTCTTTACCAGTTGCCAGGAGGGGTATTTTTTTGGCAAAAACCCCACAAGTGTAACACGAAAATGGTCTTGTTTTGCCAAATAATTTGCTTTAGTCTGGGTGGTGATGAGCAGCATTGTCAACCAGTATTTTGAATTTGTGTGCTGCTGATCCTGAGCACAGCAATGGCAGAAAATTAGGAGCTCTGTTGGTTGTTTTTAAAAATGACTGGTTTTATTACCTTCTTGGATTATAATTTATGGATTTAGATAATTGCACAAACAGAGCTGAATCTCAAGTATCTCATCATTACACTTGGACAACACTAAATATTACAGTCAAAAACTGAAAAACTTTCTTTTTAAATTGTTACATTTCAGCAGTTTCAAATTACTTTTTTAGTATTGTGATGACAATAATATCTGTTTTGGCCGTAAATATGTACAGATAAATCTATTTTGGGACAATATTTCACTGAGGTGTGGAGAGCCTGTGGGGACAGCGTTGCTGAGCATTTATTCCTCCAGACTTCATCTGCTTCTTCTATTTATTTGTACAACACAGGAAAACTTTTCCAGGACCAAACTTATTTCCAGGAAAATCTATGGATTCAATTTTTCCATTGTAGTCTCCTGGCACTGTGAAAGGATCATGAACTGATTTGTTTGCTCAAACCGAAAGTCTTGAAGAGAGCGCAGGCTTCCTCTTGGCCTGCAAAGGATTACCTAATGTTTCTTCTGGAGTTATGGATCCTTGTCCAGCTTTCCCATAGCTCCTCCAGCTCCATATGACATTAAGCACTTCAGCTGTTGCTTCTTCTGAAGCAACTCTCTTTCATGAATAATAAAACTTGCTGTAGAAGAGAAGAATTAGTATGAGGCAAGTTGGAGGGGGGCAGGGAGGAGATGCTTCCATAAGAAATATGACATGATTAAAAATGCAGCACATAAATCATGGGCCTGCTTAACAAAAGGAAAAATTTCTTATTGTGCTATATTTGCCATATTGGGAAAAAACTCCATTAACACGACAGGGACACCTTCCACTGTCCCAGGCTGCTCCAAATCCCAGTGTCCAACCTGGCCTTGGACACTGCCAGGGATCCAGGGGCAGCCACAGCTGCTCTGGGCACCCTGTGCCAGGGCCTGCCCACCCTCCCAGGGAACAATTCCTGTCAGAGCCAGAGTGCTTTATGCCAATAGGCCAGACTCCAGTCCAGCAGCCTTTTTGCTACACAACACTGAAGGCCAGTGATTTTCACATTGCTGTCTCTTTTTCTGAAGGAGGACATTTCAGTCATTGTGGGCCATTTCCACGGAACACTTTACATGTTTCAGAACATTCTCAGAAGAGTTTTGTGGCGTGTATTGCAAGCTCAGAAAGAAAAGAGAGGCTTGAACCACCCATTTGTTAGAATTGATGCATATTGAGCTGTTTCTATGTTACTTCTGCCTGCAGTGGTACTGTTTACACAGGGAAATGTAGAAACAGTTGCTTTAAAAGTGCTGTGCAAACTTTTATGCCCATTCCTGCATGTACACACACTTTGCTGCTACAAACAGAAGTGGAAGTATAGTTGCCTTTGCTCAGTTTGGCTCTTTTCCAAAAATGCTGCAGAAAGTCACTTCTCAAAACTATCCTTAGCTGAACTTCCCGAAGTCCTGAAGCTGACTTTCCAGGAGCCATATGTATGGTTTGGGCACATGTTGCTATTTTGCTGCGTGTTGTGGGAGGTATGCATAGGAGGACATAGAAAGAACTGCATTTCCATATGTAGGATGACTTTTTTTGAAAGGCAAAAACATATATGACCAGCATTTGTCTCCACAGTTCTGAGGAGTGATGCAAAAAGAACAAATACACCAAGATGAGAGGCATATGAGCTTCAGGCAGGCTCTGAGCAGGGAAATGGGGGACATGGAGACGTACTGATTAGAGAAACTTGTTTGTCTGTGGTGGGATCAAAGGGGCAAAATGGAGTCCGTAGCACTCACCACTTTTTAATTATAAACTCCAATTAAGTGATGCAGAATAATCTTCAGCATTCCATCTGGCAGCTATGAGGAGAGAGGGAGAGCAGCAGCTTATGACATTAATCAAGGCTTGAAGCAGACAGGTTCAAGTACTGCAGGCTTTGCTTAAAAAAATGAGCTGAGGACAGGGTTAGCCTTTCAGTAACATTCCAAAATACTTCATTCAGCCCAAGAGAGAGGAGCAACATAAGCTGGGCCTCTTCCATTAACCCTTAAGCTGCTGGCCTGTTCCAACTGCAGCCACATGACCAGAATGCTGTCATTGGCTACTGATTGCTCAAATCATACAGGGGATTAATACTGAAGTGTGGGAAAGAACTTTTAGGAACACCAATGCCAGGTACTGCTGTTGTCTGCTTAGGGAAAAAAATTATGAATCTGAATATCACAATGGGCTCAACAAGCAAAATATGATCCTTTAACCAAAAAAAAAAAAAAAGAAAAAAAAAAAGAAAAAAAATTCCTTCAATAGTGGGAAAGGATGGAACCATAACTCATGGAAGAAAATAAATATAAAAAAATTAGAACGCATTACTTTTCTTTCTGTATTTACATACCACTGGTGCTTTTGTGTGGTCTGGTTCTAACCTATGTTTTAAACCACAATAACAGATGTGAATCCTCAGAAAGAGGCTTCATAACTTCTGTAGCAATAAGGTGTTTCTATCAAATGTTGAGAAAGTACCAAACAAATTATATTGATATTTGGATGGATAAACGTTATTTTCACTACTGAGTTAATAATTTCAAATTATATTATGCTAAAGCTTTTGAAATTTTGGAAGCTACAAGTTTATATCAGAATTGAGAATGAGCCCTTCTCCAGATCTAATGGGGACCAGTACCAGCCCTTTAACTGAGGAGGGATTGTTGGGGTTTTTATGTGACCCTTTTTCTTCTGTTCATGTTTGAGTAAAATCGGGTTATTCCCATCAAAATTACTCATAGATTGAAGATTTTTTGGTCCAGGCAGAACACCAAGCTTGAGCTAAGATTAAAATTCCCAAAACTTCAACTTTTAGACAAAAACATGAAAGTGCCAAATGCCTGCCCAGTAAAAATCTGAACTGGTCATTTAAGAAGGCGTCAAAAGTTCCTCTGAGAAAGTAATTTTTAATGTGTTGCTTCCAGGTATTTACCCAACCTCACTGCAGAGTTTCCAAAAGCACAGGTTACCTCTGCTTTATTCCATTTATTATAGAGTTTTCATCATCCAGGAGTATAACTGCTGGGTATAATTGCTGGGACACTTTTATCAAAATATCACCTCATTCCTGGAAGTTTTGATCTCACTGAATGAGGCCAATAGTAAAAATACAATTTCAGTATTTTCTTTTACTCTCTTGGGAAGATTGGATCCACTTAAACTTCATTAATGCAATGATATAATTTTAAATACTGCTCTATATTACATGTTTCTACAGTTGCTAATTCAAAGGAGAAAGAAAATGAGGCTGAATTTGAGCAAGAGAAGCAATAACTGATTCTATCTTTTGACATCAGGGAGTAGAAGGAAAGAGATCATTTGGACTTACTGAAATCAATACAGAATATCTGTAGATATTAAAGATTTTGGTCAATAGGGCATTACCTCAAACATTTGGATTTTTGAGAATTCTATGGACTAAATATAAATAATATCAAGCCTCTGAGGAAATTCTCAGGCAATTAAGGGGATAACTTGATGCCAGAAGAATGACAGAGTTCAGCTAAGGATGAAATGTCTCTCTTTCTCCTAACTTTTGGCAGGTGAAATTTTTCAGTATTTAGAAACTGAAAAGGACAGAAACAATAGCTCTACTATTTTTGCCTTTAGATAAATACAAATTATATTAAGCAACGTGTAGTTTTTTGAATCACTCTAGTTTGAGGGACTTTGGGGTAATTCTTATAACATGATATTAAGCCAGCATTTCCCTTTTTTTTTTTTTTTTTTTTTTTTTTTTTTTTTTTTTTTAATTATCAGAATGAATTTGTGTTTACCAATAGGTTTTTCTTCCTTGTTTCTGGTTTTTATTAACCATGGGCAGGCCATGGCAATAAATCATTGACATCTGCTCTGCTGCCTCTGCAGAGTCATTTTCCATTTCCATCTGCCAGAATTCCCAAGGAAACATCCCAGCAGTTGCACCTGATTTCTTGGGATGCTGCCCCCGTTTGTGAGATGTCCTTCTGGTGTGGAACAATCCCCAGGTGAGGAGGTTCCTGTTTTCAGGGCTTCATTTTCATGGTCGCTGCTGGCAAACCACCTCCATTCACTTCTCCCTTCCCAGGAACACTGAATTAGCCTTCCCAAGGATAACACAGCCTGTGGAGGAGGTTTTCTAGGGAAGCACCCAGGGGGCTGCAGTGGGAGTGTGATCCTGAATGGATAAAGCTGGAAGGTGTCACCCCCCAGCTGTCAGCTGTTGCCTCATGCTGGTGCTCAGAGCACTTCCATGGTAAATAAGTTGGGAAGAAACAGGAAAGCTGTTCCACCATATGTTTTTGAAATGGAATCAAGAGGAAAATATGAACTGTAATACAGAAAAATCTATGTTTTGGTTTGGTTTTTTTTTTTCCCAAGAAAAATGGGAAAGTGATTGATAAATAAGAGTTTGTCCCCAGTTTCTGTTAAAGGTTTTTTGAGTCCAGAGTTTCTGTGAAAATTGACAGCGACTCACTAGTTATCTTTACTTTCACTCTTCTTCTTGCCTGGAAGCAACTTTCCTTTGTGAGTTCACCATTCAGAGAAGAGTTCTCCGTTAAAAACAAGCTCATCTGCTCGGGATAAGATGCATGTGGCAGGAGTGGGATCCAAGGGAAGGCATCAGCTGCCCTGTCTTAGCACCAAAACTCTTAGTTTGATGCTTACATGGACTTTTCATTAAAGTCACTACTCTTCAATAATGTCTATGTAAAAGAGACAGATAATCCTTAATGAAAAGGCTTTTCCTTAGGATAAGTTAGTCTAAAGGTATTGAGCTTCCACTAAATGAAATATCTGGTTTGAATTACTGTTATCTCCTGAGAAGGCTGATTTGATTTCCTTTCCCAAGCGGAACTTCACCATTGCTTGTTCTTTACTCTAAACATACACAAGGTATTAGTTTAGCTGCTTCCTTATACTCAGACCTAATCTATTCACTTAGCTAGGATATTCACTTTTCCAAGCTGGATTGAAACATGCACATGAAAACAAAAAAGACTCCTTATGACACTTATGCAAAAACATAGAGGGAACTCTGAACAACCTGCTCTAGTGATGGTGTCCCTGCCCATGGGGTTGGAATGAGATGACCTCTAGGGTCCCTTCCACCCCCAAATATTCTGTAATTCTATGACTTTATTTTATATGTTCCTGAAAGGGAAATGTTCCAGTACTTTTTACATAATTATGTTTTTACCCCATAGCTTTTCAGTCTACTCTCCTGAATGAGGCTGATTTCTAAGCATTAGCAACACATTAATATTTTTTACAATACACAAGATAAATACCATAAATATTATTAAAAAATCTATTAATTAACAAATACGTAGAGAACAAAAAGAGTTTTCTGTTAACAGAGGTGTGGTAATTCTGTACAGGGTAAAATAGAAACACGGTAATTTCCTTGGATAACCAGATTATTGCTTGCATTTTCTCTGTGCAGGGTGCAAGTGCTAATGCTGCATTTGCCTGATGAAACGATGGCTGAGGCAATCAGTTCCTGTCAGCAAAATTCAGCTTAAGGTTTATCATGGAAATCCATCAAAAGTGCTATAGACAGTTACAACTGAACTTAAGGTTCACAAAATTATTCTTTAAATTATTGATGTGATACTATTTTCACTGTAAGGAATGGAATATCTTAAGGATTTAAGTAAGATAGAATTTATTCATTCCAGAAACAGGCATATCTTTTGATTAGTTGTCACTTTATCTAAATTGGAGTTAAATACAATTTGGGATTAAAAAAATCATAGAGAAGCATGGGGACATGGCTCTATAAAGTTCCTGTAGCTCTGATGGAGTGTAAATATAGTAATAGTGTTTTTGAATATTGAACTCACGATAAGCAAATATTGATATTTCGGCTGGATAAGCAAATATTGATTTAGCAGTTGCAGAGGAATTAAAATACTGGAGCTCAGTCACAATTTCACTTTTATTTTATATCCACTGATCTGTTATTGATAGACAGTGGAAAAGTCAATCCTTCATTTTAATGTGGTTAAGATGAAACGTGGGATGGAGCAGGAATACTTACTCAGGATGAATTTGAAATTGTCTGCAAAAGCAAAGTTTCCTGAAACAAATATCAATACTTTTTAGCCTATTTGTTTCAAAATATACAGGTATGACAAATTTCTACCAAGCCACTGCAGATTTCCAAAGCAAATCTATAAAGCTACAAAATAATTTTTTTTTGGATCAATGATATATTGTTGGAATTGGATGATCATCAAAGTCTCTTCCAATCCAAACTATTTTACGATCATAAAACCAAAACCAAAGTGCAGATCTGTGGTTATGGAAGGGTCTGTTGGCTTCAATGGCTCCCTCATTAAGCTCCTCCTCAACAATCTCTAAATTTTTCTGGCAGTGTTTTGTGGTCATGTTTGTGGAACATAAATATTATATAGGTTACTTCTCTCTAGACTACATGGAATTTAAGAACTAATGGAAATAAAGTTGCAACCTCCTTGGCATTTGTTAAAGTACTTTCAAAAGTAGCTTTAATGATTTGGTTGGATGTTTTTCCATTAAATGAAGCCTAATTTGGAGGTGGGGGGAAGGGAGCAGCAGTAAAGCAGATTTTAAGGACCAGAGCTGAAGGCAGGATTGATGATGGGAGCTCTTCTTCCTTTTCCCTGCAAAGCAAATTTCTGACCCATTGCAAACAGTGAACTGAACTTACCTTACAACTTTAACTTGGCAGAGGTTAGAGGTGCTGACAAAGACACTTGAACATGAGAGTGGATTTTAAAATCTTTTCTAAGCTTTGCCTTGACTATGCCAAGGTGTAGAACTGGTTATTCCAGCCATTTTGCAGTTTTCCCCAGTCACCTCCAGCAAGAGTTTGAGCTCAGAGGCTGGATCCTGTCTGGAGGCAGACAATGAAAGAGGTAATTAACAGGCACTTGGGAGATGGCAATTAGCAGGGAAATACTGCATTCCTCCAAATGTGATAAACTCCTAGCCCACTGCTGCTCTGACCATCAATGACCCCACAAGGAATGCCACACCAAGCAGCCCAGGCAAGTCTTGCTAATATGCACAATATTTTGGATATTCAGTGTAGATGAAACACAGTGCTCTTGAATACATACCAACTATTAGAGGAAATGATGAAATAATGTCTGGTCACTGTCCACTATTTGTTTAATTTCGTGTTCATTTTTGGAAATCATCTTAGTTGTAAGCAAAACAAAGGAATGCAAAAGGTGCTGAGAAGTTACCAACTACCAATAAAAGAGACGTTTCCACAGAATCAGCCCTTCAGCATTGAAGAAGTTTTTTTTAACTCAGTTCTTATCACCTTAATTTCATAGGCATCACATATTTCTATTTATGACTGTGTTTCTGACCTCTCTCCTACATTTCAGTGTCACCTGGAATGTTCCCATTGTGACTCCTGTGGCCATCTCTAGTGGATTCAATACCATTCCTACCAAGGAGCAGGAGCTCTGCCTGCTTAGGAGACAGAACGTTCCTTGGCAAACAGCTAGGCCATGACTAAATTCTGCCGTCAAAACCCTATTATCTTAAAATTACTCTTTAAATGTAAATGAGAGCTTACAAGACAGAAATGCTTTACACTTTTGTGTTTGCCTGAAATAATACAGCTCAGCCTAGTAAAAAGCTGATGTATTCATTGCATATAAATGTTTCAAATAGGGAGCAATAAAACCTCAGTCTAAAATTAGAAAGAAATGGAAATTTTTACTTCAATTATATAGACTGTTTTGCCAACTTCTGAAATTTTGCAGCATTTCTTATGGATATGGAAAGAAAGAGATTTAAATATAAATTGATTCTAGGTAACTCTTTCAAGGAATGACACAGGTGACAAATTGTGCTTTTTGCTGTGTAGTTCCATAAAACACTGCAGCCAAAGACTGAAAACAGTGTAAGAAGTTTCATCCTAAACATTCAAACTTGAATAGTTGTGAAAAAATTCAAATCCAGGGGTTTGGGTATAAATGTTAAAGACTCTTGATACCTCATGAGGTTATGAGGAGATAACTTCTGTGTCTAGCTGAGGCACAAGGTGATGGAAAGCAATAGGAGGTGAGTTATTTTTTCCAGTGAAAATAAAAACTCTTGCAGGAAAATGCTTTATATAAATGAATTAATAAAAATATATGCCTAAATTCCTTATTGAAGAACATCACAGTAATGATCACAGTAATTTCTTTTTCTGTATGTACCATAATTACTTTTTGAAATTAAATATTCCTACTTGATGACTAAGTTTGATCAGAAGCTGCTTTTCCTATTTGAGCCCTTTGGAATGAGAAGATTCTTGTCATTTTTTGTTGGTTAATAATACTTGAAGCACATGAAATAGATTTAACTTTTAGCAGGCTATGGGCAACCTCACATCCTTCAAAATTATTCCCTGAAGAACCCCATCTATCCCATAATAAAAGCCTGTTTCTGTTTCTGCTTCTGTGTTCTGTATATTTAAAGTGAAAGGAAAGTGAAAGGAAAATGAAGAATCTGTAGTTCCTAAATTCAACTTGATTGTCTGATGCTAAAACTCATGTGGATCGATATTTCTTATCTTTAAGCAGATATTTACCAAATTTGGAAATTAAATAGCAAGTTTTTTTTTCTATAATCTCTTATTCTTATCCTTTAATGACTGTTATAAGGAATTATCTTGACATGTCAACGAGAAGGGATTGAAAAATGCAGAGTGATCAGAGGAACTAAAATGAATTCTCTGGAATAAATGACAGTCATTTACAAAAAGCAGTTACACACATCTGTAAAATAACTTCACTGTGAGTAGTGCTTGTGCACAGCAGTGCAAAATCTGACAGCTGAGATAGGTTCCAATGAAATAGTGTTCTTTGTAATATTGTTTTTTGAATTATGAAAGAAAAGCATGTATTTATGGCTACTCTTTTGCTCTGAAACATTATTGTAGCTGCTGTATTAGTATTTAGAACTTATAAAAGGTCTCCCATCAGCTGAAAAACCACATCCATGTCATGAAGAAACACCTAGAGAAAAGGTATAATATTCCAGCTGCCGCTTGGGAATGAAGGCAGGGACACTCCCAGCTCAACAATGTCCTTCCTTCTAAACGAGACCCCCACAGTGTTCTGGAAAACACTCTTCATGTGCAATAAACACCCAGGGGAGGGACATATCTGTCAAAAGGTCCTGCAGCAGCTCCCCACCCCAAGGGCACCTTTAGGTCAATCAGACTGATCCTGTGGCTGCAGAGATGCAGAATCTTGGTGTCAGAAGGCTGTGAAATTATCCTGTGTGCCCAGCCCAGACCCCACAACACTCTACAGACACATCCCGGAGGGAGGAGCAGGTGCTGTCATGGAAAATGATTTGAAAGATGCATTTGATGCAAAACTTTGGCCCAACATCTGGAGTAGCTGCCAGGCACATCCCTGTCTACTTTTAGCAGCCTGTGGGCTTGGTTATTCTTATGAGTGAGGTCATGGCATGAATGGAAGACCTATGCTTCTAATTCTTCCAGGGCTTTTCCCCTTTTGTGAGCTAATTTGCTAATTTTCTGAACAGACAGTGAAATAAAACCCCTGCCTTCCTGCTACCAAAGTATCTCAGCTTGTCTCCAGCAAAGTAAATCAAAACAGTCGGCCAGCCGCTGGACTGCATTCAAAATGTTTTGATTCAAGTTAAAAGATGGAGTTAATTATAACAGTAAATAAAATTAAAATTGTTCTAAGGATACTAATTTATTATATGACAACTGGAGTAATAGCAAGCATAGATCATTTTGCAAGAGGGAAAAGTAAATATTTATGTGTTTATCTGTAAGGTGCTATGAAAGCTCTGAATGCAAGAGGCTTAAAAAGCAGAGTGCTCAGTAAGTGGGAACATCAAATCCAATAATTTTGCTTTGCCACACATTAAATAAATCAACAAAAGAAAAATGTTATCACATAGTGATAAGTGAACCATGTGTTCAGCTAGTTCCAAAAATAAAGGTAACACTGTAGATTCAGAATATCTCATTTCCTTCAACATTATGATATCATTGAGTTCAGCTATAAAGGAAAGTTTCCATAGCATGGTGCTTTATTAAAATATCTGTTGATGCAGGATGCATGGACAAAAAGCAGACACATCCTAACATTTGTTTTATCTTACACATTTTATTTACTGCTTTTATTGTGAGAAAAAAAACCTTTGAAACTTAGACCCACTCAGCAGGTACCTGGGAGGGAATCCTGAATGTCCTGGTGACTTACAAAATGCCTTCAGGAAAGAGAATTAAATAACTCAAGGCAGTTTGTTCCATCCAGCTTTACACCTCTGATTTACCACCTTCTGCTCTATGCCCCCAAAGTTCCAGCGGGGTGAGGGAGTAGGGAGGGTACCAGGGGTTTGGGGAACCCTCACATTCCCATTTCCACTGGAGGAAGGTCAGCACCTGCCCCAGGAGCAGCAGCTGTGCTGGGAAGGTGTCCAGGCAGGCAGCACTGGGAGAAGGGCATCCCAGGGCTCGGGTGGGAAATGTGCACAGGGACTCTTTGCATTCACCCTCCTCCCCCCCAGGACAGCTGAGGCACCACGGCTGCTTTAATTCCAGCAAGCACAGCAGGCTGTGGTGTGTGCAGTATTTTTGGGGAAACACTTCTCCAGTCTGGTAGGAAAAGGGAGTTAAGGGAGCAGCTGAGTTTGAGTGCTCTTGTTAGTGCAAGAGAATTGGTCCCAACCTGACTTCACTCCCTGTCAGAGCTTTAAATCCTCTCTATCAACCACACCACTGAATTTGTGACATAGCCCAGCTCAGCTGGGCCTGGTCCTGACTCAGTGTTTCCAATAATTTATATGAAATCTGTCAACTGACAGCATGGCTCCTGTGGTTCATGTTCAGCTCATTCTTAAGCAAATTATAAATCCCACTCTTTAAATGGAAAGGCAGAAGTCATTAATGAAAGTTACATATGCTGTAAACAACATATTTTGTTTATCAGTATAGCTGTCTTTGACTTTTCATTATAAAGTCTTAGGCTCTTGAGGAAATGCGTAAAGAATGGAGAAAACTGAAAGCTGCCTTTAGGTACCTTTTCATTATTTGCACAGGCATAAATAGAACTAATTCAAGAGGTGGTTAAATTACAGAAAACCAGGTTTCTGGTGTATCATTCCATAGATGTTAACAATGAGCTTAGAATCAGGGGAGTTAATTACAAGAAAGATAACAAATTCTATTAGCATGAAAAATTATTCATTGCTAGAAGTATTTTAACTAAGCCAAAGTGCAGGAGAAGAACCTCACAGTTTTGAAAACTAGCACGGGATAGAAAACTATTCAATAAAAAGCATATGGTAGAGAATTTCTCTTTGTTGCTTTCAGTTCTTGTATGGGTATAAACACAAGATCTCTTAATAGCCAAGGAAAATCGGCTCTTGGTTCATTTTATTTTTTATATTTCTAAAATCTAAAATCAACTAGTAGTTATCATAAACATTTCATTATTCCAACTATGAGAGGCAGAGTAATTTTTAATATTCTGTACTTATTCTCCATATAATTTCTTTGAACTCCAGTTGACCTTCTACAAAAGTGCTACTAATAACCAGCATTATTTACATTATAGTTGCATTAAAAATTGCATAAAATTGGATCTGATTTGTGCCAATTATAGGATAAAATATCTGGTATACATGTCACATCTGGGAGAAATATCCCCCCTTGCAATAAAGCATGAGTGCTCATACTTTAAAATGTCTATTAACAAAAATAAGATCTTGAGTGTAGCTCACAGCTATTCTGTAGCAGTGATCCATTTCTTTTTCTTCAAACCATGTATGCCAGGAGTTGTCCTTCATTCCCAGCTTTCTTCTTATGAGAGGAAGAGTTCTGTGGTTTGTAAATCTGTGCCTCCTCACGCTGGAGTTTCGAGGTCCAGGAGAAGATATGTGACTTTGCAGGCCATCTGATGCCATCTGCTGGGGCCTGCCTAAAGAACTGAACTGATTCACCAGACTTTTCCAGGGAAGTCACTCAATTTTAGTTAAAGCCAGTTTAAATAAACATTTTTTCTCTGGCTCTCAGTTTCTGAGGCAAAGAGTTCATGCAAGATGACAGCTTTACTCGCAAGTCTCAGTTGATTTGCTTTGGTTTTTTGTGTTCATTTAGCAAATTTTCAGATCTCTAGAAATTGCTAGCAGGAGCAGCAGAGTACAAAGGTTTTGAATACAAGTTATAGTTACTGAGATTATTTAAATACTTACTTAAAGAAACTTTATCTTATATATTCAGATTTAAATGTGTGGTTTGTAGTTGTCGCCATCCATAAAATATTCCATAAATGTGTGTCTATATATATAAAGCATTTGTTTAACTGTAGCAGTGTGGAATGGACAGTGAGATGCCACTACCCTCCCTGAGAAGTGTCTTTTCTCAAGAAGCTGCAGGGATGGGCACACAGGCAATCACTCAAGCCCACACACACACCCCAGGACTAGCTCAGCAAAGGATGGGAAGGGTCTCCTGTATAGACTTCCAGCAAGGTTTATTAGTCCACGCGCTGAAGGATTCCAGTGACAAAAGATGAGAAATCAGTGGAGTACTCAGTGGGTACTATGGGGTTGGAGTGCCACAATGGTCTGTGGTACAGGGGTGGTGCAGGGGCAGGGCAAAGGGCAATGACCTGCAGGGAACATGAGGGTAGTCAATCAGTGATACTGGGGAAGCAGGGAAAAGAGAACCCTCTAGAACCAGGACATATATGAACAATAGAGGCGGGCAAGGCCAATGGGCCAATGGGCCAATGGGAAAAGCAAAACTGAGGTAATTAACACAGTGCTGCAGAGCACCATGGGGGAAACCTTTTTGTCTCACCCTAAGCAGTGAGGCTTTCTCAAAGCCTACGGTAAATCTTCCAGGGCATTGCCCTAGAAGCTCCCCTGACAGGCTCAGGGGCCTCCACATTTCACTGGGCTACTGCTCTGCCAGGCATAACAAGACACAGCTGTAACGTGGTTCCATGACCTGCTGGACTTTCTCAGGAGTTTCAAATTAAATGTTTAATAATAGAAATTTGCTGTGTTGAGCTATTAGAGTAAAGCGTTTGGGCTCTGTTGCTTTAAAAGAGATCATCTTCCCCTAAGTGGAGGAATTGCCATGGGCAGTTCTAAGGGAAGTAGATCCTACCTGGAAATCTCACTGGCCCTGACTCCTCTGGAGCTCCCAGATGGAAATTAAAGCACAGAATGAGTCAGAGTGTGAAGTGGTGGTGTCCAGATGTTCCCATAAAGCCTGAAGCAAAGATCCCTTCCACTGGATGGGTGTGATGATGCTTTTTTATCTTCTTTCATTTATTCAGTTGTCTTTGCTACACTGACTGAGCCAAAACCATAGCAATGGAAACAGAAAAGCTGTTGTTAGAAAACTAAAATACGGGAAGTGAGACAGGATGTAAATTTTTCTTCCCAAATCAATGGATTTCTGAAATAGGTGCAGGCCTTTGTGTTGGTCAGAGTATGACAGAAATGTACAGACCAAGGAAAAGAAAAAAAGCTTAATATTTGTTAATGCTGTTACTTTTTCCTGAAGATGTCTTGAGAATCACCCTACTCAATGACTTCGCACTTTGTTAGTGTTTGTGTAGAGGAGGAGGGAGAAGAGTTGTAAAAATTCCTTTTCAATGTATTCCTGTATTTATTTAATGAGGTCTCCACCTGCCAATGAAACATGGAATTACTCCAGATGGAGCTGATGCCTCCTTAGGGGTCCTGGAGGCTGCACTGCTGGTAGGCCACAGTGACCCTGGGGTATTTCAGGCGGTGCCCGGTGGGCCCTTGGGCTGGTACCAGAGCAGGAGGCACATGGTGTGCTCAGCACAGGTGGATTTGGGAATAACCCCACTCACAAGAGTTACCCTGGGTTTGCTGTTGTTTAGACATGGCTCTGTTCCTTCTGTAAACCTGCACGTGTGATTTCTTTCAGGTATTTCCCTTAAATAAGCTTTAACTAAGTCTCATGAGCTGATTGGGAATTCCTGATCCCTACCCCAGCCCTGTCCCCTCTGGCAGCCTGCACTGATGAAAATTACTTAGATTAGTGCAATTTGCTGAAACACTACCAGGGTGAAATTCCTCTAATGGCTGCAACAAGAGACTCTTGCATTTGCTGCACTGAAACCCTGTGATTATTGATAGATCTCTGAAGCACATCATGTAAATGATAATCTGGATTAATTCCACATCTTAATTCCACATCATGCAAGAGCTGTGCACTTCAAGTGCCTTTAAGGGGAAGAAGGAAAAATTGTTATGTTATTAGGAAGGCTTTTTTTCAGACATATGATTATCTTTGTCCTCAACTTTCTGACCAGCAATTAATTCCTCTGATCCATTACTGTTTCCAGCATTCAGGGCTGCCCTGAAATGACAGAGGACTCCTCTATTATTGCTGAAGTATCATTTGCACAATTGTATTTCTGTCACACTCACACACTTTTGTACTAAAACTTATGTGTTTTTGTAACATTTGAAGATGGCTGGTTTAAAATTTAATTGTCATACTTAATGATAGAAATAGTTAAGATAGATATCTGTCTGCCTTGTGCTGAAAGAAAAGAATAAAAAGTGTTGGGGTTTTTTTCCTACCAAACATAGTATAGATTGCTGTGGTTCTTTTGCCTGCTCTGCAAAAGCACTGCACTTTCAAGTACTTATTAAAGAAATAGGTTTGAATATGCTATTTCAGTCTTTCAATAATATTTTTAGTGGTATTTCATTCTTATTCTTTATTCTTAGACCAGAATTATCAAGCTATTGCATGCAGCAGTATGTTAGGCACATGTATTCCATCTGTAGAATGTAGGAAAATATATCCCTTCCATTAATTGAAAAGAAGTAGGGACTAGACTTGAAAATATTTCCATAAAACTGAATTCCCTTGTCTCTACCTCAATCCAGCAAGTCTCTAAGGCATTCAAGAGAGGAAATCAGAGAGTAAATAAATTTCAGAAAAATGAAAAATCAGAGTGAATAAGTTGCCCATGCACAGCTCTGAGAGGATTTCCCTCCTCCTGTCAATTCAGCTGCAGATACACCATGGGCATATGACTTCTAGGCCTGAGTTTTCACATTTCTGCCTGATAACTCAGATCTGGATGGGGTACCTTATTTTCCTCATTTATAATAAATAGAAAAATACAAATAATGTGAAAATTGAAGGAGCTAGGTTGGAGATTCCTCTTGTAAGGATTATGGGCTAACTTAAATCCTTTCTCCTTGTAACTGGATGAGCTGGACTTGTCACTTTGCAGTTATTTCTTTCTGTCAGTAACTAATTTTAACTGTTTCACAGGAGGTCCAGGAACTGTTTTTGTAAAAGAGAGGAATTCAGAACATCATTAATTACATCATATCACATTTGCTCTCCCTGAGATTCAAAGTAAAACACTGCAGATAGAGCAGGACTTTTTAGCCCTAATGATGGTACAATAGGTGATTTGGATTTGCAGGAAATTACACTTAAATGATTATAAATTTCTTTAGAAGTGAAAAGGAAAAAAAAATTTTCTTCTCCTTCCAAGTAAAGCATGGTTGATGGCAAGGGAATGTCAGCTCAAAGCAGCCAATAAGAATTTCAGACATTAAAGGAGGAAGGCAGTTTTCAGTTATATTTTAAAATTCAGTTATATTTTAGTTCTTTAGGCAGCAGGAGAACATCTACTGCTGTTTAGCAATAAAAGAAGCAACAGCTTTGTTTCTGACCAATAGTCTGAGTTCAAAGAAAGCCAAAATAAAGAGGAAGCTCTGTTTGGATTTATAGACATAATAAATTTCAATAGAAGCTTATCAAAAGGGTAAGAATCACCTTATCACTTGGCCTTATTATCAAATGTGAGTTATTTTAGCTGGCAATGTACCAGGCTGCAAACGAGGTGCAACTTCAAAGTTTAAAGAAGGAGGAAAGAGAAACAGTCAAGAAGTCATAAATTGTATAATGTGAATAAAACAGATGCAGAATTTCCATTAATTAGAGACAGGTTAAATCACTTCATGATGTTTCACTTCCTACTTCCTCTCAGTAACTGATTTCTCACCTACTTAACTGTGCTTAGGATCCTGCTATTAATGGTCTAACGTATCATAACAATTTTTAAATACCTGCTTTCTTTTTTTTTTTTTTTTTTGTTAATGAAAAGCTGACCTATTTTTTTTTTTTTTTATCCTGGAGGGTAAACTAAACTCAAGCTTTGTCTATTACAACCAAATAATCAAACCACTCTTGATGAAATGACCTCTCCTGAACTGTGTGGTTAGGAGGAATTGCCAAAATGTGGCATGTATTAAGTCTTTACTTCATTTAACTGCCCTGAACCTTCCTGTGGTTATGTTGTTGTTTTAACTTTGTGTTTGGACTGCAGCAGTACTGGGGGTCAGAGCAGAGACAGCTCTGCTGGGATAAATGAACCCATGAGATGACATGGATCCTGCTCCAAGCATGCCAGAGAGGCAAGGGGGTTAGGAAGGAACAGTGCTGATCCCATCCCAGTGCCAGGGATGATGAAGTGAGGCTGGATTCAGACCTGGGCATTGCTCAAAGCAGAATCCTCCAGTGATTATCCACAAAATATATCAGCATGATTTGCACTGGAACTTTCTTCTGGCCTTTCTGCCGACGGAAAACCATTCCCAGCCTGCCCAAGCGCAGCCCCTTGTTCTGCTGAAGCAATCAGTCACACTCAGCCTCTCAACACGCTACATTTTCCCTCCTCCTCTGCTCCTCAGAGCTGGAGTAAACATGTCTAAGAGCTCAGCTCACCCCTGCCTGTGCTTAGGCACACAGTCAAAGGACTGGGGCACTACTTTACGTGAATACTTTGCTTACATTGTGTTTACTCAGTGCTGAGAGGTGTTAGGCACTCCCAGAGGTCATTTACCTGGTGGTAAAATGTTCCACTCTGCCATTTCACAGAGTAAATCTGGACCAATATTCAAATATGTGAAGGGAAATTTGCACAGTTATGTCCCTGGGTGTTGCTCCACAATCTTATGTTCCACATTCCTAAATTTATTCATTTCCAACTTGATAATATAATAATAGTATATTTAATTTCATAAAATCATAGAATCTTATGGGTTGGAAGAGGCTTCCAAAATCATGGAGTCCAAGCTATGCTCAATGCTCACCTTGTCCCCAGCCCAGAGCACTGAGTGTCACGTCCAGGCTTTCCTGGGACACCTCCAGGGATGGGCACTCCAAACCTCCCTGGGTAGCCCCTGCCAAGGCCTGAACACCCTTTCCATGCAGAAATCGCTGCTGATTCCACCCTGAGTCTCCCCTGGCACAAAAATATAATAATAATAAGAGATTAATAGTAATAATTTAATAATTAAAGCAGCTCTTACCTTGATGCAGCTTTTACTTGTGGCAAAAAGGAGATCCTTTAAAACCAAGCCAAAGGAATCCTGCATTGCTCCAGCAGTGGAGCAGCTGCAGTGGAATAACCACGTGCAGCCCTAGGTCAGGTTTAACTCCAGCAGACAATCCCAGCCTACAGGAGATCCCATTGTCCCCCCCATTCATCCTGATCTCCCAGGGTTAAACTGCACAGATTTCTGAATGTGCAGGAAACAACCCAAGGCTTGGGGGAATGAAGGGAAAACAGGAAAGACCTGTGATGATAGACTTAAAACCGAGTTGTTTTGCAGAGGTGGTCAGTGAAGTTGGCTGGTCTTATTTGATAAAAGCCTGTGGGTTAGCAAGATAAAAACATGAAATTTCAGAATATACCTAAACCTGCTTCATTTTACATGTAAAGATTCATGTGGCAAAATAATCACCTAAGCAATTAAAGGGACTTTTTACAAGGGACATTTTGCAAGGGCCGGGAGTGCCAGGACAAGGAGGAATGGCTCCACAGTGAAAGAGGGGAAATTCAGATGGGAGATTGGGCAGGAATTGTTCCCTGGCAGGGTGGGCAGGCCCTGGCACAGGGTGCCCAGAGCAGCTGTGGCTGCCCCTGGATCCCTGGCAGTGCCCAAGGCCAGGCTGGACACTGGGGCTAGGAGCAGCCTGGGACAGTGGGAGGTGTCCCTGCCATGGCAGGGGTGGCACTGGAGGGGCTTTAAGGTCCCTCCCAGCCCAAATCATTCTATGATTGGATGATAGAATTTAGAATAAGAAGGTTTGTGCTAAAGGGCACATTTCTACATGACTTCCTTTAATAACTGCAGTCTGCAGCCTAATTCAGCCTTTCAGATAATTGCAATGTGAGCCCTTTTATTTTTCATAGTTGTACAGTGGGTTATTTTATTCTTGCTCTAGTAAAAACATGATTCTTGTTGTTGACTTTCTAAATAGTGATCACTTAATTGGAAACAGATGGTAGTGAAAGAGAAAAAAACATTTTAATTAACACATTTGAGTTGGAAAATTTCAGATACCTGAGGAGCTGAAGCAGATTTAAGACAATGGGTAGTACTTGTTGTCCATTATTTAAATTACAGATAATTTCATCATAGGATAACTAAAGAAAAGTCAATGAGGCCATTGGAAGGTTTATATTATTTAGTTTGTACACAAACAGTCTAACACTGAACAGACGGAACAAGTGAAATATATTAATTTAAATGCAAATTTTTCTTTCTCTTAACAGAAAGCCCATAGAAAATTATTGTTTTGAGTTGTTTTCACCCTCTATGAACTTTTATAAAGCTTCTTTCTATATGATTTTTTTAATATTGCCTTTTTACTCTTAACTTATGGAAACAAAGAAAATCTTTCAGTTTATTGTCAGAAGTATACTAACTTCAAAAAGTCTTACATTAGGACATGATGCATTTTGGAAGTGATGACTGGGTGTTGGTAAAATCCTAAAACCCCAGGGTATTTTTATGAAAACTTGGGCTTAAATGCAAATATAGCAACATGTGGAACACTTATTACCAGCAAGCTGACATAGGTGAGCCTCTGTTTAATTTTGATTTAAATACTATCATGTGATTGGCAACCTTTGATTAAAAGCAATAACACTCAAATTGAATGTCACGCATCTTCAGGTGAGCCCTCAAAGGCAAGGTAATGTCTGGTGGAAAATTTGGAGAAATATTTTCCTTGAGACTTTATTCAGAGTAGATTTGAAGCACCATTTCCAGTTATGGTTTTCTCAATCCCCATCAAATATACCATGTTGGGCTCAGCTGATTTATAATTTTAATCTGGGGGGTTTGGGGAGGGATAACCTGAGCACCAGCAAAGGCTGGGGGAACCTGCTGGAGCAGCTCTGTGGGGAAGGACCTGGGGGTGCTGGGGGACATGGAGCTGTCCCTGAGCCAGCAGAGGGTCCTGGGGGTGCTGGGGGACACGGAGCTGTCCCTGAGCCAGCAGAGGGTCCTGGGGGTGCTGGGGGACAGGGAGCTGTCCCTGAGCCAGCAGAGGGTCCTGGGGCCAAGGAGGCCAAGGGTGCCCTGGGGGCTGGGGAAGAGCCTTGGCAGCAGGTCAGGGGGGGATCCTGCCCCTGTGGCCAGCCCTGGAGGCACCTCTGGAGTGCTGTGCCCAGCTCTGGATCCTCAGCACAGCAGGGACAGGAGCTCCTGGAGCTGAGGAAGGGCTTGGAGCATCTCTGTGCCTGGGAAAGGCTGAGGGAGCTGGGGCTGCTCAGCCTGGAGAGGAGCCCCAGCTGAGAGGGGCCCTCAGCCCTGGGTGTCCCTGGATGTCCCTGTATCCCCCTGTCTGTCCCTGTGTCCCCCTGTCTGTCCCTGTGTCCCTGTCTGTCCCTGTGTGTCCCTGTCTGTCCCTGTCCCCCTGTCTGTCCCTGTGTCCCCCTGTCTGTCCCTGTCTGTCCCTGTCCCCCTGTCTGTCCCTGTGTCCCCCTGTCTGTCCCTGTCCCCCTGTCTGTCCCTGTCCCCCTGTCTGGCCCTGTCTGTCCCTGTGTCCCCCTGTCTGGCCCTGTCTGTCCCTGTCCCCCTGTCTGTCCCTGTCCCCCTATCTGTCCCTGTCTGTTCCTGTGTCCCCCTGTCTGTCCCTGTCTATCCCTGTCTGTCCCTGTCCCAGGGAGGGCAGAGCAGGCCCGGGCTCTGCTCCAGGCCCAGCCATGGCCCCAGAGCCCCGGGCAGGGCCTGAGCCCAGGAGCTGCCCCTGCACAGGAGGCACAACTTCTGCCCTGGCAGTGCCCAGCCCTGAGCAGATTGTGCCCAGGGGCTGTGCAGGCTCCTCCCTGGGGACATTGCAGAGCCCTCTGCACACCCTGCTGTGCCCTGTGCTCTGGGATGGCCCTGCTGGAGCAGGGAGGTGGCACCAGAGCAGCCCCTGGGGACCCTCCAGCCTGGGACTCTGTGAGCTCCCATGGGGCAATTTAGACTCCCGAAGTGGAGAGAGAACAGGCAGGATTAAGTTACTTCTGATTAAATTACATCTGATTTAGTCCAGAATGTCCTGTCTAAAAGCATGGCCTGCTCTAGGTGAAGACATGGAAAAGCACAAATCTTATTGTGTGCAATAGTCCCTACACACAGGTGTGACAAGGAAGCGAACATCTCTCCACATGATGGACTAAGTGGATTTATTACCAAAATGTCCTGGCTGTGCAGCCCCTCCTTGGGGAAGGGTCTGTGCTGGGAATGGGCTCTGTGCTGTGGAAGTTCCTGCTCTGGCCACTGTTCACTGAAAGTACTGAGGAAAATACTAATATTTTGCACACAAAGCTGAGTTTAGGTACAAAATAAGACATTTTAAGACATACATGGCACACATTCACTGTTCCTGGGCTTCACACTGTCTCCAAATTCCTGCAATGTTGGTACAGCATAGTTCTCACAAAAGATAGAAATTTAAATATCTGCATTACACTCCCTTTAGTGTTTATTTTTCTGGCTGATGTCACATGAGGAGAGTGGCAGCTCTTGTGACCTCAAAAAAATCAAACCCAGAGCAGTAGTGAAAAACCTCAGTGTGGTTTCAGGCTACATTTTCATCCTTGATTATGACATGTGAAATGAGGACCTGCAGCTGTGGTGTCCTTCCAGCATCCCAGTAACTCACCACTGTCCCTGCTCACCAGCGGGGCTATCCAAGGGTGCCATAAGTAATGCACAACATCAGCCTGGAAGATCCATATTCTGATTTTTCACAGATTTTTAATGTCATGTTTCTTGGTGGGTTTTTTTTTCTTTGTCTGTTTGTTTGGGTGTTTTTTTGGTTTTTTTTTTGGTTTTTTGTTTTTGTTTGTTTGTTTGTTTGTTTGGGTTTGGGGTTTTTTTTTTCTTTGTTGGGTTTTTTTGGTGTTTTTTTTTTGTGGTTTTTGTTTGTTTGTTTGTTTTTTAAGTAAGAGAGATTACAAAATGAAGATTTTTGCTTGCACCTCTCTGGAGCAGGAATCAGCATTTTGGATCAGCTCAAGACCTCATACTGGTGGTTCTTTAGAGAACTTTGATATCTGGAATGAAATAGTTATTTTACAGATTAATACCAAGTATATAACTGCAGAATAATTAATGTTTCTTCAGCTATATTTTCTCTGAGTTGATATCCAGATATGTGAAGTCAATTAACCCGGCATAAAGTACATTCAAGTCACTGTAATGATTCCTGAGTCACTTCTTTTTTGTTTTGTTTTGTTTTTGTTTTTGTTTGGTTTTAGATAAACTTCTAAATAATTGCCAAGCCCCAAAGACTATGGGCATAAATTGCCTAGGAAATGGATGAAAATAATTATTTTTGTTAATGTGCTTTTTTTTATTTGATGATCTATTCAAAGATCTATTCAAGCTATTTTAATAGCTTGTGGAATCCATAGCATAGGTTTTAAGTGCAACATATCTTATAACTTTTCTGTGGACAGAAAACTGTACTAAATTGCTTTTAAAATATTTGAAACTATTCCAGTGTTATTAGGAATAAAAACATACTGATTTTATATTTGTGGGCAAAGTAAGTGTTTCATATAAAATAATAGGCAAAGGAAAAAAAAGAAAAGTGATTCTTTATGTTAAGAGGGCATTTCAGATGGATGTACTAAGGCATAAATTAAATGTATTCATCCAAAGGATTTTCATATCCTTTTTGAGAAGATTTAGGAAAAAGAAAAAAGTGTCATTCATTTTTTGTCAAGGTAAGAAAAAGCCATTTTCCGACAAATTCCAAACAATTCTAGATCTGAGAAAAAGAAGATACCTTTTGATCCTTGGAATCAAAGAGAGACATCTCAGCAAAGCAGCAGGTAAGGCTGTAAAGGCAGAGCAGTTATTTCATCTGTTTATTTCCTGTCTCATCTGCACTGAGCTATAAATTCCCGCAGTTCTGTGGACTCAGAGTGAGATGGGAAGCAATATTTTACCTCTCTTTAGGATGAGGGAGAGCAAACTGGAGGAACATGTCCTGTCCGGGGCATGGCACTTCAAGGAGGACAAGTAGCTGTGGCCCATTTGAAGAAAACTCCCAAAACAGCTTCAAAATTTATCAGAGCAGCTTTTGAATAAAAATATCAATGAATTAAGGTTGTTTAGCCTAAGGGGAAGAGCACTAAGCACAAGAGAGTTTCAGTTTTATTATTCAATAACTTTTATTGTAAAAGAGCAGGTGTTTGTTCATTACTCCATCACATCCACCCTGGAGAGGATGGGAATAATGCATTAACGAGCACGGCCTAGGTCAGACACGATGAGCAAACTGCTCTAATGGCTGAGCAGGCTGTCACTGGGAGAGAATCCCCAGGGACTTATGGAGTCTCCAAATTTAGGAACAGTTTAGCGCAAAGCTGGGAACTGTCTCCTGGGAAAGGCATAACTGTGAGCTGTTTGGGGGGATAGGAGAGGATTAGTGAATGTCTTGTGCTCCCTAGCCAACCTCTGTTAGGGTTTTTCTCCTAATTCTACAGATTCTGATTTTATTCCCAGCATTTCATGTCTCTTTTGAGTGCAGAATTCAAAATGTATTTGAGGGAAAGGAGGGATTAAATAGAAACCCAGCTTTATTCCTTGAAAATTATATCCAGCAGTGTTATGGGACAGAGCTTGCAAGTGACCTGTCTGACTTGAACATGGGGCAGCTGAATTCCATAATGGATGGGATTTTATTATTACAATTATTAATAATATTATCATCATCATCATCATCATCATCATCATCATCCTCACTATCTTTATTACAGAAAAAAAATTAACCTATTCTGGACCTGTTGAAATGAATTTCATACTCTGTAGCAGCAAGTTTACAACTAACAAATAACCCGACAGTGCTTTTTTAAATAATATAAACCTCAAAGCTATTTATGGGTGAGTCAAGTGTTTCTCATAAACTTGTTATCATTTTTTTGTATGACACAAATAATTTCTCAAGAGATATGAGAAAGGTTCACACAAAATGAGGCAATGGAGGGAGTGAAATACCACTGGAGCTGAGGTAATGGAGCAGTTCCTTCTTTGGGCAAGAAAATGTCTATTTGTTCATGATGTAATGAAAAAATAACATGTTGACATGTCTGTCAGTGAAAATCTGAGAAAAAAAATCCAGCTGAGAATTTTGGACAAGCCTTCCTGTGGCAAAGTAAGAATGTTTTCTTATGACATAATTTGATTTTTGCAACCATCTACAAGGTAACCATATCACACCTCATTGCAGGCGGAACAAAATCAGCTTTTATTATTGTGTATTTGTTTTCTAAGAGTGTGGAAGTGCTTTTGCATCATTCTTCCTGGACTGAAGAGCCAGCTCCTTAGTTTTTCCCTAGGGTGTGTGGAAAACTGTGCTGTGCAGTCCCTCTGGTGTCATCCTGAATTTCAGTGCACTCTGCAGCTTTCTCTTCATAGTATTTACAACACCTGAAAATGAAGGTTTTCATTTAGTGACAGCATAATGATTTGGAAAACTGTTTCTAAAGTGTTAGGGGGAACAGTCTTGGCTGCTCTATGGCAGAGGAATGAGGAGACAAATGGCCACAGTTCTTTGTGCTGCAATTTTTTATACAGCAGGAATTGGCCTTTGAGGAATGAGTTAGCCACAAACTCATTTCTCATTCAAGGGACTGTTGTTGAATCACTTGACTTGTTTTACTGTTGACATCTGTGGGGATACCTGTTCGCAGGAGGCCCTGAACTAAGTGAAAAGACAAATATTTGGGTAATGTCATATCAGCCACAGTGAGAATTCCTCAGTGCTGCTCTGTGTTGAACTGTAATATCTTCCAGCACCTTCTGCTCATAGGGCAACTGATGCCCCTGGTGCTTGGCCAGGAGGGTTGTGATTGTAGGATTGTTTTCCTGCTTGCTTTTTTTTTTTTTTTTTTTTTTTACTGAGAACATGGATTTTTTCAGAACTAACATTAATGTGGGTGCCCAAAAAGGTAAGTATCATGGAAAATATAGTTCAAACAATTAATCTGTTTGAAGGTTTGGGAAAGTGAGGAGGGAGGGAAGAGCACAGCTGATTGTCTGTGCAGCCAGAGCAGTAAAGGGATCCCTTCCCTGCGATACAGGAGTGCAGGACTTGCCTACTGCTCCACCTGTAGCAAAATAAAACTCCTGGAATGGTTCCTGGAGTTTCTGCTGGATTTACAGGATACTGGGCAATAAAAGATGCGAATTGTAGTTATTTATTGCTTCTAATGAGTGATCAGACCAGGACAGACTTTGATTTTGCTTTCTTTTGTGGAGCACTCAGATGTTCAGTTTTGCTGCTCTTGTGGGCAGAGAAATCACAGAAAATGGCTGTTTAATTCTCTAATAATCTGAGATTACAGTCCTGTGAGCTTTCTTTATGAAACAAGTGTATTTTTGTCATAATTTTATTGGACAACATGTCTTATAGGCAAAGTAGGAAATATACTCTGCAAAGGATTAATTATTCTACTGGGGTTCCTATAGTAGTTGTGGAGACAAAATTTCAAGTTTATCACTGTAAGTAAATCAGTGAAGTTGGCATTTTTTTGTTTGTTTGTTTTTAATTCAGAGATTTGGGAGGGTCCTTGCCATATTATATATTCATTTAATACTCTGGCTTTATGGATATATCCACATTTATATGAACAACCAGAACCTCCTCTCTTTGTAATGCAGTGAAGGAAACAGTTGAAATTTAACATTACTGAAGTAGCATTGGATTTTAATTAATAACTGCAATGGAACAACTTTCAGATAAGAATACTACCTTTTCTAGTGAAATAAATAAAATAAAGTGCATTGTGTGAATGATCACAAAGACTTTCTTCTAGACTGTGCAAGATAAATATTCATTAAGTGAGCCCTGCAGTTGCAAGCAGAAGATAGGCTTTATCAGTATGGAGGGTTTTGTGATAAAGAAGAGTTGTATTGATGGCTTGAAGTGACACCTGAGAGCCCAGAACTGCTGTAAGGAATGACTGGGAGACAGGGCAGTTCCTTGGATCTGCCTTGGTTTGCATGAGCTGCCAAGATTCACTTGGATCTGCCTTGGTTTGCATGAGCTGAACAATTGTACTTTGTACAATTGTACTGCTGTTGGTCCTGCATCAGACAGAGGAAGAGTCCTCCTCTGCCTCCCCTCATTAATGTCATGGCTGATGAACTTCCACTCACAGAACATTTCCGTGCTCCCTCTTATCCCTGTGCAGCCCCCTGTCAGCAGCAGGACTGAGAATGTTTTGGGATAACCATGGGATTATTGGGAAAGCTCATGCAGAATTTGCCAAGGAAGCAACAAGAAATAAAATTAGTTATGTGTTACACTTGCAAGACTTGAGGAAGAGTCTGGATGTGGATCTGAATCCTGGTTTATGAACTTTTTCCCCCTAGATCTCAGGGTAGGGAGTAATGATTTTTAAATAATAGGTGTAATATGAGAAAGGAGCAAGGAATTTCCCTGTCACACATATGGTCAGGCAGCGACAGATAAGAGAGGGAACAAATGGGACATTTTAATTTCTCATTTTTGATTCTATATCAAAACACAGAACATGATCTGAATCTCACCTGCAGAGCTGTACTAAAGGATGAGCCATGGACAGGTAACCCAGACTTAATTCTCAGACAGATGAAGAATCTGAGGTACTCTTTTATCATTTGAATTTATCTCAATATCTGCAAGGGGAATTAACTGTTGTACAGATGATTCATTCAGAAAAGCACACAGAGCATTACACTATTCTTCATTTCTGTAAGGATACCACATGTAATTTGGCAAGTAATTTAGACTCTGAGTGATCAAAACAAGAGATTGTTCAGGATGCAATTTTTCCACCAGTTTAATTGATATCTTTGACCTTGATTTCAAATGAAAAGGAAGGGGAGGAAGGCAGATGCCTGTATCACATACAAACTTTCCTTCACTAATCACCTAATTTCTTCATCTAATATCAACTCTATATGGAATTTCTCATTGTACTACATTACTCCAGTGCAGTGACTCCACCTTGTTCCAAAATACCCGATATGCTGTGGATATTCGGCTTTTCTCAAACTGAGAATTGTTTCTAGTTTATTTGGGGAGGAGTGGGTCAGGATGGTTCTGAAAGATCCTTTGTAGTGCTCTGGTGCCTCTAATCCCATCATGGTGCATGACAGTTGTGTTTTTCTTACCTTTGATAAAACTTTTTGTTTGTTTGTTTCAGATGTTAATATTGTCACATTGGAATTAAACAAGGCAGATCCTTCACTGAATCTGCCTGTTATTGGAGAGACTTTTCTGGGGAAAGGCTGTAACAGAAAATTAGTTTTAAGTGCCCTTCACATAGATTTTCTCATGGTGAGAAATATTTACTTGGTTTCACACTGGTGGAAAAAGCAAAATGGACAGGCTTGTGTGATGGAGGGTGCAGCAGCAGGATCTCCACTCTGTCTCCAGCCACACTGAGACCATAGAAATTTAAAGAAGTAACATACAAATAAATAAAAGACTTTTAAACCATATGGATTAGACTTTCATCCTTATATTTAACTCTGGCTGTAATCCTAGATCTAAGATTGTTTTACACTTCATTTGCAAATAAAGAAGTTTGGAAAATATGGCAGAATTTGGCCAGAATGCCCAGCTTCCCACAAGGTTTCCAACATTCAATTTGGATGATGTACTACAAGATCAACTGCTTTCTAACTTCGTTTCTCCATTATTTGCAGCAGAAATGTTATTAGATATGGATTTCTGTAATGTGATTACCAGTGAGTGGTAATTTTGAAGGATCTGTGTGGGAACTGCTGGAGGAATTATTGTGCTGCTGAAATCAAACCGTGATTCAGATTTAACCTAATCTTACCCTAAGCTATTCTGAATATTATCAACACCTTTCCATCCCTTCTGAAAATAGGGAGGTAAAATACTCCAAATAATGGTTTGTTTCCTTGTTTTGTGTCCTGACAAGATAAAACAATAGAATTACATTTTCTATAATTAGAAACAAAGGTACCGAAGCTTCCTATGCATTTTAAAGAAATATTAGAAAAAAGCTATTAATCAAATTTCAGTAACTATTCCTGGCATAGTGGCCAGGTTTTAGTTAATATTTAGAATCTTGTATACCTGAGAACTTCCTATGGGGAATGTGTATGAGCTCTGTTTTCCTCCAGCCCATCCTCCAAGGGGATTGTTTTCTAAACTGCTGAGATGACTGAAACGATGGCTTTAATGACTTGTCTGTGGTAAATATTGGAGTTTGCTTGTGTTTGATGTGCTGGTATTTTCTTCCCTTTAACTGTGCCCTGTAATAGCTGCTAAACAACATTTTCTTTAGGGTTCAGTTGGGAAATTCAGTCCCAAACTCAGGATGAGTTAATCCGTAAGATCAGTGAAGCCCTAGCAAGGTGAACCCTGATGCACTTTAGATCTTTCACTATGGCAGTGCAGGAGTATCCAGAGCACTGATCACTCTCCATTCCCTGTGCTTTGGGGTTTTCCTGCTTTATGGCTTGCAGTCCCTCCTCTCCCTGTCCCTGCCAGCAGGGATTGCAGCGCTCCATCTTTGGCCAGATTTGTATCACAGCCAGGACTCCCAATATTTCTGGTTTCCTCATCTGTTTGTGGTTATGGGATTATTCCTGAGTGCCTCCACCTCCTGGTCTGCAAACCCCAGGGCGTGGCACACCCTGCAGTGGTGCATTCCTGTGGAGCATCCTTTGGTTCATCACTAGACTGGGATAAGGGGGCTAGGAACAAGTGGTGCAGTTAAATTTAGATATTGAGACTCCATTTCAGTCCTCAAGCAGAATAAATTCTGTGTTTGCCTCCATTTATCTCTGTTGCTTGATCTTCACTAGAACAAGTAATAATTCCCGAAGGATTGGAGTCCTTGGTGCTCCTCTTCCAGGGAATTTTAAAACTTGGCCTTGCAGAAAATTGTCACATTCCTTCAAATCTTTCTCAGGTTGTTACAGATCACTGAATTACTAGAACTGATTCTAAACCAAGCCTTTTGGGGGGAGAAGTCTGTAATAGCTGGGGGTTTGGGGTTTTTTTTCCTTAGCTAAGGTCAGATTTTGGCTATATTTCCAACATCAGATATCCAGCTGACAGTAGAAAACTGTAATAACTGCATCATCACAGCCAAACCTGTCTTGTTTCCACATTTGGCAGCTTTGCTTTAAATATAAAACAAACTGAAAGAACTGAAATTTCTGCAGTAATTTCTTTCCCAAGAGAAACTTGAAAACTTACATTATTTTGTTGCAGCTTTTTGCAAGGGAAAAAAAAAACCACAAAAAAAACACACACAAAAAAAACCCCCAAACAAACAAACAAAAACAAAAACAAAACAAAAACACAAACAAACAAAAAAAAAAGAAAACAAAAAAACCCCAAAAAACCAAACCACAACATATTTATCTTGTTCAGCTGAGAGGCTTTGGAAGACAGTGGCATTGTTTAAATGTGTCAGGTTTCCTGTTAATATACATATATTGCCCAGAATCACACCTGGAAGGCTTGAGCCCTGTCTAGTGATAAATGTTAGGGGATAACAAGAGCAGATGACTGAGTTTATAAACATTGCTGTACAATGTCTCTACTCTGGGGTTTTTTAAACAAATAAGATAATGAATGAAATTATTAAAGCATATTGATGACTTGCATGTTTTGAGGTGTTGAGGTCTTTGTTGGAGGTTTTTAAAATTCTGTGGCTTGAAAAGTAATTTTGAAAAGGCAGAAAGTGAAGAGTTTTGTGATGTTGGGAATATATTTGATGTATCAAATAGTCTTATTAGCATTTGAAGTGGTTTTTTTAACAGTTTCCTTCTAACCTGAGCAGTAAAGAAAAGCCCTGATTTATGGTGTCCCATAAGGTTATGTTATCCTCCAGTCTTTAGGTTGTTTGGGGGTTTCAGTTCTTCTTTCTACAGTAGTGGATTCTGATTTTCTTGAATTACTTGACAAACTGGGGTTTTTTCCTACTTTAATAGTACAAAAGCCACACTGATGGCAAAATTATTTGGGCTCTTTGTAAGATGGGAATGGATGTTCTCTTTTTGCTGTGATTCATGAGCTGGGAACCCTTGGGTCAATTCTTGGCTCTGGGACAATTTGGGTGGAACAGAACATCATTCAGTGGGATGGGAGGTCTTGTAGTTCAGGGGATGCTCCTAAACAATCTGCAAAATCTGTCAGTCCTCAGGAAGAATATTCCAAAGCTGGTTTAGCCCTTGAACTAGAGGATGAGCAAGGCTGCCTAAAAATTGGAATCTTACCCTTCTTGTGCCTCAGCTGCAGTCCATGCACTACAGAAAGATAGCAGTGCTACTCTCTGGGTGAGATCTTTCAAAATTGTAAATGTTGCATTAACAGGAGCCATTGGAACACCTGAGCTAGAAGCCCTGAAATTACAAAAAAAGAAAAAATATGAAAGAATATGATCTGACGTGTATCTGTACAATGAAGTGAGTGTGGTTCCCAGCATCCATGCAAATCTGCATGGGAAGAGTAAAGACTAAAGCACTGAAAGAAAGGGAACAGGGTTGGAAATCTGCTGTAAAATAAAAAAAAAGTTTCATATCAAGCAGCTTATTTTTAAATAGTAACAGCTCCTGTGTTATCTTGGGCATCCATTAACAGCAGTTGGCAGTCAAATCCTGAGGGTGAGCTTATAATTTAATGCTTTACATTAAAGAACTATTCTCATCTAGAGCATTTGCCTTGTAGCCTCTGCAAATAAATAACAAGTGTGCCATGAATCACGGGCCAGTGAGTGCCACGGCCAAATGGCTGAAACTGCCTGGGCCATTTTTTGTAGCAGTGGAATAGGAAACATTTATTACAGCCATTATAGACAGCCAAGTGATTTAAGAGCCAGAAAGGTGTCATTTATATAATGTTACAATTCTTTTAACTCTGAGAAATAAAATAAGCAAGGATCCAAACAGGCTCTGCAGCTGCACTGCAGGCCCCACAAACCTGGGCATTGCTATAAAGTTCATCAAGTGGAGCTGAATTTTACAGCTGCATGTTTCAGTGCTCTATCTTGTTGCCTGACTTCAATATCCTCAAACTTTGTGCTGTTTGAAGCACGAATAGAGATAAAATTTCTGTCCTTGAACCTTGCTTCCTTTGAAAGTTAGAAAAAAACTTGGTAAGTCACAGAAAACCCTTCACTGTATCACTGCAAAACTGTTTCAGAAATAATAATATTGATAACTGGCCACAGCTGCCTCCTTGGGCATTTGTAGTTATATCAGACATTGCTCGTGCTGATGCCATGAATATGGTCTGGAGGGGAAGCAAAGATTTATCACCAACAGTGCTCATTCTTCTGTTGTCGCAGAATCACTGGGATCTGCTCTTTGGACTGGGCTCTGCAGAAAGAAAGCCACAGATATTGAACTTTAAAGCAAGAGATAACTGAGAGAAATAAGTGTTCCAAATGGTGGAGTGTATTCCAGTAAGCACTTAGGAGACCAGCCTTGGTGGGAGACTGGAACAGAGACTGCACTGAAGTGAAATAATTGCTCAAGGGGTTGATGTATTTTCTGCAAGCACTCGTACATCACCAGAGTTCTCTGGAAATGGTTTGAATCGCTTGTCTTCCAGACATTTGGCAGAAATCACCAGGGGATGTGGGGGTGTTACATCTGTTCGTGGCTAAGGATGGCCTTCAGAAGAACACTTACTTGCCTTCTCAAAATCATTTAGAGTTACATCTGCTTCTTTGCAAGGTATGAAGTTCCTTACCAGGAACTTCTTAATGGTTTTTAATGTTATTGAGTTTTCACTTTGAATTTCACTGTAGGTTTAGAAAATTACAAATTCCTATTCTTCATGTGCTCTGTAAAGGGCCTGTCAATCTCTAAACGCAGGAAACTTGCTGAATTTCCCCAGGGTTGTGGATCTTATTATTTTCTATCCGTTGAATTAATCCTCCTGGGAACCATTCAATTTTTTTAGCCCTTAAAACTTTCAGAGCTCCAGATTATTATGAAAGGTTTAACTGAATTAAAGTTGTTAGGACAGGGTTTAATTTTGCAGCCCCCATCTTTACAACCTCATGAGGCTGCCTGGGTTGCCCTCCAGTGCATAAAATTTGAGACTCTGAATCGCTCACCTCCAAGAAGCACTTTTCAAAACTGGGGAGCAAATTGCATAGCAACAGAACGGGAATTGATGTGTCAGTGAACACCTCTCCCTCCTTATCTGTTGCATTACCTCTTCCCAGCCTCCTTTCAAAGGATCCCAGGACCTTCTGCTCCAACTGTAACTCTCAGCAATGGTTGAATTCCACTTTTCAGCAGTAATTGTCTCACTCTGTGCCCTGCAGCTCAAGCAGGATTCTTTTCAGCTTGGGATGGGTTTCTGGCTAGGAGGAAATTGTTCTTCCACTGCCATGTGGAGTCTCTCATCCACAGTTTGCAGCACTTCTGCTTCATAAATCTTTCTTGTGTGGGAGGAATTGGGTTTAATCCTCCTTACCCCTCTTCCCAATGCCAGGGATGTGCCTGTGTGTTAACACAGGACCTACATCACAAATTCCTTCATCGGTGCTTTCTGTGGCTTCAGATAGATCTTTCACAAAGATGCCTTTATTCAGGCAGAATCTAGGCTAGTTGGTGGGCTCTGTGTGCAGTAGTTTTGTGCCAAGGTGCAAATAAGACTAAGACAATTGACTGCAGTGGGAGATTTGATAGGATGAAGAATGAAAGCTCCCGCCCTGAGAGGAATAGTGGTGTCTGTGTATTTGTGTGTTCAGGACTCTGCCTCAAAATGTACCTATGCCAACACTGAATTTCAGTGTAGGGTATGGAATGTGTCTCTGGCACAGTAGGAGTATATTTCTAAAATTGACTTGGAATGTAGATTAATAATATACTCAGTATAGATTTCTCTGTACATTTATTATGCATCTCTTCATTTTCTACAGGAGAAGAAATCTCTGCTGTAATTCCAGCTCTAGGAAGCTGACAGGGCTTAGAAAAGATGATCTGATTGCTGCACTTGCAAAGCATCTCTCCTTTCCAGGACCAAAGTGAAGAGCAATAAAACATGCCAAAGAAATAACTATAAATGACATACTTTATACTCTACACATCCAAGTGTACTGTTTGTCATGGGTTGTGATCTCTGATCACTCAGTGAGTGTGCTGGTCCTGCAAATGCTTTAACCCAGGCAGGACTCTAAGAAATATTCCCGGTAAAGACCATAATGGATCACATCAGTTACCAGATTGAAAGCACTCTTGATTTTTAAATTTTTTTGACCGGCTGACAACACTGGAGCTGTTCAGCCTGGGGAAGAGAAGGTTAAGTAGAGACCTGACAGCAGCTTTCCAGTATCAGAAGGGGCTACAGAGAAACTGGAGAGGGACAATTCTTCAGGAACTGCAGTGACAGGACTAGGCAAACTGGAGTGACAGGCCAATGGGTTCAAACTGCCAGAGAGGAAATTTAGATGGGATCTTGGGCAGGAATTGTTCCCTGGGAGGGTGGGCAGGCCCTGGCACAGGGTGCCCAGAGCAGCTGTGGCTGCCCCTGGATCCCTGGCAGTGCCCAAGGCCAGGCTGGACACTGGGGCTGGGAGCAGCCTGGGACAGTGGGAGGTGTCCCTGCCCATGGCAGGGGAAGGAACCAGATGATGTTCAATGTCCTTTCCAACCCAAACCATTATATGATTCTATGATTCTAAATTAACCTTGGTTCATTTGAATGGTCCTGCATTTTTTCAGTCTTAGTTTCTTGGGGAAACTACTGAAAGTTTCAGTCATAGTTTCTTTTTTTTTTTTTTTACTTATGTAATTTTTTCCCATAAGTTGCTAGGAAATTAACTACTGGTACTTATGGGTACTTGAGGAAAAAACAAAAGTTGCTAAGGTAGGAGAGGAGTGTAGCACCTGGCTACACTTCCTTTGTCTCTGGCAGTTTCTCTCGAGGTGAGGACACCACGAGTTTTGCAGGGGACAGGTGAAAAGGCCGGGGCTGGGGGCAGCTGCTCTCGCTCTCGGCATCGAAGGAGGAAAGCCAAGCTGTCACTTCACTTACTGCAGGGAGAATTCACTGTCACCACTGGAGGCCAGTCCCAGGGACCTCCCAGCATCTGCTCGTGTGCCCAGGGATCCTGAGCTCCCCTTCTCCTGCCCTGCTGGGGCCGGGCCGAGCCCCGCGGCTCCTTCGGCTCCGCCCTGGGCCTTTGCTGCTCTGGAGCCCCCTGGAGCCCCCTGCCCTGCCGGGACATCCCGCAGCTCCAGCCACCACCCAGAGCTTCTGCTACATCTCACCCACCAGCCTGGGATCCCTGCTCATCCCTGCCCTTCCAGCCACCACCCAGAGCTTCTGGTACCTCTCACCCACCAGCCTGGGATCCCTGCTCATCCCTGCCCTTCCAGCCACCACCCAGAGCTTCTGCTACCTCTCATCCCCCAGCCCGGGATCCCTGCTCATCCCTGCCCTTCCAGCCACCACCCAGAGCTTCTGGTACCTCTCACCTCCCAGCCTGGGATCCCTGCTCATCCCTGCCCTTCCAGCCACCACCCAGAGCTTCTGCTACCTCTCATCCCCCAGCCCGGGATCCCTGCTCATCCCTGCCCTTCCAGCTTGGTGCTGCTCAGAGTCCTGCAGGGGCACTGGGATCAGACTGCCCCGGGCTTTGTGAAGCAAAGCCTCTCCTCCACCCCTTCCCGTCTCAGCTGAGAAGGCTGTAACGTGGCTCCTCGTTCTGTTTTTGGTGTTAATGCCATAGTTATTTGTCACAACACGACACAGAAGAATGACACTGACACACTGAGATGTCCAAGGCAAAAAAGGGGCAGTTTATTTACAGACCTCGACATCTATAGAATTCCAACAGTGACCGTGGATTGGAGGAAGAAAATTGTTCTCTCCAACCACACTGGTCAAACCAACAGTCCATCAGTTCTCTCCTCCTACAGAAAGGAATGCAAAATAATAATTATATACATGAAAAGTGCACGAGAAACTTTATCTCAATAGTAAAACATCAGAAGGCTGAAAAAAACAGGGTGAGTGTTATTGATATTTGTTTGCCTATACATACATGTAAAGAACTGTTATTCCTATCCCCCTATCTTTGCCTGAGAACCCCTTAATTTCAAAATTATAATAATTCGGAGGAAGGGGGTTTGCATTCTCCATTCCAAGGAAGGCTCCTGCCCTCCTCAGCAGACACCTCTCTTTCCAAACCAAGACATGGTTTTAACTCAAATATTCATGGTTTTAAAAATGGGTTCTTGATGTATCCAGATAATAAACTGGGCAATGATTGCACTTAGCCCATCATCCTGAGAATATAAATTTCTGCTCTATAAAACCTCTGCTGCTGTTTCTTTAATCCACTTTCACATGTGAAAAACAACTTGAGAAGGTTGTTCAGTGCTAAAAATGTCTTCTTCATAAACATTTCTTTATTAATTTTGGAGAAATGTGACTAACACAAAGGTTTTTGGGGGATGCAGGCAGGAGAAGACACAGATCAGCTGGGGTGGCTGCAGTCAAATTTGTGGTGTTGCACTGGAACTCTACAGTCCCCTTTGAAGGTGTCAGCCACTGGGTGCTGTTGTCGTCAGCCACTGGGTGCTGTTGTCATCAGCACCTGGAGCCCCTCAGACTTCAGCTCTCTGAAGCTGTGATAAGCTCAATTGGATTTTAGTGGCTGGCAGAGTTGCCATTCCATATTCTCTGTCTGCTCTGGTAGGCAGTCTTCAACTTAGAACTCTAGAAAATAATTTTTTGGCTTTGGAAATCAATAGAAAATTCATTGCTTTTTATTCAGAGCACACCCCTGTGCTGGAGGGGAGAAAATGCAAGTGGTGGAGTTAGATGTTTGCTCTGGAGTGCTGGAATTGCTTTTTGTTCATTGCCAAAGACTTGAATTCTGTCCTTCATTTAGTTAAAATACTGTTTTCTGATATATTTGAAAGCTACTGATCATCTGTTCTTAAATTACATATGAGAAGACTATCCCAGACTTATAGACTATCCCAAATACATCTCCTGGTCTCAAGCAGATAAAAGGAGCTACCTTTTCCATGCATGTTGTTAAGTTTAATTTATTGCCATAAGAGACTGTGGAGCCTGGAAGCATAAATGGGTTCTAAAAAGGGTTTTGCTAAATCTGTTGGCTGCTACTAAACACGATGATCTACAAAGCAAGTGCCAGGTCTGAGAGTGCCTAAGCTTGTCACTGAAGCTGAGAAATACCCCATGGTAAGATTGGTTTCATGGGTGGTGAGATGTGTCTTCCCTCACACAGAGAGATGTTCTGCAAACAGGTCTGGTATCAATTTTTCTTGGGTATGGCAAGAAGTGAGTCAAAAACAGCGTGTGAGTAGTACAACCAGAGGGGTAAAGCCCCGTTCTTAAGGTAGTTGCATAAAAAGTGAAACCACTTCATTTTTGCCAAACCATTTTTACAACTTGAAGGAATATCGAGTAAGTTAGCAGATGATACTAGATTGGGAGAAGTTGTTGACTGGAAGGCGGGGAGACCCTGCAGAGGGACCTTGAAAAATGAGAGGGCTGTGAATCACCAGTGATGTGATGTTTGACAAGGGAAGTGTTGGATTCTGCACCTGGGATGGGCCAACGTGGATGTATGGACAGACTGGGGATGAGAGGCTGGAGAGTGGCCATGGGAAGGGACCCAGGGCTCCTGGTGGACGGCCAGGGGGATCTGAGTCAGCAGTGCCCTGGAGCCAACAGGGACATCCCTGTCCTGGGGGATGAGGCCCAGCAGTGCTGACTGGGCCAGGGAGGGATTGTCCCTCTGTGCTGGGGCGGCCTCACCCCCAGTGCTGGGGCAGCTCTGGGCACTACAAGCTAAAACAAAGACATTAAACCATTTGAGAGTTTCCAAAAGAGGCCATGAAGATGGTGAAGGGCCTGGAGGAGCGGCTGAGGGCACTGGGCTGGTTCAGCTGCAGCAGAGGAGCTGAGGGCAAAGCTCCCCAGGGCTGCAGGGGCAGCTCCGAGCTCAGCTCTGGGCCAGGGACAGCACCCAGGGAGCAGCTGGAGCTGGGCCAGGGCAGGCTCAGGCTGCAGAGCAGGGACAGGTTCTGCTTCCCCCAGAGGGTGCTGGCACTGCCCAGGCTCCCCAGGGAATGGGCACGGCCCCGGGGCTGCCAGAGCTCCAGGAGCCTTTGGGCAGCACTGCCAGGGATGCCCAGGGGGGATTGCTGGGGGTCTGGGCAGAGACAGGAGCTGCATCCCTGATCCCTGGGGGACCTTTCCCACTCAGGATATGAGGTCAGAATATCTATCTCTGTGATTCCCTCATTCCATGACAGAAATAGTTGCACTTTTTAAAATGAGGAATGGCAGTAGCACATCAGGACAATCTCAGGAGGGACATTGTTCCTGTTATTCCCAAGGCAGGCAGAAATGGGTATTTGCACAAAAATACGGTAATTCTGGTCTTTATAAAAGGATAAAATGAGCTCTCAACAATTTTTAATCAAATGGCAAATAGCAGCATCTTATTAACTAATAAATTCACCAAGAATTTAGGGAATTTAATCCATTAATCTTAAATCTTGGCCTAGACAGGAAGTCATTCAGATAATGAGTCACCTGAGGCAGTAGAAATCAACCAGCTAATTTTTGTCTGTGCCTGTGAATATTTTTTGCAAGAATACTATCTCATTCTCTTGAGAGAAGTATTATTAGCACCTTCTGCACTCCTTTCATGCCAGAATGCTGGAGGAACCACATTCAGGGCTGGGTCTCTGCGCTCTTTCAGGCATTCATGTCGTTTTTGGATGCTGAATAATTCATGAAGAGCATTTGCTAATAGAAACATGTCAAACAAACATTCCATCTAAATTTGGTTATTTGTTTTAACATTTAAATTCCTCAGCAATTTGAAGCGTGGCTTTTTGTGTATTTATCGACTTCCAGTAATGCTTTTCCCACTGTAAGAAACACCCATTTCTTCTTATTTTTTTCAATCATATCTTCAAATAATTGCACCAAATAAGCTTCCTTTTTTTTTTTTTCTTAACATATTTAGCTTTTTGGATTTTCAGTTTCTACACAAGAGCTAGGAATCAAATGACTAAAATATGATGCATCAGAGTGTGCATGTGGTGGGGTGATGTGATGGAATTCAGGAATACCAGCAGGGAAAAATCAATGTTTATCATGATCTTTTCTCAGTGTGAAATGGGCTGAGAAAGGTTGTTATGTAGCATGAAATCATGTAGAATGACCTTGAAAGAATTTAGAAGGTAATCATGAGCATTCTGTCTGAGCCTGCAGATTTATTGTAGCACAAAGATGCTGTGAGTTCACCTATTATACTCCTAAGTAAACAGAGGATTTATAATGGACATCTGTATGATTAAAAGCCCAGTCCCCAGAGAGGAGTGAACACCTCATAATTTGCAATCTGAAAAAAAGGCGACTGAGATGTCAGAGACATTCCTCATGCTTGGAATTAATTTCGTATTAGGGGAGTTTAGAATGGGGCCTCTTTCTCCACACTGGAGGGAGTGATTAAATCTTTGTTTATTGTGCTTTTTTATTTTTTACTTTCTGACTCTGACTTCATGTATGTGATTATTCTGGAAACTTTGCATGCAAAAGAGACTTGGGAAGGACTCTTGCCATTTTAGAGTCTGTGATCATCAGGAATTTGTTCTCTATCCAACCACCACAAGACAAATGTTTATCACCCAGTTACCTTCAGTCTGGTCAGAATTCCTACATCTCCTTAATTTCTCTCCTGTGTCTCTATCCCTGAAACACAATATTTCTTAAGGATTCAATGGGAAGATAATGAGCATCACTACTAAATAAACATAGCGTGAGCAGGAGGTTTGCATGTGGATAGAAATAATTTTGAAAAATATAAGCTGGCTGGGTTCACAGTGATATGCTACAGAACAGAATGTCCAAATCCATCAATTCTGGAATATTTTCAGATGCCTTGGAAAACTGCAATTGACCCATACAATCTGATGTTTTGAAAATGTCTGAACATGCTGCACCCAAGGTTCTTCTGTATTTGAAAGACCTGGAAAATCTATTCTTCCACTTTTCATTAGTTTAAAAATAATTCAGAAGCTCTTCTGCTTCTGTAGGTTCATTTCTCTGTCACTTAATTTTTGTTGTATTTTTATTAATTGGTGTCAGCCAGGTGATTTTCAGCTGCTATCATTCTCCCATCTGCTTGCATGGCCTCCTCTGTTGTAGTCTGGCCAACCAGACTTGAGGAACAGGGTTCACCCTGATTGGGGTGAGCAGGGTGACAGCTTGATCCAGACCCAGCGACAAAGTCAGGTCGCTGGCTCAGCCAAGACAACAGTTGCTGGGGTCTGCCATGGCTACCAGTGAAGTAACAGGAGTGGGCACAACTGTGGGTGCCTGAAAAGCAATTTATTAAGGCTGTATGTACACAGTAGCCCCGGGGGATGAAGCCCTGGGTTGGGCAGCCAACAGAAGAGAAGTGTTACAGGGAACAGAACATTATATAACCTTGGTAACAGAACAAAGAACCTATGAACAACAACGTAACCATATACAGAAAAGCAATTGACCAATTATTAACACATAACCTTATTTTTAACAGCCTAACCTGCATAACAATTCCCATGATCCCTTTCTTCTCGCCATAACCTGAACATAAGTTTCCCTGCCTATATTCCCATTTCCCATGGCCTCAGGTTGATGCCTCCTGGGCAATCAGTTGAGGCCAGGCCATTGTCCATCCCAACTAGTTGAACTCCCACACTTCTCTGCAAGTCTTGTCTTAATGTTATTTTTTTATGTGATTCTTGATGTCCTCCACTTATCCAAACCCAACTGCTAAATGGACAAATCAGTGAGACAATGTTTCCAACATTTTCGTAGTGGCTATAGATGTAATTATCTCACAGTTGTCTTAAGGATGGTTAGTAACATCATGCAACATTTTTGTCTATATTTTTATAACAAAAATCAAAATTCAACTCTTTCTTTCCACCACTCACCGTCAACTCTCAGGGACTACAGCTTATTTATTGTATGAGCTGGAACAGCTTTGAAGCAGAGGGTTATTTTTTTCATCATAGGTGTATTAAAAGTATTTCATGTATTTGAAAATTCTTCTGCTAAATAGAATATTTTCAAGGTATGCACTTAAAATGGAAGCATTAAGAACATTAGTTTGCAATGGTAAATCTTGAATACATATAGATTCTGCCTTTTCTCTGTCAGCTGTAATGGTGTTATAGATGTGTATTAGGGAAAGCACATTATTTTCCTTTGAATTGTGTGAGCCAGAATAGATTTCTCTCTTTTCTCATCAAAGAATATTTTGACTAATTTTCTTAGGCAATATTTTATGGAAAAGGTTTAGCTTTGAACATTTTTCCACACCGGGAAACTTTAAAACTAAGTTATTTTTTTTTCTAAACTGAGAGCTTTACCTATGTTTGCATTGCAGAAATTGTGAGAATGAAATTTCATTCCTTTCACCTGTCATAGATGAACATTTTTAGGCTGTGCTCCATTGCAGTTAGAGGAAAAAAATTGTAGCTTACATTTCCCTCTAGGATACCAATCTTTTCAGATGTTGGCTTCAAAAATGCCCAGATTGAGCCACCCAAGCCACTTTTTAATAGTCACTTACCTTGATGTGCTGCATTTAAGTATTGCTTCTATAGCCTGAATTGGAGGGGATGAAAATTATTGGACATTTGTGAAAAGTTGGGCCTAAAAACCTGTTATAGGGTCCAAGAAAAGTTGTTCACAGCAGCTTACTTCAAAAATCATGAGTAGCGGCCCCTAAAGACTCATCTTCTCAAGCCATTGCTTCCCCTCCCATTATGAATTGTGGAACCATCACCTTTAGGAACTAAATGTACATCTCTCTCTTTTTCCTCTGTGCTAACTTGTGATTCCCACCTGTGCCTGTCTGAATGTTTTCTCCTTGTCCTCATGGCTGTTCTGCTGGGCAGAATGATGGCATTTCCATTGCATTCCAAATCTTCCTCAGCCCCATGATTTCAGTTCAAATGATTTAGTTTTTCCATGTCAGAAAGCTACAGGACTATGCAGCTTTTATGCAGGTGAAATTTTCATTACCCGTAAGCATCTGCTGTTGAAATTCCTCATAAAGTGCATTTCAATTAAAGTTTCTGCTTCCTCATCTTAAGCATGGAAAAAAAGTCTTGTATTCAGAATACTAGTGGAATATCCAACAGGTAACTCTGCTACAGATCCACTCTATCCTTAAAAATTATCTGCCCTTCACTGTGAAAAAACTCCCCCAGCAGAGCAGCACACTTATAAATTACTATCTTCTAAACTTTCTATCAATGAATATTGTTTTCTGTCATCACAATTGCACCATGAAATATGAAAGTTCAATTTCCTCTTCATTTCCTTTTAATAAAACCTCTGCTCATTTCATTTTTGAAGAGAGATTGGATCTAAATTACTTTGATTTCTTCTGGCCCAACTTTGGTGAATGTTTCGAGAGAGGATGTGAAACCCTTTTAAAACCCACCAAAGAGATCAAGGGCCATGTTCTGGGGGGTTTTGTACTCACATTCTCATCTCTCTTTCAATTCAGGTCTTATGCATTTAGAAGTGACAGCATTGATTCCAGGATATGGTTGCAAGAAGCATAAATATTGCACCCACTGATGGAGCTGCTGTTCAAAACCTAACTGACAACAAGTTTTCTGTTAAAACTGTAGGAAACAAGGAAATACGTGCAAGATGACTTATCAGCAAAGCCATTTTATGTTGTAGACCTTACTCATCGTTCCCAATTTGCACAGAGAGAATTTGGGTGGATGGGGATCTATATGATCTTCACAATTGTACCTACACATGATCAAATCAACGGAATTAAACCAAAGGGAAAAATAAATAGGATAAATCAAATGCAGATTTCACAGGTTGGCTCCTTATGCTGGTTCTGTTTTTACCCTTTTGGTTTTCTTGGATAAACATAGGAATTTTTTCCTAAAATTACGTCAACAATTCAGACTAAACTCAGTTAATGGATTAATAGCTTGGGCTTGTGGGTCATGGATGTGCCTGATCACTGAAGTTAAAGGTTTCTGGGCCAAATAACATAGAACTGAAATGAATAAAGGACTCCAAGTTATGCACTGTGTGTTGTATGTTGTACTGTTATACTGTTTACCATGTAGTTAAAAAGGTTATGCTGTTACTCACCTGTTATTTCAAACTGTTTGTGTTGGATCTGTACCCTCAAATCTCAGTTTCCTATGTTCCAAGTTGTGTATTCCCTTTCCCCAAATCCCAAATTCCCCCTTACCTTCTGTCGGGCTAGGTCTCCACTGCTCCCTGCCTGCTCATCAAACTGCTGACAGCACCCGATAGGGAAATCAAGGGACTCCCATGGTGCTCTGCTACAAGCGGAAGTCCAATTAGTGCCAAAATGTCCCTAAAACAATAAATCTGGACCTATGAAGGACACTACTGTGTGAGCAGGACATCCAGCTACCTGTGGGTGGGTTCCCACCTTCTCGCCTGGACATGGAGAGTACTGGAAAACGGTGGCACCCCCTGGACCATGAGAGCCAAAAGTGAATTCCTGGGAACTCCCGTGAGGAAGGAATCCTGACTCTGCAGCGTGAGCAGCAGACTCAACTTGCACCTCCTCCTCCGTGGTGTCCAGTGAGAGCAGCGGTGATATGTGCAGCCCCTCGAGCCCCCTACCCAGAGCTGTCTTTTAATAAAGGCCCTTCCAAAGGAGCTGGTCTCCTGGCCCATTTTTAACAGAACCACAGAATGGTTTGGGTTGGAAGGGACCTTAAAGCCCACCCAGTGCCACCCCTGCCAGGGCAGGGACACCTCCCACTGTCCCAGGCTGCTCCCAGCCCCAGTGTCCAGCCTGGCCTTGGGCACTGCCAGGGATCCAGGGGCAGCCACAGCTGCTCTGGGCACCCTGTGCCAGGGCCTGCCCACCCTGCCAGGGAACAATTCCTGCCCAAGATCCCAGCCAGCCCTGCCCTCTGGCACTGGGAGCCATTCCCTGGGTCTTGTCCCTCCAGCCCTTGGCAATTGTCTCTCTCCATCTTTCCTCAGCTCCTTCCCAACACAACAGAAGCCCCATCCTTGCCATGACATTGAATGTTTCACATTGCTAATTCACTTCAGCTAAAAAATATGTGGTGGATGCTGTGGAATTGATGGAATTTCTGCCTAAACCTCTCTGTGAGAAGTTTGGTATTTCCACTATTTTTGAAGATCTATTGGGACTGTCACACACAAATAGCCGCAGTTGTCTCAGAGTGCATATGTGCACTTCCTGCATATGTGTGTCTGCATTAGTGAGGGAATGTTTGTACTCAAGAAAGCAGATTTGTTTCGGCCTTTGTTGTGGGATCAAGGAAGAGGCACTGGATGTTCCAGCCATTCTGGAAGTGATATTTCATCCCTGGATTGCATGGTATGGTGTTGCAATATGACATGAATGACACTCACGCACTGAGATGTCCAAGGCAAAAAAGAGCAAGTTTATTTACAGACCTCGACATTTATAAAATTCCAACAGTGACCATGGATTGGAGGATGAAATTGTCCTCTCCAACCACACTGGTCAAACCAACAGTCCATCAGTTCTCTCCTCCTCCAGAAAGGAATCCAGAACAATCATTATGTAGTGGTTTAGGGCAATTTTGGGAGGAAACCTCCTAGGGAGCCCTCCCTTCGCCACCCTGTCCCCCCCACCAACCTGTTCGGGAGAAACCTCCTCAGAGAGAAGTGAAAAGAAACCTGTTTATTAAACTGGCAAAGCACTCCCCAGTACAATAAATTGAACAATACCAGATGACAAGAACTTCGTTTTGCTCTGGAGAGATGACAAATTAGGAAAGAAGTCCCTCCTGTAGGTGGTTGCTCTGCTCTCAGTTCCTCCAGTGCTGGTGAAAGTTGTTGCACAGGGTAGATCTCGGTTGGTCCCAGGTGCAAGCTCCCCCAGGAGCCCCCCAGGTCCTCAGTCTGGGGAGGTTTGAACAGTTCCAAAGAAAGGTGAAAAAAGGAAAAAAAGAAAAAAAGAGGAAAAGAAGAAAAGCGAAGCTTCTCAGTCTCAGCTAAGCTATACTAACCAACTAAAAAGCAAAAAGAGAGAGAGGAAAAAGACCCTCTCCATCTCATGTCTGTGTGTTGTTTTCTCTCACTCTTCAAGGCCAGCCCAGTGGAGAGAGGTTTTTGAAAGCAAACTGCGCTTCTCCCCCCCTTTTTAACTCTCAGACCCAATATTGAAGGTACAGAGTGTAATATCCCATAACATAAACCAAAACAGACAACTGGGGGTACAACATCGTAACGTCACCCTAGGACACATTATTTACATGAAAAGTGCCTGAGAAACTCCCTTACAGAAAGTAAATGTCAGAAGGCTTAGAAGAAATTTAGAAGAACCGGGCGACAGTATGACTGACAATGACTCCCTGTTCACAATTGCTCTTGGAGCGAATCACAGCCCTCTAATTTTTTTGTGACACATAAATCCAAGGAGAAGTGTTTCTGTCTGTGCAGGAGCTCAGTATCTGCAGAGCCAGCTTTTGTGTGTCAAGGAGCACTGGAGACCACAGACCCTTTGAAATTGCTTCGGCATAGCCAAGGCTGATATTTTGTGGGTGAAACTCTGTGTGCCCATGAGGCTGCACCTGTGACTGGCAACAAACACCCTTTACTGCAGTCCATCATTTCCATTTACAGCAGTGCCCCAAGTCACATCTTTAGAGTTTATAATCCAAGGTGAACACAAGATTTTGCCAAAGGCTGTTTCCCATTAAATTGATAATGAGTTTGAATTTTGCAGAAATCATGTAAGACAATCCACTGGCTCCACGGTGATGTGGTTATTAACTGTGTTAAACTATTCCAACAACTCTCTTGTGCTCATGAAGTCAAACAAGTTTGGAGCAATATTTTTCTAATTTCCAATGTGTAATTGAGAAATGTGCCTTTAATTTTCTTTATTCTTTGTTGGCAAATTATCACAAAAAAAACCCCTTCATTTGACAGCCTTGGGTTGGCTGGGGGAGGAAAAAAAAAGAGAACCAGGACCTCAGACCTCAATTTTCCTTATTATAATAAATCAATTTCATACTCATTTGTGTTCAATCTCCATTGGAAATTTGCATTATCCAATCAGAACTGAACAGGTCCCCCAGGGGCGATCAAGTGTCACATAAAAATTCAACAGGAAGTTCATGCAATAAATTGGTAAAAGTACAATCCATATATAGAGATTTTAAACCCATCTAAATTCTATTAAAATCTTGTAAATCCCTTTTTAAACAAGAAGGAAACTTGGGAACTGTAACATCCTTAAGAGGCTCCTCAAAGTGTACAAGCTAATTTTTAATCATTTATCCTTTTCCTATGTCCAAATTAAGTAGTTTAACTGAAGTGAATATGGCTTTCATTTCTACTTATGATGGGGAGTAGTTTATAGAGACAACACTATATCATCATAATCTTCTAATATTTCCTGATAAAAAATACATTCTATAAGTTGTAGGCAACTTTTTAGCCTGTTGAATTAAAATTTGAAATACATCTAATGGGAGAAGGGTTTATGTGAGTCACAGTGGATCCAGTCACAGCTTCAGGACACTTGGGGGTGTGTGCATGTGCACCTTGAAAAAAAAAAAAAGAAAAAAAAAAAGAAAAAAAAAGAAAAAAAAAAAAAAAAAAGAAAAAAAAAAAAAAAAAAAGAGAGGCAGGAGGGATGGAAAAGCAGGAGGAAGCGGACAAATGGCAATGGAGAAAGGCAAAAAAGGCAAAGCTATCTGCAGGGGAGGAATTAGTCAGTTCCAAGTAATGGACTCTAATTTTCTGATTTGCAATGAGAAAAAGGTGTGAAGTTAGTGTGGGTTTCTTCCTGTTCAGCAGTAGACGAAAGAGAAAAGAGAGCATTATGTCTCAGAGTGAAAAGCAGATTGATTAAAAAAATCAACAATTAATGCAGAAGCAGGAACCAGTGAGGTACCTTCAGTCCTATCCATCTCCAGTTCAGGGGCACAACTGCTCTGAAATCATTTGCTGTCCTAACTGCTGCATTTGATCCTCTGGATTTCTACAGTGTTCCTCATCTGGTGGAAGAATTCATGCTGGAGCAAAAGACAGAAGCCTGCAATATTTATTTAATATCAACAAGTAATGATGGAAAAACTGGACTGAGGAAAGAGTCTTCAGGGATATTTGAAACACTGTGTATATTTCATATTTAATTGTATTTGGCTGATACACCTGCAGTTGGTGCCTGTGATTAAAGCAATTCCTTAAAGCTCTAAATGTGGTATAGAAACAAGGTAGGAGAACAAAGCAGAAACCCACTGTGTCCAAGTGATTGCATAATAAATATCTTGCTTTAAAAAAATGATGTAAAACCTCCAATATTTATATATTTTAGGAGGGCTGAGCTAAAATGTAAAATTATATTAGAAGACATATTTTTGGTTAAAACATATTATTTGGACTAATTTAAACTGGTTTTGTTTGAAGGTCGACCACAAGTATAATTAACCTCTTGGTCTCTGTGTATTTGCATCCCTGAGTTTCAAGAACTTGTGAATGAGTTTCATTTTCACTTTGAAATAAGATGTTTTAGAGGAGGATCATTATAACTGACACATTGCTGCTGCCCACATATCTCTGATATTTCCTCCAAAAATGACTCACACATAATCAGAATAAGCAGGGTGTCTTTATTACTTTGGATTGTTTTAGGGAAAGCAACAGATGGTGGTATTTGCGCTGTCCAGATATAGAAAACATGGCCTTGCACCATCAGGCTGTCTTTGCATCTTGTTTGCCTTTTTACAGACATAATTCAAAATAATTAGTCAAGTATTTAAAGTCCTGCCTAAGTAGGAAAGTGGATCAATAATTTCTGCTTGAAGTTATCCATCTGGTTGGAAGCTTCCCCAAGTCAGTAATTACACGGATGAACCCTTCCACTTTTGACAGAAGATGGGTCTTTATCTTCTGCATCTGTTTAAATCCTTCTGCAGTTAGCACCAGGCAGGACTAACACTTTACTTATTTAGGAAAGGAAATTTAAGCTTTAGAAAAGTTCTGCCCTGAGGAAATGAGAGCTGTCTCATTCTCATTAATAAACATTCAATTTCCTTTTTTCTCTGCTATTGCTCTTATTTCCCCATAAAATTTCTATGAAGAAAAGACAATAAAAAAGCGATATTCTTGCTTATGACAATGGGAAAACCTGTGCTGAATCAAATATTCTTGGGTTTGGGGAAGTTTCTCTTGGCTGATAAAGGGTGCTCATATTGATCAGATCTGTTATACAGTGTGAGGGTGTAGAGGCATGTAGGAGTTAGATCCAAATTCTATGTTATGTTTATTCAGATGAATTGGACCAAAGCAGAAATTGTAGCTTAATACTTCATTTGTTATTATATCACCTTTTTAACAAGCTGAGGTGAGAGATTGGAATAGCACAATTCAGTTTTCTTTTTAGTCTCCTCACTTTATAACTTGGTAATACAATAAATAGAATTAAGGGGGCGGGGGGAGTTTGTATAAGCCACAGTTTGAAACACTTATAACAAGCTCTTTTTTTCTTATTTCATGCTGTGAATGGAAGTCTGCCAAGAGTGATAAGAAAGTTCTGTTCATCAGAATCTGTTGACACAGCATTTTCAAAAAAGTATAGTCATGGATAAGAGTCCTGGAGTTTTGGGTTGGTGCCGATTATATTTCCTACAAATAAATAATCTGTGGTGGCATTTTAGCATTGGTAATATTCTTTTCTCAATAAAAATACTTTTAAACTATTTTTAGGCATTTTAGGAAAAAAACCCTCCTTGCTGTGTACATGTGGATGGACACAGGGGAAAAAGGGAAAAGCACTGCTCACTATGAAGGAATGCTGGGGTAATATCTTTTCAATGCTTGCTGGCTTTATAAGTCCTCTAATAAATTACAAAGTAATTTAATCATACTCCATAATTGCATGCTCTTGAAGAAATAAGACTTTAGATCCAGGCTGTCTCCTGCTCAGAATGCAATGATGTTGTGTATTACACAGACCAATTGCACACAGGCAAAGTAATGTCCCCAAGGCTGCCAAGCAGTAATAAATAAAGACTACATGCTTAGGACCAAATGCACGTTTTATTAGAGAAATGGAATTTGACTCCAGCACACAGGAGAGTTAAATGGCGAAGTTTCAAATTTTTGAGGGACACGCTGAAATAACGTTTTGAAGTTTTGTTATTGTCACCAAAATCAGCTAATTTGGGATTGACTTCTTAATTCCAGTTAGATAAGAGCAGCACAAATGAGTTTCCTAAGCCTTGTTGCTTGAAGATAGCTCAGTTGGGCTTGAAGAATCCTGGGGAGGGGTGGTTATTTGTGGGGTCTCAGGTCTGGTCTGGGTGAAGGGTGTAGGGTGTGTTTAATAACCCAGTTTTAACCAAAGTAAAGCAATGACCAAAGCACTGTTTGTTTGCTTGATTTACCAGGACTGGGGATGAACAATTTTCTTTTAATGTGCACCAGATGTTGTTGCTCTTTTAAGTCACTGACAACCATTCTGCTGTGAAATACTTGATCAGGGCTGGATCTCTTTCTCCAGCCATTTGTTCTCCCCAGCATGAAGATTTTTACTGTGGCAATATGTCATTCCTAAGGAGAGGAATGGGTTTAGTCACATATGTTTGAGGGAAAAGACTTTCTTAAGTTCACATTTCTTTAAAAGAATACACTAAATTGCTTGAGCCCCAAATTTGGTTATTTGGTGTGATTTTTTCATATAGGCAAGAATAGGCACACAGATACAAAATAATTCCTATATATGGAGCCCAACTTGTCTTTTATGCCACCACAGCCCCTGTTTTAGGGCACACATGTAACATGGGAGACAATAAATCATTGTATTACATTAATAAAATCCTCTTGGCAGTTCACTGGGATTTTATGCATGTAAAAATATTTGATTGTCTGTGTTAATTTTCATTTTGAAAATGGAGTTCTTGCAGAGATGAGAAGATTTCTAAAATAATCAGCTTGCTGTCCTCTCAAGCTCCTCTCAAGCAGACTACTGTGTTGCCTGATTAATGTTGAACTTTCTTAGTTCTTTAAGGCCGAGAGACATCTTATAGAATGTGGGTTACTTTTCAACCATCTGAGCTGGAAGAAATTAAAAGAACTTGTTTTTTTGTGAGACATTCAGATTGGCCATATTTTCATCTCAGAAAGCAAGGCATAATTCCATTTTCCCAAAAGCTTTCAAATTGATTCATTAGAAGGACAGGCTTTAATTAATTTAAAATGTATTTCATATTTTCTTGGCTATTAAATCTGAGATATTCTGAAGACTGTGGGAAAATGCCCACTTAAGACTAAAATTAGCTGCTATCACTCTTTGTTCCATCTGTGTTCTATTTGACTGCCAGAATGGGGAAAGAAAATAGAGGTAGAAGGTTAGGAGTGAAAGCACTTATAAAAAGCAGTAATTATTGACCTTGGTGGTGCGTCAACAGTATGTTCAGCTGCTCCTGAGAAGAACCAAATGTTCAGGGAGGACTTCAATTCCCTCCTGTGCTGTTCACACCTCAGCAGGGGAATCACAGGGTGAGCACTGGCAGAGGGATCCCAGCACTCCTTTGGATGTTACCCAGTTGTGCTGCTCCTCAGAACTCCTTCCAGGCCTCTTTTGCAGACAGTGCTACACTAAAGGCATCTCCAGTGCAAATGGCCTGGCCTGGCTTGTCCTTCACACTTCTGGAGAGTGGCTGTGTGACCTGGGATGTGCTGGCAGTGACAGCAAAGCATGCTCTGAACAGCACTGGCTCTGTGGTTGAAGGCCAGGCTACTCTGGCTCCTCCAGAGCAGCCCTGTGACCACACGTGCTGCCCGTGAACCCTTTGGCACACAGAGCTCCACACAAGAAGGAAGTTTATAAAATCCTTTGTATTTCTTCACATCGTAACTCATTAGTTTACCCACCTTAATGCCATCAAACTAATGTAAGTTTATAAGCTTAAGGTTTTTTAAACTAGTCCTAGTTTATAAGTTAAAACTTAGAAGTATATAAGTTTGTAGTATTTATAATTAATAGAAGTGTAAAAAGCATCTGATTGGAGGATGATTGGACCATTACAGATCATGGAATCGTGGAATGATCTGGGTTGGAAGGGTCCCCCAGGGATCAGGGATGCAGCTCCTGTCCCTGCCCAGACCCCCAGCAATCCCCCCTGGGCACCCCTGGCAGTGCTGCCCAAAGGCTCCTGGAGCTCTGGCAGCCCCGGGGCCGTGCCCATTCCCTGGGGAGCCTGGGCAGTGCCAGCACCTCTGGGGGAAGCAGAACCTGTCCCTGCTCTGCAGCCTGACCCAAAAGGTTTTCCCTTGGACACTGGCCCTGGGGAGGAACTGGAGGGCTGCTGGTAGAAGAACTGTGGCTGGAACCTCAGTCCTGGGGGATGATTTGGCAGGAAGAGGTTTTTCCCCATACCCAAAAGATCATGGAGGTGGATTGCCACAAGGAATTTAAATGTGCTTTTATAAGGAGAGGGGGAGTTTAGGGTGGGTTTTAGCTGTGAAACTGAAGAGGTTCACTGGCTCAGGAAAGGAACAAGGCAATCTGAAGCTTTCTGAAGTTAAACTTTCCTTGTGCTTTGCTAATTCCTACACATTCCTCATCCCACCATTTAACAGAGCAAGTGGCTTCCTTCCAACATTGACTTTCCAGGTCTTGACAAACATAGTCATATTTAGAGTGTTCATTCTCTACATTTTACATTAATATACCTCATATTCATTTTTTCTTCAGGAACAGACCAGGAAAGAATCCTGCCTTGTCTTTCTTGGCTTGGGACCACAAAAGTGCTGTGAAAGCTGATCAGAGGATTGCTTGCTTTTTTCCAATTCACATCAACCAGCCAAATTGGAGAAAACAGGTTAGAGACAAATTTAGCATTCTCAGGGAAATTAATATATTCAGCTGCTTTAGAAAATGTATTACTTTGTTTGCTTTCATTTTAGATGAATATAAAAGCACCTTAAAGACATTATTCATATGCATTTTTAGTGTGTGTGAAATTTATTTTTCTCCGTTACATGGCATTCTGCTTCATTTTTTAACCTCAAGAGTCTCTGCTATAAAGGTGGAGTTAATTTCCAACGCAGGTAATTTCACTGGGTTTGATTATCTATTGCATTATATCATAAAAATTTCAATGATCTCAGCTGCCTATTAACTATGAACCTGGATGAGTGAGGAAAAGCTCTCTGAAGATATCATTATCAATTTAGATTCCAGCTATACTGATATAAAATAGAACATATTCATTGTGGGAAATGTCAAACAAATAGCTGTGGGCTGGAAAACATTTTCTTACTATTTCTGATATTTATAAAGAAATATGACCAAATATTTGAAAAGCCATAGTTCTTTATGCCTCTGTTTCCTGAGGTGACATGTTATAGCACCAGGCCTATGTGGTACTTCCTGCAGCAAATTACAGCCTGATGTCTGAAATTATAGACCAAATTACATGTCAAGTGAAATTCAAACAATACCATGTCTTTTTCTTTTAAAAATCCTTTACCTGGAGCTGGAGAGCTTTACAGATTTAACCTCCTGGAAGATTTTAATGACATTTAAGAATCACTAAACCTGTATGCACATTACCATACTCCAAGCATTAAGAGCTGTTTACATCAGAATTTTAAATGTGCACCAACACTTTTTTTTGAGGTGCAAGTGAAATTGAAGTACTCAGTTATTTGTCTTTTTGCTTCCCTGCATGATTTCACTGCAACTGTAATTCCCCACCAGGATGAAACATTGCAATCAGATTTAGATGACAAAGAAGGAAATATATATACAAGGGAAAAACTCAGGCAGGAAGAGGAGATCAGATGGGGAGAGCAATGTGTTTTCCATCATTCTGGTATTTCAGGATATTTTGTTTCCCAATCCAACCACTGAATGCTCCTCATAAGTATTGTAACTTCTGCCTTTGCCCCAGGGTACTATTTTGCAGTCTAACTATACTTCAAAAAAGATGTATTTCTCCCTGTGAGATTTTTCCCTGTGAAACATTTCCTGGTAGAGTAAAACACCCTTTTGAAAGCTGTCTTCAGAGAAGCTGATCAGAGCACCTCTTTTCCTGTTCATTCTTGTCAAAATAATGCTCGGCTATGAATTTCCTCAAGAATCTCTAAGCAATTATAGTAACAATTTAAGTAAGAAAGCACTTTTAAAAAATGCTGACAGATATGAAAAATGCCTTTAAAAGGTAATTTTGAAGTGTCTTATTTCAAAAAACTTTCATTCCTAAATATGTGTTTTGTTTAAATTTACAATTCTTTTATATTCACGACATAAGTATAAAATTGTTCCATTGCAGCACAAAAAAATAAAAAATTAAAAAAAAAAAAAAAGGAACTTTGATATAGAAAACTCATTTTAGGCAGTAAAAATGGCACTCTTTTTGTGAAACAATTAAAAAATCCTAATCTTTTGAGGTCAGGGTGGTGTTGATATTTTGATATAGAATTTATAATGGAGGGATTTCCCTCACTGCTTGTATTTAACAGAAGATTGGTTAATATGTTGAGGTGGAGGAATACTTTAAGAAAAAAAAATCAAATCTTCCTACAAAATGCCAAATTTTTACTTGGACTGATTTTTTCTATGATAGCTTTAAAAAAATATATTGTTTATGTAGTGCTTTTAATTTCATTCAACATTTACACTTTATGGATAGGATAATTTAGTGATCAAGGCTTTTGAGGGTGACCTTAATCCAGTTCTTGACTGAATTTGGGTCTGTCATTGGAAAAGTCTGATAAACAGAACCCAGATTTTAGAATCAACAACCTCTTTACTGAATTGCTGTTGAGTAAAAGTAATTCAAAAGGTGTCTGCGCTACAAATTGCTTTCCAGATACAAATTTGGATGTGTAAAATTACAAATAGGAGGAAATACTCCGCATTTTCATTTAGGGAATTGGTCCCCGGCTGCCAGAGCAATCTGGTTCTAAGAGGACTGAGTTTGTTCAGCTCTCGGGGATGTTGGAGAGCCGATGCTGATGGCAGTGCCCACATTTGATGATGAAAACACAGGCTCCAGGAGCCTTCTGTGTGTTCAGTGTAGAATGTCAGCCTCAATCAGCACTGCTGCTGGCAGAGCTCAGGACTGGCTCTGAGATCCTGGGCAGCAGGAAGGCCAAAGGACGGCGGAATGCGCTCGGGTTTTGCCCACCCCATCTGTGTGTGTGGGTTTGGCCTCTCCTCGTGGCAGGCTGCGGGTGCCACAGAGAATCTCCAGTTCAGCAGCCCCCCTGGCAGGGACAGACCCCACTTCCCTCTGGCTGGGGCCGTGGTGGCAGTGCCTGGCAGCGTAGGAGGAGGAATCCACGGCTCCGCAGGAATCTCTTTGCTGCCAATCAATTTTCTTGGCTTGCGTTAACATTTCCATAATAAAAAGTTGATCTGCGGGAAAAGGAAGCGCTTTTTAGGGCTTTATTAAAATATAAAATAGAAAAAAATTGATGGGGAAGAGGGGAAAAAAAATCTTGAACATGTGTGTGTATTCGTGTGTGTGTATTTATTTGAAACAGCTTGCTTTGTGTCTTGTTCTGGAGGCAATGGTGTACAAATTTTTTTCTATAGATATCATTTATGAAAAAATATATTCCAAATTAGATGGATTCTGGGAAGGTGGTACAGGATCTGCTTGTTTCCAGAACAAAAGCATCTCTCTGTTTATGCCACAGGTCCCTCAGTGCTTCAGCCCAGTAACACTCCAGTGAGGTCATGGGCTCTCTGTGCTGATGATGGACAAACTCTGAGAGGAAAGAAAAAAACCTCAATCCATGCAGGTCCCTAAAGATTTCCAAAAAAAGATCCTGAAGCCAGGCACGCAGAGTCAGAAGAGCACAAAATCATTTTCTAGCAGTCTCTTGCAGAGAAGGTCAGCTGGAAGGGAGCTCCAGCCTCCTGCTCCCCAGGCTGCCGGGACGGCCCCTGGACCTTGCTGCCTCTGGAAGAGTTTCCCTCTGAACAGCTTTGGAAGTCAGAGCTCTGCACACAAATATTAAAAGTCAGACTGTACAAGGGGGCACGAGACAGGCTTGACTGTTGTTGTTTGGGTTTTGATGTTTGTTTTTTTTAATATCAGATGATAGAAACTAAAAATGTCAGGGAAAAGAATTTCAGTGAACAAAAATAGCATAAGATCAAGAAGAGAAGCAGTTGGACAAGCAAGATACAGTGGAAGGAAATGAACACAGGCCTGGAAAATATCTGTCTGGTCAGCCCAGTTTCCAGGGCTCATGGGGAGCTGAGATTAAAATGTCTAAAACAGAAACAGAATTTTCAGTTTATGATACAGAAAACCACAGGCTGGAGCAATCAGACCGGAACGTCTCCTTTGTAAGTTAAATTCACAGCATAGCTCCAGAGCATTCCAGGAGAGCCTGTAGATTTCTGTAACAGATTTTTAATAGCTCTTTTGACAATGCATGAGGGATTGGAGGAATAGGGTTGCAATCTTTTTTTAAATTCCTGTTTTGAGAGATTCTTAGCGAGCCAGGAATAGAGTCTGAGAAGATTTAACTCTTCAGGAGCACAGATGTTAAGGGTGATAAATAAAGGATGATATCACCAAGCAGCAGGACACACAGCGTGTATGTTGACAAAATCTACCATGACATTCACCCCTATGGAGTTTGTGGGCATTGGAGAGACTTCTGGAACCATGGACAGTGCCAAACCTGAGGATTCACACCTGCTGAAGGTGCATGTGGAGGGAGGGAGGTGCTCATCTTTGATGTTCAACTGATCAATGGGAAGGTTGAAAGTGTTTATCAACACCTGACTAAAAATGTTTAGATACCTAATATTATACGCAATTCTGAGCCCAAGGCACAAGCAAAAAGTTAATGGAGCAGCCTATACAACTGTATATCATAATTTGAAAGAGAAGGTAAAGATCTTCATGCACCTGAAAGGATTTTTAACAGCTTTGTGCTTATGCTTGGGGCTATCTCTGAAAAATCTGAATTTTTAAGGGCTGAAAAGTTTGCCTGATGAGGTCTTTTGAGACATCTTAAAATTAGACACAAAAAAAGTAATGACATTTATGTGTCCCTATAACCCGTCTTGAGCAAACACTGATAATTTAATTTTAATGATTCCTATATTCAATGATGCAGCCACTGCTTACCTGGTATTGTCATGAGACAAAGATGTTTGTTTTTCTGTTGACATAATTGGGATTTATTTAACTCCTGTCCCTAAAGGTATGATTAAGAGATGTACACTGGGAGTCCTGAAAGTGATTGTTCATAAAAATAAAGGCAGGTGATGTTTGGCCAAGTATTTTAAAAATCCAGATGAGTGATTAACGGGGGGTAAAGGTGAGTAGGGCTTGTGTTTTTACATCTACTATGCCCTGCACTGAAGAGATTTCCTTTATTATCCTTGAAAGCCTCTGTGTTTTCTAATTAAACAATATTAAACAATAAATGGATTTGCATGTTTTTCCTGTGTCTGAACTCAGTAGGGTCACATGTAGGATGAAATTAAAGTGCTCATACCTATTTATCCTCATAATGCCTTTAAAGTACATGTAAAAAGTAAAACTCCTCTCTATGTACTGACAGCACACTTGGAGTAATATATTCACATTTTAACTTGGAGCCAGATCTGATGTTTTAAATGATTAAATGTTAAATCTGGTATTTACACTTGGACTGTGCAAAAGTCAAAGGGAACAATTTGTCAGCTCATTCATATTTTGCTTCTGAAGCCAGTTAACTAATCAGTCTAACAGTGAAAGAAGTAAGATAAATGGAGGCCATTCTGTTATGTAGAAAAGTGTACATGAAGATAAATTTTTCACATTTTGCTTCATTTCATCTGCAGTTATCAGGGTCGTAATTGCTTCTGAGCACTCAAGGTGCTCTTCATGTTGCTTCTATGATCTGAAGGGTTCACACTCTTTTGGCAGACCACTGGCCTGCAGCCCTGGAATTTTTTGCATTCTTTTTCCTGTATACTAATTTTGAAAAAAAGCCTCTATGTTTTTATTATAGGGAACTTGCCAGATAAAAACATTGTGTAAGAGAGCAGTTTCTGCTAGAAACAAGTTTGCATATAGGAAATCCTGAGCAAATTGCACCTTGCTACAGTTGCTACTAGAGTTGCCATTCGTTTGTATTAAAAATATGCCATAATCTAAGATCAAATAGCTTGCAGTAATTTCTTTTTTTGCCAAGGCTTCTCCTGATTTAAGGAGTGATGGGGTCATCCCCTTTGCCTCAACAAAAACCTGCAAGAGGCCCATGAGAGTCATCAGGTGTTTCTCATTGCAGCTCATGACCAAAATTAAGATATGAAAAACCCTAAAAGCTATAGGCTAATGTGTAAAATATCTAATTCCTTTGAAAAAGGAGTAAAGAGTTCTGTGTGAAATACAATATTGACTGTTTCTACTGCATCATTTGCTGCATTGCCCAGCTGGGCAAGGAGGGCAATGGCACCTGGCCTGTGTCAAAAACGCTGTGACCAGCAGGGCCAGGGCACTAGTGAGGTCACACCCTGAGGGCTGTGTCCAGTTCTGAGCCCTTCAATTCAGGACAAGAGACATGGAGAGGCTGGAGCATGCTTGGGAGGAGGGAAAGGGGCTGAGCCTGGAGCAAAGGAGGCTCAGGGGGGCCCCTGTGGCTCTGCACAGCTCCTGCCAGGAGGGGACAGCCGGGGGGGTCGGGCTCTGCTCCCAGGGCACAGGGACAGGAGGGGAGGGAACGGCCTCAGGCTGGGCCAGGGGAGGCTCAGGGTGGAATCAGCAGGAATTTCCCCATGGGAAGGGTGGTCAGGCCTTGGCAGGGGCTGCTCAGGGATGTTTGCAGTGCCCATCCCTGCAAGTGTATCAGGAGGGGCTGGAGGTGGCACTCAGAGCTCTGGGCTGGGGACAAGGTGGGGATGGGGCACAGCTGGGACTCTGTGGGCTGGGAGGCTTTTCCAGTGTCAGCAACTCTGGGATCCTGTGTTCATGTTGTGTTTCTTTGCTGTGAACTCTTTAAAGCCTAAAGGAAAATGCCAGCATTTCTGAAACAGTTCCTCCTTCTGTTAACACTGAACAATTTTCTGACTAAATTAATTATAATGGCACAGTTAGCCACCTATGTAGAATCCTCATTAGTGTTTGTAAACTGATTCTGGTGATTTTTGTGATGGACAAGCATCCAAACAGATAAGTAGACCCAGAGCAGGTGTGTTATAATTGCTGTAAAAGGTACGCAAGTTTTCTCAGCTAGATTTCTGCAGTGGTAGACTGAGAGATTCTTAAATAGGCATGTTCCTTTTGGCACCCCATGCACTTTAAAAATAATTTTATTATACAAACCCCTCAGCTTTGTGCCAAAGAAATACAAGAGTGGAACTGGTTTTCCTTCTTTTACGGTTTGTCAGGAATTTCATGAAGTTTTATGGCATTACATTTCTAAGCACTCCAGCTGCTGCAGGAAATAAACAGCTAAACAATAAGCTCAGAGAGGTAAATGCATGCATGATGCTCTTAAAATACTGATGCTAACTGGGCTTAGCTCAGAATTTCCAAACCCACATAATTTTTTTGAATTTTAAGGCTCTTGCAAGCCTTTTTAAAACCCCAGAAGTTTAAATCAATATATTCTGCTGGCAGTAGATTTCATATTATTAGCCAAAAATGGATGGGATATCAAATACTTTTACAGAGTGAATTTAATTAATCATTTTTTATAAACATAAGATTTTTTTTTCTTAACTAGCAAAATTAATTCAATTACCAGAAGTTTAATTTCTTCTTTTATACAGTAAATTTGAGTAACTTTCAAGCTTGGGGTTTTTTTCCCCTCAAGAAATTCAACTTGGATTCTACCATCTTGTCCTTTCTACTCCTGTAATTGCAATATTCAGTCAAATCAGAAAAGTATTCTTCTGGAAAGTCTGACAGGATAAGAAAGGAAGGTTTCATAGGAAATATTTGTTGATTTTAATTTCTTGCTCCTGGACATTCCTGTGCTCCCCTCAGTTTCTCTCTACTGATGTCTAATGGAAGCTCATCATTGACAGGATGTCCCTGGTTCCTTTCCTTCCAACTTTTTTCAAAATTTTGCCACAAGGCTTTTTGCTTGCTCATACTAGAAAAAAAAATAGTAAGACAGACACTGCAGTACTTAGAGTGCTTCCTCAAATCTTCAGAGGGCTCCAGGTATCAGCACCTCATTACCGAGCAGTCTTTCACACCTTTTCTATGTTGCAATCCCACAGGTAGCTCCACACAGCTCTGGCCCTTTCTGTCCTTCTGCCATTCCAGCTCTCTCCTTCCTGTCCCCAGCACAGCCACCCAACCCAGTCTGTCCCTCGTACAGCATCTTACCCTGTCTGCCCCTTGCACAACCTCCCCCTCCTTCCTCCTCTCAGCACAGCCAGCGGACTCCAACTGACCCCTCCCAGCTCACTCACTCTGTCACACCCACAGCTGGGGGGGCAAGGCTGTTCCCACTCCTGGATAACTCACACAGCTGCAATAGATCAAGATTGCCTTCAGTACTACCTCTGTTTGTCTCCCAACAACTTTTCCTATCCATCACTGATTTTGTTGCTCCTTTCCCTTGCCTTGATGGCAAACAGGAACCAATGCTTTTCTAACCTTCATTCTGAAATTAATATGCACTTCTGCTGAAGATTTCAGAAGACTAAAAGTAATGCATATGCAACAGCAATCAGAAGAATCTTTATAGTTGATTTGACCCTATGAATTATATCAAACAGATCTTCTGTCTTGTACATATTAATATTCAGAGAGAATATATGGCATGCTTTGAAAGCAGTTTGCTTTTTGGACTGGCATCTTAGTCTGCCAAAAATCATCTGAAAGTTCCTGATGGACTCATTCCTTTAGGATGCAGCTATTGCTGCACCCCAAATTTCACCAGCTGATCTAGTTGTCATTTATTGCCCAGGTGTGATAAACAAAATAGTATATGAATGCAGAGAAACTGTGCTGCCTTTTCAGTTTCACACTGCTCTGTCCTTGCAGAGCACTATTCCATTAATTACAGTTTCTAAGTGTGTATCACTTCTAGGAAAATGGGGGAAAAATTAAATAGGGGAATTTGCTTTTCTTGAAGTTGAGAAACACAGGCAAATAGGGTCTGCTTTCCATTTCCCAAGGAATATGGTCCTTTTCAAATAAGTTACATTTTTCTTTTGTGTCCTTTAGCCTACCCCAAGTGGCTTGCAGTATTTATCAACTTTAATCAACATGAGTGACAGGAAACCTGATAATAGAGAATAGCTGTCTCCACTGGTGGGCCAAAATCTATTGAAATGTCAGTACTGAATACACTGTATTTACATTTCTTTGGGACTCTTGCTTTTAAAAGATTTTCATCTTTTACACTGGAGGGATGAAAGTAAAGGTTATTTAACTCTACATCAGAAATTCTATCTGATGACAGTGTGACAAAATATTCCTGCTTTCAGAAGGGCAGGATGCCTGGCTCTCATCTCTGGGGCTGTTCCAGTGGGGTAGCAGGTTCAGAGCTGTGGCAGCTAGTCCATTAGCTAGACAAGACAAATCTGGCCATAACAAATCTGATTCAGCTCACCTGGCTCGTTCTAGAAACAAATCCCTGGGAGAACAATGGAACTCACACAAGGGCCTCAGCCTATCATAGCCAGTCCAGAGAGCAGACATATCACTGCTCAAGGAGCTGGGCAGGGCTCAGACTCAGACCAATTCGTGTCTAGATCCAGGAGTTTTGAGAGAGCTCCGAACAATAAACTGGCTGTTTGTCTTATGATCAAGAGGACTCGAGTCACGATTTCTGTCTCCAACCTGTGACTGTCACGTAATGCAGAACTACTGTTTGTCATCTAATATTGAAAGCTGTTCATCATCCAATTAATGAGAGTCCTGGAGCTTTCTTTCTAAAATATATTTTTGGGGGTTTGGCCAGCATATTAATTCTTTGTAGAAATTGGTGCTGTGTTAAATATAAACAATTAAAATTAGTGGTTACTTCCTCCTGGGCTGTTGTGGGACACAGTGTTCTGGCCACTCAAAGGCTGAGCCTGGATAAGAAAAACCTCTGGAAAAGGCTGAGTCCCCTGTGCTGGATCAGGGGCCTTGGTCAGATGTCCTCAAGAGCAAAACCTGTTACAGCTGTGCTGATCCCTGTGATTTCAGTCGGTGAGGTCTGAAGGTTTGGAGAACTTTGGCTGAGTGTTGTCTGTAGGGACCTGTGAATTCCTTGGGGCAGCCAGAGGTTCCTCCCTTTCCTGTCCTGCTAAACTGGGGCTGTGAGGGCTTAAAGAATACACTCACATGGCTTGAAACTCTCTCTCTCCCCCTCCCCTTCCCTACCTTAAATGTACTGTTAAATAAAATCTGTACTATTGATTTGCCAAATGGTCTTGTTTGCACCTTGCTTTGGGCAGAGGCATCTTCTAATAATCACATCCTAACAGGGGCTTGTGTTAATTGTGGCAATCACAGCCTCTTCTGGACATCCCCTCTTCCTGGGCATCACCCTGGTGCTCCTGGTGCTCAGCCTCTGGGTGCACCTGGCTGGACATCACCTGGCTTTAGGTTGGACAGCACCTGATTTTAGGCTCAACATCACACGGAGCCACTGCTCAGAACAGGAAAGCTGAACTCTGAACTGAAAGACCTGTCTTCATCCTAGAAAAGATTTGAGGAGAGCACCCCGTGAGTTTTCAAATTAAGACAGCTCTGTTTTCTGGTGTTTTCCACCTCTGCCCTTCATTTGTGTTCTCCTCTGTGTTTCCTTAGCATTAATCCTCCTTTCTGATATGAAGAAGTTTTAGATTCTCAGCTGGAACTGTGCAGTCCTCAGAAAGCTTTGGAAAAAAGAAAAGTCTGTGTAAAAAAACCAAGAGGGAGAGCTGGAAGTAGCTTGTTTCTCAGTGAGAGAGGTTTGCTGGTCCCTGTAGGTCCCTTTTGATTGCTCCATTATCCTACAGAGCTACTGACTTCCTCATGGAAATATTTCTGTTACCCTTTCAGAAACTATTTTCAATCAGCCTCAAAATACTATCAGTTTTCCTTCTGACAATCATTTTTAAGGGTATTGGTAAAACAAATAAATTTATTTGGAAAAAAAATGTTAAACTATTTCAGAAAAAATGATTAAAAGTTGTATGTTCATGTTAATAATACCTTTAGAAATATGAGAAATTACAACATTATTTCTCAAAAAGAAAGTTCATTTCCTTGGCTTTTCTTTGAGCTTCTAACATGGTAATTTTTTATTAATGAAGAAAAATCACAAAGTATTTGGCAGGGGAATAATCAAGCTGTAGAGATCCCATAAAGGCAAGCCATTTCAGTGAAGATGGCACAAAAAGAAACATCTAAAACACCTCAATAATGGTGGGTTTCGTCCCTTTTCCTCTGTGCCATCCCTCAGATTCAGAAGGATGTGCTGTGCCCAGGAGCCAGGTTCCCAAGGCTGACCCATTCCCAGTCTATCTGGCAGCAGGAGCAGGAGAGACAAAGCACATTTGGGTGCTGCTGGGGACAAGCTGTGGGCAGGGTGGGGAGGCTGGGGTGGCTGTGGGGTCCTGAGGGGCTGCAGGGGTGGGTCTTGAGCTGTCCCAGTCAATGACAACTCCCAGGAAGGCTCAGATGGGAGGGGAAATAAAGGTGGGGAATGCTTTAACCAAAAGCGTTCTCTGTGCTTGTTGGGACAAAGGGCTCTCTGCCTTTTAAGTATCAGAAATCCATCCCTCACTTCCTTATGTGCCAGAATTCCTTGACTTTCTTTCAGACAAACTGCATCCAGCAGCCCCTCAGGAGTTGTGAGACAACTTCCACCTCTAGGATCTGCTCTGCTTTGAAAAATGCACAGGAGAGACACTGGGCCCTTAAACAGGAATGAGAGATGGTTTGTCAGGGAAAGGAGAGGAGTCTGGTGTGCAGCAGGGCAGGGAAGGGCTGTGACCTTCCCAGCTGCTGTGCAGGGAGCAGTTTGGAGTCTCCAGTGGAGGGGAATCGCTGCCATGGTTGTATGAACCAGCAACCAAAAGATTTGGTACCTCCAGAGTTGCTGCACAGGCTCAGCTCCATTCCATTTAATCTTCATCAGTGCTTGTGTCTTCCACCGTGTCTCCCAACACATTCAAATAAAACCCCCTCAGTGCATAAACAGCTAATCCTGAAGCCTGCATTTTGAACTGGAGCATCCAGGTATGCTGGGATTATTGTTTCCACACGTGCCACTCACACCTCTGAGAGGTTCCACCACCGAAATGGAGCAGCATTCCAAAATACCCTCTTGGGCCACCTTCACACAGGAAAAGGCAAAAGGAGAGTTCTGCTGTAAGTACAAAAACTGGAACAAGGCAACAGGCTCTTGCTAATACCTCCATGAATGTGCAGCCTGTGCTGCTGCTGAATCACATTTTGCTGATAACCCAGGGATTAGACACACGTAAATACAGTAAATGGGGAGTGCTGCCAAGCTGCTACAGCGAATTATCTGACTGGAGTTGCCTGTACTTTCTCACTGAGCAGTCAGAGCTACTCATGTTTGCAACCCTGATTTATTTCTTGGTTTAATCCTGCACCCTGAATAAAACCATCCAGTGTGAGTTTATGTGGCATAGCTATCAATTAGCCCATATTTAATTGTAACAGAGAGTGGGATATCTGGAGTTGTTTTCAAGTAATGGACCTGCTGAGCACCCACACGGTAGGAGCTAAAGGGAGCAGCCACTCCCTTGCTCCTGCACAGGAATTTGGGGTTCCAGATATAAATTGTTCCAGATATCAGTCCATGGAGGAAAGGGTGATGACTTCCCAAGCACTGGTGTGGACAACATCCTCCTCTCAGTGATGGTGAGAGGCACTGAAAGGACATGGAACTGGTGGAGCAAATCCAGGCGAGGCCTCAGAGACTCTGAGGGGACTGGAGCACCTCCCCTGTGGAGCCAGGCTGGGAGAGCTGGGGCTGCTCAGCCTGGAGAGGAGAAGCTTGTGGGGAGACCCCAGAGCTCCTTCCAGGGTCTGAGGGGCTGCAGGGAAACCAGAGAGGGACAATTCCTCAGGAACAGGACAAGGAATAATTTAGGTTAGATATTGAGCAGGAATTGTTCCCTGGCAGGGTGGGCAGGCCCTGGCACAGGGTGCCCAGAGCAGCTGTGGCTGCCCCTGGATCCCTGGCAGTGCCCAAAGCCAGGCTGGACACTGGGGCTGGGAGCAGCCTGGGATAGTGGGAGGTGTCCCTGCCCTGGCAGGGGTGGCACTGGGTGGGCTGTGAGATCCCTTCCAACCCAAACCATTCTGTGATTCCCTGACACAGCTGGGCTGGCTGTGTGTCAGCCAAGTTCCATCACACTGTTACCCTCCAGGAATAAAACATTGGGGGCCACTTGTCTTCCTTTAAGAACAAACTTTTGTAACAAAAATAATCCTTATTAGAGAGATCCTTCTGTCTTGCTTATCTGACAGGTGTCCAGGAAAGCTCAAAAATAAGCCAGTATTGACTGACTGGAAGTTTCTGTGCCAAGGTGTGTGGCCCATACGATTCACTCCTAAAAACAGCCTGGGCAGCCTGGATGTTTCACATTATGAACTGCACAAGGTTCTCTTACAAGGAATGTGACCCAAAAAAATGACAAAAAGGTGATATTAACTGGTGCTTTGGACTGTCCATACACTCAGCACTGAATGGAAGAAATAAGGCTTCAAAATTGTCTTTTCAAGCTGCAGTCCTGGTACTCTTGTGGGTACTTGCTCACACAGAAAAACTTCTTGCATCCAGTGTTAACTCCCACATTAGAAGGCTGAACTCAGAACATTGTATAGCAAAAAACCCCATTCTGAACTGAATGCAAAATTAACTCTGTTTTAGAACATATATTTTATGATTTGCATAATATGATTTGGATATTTGGGAGTACCAGAGAGTTTCTCAAAGCATGTTCTGAAATACGTCACAGTCAGTCAAGTGCCAGCACCTTCCCACTGGCTCCCTACCTGTCACCTGGGACAGAATGTTTCATTTAAGCAGGAGCAGGGGATATTGATGATGGGAAAACGAGAATGTATGGAACCATCAGGAGCCAGAACAATGAGAACAAAAGCATTCCAAGGCTGGAGACCACTGAGGCTGTGATTCTGTGTGACTCATTAACCATGTCTGCAGAGCCTGTGAGTGCTCAGTGAAAAGTAATCCCCAGAATTGTGAATTCCTTCCCTGGAGTGTGGCAAGGGAGGTGAAGTGATTTGCCCAAAGGATCCCATGATGGAGCTGGCTTAGGTTGCCAAGAAACTTCTGGCTTTTGTCTTTCTCCTGGAAATGCATATTCAGTGCATATTCAGCTGATGGGAAAGAGACAAATGTGATGCTTATTTTAAAGTAGATTTTAGAAGGGTTTAATCTACAAATAAGGGAAGCATTCCCTTACAGACAGGCACATGAATTTCCAGGGAATTATTTTTGGTTAAAGGAACAAATATTGCAAACTTAAAAACAGCTCTGGAAGGAGTTAAAAGGAATGTCAGTAAGTTCAGCATTAGGGCCATTTTTGTTTACTTTATAAATTACTGACCCAAATTTGCCAATGACATAGAAGTGGGAAAGGACAATAAATTAAATACAGAGGAACAGAGCAAATAAATCCAAAATGATTGGGATAGATTCAGCTTAGAGGCTGGATAAGTAGCTTATTCAGCTCAGTTATACAGAAGTGTGAAGTAATAAGATTAAGAACTAAAAATAATCAAAGAGGATAGAGCCAAAAAGAAAATACAACAGGTAGCACAATCCCAGAAGAGTAGACTGAGTACTTTCCCCTGTTTGTGGGGGAGAAGATGCAAGTTGCTATGGGCAGAGCAGAGGGGACTTTGCCCCAAACTGGCTTTGACTGACAAATTGTATGAATCATTCCTTAACCAGATTTGTGCTAATTTTCCATTTTGCCTTAGGAAACTTAAAAAGAAAAAGAAAAAAAGAAAAAGAAAAAAAAAAAAGAAAAAAAAAAGAAAAAAAAAAGTCTTATTTAACCTGAGAGTTGAGGAGCTGATACTTACCCATTTAGCTTTTTTAATACAAATGTTATTTTGCTCTCATATTATTAGCAAACTGAACACATACAAGTAGTTGTTTTATTCCACTAAAGAATAGCACAAGCCTTAGATATCTTTTCTCACAACAGAGCTTCTACCAAATAATTAAAGACACCATTAGCAGCCACCTTCTGCTCAAAATTGGGCTATTACTTTGTCTTTAAGAGGTACTTTTATTGTGTTGGAGGAATTACACTGGGTATTCTCTGTCTAAAGTAGCAGAACAACTCTATAATTGCATTCGTTCAGAGTAATGATAACAAGATTTAAAACACAGTTGCAACACAGGAAAACTTAGTGTGAAAAGGCTATTCTGTGTCTTCAGCTGTCAACTAAAAATATATTGAATTTTGCAGAGCAAATTCAAATCAAAGTATTGAGATTAAAAGTGATAAAGCAGCAACAGTGAGATCAGAATCCCTCCAAAAATTAGATTAAATTCTCCTCAGGACCATAAAAACCTCATTATCTTGACATGACTAGATCAATCACTGCAAGACAATTATCTTAAGAAGTTAAAGTTGCTTTGATCCAGGAATTCAAGACTCTCTTTTTTTCCTCTGCCTTGGTACTAAAAGAGGCAGTGCATGGTCCAGGCCTTGCTGAGCAGGAACTGAGACAGACACATTGACTCTCTCCCAGTGACAAATAAGCCATAAAGTCTATGTGTAAATATCAATAAAGGCCCCCTTTGAGCAACAAAAGCTTCCATTAGATTGAACTGTGAAATAGAACAGCACGAACTCTTGTCATTATATGGTTTATTGGCTGTGTTATGAACTTACTTAACATTGCTTTTGTCCCTTTAACTCCAAAGTTGTTCCTGCAGCACAAATACTGGGTTGCATTCCCTCTGTGGCTGCTCTGGAGAGCTCCACGCCGTACCCTTGAGGTTTGGGGTCATTCCATATCTCCAGAGATGGCTGCTGCTATCACTGAGAGATGGACAGCCAAGAATGAGGCGAGAATGGTCCCAAAATACCCAGAACCAGAGCCAAAAAGAGGGAATCCTGACCTTTTCAGCCTCACTAATGGCAGCAGCAGCTGGACCTTAGGCAGGTCAGGAATATGATCAGTATTCCAAGTGAAAACATGCACTGCTGACTGAGTAGTTTTTTCAACCTTCTCTTAACCTTGTCATTCCCATTTTTAATTGGGAATTTCATGTGCCTTTATTGCTTATGCTGGAATATTTGAAGAGTATTTTGTCCATGTTTCATTACTGTGCAACATCTTTGTTGGCATTCTTGTTCCTTTGGAGTACCATTAACCTGGGCTGGATTGAGAACTTGCTCCCTGCCTACATATTTAATTCTAGGGCAAATCAGTGTAGTTCTGTGTCAAAGAATGTGACAAACATGGGCTTTTATTTCAGATCACAAAAGGCCCTTGGTGAAATCTGAAACAGCAAGTGCTTGAAATTCTTTGCAAATAAAAAAAAAAAAGTAATTTGTATTTTGCATACTCTGAAAGGTGCATTAAATCCAGATTTACCTTTTAAAAATCTTTTGTTTGTCAGTTTTAGAAAAAAAAATCCTACTGAAAGCACTTCCAGTAGGAAGCAGTTCCTAAAGATGTTGGCATGGCATGGAACCACAACAAGCACAGCAAGGGATTATAAACATTTCTTCCGGTGCAGAAGCTGATTGTGACTCTGTAGGCTGGCAGAGCTGGGATTGCTCACCTGGAGAGGAGAAGCTTTGGGCTGAGCTCAGGGTGGCCTTGCAGGGCCTGAGGGAGCTGCAGGAAAGATGGAGAGAGACAATTGCCAAGGGCTGGAGGGACAGGACCCAGGGAATGGCTCCCAGTGCCAGAGGGCAGGGCTGGCTGGGATCTTGGGCAGGAATTGTTCCCTGGCAGGGTGGGCAGGCCCTGGCCCAGGGTGCCCAGAGCAGCTGTGGCTGCCCCTGGATCCCTGGCAGTGCCCAAGGCCAGGCTGGACACTGGGGCTGGGAGCACCTGGGACAGTGGGAGGTGTCCCTGCCATGGCTGGGGTGGCACTGGGTGGGATTTGAGGTCCCTTCCAGCCCAAACCATTCCATGATTCTCAGACATAAATGGCTTAATGGATCCAAGAAGGACAGCTGAGATCTGGCAGCCTTACACAAATAGTAAGTTAAACATTCCATACTGGTTTAATTCCCACACAGTTTTTCAAGTTTTATTAACCCAGACAACTCGTAATAATTATGATAAACAGACATTGTCATCAAAAATCAGCAGAAATTTGATAAGATTCAGTACAATGCCATACATCTTCCTTGCTCACAGAGCCTGGATAATAAATTACTTCGAGGCACCAGAATGAGGCATTGCATAATTGAGCAAAACAGATCAATTTTTAAGGATGCTTATTTAAATGCAAACCAGACTTTTTTGAGAATGGTAAACTTGATTAAAATCCCTCTTTAAGTGCAAATCACAAACAACAATATCTAATACTCACAGGCCATAACCATCTTATTAATAATACAATTTATTGCTCAGATATAATTGTAAGGTCTTAACGATGTGGCAGCTGTAATCTACTTTAAAAATTAGAAACAATGAACTCCAGAGCGTTCCAATGTGGCTCAAACACACACCACGGCTCAGTGACTTGCATTTGGTTGCTGCAATACTTTGCACCAGATTAAATGATCAGCCTTTGGCTGTTTGTCACACATAATTTTCCCCATCTTTAATGCTGTGCTTTATAAATACTGTTTCTGCCATTGCGTGGATATTGAAATGAGATCCAGACATGACTGAAGAGGAATTTCGCCATCTCGGTCCTGAATACTTTTAAAATTGGTTCAATCTTCATGTGCTGACAATACTTGGTTATTTAATTTAATTTTTTAAAATTTTCTGGGTAGGTGGAATTGTGGTTTTGCATAGCAACAACGTTTCGGATTTGAGATGTCTAGAAAGGCTATCTCATGCTGAAGGCAAAACTGAATTAAAAACCCTGGTTGTTCCAACTTTATCTTCACTAAGGGGCTGATTCAATTGGGAATTTTTGGGAATGAGATGCCATGGTCCCATAAAACAACTCTTCCCTGATAGCACGGACAGCTGCCACTTTCCTTATGGTTGTGAGTGGGGCTGTGGGGCTCCCTCTCCTCTCACACCTTCTCACCTTTCTCAGAACTGTCAGGGAATTAAGGTGCATTTAGGCTGCTTTTCAGAACCTTGTTTTCTTGTGTTGGAGCACACAGGAGCTTCAGTTCCCTCGAGAAGGGGCTGAATCCTGGGTACTCCAATGCTCCACAGGCATCTCCATCCATAGCAAAGGACAGCGGTGCCTTGTGTTCATGACTGACATAAATATTGTTGTGCACAGGGTTGCCTGTTTTCTGAAGACCATGACAGACTTTGGGAAGGCAGAATTTCACTCAAAGCACATCTAAAGATTATGCACTATTCTTTTTGAATTTTGCTTTTAACAGTCTCAGAATTAAAAAAGAGAAGGGCAGCTTCCCAAAGAGGAAGAGTGAAAGCTCTTTACTTTTAGTTGCAGTTTTGCAGTCAGCATCTGTAAGCTGTTTTCTTTCATTACTCTATCAAACTCCAACAACAACAAAATTCCTGCTTGGGGCAGAAGCAGGGCTTTCCACCAAAATCCCTTAATGGAGTAAAAGCAGACTGAAGACTGAGACATCTGATCTTTGAAACAGCCCTAAACTTTGGTGGGACATGAGCATTGTAAGTGGGATATTTATGACTTTAATAACATCCATTACTGCAATGTTAATAGCCATTTTTAGAAGCAATAAACTACTTATTAGTAGCGGTATGACTGCAGCTGGAAAAAAAATGAGCTCTGACTTAGGCATGCTAGTGCCCCTCAGGCATTAATGTTAGATTCCTGCACATGTAAACCAGGTTCGGGAGCTGAGGTGTTTTCACTCTACATTCACTCAGTCTGTGAAAGTCTTGCAAACAATGTCTGTCATTTATTACAGCCCTGGAAGCACAAAGCAGGGCTCTGTGTTTCAAAGGAGTCCGTGCTGCTGGGGCCTCTTTCACTGGGAGTTAGATCTGGGAATAGAACTGAGTGTGCCAGCCTGGGAGAGGCCAGTGCCCTCTGCCCGGGCTGTCCCCATTGCCCAGGGCTGTCCCCATGCCCAGGGCTGTCCCCATGCCCAGGGCTGTCCCCTCTGCCCAGGGCTGTCCCCATGCCCAGGGCTGTCCCCTTTGCCCGGGCTGTCCCCTCTGCCCAGGGCTGTCCCCTCTGCCCAGGGCTGTCCCCATTGCCCAGGGCTGTCCCCATGCCCAGGGCTGTCCCCTCTGCCCGGGCTGTCCCCTCTGCCCAGGGCTGTCCCCATTGCCCAGGGCTGTCCCCTCTGCCCGGGGCTGACCCCTCTGCCCAGGGCTGTCCCCATTGCCCAGGGCTGTCCCCATGCCCAGAGCTGTCCCCATTGCCCAGGGCTGTCCCCTCTGCCCAGGGCTGACCCCATTGCCCAGGGCTGTCCCCATGCCCAGAGCTGTCCCCATTGCCCAGGGCTGTCCCCATTGCCCAGGGCTGTCCCTTGCTGCTCACCCTGCACTAAGTCCAGCCTGAGCAAAAATAGGAACTCAGCTGCTGGCTGTTGCAGGGACAGCAGAGTGACAAAGCCAGCAGGGTAGTGGCCTGGCAAAGTCTGCTTTGCAGGATTGGTCACCTCTGCTAGGTGACGGGACACTGTGGGATAGGAGGGCAATATTTTAGCAATGATCAGTGACTATTTAGCTGTATGGTTAAATGATTGTACATCTATTCACTTGAGCAAGAAAAAAACTTCTGTCTTCTGGAAGAACAGCCCTGGAGTTGTATCCCCCTTTTCCTCTCTGTCTCTGTGCTCTCCCCTTGCCACGTGCCCTGTCTCACTCTGTGCAGCACTGACAATAATGAACATCATCTATCAGCTAACCCAAGGGAAGTTAACATGCAGCCAGACTGGGCATGGAACACTGCTGAGGAACTAGAGGCTGTGTTTTGAAACACTGGTCATTAAGTCCTCTGCCTCAGCTTCTGCTTCCACAGCCCATGTACTTCCTACATTGAAACTGATTGCTGCCAAGAAACATCAGCCAGCTCAGTTATTAATAGGTAAAAAAAATTCTATCTGCATCATGGTATTGCTTCATCCCCAGTAATCTTGTTGAGCTAGGGATGCATGTCCCTGAAAATGCTTGGAATGGCCAGCTGACTCTTGTCCTGGAGAAACATCAGTCAGAGGCTGTTATCCCTGTCCCACAGCAGCATTCCTTGGAAGCCTGCCATGTGAGGATATCCACTTGTCTGGGCTGCTCTAAGTGTGAAATCTCTGTGTCTGCACGTGCACGTGCCAAATTGAGTATTTTGTGTGGTTTTCAACGCTTTTCCTGGTGCCAGTTCACCCTGATGGAGAGTCAGCTGCAGGCACTTGGGGGTTAGGGTGGTGATCAGGGACAGGTTCTGCTTCCCCCAGAGGGTGCTGGCACTGCCCAGGCTCCCCAGGGAATGGGCACAGCCCCGGGGCTGCCAGAGCTCCAGGAGCCTTTGGGCAGCACTGCCAGGGGTGCCCAGGGGGGATTGCTGGGGGTCTGGGCAGGGACAGGAGCTGCATCCCTGATCCTGGTGGCTCCCATACACTTCATCATCCTCTGATTCTTTGATTTGAAAATGCTACAAAAAGTCATTTTGCTGTAAGTGTTTGCTGAATCAATTAACCATTTTGTTTTACAGTAGCACCAAAAATGTGTCTGGTGGCAACATCCAATAAATCCTGATATTTTTAGTCTAGATATGAAACGAGAGGAGCAGAATAAAATGTCACCTATATTTCAGTGGTTTTATATTACTTGTATTGGAGAGAAGCATAGAGGAACAGAATAAACAAATTTCATGGAGCTGACTTCACATACCAAGAAATTATGCAATGGAAAAATAAATGAGAGGAGCTGAAGCTGAAGGCAAGTCTGATTCTGAAATTAGAGGAGGCAGAAAACTCAAGTAGCAAAGTGCAAATTTATGAAGATTTTTAGGAGAAGAACTGCAATTTTGACTTGGATAAGGCAGAAGGGAGGTGTCCAATATCTCAGTTGACCTGAGTCAGACAGTGAGCAGTCCAGTAACCATGGTTTTGCTGTGAAACAAAGATAAATATGAGTTTGCTGGAAAAACTAGAGAAAAGAAAGTCCCAGCATTCAATGTATGAGATCTCTGATGACAGATTTTGGTGAAAATTTCATTTAAAAAATTAATTTCATGCAAATCAGAGGATTGCTTTCTAATTTAGGAAGTCACAGCATTGCATACAGGAGTGGATAGTCCACTGCTCTGAGCCTGTAAGCTGCTATTAACAGAACAAGTAATTAAAATATTTAGATTTGTGTGAGACAGGGATTATAATAGGAAACTTTAGGGCCAACTTTGGCAGTCAGTTGAAGATATATTGATTTTTTTTATGAGCTGGAGGCTGACTTCAGTTTCCAGTGTGGTTTCTCTCATGTGAGGCTCACGGTGGAAATCAAACTAAGCTGTTGTAACTCAAAGTATTCATTTACAATGGAAGATTGCACCCAGACATGGAAACACAAAGAATAGGCAAGCCAGAAAACTCTTGATTATATATTTGCAAGTAATTTCTAGCTTACATGTGATTTCTGTAATCCTTTAGGCTGAATCTGGCTAAACCTGACTGTCCCAACTTGTGTGAAACTCAGCACTTGACAAGACAGGTTTGGTCTTTGCTGTCTGGGATGTTCCATTTGTGATTTTAACCCATTCTCTAAAATGTTCTTCATGCCACTCACTTCATGCAGAGCAGCAAATACAGCATCGAGATACAATCCAAGTAAAATTATTCTATTTTATTTCTAAAATAGATAACATTTCTATTTGGTTTTCACAATTTTAATGATGAATGCTCAGTTCAGGATCTTGAGCTTAAAATACTTTAGAAAAAATAAATATATTTGTGCCTTGTTTGATGAATCACAATTTGAGGGAAATGTCACATTAAAAGCTACACTTAGGTAATATGCCTCATTAGGCTTCTTCTAAAAAGAGATATGAATATTCAAAATTAATGTGGCAAATCCATATAAGGAAAGAATGACTTGTCAGACTTATTATAGATTTTTAGGCCATCCTTTGAATTAGAAATTTAATGTAATGTAATATCTTGCACATATATATATGGCTTGTATTTCATTCCATTTGTAATTTCCATTAAAGCATGTCATTAATTCAGCTTAAAAAAAAAATCTTTGTGGGTCATATATATAATGTATGTGGGATGGGTGAAATATATACTGAGTATTCCCGGGTCTAAAAATTATAAGTTTAGCTACAATGTTGGTATGGGAATGATGTGCTTTAGCTATTTCCTGGGATGATGAGGTGAGCTCCAAAGAGGATATTTTCTTTGTGCACACTATATTAAATAACAAGTTATGCAAAATAAATGCTTACTTCGAAGCAGTGTGGGTTAACTACCTACATTTTATTATGAAAGCACAGCTATGCTTAGCAGGGTTATGTACTCTATTCTCACAGGATAAGAGTTCATGAGTGATAAATCAAACAGAACCATATATAAGTGCTGTCTTTTACAGATTTGCCCTCCAAACACGCGTTGGATGAGTGTGACACAATAAAAGGCATCAGTTCTCCCCCACTTCTGGCCTTCAGAAGATACTTTTCCGGCTGGGCAATGAATGGGATGGAGATACCTTGGAAATAAAACATGCAGGAGGTTGCTCAACCACACACTCCTGTTTATTCTCAATAAATATGTCAGGACACTTCTTTAGAGCAATAAAATAAGACTAAAACTCAGACAAGGACATAGGGGAGAACTGCACATCCTCAAAATCCTTCCAGGATTTCACATCGCACTTTACAAGGGCTGAGGGTTTCTTGTCAAATTATTGACAACTGGCAGGCCTGCTGGGGGGGTTAATTTCTAACACCTAATCTGTTAAAAAAGAAAAGGGTGTTGCCTCATTAATCCATATGGAACATATGAGAGCAAACCTGAAGGGAGGAAAAAGGCCAGTGGCTTGGAAATGTGATATCCACAGAAAGTTGCCTTATCACAAGCAGGCTGGCCAGAGAAAGAGCCACCCTGAACAACCCCTGGCATTGCTGGGTAGCCTGAGGCTCTGTGGCAGCAGCTCTCCTCCAGGCAGGGCAGGGTTAGGGCAGCTCTTGGCACCCTCTGCTCCTTGTTAGACCAGAGATTTTGCTGAGCTTGTCCCTGTTCCTTTTTGGACTGAATTTTTTATCTAGAGACTGCCCTTTACATTTTCTATAGGAAGTTAATTAGATAAAAACCCTCCTGAAATCCTGATGTTTCCAGGAGGTGCCTTGCTTTGGTATTTGGAGGGTGATATGAGACCTGTCAGAAATCTGCCCTTGACAGACAAGAAATGCTGTCAAGAAGCACCTAAATAAATAACACAGATAAGAACCAGATCATGACATCAGGGAAGTGGCAAAATACTCATCAGAAGCCTCACTTCAGGTTTTTCAGTTGATGATCCCAGGCAGAACAGAGCAGAGAATGGACACTCAAGGTTTTGGAGTCATAGAATCTTAGAATTTAGAAAAGATCAGCAAGTCCAGCCATTCACACCTCATCTGGGCTGCAAAACCTGCTGAGAGGCAGTTCCTGGCTTGGTCTTGGCTGGTTTGGGGTCAGACCTCGAGCAGATTTTAGGTAAGACTGCCTTCATACTTATAATCTTACTTCCACCTTGACAGGATGAGAGGAAATGGCCTCAAGTTGTGACAGAAAGGTTTAGATTATTTATTAGGAAACATTTCTTTAACTGAAAGGTTGTCATGCATTGGAACAGGCTGCCCAGGGCAGTGGTGGAGTTACCACCCCTGGAAGAGATTTGACTGAACTTCTGAGCTTCCCTGTTTTTCTTGAAATTTATGGAATGTATCAATATGAAATATTTATATTGACCATACATAAAATCCTGCTGTTTGCTCTCCATAGAACACCACTGTAGTGTAGAGAATACTGAAAATATTCCCTTTTATTGATCTGCCTGGACTGTGGGAGTTTGAGGGATATTCTCTCTTACAGTGGTGATTCTGTGCCATGTACCCATGCAAGTATCAGTGGCATTGGTGTTACATCCATGTGTTGCTTTGAATGATTCATTATCCCCATTTCCTTGGATTTTTTAAGTAATGGAAAACTGCACAGAAACACTGCTCAACTGCTCACACAACCCTTGATCCCACTTCTGCTCACTGCAGTGTCCTCCACTGAAATTGTAAAAATACAATGCCTGTAGCACACAGATAACTAATAGTCTTTATATCTATCAATGTCCCATATTATGAATTTCACGTCATGAAGTTTTCTGTACAATAATTTTGCAAAGTATATGATCATCGTTGAAAATTAAAAATAAATCTGCAAAGGTGCTACTTGGAAGTGAGCAGGAGAGAAGTCAGCTCCTCCTCTCTCATTTGCTGAAACTGAGTTTAATGCCCTCCCATTATCAGTATTTTAGAAACTCACTTTTACTTGTCATGCTCCACTCCATGAGCAAACCTTTACTTAGGCCCCTCCAGTGAGGTAATTACCCAAATCTCATTTCATTTGTATGAATTGTGGATGGTGTCAAAATGTCTCTTTACTCATTTTTAAGGTCAGTGTTGGTAATCTTGAAGACTTATTACTATTGATGAAATAAGATGTTCCCTTGCATAGCCCATCATTGCTGTTAATTACATTTTGCTTTAGCAAGTGGCAAAAATGGTCTGTGTGAAGTGGACTGATAAGAACATTGGCACAAGGTTTATTAATTATAATTGTAATTGGTAATTATCCACTCTTGCAGGTTGTATTTCTTCAAATGCAGTGACTGCTTGAAATGGGACTTTGTCTTGATAGCTGTGGCCCATTTTTGTCCATGAGCCATCCCCAAAACTTTGGAATCTCTATATATACCAGTGGGTTCTAATTAGCTGCATGATTTTCATGAAAAGTCATTAAAACTCAGCTCTATACAGAATTGTTGCCAGCTACATTATTTTTAAAGAAGCAATTGGTAGTGAATCCTTGAATCCCTGTTCTAGGTGAGATTTGCCTTCTACTGGATATACAGATGCTCCAAGTATTGTAGGAGAAAATAAAAAGCCACTGATTTATACTTCAAAAGATCCTGATCTCTCATGCTTTTATCTTATCTGAATACTAGTGAGCAAACCAAATCAGATTAAAGGGGGAATGTTTGTCTCTTATCCCTTAGACTTGGTGAAATCTGGGCTTATCTGCTGAGTGTCAGCTATATTTGTGCTTCAAATTCCAAACATCTGTTTTCAAGCAGTGCTTTCGGTTTTTATTAACCTCCATCACAGCCCAGCATCTGGGCAGGGATTCTGGGTCAGAATTCTAAAAACCTTCAGCACATATCATGTTGATGAATGGCAGAGTGGTGTGGGCACCTCTGAGTGGGAAGGGGAAATCCAGGTACAGCAAGAATGGCTTAGTGAAAATTCATTTCTATTCCCTTTTGTTTCCCTGCAGGCTCTTTCATTCCTAGTGGAAACATGTCCTCCTGACATCTGAATGAGGAATTGTGGCTGCCTCATGATGGTTCCATGGACATTCCAGCTATTTTTATGGAGAAAGGGTAATTCAAGTGAACATGAAATGATGAGCAGTCTCTTAAACTGCAGCATCCCATGGGGTTAAGTACTACCCATAAAAACAAATTTAATTTCTGAGATTATGTAATATTTATTTCTGAAGGAGAAGATGCCCAAAACATAAACCAAAGTAGACAATGTTGCTTACCTGAATTAGCTGTGTTTGAAATACAATCAGCACTGAAGCAGAAGTAAAGTTTGTAAGGTAATCCTCAATGGCACTAACAGATGAAATAAATGTTCTCTTTGTTTAACTGCATACTGTTTTGCTCAAAAATTGCAGCTTATCTTGCCACAGATTAATTATGAGCAATTATTAATTTAAATTATCAATATCATATTTTAATTAATATGTTATTATGTTAAAATTTGCTTTTAGGAGGTTGTTTTTTTTTTTTTCAATTTAGAATAATGAACATATATATGAGCTCTTCCTTTCTACTATTCTAAGGAATTATATTAAAACCCTTGATGGCACTTTGTGATATGGTTTAGTGGGCATAGTGGTAATCTATCAAAAGTTGGACTTGATGGATTTGGAGATCTTTTCCAAACTTAATAATGATTCTATGATCTTATGCAAAAGTAGCTGCTTTATTGCTTGTGGTGTTCAGGGTGCACTTTACATGTTTTCTGCTGTTTGCAAAGTCAATAATTTTAAGCTTAATGTATTGCAGCTGTTGAAATACATTCTTAATGACTTTGCAGCATGATGCCAGCCTGTCAGTGTGGGTTTCCAGTCCAGGGAAAACAGAAGTATCTTTTCCAATCTTCAGGTGGTCACTGATTTTTGTGGTCAGATCTGTATTTAGGTAAATAGTGTAAATTCTCAGGATGCCCAGAGCAGCTGTGGCTTCCCCTGGATCCCTGGCAGTGCCCAAGGCCAGGCTGGACACTGGGGCTGGGAGCAGCCTGGGACAGTGGGAGGTGTCCCTGCCAGGGCAGGGGTGGCACTGGAGGGGCTTTAAGGTCCCTTCTAACTCAAATAATTCTGGGATTCTAAAATCCAAATTTAGCTGGGAAAAACAAAAACAAAACCTCAATATCATTTTAACTCTTTTGTTGTTTGGGGTTTTTTCTTCATTGAACAGTGCATGCCAGACCAGAAAATCTCCAAGTGCTGTCCCTTGGTGACTCATGGCTATTTAACTGATTTAATGCTATTGGCCAGTTCTCTTGTTTCAAGGTATTAAATCAAAGTAAGACTGTGGGGCAGTCGTGTTCTATTGCATCCTGCAGCAGTAAACAAAAAGACAGGAAGGTATTTCACCACACACCTGTGTGATGATGATGTCCAAAACACCATCCATTGTGTTGATACATTTTCAAAACTGCAACTAAAGAATTTTATTATAATAATTTTACCATAAAACCATGCAGTTCTACTGTAGACTGAAGAGACTTTTGCACAGCTTTATTTGCTCAATGTGGTTTAGCAAACAATCTGAAGATGTAATCAAATGTCATTGGCAGGATTACTGTTCTCTGCTGCCCATCACTGGTAGCTGGACTTGGAAACATTTGTGGCGGGATCAGAGAGATTTCCAAATGCTTAAGCATTACTTGTTAACCAGTAAAGGACATTCGGAATTCTTAACTGCTTTAAATGATGCCCCGTGTCACTGAAAGTGCTTGAACAATGCAGTCGTTAAGGGCTGTCACAGGGATCGCAGCAGCTCCAGGCAGCTTTATACCCTGCTTTCCAAAATTGTCTGAGTCGTGTTTTATTTCTGAGGAATATCTTGTCAGAGAATAGATCTGAAAGAAGGCAATATTGCTGCAGAAGAATCACAGAATGTCCTGAGTAGGAAGGGACCCCCAGGGGTCAGGGATGCAGCTCCTGTCCCTGCCCAGACCCCCAGCAATCCCCCCTGGGCATCCCTGGCAGTGCTGCCCAAAGGCTCCTGGAGCTCTGGCAGCCCCGGGGCCGTGCCCATTCCCTGGGGAGCCTGTTCTGCTGACTCAGATCCCCCTGGCCGTCCACCAGGAGCCCTGGGTCCCTTCCCATGGCTACTCTCCAGCCTCTCATCCCCAGTCTGTCCATACATCCATGTTGCCCCATCCCAGATGCAGAATCCAGCACTTGCCCTTGCTGCACATCAGACCGCTGGTGATTCACAGCCCTCTCACTTGTCAAGGTCCTTCTGTTTGACATGATTGGGTGAGGAGAGCAATTGTGACACCGAATTTCATCAAACCCTTTGCCCCTAAGCATCTCCTCTGCAGGGAGAGCTCTGGGAATCCCTTGCTGTATTAGCAGATGTGTTTCCATTGCTTGTGCAGCAGCAGCCCAAACAAGCTGTCTCTGATTCCTGTCAGGTATCCAAACTTTCTTATTGCTTCATTTGGGGGATGGATGTGCCAGCACTGTCTCTGCTGCTGTCAGTGATTTGGGACAGGATTTATTGTGGTCACTGGTGCCAGTGGGCTTGAAAACAGCTCTTTGTGAAGCAGCAGAGGATAAATACTGTGTACAAAATCCCTGTGAGTGCTTATGCAGCAGGTACAAACACCTGGTGCCACATCTCCCAGCTGTGGTCAACCTGAAGTGCTGCTCACACCATACGTCAGTGAGCTTATCAGGGCAGGGTCACACTAAAGGAGAAGTGAATAAAACACCTCCTTTATTTCTTTGTGAATTGTATAATTTTGTCTACTTGCTTTTCATTATTTTCCTCCCATTCTATCACAAAGGATGAGATTTGAGCAGTGTTACTGCACCGAGCACTTCAAGAAGGTTTTTAGTCCATGAAGAGCAGAATAAAATTATCCTGTACAGGATCTAGCAGTTATAACAGGCACCAGCACTTGAAGTTTATATGTGCAAGTCTTTGCTTGAATGAAGTCACACAAAATATTCAACGTTACAATCTTGGGTTCTTTGGCTCAGAATCACTTCAGTGATAAGGAGTGTCTGTACAATGACTTTCACTGCGTGATGGCCACAGAGCATGGCTATCCCACAGGATCCACCTGAAGGTCCAGTGTGTGCTTGGCATTTAAAATTCAGACAATGCATTTATTTGGAATGAAGAGTGGAGTGGTGGGATTTGTTTTTTCCTTTCCATGCCTGTTTACACAAATATTTGAAGAGAAGTCAGACATTTGAGTTGTTATATATGGTTGGAAGTTTTTAGAATGTTTTTGCTTGTTTAGGTCCTCAGTGTCATTTAAAAGTAGCCAAACAGTTTCTGCAGCGTTTAACTGGGGGTGCTTCTGGCACATCCATCACACACAATACTTCAACCTTCAGGCACAGGAAAAATAGGTGTTTAAAGGGTCATTTCTTACTTCTACCTGCTGTTATCAAAGCAATCCCTTCCTTCAAAGCTGAGACACATCAGATGATGTGTCCAGACCATTATTTCAGCCCCCAGTGGAATGTGCCAGCCCTGCTGCAGTGAAGGGAGCCCCACAGTACACTTCCAGCACAGAAACTGCAGGGAGGTGGATGTGTCTGCTGCTTTTACAGAACCCAGAGAGCAGCTCCAAGGAGCCACAGCACATTTGCCAGGCTGGGGCAGGTGCCACAGTCAGGTTATTACATAACTGTGGCTGCAGAGGAAGTGCTTCCTGACATTTTTATGCCATATGAGACCTGAAGTCTGTGGAACAAGTTGCACAGTGTGTTAATTCTTGTTACATCAGGTTAGAAGAGGATCAACCTGAAAGCGCTTTTTGCTGTCACCATCCATAGGAATAACTGCAAAAATAACTTGTTCCTGGAACTGGGGAAACATCCTGGGGGAACTGGAGCCTATGGTGCCTGTCCAACCCAGCAAGGGCAGAGCATCTCAGCCTGGCAGTGTCCAGTGAGCATGTGCAGCTTGGAAGGGTTGCAGAAGTGGCATTTTTAATTAGAGAGGCCCCAGCCAGAGTTACAACGACAGCATGGGCATAGCTGAAGAATCCCTGGTTCCCTGGGGAACATTGCTGCAGCCCTGTCACAGCACTGGCATCAGAGCAGATTCTCATCTGTATGCCCAGGGTGTGGTGCACAAACTGCAGCTCAAACACCACATCATTTCACAAGTGCACACAGTTTTATTCCTTGTATTTCAGGGGAGTTAGTGCCATTGAGGATGTAGGTGAAGGGTTTGACTACAAACCATTACTATTGACACCATCCCTGGCAAATGCCCCTCATTCCCTCGCTTGTCCTCTGCCCCTCCAAGCAAGCACACTGATGATTATTTTTTTCAGCAACATTATCTGGTTTGCAAATTGAAGTCAAAGCTCTGAAAGGTTTGGGGATAGCAAAAACTGGCTTCAGACTGTTCAGCAGGAGGATAATAAAACAATATTCCAAAGCAGCCTTTATATTGGCTCATCTGTGGTATACTTGCTTTTTAATGTCTCTTTAAAATAATGGCATTATTGATGAAAAGAGAGAAAGATCTGGGCCCCAGTGCCATAAAACTTTGATCCATTGTATAAAAAAAAAAGTCATAAAGACAATTGGACATTTTAAAAGAAGCTATGAAAGGAGGAGGTTTTATATTTTAATATGAAAATCATACAAAATGCCTTTTATTTGTCTGAATACTGTCCACAGTAAATTTTGTTATTGTTATCCAGCATCCAATTTGTCATCTCTAATCAGGCACCTTCATTTTATATTTTTTGCATGCTCAATAACTCTTCAGATTGCTCTCACCAGATGAAGGATGTCATGCCCTTTAAGACACTCTCCTTCCGTGGAGAAGAACAACTTCTCGAGCAAGTTTCCCAAAATTGTGAAAGCCTCCTGATAGCAGTAATTTTAAAGAATGACAGTATAGGTGGAATATTCCTGTCTTTTTCAATATCTTTTTCGCCATGTGTTATGTAATGTCTTTTTATTATATTACAATCTTTCATTTTTGAGACTAACTGCACATGAAACCCTGGGCTTCTCAAGCTCCTTCTGCCATTTGGAGTCAAAGTGAAGCAATTTTTCCAGCATCATTTCTCCTTTGTTATCTTGTCTTTCTATCTGCTTCTCCATTAGCTCGATTATAGGCCTGCTACAATTTTTACTGCTACTGTTATGTGTGGATTATTAAATAATTTGCTATTCTCCAAACATATTTGAGCATAATTTGTGTCTAATTTTGAAAAGCTGAAAGCTCACCTCAACGTTATCACACTGGTAATCAAGGAAGTAATTGCATAAAATAATCCAGAATAAGATGCAGAGTAATTCAGATTTAGGGATTCAATCTACTTGTGGTTATAGAAGACATTATTTGTTTATATGGTTGGTTATTCTATTCCCTGTGATTACCTTGAGAGTTTCAGTATGGGAATAAAAGAGCTCAGGGCACAATGTGAGGCAGTGCTGTAAAATTCCCATAATTTTTTTCCATCAATAGATGTGTTTTAATGAACTGTGTGGTGGCCAGGTGAGGAGGGTTTGAGCTGTGCCCTCAGTGCAGTCCAGGGGTGGTGACAAAGGGGGAGTGCTCCAAACGTGTCCCCAAGAAGAGTGACATGGGTGTGTGCAGGTTCAGCAGACAGTCCCCCCACAGCAGCTTCCAGGTGCCCAAAGGAACCTCTGGAGGCTGGAATTTCCTCAGCTGCACCCTTTCTCTGCCATCGGTTGCAGTGCAGAGCATTCCTGGTGTGCTGCTGCAATCCATCAGCTGCTGCAGCTCTGCCAAAGGCTCCTGCAAACACCAGGGGATGTCATTAGCACAGGAGGATTAATTGTTTTGGCAGGGACACCTACAGAAGCGTGGAGTGTTTTTGTTCTCCCAATAAAGATGTGGAGTGGGTGGAATTATCTGTTTGTAAGCAGAAAACCAATGAGGTCCAAATTTCTTAAAGAGCTAGGAAGTTACGAGAGAGATTTGAGTCAAGTGGATGCACAGAATGAGTGGTTCCAGTTGTGCCCAGCAGATAAAAGACAGGAAGTTTGCAGTGTAGGAACCTCTGTAAAATTTGGGATAAGGTGGTTCTGGATTTACATGATTCATTGCAATATTCATTGCAAACAGCAGGTATTATTCTTTCATGAATTAGCTAATTTTCTTCTTTTTCTCCTTTTTTTTTTTTTTTTTGAGTTCAGTTCAGCTCTCAGACACAGGGTGGGATTGTTGGAGTGATGTGCCAAGGGACTGGACTTGATCCATTCCAACTTGGAATATTCTGTGATACTCTGATTCTGACCCTTCCAACCCAAGCCATTCCATAACTCTGTGGTTTTTGAGTGACCCCTGTGTCTATTATTACACTGTATTTTCCAGCGACTCCTCTGACATTTATATACTTTCCACACCATTTTCACCCATAGTAAATAAAACTTCATGCACATCCAAAAATAGAATTTGACCATGTTTTACACAGTCTTTACATATTAACTAATTGTGCCCTGTATAAACAGAGGGGTAAAATGGCAATGTCTGACTCTAAAACTGAAGCATAATAATTTCTTTAGCATTTGTCTAACTTAGAAATGACACAATTTCAACATGTAAGGGCCCAGTTATTTCAGAATCAGTGATCATCTGAGCAGTTGGGGCACATTGCTCTGCAGAGATATGCTTTGTTCCCTATGTATAAAAGACGTAATAGCTGGTCTTCTCCCTTACTGCATGACTGAATTAAAATTCACTTAAGGTGTTAAACCACTAAACTCTGGTTGATGAGCTCATTCATTTTATTTGTGATGATATAACAAGTGTAAACATCCTCTACAGCTGAAGATATATTACCTTGAATTATATTTAACAGCTTGGTATAAAACAATACATTATATCTTCCCATCTCTTATGGACAATGTTTATATTTCATTAAAATCTGTGCTTTAATTTTCGTGGTGTTACAAGGTATTGGCTTCAGAGTTGCAATGCTCCTGCTCTTGGCTGCTCCTCAGCAGACAGGGATATCCCCATGCAGGCAAACAGGTTTTTCAATTTGAGGTGCAGGAATGAAATCTGAGCATCAGGTTATCACTTCACGGGCTCACAGGATGGCCTGGGTGGGAAAGGGACCTGAAAGCCCCTCCAGTGCCACTCCTGCCCTGGCAGGGACACCTCCCACTGCCCCAGGCTGCTCCCAGCCCCAGTGTCCAGCCTGGCCTTGGGCACTGCCAGGGATCCAGGGGCAGCCACAGCTGCTCTGGGCACCCTGTGCCAGGGCCTGCCCACCCTCCCAGGGAACAGTGAAGGATCAGAAATAGCTGCTCAGTGTGCATATATGTGCTGGGTTAAAACATAAATGCAGCTTCCCTGCTTATAAACCTGCAGGTGTTGCAAGCTTGCATTGCATAATCCTGAATCCATAACTCAAGGGTGAAAATCTGTCCTTTATGCCATTGATTTCTGTGGGCTTGTAGTTTCTCTAAAGATGAATAATGTTGGAACAAAATGGTAGTGTTAAGCAGTAAAGTATCATCACTACGAGGGTTTGCTTATAAAGGTCAAATAAGAATATGTCACCCCCCTTTGATTAATAGCTCGTGGTGTTAGTAGATATTGATTGCATTTAAGAGCCTGTGAGTAAGAGGCAATTTAAGTTATCTTCAACATCTTCACAAGAAATAAGGTTCCTGTGAAAGCAGATCCCAACAGGGGTTGTTGCTGTGGACCCAGTCTGAGGAAGGGGAGATAGCAGAAGAGATTTACACATTTTGTACAAACCAAACTGGTACAGGCATCATTTCCCCCATCTGCTCTGCCCAGCCTCTGGTATCAATTCCAGCCCTGGGACTGTTCAGCATTTTTCCTTTTTGTCACTTAATTTCCAAACAGTGTGGTCCACAGCTTTTGGCATCTCAAGGTACAATATTTTTAAGCATTGTATGACAAAATAACCAACATACACCACCTCATTGAACACATTTTCAAAGATTTCTGGGAAATTTGTCACTCATTTATATTTTATTTATGGTAATTACATTTTACCATTCTGGAGCTGACATGAGAATGATCTGCACTCATCAGATTTTGTCATTCATCAAACTGTAACAGCTTCAAATTTAGGTTTTCCTTAGTACAAAGTCTGCAGACTTTAGGAGATCTTGTGTCACATAATCGAGTAGGGAGACCCCAGATCTTTGCTTCCAGAAGGCAAAGCTGTGCTGAGAAAACAGTGGTGAAGGATTTTCTCCCCCTTTTAATCACCTCTCTTTGCAATTCCATGCTGGGAAGTGCATTACTCAAGGGGAAGTCTATTTTTGTCCAGGTTGTGGGAAAGTCAGGCACTTTCCCACCACTCACTTTTCTTTGCAGAAAATAGTCTAAAATCTGCTGTTGCATCAATATGGAGAGATCTGCTCTGTGTGATGGGGTGAATTACAGAATTATAAGCTAATGATTGTCTTTTAGCGAAGATATGCATTTTCCAAAGTTTATTTCCGTGAAGAATCAAACATAGTCACTACAATTTTTTTGAAAGAAAAACTCTCACACAGTTTCTGGTTTATAATCTCTTGCTCTTTCACAGCTACAATACAGGTGTATTGGGCATTACCATTTTGAAGGTGTTTTCAAGATAAACCAACGTTCTTGGGGAGGAAGCTGGGGGTTTTCTGACTAGAAAGAGCAAATGTAAACAGGGAAACTCCCCATACATGGCAAATGCACGTGTCTCTTCTATATCTGCACGTCATTATGTGACAACACTGGATTTAAAGTATTAAGTACATTACAATTTAGCTTTAATGCCAGTAAGTGCATCTTCATGGTCAGAATCAGCTTGTTTAATTGGCTGGCTTCTCCCATCCCCCAAAAAAACATTCACATGAGTAGATGCAGTAAGATTTTCCCAGTGTTTTCTCAGCCTGGCTGGTTCAGTTTGAGAGGTTATTTAAAAGTTTATTTCTGATGTTTGGGAGATATCACTGCCTGTAGGCAGATGCCATTTCCCTGATGTTTTAAGATAATATTCAAGAAAAGAAATCACACTTTGCATCCTGCCTCAATAACAAATGTCATATCTCACTTAGAGTTCTGCACATGGCCAAAATTGTACCCTATAAACTGATTTCATAGGAGTAAGTTTGGTGCTAAGATCACAATGAAAACTTTCCAGTGCTTAATTCTACCACACCAACAGCTGAACTCCTACTCAGTTTTGTCAAATATATCAACCAGGGTTTGCCACAGGCAAAAAGCCCTCTAATAAAAGTGAGGCAGAAGCTGGATACATTTTGGGGTTTTATAAATGGAATACATACGTGTCCACACACAAGCCAAGCAAAGGGATGTACATCAGCCCTTTGTCCCAATGCAGCCCAGGATTGTTTATTTAAATCAACAAGAGGGCACTGGTCTGAAAACCAGCAACTTTTGGAAAGCAGATGAATTGCACCAAAAAATGGCACAAGTTTAAAGTGCAGCCACATCTTCATGCCTTCAGAAAAAGTACAAGCTCATGAATTTTTTCTGTGCATTATATCTTCTAAATATTTCCTGGATCCAGCTGAGAAAGAGAGTGACTCGCAATGATAATCTGATAAGACATTGAATTTCTATTAATTACTGCAAGTGTTTTGTGTGTTCACCTCATGAGTTAAACATTTTTGCTTAGATTCTGATTATTTTTCACCTTTCATTACTAATGTACTATCAAATCATTGTCAAAAAAAAGCAAGACTGATAAACATTTAACATCAAGGAGATGTATTTATTAATTTATGAATTTTTTGAGCACAAAGGTAATGAGAGTACTGACAAGTTTCATGTTTCATTGACAAGTTACTTTGAATTTCAGAATATACAAGCATTTAAAACAACAATTAACTCCCAGGTGTTTTTGGCATGCCAAAGACAAATGAATCATGCATAAGTACTAATGAGGTTTCCAGTCTGTCAGTTCTGCTTTCTCTGCTGCTCCCATGACATAACTTTGGATTGATTGGATTTGTTTTAATTTTTAGCTATTTCCTTTGAAGCAATGAATCTCAGCCACAGGTACCAATATCTGTTCATAGGCTGTGCTCAGGGGGATGCACTTGAACAACCTGGGCTGGTGGGAGCTGCCCCTGCCTGGGTCAGGGCTTGGGACAAGAGGATTTTTGGAAGTCCCTTCCAACCCAGGCCACTCCAGGATTCTGCAACCCATTCCACAGTAAAGCCTTGGACTGCTATTTACCTAAGGATTCCTTACTAGGCAATGGCACAGATTGGTTTTTCCAGAGCCATTTCATGAGCAAGAGATGATGGTGGTGATTTTCTAATCCAAAGCAATTTGCTCATTCAATAATATCTCATAATCACACCAAAAAAATATGTTCAAATGTCAACAGAAATATGGATTATTTGATTGAGACCAGATGAATTCCATTGGGAATTTCCTTTTGTGCATGTAAGTCGTTGGATAATTCAGAAGTTGCTCAGGAAAGATCACTCCACTTAACAAGCCCTGAGCGATCCAAAAGAGTAGCAGAGATTATCCTGGATAATTAGATATTTTACACAGGAAAATTAATATTCCAAAGCATAGACCAGGGCAGTAGTTAGCAAAGCAACTGGAATTTGTTGGAGTCAGGGGAGAGCTGCTATCTTATGTGGATCTCTTATATGCAAAACCCAGAAGTTTCATAATTAAAACTAAAACAATTACTATTGTTATAGATAGTAATCTTCAGAATTGTATTGTTATTAATGTAAAATGTTAATTCTCCTCTGACAGTGGGTGGTGGGTGGCCTCTGTTTTCTGCTGAGATTGCCCAAATATGACTGGAACTTGCATATATAGACTTTGGGAATATTAAATATCAGGATTTGGGTAGCTCTGGTCCAACACAGCAGGACAATTCAATATTTTAGCTCCTCATTTGCACTGTGGGCAACAACAGAAAATAATGGGAAATGTTCTGGGGAGTTCACAACAAGAAAAAATACTGAGTTCAAGAGAATTGTGGAATTTCATTTTGTTAATTTAATTATGCCTCCTCTCTCTCCACCCCCAAATGAACATAGTGCACAAAACTTTATTTGTTTTCCACATGTGCAGTGTCAGGGTCATATGCAGACCCAGTTTCTCCAGAGCAAGCAAGGGATTATTGCACAGGATAAGCATTTTTTCCTACTAAAGATTATTTACATTGCAAATAGTCACAATGATGTTTAAAAATAGCAAGTGTGGTGTGAGGCATTTTTAATTCCAGTCTGAAAGTGGGAAGGTTCACAGGGGGAACAATTCTGATTTGCTCTTCAGGGATGAGGGCCCCAGTTGCTGTGAGGAGATGTTGCTGAGGGAGTTGTTTCAGCTGCCTCTTGTCCAGAGCTGGGGGTATTTCAGAAGAAAACCCCGTGATTAAAAAAAAAAAATAGCTGATGATAAATATTTTTTATCTCAAAGAACAAACACAAATATTAAACTCCTTAAGAACAACCACAAACTTCTAAACCTGCAAAGCTGATACAAGTTCAGGGATGGGAGACTGAGCTTCAGCCTGAGCAGTTTGGTTTTCTCTTGTCATTTACTTTAGCAGGGCATTTACTCTGAATTCTGCCAAAAAGAGCAGTTTGGGGGAAGAGATGTCTCATCTGCAGACAGGTGCTGACACATCTACTGCAAATGTGTACAGAAATACACTTAGTGCATTTATGATGGGAATTTGTTACATTTAGTTTGTTTTCATATTATAATACTCTGATAAGGATAAATTCTCGCATTAGGATTGTGGAAGACCCATTACCACCCATTTCCAAACTTTCTTCCACAGGACTTTATTTCTTTGCTACTTTATTCTACCCTTTCAACAGCACAGAATTTTCCCAATTTGTAAATTCTAATTTTGTCTCCTTCTGATGTCACCTCCTGAAAAAAAAAAAAAAAAAAAAATCTGTTTCTGTGAGGCACAAGGTTACCAGTAGCTTTGATGTCTGTTTTCCAAGTCCTCTTGTCTGAAGACAGTCTGCCAGCAGAGTTTAAGGATGACAGTGTTTCATTACAAGGCCTTTGAAGTTCCTGAGGTACCACAAATGGCCGTTATTGAGAATTTGCCTTGATTATTATTTTTCTGCCAGACTTTTAAGCCATACAATATCAGCTTTCTTTCAACTTTTCTGCTTAGTTCCTTTTATGGTAAAGCTTAATAGAGTGACCATATGGAGCAGCTGAAAGGCTGCCAAGTGTTTAAATGACAAGGTTATAAATACAGAGACAGCACGGGGTTTTTTTTCCCCCTTAATGTATAGTCCTGTTGGTTTGAGCCAAAGCAGACAATAAATCAGAATGTATAACTTGTTTTGCCACACACTTCATAGGCTTTTTATATGTAGAGGGTATCTTAGTGCAGTAGAGGGAAATATTTGCAGTTAGGGGAGGGACTATTCCATGGAGGACACCTGTGAGAGCCAAAGGAAAAGTTAGACTTTGAGTTTTGTTTTACAGCAAGTTCCTACCAAAACTCAGTGGCAGAGGGACATCCCCTGTTCCTCAGCTTTGGTGCTGAGCCTCAGGCTGTCCTCAGCCATGACCTGCTCTTGTGGGTGGGGAGGAGCTGCCTCCTCTTTGCCCTTCTCTGCTGCAAGTGGGAAGGATGCTCCGTGTGCCTGGAAATGGGGATTGCAGGGCTCTCCTCTCCCAAGCAGCAAACTTTGCTGGCTCTGCTCTGTGTTCTGCAGCTCTTGTTCTCCCAGAGCACATGAGGAGACAGGACTCATTCCTGTCACTGCCTGGACACCCAAACACTTTGGGTTGGTAGGAATTAAATTGTTTGTGTGAGTGTCAGAGAGAGGAAAGCAGAGCAAGTACCTTGCACGTGGAGGGAAAGGGATGCTGCTTATGAAAGCTGTTTTTCTTCTCCAGTAATTCCAGCAGGAGAGATTTAAACCTTGAAAGCAAAAGCTTCACATGCTCAGGTCTGTGTGTGTCACCTGCACCTTTGCACTTTTAATGCACCATGATATTTTATGTTATCCAGATTTTATGGTTCTGTTTAATAGAAAACTTGTGGATATAAAGCCCTGGTATTGTATCAGTAGGATGAATTAGAAGTATATAAGGGTGTGGAGTGTTTTTTGGGTTTGTTTGTTTGGTTGGTTTTTGTGGGTTTTTGTTTGTGTGTGTTTGTTTGGTTTTTTTTTTGTTTTGTTTGGTTTTTTTTTTTTTTCTCAGAAGGAATTGTTTTTTCTCAGCCACCCACTACTGGAGGAGAGCTGCCCTACCCCAGACACACAGCTAAGGCAGAACCAGCACTCCTAAAAGTAATGATTTGGATTATTTGCAAACAGATGGCCAGAAACACGAACAATTTCCCTTACAATCATCATTTATCCCTTTGGCTGCCAATACTCCACTGCACTTCTTTGCTGCTCTGTGTTAATAACATCAACTGAAAGGACTTGGAATGTCAGCCCTTACCTGCTGCACTCCACAGGTGAGCTGCCAGCTGGGCTGTTTGAGGGAAGCCTTGTGCTTCAAGCATTAGGCCTGGGCTCTGGAGACTTGTGTTCCTACCAGGGTTTTGCCTTAGATTTCCTGTATGACCTTGAAAAAATAACACTCCCACAACCTCAGCTGCCCATCTGTTAACACAGGCATGGTAATTATGATGGGAACGAGTTTCACTTTGTAACAGCTCTTAAGGTTGAAGACCCTTCATCAGAAGTGTGGCTCAAGCTGTGGCCCTGGAGACAGATTCCATCTGAGAATGGAAGCTCACATGGTGGAGGACAAGGTGCTTTCCGTGGTGTGACTGCTGAACTGCTAAAGCGTGGTAGGAATGCAGGAACCTTCAAGCTGGGCTCAAACCATTCTGTTATTTTATTTTTATTTTTCACAAGTCCCACACTGGTCATCCCTGTCCCATCTCTTGACATGACCATTGTACTGCTGCGTCCCCTGGAGACCCAGCATATTTTTTCTCCAGTAAGTTCATCCCAGCTATTGTATCACCATGTTTTCCTCTGGCCTTTCTTTGCTTCTGGGTGACTCTGAAAATTGCCTGTTTCCACAGCTGCAGCTCTGTACATCACAAAATTAACCTTTTTTAGCTGTTTAGTGCATCTGAGTTCTTTGGGGGATGTGAGCCTTTGTCAGAGGAGCTGCTGCCTCATGGGACCAAGAGGACCTCAGGGACAGAGCAAAGGAGCAGGGCTCAGAGCTGCCAGGTGAGTGCTCCATGCACACACAGCGAACACACCTGTAATTGTTCATCACCCTGCACACCCAGCTGGTAACCTGCCTGAACTGAGCAGCCACTGGCCAGATGCTCTCTTTAGTGAGAGCCAGGCTCTTCTGCCTTTCCCCTCAGGCCAGGGGGAACCTGCCTTGCACAGATCAGTGCTGTGCTGCCCAAGTGGCCCTCATCCCCTCCTGCCTGCACTGGCCAGTGCATCCTGACTCACTAGGCTGTGTGTAACTGCCATGCAGTGAAACCATCTTAATTTCAAGTATTTTCCTTCCAGTTTCCTATGAACAGCTCTCACTATAAACATTATTTTTGTTTTCTAAGGCGAGCTTTGGCGGTGCTGTAGCCTTTTTGTCTGTGTTTATCACTGAGGTATCACCATGGGTATCTCAGGTCTGGCAGCCCAGAGCAGAAGCAAGGTGGTCAGCTGGCCCCTGGCCCAAAATTTCTTTAAAAATGGGTTATACTGGAGAAGGGAGGTGGACAGTGCAGAGGTTCCAGAAATGTTCTGAGTCCACAGGTGAAATCACAGCTTAGATGATATGAATTAGTTAAACTTAGTTTGTCTCTAACCATTCTACAGCACTGTGGTAGGTGTAAATTATCTCACTGGGACTGTGGAAGACCCATTGCTATCCATTTCCAAGCTCTTCCAAAGCAGTAGAGATGTTCAAGGATGATGTAACACCCTCTATCAAAAGGCATTTTGGAGGATGGAGATTCTCTCATTGTTCTCTAAAAATGCTTTTGTGTGGTTGGTGCTGTGCTGCCATTTTATCTCCCTCTTCTGCGTGTAAGGGAATAAAAAGTTTTCCTCAGCCAAGTGTTTTCCTGACGGATTTTAAATAGACTGGAGTTCAACTGGGTTTTGGTTCACAAGTCAGTTAGCACTTCAGGGGGAAACTGTCTGCATATGTTTGCATCTCCTGAGTTTTGCTCAGGGTTTCAGATTCAAACAAAACTGAGAGCCCAAAGGAGAACCCAGCTTGAACTGCCAGCACAGTCTGACTTGGGGTTGGAACTATGCAAAATCTCTATATTTAGTTTGGTTTCAAATAGCTACACTAAGTCCTTATGCAGATCCCAGGAGGTGTTTTAAAGTTCGCTCAGTACTTACCCCAAGTTCCCCTGAAATATTTGGCAATTTCAAAGTTTTCTATACTGCCTGCCAAAATTTTGGGTCTATAAGAAAACCTGATACAAGCATTTCTCTCTCCCCCTGCCCCCTCCAAATTATTCCAGTCAAGTAACCCCTAAAGGGCTAAGAGAGTGTGAGTTGTGTCTTTCTTGTAGAGACAGATGTGGAGTGAAACCCTGAGAGACTGCAGCCACAGTTCCTCCTTCCACTCCTACACCACTTCTCATTGATTCCAACAATATTTTCCTAAGTAATAACTGGCTCTGACCTTGGCACCTTGTCCTTTGGAAGCTTTTGTCTGGGTCTCTTTACAGAAAAATAGCACAGAACAGACTGTGATGTGAATAACCACGGAATGTTTTCCTTTAGCCGGGCTTGCCACATACAGAGCTCGGGCAAGGCACATACATTACTAAAAATAATAGCCCCAGACTATTCCAGTGTCATTTGTTCATTATTAAGTCTATTACCTCTGTAATGAGGCTGCAATGCTCAGGCCTTTCTGGTTCTGTGCAGAGCAGTTTATTAATGGTGCCTTTGTTTCAGAGGGATGGCACAGGGAGCTGAGCCCAGGACTTGGAGCTGCTCAGCAGCGATGAAGCAGCTACTTGGTGCTGTTTAATATCTGAAATGACTCCATGCCCATAAATCAGCCAGCCATAAATTATGTTTAATGCTGAAAAATAACCACCAAGCAAACAGATCTTTAACCTGTAAATGTTAATTCTGTTTGTTAATACTTAGTGGCTCCAGCAGTGCTTGGAGCCTGCACGGGCTATTATTCATTTTGACTCCACTCCAAACCTTTTGCAGAAAAGCCTCTCCTAGATCTCCCTAAAAATGGGAACGGCCTCAGGGCATCGACCATCAAACAAAACTGTGGGAATGGCACAGTCCCAAATTCAGCTCCTACCTGCCCTGGCCAGGACCCTGCACTGAGCTGCCCTGGTGAGTGGGGTCACATCCCACAAGAACTGGGAGCTGGGAGCTGAATCCCAGCCATGCCTCAGCCCAGCTGCTCACTGCAGGGTGGCTTTGCAGGTGTTTGGCCCTGGGACAGAGCAGCCACACTGGCAGAGCCACTGGAGCCAGCTCAGATGACTCTGGGCACTGTCACCTGCCTGTGATGCTGAGTGTGGCCAGGGCTCTGTGCCAGTGTGGGGTCAGGGCCACACTCACACTCTGGGTGCCTGAAGGGGAAAGCAGGAGACAATCCAGGCTGAATGGAGAAAGTTTATTCCCTTCCTTCCCTGTGTCACTTGTCTCAGCTCTGTGTCCCTCCCCTTCCCTTGTACACTCCATCCCTTCAGCTACACCCCCGCTTTTTTTTTTTTTTTGGCTTTGTGTGTGAGGTGCCTTAATTTTCCTTTGTATCATTCACACTATTTTATTCCCACAGATGGATGTTGGACAGGACTCTTAGCTGCAGGATGGAGACAAGGCAGGGAGCAGCAGAATATCCCATCAGGGGTGCCTTTACTGCCAGCTACACCTAAAGTGTGACTGGACCCTGCTCTGCTTTGGTGCTGCACAAATCATTTTGTGAATCAAATCCTGTACATCTGATGCTCCTTTAAATGCTTCATTTTGATTTAAATCAGCGAGTGGATGATTCAAAAAATTCAAGCATACATCATTAGGGGTCTATTTACCTTTAAAAGTCTCCTATTGAAATATTTGTAGCATAGGATTATAGAATTACTTGGGTTGGAAGGGACATTAAAGATCATCTGCCTCCAACCCTTCTGCCATGGGCAGGGATGCCAATTATATTGTCTGGAATATTTTCTGCTTCCAATCTGTTGAAATAATTCTGTCCTCGAGTAAAACTAATTTTCACTCTGAATTCTGGCTTTCTTTGTTCCTTCTAGGCAATAGAAAAATCAAAGAATTTATAAGGTAAAATAATTTTGTACATCAAAAAGCCAGCTGGACCTTAAATCTATTTTACATTTGATTCTATTTTATTATTTTGTCCCTGCATTTCACTAAATACAAATGTTTGGAAATGAAGTTGGTTAAAAGATGGCAAAAGTCTGCAGCAAACTTTGTAATTAAATCTTTTACCTTCATTTGAGCAATTAAAAACGATTGCTGACACTGCATGTGTGTGTTTATTCTTACATTGGTAAAGTACCATTTCTGGGGAAAACAGGTTTTTTTTTTCCTATTTCTTCCCTGATAATTGGCAACAGGTCCAAGCCATGAAGCTGAAGTTTGTCCTTTGTTGAGATGTAAATGATATTACCTGTAAAATACTTTATTGGATCAATTAGTTTGTGGCAAAAAATGTCTCTCTATGAACAAAAGGAGGCATTTTCATTCTGAAAGTTGAAGTATTTTTGCATCTGAAAAATTTATCAGTACAGTTCCATTTCATTCCATAAGATAAAATGATGTGTAAATAAATATTGACCTTGATCTAAGCTGCTGTCCAGCAACAGGAAAACCATATACCTCTTTTCTAAAATACAGCAGTTCAAAAAATATCGGAGAAGAGCAACTAACAGAGAAACTGGGCCAACAATAAAACCTAATTGGGAACCAAATGTTGGACTTACCAAACTCTTACAAGCAGGAGAGAACCTGCAGAATGGTAATTAACACCCACTCATCACATTCTTCGGGAAGATTAAAGAACAGGACCTAGCCCCAGTACTTACTTTTACAAATACAATCTCATCAATTCATCTAATTCGTAAGAGAATGAGGTTTTTATTTCACCCTCTTCTGCTAAGTTTTTTTCTCATTGGGCTGCTTTTCCCTTTCACCACACAAGGGTCCCTATCTCACCTAGAGGTGAAAATTCCTTGGCCTTTCAGTGAACCCAGTTAAGTCTCCACAAAAATAGCTGGGATACCACAGATGCAGGAATTGTGAGAGCAGGGTTTATGATGTCTGATAAAGCTGAATTTTAGCTCCTGCAGGAATGTGTTATAAAAATCCAGCCATGGAAGGAGTACAGTTTTCCATTTCTGGCCCAAATGCCACATCTCTCCCACAACTCCATCTCCCCCTCCTTGTGGAAATGCCACACAACTTTTTCTCATTCAAATCACTAAAAATACGTATTTAGTTAACTTTTCAAAATGCATGTATTACCTAATGACATGATTGCTTGGCTGCCTAATTTACAAGAAATCACTCGCAGGTAAATATAGATGAAAGTTTTATCCATTATATAAAAAGAGATTTATCCATGTGTATATAAAAAGAGAATGTGTATGGTTTTAACTTCCAGAATACAAAAATTTACCTTAAAGTCTTTATTAGATTATTTTTTTAATTTTTATTTTCCAAACATTTTCCTTTAAGAGACTTTTGATTTGGTGATTTCAGCTGTGCTCTGAGACTTCATAAAATATAACTTCTTTCATTAACTGGGGAATCAAATTCCTTTAACATCCAGTACCCTTGCATCTGGCAGCACCCACCCCTGCAAACATCCTCTCAGCCATGAACATTTTCTTGGTGTTAGCATGCAAATATTTTCATGCACCATCTTGCTGAGACTTTAGCAGATGCAGATGCAGGTTTCATTTATTGAGTATTTTCTAAATATAACCACAATATGCCTTCCATGTGATTCTGAGAGTAAAAACATCTCAGCAAATTGACTCTTCCCTGGAATTGCTGGTTCTTGGCCAGGAGGTGTTGGTTGAACACTGGTAGCAGCAGATGTAACAAGGCAATGAAGGTGATCATTAATGCTATTACATACATTTGCTGGAGCAAAAATGAAACTTTCAATTTCCACGCCATTAGGAGCCTGCAGAAGGATAAAAATGCAGTTTGCAATCCTTGCTCAGATAAATGATTGCTGCTCTCAAACCCTTGAGCAGTTTTAACAAATGATCACTGGCTGGATTCCACTGTTGGACAGTGCCTTCAGAAAAACAGCACTATTTAAACACATCATCACAGATTCTTAATGACTCCCTTTTCCATATCCCTCCCCTATCCTGGTAAGAAACACGGAGCTGAATATGACTGGAAAATTGAACTGATACCAAGGTTCTCTAATCTCCCTCTTCAGCTGAATTTATAGATGTGCTCGTGTTGATTTGTTATTGAAATTTCTTTTGGTAAAAAGCAATGATATGAGGGAGCTAGAATGACACATGAAATGTAGTCCAAGGTAAATTAAAGTACTTTAGCACAGCAGTTATCTCCTGATTATAACTAAGTACATTAGACAGCTCAGAATCCTTGCAAACACTCAATATATTAAGATGATCAGTCATCAGCACAGCTCTTTTCCTCTTGCTGCTGTTATGAATCATTTTTATAAGAAAATGAGCTCTTGATTCCTATCTAGGTAGGGAGACTCAAAGGAAAAAAGAAAAAAAGATTTGTCAGAGCAGTAATGCAAGACACCCCTGGCTGGATTTCCCCTCTGAATTGGTGGGGGCTGCATTAATGGGAAATAACGAGGTGTTAAAGTGACCTTGGTGAATGTGAGGGTGACACGGACACTGGAAGAAATAGCAGGGCAAGAGGGAGTGTCCAGCTTGAATATTACATAACTGCCAGCTGCACACACACACAAATAGCTTTTTGTACCTGTCAGAAAGAATGAAAATCTTGTTCTCGATCAAATGATGAGACAGCAGTGTGTCTCCTATCCTAAAAGGGTAAAATCACATGCTCATGTCCCAGGGCATTAGAACTCCATTCCAAGTGAGCATCTGGTTCAAAAGACAGCAGAGGAACTTCCCAGGAACACACCAATGCCTGTCCCTTCCAACACTGCTGCGATTCTGATCTGGTTTCCGAATATCGAAATCCCAGCAAAGGCTGGGAAATCCCAGCAAAAGTCCTGTTGTAACAGGACTGTTACAACAACAACACACACCTCTAGAAACTTCAGCAGCTGTGGTTTTGAAGGAATCTGAAGCCATTCCAACAGGTTTTGTACTCAATGAATTTTTCAAAAGACAGGAGAGCAAACTGGGAATTTGTAGCTTGCTGCTGAAGTTTCAAGGTTCACACCATTCTTTGCAATAAAATTGTAGGTGGTGGAGCATAAAGAAAGATTCAGCCATCAGAGTTGCTTTGTCTACTCCTTGGCTTCATTTTCAGCAGCTGAAGGACAGACTATCCTCCTGGTCTGCATTTATATATAAAAACATATTATAAACTATTGCATTGTGAATACCTTGGAAGCTACAGAGAAACAAAGAAATTGTCATTCAGCATATAAACAACCCCTTTAGATTTATATCCTGGAATAACAAATCCAGCAAACCAACAAGGCTGCATCTCTCAGAAACCATGAGAGGTTAAAGAGACACAGGACAGACAGGGGCCTGCTGAGGACCTGGTTCTATCACAGTTGGGTGTGCCCCACCCAGTGCAATTTTATTTGTATTAATGCAGGGCCATGGAATGGTTTGGGCAGCCGCCTGGTATGCAGGCTGTGATGGGCTCTGTCAGTGACACACCCTCAGGGTCACACCCCTCTGTGACACACCCCTGTGACACACCCTCAGGGTCACACCCTCAGGGTCACACCCTCAGTGACACACCCTCAGTGACACACCCTCAGTGACACACCCCTGTGTCACACCCTCAGTGTCACACCCCTCTGTGACACACCCCTGTGTCACACCCTCAGTGTCACACCCTCAGTGTCACACCCCTCTGTGACACACCCCTGTGACACACCCTCAGGGTCACACCCTCAGTGTCACACCCTCAGTGACACACCCTCAGTGTCACACCCTCAGTGTCACACCCCTCTGTGACACACCCCTGTGACACACCCTCAGGGTCACACCCTCAGTGTCACACCCTCAGTGACACACCCTCAGTGACACACCCCTGTGTCACACCCTCAGTGTCACACCCCTCAGTTTCACACCCCTCAGTGACACACCCCTGTGACACACCCTCAGTGACACACCCTCAGTGTCACACCCCTCTGTGACACACCCTTCAGTGACACACCCTCTGTGACACACCCCTGTGTCACACCCTCAGTGTCACACCCCTCTGTGACACACGATCAGTAACACACCCCTGTGACACACCCTCAGAGACACACCCTTCAGTGACACACCCTCAGTGACACACCCCTGTGTCACACCCCTCAGTGTCACACCCCTCTGTGACACACCCCTTAGTGACACACCCCTGTGACACACCCTCAGTGACACACCCTCAGTGACACACCCTCAGTGTCACACCCCTCTGTGACACACCCTTCAGTGACACACACCCCTGTGACACACCCTCAGTTACACACCCTTCAGTGACACACCCTCTGTGACACACCCCTGTGACACACCCTCAGTGACACACCCTCAGTGACACACCCTCTGTGACACACCCTCAGTGTCACACCCCTCTGTGACACACCCTCAGTGACACACCCTCTGTGACACACCCTCAGTGTCACACCCCTCTGTGACACACCCTTCAGTGACACACACCCCTGTGACACACCCCTGTGACACACCCTCAGTGTCACACCCTCAGTGACACACCCCTGTGACACACCCTCAGTGACACACCCTCAGTGTCACACCCCTCTGTGACACACCCTTCAGTGACACACCCCTGTGTCACACCCTCAGTGACACACCCTCAGTGTCACACCCTCAGTGACACACCCTCAGTGACACACCCCTGGAGCAGCAGTGTTCCCAGAGCTCAGGATGTTCCTGATGCTGCCCATGCTGCTCAAGCACCTGCAGGTCTTTTCAGCATCTTCCCTACCCCATAAACACATAAACATCTCAGAGCACAACCAAAAGGAAACTCTTCTCCACAAATGAGCAATCAGCTTTGGTCTTGACTCTGCCTTGCCGGAGATCCTGGAATCATGGAATGGTTTGGGTTGGAAGGGATCTCAAAGCCCATCCAGTGCCACCCCTGCCATGGCAGGGACACCTCCCACTGTCCCAGGCTGCTCCCAGTCCCAGTGTCCAACCTGGCCTTGGGCACTGCCAGGGATCCAGGGGCAGCCACAGCTGCTCTGGGCACCCTGTGCCAGCCCTGCCCACCCTCCCAGGGAGGGATTTCTTAATAATATCTAATCCAATCCTACATCTGCCCTCCTTCAGCTGGGATGGAGTTACCTTGTCTTAGGAATTAAGGTGGTGTCCTAACAAAGCTTGGCATGCAGGAAAAAAAAATATTCTCCCCCTCTCATTCTATCTCAAAGTCTTTGAATAATGTCTCTGTCTTGGGATGGGTATTTGTGGTATGTGGCTTTCTGAAAGCTACAACATATTTTAGAATTAGCTTTTTCCATCGTGATTTACTTCTGAGTAATTTATTCTTTGGGTTTTCTGTTGGTTTTGCTTATTAAAACGAGGTTTGATAGAAACTGTGTTCATTTTATTGAGTTAATTCTTATTTTAGAATACAAGCAGGCCTTTAGGCTGTGAAGTAGAAATACTGTGAACTGCCAGGTATGTAATTCCACTTTTATAAAAACTTTTCCTTCCCTACTGCTAATTCATCACAGATAAACCTAGCTGATAATGCACTTTGATATTGCAAAAATAGACATTGCTTTCCTTCAGCTTCTGAGGAGAAGAGCCTGAATAACAGACCCATCAGAAATCCTCAAAAAGTAAGCCAGGTTTGCAAGACACAGGAGTATGTTTACAAGTCTGTTATCAATAATTTAAGCCTCACTTGTCAGAATAGAAGATGGATATATATATAAGCTGCTGTGCATTTTACTTAAGTATTTACTAATCCACTGCCAGACTGCCAAACAGATTTAAAAGGTATTTCCATTTCTGAAGGAAAGTTGCCTCCAACTTTCAAGGTCCAAAGATTTTGTGAGTGTGTCAGTGTTAACTTCTGCTGAACAGCACACTGATAGGGAGCCGGGGGTGTTCGTTGTCTCTCGATGACTGCAAGAGGCTGTGGTGTTGTTTTCCTGCTGCCTGGAAGCACCTGGGAGCAGACAAAAGTGAATCTGTGGCAGCAAGAGCTCTCCCTGTACTTTTTAATCTTTCTGACGCTGGAGAATGCTCCCAGAAAAAGTTCTCTGCTGGCTGCTTTTGAGCTCTGCATGTTCTTTGAGCAGATCCCAACCAAGTCACTTTGTTAAGGAAACTTCAAGGGATGTGTTGCAGTTCTCTGTACACACCAATTACGAGTTGGGGTGATGTGTCTGTCAGAGCCACAGGAGCAGCACAGGCTGCTGCTCAGTCAGCTCTGCAGCCTGCACGGCCATGTAGGAATGAGGGGGACATTTTAGAAGGTGTGATTTTAGGCATTATTTTCAAGAAATCTGCAAATTAAATTCCTGCCCCCTGATGTGTGCTGATGTCTGATACAAGGGAACTGCACAGCTGGAAACTACCACAGCTCATTTCTGCAATGCCCAGTGCTATCCCCTGCAGATCTATTTCTGCTTTAAAGTCAATAAGAGGGGATTTCAACTCTTATTTTTCCCTTCTATTGTTAGAGGAAAGAGAAACCCTTCCCACAACAAGCTCAATAGATGTTACCATCATCACTGGTGAAGACACAGCCCATTCCTGGTGAATCCTCTCCCTGATGCAGCATTCCCTCCCTGGCAGGGTAGGCAGGCCCTGGCACAGGGTGCCCAGAGCAGCTGTGGCTGCCCCTGGATCCCTGGCAGTGCCCAAGGCCAGGCTGGACACTGGGGCTGGGAGCAGCCTGGGACAGTGGGAGGTGTCCTTGCCAGGGCAGGGGTGGCACTGGAGGGGCTTTGAGGTCCCTTCCAGCCCAACCCACTTTGGGACTGTGATTTATGATTCTCTGTTAATTATGTAAGGAAGGAAAAAGTAGGTGGATGATAAGGCCACCCTTTGTCTCATGCACTTGAGCCAGTCATGGTTTAGCAGAGGGAGCTGAGAGAGCCCCAAGCACTACCTACAAAGGCAATTTCAGCTTCTCACTGTCTCCATCCCTTCAAGTGTGCTCTGTGTATTTCCAGGCTACAGAAACCATTCTAGTTTTTATCATCTAACAGGGAAACCGCAGAGAGCACAAGCTCTCCCTTTTTCTTTTTTTCTTTTTTTCTTTTTTTTTTCTTCTTTTCTTCTTTTCTTTTTTTCTTCTTTTCTTTTTTTCTTTTTTTTTTCTTTTTTCTTTTTTTTTTTTTTCTTTTTTTTTTTCTTTTTTTTTTTTTTTCCCTCCCCTGACTGCGTACCCTTCTTGTTCCTGACAAGGCTCCAAAGTAATCCAGGACTGGTTCCTTACTGAGAAGCACCCAGCCTTTGTGCCAGCATCCCAGGGTCCCAAGGGTAAGAGAAACAAGGTGTGAAAGAGGCAGCATTGTGCTGAGGGCAGACCAAGGTGCACACTCCTTTTCCCAGGGAGCAGCCCATGTCCCAGCCAACCAGATCTCCTGTCATTTACAGAACCCTCTGCCCAAGTTCTGACTCTGTCTTCGAGTGGTTGCAGATGAACATAAATTGCCCAAACTACTCCAAACTCAAAGTATCAGCTGAATTTAGGCAGCCAGCCATCTGACAGAGAGTTTTCAATCAATATTCCCAATCCTTGGAGTGCAACAGAGCAGATCTGCAATGTGATTCTGAGCTCACTCTGGCAGAGACGGGCACACATCTCAGGAGAGGACTCTGCACTCCAGCCAGGAGCTCTGTCCCAGCACTGGGATGCACATGCAGATACAGCCCAGACCTGGGGAGGATGCAGACAGTTGTCACATTTCTTTCTCCATGGAAGGGGGAAACACCATGTCTTGGTTTGGAAAGACAGGTTTCTGCCAAGGAAACTGGGGTTCCCCTAGAATGGAGAATGCAAACCCCTCACACCCTGCCAAATTATAATTTTGCAATCAAGGGCTCTCAGGCAAAGATTTTGGGGAGAGGAATAACAGTTCTTTACTAGGAATATTAACAATACAAATGTAATAGGAAACAAAACCACCCAACCAAACAAGCAAATAAACAAACAAACAACAATTTTGGAAAACCCTGACAGAGTCAGAGCCACAACCTGACCCTGTGATTCAGGATGTTGAAAGCAGCCCAAAAGTGAGTCCTCCTGGAGTGGCAGACGTGATTCTGTTGGAGCAGAGATGATTCTGTGAAAAAGCAGATCCAGGGATGGTGAGGAGGGAGTCTGGTGATGATGAGGAGGGGGTCCGGGGATGGTGAGGTGGAGTCTGGTGAGAATGAAGTCTGGTCTTCCTCCCAGGAAAAATCGGGTGAAAAACTGGCAGCTCTCCTGTCTGCGAGTCTCCGTTTATCCAGCCAAACTGCCTGCTCCCCTCCACTGCCAGGGCATGAGATGTATCTCACAATAGGCTGATAGAAATGCAGATGCACTGCTCTGGGGAAAGGTACAGGCTGGGAAAGGTGCTAATGGCCTATTAAGATGAGGCGTCAGGCCCCCAAACAAATGGAAACAGAATACACAAAACCGGGCTCCACAACCCAGGACACACCATAATGCTCATTGCTTGCCTTTTAGAATGGAGATAAAACTTCAAACCAAAGGGAATTTCTTTGGAATATTTCTTGAATATTCCAGTTTGGCAGCTGCCATTTTAAAGGAAAATCTTTTGCATGTCTAAATTTGATTAGTACATTAAAAAGTAAAACAGAAGCATGAATTGACTATTGTTCAATCACAGGATCACAGAATGACATGGCTTAGAGGGATCTTAAAGCCCCTCCAGTGCCACCCCTGCCATGGCAGGGACACCTCCCACTGTCCCAGGCTGCTCCCAGCCCCAGTGTCCAGCCTGGCCTTGGGCACTGCCAGGGATCCAGGGGCAGCCACAGCTGCTCTGGGCACCCTGTGCCAGGGCCTGCCCACCCTGCCAGGGAACAATTCCTGCCCAAGATCCCAGCCAGCCCTGCCCTCTGGCACTGGGAGCCTTGACCCTCTCACAACAAACTCTCATAAGAAGCCCCATCTCCACCTTTCTTTTGTGTCTTTTTAACCTTTAGGCTATTGGAGACCCTTTCTTTCAAGCAGATAGTGATGAAGAAAATGGTCTAAAAATGATATCAAATGATGGCTGACCATTGAAATTCAAGTGGCAGGAACAAAAAAAAAAAAGAAAAAACAAATGCACAGTCAGTCTTCTTGTATCTGCCACAAAGCAATTGCCTCAACAAAACTCTGTTCCCCACCAAGAGAGCAGAAAAAGCAAGCAGAGAAGGGGCGTTGGTAAAATTATTTTCTCTCTCTTGCCCCATACTTTAAAACATTTACTTTTGTATTGTTTTTGACTTGCTCTATGTTACTTTGGATCCAGCTAAACGGGCACCATTTCCTTTAAGAATGGGGCAACATTCCCAGACTGTTAAATGTTCCTGAGGTGGATTTCTCCAGGATGTAACACACTCATTGGTGTTCTCAACTGAGCCTTCAGCACATCTGAATCATTTAAAGGTTCACCCTCATCTAGTTAAAAATCAGTGTTTGAATATCTATCAGTATGCAAAACACTCATTTGCTACCAGAGTTAGAGCTCCCTATTATACCAGGATGAATTTAAGTTTTAATTAGCATTTCCTCTGGTGTACCAAACCCACTGAGACTACTACACTTACTAAAATTTAATTAACTTGACAAAAGATTCTAATTGTTTTCATACCACTAGTCCTTAGTGGGACTAAAAATAATACCCTTCAAATTGAGTGTCTGCAACCCACCTTCGTTTTGGATGTCCTACATACATCAAACTGGTTGGCCTACATATAATTATAGTTGGTGGGAAGCCTTGCCCACTCTGGAATCAAGATTGTTTGCTTAAAAGTGGAAATTTTTATGGCAATGTACAGTGATAAAAACTTATTATTCAAAAGGTCTCAGCTAACATTAATTCTTTCCACCATCTTATTAAGTTTTGGAGGTTTATTGATTTATCTTGGTGCACAGACTAATCAACAAGATGTAGCATTCATTTAAATCAATACAGAAGCCTAATACTGGCAAGAGAAAAGAAAGATTAATGCATTGGTAGTGCAGCTATGATAAAGGGTATATATCTGTATGAAGTGTAGTGTGAAATTTGGAATTAAAATAGAAATACTTCCTGCTCACAACGTTTTGCATATCTTTTTCTCAGCTGAGCTGCTCACATTATTCCAAGGCTTTGCTCACTTTGGGACACTGTGCTGGTTTGAAAGCAAAACCAGTGAGACTCCCAGTCAGAGATACAATTTAATAGGAGAAGAGAGGGAAAAAAAGGTAAAATAAAATAAATGGAACAATACAACCTGACACCCTGTTGGTCAGGGTGTTTGAAGCAGTCCGGAAAACCTCCTGGAGAGGCAGATGTGGTTCTGCTGGAGTAGAGATGATCCTGAGAGAGAAGGGTCCAGGGATGATGAGAAGGGTCCAGTCTTCCTCCAGGAATCCAGATGAGATGTTCTTGTCAAAGCAGTGATTCCTGTAGAAACGTCTGGTAGCTCTTGTCTCCTCTGAGAGTCCAGTGGATAGAAGCTTCCCGTGATGTCTCAAGCCCTGGATTATATCCAGGTGGGAATGCTTGGCTCCTCCCCCTGGGCGGAGCATCTCACAATGGGATGATTTCATCTTATCAGTCATGCAGTGGGTCCTTGATGGCCCATTAAACAGAGATAACATCTTCCGGGAAGGCATTGTTGGGCTCGTTAACAGAAGATAAGGAAAACACTGCCCCACCTTGGCTCCAAAGGCTCATGGGGATGGAATACAGACCTTGGGCACAATTTTACAGTGTAACCTAGGACAGACACTCATCCTGAAAGAAATGTGAGTGTGGAAAGCACCAGGGCACAGCCTTAGGAGACCTGGGGACAGCTCTGTTACAGGAGTTTGCATGCAGAACAGAGGAACTGCAATCCAAGGAACTGGCTATGGATTTCTGAAGCAGAGGTTTTAAGGAGAAGGGATCAAGGAAAAGTACTCTGTCCTAGGGTGACTTTGTAGTGCTTATATCCCCAGTCATCTGTTCTGTTTATGCTGGGTATTGTGTTCTGTACCTTTCAGGCTGGTTCTGAGAGTGAAGGGGGGAGGAGGAGTGCTGAGTTTGTTTTCAGAAGCTGCTCTCACTGCTCCACATCCTGCTCCTGGGCTGTGCTGCTGCTGTCTGCAGCATGGACAGACAGGGGGACAGAGATCTCCTCTGCTTTTAGTTGAGGCAGAGAAGTTCCCTGGACTGTTTCTTTTTCTTGAAACTGTTTAAACCTGTTTTAGACTGAAGACTAAGAAAACACAGGGAGCTCACCTCTGTGGCAACATTTTCCAGCACCAGAAAGACTGATCAGAGACTGGGTGAGCTGAGCTGCAACCCATGGCAAGGAGTTCCTCAACTTTGCCATCTCACTTCAGAACAGTGAGAAGTTCAGTTGTTTAATATTATTCATTTTTTGTGCTTGTGAACACTTTGCTTGTTGAATAAACAGTTTTTTCCACTTCTCTCTAAGGAAACTTTTTCCCAGACCAGTTAGGAGAGGAGCTGCTTGAGTTTGCTTTTTAGAGCAGAAGCTTCCCCCCAAATTTGCCCTAAACCAAGACAAATAGATACCCAAACTCTTTTGCCAAGATGAGGATTCCTTTGCAAGCATCCCTACATTACAGGAATTAGATCTATTTGTCTAATTATTACCTCGTGAAATTTAAAGAATTAATCAGCTTGGAAATTAAATCAAATCCATCACTTGTTATTCCTCTGCTGAGAGCTTTGTTGGGACTGAATATCCCTGAAGTGCTTAGAAATCACTGCTCATACTGGTGTGGGTTTGGCAGCCTAATCCATTATGTGGATGCTCTTTGAAGAAACTGTTTTTGGCAAAGCTCAGACTCCACCCTCTCCTGCAATAACACAATTCAGGCTGAGGCTGCAGCACTGCCAATGCAAGAGAATATCAAATATTGTTCCCAGCACTGAGAGGGAAAAACCTGTAAATCTCCACGCATCCAGAGCCTTCAGCTCCTTTTTCTGCCTAAACATCTGGCTGCTTTCTCACATCTGAATACTAAGCAGATTATTTTGGCTGATAAACCATCCAGATTGGCTGTTAAACACCTCTTTTCTGCTTTCCTTGCCAAGTTCCTCCTTTGTTTCTTTCCCCCTCAATTTGAACCACACGGTGCTCTCCAGGCCCCAATTTCCATCCAGATTTATTGAAGTAAGCTCAATGTACCCATCCATTGTACTGCAATTATCAGAATCTCCTGAATATACGTACACAAATGATTTTTAATGAACAGCTCCATAGAGTTCACATTCATAACTTTTGCCCTAATAAATAAAGCCATTTTGTGAGCCCTCCACTAAAAAACCTCCATATGTCTGTATGTGTTTACCGAAAACAAATATTTAAAATTAAACTCTCATTAACTTTTCTCTGCATGTACAAAATATTGAACTCTGAAGACTCGTCAGAGGCATTTAGTACATAAAATTTAAAGAAAACCAGGTATACAGTCGATAACATGAGACTGCAGGCCACCAAATATTCACTGCAGAAGTCTTTATGCATTTGGGAGAAATTAAGCTCATGATTGCAGGAAATGTTCATCTTTGTCCTTGTAGATAACATCTTAGGAACAATAAAAATCCAAAGTAAACTTTGTTCCTCTTCTCATCTCTGCCTTGTATTTGATTTTTTTCCTGTGGCTACTGAATTGTTGGCAACATTAGATAAAACACAGGGATTTTATCTCCTGGGTTTTGTAACTGTGAGGAGCAGCTTGGAATCCTCTCACATTCTTATCATCACTTATTAGAATGCACTGACTTTTAAAAAAGCTGCTTTCAGCAGTTTTTCATGGCCTGACCTCCTGTTCACCTCGAGCATTCAGACACATAATGTCTCTAATGAAAGAGAAGATATTTTATGAAACAATTCATTATGATCCAGTTTTCTGATCCAGCGTTTTTCACACCTTTGGAGCCTTACATTTGACCAGAATAATTTATGCATTTAGAAGACTGAAGCACAATTGAAAACTATAATGTGCAAAAGCAGTTGTGATTAACACAACGTGGAGACAGGTAATAGAAATGGCAGACTCAGAAAAGAAACTAAAGTACTTCAAGCCTCTGAAGTTTTAAATGTCTTTATCCAAATATAAGTTTTCAATAACACAGTGATTTGTGAGAATGCTGAGAACACTTATGAAATCATCTCCTCATGATCTTCCCTGAGAACACTGATTTCATTTTGATGTAGTCTTTCTCTGTTTTAATGTCTTTCTTTTCTTATGCAGATATGTAGTTTTTAAATGGCGTCTTTTTGGTATTTTATTTAAAAACTGCTTGTCCACTGTAAAAGAAAAACTACTCCTAGTAGATTCAGAAGGGACCTTTTGAGAGAAATCCTTTAAAGAGAGAACACATGCTCAGTTTTAAATGAGTCTGAGTGTCTTAAGTACAATGACGTTTCTCCTTTTCTATAGCATATTTAAGGTTTAACTCTGTCAGGCTCAAGCAAAAGAATAATTCATTATGGAGTAATTTATCAGGATTTGGGGTTTTATTCTGTCAATAGCTGATGGAAAGATAGGTATAGTATAGTTCCCTTAAATGGAAAACTGTGATAAAAAAAACAAATCAGAGGTTTGGGTTGGGATTGGATTTAGAAGAGGTAAAAAAAATATTATTGGGATGAATCTCTGATATTTGTCCATGAAAAAAGCTTTGTGTTAGATTCTCTTAATCAATTTAAATATCAGTATAATTAATATTAGTTTCCTGCTGCTTACCAAAAAAGCATTAAAAAAAGGAGGTGAAGCCTTAGTAAGTGTTAACATCTCTCTCTTGAAATCAATATGCTGATTTATACTTAAGGCTTAAACCACAGAAATCACATATTTCTGTAAAGAAAAACAGTTATAACTTTAATTATCAAATCCGTCTGCAATTCCACAGTGACAGATTTTTCTGGGAATGAAAGAGCATCAGGCTGGAAGAACACTGGTGCCATGAGGAAGGAATAGCTGCTTCATAAATATTCCCCAGCCCTAAGCATGAGATACAAAATTGAAAGGAGAAGTTAATATTTTGGTAGGAAAAAATCCCAAACTGATGGAAAAACATCTGCTCCACTTAGAAACTAATGGAAAATGTCAGTGCAATAAAAAGAAATAGTGCAATTAAAAGACGGGGAGATGCTGAGGAAATGTAGTTGGTCAAAAATGTTTACCAACTTTGAACATCTATGAGGATGGTGTAGGCACTCCTCTTCAATCACCAGAAACACAAGTAATGCTCCAGTACATGCAAACAGTGATTTTTAAAGCAGATCTCACTAAATTTAACATTAAGTCATAGGAACCATCACAGCTTTGGTGTTACAGGACTTTTTCTATTGGATTTTTCAGTAAATAGAAGAGGCAGATTCTATATTTACAGGGGAAAGAGCACGTTATTCTTATTCAAGAAAATATCCTCATGTTCTCTGAACCTAAAGAAAGGTAATAATCATTTGTCTTCATATCCACAACAATCACAAAACCAAGATATTTTCTGAGTACATTGGCCAAAATCACAGGGTTCTCTTCCAAATATTGCAGAATTCAGGAAGTTTTGTGTGCATACACAGTCTTGTTCTCGTTGTAGTGGGATATGGGATGGAAGAGAACTCATTCCACTCTTGATTGCATTACCCTGCATTCAGCCATAACTCGCCAGACTTCATGGAACAGAGGCTGCAGAGCTGGGAGACAAACATGAGCTGAGGAAAACCCAGTTAGAGATGGATCTGAGCATTATCCCCACGTTATCTGTAATTGGATTGGAAGGCAGAGCTTGTGGCAGAGAGTTAAGGCTGCATTTAACCTCTCCTGTCTTGTTCCAGACTGAAAGTGCCCAGGAATGTGGTCATCCACTGCTCAGAGCCCAGCATTGCTCTGAGCTCCACCATGGGACCTCTCTGGACTGAAGAATCCAGTTCTTGATTTAGGATGCAGAGGGAATGTCAAAACTCTCAGCTAAAAGCTTATATACAGCTTGATGTTCTCAGTAAACATGTGGCCTTAAACCCAGATCATCTTAATTCTCATTGGTTTGAGACTTGACTTGATTCAAATTACTCATCAGTGACAAAACCAATGTTTGTGACTTAAAACCTGACTCAGGCTACCTCAAAGCAGGACCTGAAAATCAGCTGCAGAGGTTATGGAACTCCCCTTAACCTCATCTCTGAGTAAGATCTCTAGGAAATAGTAACCACACAGAATCCCAAAATTTTCCAAGGGACATAATTCAAGGCACATACCTGAATTTATGAATCCTTTAGTAAATAGCTAAATATTTTGAGATTGATAATATTGTGTGAGAATATTTAAACTTGATGGAAAATTTCAGCTAGAATTTCTTTCTAAAGTAATGTGACATCAGATACTCTATTCAACCTTTGAATTTTACTAGATAAGCATATTCACTACCATTTCTGATTCAAGAATTTGCCTAGTTAGCCATCTATTCTTTTATTTGTAAGACTTTGTTAGATTTCACTATTGATGTGTGATCAGCTGTTGTGGTTTTTCTGTTACCTCCTAGGTTGCAATGGTCTGTGGGCCTGATATTTCTCAGTCTGAAAGGTTTTCAGCCTGCCAGTGGCTGATTTCTTCCCAAGGGAAGATTCCTCAGGAGAGTTTTTCTTTCAAGGACAATTTCTGTAAATAACTTATGCTCTCAAAACAAATCTGTACAGCTGTGCTGATTGTTCCACCAATGCTCTCTTGTTCCACCAATGGGACCAGAGAGGTGTTGCTCCCTTTGATCAATCATGGTAAGTCTGTATGGGAACACCTCATAAAAGGTACAAAAAATCAGGCAACAGAGCTTCTGGTTTTCTTCTGCTTCCAACTGGAGCCAAGCAGCTTTATTTTGTGTCCAAGTGTGAGTCTTCCCCTGGCCAAATTACGGGGCGCGTATTATGCAAATCGTGCAATAAGCAAATTATGCAATATGTAAATTACGTGGTTAGTATTATGCAAATTACGCAATAAGCAAATTACGCCATGCTGTGGGCACCACGCAAATTACGCATTATGCAAATTACGCATTATGTAATTATGCGACACGGTGCGTATTATGCAAATCACGCAAATTATGCAAATTATGCAATATTCAAATTACGCAGCACGTATTGTGCAAATTACGCAATATGCAAATTACGCAATATGAAACTTACACCACGCGGTGGGCACTACGCAAATTATGCAATATGCAAATTACGCACAGTGGCGCATATTATGCAAATCACGAGGCGCGGTGCGCAATATGCAAATTACACAATATGCAAATTACGCAGCGCGTATTATGCAAATTACACAATGTGCAGATTGCGCGGCGCATAATATGCAAATTACGCGATATGCAAATTACGCATTATGCACATTATGCGGAGCGTATTATGCAAATTACGCGGCGCGTATTACGTCCCTGGCCCCATCAAATTGTCAGTCTTACCTGACCCTGCCCCTTGTTCTTGAAGATTCTATGTCAATCCTACAAATGTGACGCCTACATCCCTGTCAGATCCTTAGCCCTTTCCCAGAACGTTCTGTGGTTTTCACAGCTGGCGGCAGGTTGTGCCCTCCCTGGATGTTTTCCCATAGGCCCCTCTGGGGTGTGTCAGACCCCCACATCCTCCCCTCTCTTCTCCTTATTGGTCCCCCCCCGTAAGACCATCCCTGTTTAAAAGCCTGTGTTTGCCCCAGCTCGGGTTCTTCGTTCGCTGTATTTCCTTGTTCACCTCCTCTCCTGAGGAATAAAAGCCTCTTGGATTTTCAACACTGAAGACTCTCCTCTCATCCTTTATCTCCACCTTGTGCCTGAACAGCTCTCTGTGCTGGAGCTTCTGCTCTGAACCAGCCTCTGGGACATCCTGCTCCTGGGGAGCGTCCCCGCTCTGCAGTGTCAGTGACTGAGCTGGTCTGGGCTGGGGGGCTGGAAGGCACTTTGCCAATCAACCACAAATCAGAAAGTCTCTGATTTGTGTTCATACTGGTTTTTTGGTCATGGTTTTGAAAAGTTGATTATAGCAGGAAATAAAATAAAATAAAATAAAATAAAATAAAATAAAATAAAATAAAATAAAATAAAATAAAATAAAATAAAATAAAATAAAATAAAATAAAAATAAATAAAAAGTAGCACATGCTGACCGCTTTAAAGCATTTATTTGAAACTGCTGAGACCTGTAGGTCTCAACATGACTTGATGGGCAGGAGCATTGCCAATATATGCAATCTGAATGAATATTTTAATAGAACTTATTTGCAGAGCTAGAAGAGGAGGATGTAGGAGCCCTGTCCTTGTCACCTGCTGATGTGTGATCCTGTGCATATCCCTTTGCACCTCAGAATTCCTAGTACCAGCCAAAGTCCTGCATTCCCTCTTGTCTCCAGTTCCCCCTGGTTCTGCCAGCTCTGGAAATCAGCTCCATTGCTGATCTCAACCAGACACAAAGAGGAGCATTTGACTCCTGATATTGGGCTCCCACGGGAGATGGGGTCAAATTCTCTAGTCACAGGCCCAGGCCATAAAATGTGATACTCAAATTCCAGTTTTAAATGCCCTACTGATTGACTAACCGTGGAACTTGACTGTGTTCACATGAAGGTAAACCTGGGCTGCTCTCCTCCCTGCTGTTATGTTTATAATGTTGTCTATCTGCCTATATTAAAACCAGACTTCCCTGGTGGAATGTTGTTGTTAAGAAAAGAGCTCACCAAAACCAGGAAAAGCTCAGATAATGCTCTCTTTACTTGCATGTCTAAGGTGATCCTACTATTTACCCTTCCTGAAAAGATGGGGATCTCCCAAGGAGCTGCTGCTGGTGCCAGATGGGCATATCATTCTGTAGATAAAAGGTGCTGGAAGCCTTCTTCCAAAATGATGTCTGGACTTCTGGAATAGGAGAGCTCCACTGGCTGGGAATTAGACACAGCAGGCCCTGCAGGGACATGGGGATGGAGAACTCAGAACTGCAAAATGACTTCTTGGTTATGCAGAAACCCTGTTTGGATTTTTTTTATGGGAATATCAAAGGCTGTGGAAGAAAATGCAATTTGAGCCCCAATAGAAGGGAGTGCTCTGTGCTCAAAGCAATCATGTTCTGGACTTGAGGGGGGGGGGGTGGCTTAATTTATAATTAATCATTAATGGCTCACTGTGTTTTCAGAGGTCTCAGGTTCCACCAGACCTCAGTCCAGACACTGCTTTTTTGTTTCCTAAGTTCACTTTTTGAAGTTTAATCTCAGATCAAGAAAGGGGTGGGCAATAAAATTGATGGTACCTATGGAAGCAATCAATTCATATGCTCAGTATTTTGGGTCTAAATTCATAATTGAGGTGAAATTAGCCTTTCTGAAGAGCTGCCAAGAGCACTTATGTAGGGCACAGAGTTTATGCTGGCCTGCACAGAAGAAAATCCTTATTTTCAATAGTGTTTTCTTGTTTGATTTATGTAGATCATACAGCCAAATGCTTTGTATTTTTAGCTGACATGAAAAGACTTTCTAAATACAATGTGGTTTAGAAAAATCCATTCAGTCAGGAAAAAAGGTTGTGATGACCCATTAAGAAAACATTCCTTAAACCCCAGCAGTTTAATTTAAAAATGTCTTGTTTCTTCAGTCTGTTAATCCTAAACAAGCCCTGGACATTTTTGAACTATGCAACTAATCCCGAGAATGCTCACCCATGCAAATTGTTGCTTAGAATGGGAATAAAAGATTATGCTGTCAGGTTTCATATCTGGAACATGGAGGACTTCACATTTTAGATTATAGAAATGTCACTAATCTTCTGAGGGAATGAAACACACTTTAACCTTGCCCAAGTACTTCTTTGCTGTCATTAAGGTAAACAGAATGAATATTAATAGGAGGGTTTGGTCTGTTTAGGATGGAAGGCAGTATCTGTACCAAAGTGCCATCCACAACACTGAAATTGGCCTACTTAGCTAAAAATCCTGAAATGCATTAACATCCCAAATGCCATAAGGAGCTCATGGGAGCTTTTAAAGGGATGAGGCTAAAACTTCTTCCAGCATGTTTGCCACTTGCAGAGTAGAGGATGCCTGCTGATGGAAGGGAGCAGGATTGATCTGCTAACAGATATTTGTCTATTTACATCTATGGATCTTCCAGCCACAAGGTAGCAGACATTTGTTGTGGGAAAGGGAGGAGAGCATGAGATCATAGCCCTGGATAATATGGCCATAGTAAATTATTGATTATTGTGATGTAAATAAAGTACCTGCCTTGGGTTACCTTCAGCAACATGAAACATGACAGGTTGTTTCTTTATTTCTAATGATTAAGTAGAGAAAATGCCCGAGACAGCTTCTGTCTTCTACTTCTCCTTTTTGAGATTTTTATTTACCATTGTTTTCAACTTCCTGAGTGTGCTCTTTATTTAAAATAATGAAAGAATGGGGAAGGAATGAAGAAGGAAGGAAACAGCAGAGAATGGAGACAGAACTCCTTTACCAACCAGGAGAAGCTTCTGACATGCCTTGACATTGCTGCTCTCATATAGATTTAAAATATGTATTTCAAAACTTCCCCATGCCCCTAAGCCATAAATAATTAATTCTCAGTATTACCATCAATCAGGTTGGACGATCCATGAAAGATATTGGTGGTAAAAGCTTCTTGTACTGTTTGCTGCAGACCTCCAAAAGCACTCCAGTTTCTCAGAGAGCTTCTGAGGAGCTGCTGGCAGAGGGGGGGGGCATTGATTAATGGTTCCCTGGGACCCTCTGACACCTCTGCCTGGATCAGAAAGATAAGAGACAGCCGGAGAGCAGAGCTTTGTACAAGGCAGACAAAGGTCAGCAGCACGCAGGAATTCCTGCAAGGAGCAGGAGATAGGCAGCAGCTCCCTCTGGGGTGGGATAATGGGCTGAGAAGGGGAGCCAGAGAGTGAAAGGAGCATTTTGTAGGACTCAGGCAAAAACAAGAGACAAGACAAATGATGTGAGAGGGTTAGAAAAAAAAGCAAGAATAAGAATCCACAGAGAAATGAAGTTTAAAGTGTGTCAAGGTTTGGGGTTTTTTTTAAGTATAGTTTTATTTATCATCCGTAACAGAGGGCTTGTATCGAGAGGATTTTGTTTATTTATTCTTTTTTTTTTTTTTTTTTACCAAAATACACCACAATTTGGATGGCAGCTGAGGGAGGGGATTCTCCCCTTTACTCTGCTACCCTGAGACCCCAGCCTGGGCTGGGGTGTGGTGTCACCTGTGAACAGTTCTGGTGCCCCAGCACAAGGAGGACATGGAGCCGTTGGAGCGAGTCCAGAGGAGGCCACGGGGGTGCTGAGGGGACTGAAGCACCTCCCCTGCGGAGCCAGGCTGGGAGAGCTGGGGCTGCTCAGCCTGGAGAGAAGAAGCTTGTGGGGAGACCCCAGAGCTCCTTCCAGGGTCTGAGGGGCTGCAGGGAAACCAGAGAGGGACAATTCCTCAGGAACTGCAGTGCCAGGACAAGGGCAAGGGAATGGCTCCCACTGAAAGAGGGGAAATTTAAATCTGATATTGGGCAGGAATTGTTCCCTGGCAGGGTGGGCAGGCCCTGGCACAGGGTGCCCAGAGCAGCTGTGGCTGCCCCTGGATCCCTGGCAGTGCCCAAGGCCAGGCTGGACACTGGGGCTGGGAGCAGCCTGGGACAGTGGGAGGTGTCCCTGCAGGGGTGGATGAGGTGGGCTTAAAGTCCCCTCCAACCCAAGCCATCCTATGATTCTATAATTTGCCACCTTGAATGAAGCTCACCTCTCTATCCCAGCAACACATCCAGTACATCTGACAGTCCGGTATTCAGTTAAGATAATGCTCACACTGCAGGGGTATAGGGAAATTCAGACAGATTGGTTAGAGTAGCTTGTTCTGCAAATGTGAGCTATTTGTGATAATTGGACTACTCCTGTAACATCTAAACATCTCAATACAAAAACAGCTATTGTAACCAGGCAGTTCCCATGACCCTGGGACATTTCTTCCATGTAAAGCAGAACAGAGTGCAGGAATTTGCATTTCTCACTCATCCTTTTATCCCAGTGCCATGCCAGGTGAAGAGTCCAGAAACAAATGCTCCACAAAAACTGAAAAATTGCATTTTAAGTTAACTTCATCTTTTCCTCAGACTGTGGTTAGTATACCTGGTACAGAGCAAGTAGGGGTTTTTTTTTTTTTTTTCAGTGAGTTTCCACTTAAAGATGTTGGAATACTTTTCTGGAGTAAAATGCCATCCCACAGGTTGCCTTCCTGACCAGGCAGGGAGCTTTGTTATTTACAGATCTAACTATCTGTAAATGCCCTGCATAGAAATAAAGGTGGCTTTAAACTTTGCAAATGTTTGCAAGGCAGGGCAGGAGGCAGCCTTGGGAGAATTCTGTAAACAGGGGCTGATTCACAGAACCTGGGAGAGTCGTTGGAGGGGAAAAATAAATTTGCTTTAATAAACTTTGACTTAGTATTCAAAGTAGGAAATTTTGACACATTTGGGAGTACTTTGCATTAGTGTGAATGAGCCAGGAGCACAAATCCTTGGAATGGGAATTATTTCATAATGATCACAGGCTGACATCACTGACTGGGCTTAACTGCATCCTGTTCAGTGGGAAAGGTAAGGGGAAGAGTCCTTCAGGGCATGACAGTATAAAGTTGTGCTTGGCATGGAGTCTGGAGAGGGGAAATACCTACAACATCTCCCACATGTAGGTGGGCGACACCTAAAAACTCAGGGGTGCTCTCTTCCACAGGAACCTCTATTAACTGGTGGCCATGGAGGGGGAACTGCAGGGAAATGGCAAAAATGTCAGGGATAGCCTGCTTGGCAGGGAGGTACAACCACAAGTGAATATCACCTACAGGAATGCAAGGAAAAACGATTTCTTTGGGTCAGGAAGAAGGATTTAGAAAGGTCCACAAGGAGCTTTTACTGGAAGAGTATTTGGAGTGACAATTTGAGGCTACAAGGAAACACCATCCACTTCCTACAAGTGTGTTATTCCTGAGAGGTCCCACACCACCCATGTGTGTAGAACTCATTTCCTAAATGATGGCAGCAAAACATAAACTTGGGAAACAACACAATTTCATATGGAGTTGGTCTTTTTTGGTGAGGATTAGTTATCATCTCTAACTGGAGACAAGAGACAAACAGCAAAAATAAAAAATATTTTATTTTTTCACTGTAAGAAAATAACTTTTAACATTTTGGTGTCAAATTATGTCCAGAGGGTACAATAATCTTATTTGCTGCTGGGCATAACTAGGCACTATATTTTGTGCCATGCTCCATTTCTTGTTACAATGCTTCTGAGAGGCAGCATTCTAATCGAAATGCACAAGATTTTGAAAAAGGCATTAAAGAAATATTTTTATTAGGCAAATGGGCATTTTGGCACATATAGGTATTTTTAAAAATCCCACTAAATGCCCTACAACAGTGAAGTAGCTTAAGAATGAAGGTTTGTAATTCCTCATGGAAGAAAAGGCACTTTTTTCCCCCCCAGGTCTGTGAGACCACATGGATTTGGGCTTTTAATTTCAGGGTTATTACACCTGAAAAGCAACTCTGTGAGGAGACTTTTGCTAGTTTAAAAATCTTAAAAGTACTGTCTCACTAGGGAAGAGGCTTGGAAATAAAGGGATAAGCTAATTATTTATAATTAGGTCAGACTGGGTAGGCTGATTGCCATAATTAACACAGACTAATGACTGGCCGGGGGGATGTTAGTTTGATTTCACTTGGCTGTACCAGGTGAAATCTGGTCAAAGGGATCTCCGTTGTGCTGTGCTGGTGTGAGAGCATCCCCAGCCCAGGCTGACTGGGAGCAGGGAGTGTGTGGGTCAGGGAAGTAGATGTGGGTAACAGTGCTGGAGGGCCAGGCTGGGATCGCAGGGTGCTCCTGGAGGGCTGTGTGGGCTGGGGAAATGCTCCAAGTGAGTCAGCCCCAGCGAGGGGCTGGGTCAGGGTTTAGGGAGCTGTGCATCAAACAGCAGCACTCGACTGGAAAGAGATCTCCAGAAACTAGAGGAGTGTTCCTGCTGCTCAGGGAACTGAGAGCCTGTCCCAGTGTCCTGGGTTGTGGAGCCGGGTTTTGTGTATTCTGTTTCCATTTATTTGAAGGCCTGACGCCTCATGGTAATAGGCCATTAGCACCTTTCCCAGCCTGTACCTTCCCCCAGAGCAGTGCATCTGCATTTCTATCAGCCTATTGTGAGATACATCTCATGCCCTGGCAGTGGAGGGGAGCAGGCAGTTTGGCTGGATAAACGGAGACTCGCAGACAGGAGAGCTGCCAGTTTTTCACCCGATTTTTCCTGGGAGGAAGACCAGACTTCATTCTCACCAGACTCCACCTCACCATCCCCGGACCCCCTCCTCATCATCACCAGACTCCCTCCTCACCATCCCTGGATCTGCTTTTTCACAGAATCATCTCTGCTCCAACAGAATCACGTCTGCCACTTCAGAAGGACTCACTTTTGGGCTGCTTTCAACATCCTGAATCACAGGGTCAGGTTGTGGCTCTGACTCTGTCAGGGTTTTCCAAAATTGTTGTTTATTTGTTTATTTGCTTTTTTTGGTTGGGTGGTTTTGTTTCCTATCACATTTGTATTGTTAATATTTCCTAGTAAAGAACTGTTATTCCTCTCCCCAAAATCTTTGCCTGAGAGCCCTTGATTGCAAAATTATAATTTGGCAGGGTGTGAGGGGTTTGCATTCTCCATTCTAGGGGAACCCCAGTTCCCCTGACAGAAACCTGTCTTTCCAAACCAAGACACCCAGACTGGGCTAACCTGGGGTGCACAGACTGTGCTCGTAAATCTTGCACACAGAGGATGGGTCAGGAACGTTCCCCACCCCACAGCCACCTGCAGGGGAGGCTCAGAGAGCTCCAGGGGAAGCACAGTGAGCTGTGCTGGTGGCTGTGCCCAGTTCTGCATGACATCACAGAAAATGAGCCTGAACAATGGCCAAGTGCCTTCCAGAAATAATTGTTAATAAAGCAAAGAGAACAGAAAACAACCAGAGACTGAGCAGCTTCAGGAGAGCATCATACACGCCTCGGAAGATAGAGAGCGTGAACAAAAATCCTGACGTGTCCCTGTGCAGCTTTTCCAAATCCAAAACTGACTCAGAACTCCAGGCTGAATCCAGGCCTTCACAAGCAGGGTCACATCTCTGTTGGAATCACTGTTGCAAAGGTTAAAAGCGTTTTATGTAACTTTAGTCAGTTTTGCTCACCTTTGAGCTGTGGGAAGGGAATTGAAGTTTCTTTTCTGGGGACTGTTCCACCAGGTGAGGTCTGATGAGCTGAACATCTCAAGTAGCACAGAAGATACACAAAAGATAACAATCATCAACAACCATCCACTCCAAATATGACCCCTGGCACGGTTGGAAAAGAGGGGGGAAGAGATAGAAGAAAGGACCTAATTGGTATCACAGGATCTGGATCCGATAGGAAACCAAATACTAAGAACTGTGCAACTTGGGACCAGTGAACATTGAACCACGAATTTCTGTGGTTCAATGTGTATAAAATATGTGATAAATCTGGCAAAAATCATGTATCATGGAATCATTTTCTCTGTACAACCCAGGATATGTATGGATGAAATTATTTCCGTTGCACGTCCTGGCCGGAAAAACATCCTGGCCAGAATAAAGTAATGCCTAACACTAAAAATGTTCTGGTTTTCTAACTCTAAAAATGTTGGTGGACAGTTCTTGTTTTTCCTGAAGTTTTGGGCACACCATGAAGCCTCATTGTAGCACAGGAAAACACTTGCTCAGGTGCTTTGCTCACCAAATAGAAGTTGCCTGAGGAGAGAAGACATAAAAATGACTGGTAGAAATAATTTCACATATAGTAGGTGACAAGACAGCTGCTTCATGAGACCTTGTGTAGCTGAATAAAAAAGATTCTTTTCCATCTCTACTGACCTTAGGCCCAAATGTTTTAGGATCTCCAGGTCTTTCGTAAGTATTTGGTGAGATGATGAGGGAAAATAAATAGTCCCATCTCCATTGCTCTGATCTGAGTAATGTTGGTGCCTCTCTGGTGCCCCTTTGGAAATGTGCCTGGGTCTGGGGGTCTGTACTCAGAGTTGAAGTGGCTGTCTGAGGAAACAAAATGCTCAGAGGATCTGCAAGACCCACAGCTGTCAAAATGCACAACCAAAACACAGATTGCTGGAGCTGTGTGACAAATACAGACTCTTGACATTGATGAGCATTTTCCAATCACGTACTGCTTTCATTGAAATATTCATGGCCTCCAAAAAAGCCAAACGCAATGCTTTACAAAAATCAAAACATTTAGTTTTGACAGATTTTAGTCATATTTCCCTGCTCCTATTTGCATAAGATTTCATTTGGAAGTTTATTTCAAATTCAGGTAAACTTTCCCTTTGAACTGTACAAAAATGTTGAAATACTGAAATCCAAAATGAAGTGTTCAGTGCAGATCAAAGTAAAAGCTTCAAATATATACTTGTCCACTCCCCAAACTTTAAAAATATTGTTCTTAGAAACCTAACTTTTTTTTTTCTAATTAAAGAAAAGCAAGGCAAAACCTTAATCTGGAGGCAACATGGACAACCTCCTGATCAAACTTAGTCAGAAGCTCCCAGTGCCACAGCACTGTATGAGCATCTCTCACTAGAATGACTGCTAAAAATGACCTTGGAAATGCAAATTTGGGTGAACTCAGCTCAGTTAACTCTGGTTAACTCTGCTCGGAGGGCAGTTTTCCCTCTTGCTTCTCTGCCTGCCGCTCCCCCCGGCTGCCTCAGCGCCTCCCTTGTCAAAACCCCAATTACCCAGGGCGTTAAACGATCCCATTCCTGCAGGACTGCGGGGTGCAGAGCTCCACCGGCACCACCCGGGACCCCAGGAACAACAAGGCTGCCCTGGGTTACAGCCACAGAGCCTTTAAAGAGGGGCATTGTACCCTGCACCCCCCAGGGGATGTCAGCCAGGAATTCCCCCTTGGAGCAGCCACCGGAGGAACTGGGGCCGCAATGGAGGAGTGCCTTTGGAACTGGGGCTGAAAGAAAAGCCAACTTGCAACCGAGACTCTTCATTAAATAGGTATATCTAAAAACCAGCACCTCCACATTTTAAACTAATGATGACTTTCAGGCACGCTGTAATTACAGTACCAGTGGGAACCCATATGTCAGTGAGCTTTCAAATGGCAAAGCTGTGCCTACAAAATGAAACCATATATTCCCATTAATTGAAGCAGTTGATTTCCAGTTACACAATATTAGTTTTAATGGGGGGACTCATAGAAAGTCCATAATTTTTTTTTCTCTGTTATTGTTCTGCGATGTTAATGTTGCACAATTTAAACTGAGCTGGGTGACATTGGTGCCAGCAGGGTTGTGAATATAAGTGACTTTCAGGGTGCTTGTCTGTGAGGTGACATCAGAATAACCTTGGAGGAATGGTCTGTCAGCACTGCCTGCACGGCCTGAGCAGAAAGGATTAGGAGGAGAAAATTTGATGAGGGTGTTTACTACTAATGACTGCCTTCAAAATTGCCTTTTATCTACAGCTTTTCAAAGCATTTTCCATTCATTAAGCCTTATAAAACCTTTGTAAAACTGGTAGAAGATACAGAAATGCAGATATCTTTGTGCCAAAGCACACAGTAATACTTTGACAGAAAAGGGCAGCGGTACACACTGAACATTATTTAAAATAGGAATTGCACAATGTTACAGTGATGCTATCACTCTGTTAATTAGAGTTTGACCAGAACAGGGGAACAGTCCTGCTCTTATGAAAAATGGTGTGGAATAATCGTAAATAGTCCTCAGGGCTTCTGTTTTGTGTAGTTGCAGTGAGACAGATGTATGTTATGCAGTGATATAAAAAGAAAAAAATAGGAATATGAATGGCACCTGTTCTTTTATTATAATGAAATCTGCTTCCCAAACTGCCATCCCCAAGAGATAAAAGCAGTGAGTCAAACCTACTAAACTGCTGGGCTGAAAACCCTGAGATTTAAAAAATATTAAATGTAGGGCCTTTTTTTTTAAGAGCCTTTAGAGCCAGTTTTCCTTTTCTCTGTGGCCTCTAGAGAAAGAAAGAAAGAAAGAAAGAAAGAAAGAAAGAAAGAAAGAAAGAAAGAACAAGAGAAAGCTGAAGAAACATCCACAAAGATGTTCAGTCTGCTGGTGTTCAAGAGATGCCAGAACCAGTCATGCAGGTGCTTCAGAATGTGAGGACTGGGAAGAGAAATTGGTATTTGGAGACTCTGTTGTGGTAGTCATGAAAAACAAAGATTGATATGGGATTTTTTGGTAAGTCCGTCCTTCCTTCCTTCCTTCCTTCCTTCCTTCCTTCCTTCCTTCCTTCCTTCCTTCCTTCCTTCCTTCCTTCCTTCCTTCCTTCCTTCCTTCCGTCCTTCCTTCCTTCCTTCCTTCCTTCCTTCCTTCCTTCCTTCCTTCCTTCCTTCCTCTCTCCCACTTTCTCTCCACACAAATTCAAACTTTTTCAATAACAGGTTAATTCTCACCATTGCTGTTGAAATTCCTCCTTCCTTATAGTACCCCAAAAATTCAGCAGTTGCTATAGGAGGAATGTTTAAGGGCTCTCAATTCCATTAGTCTATCCTATAAAAACACAAGCAGTTTAATAGCTGAAGGCTGCCAAAAGATACAGTAATCTGTTGGAAACCTGAAGTTCTGTGCACGTGTCAGAGAGAGTCAATGCACATTAAGTTAAAAAAAAAAAAAAAAAAAAAAAAAAAAAAGAAAAAAAAGGCAATTTTTTTTTACTTGGAAATGACTTGTGGAAGGAACCTCAGAGAATCTCTGAATATTTTTAAAGGGAAAGACGTAACATAGAATGCACAGGATGACTTGCAGATCCAGGCATGCCTGCTCTGAGGGCTGCAGGAATTCTGTGCGTTACTGAGTGGCAGCTCCTCCCTGCAGGGCTCGGAAGATGTGGTAAGAATGAAGGGTCATCCTCACAGTGAGTAAAATGTTGCATCCAGCTTGGGTGGCTTCCAGGAAATTCTCTTATTTAGTTCTTTTGCTTATTGCTTTACCGTTTCTGCTTATTAAACCAGCCAGAGTGAAGCTCAATTTACAAATAAATAAATTGATAAATATTCAGTGATGCAGAAGAAGGCTGGATAAGAGCTGGCACACTGAGAGCTGAGGAGGAGGGTGCAAGAAGGCTCTTTGCAGCCCTCCCCCAGAGCATTTCTAATGGTTGGTAGAGGGAACCTTTGGAAACTTGCTCTTTGATTTTTGGACAGTGTGAAAATCCCCACAAAAGTCATGTAAAGACCTGACTGTGTCAATAATGGCTGTAATAAGATTGCTATAAAAAAATCAGTGAAGGGTTTTCAAGGTAAGTCAGTCCGTAAGCTTAAGAAGAAGTCAGATTTGTTTGTTTGTTTGTTTGTTTGTTTGTTTGTTTCTCAGGACTGTAAAGCTGCAGAATTGTTGATTAAGGAATCACTTGGTGGGTGAAAAGTACCCTCATTCCTGAGTGAAGTTCAGTTTGGTCATCCTGATTAAAATATTCCCATCCTGTAGTGTTAAACTACAATTTAATAGCCTGGCCTTTGGCCATTGGAATTCACTGTAGGATTTTTTTCCCCATTTTATTTTACAGCATTTTGGATTATTTAGACAACAAACAAACAACCAAGCAAACACAAAATTGCTTCATTTCACAAGAAGATGGAAACTTTCAGAAAGGTTCATAGAGCACAGATCTTTTTGCAAGGAGGATCTCGGGAAATGCTCTGGATAAAAAGGACACCAGATTCAGGGTCTTTTGAAGCATTCACTAGGCACCAAAGAGGTCTGAAGTCTTTTAAATGGTTCTTTTATAAGCCATTAGCACCAAGCTCAGTTAAAGCACTCAGCTAATTTTTAATCAGATATATGAAAAAGCATAGAATAAGAATGTGGATTTCTTTTCTGAGGCTTGCTGGCTATCATAGTGCTGGAAAAAAGGCAGCTCCATTTCAGTGCTTAATGTGCCTTAATATTGCATGACTACAAACCATTAGGTTCTTCATCTCATAGGTGATTAATTTCCAGGGAACATATGTTAAGAGAATAACATATATCCCCAGATTTCCTCCCCAAACGGTTCTCACCAAGCAATATCAGTGTTTTGTATTTACTGACACAAAAATGAAAAGAGACAGAGATGAAAACTCAGACGAATAATTTTTTCGGCAGAACTCGTTTAGTTCATTAGAGGGAAAACAAATATTTCTCAAATTTCTGGGATGTTCTGTGAAGCAATATGGTGGTGATGAGGAAAAAAAAATGCAGCTAGCTTAATGTGAGCATGAATTGCATCATCATTGTTCCCTGACCTGAAACTGGGTAATACAAGTTCATAAAATTACTATAACTTCTTAGGAAAATACCCTATTTAATCTCTTTTCAAATAAGCAGAAATGTCATTATGTTGCCCCTTTCCTGCTTTTAACAGACAGCTCAGTGCTCAGGCTCCTCTGTGGGGGCTGATGCTGAGCCTGGGGAGGACAGGGACAGGATGGGAAAATTGTCTGCCCAGACTCCTGAGAGAATTTGGCTGCCAAGTGCTAACAGGTTTTCATTGACCATCTGTAAACTGAGTTTTATTCCCCTCCTCCCCACCCAGGCTTAGGCATCTTCTACCGTGGCATGGGTTTTCTTAGGGCAGGATCAGTGATGACTGGACGTGGTTATCCAGGATCCTGCCAGCTCCCACAGCCCAGCCCCCAAGCAATGCTGACATTCCATATGGAAATTATTGCTAGGATTCTCTTCATCTTAGCTCCACCTTTTCACTGAAACTTTTCACCTGCTTTATTCCTGCAAAACTTGATGATTTTTGAACTAAACCAGGAAAAAATTAGTCTAAATAGTTTATGTTTGACAACTTATGAATGTCTCTGTGTGTGTCTGTCCAAAGCAAATCTTCACTGTGAGGTTCCAGCACTGTCTCTGGTTATTGTGTAAGGACAGCCCAATATGATTTTCAAGTTATTGTCAGTGCAATTATTTGAAAAACTATGTACACCTAAATTTGTCTTTAAACTTCCTATTTATTGTGTAAGCTTTCAACATATGGACTTAAATATCAGTATTGAAGTCATCTATTTCACCTGTCTCATTAAAGAATTATATTTAAGAGCCACAAGAATCTAAGGGTTATATAAAATTGTATCCACTATTTATGTATTATTGTCTCCAACACATATGTCCTTTCCATATGGGATGTTCTCACTGTACAGAACATGGTCGCTTCCAAGTATAACTCAACAGAAGCACTCAACCTTTGATTTTAAAACTGTGATCATCCCCACTTTAACAGCCCACGTTGGGAGGAGATTCCAGATTGGGGGGGGGGGGGGGGGGGGGGGGGGAGGGAAATAGCTGCCAATCTGAATGAGGAAGAGCGTCGTCAGATGGCAGGGAAGTATTTGTATGAGTTGTATTAACAGAAACATTGACCTTTACACACTCCAAAACAAGCCAGATGGGCCTTGGAACACAGCACCCGTTTGTCGAGCAAAACTCCTGAATCATCTCAGGCAGTGTTCAAACACAGCCAGGAGAAGCCTGAACACAAAGATCTCCCCTAAAATACAGCCCTGAAGCAGTGAAGTCGCACCAGGTTTTGAGGTAACTGCTATTCAAACCTTCAAATCCTAGGCAATATTTTGTCGCATAAAATTCGGCCTGTCGATAGTCTGGGACAGAAAACAGATGGGCTGCAGTTTAGCTTTGCAGTAAGAATCCAAATTCAATTCTCTGGCTTGTTCTTAAGAGAGTTAATGAAAGTTGAATACTCTGGCAGCCCCTAAAACCCTCTGTTTTCTGTCACTGGTGTCGGAGACAGGAATGCAAAAGAACACACTGAGATCAGCAGCAACAGCCGAGGTTTTATTGTTGGGCGCTCCCTTTTATAGGGGTTTCAGATTTCCAGTGCTTACAAACGTGATTGGTTAAGGGTCTTAACCCCGCCCAGATCACTGGCCAATGATATGGGTGCACTACGGTTCAAAGGGATTGGCCGGCGTCCCCGTGTGAGTTTGAATCCAGCCAATCATGAACGCACGCGGGGCTTGTTTACTTCTGTTCTCCAATGAGCTGGGCTGGCCGAGCTGCTGTCTGTTATGGCCAAATTATCTCTGCAGCTACAGACCCGCTGAAGTTCTCACAGCTTTCTTTCTCTTTTCCTTGGCAGGGTGAGGTTATTCTGTACTAAATTTGCATATGGCCACTTTTTTCCCTAGAGTAAGTCCAGTGATTCATCTGACCATATTTCTGGTGGATAAGGGCCCTAAACTTCAGGAACTTTGCCCTCACAGACAATCCCCGTGCTCCTTGCAGCTCCTGCAAGTGAACCAAAGGGACTTGCAGAAGTGAGCAATGATTTAGTATTTACCCTGTATATTCATTAAACTGGTGAGGGTGATATTCTGCTCCTCCATGACAACACTGATCTTTAACTGAAACAAATTAAACTTTCTTAAGGGAGAGAACACACTGAGTTGTGGATGTTTGTGGCAGGGATATTAATAGAGTGCTCAGGGTGGCAAAGAGAACACATTTTAAATGGAATCTAAAAAAGATCAAGAAAGAAAACACCATCTTTCAGGGAAAACAACAAGAGAAAGCCCCAGACAAATTATGCATGTAACCTTTGCTGTGAGTAGCATGAGTAGAGCAGAAAATGTACATTGGGTTCTGCTTGGAGAACTTGGAGGAAAGGAACAGCTCATGTGTCAAAACTCAGAGCTAAGAAAACAACACAAACATTGCAGCCTTCTGAGTTTAAGTGATGATGGGATTCAACCTGACAGACTCATTTTGAACTTTCTGAGAGAGGTGGAAAGTCTTTGCCAGATAAATAACTCTGAATTTGGCCCATTAGGAACAAGAGCCTTCTTCCAGCTGGACACTGCTTCCCTGTCATTCCACTGTGAGCACGGAAGCTTTCCTGAAGGAAGGACTGCAAGGATTTATCCTGCCTTCTGTTTTCTGACCTGCCTGACTCCCTGCTCAAACAGCAGCAATGTGCTGAGCCCCAGAGCACAAGAGGGCTGGGAAGGAACCCAGCAGAAAGAGGATGAGAGTTTTCAGGGGTCTGTCACTCTTCTTAAAGATCAGTGGGCTCGTGAAGTAGAGGGATTTTAAGAGCTTCACAGTAACATCTGAAGCCAGCAGGGATCTGGATTCTTTCAAATGTTGCACCCTCAACAGAACTGCAGAGCCTGTCAGCAGAGCTGGCCCCACTCACCAGGGTATAGAGGGGCCCTGTGGCACAGAAACCAACCTGCTCCCCATAGCTGTGTGTCCCCTGGCTGTGCTCTGGAGCTGGGTCTCCATCGTGGCCATGCAATCAAAGTGGTGGCTGAGGTGAGCGTCGAGGCCTGAGACCCTCCCACTCCCTCACACGCAGATTATCTCTCTTGCCTTGTTGGCTTTGATTTCTCACCCCATAGGACATTGAGCCAATCAGACCAAAAGCACCTTGCCTGAATCTTTTCTTCTCCCACTCTCCTCTGAAACAGTTTTCAGGACAAAGAGTAAAGGTCTGGGAGACCAGGATGGTTTAAGGTGAGCTCCTCCTCCTTCCCCTTCTATCCAGCATTTCCAGGCAGGCTCCCTTCCTTAGAAATGCTTCTGTCTCCTTGTTTCCTGGCTCCCCAAACTAAAAGATGTTTTTTCTGGCTGCAAGGTGGTGGTTTTGGTGGTGTGGTCACAGCACATCATTCTCTTGGCAGATGCAGATCTGCATTGGCTCACCTCCACTGCTGCCAGGGCAGCCCAGGTGTCCCATCCACTGGGCAGAGTGCCCTGAATCTCTCATCCATCAGTGGCTATTCCAGCTTGTGACTCCCAGGAATACTGAATAAACACTTTGCCCTCCAAGTGTGCAGCCAGCACAAATTGGGAGCAGAGGACAATGACACCTGTGGGGTGTGAGGGAGGTCACAAGAAAGGACCCAGCCTGGGCTGGTGGAGATGGACGATTCCAGCATCTTCCACAGCACCATCAAACAGCAGACTGCTCCTGGGCCTGGCTCACCTCTGGAATGTGTGGTGGGAAGGGGCCATGCTTGCAGTGAGTTGCTGGCATGTGGCTTCCTACACTGCATGGGAAGGGTTGGTTCAGGCTCTGAGTTTTATAGGTGCACTGGGAATCTAATGCTCTTTTATTAGCACGCTCCATGCTGACCTCCAGCTAAAAAAAGAGACTTTCATTTCATCTCATAATCCACCAAGGGCAAATAAACAGTCAGAAATTCTACTCTTTCTTTTTCCACAACTCTCATTAAAACTGTGGTCTCTGTTATTACCATGCAGACATTTTGCACTAGTTTTTATTACAGTCAAGTACAGATGCCCTTTGTATTTTCAGGCAGAATTAATAGCAAAGCTTTTTTGCTAAAGTTTCTGATTATCTGCTGTGGCTGAGAGCACTTTGCCAGCAATGGTCTCCTTGGAATATTCAGGGTTATGCACAGCTTTTAATTCTTTAATAAGTTTGGCGTTAGATAGCTTGTGTACGCTGTGATCTCACTTGAAAAGCAGCCAGCAGACTTTGAACATGCCTGTCCACTTCTCCCAGCACCCAGCCACTGGTCCAGCATTGGGAACCTGAAGCTGCTGATGCAAAAGGCACATCATGGGTTTAATTTAGGAGATTTTACAATGAACATTGGGCACAGCACCAGCCATGCCCTGTGTCCATGCTTTTGGTGCTGCTGTGGCTCTGTGCTCTGTAGGATGGCTCTGTGCTCTGCAGGGTATCTCTTGTGTCCTGTAGGATGGTTCTGTTCTCTGTAGGATGGCTCTGTGCTCTGCAGGGTATCTCTTGTGTCCTGTAGGATGGTTCTGTGCTCTGTAGGATATCTCTGTGCTCTGTAGGGTGGCTCTGTGCTCTTCAAGATATCTCTCGTGTCCTGTAGGAGGGCTCTGTGCTCTGTAGGATATCTCTGTGCTCTGTAAGGTGGCTGTCTGCTGTGTAGGATGGCTCTGTGTCCTGTAGGAGGGCTCTGTGCTCTGTAGGATATCTCTGTGCTCTGTAAGGTGGCTGTCTGCTGTGTAGGATGGCTCTGTGTCCTGTAGGAGGGCTCTGTGCTCTGTAGGATATCTCTGTGTTCTGTAGGATATCTCTGTGCTCTGTAGGATATCTCTGTGTTCTGTAAGGTGGCTCTGTGCTCTGTAGGATGGCTCTGTGTCCTGTAGGATATCTCTGTGCTCTGTAAGGTGGCTCTGTGCTCTGTAGGATGGCTCTGTGTCCTGTAGGATATCTCTGTGCTCTGTAGGATATCTCTGTGTTCTGTAGGATATCTCTGTGTCCTGTAGGATATCTCTGTGCTCTGTAAGGTGGCTCTGTGCTCTGTAGGATGGCTCTGTGTCCTGTAGGATACCTCTGTGCTCGTAGGATATCTCTGTGCTCTGTAGGATGGCTCTGTGTCCTGTAGGATATCTCTGTGCTCTGTAGGATATCTCTGTGCTCTGTAGGATGGCTCTGTGTCCTTCAGGATGGCTCTGTGTCCTGCAGGAGGGTGCTGGCCTTGCTGCTCCCACTTGGAGGTGGCACAGGAGAGGGGAGGAGAGGCAGCAAAGAAGAAAAAGAGCTTCAGTTCTGATCTGTGTGCTGGAAGTGTGCAGGGCCAGGCTGGGCAGGGGCTCTGAGCAACCTGGCAGGGGCTCTGGTGAAATGTGTCCCTGGCCACGGGGGGGGGGGAACTGGATGAACCTCAAGGCCCCTTCCAACCCCAATCATTCTGTGATACTTTGGTACAGTGGCTGGACAGTAGAGGCTGACCTTGCTGGAGATTTACAGGGTCTCTCAATATAACAAATTTCTGCTGATTTTTTCTTTCTTTTTCAAAATATTGTAAATCAGCTCCTACGTCTTTTTGTTTGTTTGTTTTTACCCCTACTACAGTTGTGTATTTTTACTTAGGTGAGTGAAACAATCACTTCTCTTTGGGTGGCCATGACAAAAAATCTGCCTGTCTGTTCTTAGTGGGGGACTCAGGTGTTACTGGAGGAATTTTCCTCATCAGAGGAGTGGTTCTTGACACCCGGCACTCCAGAGCAGTCTGCAGTGCAGTGGCAGCCTGGGTGGGCACACAGTGTCCATACTGCTTCATTTAATGATGTTTAAACACAGTGTGACTCAGCAGCCTCCAGGAGTGTGGGAGCACTTGGATTCCAGCAGTGCTGCCTCATTACACTGCCTGCTCTGAGTGCCACCATTTACTCGCAGTAGTAAACACCGTGCTAGAGTGTGTACACAGGATCCAAGCTTTACAAAATGATACAATTATGAGAACTGAACAATCCTGAGAGACTGTGCTTACTGAAAAGCATTTGCTGGAGCATTGTGTAAAGCCACAGAAATGGGCAGTTGTTGGATGTAAGGAGCCTTTCCGAGGGTTTTTACCCAGATAAAGTTCTGATAGAAATTAAATGTCTGAGATTAACTATGATTCATTAGGGAACAAAACTGCAGAACTTGGGGCAGTGAGCCATTCTGTACCTGAGCTCCTCTAAGACTCTCAGCAAGGGTGACAGATGGCTGGATGAGGACAGCTTTTGAAGCGTAGATTTCTGCTAAATCAATGGACAAGATTTATCAAATTTCCAGTCATTTCCCAGAGCTTCTGCCAGACCCCACAAACAGCTACTCTTTCATTCATTCTGTGCTAGGGCCACATAACAGGAGAGAAAATTGTGTTCTCTGAGGTTTTATACTTTAGGGCATCACACTTTCCATTTTAGAAAGCAAAGAATGTAAACAACAGTTTTGTTTCTATGTCTGGCCAATGTACAGCAGGTCCAGAATCAATAACAGAAAATGTTCCTGAAAGGCCCAGCAGACCTCAAAGAGATAATGTGGATTGGCCATTAACAGTAAGTCATTATGGAACTTATTAAGTGAAGCCTTGGGACTGTCATAGAGCCTAAAGGTTGACATAAATTTTTCATACACATTGAACTTTGCTAAATGTGCTTGCATTTGATTAATGATGACTTTCTCTTTTAGTGTGCTAATAAGAAGGAAAATGTGAGCTGGGGCTGCAGCAGGGAGAAGGGGCTCCTGGAAGGAAGGGCAGTGTTGGCAGCAGGAGAACAATAGGGCTTTCTAGAGATGCCCTGCCAAGCAGGAGGGAGCTTATTACTCTGTGAAAAACTGCTCCCTACCACCCAGAGACAGGCCACTGAGCCCAGCATGAAAGCCAGTTTTGTAATTGGGGAAGTAAAAACATCATAGCTCCAAAACACTGGTGGAAAAATCCACCACCCAGCCCCCTAAAGCACTCATATATCACAAAGAACAACCAAAACACCCAACCTCAGCCCCTTAAGTCCTCCACATATCACACAGAACAATACAGAACAGCTTCTTATTCAGCAAGAGAGAGGAGTGGTGTGTCTGCAAGTCCTGCTGGAGACAGAGCTGCAGGAAATTTGCCTTGGCAGCCAATGCAGTGAGTCACGGACTCATGGAATGATTTAGGTTGGAAAAGAAGACAACAACAACAAAACAAAGCCTTCACTTGCAGCTAGGTCTGGACAACAGCATATGGATTTGTTCAGTTAAAATAAACATGTTTTTTCCCTTGTTTGGAAGTAGAACAAAAAGGGAAAGCAATCAGCAACCTCAGTCCAAAGCAGTCACAAAGTCCAAGATTCTTTCACTAACCACCAAAAACGCAAGGCATGCCCTAAAATTCAATCAAAATTGAAATCTTAAAAAAACCCTACAGGGTAAGGTTTTTGGGGTTTGTTTTTCACTTTCTAGTTTTAAAGTTGCTAAAGGTCAAACTTTTAAGCTTTTATTTTGTTTTATTTTAAAAGAGCACCCCTTTGAACAAGTCTGCCAAACAGCCATAGCTAAGAGGACTCAAGATAAAATCTTCTCCTAGCTTAGACAGCTGAGCAATCAGGTCTTGGTCCTGATTTTACAAATACAAAAGGAAGAAGAAATACAGAGAACAAGAGATGTGGCTATTCCATCTCCTGGCAGTGTGGGGTAGAAGACAATGATTGATTCCCTATCACCACCAGCTATAAATTTGCCACTCTAGAGCAATTTTTCCCCAGCCATGGAATGCTTTACCCACAAGCCTGGTTGGTGTTTCAGCTGTTCTTGTTGGTGCAGTTATGAACTGCTGCAAATGGACTAAACAAGTACAGAAAGCAAAAGGGGAAAAAAAAGTATCAGATTTTGAGTTTGGCAGTTACAGAACTCACAAGGACTTTGAAAATCTTGGGTTCAATTCCCTGCTCCAGATAATATTTATTTATAAAACACAAACTGGCTTTACTGAAAAATCTAGAAGATTCTTGAGAAAGACCTTTGCCTGACCTGGAAGGAGTTCTGAGAGTCACCCACAGTCCAAGCAAGTCTCTCCCTCTTTGTGTTGAGTGTTTTCTTTCCATGAGGAAACATGAAAAGCTCCATACCCTCTGCAGACCCCAGACATGGATCAGGAGCTGTCCCCGACATGCACATCCACCCAGCAGGAGAAGGAGGTCTGGGGCATCAGCAGAGCCCCCCGTGTGTGCACACACATGAAGTTCCCTGTGGGGCAGGGCAGGACACTCACTGTGCATGTGGGATTTGCAACTCATTAAGGGAGGGAGTAGCAGAGATCTGGAATTGGTGAGCAGGCAAGGCCCAAGATTTCATGCAGAAGTACAATAAAAAAGTTTTTCAAATGACTATGAATCCATGAATTGGAATGGGCTAAAACTGATTTATGACTTGGGTAATTGTAGCCAGTCCAGCTCAGTCAGGTTTCAAAGAACCTTTCTAATCAAACACAGAGATCAGTGATAATAAATAATGGAAAACTTGTGCACTTGCATGCATGGAATGGAACTAGGTCAAGATGGTTTAGTCTCAACCTAAAAAAGTGAAAACAATAGTAGAGCTCCAGGGACCTGCAGCTCACTCCCTGAAAACTCACTCAGTCCCTTTCACAAACCATTCCTTTTGCTTTTCCCTCTCTCATATTTTTCTTTTTTTTTTTTTTTCTTTTTCCTTTCCCTATTTTTATTTAGATCAAAGGCCAAAGGGAAAACTTGCACAAGTCCTACCTGGATTTTTGCTTACTGACCCTTCCATTAAAAAATTCTGACAATGCAGCTAGATGGGGAAGACATACAAGAATTCCTCGCTTTTGGGTCCCTAAGATTGTCCCTTTATGGCCCTTATTTAAATTCCCACTCTTTTCTTTCTCTCTGAGCTTACCAGCAGCAACATGGTAAACTTCAGCATTTTATTTTGCCAGTCAGTCAACAACATGGAGCCAACAGAGCCTTCAAGCTCTTTAAAAAGCTGGAGTTGTAACAGTCTCTGGGGCAGGATCTTGCTTGAGATCACAGAAATGCTGGTGGTGAGCTTGCAAGCTTGTACCCCTTGACATGGTATCCAAGATGCTTGAGATCATGGCAGGAACATGGCAAAGGCCATCTGAGAATTCCCAAACCAACCTCCCCTTCCCTATCACTGCACATTGGGAGAGCTCCCTTAGCAACCAGGCCTGCACTCGCTTCTCTAATTGCTTCTTGCCAGGAGGAGGAACGGTGTTCCAAGGCACTGCAGAGACATGGGAAGGAAGCAGCACTTCAGCCTCTGCTCTCCTGGTGACACCCAGCTAGACCAGGAGCTGAGCAGCTCTGCCAGGTGGAGCTCAGAGACTCATGATGCCAGAATTTGCTCAGCTCACAAAAAAAAACCCCTCTGGTAAGGTCATCTTGTCTGTTCCTGATGGTGTTTGGAAGGGCGCTGTTGTAGCCCCGCCAATGATCCTCAGGCAGGACTTGCAATAAGGAAAACTGGCCAAAGCACCACCTGTGTTTGCCACCGTCCCCTGCCTTACCTGGCTCGGCTGTGGTGATCCTCCTTGTGCTGCGGGTTTTCTCCAGACCTGCTGAGGCTGTAATTAACCTTTCAGTTGTCTTCCATGGATGTGAGGCTGTGTCCTTGGGGAAGGCAGAGCCACTCTGCTAAAGCAAGTGGAGCGGGTGAATCCCTTCCCAGGTGGCTCGGATCTCCAGGAGCGCTCAGCAGCCTACGGGCTGCATCCCTCTGCTCTGGGATGTGCGGTGACCGGCCCGGGGCCGCCGGGCTGGGCTGGGCTGGGCTGGGCTGGGCTGGGCTGGGCTGGACTGGGCTGGGCTGGGCTGGGCCGGGTTTTACCGGGCTGGGATTACAGCCCTGCCGCTCCCGCCGGGCCGCAGCCAAGGCCAACGCCAGGCAAGCTTCTGTGGCAGTCCCAGAACGTGCTGCTCATCCCAGGTGCTGTCGACAGTCCAGAGTGAGGATAATTCCAGCATTTCAGGGCTGGCCTTGGCTGAGATTAGCAAGCCTAACTTTAAAAAGCGCTACCATAATTGCATGTTCACTGGGAAGAGGAAAAACAATCAAATGAAAAAGGACAAAACCAGCAGGGAGAGAAAATTTATTTCCAAGCATCTACGAGAGTGCTACAAACAATAGAGACTAAAACTCAAAGCATTTGAAACTATTAAAAAATGTAGTTGACAATGTCCTTCTTAAAAATTAAACATAAAAATGTAGAAAATGCAGTTATTAATTCTAAAACTTGCTCAAAAGGGAAATAAATCCAGATAGCATCAATGAGGATGGAGTCCTACAAATTACCTTTTTTTTTTTTTAACTTTATTTCAATTTGTTAATCTGTAAAGTGATACTCATTTATTTTCCTTTTTTTTTTTTTAAATGTTTATTTAAATTTATAATGGAGAAATGTGCAAATCTAGCAAAATATTCTTTGGATTATCAACAGAGAAAAATCAACAACCAAAGAAATTTGAACCAAGTTAATAATAAACTAAAGAATTATATAGAACGCATACGGCTATAATAAAGTCAAATATTACAATAAACATTGTAGAGCAAATCTGCTAATTTAGCAAGGTCTGCCTTATAAAACAGGGATAGAATGGGACAAGTAAATATGTTATGGATATAGAGCTGAAACATCAGTCATCATTTTAAGGAGTTAAATTTTAATCTAACTACATATATGGGGGATCTTCAGAAAAGCAACACACCAACAAATAAGATTTTCTCTCAGATCAAGCAGTTTGGTACCTGACTGCAAATGAAGGACATGGTCTGTAAAATGAATGTAGGAAAACGTAGATAATTTCTATTTATTGCCTCTTCCCATATTGCAGCTGCTGATGTCTGACCCTAAACAGCCAGCTAAATTAAATTCAGCAGAGGTACAGCTGTACACAGACGCAGAAAATGTTGATGTGCAGAATATATCCCAATCCCTTGCTCCTTCTGAATGAATATTAAAAAAAAAAAAGAAAAAAAAGTCATAGATCCCTTTTTGGATTAAAAATATGCATTACAAAGAACAACTCTGAAAGCACTCTGTTTTTCTGTTGTCACCAATTAAAATATCTCCCTATCAGCAGATAATGCTATTCTACTGGAAATTAAAAAAAAAAAAAAAAAGGAAAAAAAAAGAAAAAAAAAAAAAAAAAAGAAAAAAAAAAGAAGAATTAAGTGCTGGAATCTTAATTACTACTCAGGTAAGGTAATTGTCAGGTAGAACAGTCCTTAGGGAAGTCACAGCTAAACTGGGTCAGATTTCAGTCTCTAGAACCCACAGAAGCTCAGCACAGACAGGGGAACTCACAGGGCTGGAGTAAAGTGTAAGTACAGAGTACTCCCGTCCACTCACAAAGTCACTCCTGAAACCTCGGGAATCTCTAAGATATAAGATAAATGCATATTACATGGGAAATATTAAAAAGTATTACACTTAATTTAATCCAGGAAACACAGTAGGACTATATGATGATTCTTACTGTGTTCTGGGAGCAGCCACAAGCTGTAGATAGAGAGGGTACAAAATGTTCACCAGACGTTACATTTGTCTTAATCTAAAAAACATTTGTAAAATGTACTTGATTTTTAAATAATCACTTAACAAGGCAACAAACCAACTACAAACACATAATAAATAAGGCTATTAAAAGGTCACAATTGTAGTAAATTAGTCAGAACTATAAATGGGACATTAGAAACACTATGCTTTTCCTTATATGCTTAATAACCAGAACAAGAATTAAAAAAGAATCAGTTTATTTCAAAGTCTGCTTCTTATATTGAAGCACATATTAAAGCAACAGTACAATGTTCATAAAATATAAGTGTGATGCTGTAACATTTCTTACATGTCAGAATACTGATATTTGTATGTATACTAAAATAAGAATTTTAAAATTGTACAAATAGATACATTAAAAATGACATAGAAATAGGGCGCCTCCCACCTCAACAAGACAGAGTTTTTATATCTGGCACGTATTAGTTCAAGATGAAAGAATAAGCAAAAAGATTTACAAGAATCAGCAGTAACAAGTTTGATGCTCAAGAGACATAATAATTGTACATTGTACTGTACATACATCATATGGATTTAAGCTGGCTGAATATTATATATTTCAAGTTTAAAAATGCACTACCATATAGAGTGTCCATAGTTTAAGGCGAAATTACAGCTCAGAACTGTTATCTTTTCTAATTTGTGGAAGCTTCTTTGACATAAAAGATTTAGATGTTCGTAACACATAAAAGATTTCCCTTATTGTAGGTTCACTTTTAGCATTTTCCTTCATTTAAATATTTTGCATTTCTTAAGTGGGTTTTTTCCATTAGTGAAGCTGGCAGCCAACTTCCAGATTTGCCTTTTGTAGGAAAAGGTACTTCACAGTATTTACCACTTTCACGTCCTTTTTTATCAAAGGAATCTTCTCTGTCAAACTTAAATGTTTAAATGAGATTTTTCTTGATTTTTAAAAAAATACCTGCTTACATTTCCTCTGGATTCTTCAGAACTTCGGACACAGTTCTTAAGGCCAAATCTTAAACTTTATTGTTAAGAATCATCATCGAAAGTGTCTTTGGAGCCATATAAGTCTGCAAGTTTCTTAAACCGAGGTCCCCAGTTCTGTAGATAGTCATAGTCCAAGTCAGAATCTGTTGTCGCTGACTCCAAGGAGCTGAGGGACCCAGCCACGGAGCCCCTGCCCTCGTAGCCATAGATCTGGATGGAGTCATAGGGAGGGGCAGTGGGGTCGTTGTCAGCCTCCTGTATCCTGGTGTTGATGAAATCATCTACGTCCACGCTGTTGGGCGCGGGCCGCAGCCCGGGCCTGGGCAGGTACTGGTACTCGGGCTTGATGTCCTTGCGCGGGATGAAGCCGTTGATGCCGTCGGGGTTCTGCAGCGTGGCGATGTCAAACGCCTCCGTGTCCTCCTCGCCCCCGCCCTCGTCATCGTACGTGATGATGTTCTCCCGCACGTCCTCCTCCTCAAACACGATCAGGGGTTCTTTCTTCTGCCTCTTCAGGGTTACGAACAGCACCACGATGACTGGGGAGAACAAAGCCTGGGTTAGACGGCACGGTCCAACAGCAGCTCCTTTGTAAGTAATTATGCATCCCCGAGCCCTCGGCTTTCCTGCTGGATTGTTGCAAACTTCTGCATTCTTAGTGCTCCTTACTAGGTAAAAGCAGCGATGTTTGTACACAGAACTGTACACACTGATCTGAGGCTTTCTGTCTGGGCTGCATGCCACTGCTCTTACTAATTGCTCATTACTGCAACACTAATTCAAGGGAGGTGTTTGTAGGGTCCCCAGTGCTGCAGAACGCTGTTACACTGCCTTTTAGCTGCCCAAGCACATGAATATCTGCAACAAAACAAAGAGGAATCTTTATCCTCTCCCGCATGCCCGAAGCTTAACTCTAATTCTAGGTGTCATTTCCATTGAAATAGAATATTTTTAAGCAACACCTCCAAATGTATTTGTTTTTGTGTTCTCGCTTCAAATGTCTATAAAATAAAGTATATGAGAAAAGAAACACTATAAAATACTAGAGGGAAATTAGAAAATATTGTATAATCTTCTTCAAATCATCAGGAAATATTTTGCAGCACTTTCTTAAAAGCAGGTCTTCTAAGCCACTCGTCTGTCTTCAGCACAAGTTGGGTTTGAGGGAAATAGCTGGCAGGGGCCATTAATCCTGGCTGACCTCAATAAGGAACTTGTCATCCAGGGAAGATCAAAAAACTTAGAACTGTATGTCATGACCATTAAGCAGTGTCCCTGATTAACTGGCATTAGGCCACAGGAGGACATTCTCCAAGCACATCTACACAAATTCACTGGTGTTTGCTATTGAAGGCATCACAGACGCCCATTATGGTTTAGGATGGAAGAGACCATGATGCTTACCTAATTCCACCCCTGCCATGGGCAGGGACACCTCCCACTGTCCCAGGCTGCTCCCAGCCCCAGTGTCCAGCCTGGCCTTGGGCACTGCCAGGGATCCAGGGGCAGCCACAGCTGCTCTGGGCACCCTGTGCCAGGGCCTGCCCACCCTGCCAGGGAACAATTCCTGCCCAAGATCCCAGCCAGCCCTGCCCTCTGGCACTGGGAGCCATTCCCTGGGTCCTGTCCCTCCAGCCCTTGGCAATTGTCTCTCTCCATCTTTCCTGCAGCTCCCTCAGGCCCTGCAAGGCCACCCTGAGCTCAGCCCAAAGTCTCTCACAGCCAAGCAGATCGGTACTCCCTATAAAAATAAAAGCTGAAAAATTAGGATTCATTTCTCCATCTCGGAGCTGAGGTCAGGATTACTTTTTTAACCTAAGTCCAGACAAGCGGCAAGGGAAGAAAGCTTTCTACCCAAGAGGATGACGATGCAGGCCAGGATGGCGATGAGGGCGCCGGTGCTGAGGCCCGCGTTGAGCACGTAGGCCTCGGCGTTGCAGGAGAGCAGGGAGCCGCCGCCGTCGCAGCCGCAGACGCGGATGGTCAGCGTGTTGGTGCTGCTCAGCGGGGGCACGCCGCCGTCGCTGATCACGATGGGCAGGAGGTACAAATCCTGCTTCTGGCGGCTGAAGCCTTCCCGCCTGACCAGCACGCTCGCTGTGTTGTCTGGTTGGAGGAGAGAGAGAGAGAGAATCGTTGTTAATTCTTCCACAGAGTTGCCCTCTTAGCAGCTATTGAAAAGGGAATTATCTCTCTGCAAATTATCTTGCAGTTTTCAGGGGCTTTAGCATTATTTCTACAATAAGCCAGTAGAAAGTGTCGCCTTTCTAAGGATGTGAGAGCAATTACAGGATCGTATTTAATTCATACAGCACCACACTCAGTTTTAATTCTTTAATTAACACAAGCAACACAGATAATCTCTGTCTGATAGCACGTTTTAGTACCTGTAACTTTCTGAGAAATTCACAATATTTTTTCAGCTACCCAAAAGGCTGGACTTTCTTATTGCCATCTGAGCTGGTTTTAGTGTCTCTCCAGAATTAAAGCTTTCAATGCAGGGTTTAAACCCGTATCTCCTATGTGTGTTCTTGAAGTCACATCTAAAAAGCATAGTAGACAGAGATCTGTCCCCAAATGGGCTCTGATAATCAAAGTCCCACCAAAACAAAAGCCAATATTTGCTCTGTATGAACAAATTTGAGCCTTGTTGTTTCAGTAAGAAATGCTGAAGGAAAAAGTGTTTTATCAGAATTTGGTTTTCACCCAAACTTCCAAAGCCAGAATTCAGAGAGCTTGATCATACATGCAGTATGTCTGGGCACATTTTGAATTACGTGGATCTGAGGAAGAGTTAAATCACAGAGTCAAAAATACCCTGAATTGGAAGGGACCCACAGGGATCCATCCAAGTCCTGGCAGTATTTCTGTAATTGTCCTATTCCCATTGTCCTCATGAGAGGTGACCTGCCATGGTGCAGGGGACAACAAATGAGCTGCTGTCTCAGTACAGGATATTCTGGATGGTCCTGCACACTTCCTCTGGCTAAAGCCTTGGAAAGGGGATGGTGTGAGATGCCACTGTCCCCTCACTGGGCTGAGGCAGCCTGTGCTTCCCCCTGCAAGGGGAACACCAACAGGGTTCCCTTGTGCCTCTCCTTTTCTCTCTCAGCTCAGCCTGAACCAAAGTTTATAACAGCTGTAAACATCCCAAAGTAAATAAAGTGAAGCAATCATATCCATGGTTTTCAGACCTTCAAAAGCCAGTTTAGATTGGAGATTTATTTCACACAACCTTTCCTTTCCTGGCTTGCCATGTTCTTTATTTTTCACTATATAACAGAAAAGGGGAAAAAAAGACTGGTTCTTTTATCTGCTGAGGGAGGGATGTTCACCTCCGAAGGTACCCACTTTACTGCTGCCTCAGGCTTCTGCAGATTAATCGTTTTCCTGTTGAAGAGTCAGCATAAATCCCAGAATTTAATAATGCAAACCATAAAACCTCTCCTAATGATCTAACCACTGTGATTTCCATGGAAGTCTGTGAATAAAATATACCCAAAGAGAAGCGTTCTTGCCTTGCGTTAACCACCCTTGCAGGCAGTGCCCGATGTAGGACAAGATCTGAAACTGCTCTCAAATTTGGTGAATCTATGGGATGAGAAGGATGTTTGCACTGCTTGACTCTCCCAGGAACTTCACCAAAAGGATGACTATTTTAGGTAGGAGCTGCTTGTTACACAGCAATGGGTCCATCCCCCATATCTACCCCTGTCCTGCCAGCCCACGCCCCTGAGTGGTCACCTGGGCATGACACAACTGTTGCTTTTTGGAGTCACAAAAACAACTGGATAGAAAACAATTTGTTAACTTCTCCTTTGCACAATGTCACATTTGCTAACGGCAGAGATGCTGATAAAGATCTGATGTTTATTACTTGTGGCTCTTGGAGGTGCCCTTTGTCTCTCTCAGTCCTTCTAATCTCCTGAATGTTTACACTCACCGTCTAAACTTTGAGGCACAATTTTTTACAGGACCTTGGTGATATCAGTGCCTGTGTGACAGGAGCCTTATTTTAGGAGTTTAAATTAATGGGCTCGTAACAATTTGGTACAAATAGGAATACAACTTCCAATATCTATTAACCTATCAACTAACTTGAACTAATATATTGATCCAGAATGAAACTATTCCACAGAGTCCTCTAAAATGCACTTAATAATTCATTTCCTCAATGGGAGACCCAAGATCTGTTCCACTTAATGAAAAATCACAACAGGGCAGATTATTCTTGTGGCAAAAACATTTGAACGTTAACAGGGGGCTGTGCTGCAGCTGCCTTGAGGCTGCAAATGCACTGTGTAAGGAATGACAATACCATATATTAGTATATTTAGTCTTTGGCTATGCAATTTTTATCATAGATTTTATTTTTCTTGCATTTGTCAGCCGAAATGGTATTCCTAATTAGAAATAAGAAAAGGATGGCAAATTATTTAGCTGTTATACAGATTGGCCTTGCCCACTGCAGTCACTTGCATTAAACAAAGCTGATTTTGATCCAATGGCTGATTTATCTGTTTCAATGGGAAGTGATTTTTAGTTTAACATAAATTTTTGAAATGAAAAATCCAATCAACATGCCTGGCTAAAGTTTAAAAACTACTACAATACATCAAGCCTAAAAGGTCATTTTTTAATATTTTCCTTTTACTGTTTATGTTCACTTCTCACATTTAGAAGAAACATAATATCCATAAGAGGAAAAAACCCCTTTCTTACCTAGATAAAAGATAACATATAATCCTAGCTAATATTCTCATTCTTGCTTTTTTATTATTTTCATGGCCCAGGAGTAGAACTATAATCCTGGTAAAATGGCATTTTTTAAGCCAATCGAAGTTAAATGTCAATACCAGCTTAAAACTATTACTTAACACATATGGGAACTACTTGACTGTCAGTCCTAATGAACACAATGGGGGTTAGCACAAGAAGGAAAAGAACAGTAATCTCAAGGCCATTCCCAAAGATTCACAATTTTCCAGCTATTACTGCCTTGGCTATCCAGTATCCAAAGGTGTTGCAAATGAAAATTCCCTGTGCTCTCCATGAAATCTTCACAATTAGAAGCTAAAATTGCATTATTTCTTGGTGATCCTTATATTGATCTCCCTGACCTTTGATTCTTGTCTTTTTTCTCTGGTGATTTTATTGATGATTTCCAGTATTTTCTGTGTGCATAGGCAAATGTAGCTTAGTTTTGGGGGGTTTGTTAACACGTAGATTGTGTAAGGAGGATTCTGGATTACAGGAGCTGACTGCAGCATGAACTTTAATCACCTATATCAGGTGTGAGTGCTGATTCAGCCAGAAAATGGAACAATTTCAGGAGTCCAGCTGTCTAAAATCCTTATCTTACCAGCAGTGGCAATGGCTGTGGATAATCCATGGTAAAATCCTGTGTCTTGATAGTCTGTGTGTTTCAAAATTTTCATGTTGAAAGAGCGTGAAGTGCATGTTTGAGTTTAAAAAGCAGACTTCAGTCGCTGATTTTTGGGGGCTCACAAGTTTAATTACAGGCTCTGTAAAGCTCTATCTTGTGAATTTGGGACTGCAGCCCTTCCAGCAATACTAGGCTGAGGGAGCCTAAGAAAAGGGCATCTCAGCACAGGACCCAGCAGGGTTAAAAGCAAGAAATCCATTTGCTCAAAATCTGCCTCTCTGCTGTGAAGTGCCACGAGCCTCTGCTGCTCTTTTGAAGACCTGACTTCAGTGGGAGCAGAATTGAGCAGAGCCTGGGCAGACAGTGCTGTTTGTTTATGAGCTATAATATAAGGAAACAGTGCAAAAGTAATTCTGTGTTTTATCCCAGCATGGGCTAAGCCATTATCTCATGTTTTCTATGGAAGATGGGCTCAGCTGAAGACTGGGTAACACAGTGGGCTATTAGTAGGATGTAGAACGTGATTATGCTTTTTTGGATTACTGCAATATGTGATTACTTTCAGGACCTGATAAAAAGAAACTCTATTAAATGATAATTATGGGACTGTATTCACTTTAAAGTTCTGTAATAGGCCAAAACACTGGAGTTTTCATTAACTGTTCTCCACAGTTAATAAAGCCATTTTTCTCTGAAAGTAGCAATTCCCTCTGAAAGCTGTGGCATGGCTTATAGAATACTCAGACTTAGAACTCAAAAAAACAACTTTCAATGACCATGGACATTATTTGACTTGCAAATGGTAACACACTCTCCCTAAGAATTTTTTTTATACGGGAGTACACAGAATTTTAACTTTTTTACTTTGTTCTAGTATAACTTAAAAAACCCCACAAGAAGTGCACAAATTAGCAACATCATTGCACTGAGGATTGAACAAAATGAGGTAAAGAAGGGATGGAAATGGATGAATTTCCTCAGACTATTCATTTCCCAAGAAGAAAATTGTATGGGAAGATTGAATCTCTTAATACTGTCATCTTGAAATAACCTTTTGCAGTATTGTCAGGTAGAAACATTACATTCAACTGACATCATAATTTAAACTACAACGTATTTTTATCTGGGTTAATTTTGCTGTATATGGACATGAAGGATGGGTGGGATTGGCTGGAGAGTATCTCCACTCTGACCTATGCTTGTTCTGCTAGATTATAAAATCTAATCTATTTTCAGTTTGAATTGGTGACCATAAAATGTATTTTATAGTGAAACTTTGCTCCGGGTCTCAAGCAAAGAATACATGCTTATTTACTCCTCTCTAAAAATACACCCATGAATTTTTCAGAACTTGTGTTTTACTACTTTAAAGAGAATAAATATATGCCCTGCACTGGCTCCTTTATGAATTACTTATGTATGTACAAGTGTCAAGCACTAGGCAACAGCATTACTTTGATCAGTCAGGAATAACAGAGATTTTGTTTGGGAAGTCTGATGATAATTACCCTCACTTCAGATGTGGGGAGAGATATAAAGTGTGCCTCAATATAACAGTTTTTACGGAAATCATGTATCTGGATTGTGTTGCCTTTTGTACTTCTAGTACTCTTGGATTCATTATTTAAACCAGTTCAACCAAGTTTTACTTTTCAGAAAACAGTCAAGTTTCCTTCAAACATTAAAGCTTGCTAATCAAAACCAAGTCCTTAGAAGCTGAAACAGTTTTTTCCCCATGAAGGGAAATAAAAAATGAAGACTGAATCAGAATATAATGAAATAAATTTGGTAAATATGTACAACGGCCAAACCTGTCTTTATTTTTTTTCAGTTTGCCCACCTCCTCTGCTCCCTCAGCCTCTGGCAAGTTCAGGTCACTGATGTTATTATGTTGTGATCAATTGAATTTTGACACTCACCCAGGCCTTAGGTTTTTTGCTTACAAATTTCTTACATCTCGCCATCAATCTGAATGCAGAGCTCTACTTTATCTCATGAATACCAAATTGGCAAAGGGATCAGGATATCCAGATCCTGAGGCAGCCAACACAGGTATGTTCCACAGCACAAATCCCTGTTTCATTTCCTGCACCGGGCAGTGATTTGATTCCTTTGGGAATCTAGCCCACGTCTCTTGTGATGCATAATTTACAAAAGCTGGCAGGCACACTGGTGAACAAATACAAGCAGCCTAATAATTTATGCTGTCTCAGCTAATTTTAGGTTTCTCAAATCAAGAAGATCTGCCAATTTCATTTAGTGAGTCTTTGGCAGTGGTTTTATCCTTTCCTGGGAGATAAAATGGCAGTGGATTCTTCCTGTCAGGTATTATCATGTAATTTTAAATGTGCATTCAAGAAAATTCAAGTGAGTTAACAAACATCCCACTTTCCCAAGAACATCCTTGCATCTCAGCTGTATGCTTTTGCCTTCCTCCCCTAAATCTTGGACAAAGACACTCTGCCAAAGTTAATGACAATGCTGTTGCATGACATTACATTGGCCATTAGTTCTACTTTGTCATTTCTTTGGATTCTGGTAGAGTGGGAATCTTCACACAAACCTCTGTTGTCTCTGAGTGTAAAATTTGGGTTATGAATAATTTCAGGTGGTAAACTGAAGATAAATCTTGGTCCATTGGCCGAGTCATCCTTGTCATCAGCACTAATTGTAATAAATTGCTGCAAAAGAAAAGCACGCTGTAAACAAACAGCTTCTTCTCCGAGTACATCACAAACAGGCAGCATTCTAAGACAGCCCTTGAATAAGAATTATAAAATGGCAGAACCTCCTTCAAATACAAATACATGCAATTACAAACGCAGAGCCTACTCCAAGCTACAACAGGCAACCTTTAATTACTACTGCATTAACCACCCCAGAGTTACAGCTGTAAAAACACACACCTTCAGAGGGAGGTGGGGAGAACAAGGAAGGTGCTGCACACAGTGGGGGTGGCACAGGAAGGGCTGGGAAGGGGAGGGGGTGGGCACAGGAAGGGCTGGGACAGGAAGGGGTGGGACAGGAGGGTGTGGGCATGGGAGAGGGTGGGCACAGGAGGGGGTGGTCTGGACAGACCTGGTTGCTTCGAGCATTCTCACACACGAAGGCTTCGTAGGCCGCCGCAAACTTGGGAGCGTTGTCATTGACGTCAACGACCTTGATTGCAACGGGAACTTTGGCTTCCTGGTGCTGTTTGTCTGTGGGAGAGGCAACGCTGAGATGAGACAGAAGTAGGAAAAACCCCTCAAAACAAATTCTCAGCTGCATCCAAGGAAAGATGAAATATGCTGAGGTACTTCTGCTGAGATTTCTTGCAGTTTATCAAGCTGAGACAATTGGAGGATTACAGGATTCGCATCACCGATTCTAAAACACCTCAGTGAAATACTCACGGACTTCAACTGCAAAGACAGAGATATTATGCCAAGCCATTTCTTCCCTATCCAAAGCCTTTATTGTCTTGATATTGCCATCTTCTGCATTAATAACAAAATATCTTTCAAGGTCGGTGTGTCGATCAATTGAATATCTAAAGAAGATTGAAAGTCAGTAATTAGAGAAAAAGAAGGACTAAGGAGGTTCATGCATCCAGATTTGTTCTATATAATTATTATTTCTACAATTTCTAATTGTTAGTAGTACACCTATTGTTGCCCTCGATATCATTGTCAAAAGGACGATATATGTTCTTTTAAAAGGAGAATCACCTGGTTGGTTTCTACATTTAGAAAAACAGTACATCAGAATGTTTGTAATAAGTGAAAATTGCTGGTCTTTGAAGTCTCTATATCAAAGCCCTAATACACTCTTTTATTTTCTTCTCTTATAAAACATGATAAAAATATCTACTGAGATATTTTTTTCTCTTCTGTTTCATATTAATTATGGTGATCTTTTAAGTCTTCCAATCTTTGGTTTACTCCAAATATTAATTGATCATACCAATTTATGAAATATTATCCACTCTCTGCACATTTGTACAGCTTTATACAGCTCTGACTTTTATAACTTCGTGTTGACATTCTTTGAAATGTTAAGTATACCCACAAAAGAGGCCTTCATAACTTAGTTACACTGAGAACATGACAAATAAAATTGAACTAATAGAAGGCTGTTATAAGAATTCTTCACTAAGACAGTGGGCAGGCCCTGGCACAGGGTGACCCAGAGCAGCTGTGGCTGCCCCTGACAGTGTCCAAGGCCAGGCTGGACATTGGGGCTTGGAGCAGGATAGTGGAAGGTGTTCTTGCCCATGGCAAGGGGTGGGAATGGATGAACCTCAGGGTCCTTCCAGCCCAAACCACTCCATGATTCTGTGATTCCAAGAAGGTCCAACATAACTGCAGAAAGTAGGTCTGTATGGGCTTGTCTTTAACAATTAACACTGAACAATTACCCAGCCCAATCCCTAATCTATATGTCAGACTTTGATATTTTCAAAAAAATCCATGCTGTGAAAAAAAGCACAAGATATTTGTGGAAAATTTAATTTAGAATTGAGTCTACCAAAGATGCCCTTAAGTATATTTTAATTAGACAGAGCTACAGTATGATACAGGCTTTGAGAAACTGGCAGCTTATGGAATGAAGGCACAAAACCAGGGCTGGATGGTTAAAGTTTCAATATTCTGGGTGTCTGTAGATCCGTCACACTGTCTTCAGAAGGTGCCTAACAATTCCAAAAGCTAATGCTCAGAAAGAAACAGGAAATGCAGCAAACCTTATAGCACTGTTGGCAGCATCCGGGTCTTTGGCGTGTACTTTTCCAACCACAGTACCAGATGCTGCGTTTTCCTGTACTTCAAAAATGTAACTTGGCTTCAAAAACACCGGTGGCTCATCAGCATCTTCCACTGCTATTTTCACTGTCACCGTGTCCTTGAAGGGCCCATTGCTGATGAACTTGGGGTCAATGTGGACATTGGCTGCCTCCACCTTCAGGCTGTAGGACTTTTTGGTTTCATAATCTAAGGTCTGTGAGAAACAAGAAGACAGTGCATTCCAGTCAGAGAAACCAGGCTGTAAGAGCAGCAGGCAGCGCCCTGGTGTTCAATGACATCAAACAAATGTGAGCATCTGTCAACAAGCTTGGACTGAAATGTGTGTATTTAAAAACATAAAGACTCAAATGGAAGGAGCTACATTCTATGTATGGAGCAGCATAGGAAGGCACTCAAAATATCACCACAGTCCTGGTCTTGCTCTTTGCTTGCTCTATCACTGAGGAAATTCCCATCTGTACTGGAAAAATTACCCTTGTCTGCATGCAGCCTTCCAGGCAGCACAGAAGTGCAAGGGATGGGAAAGGGGTTCCCATGAGAGGCCTGGCTTTATCCAGGCTGGCAGGCATTCCATGTGGATGTGGTCTGAAGTGCTCCTGGTGCACCATGAGGTAGCACACAGATAAGTTTAATTATTTAGGTAGCGGGGAAAATACGAAGATGGTTTGCAATGCTTTCGTTCCTGCAGTTCTCTCCAGCCACAGAACTCATAACACTTTCCAAAGGGGAGGTAGAATAATGCCCCATGTGACAAGCCCTTTTGGAGCCTGACCAAAGCCACAGCACCTCTGCACCTGCATTGGCATGAAGTGGCTGCCGGGTTGCACCTCAAAGTGATCACACAGGTGCCAACCACAATTCACAAAGTATGTTAACACCAGAGACTGAGTGGAGTGACAGCTCAGCCGTGTTTCAAAACACTCCCACCTCTAAAACAGAGACAGAAATCGAATCAGGGCAGTTTTGAGCAGAGGAGACCTCTGGGTCCCTTCCTGAGGGACTGCTCCAAAAGACAGGGCAGGGCCGACCAGAAGTTGCCCAGGCCTTCTCCTTTGAATTCTGATTTCTCCAAGAGAGATAAATAGCTCTAAAGATACAAAGGGCAAGATGATAATGCTTCCATAATAATAAGATTTATGTTCTGCGATTTGCAATTTAAAATTAATTTGATAATGCTTTATCAAAGCTCCCGCTGATGGGCTGTGTGTGAAATCCCCTCTGCTGCTTTTCCCATAGGCTGTGACTCCTTCAGAACACTATTGTGGACAATGCACAGCTGAAGAATTCAAACTATAGGGCATGAGGCTTTTCAGACTGAACATAAAGCAACAGTGAATGTCTGCTACTTATCAGCACTAGGCAAAACTTCATTAACAATGAAGCTGATGGCATCGTATTTTACCGTGACTTTTTATTATGAATTCATTTAGTTTGTGCAATTAATCCACTGTACAGTATTTATGTAACTCTTCTTGGTTATTTTCTTCCATTCCAATTCAGCTAATGGGGAAATGGAATATTAAGAGTTAATCACACCTTGAGAAATGAATTAAGTGAAATTTGCATTTACTAATATTTTAGCTTAGGTGGTAATCCATAATTACCAAATATTCTGTCAGCAACAAAGAACACTACATAGCAGTAGGCACCACTCACCTTCTTAAGCTTCACAACTCCTTCCTGAGTCTCATAATCTGTGGTGATTTCAAACATGTCCATGCCATCTCCATCGATGATGCTGTAAGCCACCAAGCCATTCTCCCCAATGTCAGGATCTTTGGCCTTCACTCTGCCCACCTCCTCTCCTGGGACAGCCGCTTCCGACACCGACATCTGGTACACGCCTGGAGCAGGGAGAACGGGGCACAGGCGTGTGCCCCGAGTCAGCAGGCTGCTCCCCACTTGGGTGCTCACTCTTGGAACTTGGGAGGTCCAAGCACACACAGCGATTTTTGGCATTTTCAACCCCTCTGAAGGAACATTCTGTTCTGTTCTGTTCTGTTCTGTTCTGTTCTGTTCTGTTCTGTTCCAAAGAGCTTTGAGCAGCAAGTCAGCTGTGAAACCTTAACCCACATGGATAACGTACAGAACATGACTCCCTCCCTGTTACCCTTTGGCTCAGGGAGGGGCTGAAAAGGACAACCAATCACCCAGAATGCAGGAATTGTTGTGGCATCAAGGTTACCATTGATAGCAGGGATGTTATTACAAAAATGGAAGGAAAACTCTCTCACACATGGCTCATGGTAAAACCTTCACCTCTGTTTTTCATTTCTGCCCATTCACTGAAGAGCCATAAATTATATACAGTGAAGTGGATAAATCCTGTCTGCTGTGCTGGCTAAAGTATAAATCTGCTGCTTTCTATGGCTTGAATTTGGAGTGTGACTGTAGAACAACAATGATTATTAAAATTTCCCACCACAGAGATGTATGTATGTACACAGTATGGACCGACTTGTATGGGAGTTCACGCCAAACAAAAAAATGGCTTTCTCATGGCAAGCTGCAGTAGGAAAACCATTCCCAAACATCCCACAGGTGTTTCCCTGGGTATTCAGGGACACCAGAGGAGAGCAACACTGTTCCTGGATAAATCTCTCTCCAGCAGTTGTCTTTTAGGCAGTATCAATTCCAGAACGTTCCCAACCCCCTCCAGAGTTCAGATAAGATAACCTGATCCTAAATATATAAATCTATGTCAGCATTTTCTGTCACATCATCAGCAGTAATAAACTGGGGAGGAGAAAAAAAAAGGGATGATAAAATAAAATAAAATAAAATAAAATAAAATAAAATAAAATAAAATAATTTACTCCCCTCTGTAATTGCTCTTTTTTGCTCCATGGGCACCCTAGGAACATCAGGAGACTTACACCAGGCAGAGACTTGGCTCATTACCCATAAAAACAATTGCCACATGTCACTGAAATAAGTCATTAACTCCAGTCACAAAGAACCCAAAATTTAAGCACATAACTCATTAACAGCTTGAGCAATGAACATTAAAGACAAAAAACCCCCAAACAAACTAACAAACAAACAAAAAAAAAACAAAAAAACCCACCCTCAAACCAAAAAAAAAACAACCCAAGGAAAATAAGAATAAAAATATCAATCTTTTGGCTGTTTATACAGACAGATAAACCCTGGTTTTGAATTACAAAGCATTCCCAATTCGTATTTAACCTGGGAGTGAATGATTAAGTAGAGGAACTGTTTTTGGGCATTTCTGATAATTTAAGATGTTCTTGTAAAACAGTCAGTAAAGGGGCTTGAATTCATAGAGAAAAATCCATCAGGAGTTAACAAAATATTGTATCCTGGTGTCCCAGGTTATGATCTGGAGTGAAAAGACTTGTTTGTAAGATACGTAAAACCTGATTTTTTTAGGATTTAATCCTTTTCTTTTTGAAAGGTAGATAATGCTGACACAGATTTTTACATTCAGCTCTTGTATGAGGGGCCAGGGAGCTGCAGCACTGGAAGAAGAGCTGTTAGAGCTGTTAGAGGGATGCCCATGGCCAGGATGTGCCACGGCTGTAAGTGCTGCTCAGAGGAGAAACACAGTGGGCTGAGATGGTGTTTGCATGGCACTCAAAAAACCCCAAACCCACACAGAGATAAGATGCAGAACAGATGTGTGGGCCCATTAATGTACTTCCACCCAGCTGTGAAGGCTGAGTCTGGTAATGTCAGCCTTGATTCATTTTATATGTGAGAAGTAAATTGCTCAGGTATAAAAACATGCTGTATTTGACCTCCATTAATATACTTTAACAATTAAAAATATAATTGTGCTAAATTTAGTTTGCTTTGCCATGGTAAATATGAGTCTTGAAGTATATATATATATATGTCTATCTGCTCATGTAAGTTATACAGTATGGCCCAGTAGCTTCAAAAATGAAGTGGAAGGTCAGGAACCTTCGCAATTTAATCCTGGCCCTGAAAATGTTTCACTTTGCAACACAAAGGAAATAATCCAGACATTAAAGTTCCGTATGTTACCAGCAAAAAATGAGCAATAATACTTCTTTATCACATGTGCTTAATAATCCATCCAGGTTATTGCCTCCTCAAACCTTGGCGTGTCTGATACTTCACAAACATGGGTCCTGGTAGGAGATGTGAGAAAGATTTGGTTGGTACTCACTCTGTGGGAACTTTGGTGGGTTGTCATTGACATCTGTAAGTGTAATTGTCACTTTGGTTGTCCCTGAGAGGCCTCCCATGTGTCCTCCCATGTCCTTGGCCTGTATCACCACGTGGTACTCCTCCTTGGCTTCTCTGTCCATGTTGGGAAGGGCAGTTCGGATGATTCCTGCAGGCACCAAGGAAGGTGGCACACACAGATTAATGACAACCTGGCTGGTGCACTTGAAGTGCATTAACACAGCAATATTTGCAGTGATGGTGGAGGTTCTGCTTTCCCTGTGCATTGCTGTGAGGAATGCAGCCCTAATATTCCACACAGTGGAGAGGCCTGGAGGATTAGAGCTGTGCACAGAAACAGCCTTTCAACCATCACAGCATACACAACACACAGAAACAGCAGCAACTTTCTGGTGTAGAAGCTCCAGCAAATGCCAGGAGACCAACCTGCAGCAAATGCCAGGAGACCAACCAAAGCAGGAGGCTTTGCCCAGACACATCAGCAGCTGCACCCAGTCAGTACATTTAGTTCACTTTGATACACTCCAGTTATGAGTGCCACTCAAAGAAACTGTTTAATAATACCTGTTTGAGCCTCCACCGAGAAGTAGGGCTGACCTTCAAGGATACTGTAAACCAGTTTGGCACTGTTCCCATAGGTAGGGTCATCAGCATCTGAAGCTGTTACCTGAATAACTGATGTACCTAAAAACGGAGAACAAACACAGGAGGGAGAGTCAGAGGCAAACATGTCTGGAAGGACCATGCAGAGATGCTTTCAGCCACACAGCAGAGCTATTTCCAGAATTTTTTATTTCCACGCTTGGTAAATGAAAATCAAAATTACTTGACAATTTCTAGATGACAAAATATACTTGAACGATCCAAGAAGATCTGTCACCAGCTGTGATGTGGATTAATGTTCTAACCAGCGAAGATATAAAAGTCAGCAGTCACTCTGCACCATTATGGTTTTCCCCTCAGTAGTTTAAGCCTTATATTGCTTTTGTCATTAGACAGCCAAACACCAGAGCTTTCCTTTACATTTTTCTCAGTAAGTTTCAGACAAATCATTCCTGTAGAAATCTCTGAGACAGACACAAGCTCAAACAGGAGATGAAAATGGAATAGATGGTGAGGCAGTAACTTCCCAGCTTTATTACACAGCTCTGCCAAAGGAATGATCTTCATGTTTACCCCAGAGGATTCACACTCCATAAATTCCAGGGGACTCCTATGCTCCTTTCTAGGAGGAAAAATAGTTCTACTCTAGGAACACCTCCCAGTTAGGAGCTGTGCAGGGTTTCATTTGGGCAGCAGATTAAATACATCAAGTGAATCACTGGCTGGACATGAAGTAAATTTTACTTCCCCAAATCCTTGACAATAAGAATGAAATAAAGCCAAGATCTCCTGACAGTGCAGCACCTTCCACAAGGGCAGTGCCTTCCTGGGTACTCACCTACATTTGATCTCTCGGGCACATTGGCATGGTAGTTTTCATGGAGAAACTCAGGAGGGTTGTCATTTATGTCTTGAACTTTGACAATGAATTCAGAAGGGGGTTCCAAAGGTCTGTTCGTGTTCCTGTCCACAGCCTGAGCCGTCAGGGTGTACTGAGCTCTCTCCTCCCGATCCAGTGTCTTGGTTGCATGGATGTTCCCTGATTTGTCATCAATAACAAAAATAATTCCTGCTCCTTCACCTGAGAGAATGTATTTAATGTTTCCATCTCCAGAATCAATATCTGAATGAAGCTACAAAAGGAGAAACAGACACACCTTAACAAGGGGGCACACATTTCCTAGATGTGCTTATGAAACAAAAAAGTGCAGGAGATTGCTATCATTTCAGATTTCAACAATTGTGCCTTCCACCAGACAATAATCCACACTCAGGGACATGCTGTGACCACATGTACCCTGCATCCAGGGCAGTGCCAGCCCAGACATGCCTCCTGCCACATGCAGGGTACTACTAAACCCAACATTTCAGATTTACAGAAGGGAATACATGAGAAGATACTTATAGCAGGTTCTTCATTTGCACGAAGTTGGTAGGAGGAGTAATTTTTACAAAGATTTTGTACACTTCAATGAATCATGTTCCACTGGGTTGCCTGTAAAAAGCTGTTAATGACAAATGGGATGAGTTAAGTGATAAATGAGTGAGCTCAGCAGTGCCCATGTGTGCAAGAAGGCCAAGGGCACCCTGGCTGGTTAGGCAAGCACAGTGTGGCCAGCAGAACCAGGGCAGGGACTGTCCCCTGTACTGGGGGCACTGCTGAGGCCACACCTCCAAGGCTGTGTCCAGTTCTGGGCCTCCCTGTTAAGGAAGGACATGTGGGGCTGGGGGTGTCCAGGGCAGGGAACAGAGCTGGGAAGGGGCAGGAGCCCCAGGAGAGGCTGAGGGAGCTGGGAAAGGGGCTCAGCCTGGAGCAAAGGAGACTCAGGGGGGCCCTTGCGGCTTCCTTGTGGTGTCCAAGGAAGGCCTGGAGGTGGCACTCAGAGTTCTGGGGACAGGGTGGGGATGGGGCACAGCTGGGACTGGATGGGCTGGGAGGCTTTTCCAGCCTAAATGATTCTGGGATTCTGTGTGATTCTGTGACTGCCGACTTGTTTATAATTACACCCTCTCTAATCTGAAAGAAGCAACAAATGCTTACTAAACATTCTTAATCCCACAACCAGTGCACACTTCAGTTTGATGAATGAGGGAAACATTGAGCCAAATTACAGATTTATTGATTTTATATTGACAGCTACAAATTACATCATTCTAAACCAGAATACCCAACATGGTATTTGCTGACATTGATCTTGTTTCTTCACTCTTTTTCTGCTGGGATTAAGTCAACACCATTCTGTTGCCCATTTAGAAACTAGCAAATGTACTGGTTTATTTATCTGTTTGTATTTTACTAGTGTTAGACAGTAGTAGAATAAAAAAATCAGTCCAGGATGCGTGTACATACACCTGTGCACATAGATATTTACCTCCCTCTATACATGGCCCTCAAAATATTTAATTTTACTGATAATTTGAAAATGAGAGGATAAAAAGATACCTACTTTACTGAGTTACTGGGTTAGACATTCAGTTTTTAATTGCTGTTTTTAAGGACCCGAGAATGATATTCTTGAGACATATTTTTGCTCAAATTGTTGGTGTGGTTCTTGCTGTTTTGCTGAGTAACAGCCTGCACACTTTCGTTCAAGGACTGCTGAGGTCAATGGGGATATTTGTATTGACTCAGGCAGTATTTTGCTTACCACCTAAACTGAGCTACCAGAAAATGAAGAAGCAGCTTATACAGCACAAAGGCAACAGAAAAAAAACCCAAAAAACAAAACAAACAAACAAAAAACCAAAAAACAAAACAAAACAAAACAAAACAAAAAAAAACCAAAAACAAAAACAAAAAAAAAACCAAAAAACCAAAAAAACAAAAAAACAAAACCAAACAAAAAACACCACACACACAAAAAAACCAACAAAAAAACCCCCAAAAAAAAAAAAAAAAAAAAAAAACCACCACAAACACCCCTCAAAAAAAAAAAATTAAGAATAATAATCAATGGCAGAAAAAGGAATTCTTTCTTACCCTTCCTACCAGCACAGGATCTGGCCCCGTGTACTCCTCTATCACAAAGAACTGGTTCCACACCCAGCCTCTTTTGGAGCGGTGCAGGACCTGTCCCTCCTTGCCCTTCTCGTGGTGCCCGTGCAGCGAGGGCCGGGAGTGGTTGAGCCTCTCCGTGCCCAGGGCCTGGCTGCAGCACAGCACCCCCAGGCAGAGGAGAGCGGCCTGTAAACAATGGTCCTCCTTCATTTTTGGTTATTGTGTAGGCACAGGAGTATCTGAGAATATACCCCTTCCACCTTGCAAGTCAGAACGTCTGGGGCCACTGAGGAGTTTCAGACCAACCGTTGTGCACATAGGCTGCCACCACGCATTAAACACATCACCTCAATGCTCTGCAGCTTCCCAACTCAGTTCCTGGAAGAAGGGAAAATGGAAAAAATCGTCAATTCTTTGTAGTTGTAGGAGTTTTTATTTAGCAAAAAACTGGGACTTTTATTTAGTCCCAAAAGTGGCACTTTCTTGGTGAATATCAAGATAAGAAGATTAAAATAAATACATCAATACTGATGAAATCCTGAGTAATGAGCAGATTTGGTGTTTTGCTACATGGAGCTGCCACCTTGCAGAATCTCCTGGCTGGCTGCTTTGACCACTCAGTGGCTGGAAGTTGAAAGATAGATAGGGAATCATATTTTCCCATAATTCTTTCAAATAGATTTAACCCAAGATACAAGGTAACTGTAGAAATACCTAATTTAGACCTAATTTCTCTTTGGAGCTTAGATATAAACCTTAGATATAAGCTGCTGAGGCAGAGGTCCAGATATAAGGGAAATCCCAAGACTTCTCAGGAATGGAGTATTTCTCCACCAGCCCTTTTATGATCAACAGATCCTTGTACTGGACGTAACCACCTCTGTTTTTTCTGGGCAGGAGCAGGGGCTGGCAGACCTCCAAGGAGCTCCAGTTTGGATTTACACCCTGGATGCACCTCTGAGAATCAAGGCACCATCAGCACTGATTGCCGTTGTGCTGCTCTGGGCTGAGCACAGTAAATGCCACAAACCAATAAAAATGCATTCAGATATCTCTGACAGTATAATAATTGATATAACTATTTATTTCTACTTTCCCTGGGCATCAAATTACCATGATTACATTTGTTATAGATACAAAAAGGAGTTGAGACTTTTTATTGGTTGTATCAGTAGGGTGACTGTGTGTTTCGGTTTCCGTTCACAACTGTGTTTGTTTTTCGAGTTGTTCTGAGTTGTTACAAATAGGGGTGGTTGTAGTGTTGTTTGTGTGATTGTTAGGTAATGTTGCAGTATATAGTTACAAATGTTTGTGGAGGCTTTGTGCAGCGGCATCCCTGAATGTTACAGGGATAATACCGGGGAAGGGGGAATCTTGCACTCTCCCCAGATAACCCAGAGACTGAGACCACACCCAGAGCGTTCATTGGTGAACACAACCAACCAATCAGGTCACGGCGGGAAGGAATGATTGGTGTAGAAAGCACCCTGCTAAGAACCAATGAGAGCCCGGGGAACGCACCAATCATGGAAAGGATCCAAAACGAGCCAATCCCTGAGGGGACTGAGACTATAAAAGGGACTGGCCATGCACAGTGGGGCTTCACTCTCAGGAACAGATTGTTCTGAGGGCTGGCCTGTATGCACGGATTGATTTGCTCTGACTTGCCGTGAGGGGCTGGGACCAGCTCAGCCCCTTGTTCCTGTAGCCGCTTTTATAACAATAAACAGTTGGTCTTCTTTTTTTTTTTTTACTGTCTCTGGATTTACGGCCTCATCATTATTTTTGCAACATTGTATCACACTGATCTCCTACTTTCTAATTCTTCTTAAAACACTAGGTCAGATTAAATATTTGAGGGAGAAATTGCTTAATAAAGTAAAACCGAAACTAAGCAGCCCTAAATCCATCACAAAGGCCATTTTCACTTATCCCTGGGGTTTCAAACATACTTTCCTTGAATCTTTACACAACAAGAAGTTTTACAAGGTCCTTACAATGTTTTGGTTTAGTTTTTGATGTGATTTACTTTACTCTTCTGCAAGACACTGATAAAAATCTTGATGTTATATTTACACAGGCAAATGCATAAATATGTGCTACCATCATCTGTAAAACAGAATGATTTTTAAATGAGAAATATGGAGATCTTAATGGTACTTTCAGCAGAGAAAATGTGAATATGGGCAAAAAGCTTGAAGCTACAGCACATTCTGTTTCTCTACAAACAGTTCACTAGTCCCTAACCCACTCATTTGGGTTTGTCTTTCTCACATCCTAAGCAGTCATGTCCTCCTTCCACATCCCTTTTACAGTTACATAAAAATACATCGGCTGACAGGGGTTCATGAATAAGAAATTGAATATTTGGATTTATTTCCTCAAAAAAGATCAGCTTTCAATCTTATTTTACTGAAAAATGAAATCACCTCAATCACAGCACCAAACTAGCTCCAGCATAATGAGTGAAACAACATTCTCACACACTGATGCAAATATATTCTGGCTTTCCCAAGCACATTTATTAAATCACAGAATGATCTTAGCTACAGAGATAAGGAAACATTTGTTAGATAGCTTTGTTGTATCCATTTAACTTTTTCCTATTGTTACATGATGACATGTTACAGATTACTCACACCAGCATGGAAGACATGAAAAGGAAAACAATCCCTGTGATTTTGCTCAGGAAAATGCTTTTATTTTGACACAATCTGTGTGTGTGAGATGTGGAGCATTAGGTCTGTGGTTTCTATTTCATGTCTCCATCTTGCTGAGGGGTAAAAAAATGTAAGACTTGAGGGCGTGAAAACTGAGATTTCACCTATTTTGGACACATTTTGCACCCAGCTTTGCATAGGGGAAAAAAAAAAAAAAAAAAGCTATGAGATTTGTGCTGCAGGGATCACTCATTTGCAGCAGTTAGAGGGGACTGGGCTCCTGGACTGTTATGTAGAACCTACATACTCCAAACATGGAATAAGAAGATATTCCTGGACAGCTGTGAATTTCTAAACCTGCTGTGAAAAAAAAAAAAAAACAAACCGGAAATAAATTGCTTTATGTTAATAGATTTGAGGTGCATCTGGAAATTGAACTCACCGACAGTCATTCATCATTAGCATCACAGAATGATCTTAGCTACAGAGATAAGTAAACAAATCCCCCCACTCTTCCCCAGGTCCTCAATACTGTTATGTAAACCAGTAAACACTTTATAAAGCTGCTTAACCAGAATGGCAGAGCCAAGCAGATACATACACTGCTTATTATCAGCTATTCAAGTGTGAAGTGCTGAAAACAAAATGTTAATCACAGATCCATGCTTATTTACCAACAAGGATTTAAAGCAAAAATTGTTTGCTATCTTGTGTTTTTTCCTCTACATGTCCACATACAGAGGTGAAGCAATAAGGCCGCATGTCTTCAAGCTAAAGAAAACTATTCTCTTTCATCCACCACTTCAGAGAATATCAGAATTTCAGCATGGTTTGGGCTGGAATGGCCCATAAAGCTCCCATTCCACCCCAGCCATGGCAGGGACACCTCCCACTGTCCCAGGCTGCTCCCAGCCCCAGTGTCCAGCCTGGCCTTGGGCACTGCCAGGGATCCAGGGGCAGCCACAGCTGCTCTGGGCACCCTGTGCCAGGGCCTGCCCACCCTGCCAGGGAACAATTCCTGCCCAAGATCCCAGCCAGCCCTGCCCTCTGGCACTGGCAGCCATTCCCTGGGTCCTGGCCCTCCAGCCCTTGGCAATTGTCTCTCTCCATCTTTCCTGCAGCTCCCTCAGGCCCTGCAAGGCCACCCTGAGCTCAGCCCAAAGCTTCTCCTCTCCAGGTGAGCAATCCCAGCTGTGCCAGCCTTTCCTCCCAGCAGAGCTGCTCCATCCCTCTGCTCATCCTGGAGCCCCTCTGGGCTCTCTCCAGCAGCTGCAGGTCCTTGCTGTGCTGGCCCAGGGCTGGGGCAGCTCTGCAGGTGGGGTCTCACCTGAGGGGCAGAGGGACAGGATCCCCCTCCCCTGCTGCCCACGCTGGGCTCAGCCCAGGGCTGGGGGGTTCTGGCTGGGCCAGGTCCACTTGGGCTAAAAACAAGTCCCTAAGTCTGTTTGTAGCAATTGCTTCTGGTTTGGGTTATCAAGGCAAAGGGCTGGCAGCAGTTCCAAGCTGGCTCTTTAGGAAGCGACCCCCGGGTGAGACAGGCTGCCAGGAGAGCTGGAGCTGCAGTAACATGTCCCTGGCCTCCTCATGCCCCTTTTCCCCTCCTGGAGCTCATGCTCTGCTCACTCACATCCCGTTCACTCCAGCAGTTAAACCTCTGCTCCTTATCCTCAGAAAACCTAAATTAGCACAAGTCAACAGGCTTCCACTGAAGGCTGTGAAATTACTTAAATTCAAACCAGCTACAGTCTGGATTTTCATGAACTACTTGTATTCTAAAAGACAAGGTGCACAAGATGCTCTTAAGTTAAAGTTAAAATAAACTTCATTAAAAAATTAAGCAGTAGCATTAGCACAAAAAAAAAAAAAAAACCCCAACCAAAAACCAAACCAAAACAAACAACCAAACCAAACCAAACAAACAAACCCAAAACAAAACAAAAAAACCCCCACCAAATAGATTTTTCCTCTTTATTTTCCAAACAATCTACTTAAAACATTTCTGCTGAAAGTCTACAGTTTCCTTCTACTTCAAGAAGAAAACATGGAAGAACCCCTGAACAATTTAAAAATTTAAATTTTCTCTTGGGGAAAAATACCTCATAATCCTGAGAGTCTGGAATACAGATGTGAGGATGGCAATTGTTGCAGCTGCTGGGCTGCTGCTCTGACAATCCTGTGTGCAGCACTTGGATTCAGGCACTGCTCGGATTTGTCAGACTGATTTGCCATGAATGGTTGCAGCCTTTTTAAAAAAGTCACAATCTTTGAGGCATTTGGGTATCTCTGCCCGTACATTATAATCCTCAACTGCACAAAAGCCAGTCTCAGTGGGCAGTTGACCAAACTGCAGCACTGTGCTGCTTTTGTCTGGGATAGAGTCAATCTTCCTCCTGGCAGCTGCTCCAGTGGCGTGATTTGGATTTAGGAAGAGAGTGATGCTGATAACACACTGAAGTTTGGGTTGATGCTGAGCAGGTTTTACACTGAGTCAAGGGTTTTCAGCTTTCAGCAGGCTGCAGGGGAGGCACCGAGGGCTGGGAGTGGACACAGCTGGGATAACTGACCCAACCTGTCCAGAGGAATATTCCAGACCATTCCACTGTGCCCAGCCCGTAACTTGGGGAGAGCTGGCCAGGGCTCTCTTAGGAGCTGGCTGGGCAGAAGTCTGTGAGTGGAGAGCAACTGCAGTGTGCATCACTTGTTTTGTATATTCGGATTCTTTCCTCATTGTTGTTATCACTATTTTCTTCCTTTTCTGTCTCAGTGAAGTGTCTTTATCTCAAACCATGAGTTTTCTCACTTTTACTCTCCCAAATCTCTGTCCCATCCCTGGGGAGGAGCAGGGAGTGAGCAGTGCTTGTGTGGTGCTCAGCTGCTGACTGGGGTTAATCCATCACAAACATCCTGATTTTTTTTACATTATTGTTTAGAACTGTGCAATGCATCATTTTGAAACCCCAAATTTTCCTAACAAATTTGTAAGAAAAGCTATTTCCCACTTCCTTGAGCATAGTGGATTCCAAGCTTCATAGGCATACAGAATATCCTGAGTGGGAAAGGTCCCCCAGGGATCAGGGATGCAGCTCCTGTCCCTGCCCAGACCCCCAGCAATCCCCCCTGGGCACCCCTGGCAGTGCTGCCCAAAGGCTCCTGGAGCTCTGGCAGCCCCGGGGCCGTGCCCATTCCCTGGGGAGCCTGGGCAGTGCCAGCACCCTCTGGGGGAAGCAGAACCTGTCCCTGCTCTGCAGCCTGAGCCTGCCCTGGCCCAGCTCCAGCTGCTCCCTGGGTGCTGTCCCTGGCCCAGAGCTGAGCTCGGAGCTGCCCCAGGGAGGAAGACTCAGACTGCTCTGCCTGAACCAAGATGGACTTGTACTCAAAAGCATGAACTCCATTAATACCCTTTCACTGTATACAAATCAATGTTGGCAATTTCGGTGTTGAATAATGGCATTATCAGGGGTAAAGGGTGAACAGGAGTTAATCAGCCACCACACAAGGTCTGATCTCATCAGCAAGGCACATGAATGCAGTGACATCCCTGAATATCATTTGAGGCGTGTAGGACAGAGAAATATGTTAAAAATCTAGTTCACACTCCGAAAACAACCTGCATGGGGAGGTGTATATTAAAATGTCTGCATGGAAATAAAGTATGTCCCTAAATAACTGTGAGAACAGGCCTGCTGGGCATTTCTAGCAGCACAGACAGCACTGCTGTGCTGTGTGCTTGTAGTTGTTAATGCACACCTCACCAGTTTCAATTTTAACATAGGAAAAGTCTGTTCTTTGGCCGTTAGAAAATAACACCCATTGACATTCCTAATGGAAACATGCTGTTCATTTAAGAATTCAATCAAGAACACATCTTAACACCTGGAAAATAATATATCCACATACACGTAGAAACCTTACTGCAAGTAGCCACTGTGCAAAGTCACTGTGCTCCACACACTTCACACAGGTCTGAGTGACTGCTCCAAGATATCAACAGTAAAGGATGAAGAGGCAGCAGAGATGATTTCAATGACAAGAGCAGTGGCGGAAGTGAAGTCTAGCCAACTGTAAATTCCTTTCATTATTTTTATAGTAACAATAATCCCCAGCATTCATGATGATTTCCTGTGTGCTATTAAATGACCATATGCCAAATTATAATAGACTAAACAATTTTTTCTGATTTGTCTAGGCCATAACTTCTGGATGATGCATTAAAATAGCAATTGTTCTCAGGAATACACTTGGCAGAAGGCAGCCAAGATCACAGTGCTGCAATATAATAATGGATGATTATGTTCTGAAATGTTTTGCAAAAGTATCAAGTAAATATAGGCAACTCCCAGTCAAAATGAGATTTTAGTTGTAATTAGAATTAGCTGAAAAGATGAAGGATTTATTCTACCATAATTTTATCATGAGACAAGGAAATGAATAGCTTTTTAATGACAGAATAAATATTGGATCATATTAGTTCTGGAGTTGAGAGTGCCTCAGTTTTGGGCAGAGGGGTGGAGGTGGGGCACAGCTAGAGGAGCCCTGGGAGGCAGGGAGGGACCTGCAGCAGCCAAGTGATGTCCCCATGGGGATCCCTTTCCCCGTGGGATCGGACTCTGCAAAGCTCCCCAGGTTTCTGCTTTAGGGATAGGGCTGTTCTGAGCAGCCCCAGGGCTGCCACTGCACAGTTCAACCTCAGCTCTCAGCACAGAGTGTCCCTTCCCTGGACACTGCAAGTTCCCTGGGCTCATGGAAAACGAGCAGCTCCCATGGAAAGCAGGTGGGGAGCAGATCCCCAGAGCCCATAATCAGTCGAGTTCTACTGGTTCATTTTTAGGGCACATCACAAACGTAACTGCTTTGGCAGTTTCTAATGAAACACACGAGGTGAGGGATGTGGGAGAGTTCTGGGCACAAGGGTTTCATTCCTCCTGTACATCCAGGAGTGCAAGAGGAGCTCAGCCTGCCGCAGATCTTTATCCTGCAGATTGCTCCATGCAACCCCCTGATGCCTACCAGTGTCCCAGAAATTTGGGGTACATTAATAAGAAAAGATTTTTGAAGGATACAAGTTCTTGTTGCAGAAAGCTATTCAGCCCTAACCAGTCAGTCTCCCACATTTAACATTTAATTTGATTTTTTTTCCTCTTTAACAAAATGTTATTCTCTTCCTTGACTCATTTCAAGAAAATTACATAAAAAAGTAAATTGATAGCCTGTTCCTTATTGTTTATGGAACAAGAAAAAACACCAGAAAACAGTACCTTGCACATTTAAGTTAATTCTCTCAATTACATTTTGATTTTAAACTATTCTGCATTATCAGACCAATCTCTGAATAGTTATTAGCTTGGACTTCATGACAAACTTGTGCAAAAGAGGGCCTCTCAGTTTATTTACACAAAACAATATTATGATATCAAGATCTGCTTTGCAGCACATTCCATTACATGACACATATGGCAAAGCCAGTTCTTCAAATAAGCCCTTTAGACCTGAAAATGGCTGAAATTTTAAGTTCTAGGTGTGCTAAATTTGGGCAAGACTCAAATTAGGATTATTACATTTTTCCACTGGACCTGGAAACCAGGCTGAATTTACCCTTAAGCAGAATTAAGGGAGGTGCAACACTACAGTGTCAACATTTGCGAGGCCTCCTTTAAAAGAACAGCTGAACTGGGAGATGAGACAACAGCACCTCTCAGCTGTACCCCAGCAGTTTTGGGCTTCCTGTGCATTCCCAGCCAGGAAATCATCCCCTTGGGAGATGGAGTTTTGCTTCCTCGAATGAACCTCTTCCCCCAGGGCAGCAGTGGGACACAGCACCAGCACAGTTCCCTCTCTCAGGGCCAGCACCATGGGCCTGACTCATCCCGTGTGAAATAGGGGCATTAAAAACTGAAGGACTCCTCTGCATCAAACTGACTCCATGCTTGTCAGCAGCCCCAGAGTCTGGCCATGTGTATCTGTGTTTCCTGGGAATCAGGCACCAGGAGCGTGGAATGACAGGACAGCTGACAGAGAGAAGGGATCAGGAAAAAAGATTGTTCCCTGGGAGGGTGGGCAGGGCTGGCACAGGGTGCCCAGAGCAGCTGTGGCTGCCCCTGGATCCCTGGCAGTGCCCAAGGTCAGGCTGGACACTGGGGCTGGGAGCAGCCTGGGACAGTGGGAGGTGTCCCTGCCATGGCAGGGGTGGGGCACTGGATGGGCTTTAAGGCCCCTTCCAGCCCAAACCATCCTGGAATTTTTTAATAAAGGCCAACGTGCATTGGTCTCATGTAAAATGTTTTGTTTAGATGACAAGAGCTCTGAACTTTGCACATTACTGCTGTATATGGAGCTGGAAAATCTCATTTTTCCCAGTGTGTGATTCCAAAGCAGACCAGCAGCCAGTAACTCCCTGTGAGCCACCCTGCAGCTCGGGGTCCCTCTGGCTGCAGCACATTCCAGGCCCCGCTGGAGAGAACAGCAAACAACCCTCATCTGAATGCAAACTGATACAAAGTTTGCTGTGCCATTCACAAAACATAATTAGTCTTATGAGACAAAAGTATTTAGTCCAGAAAAGGAAATTCTTCATATTTCAAGATACTTGGGGGAAAAATTCTCTTAGTTATTGCACTGAATAATGAGAACCTCCCACTCCCCCAGTTCACGGTCTGTGTTTTGCATGGGAGAACTTTACGATGCAATGCAAAGGATTAGAATTTGAGGCAGAACTGCAGAGATAAGTATATATCTAATTTTATATATAACTTTATATTTATTGAGCAAATAGCCAAGATTCTAGAGGTATCCTACCACGGGGGAATTCTAGGTCATGGCAAGATTTGTATGTACTAAATACAGAAGTGAAATCTTTACAGAGCTGGTGATTTTCATCTTGACAATAGAAGTAGCTTCAAAAATGCTAAGCAAGTTTTGTAGAATCCTATTCTGAGTTCTGTAGAATCCTATGAAAGGAAATCTTAATCCTTTGCAATTTTAAATTTATGTTTTATAGCACTGTATTGGATTACTGAGATGTTTAAAGCCAATAATCCCCAGCTGCTCTAAAGAAGAGTTTTTGAAATGTAGCCACGTTTTCCTGTAGCAGCTTTGAGACTCAGTATTATGAAACCATAAGACAAGACCAGAAAATGATGGCCCTTTGAAATCAGAAGTCATTGTGCAGGGGAGAGGAAGAGAAATCACCCCCTGAACAGTGTGATGTGCTGTCAGCATCCACCTCAGAATTCATCATGGAAGGAGGACATTTTTCCCAAGCTTTGGTTTAATTTGAGCTCGTTGGGGAAGGGTGAGATTGCTGCTTGCTGTACCTCATATAAAGGAGGGGAAAGCAGGAAGACAACTTAGTACATTATGGAGTGAATGACACAGAAATAAGCCTGAGAGAGTGATATTAAAAGGCCTGGGAAATGAAAAATGGCTGTAAACAGAGTTTTACATTTACTTGCTGCCCTGGGGAGATCCAGTTAAGATAAATGTGACAGAGGCTGTCTGGTTTTAAGCATAAACTCTACAGGAAAACAACCAGCATAAGAAAGGTAGTCTTATTAAAGAACATGGTGATTGATAGAGTCATTTCAAGTAATGAATAAGCTTTTGGTAGAGTTTATTTTAAATAGTAATTGTGTTCTTGTGCTTCTCAGACAAACTGGAATTCTCATAATTCCCTGGATGCTCCAAGGCCAGCGAGGCTGCAGCCCAGCCCACGCCAGTCTCAGTCATTTTGTTATTATGTGAGTGGCTATCAGTGACACCCTGAGGAGGACACAAATGACAACTGAAGTCAACTTACTTGCAACTACTAATGCTGTATTTACATGCTAAACTAACCCTGAATATTTTTCCCCTAAGAATTGATAGACATAAGTATCTGAATAACACTTGTGCTGTTACTGATGGTCTCTTTGTTTGTGGTTTGTGCCAAAAATGAGACAGAAATGTGCCAGAAATGAGACAGAAAGTCAAGATTAAAGAGCGAAAACCTATCAAAAACTAATGATTGCGGGCAGGTCTATTGAGCTCCCAAACCAAGGCAGACAGAATTCCAGCCAGCAATCCATTTCTGCTCAGATCCATAACCTCTTGCTGAAGGGCTGGCAGCCCCCACATGAGCAGAAATCTAAATTCAGTCTGTGGTTCTGCACTTACAGCTTCATTTCCAGAGGCAGCTTCAGCAGTGCTGCCCAAATGCCAGACTGCTAAAGCATCCTGGGTGGTCTTTGTCTGGCCACAGTGTTCCTCTACAAAACATTCCTCCACTTTGAATTTAATCCTATTGGACTCCTCAATCCCCATATCCCCCTCAAGCAGGAAAGTTCCTGATGAAAGACTTCCACATCATGACTCTTTTAGAGAGGTTCCCACTGCAGCCCCTCGAACATTTATTTTTATAAAACTCGACAAGTTAGGGAATTATTGAGAGTCCCCTTTACAAACACATTTGCTGAAGAGAGAAGATGAGAGCTAAATTACCAATCAAAAGCCTTCTCCTTTCCCCAGCTTTCTTGGAGCTGCAGAAGGAAGAGCTCAGATCCTTCACTGTGCCCATGGAAGGTTCTTTTTTTGATAGCTTGCTTAACTACTCCAGTTTAGTGCAAATTTCTTCCATAAAGAGCATAAAAGCCACTTTGAGATTTCTGAATGAAAAATTGAATCAATAATTAATTTTTTGCCTAGGCAAAGATTGTCCGTGAGGAGACCAATTTTGGCTCAAAAGCACAAGATAACAACCTCAGAATATTCAAACACATTCCTAAGGCAGCCTCAGTGGCACTAATAAAGGAGACCATCACTGTTTAAATACCTAATGGCAGGCTACAGCTGAAAAGACCAAACCTTCACATTTCTATTATTATTTGCCACCCATTAAATCACAAGATTATTATTAAAAGCAATTATTTGCATGAGCCTTTTCTGAGATTCTTGCTGTAATTAGTCACCATAGCATATTTCCATTTAATCTAAAAACCCCTAAGTATACAAACACAAAGAAAACACCACCTTCATTAAAACAACTTCCTTTTGGCCTCCTGGTCTGCTCTGAGCACAAATCAGAGGAATTATATGGATTTTTAGTGTTCATAGGCTAAGGACTAAGTAATATGCCTTAGTAAGGACTAAGGCATATTTCTCAACTTGCAAACCCAAAAATCCAGCAGCAGGTGCTAGGATGATGCCAAGAGATGCTAAGCATACAAATAAATGCAATAATAGCACAAAAAAAGACAGGCCCAAAAATACCAGAAAAAAAGTCAGGCTGGTATCAGGTTGCAATTAAAATTTGGTTTTCATTCAACTGATCTATTAAAAAAAGGTGAATTATTTAGCATATCTTTCATAAGCATAACTCATTTTGAGTTAAACTTGTTTATCACATCTTTCTAACTGATCACATGAACCACAAACACATCCCAGACCTGGCTGGGCACTATTTCTGACTGCAATTACAGATGATGGCGACAAAACATTTCATTTCTGTTCTTCTGACAGTAACAACAACAGATTTAAGGCAGTGCCTTGCTACAGCTGCAATGATGTTTGGTGTCATTGTTATCATGCAGAAAACACAGATTTTAAGTACCTTGAACTGATATTTCACAGAGAGTTTGTCGTGGGAAATTGGCCAAAAATGTGCATTTTAAAAATTAGTGATATTCATAGCTAAATCTATGAATCCCCTTTATGAGATGTATTTTGGAAGCACATGAGGGGGTTTGAGGTTATAAACACCTTTTGCCACCCTTACTCTGGTGCCAAGGGCAAGTCTTGGCCTTAAAGAGTGCAATAATCAGGTCTGGTGGGGTGCATCTGCATTGCCTGGAACACCAATCTCATTTCTGCATTTTGCACCAGCAATGTCTTCTTTAACCAGCAGGACAATATAAAAGTACTGGAGTGTGAAAGAACCTGTGTCCAGTCAGGTAAAGCTTCACCTCCCACATCAATAACAATTTTCTCATTAATGAAAATCCCTGAAGTGCCCTTAAAAATTAGTCTGGGAAAAAGAAAGAGGAAAACCTAACATTTGATAGGACTGCTAGATTGAGAACAGTTTAATTTTTTTGATTAAATGACCTTAATATGAGTCAAGTAGAAGGGAAAAAATTGCATTTATAGAAGTGAAATAAATCCAAAACACAGTAATTAAAAAAAAATACCATAAATGTACAAATATACACATAAAATTACTGAAAGCTCTATTCACCAGAATAGGATTAGGCATTTTTTTCTCCACATTAAACATGCCCTTACATTCAGCATATTTTCTACCAAAATGTTCTTTTCAAAATGCTGCCAGGGTGATATTACTATTTCAATCCAACCAATTTCCTTTGAAACCTCCCATAACAGTAATTAAATAAATTGCTCTTGGAGTAATTATGTTTGGTTTTTTTTCTGGAAAAGGAACTATTAGGCTAAAGAGAGATGAGAGAGTCTGTCACCAAACATAAACTTTCTAGAAACACTGGTGCTTGCTACATTTATTGGAAGAAGGATGGAATACTTAAAAACTTTGGACATTTTTAGCTTTTGTAAAGAAAATGTCGACTTCCCAGCTGAAATAAGCACCAAGCTAAAATGACTGCTGACAGTCCTGGGAGTGCAGAAGGAAAGAAAATGGAAGTTGTGTCAATAGAAAGCTTTTAAATTCTATGTATTAAGCCCAAGAGGGCTGGTGAGAACTGGAAGGCCAAATTGCAGTGTTAAAGCAAGTGGATGGTGAATAAGATGAAGGGGATGGAGAGCCCAGGACTGATGATCCAGTGGAGGGCACAAAATGGAACAGTCCATAAATCCATCTTGTTGGAGCCCTTGGAGATTGGGCTGCTGCAGTTAAGGAGGTTCTGTGTGTGGCCATCCATCAGCTCCAATGCCTCCCTGCTTTGCTCTGGGAATTTGATCAGCTCTGAGAGAGGCAAACGAAGCTTTCACAGCCCCACGGAGTTTCCAAATGCCTGTCTTTATGTTCCAGCTGCACTTTGGCTTTGGCTTTGGCTTTGTCAGACTGAAGTTGTTAGATGCAGCATGTCGAGCATCCCAAGAGTTTTTGGTGTTTTTTTCCCAGATTAAGTTCTTTTACCTTTGCTAAAGTTTCCCCTTTATTTGTGGGGATTTGCCATTCACCTGATAAGCAGCACTGATTGAACCCTCCAAACAAACTTGGCTAACCCTCACCTTGTTCTCTGGCTTAGTCTGATACCTCAGGCTTCACAGAATTTGAGTTCTGGTGCTTGCTGGTATTGTTCATATTGCAAAGAAGATGGAGCTTTCCATTTACAGTTTTACTTTTCATTCCTTGGCTGTGTTTTTCTGAAACTCCCATCCTCCTTTTCCTTTAAATCTCTCGGGTATATGAGAAAATGTTGCATAAGAGTAACCCACGTGGATCAGAATCTGAGTTTCTTTATGAAGCCTTTACCATATCCCACCCAAGGACAGTGACACGATGCCTGTCTGCAAAGCTAACCCTCTGTTTTCTCACCACTTTGAAGACCCAAAGACAGCATTTTCAACTTAAAAACTCACAAGGGTGAGCAAAAGGACAATAAAAAATAGCTTCCTGGAAATCCAGTGGTCAGAGGGAATAAAGCACCAGACAGGCACCAGCTGGAGAAACTGGATCTGGGGATTCATCCAAGAACAGGGAACATCTTTCTGAGCAGACAGACATATTTCTTGTTCCAATGGATGGCTGACAGGGTAAACATTGCTATAAAAAACTTTACAGGATTTTTTTTTTTTAAACTCTTTGTGCAAATTTTGTGAACCCCTTCTGGCTTAAGCTTCAGCAAGTGAGCTTAGAATCAGACCCAAGGAATGGGAAATCCATATTATAAGCAGGAAGAATAATTACGAAGGTCACGCACAGGCACTTGCATGATGTTTGCAAACACAGCTTTAACTAAGCCCAGCTATAATACACGATGATGTGTATAATATGACTGATGGTGTAAAAATGAGATTGCCAATAGGAACGTTTACTAAATGCTTACTTAATAATGGGGCTTGAATAAACAGTGTAAAAAATAATTTTCCACGTGTTAACGTGAACTTGTTACAGTTTCAGTGCCTTGTAAGCCCTTAGGACAGTGTCACCACTGCCTGTGACGTGCCCAGGCTGTGTGTGAGCTGCCAGCACACACAGCAGGACCCAGCTGCATTCTTAGGCAGTGTCAGCACCACCTTTGGCCTGCCCAGGCCTTGGGTTTTACTTGGCTGTAACAAGTTATTGAGGACCAGGGGGCCTTTGCCTGATTTGCTTTTTGCTTAGCTCAGGATGACCCTGTCCTGTAACACGAGTGGGTTTATGTGTCTGTTTGAAATGAAGGGCTAAAAATGACAATGCCCTGGTCCATACACAGAGAACTACCTGTGCAGCCAGGAGACAGCACCAGAGGAGAGTAGAGATCTGAAAGTCAGGGAAAGAAAGGTGGTGAGGCTGGAAGCTGCTCCCCAGGGCTCAGCCATGGAACCACTGCAGCCTGGGGGCTGCACAGAGCGCAGAGACAACACGGGGAGCAGAGGGTGCTCTTCAACACCCAGAAAATCACCTTTCACAGCAACACAGGCTGGCATGTGCCCTACAGAGCTGAAGGGAAAGTGCAGCCTGAGGAGCAGGTTTGCAAACATAACAGTGGCTCCAGAAAAAGAACATATTAGAAACAAAACAAGGGCTCTGGATGCAGGGGGAAGGACCCATCCCTGCATTCTCTGGGATGAGGTCCCACGCTGAAACCCTCTACTATCAACACCACCTTGCCTCAGGACCTCTGCCTGAGGCAGCTGATGGCTCCTTTCCATCAGGAAAAGGCAGGGACTGGGAAGCTCCTGTCCACCACTTTTAACTGTACATAACTTGCATAAGAGCTCAGGGTGTCTGAACTGATAAATTTCTGGTTAGACTCTAGAATTTAGGCCAACAGAACATTCTTGGCTTTTCATTTCGGTTCTTTTGGGTTAGATGAGATCAACGAGCTGCAGCAGATTAAACTGGTGGAGACTTCAAGGAACCTGGACTGAGACCTGGATGTAATTCCATAACTGCTGAGAGGCAAAGCACTCAGCTGGACAAGGGGCAGTGTGTCAGCCTGGTGTGAGATGTGCAGAGGAATCAGAAGGAACAGCATGGGGAGCAGAGGCAGCCTGGGTAACCCTAACCCAACAGAGCTTGGGAGCGTGGGTTTGACAGCTTTTAAAAAGCCATTATCATCCTATTCTTTGCTGGGAAGTTCTCCCACTTCAACAATTAATGATTTCTCTGTTTGTTAAATATAAAGCAAATCTAATGACAACAGACCTGCAAGGAGAAAAGTGGTCATTCCATTTGTTGAACACACAGCTTTGGTGTCACTCTGCTGATGCTGGGAGCAGCAGAGGGGTGGTTAGCAGTGGGTCAGTGGCTTTACTGGGACACAGCACAGGCTTTGTGAAGCTGCCCTTGGGGTGAGCCTGTTCCTGGGATGGGGCTGTTGTCTCCTGGCTCTCACACGTGGCAGAGGGGGACAGGAGACACAGGTGGCACCTTTGGGCTCAGGAACAGGACAGCAGAGCAGTGAAGGCTGCAGCTGGCTCTCAGCCTTGGGATGAACGGCTCATTAGTGAGTGCTAAATGCCTGTGTGAGCACATTCCCTGGAATAAATAGGGAATGTCTTCTCCCCAGCGTGCTGCAACTCACACATGTTGCCTGCAGTAAGAAAGTATGAGAACGGCTCAGGAGGTCAAGGCAGAGCCTTTGGGTTGGTTGGTTATTTTCGTTCCAGTGCAGCCCTGGTTCACAAAATATAGCTGATGGCACGAACCCGAGCCAGGACAGCCAGGAGGCCTCTCACAGTGGCCAGGCTGTGCAGGTTATGTAATCTGCTTTTCTATTCTGGGGGGAGAGAAGGGAGAATTGGAGGCCAAATGGCCAAGTTCTCCTGTAAAAGTAGGGGTAAAGCTGCAGAAGTGCAGGGGCTCAGACCCCACGACCATGAATATTCAGTATTTTAGGCTGTTGTTCCTAAAAGAAGATCGTGTTCATAAAGAGAACCAGAAAATACCCTTCAGGGGCAGTCCTGCTTTTGATTCCAAATGTTGTGTTGGCTCAGACTTCCCCTTTCCTGGCCTCTCCCGTTATCCCATTGAATTCACTCAGAGGCTGTGGCTACTGGCCAAAAGAAACGGGTAACGCAACCCAGAGCCCATATTCTTTGAAATATCTTCTGAGACAGGAATTTATAGCATCAATGTAATGAAACTCAGATTACAGCATTAAAGTCTGAGTCTGTCTGCTTGCCTCCCATACCAGAATTATACAGAAAATTTGAGCCACGGGACCCTGAGGAAAGTGAGCAAAATATGCACACCCATCCAGAGGGAGGCTACAGGACTTGGTTGCACCTTTAAGAACAGCCTCAAGCAAGAGATAAATCACACATGATGCTACACAGGTACCAGCAGCAGACCTGAAAGAACTGTCCTGGAATCACAAATACTTTGGCTTTGGCACACTGAATTTAGCAAGTTTAGCCTGGTCTAGAGCAGTTAATACCTTAGGTAAGAAAAAACAGGATCAAGTGCTGACTCCATCCTCATTTTGTCTCTCCTGCCCCTGACCAGCCCTGAGAGGGTTATTTTATTTGCTTTAATGTATCTGTTTAGTGTGCTGTGTTCTATGCATATGTTCTATGCTCTTTGATGTTAGGTTTATAATTATTATGCATTCAGTGATTATCAAATGGATGCTTTCTATCCCAAAAATCCACATTATGCTTCTGCACTAATTACAAGTATTGCTTTTATAGACCAGAAACTGGACAGCTTTTTCCTGTAAAGGAACAGAAGGAGAGACTTCACCTGAAACCTTGGAACAAACCTTCATTTATGAGACAAGGGAATCATTTTTATTCCACTACATGAATTCAGTGGGCCGCCACAGGCCAGTCATAATCTGTTATTGTTTCCCTACAACCTTGTACTATTAATTTTTCTTTTTAATGAACTGTCCAGACTAGTTTAGCTGTGGGAACTATGATGGAGCTGCAATAGAAATGGTTTATGTCATGCCTTTGTCAAAAAGCTTTCCCCTACAGCAGCAGAATGTAATTGAAAAGCCATTTTAAAATAAAAGTAACTGAGTGGTTGCAAATGCAGGTTGTCAGGAATGGAGAGGGAAAAAACTATGCATTACATTAGATTTTACCAATCACTACTTGTGTGTCTTTATTAGTGTTTATACAGATGAGGAAAGCCACATAAATTGCATCTACTGCATGGTTATATCAGCAAGCATTCCTGCAAGATACATTTTTAAGAAGTTTTTCTTCATCTGTGACTAACAATGTAGTAATTGGCTGGGTTAAACACCTCAAAAGAATTGATTGTATTAAATTTTGATTTATTTTACAGCATACAGAATACATCCATTTTTGAGACAGCAAACTAACATCTGAGCAGAATTCAAATAGCTTTTATTACATATGAAACCTTGAAAGGCTGAGTGCACAGCCATCTTTTCATATGTAATATATATGTGAAAGGCACACCATTAAGTTTTCTCTTGGGTTTTTTTTCTAGCCCTGGCTGTGTGTATTTTTTCTTGGAGACGCTATAGTATAAATTTTAAATATGCTATTATTCTATTCCTCACCATCATCATCATTATTAAAACACTAAGTGAGCAACTATATATACGCACACATATATATATGTATATAGGTCTGTATGTGTGTGTGTATATACACACTGTATATTTATGTATTTATTGTTAAAGCTGACAACAATTTTCTCCATAAAGTCCCATTAAAATTGTGTCAGAAAGACTCTGATTGACCTTTTAATTCCCACTTTTCACCTTTGACATAACTGTGGAGCTTTTGCTAGAAGTTCATTTTATTGGAGCACAACTTCCAAGTATTTGGTGTTATTTGAACCCAGAAGTGGTTGGAGTTTTGGGGAGTTGTTCAGTCCATGGATCAATCTTTTAATGTCCTTTCTCCTCTGCTGGCCAATCTCTGCAGCCCCTGCAGTGCAGATTCCTTAGGGATTCTCACCCTCAGGGGGATTTCAGGAGTTTCCCGTTCCTTAGCCCAGCCAGGCTGCTCCAGATCCTTCTCCAGAGCTCCACCCTGCAGCCCAGACAGGGCTGGGATTCCCCAGAAAGCTGGGAAATACAGGGAAGAGTCTCTGATGACTCAGTTGCCTCAGGATTCAACCGGGAATAAACTTTTTGCCACAAAAAGCTGAATTTCAGCTCAGATACAATTTCGTTGTTTCCAAAAACAAATCACTCATTTCAACATTCTTCTACATTCAAGATGCTTTCAAGGCAGCATGGAAATAATTTTCTATTAAAAAGCAGATAGGAAAACCTGAAATGTCCATCTTAAGAGGTACTGAGACCATAAGAGACAGGACAGTGTCAATGTATTTCCCCACCCTGAAAAGTAATTCAAAGTAATTCTTCTTTGGTATCTGTTTGAGCAGAATATGTCTTATAATTATCCTAACAATGTTTCCAAAGGTTTTTCAGCTCAAGCAAGGTCTTGAACACAACCAAAAAGGCAGAAGTAATAAATTCAGACTCCATCTCATTGCACAGACTATGTGAAATGACACTCTTCTTAAGAGTTCACTCTCAGGCCTTTCTTTAAGAGCCACCTAGGGATTCCGTGTACTTTGGAGTGTCATCCTACTAAAATCAAAGCGTTTGCCCTCACATGTGAGCCTATTTCATTAAGATTACTAATATCCCTCCTAAAATACATGTAATGAGCTAATCCTGCAGGTACAGTGAGTGCCTGTTCTGTGGGTTGACACTGAGAATTCAAAATCCAGGTTTTAAAAACCTACAGAAGTGGATATTTGTAGAGAAGCAAAGTGAGAGGTGTGAGACAGGACAGAACAGGAGGGGGAACACTCTGCTCTGACATGTAGGCCGGGCTCAATATGCAGGACAGGAGGATTCCAAGTGAAAATTAATTTTCTTTCCACGTGGCATCTGTGCAAAAACAAACTATAGAGCAATTTCCTTCCAAGATCTGCTCTGTACATCAGGAACAGCCTGGTTTCCCATTATGGTCTTTCTACATAAGAATTAAATGTCATATATAAAAGAGGCAAAGTATGCAATATACAGCACTAATTTATATATCCAGGAAGCGAACTTCAGATCCTCATCCCATCTGATGAACTCATCACAGGCCTCCAGGATCTGAGGGGGCTGCAGGGAACCTCAGGAGGTGCTCTGCACCAGGAGCTGCAGTGCCAGGGCAGGGGGCAAGGGGTTCACGCCGACAGAGGGGACATTCAGGTCAGATTTTGGGCAGGAATTGTTCCCTGGCAGGGTGGGCAGGCCCTGGCACAGGGTGCCCAGAGCAGCTGTGGCTGCCCCTGGATCCCTGGCAGTGCCCAAGGCCAGGCTGGACACTGGGGCTGGGAGCAGCCTGGGACAGTGGGAGGTGTGCCTGCCCATGGCTGGGGTGGCACTGGGAGGGCTTTAAGGTCCCAACCAAAACCACTCTGGGGTTCTGTGATTTTATGATTCTATGAGGGTACCCTTTTTTGGGGCCTTGAGGACCCGTTATTCATGTGGGTTGCGCTACAGAGTAATATAATCATAGGGAATTGTATCTGTTGTGTTGTTGGGGGTTGGGTTTCTTTCTTTTTTTACTTATGTAATTTTTTCCCATAAGTTGCTAGGAAATTAACTACTGGTACTTATGGGTACTTGAGGAAAAAACAAAAGTTGCTAAGGTAGGAGAGGAGTGTAGCACCTGGCTACACTTCCTTTGTCTCTGGCAGTTTCTCTCGAGGTGAGGACACCACGAGTTTTGCAGGGGACAGGTGAAAAGGCCGGGGCTGGGGGCAGCTGCTCTCGCTCTCGGCATCGAAGGAGGAAAGCCAAGCTGTCACTTCACTTACTGCAGGGAGAATTCACTGTCACCACTGGAGGCCAGTCCCAGGGACCTCCCAGCATCTGCTCGTGTGCCCAGGGATCCTGAGCTCCCCTTCTCCTGCCCTGCTGGGGCCGGGCCGAGCCCCGCGGCTCCTTCGGCTCCGCCCTGGGCCTTTGCTGCTCTGGAGCCCCCTGGAGCCCCCTGCCCTGCGGGGACATCCCGCAGCTCCAGCCACCACCCAGAGCTTCTGCTACCTCTCACCCACCAGCCTGGGATCCCTGCTCATCCCTGCCCTTCCAGCCACCACCCAGAGCTGGTACCTCTCACCCCCCAGCCCGGGATCCCTGCTCATCCCTGCCCTTCCAGCCACCACCCAGAGCTTCTGCTACCTCTCACCCCCCAACCCGTGATCCCTGCTCATCCCTGCCCTTCCAGCCACCACCCAGAGCTTCTGGTACCTCTCACCTCCCAGCCTGGGATCCCTGCTCATCCCTGCCCTTCCAGCCACCACCCAGAGCTTCTGCTACCTCTCACCCCCCAGCCTGGGATCCCTGCTCATCCCTGCCCTTCCAGCTTGGTGCTGCTCAGAGTCCTGCAGGGGCACTGGGATCAGACTGCCCCGGGCTTTGTGAAGCAAAGCCTCTCCTCCACCCCTTCCCGTCTCAGCTGAGAAGGCTGTAACGTGGCTCCTCGTTCTGTTTTTGGTGTTAATGCCATAGTTAATGTTGTTTGTTTGCCTGTACATACATGTAAAGAACTGTTATTCCTATCCCCCTATCTTTGCCTGAGAACCCCTTAATTTCAAAAGTATAATAATTCGGAGGAAGGGGGTTTGCATTCTCCATTCCAAGGGAGGCTCCTGCCCTCCTCAGCAGACACCTCTCTTTCCAAACCAAGACATGTGCTTACCCTCAGTCTCTTTTGAAACTCAGTATAGAAAATCCAAGCAGCACAGGAAGGAAATGTCCAGTCAGGATATTCCTGGTTCCTGAAGCTCCTGGTCACCTTCTGTAGTGACCGAGCTGAGGCTGTGACACAGCCCCCAGCAGCTCAGCAGGGCCTTGTGGTCTGCTCTGCTGCTCTTTGTTCCATGAACAATAGTTAAACATGAACATTTTACCTTCTCAACTCTTGTCATTATCCAGATACTTTAACAGGAAATTTGCATTCCTGAATAGGCACAGCTGGAAGTAATTTAAGAAAGATCCTTCAAAAGAAGGGAAGAGAATTTAGGAAGCATATGGAGTCACAGGTTTACATGATAATCAACAAAAGCAGCTCTTGTTCCTCCTCTTTTGCAGGGAGACACTTCACACCCTAAGCAGAGGGAAGATCCCACAGTCTCTCTGCAGGATGCTTTCTTTCACAAATTATCTGCTTTAACTCTGAAATGCAAAGAAGTCTATCAAAAAAAAATGCAACACTTTGTCAGATAAAACTGGGATAGGGACCCAGTTAAAATTCACTTATCTCATATACTAGTGAGAGTGATGGGCTCTTTCCCTTAAAGCTTATTCCTCACAGTTCTTTAATTTCTGAAAATTAAGTCTGTTTGGAAGTGACTCTGAAGTCAAGAACAAGCAGAGTAGAAAGGGGTCTGAACTAAACCATGAACTGAGATATTAGAAAATGGCAAAAGAGGCGGAAGAGTGGTGAGAAAATTCGTGTAACCCTGCATGGAACAGAGACATGCAAAACTGATTTCAGATATTTTCTCTTTGTCTTCTTAATACCCAAGACTGAATTTGAAACCTAGTCAGGAAGTCTTCAAACCAAACCCCCTCTAGAATTGTTCTGTTGAGAAACTGAATCTGAACAAGAGCTGAGCACTGTTTGCAAAATGTGGCTTTTGTGTTCAGACAGGACAAGAATCTGCCAATGCTGAGCTCTGCCCTTGCTCAGGAGTTAATTAAACCCAGAGCTGCTGGTGTCACCCAGCCTGGCTGCTGCAGTCCTCTCCCCAAATCTGAGGACACCACACACACACCCCATAGAGCTGCTCACAAGGATGTTGAAGTGCTAGTCCATTTGGCTGCCAGAAAAAAGATAATTGTCATTCAAGGACATTTTCACAGAAATGAAGCATCTGTCAAGCAGAACCTGAATGTAGAAACTGTGAATGAGTCAGCAAGACAAAGAGCTTTAATATCCTGGCATTGTACTTTTTATCCCACACAGTTCAGGTGGGCTCGTACCTTGATTCTGTAAAAATGACTGTTTATATATTTATTATCTATTACACCTAACCTGTTTCTGTGTTAAACTTTTTTTAAAAAAACCAATGGTCACTCCTGTAAGTGAGCAATTCTCACCTCTACTATAAGTCACAGAGGATTTGAAAAATTAAAGGCATCAGAGCAGCAGATCCAACTATTTTAAAGTCCCATACTCTCTACTTCCACACTTCCCACCTTCTCTGAAGCCCAAGGGTCACCACCAAATTCCTTTCTTAACCCAAGTCTGAGCAGTTAGATTGAGTTCAATGGTATTGCACAAAATATCAGAGAAAAAGTCCAAACATGGAATTAATCACTTACTCACTTGAATAAGGAAAATATGAATCTGTTTGATGATCACTTCCAGCTGTAAGCCTAAATACCAGAAAAATTCTTACATTCCTGTTCCTCAGTGCTCCACTGCTGTGAATTTTCAAGCAATACTCTGATGCTTTAGACTTTAAATTTCAACCAAAGGGATTCAAAATGTGCAACTTATCAAACTGTGCTGTAGGGAGGTGGAAGGATGGTCTGTGTCCTACAGCTGGGAGCTCTCTGGAGCTCTGGTTAAACTCTCTGAGGGATCAGTGCCTGCAGAAATGTTCCCTATACCACACAAACATTTTAGACACTACAGAAACAAGGTCCCAGCCATGGATCCCTGACATCCCTCAGGAGATCACAGGGTTGGATGTAGGACTTACCTTCACCCACTGGAAACCTGCTGCCAGTTGATGTAGCATATTCCACACATGTGAAATGCCCCTCCAGGAGCTGTGACACCTGTCAGCCCTCGCTGCCGCTCAGCCACTACTTCAGCTCTGGCTGCAAAGAAGGAAAGAGGCCATTGGAAATCCAAACCAGTGGTGGGACCATAATAAAAGGAAACTGAAGTCTGGCCTATAAACTACCACAGCAGCCTAAAGAGAGTCGAAAGAGAAGCAATTAAATACTACTTATAATTAATAAATAGCCTTTACCTAGGATCACAGAAGGCCAGGTTTGGAAATTACCTCAAAGATAACTCAGTGCCACCCCTGCCATGGGCAGGGACACCTCTCACCATCCCAGCCCTGTCCAACCTGGAACATTCAAGAGATTCACTTTTGCTGTGGTGTTCCCATAACTAAGATGCTTGAGGCCATATCAAAATTCTTTCACATCTCTTTCGTGTTATCTATGGAAAAAAATCTGTTCTGGAAATGTTATCCAAGACAAGGCACACTGTAGTGAAAAGAGGAACAGCTGCAGATGCCACTCACCAGCAAGATGTGCTTTGAGCATTTTTAAGTGCTCTAAAGGGATATTAGAAAATTAGTGGGTTTATCATTATGATGGAAAAGGGAGAAGATTATTTTAGGAAGTAAAACTGCCACTACAGTAGTGAAAAAATACGTAAAATTAAACATCTGAAGATAAAAAGCCCCAAACAAGTAAGAGGTGCCTCTCCTGTAAGAAGTCATCTACAGCTGTTTCAGTGGTTACAATTCTTTCATAAATGGGGCAGGAAGTTGAGTCAGTCTGGACAAAGGGAGCAGAAACAAAAAGAAACCTGCTGAATCATTTCTCATAACAGGTCTTGAATTTAAGTTGGTAAGTTAAGGATGGTCACAATTTCACAGAGCAGTCACCCTCACACCTCATCATTTCACACTGTCTCATTCCAGGTGTTTCTGACAATGTCCCCAGACAAGTAAAATATAGATAAAATATAATTAATGTGACTGAAAGCAAAGGAAATAGTCAGTGTGATCTGTTGTTACCTGCTGGTGCAGACACTGCATTCCTGAGGTTCATTTGAGACCTTGATAGACACTTAAAGAGTCGTAACTGAATTCTAGGACTAAGATCCATTCCAGCCAAGGAAATTAGGCTAGATTTCCCAGCACCTCCAAATTTATTAACTGAAAATTTCTAGACCTGTTTATTAAAAAATAGCCTCTGTAGTTTGGGCTGATAGATCCAAGTCAGTATTTTTCTGTAGTGTTTAATTGTTAAGGATACCTCATCGGTATCAGTCCTTCATTTTATACCCACTTCTCACCCCATTAAACCAATCAAGTTATAATTGCAAAAAACCCAGTTCAGCAGCAGAGGTTGAATTTCAGAGTTCCCAGCACAAAGGAAAGGCAACAGGCACTGACTGTATTTTGTATTCAATATTGCACAAACACATTACACTCTGCTCCATCAAAGGATGAAATAAAGTCACGTGGCTTCTGTGGCCCCTCACAACTGCAAACACATCGAGTCCCTTTTCAAAATCTGGGATACACATGCCATAAATGCCTATTCTTAGACAGTGGATTTTGCTAAGGTAAAGCTCTGTGGATTGAGGATTCGTGTGATGACTGAGCCACTAATGTAAAAGCACTTGGTTTGTAAAAGCACTCCACATTCATGCTATGAAGTACCTATGGCAATTTGAAATACATTCATTTTCCAAGTAATTTTTTTTCATAAAGGACCATTTTAAACTAATTCAGAATCCATATGAATGACTGAAACTGACTAAACTCCCTCATTTTGATAATTTGTTTAATATCTTTACGGAAAACAACATCTTTATGAATGACTTTGCAGCTCAAGATTCCTTTATGCCTGAGACATTTGAGTTTGCTTGGATAAGGACTTCTCAAAATATCCTCTTAAATATCCCTACCATCCAAATCTTTAAGCTCTTCTTTTGCTTTTAAAAGCCTCAGAGATTTGATAGCAGACACTGCCAGTCCCCACCTGACCTCCAGCTCCATCAACTTCTCCCTGTGCATCCACCTGGCCACCAGCACAGGGACCAATCATGGAACCAGAGTTGGCTGGGCTGGAAGCATCTTAAAGAACAATAGATAATATATAATAAATGATCCTTTCACTGCCAATCACAGCCTTTATTCTTCAGTCACACTGCATTTCAACAAGTATCAGGGGTTACAAAGTGATTTTTTTGCTAGCATTAACCATTATGAGAAGTAAATAAATCTTAAATATTAACATCAAACAAGGAGAAACACCTCCAAGATGTCAATTTCCATTAAAAACAGGGTTTGAGACTATTTCCATCCTTGTGACTGCAGACAGAAGAGTTTAGCTGAGTAATTGATAGTTATGTATCAGATACCTATTTACTTCCCATTACCATTTATCAGATGCCTATTATTTACCGTATAACATTTTTATTTTCCTGTTTTCTCTGCAGCTGAATATGCCTGCAGTAGTTCTAATAACTTTATAATGCTCACAAAAGGGCGAAAAGCCAAACCCCTCCCAACTGCTGTATTTACAGACGGCTGTTTCAAAGTCCAATTACAATTACAAGAAAACTTAAAAAAAAAAAAAAAAATCCATTAAACAGTTCCAATGCTCCAAACAGATTTGCCACAGTGGCTCTTTAAACCACGCGGCCTAACAAGACTTTTGGGGGCAAAAGAAGCCGTGGCTGCAGAGCTGGTTCATGCGAAGTGCCAAGTGGAGCAGTTTGGAAATGTGGCTGGGGAGAGGGGAAGGAGCCCCCGGCCCATTGTCACTATGGTAATTATTGCACAATGCCTGATGTGAAACGGGCCCAGGCAGCAGCTGAATCCCGCATTGTCCTCGCACGATAAAGAGATTTGGGAGTCTGAAAAGCAGAGGAACGGAATCTCACAGCTTCTTAGAGTCCCCTCTGAAAGGGCCATTGTAACATCATCATAAATCCTGGGCTCCCCAGGCACTTGACAACTAAAGCAGTGGACAATAGAATTCTTGTGTTGGACAAAACACTCCTTGTCTGCCAAGGGGCTTATCTGCTTCATTTACAAATGTCTTTCATTGTACCCAAATAATTCCCTATTAGAAAAACGATTAGGAACAGCACTAAATAAATATTCACAGCTTTGTGGGCTGTTTGGCAAAGTGAATAAACCGATACAATCGAGGCGCGCGCAAAAATATGAGTTTTATGCCGAGGAAACCCAAAACAACCCCAAACCTCTGTTTATTTTCCTTTCCCTTTTCCTGATGCACTGAACACATATTTGTCCCTCTAAAAAACACCGAGGTACATTAGTCTCATCAGAAGAGATGAAAAATATTAGAAATCCACGGAAAGAACTCAAATTGGAGAAAAATTGTTTCCACTGTGCCCCTAAAATTAAGTATTTCCGGAAGAGAAGTTCCACAAATAAACCTGGGAGCATATCTGAGAGTTTAATGAAATAGAGATAAATTGCTCACAATCTTAAAGGGATTTAAACTGTGGATTTCTAACTACATATGTTTAGGTCCCACTTACTGAAAGATCCAAAAGCATCAGGGATGAGTTTCTGAAATGAAATGGTGCCAGATTTTTGCAACTCTTTTCAAGCCCAATGAAAATTATGGTAAATATCACAGAAATAAATGACTAAAAGAGACAAAAATATTCCATATATACGACACTTCAAAAAGCATTTCTAACACAGTCAGAACTCCGTTGCCTCAGGTTTCCACATAAATGGTTATTTGATTACACTTTACTGGAGAAGTGCCTATGGAAACACAACTGACACCACACACAATGATTAAAGAAAAACCCTAATAGTCTAAATTATTGCTCAAGCAAAGAGTGCTGATCCTATTCAAAGTGCCAGGGACATCTGTATGGTTGAATTAAAACCTGGAGAAGTCGAAACTTCTTGACTGAATTATTGATCATAAACTACTTATTCAAATCCAATACAGGAACAAGGTTTTCCACAGCCCAGGCCAATGGACTGAGTGGCTGAAGGGCTTTTTCTTGCCCCTGTGATTAAATATTACAAGCCTGCAAAAAATGTGGCATTCATAACCTGCACACTGAACAGATTACTCATATTAAATATTCAGAATGTATGCAACAACAACAATAATGGTAAGATTAAAAAAAAAAAAGAAAGGAAGCTAGCGTAATGTGGAATAAAAATGATGCAGGTTTGAGCATACAATCACAAAGGTTTAGGAATATGTGAGGCTCTGTCATGAATTAGCAGTCTGGCCCTGCCACATGTCACTTAGCCTTGGAGCCATTGCTGAAAGTGAGCAAAGGCACACTATAAAAATTCCACCTCTGAAAATACACTAATCCATATAAAACTCAGAGGAAAGAGGCTGGAACTCAGAGCTCCCACACACCAGCTGAGGATCTCTGCTGTTTGGGTGCTGAGCTTCCCCATTTCTTCTCTCACTTCTCTCCTCACTGAATAATTAACTGTTCCAAGATGTAGGTATAAGTTCTTTCTTAAGATAAAGTTTAAACTTGACTTTCCCGATGCTGTTTTTTGTTGTTTGCTGTTCTGTGCTATGCACTGCCCAAGCTTCCCTTTCTCCCAAAGCTGTTTCATCTGTATAAATATAATTTGCATGAAGTTATTCTGATAATTTCTGCAATTTGCATTTCAGGAACACAGCTTCAACAAAATCTGTTTCCTGCCAGCTCTCGGAGTTTTATTCTAGTCCCTACTATATGCCACAGCACACCACCATATTTTTATATAGAGTAATCTCTGTTTAGGCATTAAAAAATGGATTTGCACTGGGGTTTAAGTGTCAGTGTACAACAGGGATTATTTAACTCTTCTGGAGAACACGGATCTGGGGGCCTTGACCAGGATGAGCGTCCTTGGCTGTGTAAGAATTGCTCCTGCTAGCCATTATCTTAGCAACTAAATTAGCTCATGCTTGGAATCACCTTGCAGGAGAATCTGTCTTTTCCCTCTTATTCCAGGGAGCTGAGCCAAGCAATGGGAATCTCACAGCCAGCAACCAACAGAGCAGCCCAGGACAGCCCAGCCATAAATTGGGTGGGAAGGGGCTCTGGAGGTCACCTCATCCGACTGCACCGCTGAAGGTAGCTCCACATTCAAAGTTCATTTAGGTTATTAAGGCTTAATTAGTGTCCACAGCTGATACCAGCAGCACAACCAAGGTCTCTGTGTGGACATGGACACGTAAAGATTCCCCATCTTGTGCTGAATTATGGTCAGGTGCAAAGGGATGGAACAAAGCAGAGGGCAAGGACTGCCTCAGAAAGGATAAAAGCAATTTGGATAATCTGCCTTCCCCACACACCCCACACAGGGTCTGTTGGCAGGCCAGGGTAAGTAACTCTGATTTCGTGGCTGGAGGTGTTTTCCCTGCCCTGTGTTCACTGCTGAGCACCTGGAGCCCTGCAGCAGGCAGGGATGCGCTGGTGCTGAGCAGCAGGGACAGGAGCACACGCTGTCCCATCGCTGCCCTGCAGCACCTGAGATCAGCTCTGCTGCCCTCTGCTCCCAGGAGGGGAGGTGTTAATGCCTGTGTCCACAGACACGGCTCAGTCCTGGAGGAGCAGGACCTCAAACAGGATTTGACTCAAGCAGTTGTACAGTCCTGCACCTTTATCCCGAAGGAAAGGGCCTCTCCACTCAAGGGGGATGCCTTGTGCAGGACACACGAGAGGAGAGCAGAACACAAGAGCTGCAGAGAAGGTTTCACACGAGCAAGGTTCTGTTCTAAGCAGGTTAACAGCCCATTTTGCTTTCTCATGAACTATTCTGACTTTATACTCTGCCCAGATATTTCCCCTGCTGTGCCATCCCCGGTGCATGCACACTGCTGAAGGCAGCGGCGCGGGCAGGGGGCCGGGCGAGCAGAGCACAGCAGAGCAGAGCACAGCAGAGCAGAGCAGAGCAGAGCACAGCAGAGCAGAGCAGAGCAGAGCAGAGCAGCGCTGCCAAAGCCCCTCCAGCAGCCCCACACCCAGCTGGGACAGCACAAGCCAGGGCAGGAAGGAGACTCGGGAGCAGAATAGCTGTGTGCTCTCGTGAGACAAAACCACATCTCAGGGCTTTGCAGAATGTTAACAGTCTGCAGACTAAAGCCCAAATCTCACCTGTCTGAGGCCAAATTACCCAGCAGGACAGAAAAGGTTCATGTGGGCTCACAAGGAGCAAATCAACCTCCTTCCAAAAGCCCTCTGCAAATCACTTGAGTGCCCAGTCCTGCGCTCACCCAGTACAGTATGGCTCTATCAGCTGCTTCTTGCTTTTGGGTCACAAGGGCCTGGAGGCAGGCGAAGGGCCCTGGAGGATGAAGTCTGTATTCATTATCCTCATGCTGCTGCAGCCCTGTCCTAGCCAGGTACCAGGAATACAAGTGGATTGGGAGGCCTGCAGGCAGGTGTGTTCTGTCATTTTAAATATCATAAATCAAGCCCTCTGTTTCAATGTTTCCAGCTTCCCTGAGCTTCCTCTAAAATCTAAATTTGGAAGCATTTTGGATCCACAGCAAGCAGCTACAGACTTTTTGTGCATATACACTTATATACGTGTACATGCATGTAAATAAATATGAATTAAAATTATACAACTTTTTCGTGCTTGAGTATATATTTCTATGTACCACACTGTATATAATTCAAATTAACTACATGTGGGAAAAGCATTTCACTTGTATTCCAAAACTTGACTTTTTATTTTCATTGTCTAGCAGATTATCTTAAACCTTTGTTCTTGAGCCACTACCAGTAAAAGGCTGGTATATATTCTCTCTTGGAAAAGCAAATTCTACATGCAGAGCATACCAAATCAGTTCCTGCCAGTGCAGGCAGCACACAGAGCTGCTCTGAAGCCTTCTGAGTCACACTGGAGCTCAGCTTCCACGGGCAGCAGATGTCAGACACCACGGACTGGGAGCTTGTCAGCACTGAAAGATTTTTATGGCAGATTTGCCCTGCAGTTTTGGGGTTTTTTTTCTGGTTTGCTTCCTCCCCTTGCCATTTTCCTATTCTTTGGTGCTTTTCTTCCACTACACATGAATGGCCAGATCCTTCCTCTAGAGCAGAGGCTGTCTTCACTAGCATTTGGTGCTCTATTTATATTATCCTTCAGGAGGCTGTTCTCTATTTCTTTCTCTGGCTTTCTTCTGCTCTCTTTTATCAATCTCTTCTAGTGACCTGAAAAGAAAGCCTAAAAATTGAGAGCCACTGAAGTATATGCTGAATGCCCCCATTAGTCAAGCTGTAGGGGACACTCAGCACAGAAAATAAATTCAACTAACCTTTGGAAAAATCTTTATATAAATGTTCTACAAAATCATCCTGCTGGTTCCAGGTCCACTGGAGACGCCCAAGGAAGAATAATTCCGGGACATCAGAGATACCATAAAGGGGAATAGCTCAGAATCTGTGCTAGAGACTCAAGAGAGACAGAATTCTTTGGTCTCATGGACATTTTTTTCCTACCTTCTTCGTTTTATTAATAAATAAAGAAAAGAGGAGTTGTTCAAAGCCACCACAGAGATCTGATGGTTCTGAATTTCTGTGAGCCTCATTCAACTCACTGAATATCTCTGTCAGCCCAGGAAGATTCATGATTCATTCTGGGGAGCCTATTGCAACCCTGCAATGATTCTTCAAACATTTCTAAGGCTTTTAAAAAAGTTTCATTCAGTCTTATTTCTGGACCAAATATATCCCTTTGCCTACTCCTATTCCATCCTCCTCCCAGACTCCCAGAGGTCATGGCTTGTCTAGATCTAGGGAGGGTGGCAGGAAGGGAAAATGGATTGTAAATTCATTTTAGGTCACCCAGAAGCCATTCTGTCTCTGTCCTTCCTCGCTGGCTTTTCCTCATTTCCTTTTGTGTTTCCTCAAAGGACATTACACACTTGGCTTCTCAATCAAGGACAAGGCAATGTCAAGCACATTAATTTGTCCATGAAGCAGCCTTTAAATGTTGGCAAAAGCAAGCCTAAAGAAATGCAGACAGACAAGATAAACATTACCGATTCAAAGAAAAGAAAACCCAATCCTAAATCCTCTTTAACTGGTAATTTGAGCTTTCAGGACTGAACAATACTGAGTAACTGATATTTTGATACTGCCAAAATAGAATATATTTGTGATAATATAATAATATAATATAACATAACATACACAGACATATATATTTTATGTATATTATTTATATGTCTACGTATGTAATTTTTAAGAAGTGACTATTAAAAAGAGAGCTGAATATCAGTGAGCAAGAACTTGGGAGATGAAGGACTAGGAGCATTTCTTGATGCCTGCTGTGAAGTTTCTATTCACAACTAATAGAGTTTTGCAGAATTTCAGCAATAAATAGCAAGGATGACATGATTTTCCATCACCTATCATTTCAGGATATCACTCCAGAAATTACAACACACTTATATTTTTAATGGTGTTACTCTGTTGTTTGGTAACCTGCCTTCCTATCTGTGGTTGGAGCTGTAACTTGAGCACATATCTGTATTTCAGGTAATGAAATGTTCATAACATTGAAGTTCCCAGCCTAAATGAACCAGAATAGTTGACAATATTAATATTTAACATTTGTCTGCTCTTCATTATGCCGCCCAAACAACACCAAGACTTTAATTTTCTGTGGTGTAATTATTACAAGCTACAAGCAAGTGCATTGGGAGGTTGCTTCCAAACAATGGTTGTGAGGTAGAAATACACACCAAACAGTAACAGAGCAAGTGCTCTGCATATTCCAGAGAAACTGCACAATTAGGGAAGAATTCCTGCTGGTATCTGTCAGTGATATTGCTTAGTGGAGATAGTCCTAGGTGCTGCAGGCAGTTCTTTAAATAACAATAAATGAGCTCCAAGGTACCACAGGCAACCATGTGGTAAACTCATATTCAACCAACAAGAGGATGTATATAGGAAAATAAAAGGATTTTATTAAAACAACAAAACAACAACAAAACAACAAAAACAAACAACCAAACCAACCAACCCAAACCCCCACCCCACAAAACAACACCAACAAAGCAACAAACCCTCACTGGCCAAAAGCTCAGAACAGTCTCCAGTATTTCACCAGATTTCAGAAGCACAGCTACTCTCTAAGCTTCAGTGGCTTTTTTTGGGACTGAGCAAGGAGTGCCCAGTGTTAACATCCCTAGAGGGGAAGGAAGACTGCATGGAAATAACCTCACTGGGAGCTGGGAAAGGGGCTCAGCCTGGAGCAAAGGAGGCTCAGGGGGGCCCTGGTGGCTCTGCACAGCTCCTGCCAGGAGGGGACAGGCAGGGGATCGGGCTCTGCTCCCAGGGCACAGGGGCAGGCGGGGAGGGAACCGGAGAGGAGAGGGTTGGTAGCAGCAGGAATTTCCCCATGGAAAGGGTGCTCAGGCACTGGAAGTGCTCAGGGAGTGCCCATCCCTGGAGGTGTCCCAGGAAGGGCTGGAGGTGGCACTCAGAGCTCTGGGGACAAGGTGGGGATGGGGCACAGCTGGGACTGGATGGGCTGGGAGGCTTTTCCAGGTTTAAAGATTTTATGATTCCATGATTCTAATTCCTAATAAAAATCAAAGATAACTTTATAATAGTGAAAGGAGTCACTTTACCAGCTCTGCAGAAATGGGACTCTCCCCAAAAGCACAGAAAACCATTTGCCAAAAACTTATCTAAGAAAGATAAGTGCAATAATTTTCATACAGCAGTAACATTTTTCCTTTTCAGCTGAATTGGACAGGAGTGGAAGAATGTTCCAGGCCATAGCTGAAGCCTTCTGGGTGGCCTTGGGCAGCTTTGCTGGGAGTATCCGCACAGCATTGTGGCAGCTGTGAGCTCCCCTGCCCAAGCTGCAGGCTGAGCTGAATAAATGTGGTTAGCACAGCAGAGCGAGGCACAGGGCTCAGAGGTGCTCCCTCAGCCCTGGCTCGGGACAGGCACGGTGCTGGGGCTGCCTGAGGTGGCACCTGCCAGCAGCAGGCGTGGCCAGCACGGCCTCTGCTCCGGGGCTCCAGGAGCTGCAGGCAGCAATTAACGCCCGGGAACGGGGAGCTAATTCACTCTCACTACCAAGGCTGGGATGCTCTGAACCCAGAATCAAAGTGCCATATAATTATTTCTTCAGGGAGCCAACCTTTTTCCATATGTGTGCTGTGGAATGGAGCCAAACTGAGGCTGTCTGCACACTTAATGTTCAATTTGGTGAGCTCTCCACTTGGAGAACATAAACATACATCCCTGTCTGTGCTATCAGCTTGGAGTTCCTGAGACTTAGGAGTACTTGACAGCTCAACATGGCTAAACAAACCTGTTATTTGGTTTTCAGATAGTGTCAACCTGAGTTATAGGGAAACAAGCCCCCTAAGGAGTTTACCTGAGAGTGTGGACAACTCAGCTCCCACACCTCGCTGGTTCTCCAGTCACGGAATTGATAATTGCACTGCTGCCCTTTCTAACAGACAGCATTCTGCATGCTAAATTGTGGCTGAACACTTAACAAAGTTCACTTGAGAGGTTTCAAACAGCAATAATAAGCTTTCTCACTCCCCTTCAAAAGAAGAAATCTAATTACTCATTCTGTCAATCTAATGCGAGATGTTCATTGTTTTTACATTATTGCTTTCTTATTAGTGTAACTGCAGTGCCCAGAGAAAAAGAGAGCACGAGGAATAAACCACAGAAACTCCACTAATTGTTGGATTTTTCCTTTTCTAGTTTGCATTTTATTTAATGCTGGGTTGATGATCTTACTTTTCAGGGCCCAGAAACTGCCCTAACCACATTGGAGGAAACAAACCTCACCAGTCCCCCATGTCAAGATTGTATAATTTTATGAGCAGTTACATAAAATTACCTTCCAAAATACTTTGTGAAGAAATATCTTGTGGTATTGAGAAACACCCACTGCCATGACTCAAAAGTTGTTTTGACTTCATGGGTTTAAAGCACTGCACATTGACAAATCTGGTACACTGGGCTGAGACAAAAATGACCAGAAGTTGCAACTTGCAGAGCAAGATCTGGTGTTGCATCAGAGAAAGAGTCTGGGTGAGTACCCAAGGCACAGTCACACGCTGCTCTTCCTCCTCTGTGTGAGAATCCACAGTTCCCCCAGCTGGCCTGGGGCAGCCTCTGAGACACACAGACCTGCAGAGCTGGACTTACGGACACAGATGTCCCCCCGTGCCTTAGGAACAGGGAGGAAAAATGCAGATTGTCAGGAAGATGAAGAGGGGCAGTTGGAAGCTGAGCAACTGGTCTGGTTGCTTTGTGCCCTGGAGATTTCCAGGACTGGAGTTACCTCAGTACAGCACAGGAATATTTCAATTAATTAAAAATAATAATTGGAGAAAAGAGCATTTACAGGGAAGAAGAGAAGTGATCCAAGGCATCAAAGATTTTTTGAGCACAAATTCTATTGGAAGTCTAATGGTTTTGTACAATTAAATAACTTTGACTTGGAAAAAACTTGAGATCCTGTACATTTGAAGACCTTCCTCCATCTCAGCAAACTCAAACCCTCTAGGTAAGTAGTAATAAATCCACATCTGCAATGAAATATAAGTGCAAATATTCAGCACCATTCAGCAAATGTCATTTATTTTAATTGTCAAAACCAGAGCCAGCACTGGGTTTATGCTCTACAGAGAAAAACTTGCCAGCTACCCGAGCTCCTGTATGCACAGAGCTGCCTGAAGATCCTTTGGGACATCCCCAGCTCGGAGCCACCACATCTCACCCTCCCTGGGTTTCCCCATCTGCCACTTTTGGGAACAACCTGTGGGCTCTCCCTTGGCTCAGTGGGGGCTGTACAGGACCCCGGGCACCCCAAACTCAGCTCTGAGCAGAACTCTGCAAACAGAAAGACAAGTTTGGCTGCCTTGAGGAATTAGAAAAAAAAAAAAAAAGAAAAAAAAAAAAAAAAAAAAAAAAAAAAAAAAAAAAAAGGATCCTTCAGAATGAAGCCAGCAATCTTAGAAGAGCCAGCAGGCTCCCCTGTCAGCCATATGCCTTCATATGTCTGTTCTGGGGGAGTGTTACAGCTCCTGCTGTTCCATTCTTCACTTTTTAAAGGAAATGTTACAAGGCCACAAGGACTCACAAACATTTGTTGACATTTCTTCTGGGTCAGCCTTAGGAGGCCTGGAAGAATTTAAACATATGGCAGTATTTAGCTGCGTGAGGGAATCGGTTGTTTCAGAGAAAAGCGGTATTTAGTTGCAAAACAGTTTAATCCACCATAAAGGTTTTAAATTTTTTGGCCCAAATCCAAACTTTTTCTCATTATAGATTTCACGTTATATTTTTAAAGCAACAGCAGCTTACCCGCTGAACTGCTGCTGAGAAATACTGAGATACTTCACAATGTTTTCTACTGCCCTCCACAGAAATAATATCTTGATCTGGGGTTGCAGATCAAACAGATTTTAAATGTGTTTAGATTTAAAGATGGGGAGAAAAGAAGAGATAATTTGAGCACAGAAATGAAGGTTATTGCTCACGCTTAAAGGACGTGGAACCTTTGCATTTTGAACCACATGACAAAATTAATTGGGTTTTCAGCACGTTTCAGGGGCAGTACATAGCATTTGCAAGGCCGAAAAATGGGATTTGCAAGGCTTTGTCTTGTTCTTCAGCTCCCATTGCTCTCAGTCAGCTGCTAACAAAGGCACAGTGGCTCCCTGGCTGACACTGCTTAGGTCTTGCTGGTAAAAAGAAGTACATTGAACATCAGGAGCTGAGCTGAGGGTTGTCTCAAATAATGTAAAAAGGGCAGCATTAAACTATTAAACTTCCTCAAAACCACACGGGGAACACACCTGACCCAGGGCAGGGAAGGACCAAGGCAAGGTGCAGCCTCTTTTTCCTTCACTGCTGGTTTCCTCCAACACAAAGCTCAAGGAGGGCAGGTTCAGAGCAGATATGAGAGAGAAATTCTTCCTTCCTCCCTGGCAGGGTGGGCAGGCCCTGGCACAGGGTGCCCAGAGCAGCTGTGGCTGCCCCTGGATCCCTGGCAGTGCCCAAGGCCAGGCTGGACACTGGGGCTGGGAGCAGCCTGGGACAGTGGGAGGTGTCCCTGCCATGGCACTGAGTGATTTTTAGGGTCCAAAAACCATTTCCAAATCATTCTGGGATTCTGTGATTGCAGCTCACAACCAAAAGAGCTCCTGCCACTCTTCCCTTCCACAATCTTCTCTGTTAATTGTATAGCACAATATTTAAAAAGGGCACTTCAGGCAGCTGAAATGGAAGATCTTGCATGGAAAACAAGGTTGCAAGAGCCACTCTCTGTTTATATTTTCCACAAAAAACCGTAGAGCACACATGGTTTTTAAAATGAAGAGCAGTTCCAGAAATTATGCTCTTGCTAAAATGTCCTGTTCATTAACATGCACTCCAACACATGAACTAACATGAGCCAGGAGGGGACAAACCCCTCTGGTTTTGAAAAGCGGTTTGGAGCCTCAGAAGGAACCCAGAATTACTTTGCTGAAAACATTTGTAAGAAATTAATACATAAATGACTGAGATGGACACAGAAATTTCATAGGATTTATGAGAGAAAAGCAAAAATGTCTAATTTTGACAAGTAAATCGCACAAATAATTTAAACCTCTGGACGAGGAAGTTCAAAAGAGAGAGGCAGCACTTCCTTGGGGGTTCATCAGCTGCCAGCAGGCAGGGTTTAGGTGCATCACCTGTGCTGCCAGCCAGATGAAGGAAAGTTCCTTATAGGTCTTATTTTAACTCAATTATAGGCTGGAAAATCATCAACCATTCTGAAATTTAAAATGAGTTAGAGGACAAACTTCTGTCGGTACAAATTTGTGTGGACATAATACTGATGTGAATAAAACTTCAAGGTCAAGTTACTTTTATCCAGCTTCCATAGTCTCAACCAAACTATCACCCAAATTTGGTTAGAGGGGTCACTGTGCAAAATGCTGCAGACTCTGCAGCCCTTAAGAAACAGAGCACGTCCCATCTCCTAAAGCTTTGCAAAAAAAAAAGAAAAAAAAAAGTTTTTATAATCTTGCTAAAATTAAGTTGACATTTCCTGAAAGTTACCCGCTTACATTTAACCTTTATCCAAAATTACCTTTTATTCTAAACTCTTCAATAATAAAATGCATGAGGCATTAAGGGAAGGTAAAAGCTGAATTTCAGAATCCAGTTATCAGCAGTGATCACAATCAGAAAAATGAAGGTTACTCTGAGAAAGTTCCAATAACTCCAGAGGAAATAAATCCAAAACCCCAGAGATTTTTAGTCACCACATAACAAATATTAAAACTTAGGAGAGATTTGTACTTAAAAACTGAATTGGACAATGATGAAAGGTCCTGACTATAGAAGATGTTGAAGGGTATGGAGAATCTGGTGACCTCAATGGAAAGAACTGGAAAGTATTAATTAAATGCTCATGTGATTAAGCAAATAAAAATTAGAAGGTGAAAACAAACAGTCTAAGGCTGCAATGCTTAACCTTGCAGCTGAATTCCAGGCTTAAGAATTTGTGAGTCAGGCAGATCAAAAGATGTATCAGCAGCACAGGAACACTAACAAAACAATGAATAAAAGGCACTGTACGACTCATTCAGGTGTCAGGGAGAAAATGGCATCAGAGACCTGAAAGCATCAGCTTGCAACAACAATAAAAGGTTAAAAATAAGAGTTACGTATTTAAAAATCATCAGGAAGGCTTGGCTGCAAACTTTCTGGTGCCTTCAATGGCAAGGGTGGACAGCTTTAATCAAAAGCTGGGAATTCTGAAGGAATTTTTATAATGAATTTTTTCTACAAGCACTTGGTGTTAAATCCACATTTTCTCAGCTTCACAATAGAAGGCAAGGCCCACGAGTTTGTTTTCATCTTTGGGTGATGGAAACAATGGAAACATTTTAAGTGCCCCTGTGTGATGGAAAAAAACACAAACCTGTTAGATTCTTGAGCCCATTGACATTTTTTAAGGAGGGAAAAAGATGGATCCAGTTCTGGATGTGGAGACAGCATAAAGATAATTGTGAGCATGGAACCAAGAGGCTGAGTAGGGATCCTGTAGGAGTGGCAGCTTCTGGGGATGCTGAGGGTTTTCTCACTGTGGTGAACATGGTTGTGGTGCTGGTTGAGCTTGATGATTTTAAAGGACTTTTCCGAACTCACTGGTTTTGTGATTTTATGACTAAAAGCAGAACCGTGGATGTCACTGTTCTGCCTTACAGAGATGAGCAGCTGTGCCTTGGGCTCCTGGATTCAATTTCAGCCATCAGTTGTGATGAAAACCTCACTCCAACCCCCTGGAAGCAGAGGGGTGTGTCTGTGTTTAGCTGCTTCCCCAACTAATTCATTCTTTTTCCACAACAATAAAATAAAAGTCGTCTGATACACCCATGAGCCATTATAAAAGCCATGCAAATATTGCCAAAGCACTATAAATATTCATTTCAGATTAAAACATTTTGATCAAATTCACACACTTCTAGATCCTGTATCTGCAAATGCTTCCCTGAATCCAGATTATCAAGTGCATTTGCTGAAACAGCATATTTTGTGTAACTATTCACAGCAGCCTTTCAAGTTCTCATTGCTAATATTCCTGTCAGAATCCAAACTCCAAGAACTACACATCCATTTAGGAAGCTGAAGGTTATCACACATCACTTGTACATCTCATCAACCCAGCCCAAAATGCATCAAACAGTCCACCAAAAAAAAACCCAAAAACAAATAAACACAATTCCACCAACAATGCATGCCAGTGACCTTGTGCAAATGGTCAAGTGAGGTGAGAAAAGCTGATGACATGCACAAGCCTTTGCTGAGTATTTTGCTGAGATTAACTAATTTTCAATTACTGTGTTAGTATGTAATTATTGCATGAACATACTGCAAATGGAAAAGCAGGATGACCCTCATTAAATGAATTCTTGTAAAAAAATTAAGTAATGCTATTAAACTAATTGAAAAAAAAAGATTACTGTATGTTCTTAATTACACCAAATCAACATATTTTTCTTAGAGTCATAGAATCACAGAATGCTTTGGGTGGGAAGGGACCTCACAGCCCACCCAGTGCCACCCCTGCCCTGGCAGGGACACCTCCCACTGTCCCAGGCTGCTCCCAGCCCCAGTGTCCAGCCTGGCCTTGGGCACTGCCAGGGATCCAGGGGCAGCCACAGCTGCTCTGGGCACCCTGTGCCAGGGCCTGCCCACCCTGCCAGGGAACAATTCCTGCCCAAGATCCCAGCCAGCCCTGCCCTCTGGCACTGGCAGCCATTCCCTGCGTCCTGTCACATCCACCTGTTCAGTTTTAACAAATTCTCAGGGAAGGAGAATGCATGACCATGGTTTTATGGCAAGCTAGGGGCATCTGTTTGGATAAACCATAATAATCACAGTTAGAATTTCTCATTAGCTCCATCCAGTTGAACACCCAACACCTCTGCTGTCAAATCCAAACTAATTGTATCCCAATTTACACCAATCATTAGCTCCAATTAGCAAACATAATGGCTGCCTCAGTCACAAACAGCACAGTGAGGTTTGTAATTCCCCCACTTGGGCTGAAATGCAGGTTTGGTCAAGATTTCTTCCATTGACATGAAGCCTAATAAGCTATATCAGCTCAAGCATTATCTTTATTATCCAACAATATAAATGGTTTTGCTGCACTAAAACAACAAACTTAATGAGAGACAATCAGGTGACTTCTGATTTATACTCAGATTTTAGGCCCAGAATTACTCAGAATTAAGGAAAGGGAGACAAGCTGAGCACAAGTTCAGCTCCTCAGAAGTATGACTGAGAGCTGAAGCCATCCTGGTGTGTTATTCTGCACCCCTGGTAAGATGTGAGCAGAAGCTCAGGCTGCTATTGGAGCATCTCTGCAGTATTTAGCAAGCATCCTCCTTCAGCACCATTTAGTACATCTCCAAATAAACAGCGCACAGCTAAAGAGTCAAATCTTCCTGTTCTTGGGAAGGAGGAACTCCAGTTCAAGAAACTGATGTTAACTTTTTTCCTGCCTTGCATTAAACACGTTTTCAGTACCAGTTTCAGGTCAGATTTTTAGCTGGAGGTGAAACATCCTGTAACTGCTCCCTGTTCAAGCAGGGCTCAGGATGAACCAGCTCCAGCTGGAGGGAAGGCAGGATGGGGTTTACAGGGTCTTTAGGAAGAGCACAGCTTCCTCTGGATGGCCAAAATGCCATTGCCACGATCTCCTCAGTACAGCTCCAGTGCCAAGGCATCTCCTGCCTTTCATCCCAAACTCAGCAAGTTTGAAATGCTTTAAAATGTTCATTTTCTTTTAGTTTTCACAGCCTTGAGTAACTTCTGTGCATCTGCACTGGAAACTCTTTTGTTTTGGCCTAAGTCACTTTCAAAGCCCTAAATCCCAAAAACAAAGAACAAGTTTTGCTTAATTCAGGTGACTTTTGTATGTAGAGAAATACATTTGTATAAAATCCACAGCAGTCTATGAAATACAGAGCAGTAAAAAAAAAATGGAACATAAAACATTGAGTCAGAACTCTCTCCTACATGCATAAAGTAGAAACCAAAACTGCAGCCCATTTTCATTAAATGTAACTTTTGGGGAAAGAAGGACAAACAGAACAGAGCAGAAATCATGGTAAAGACAATATTGCCAAAAGAGTATATATATTATAGAGTAATATATACAATATATTAGGATACAAATTATGTGATTATCAAGCACTTTTCTCAACCTACCAGCAAAGGAGTGATCCAGTGCCAGCTGATCCCCACCCTGTATTTGTACTCCATCCCCATGGTATAAACTCAGTTTCATTGCTTACAAACCAAAAATGCTGAAAGGGAAATAACCCCACAAAGGCTCCCGTGGAAAGGAATGCTGCTGACATTTTTATCTCCCATCCCTTGCACTCCTTCTCCCCTTGAAGGTCTCCCTTGGTGTCTCATCTCTGCTCAGCAGCTTGAGCCTGTCCTGACCTACAGCACCAGCCAGGGCTCTGCCCTGAGCACCAGGCAGGCAGCTGAGTCTGAAAGAAGCAGCACCTGGCCCTGGCAGCTCCTGTGTTATCAGCAATAATGAATGCTGCAGTAATGCTTTCTGCACAGCTGGGAGAGGCTCCAGAGCCACGTGCACTGCTGGGAAATTTCTTGCTGGGCAAGAAGCGAGAGGGTGTAGCAGTGTCCTGGTGTAACTGCTGTGGGCAGACCCAGACACATCTGGGACAGAGGTTTGAGAGCTTGCTTTTTTGTCCTACCTCTCCATAAACAGTCCTGTCTTCAGAAAAAACACCACAGGCCTGGAGTAAATATGTTCTGCACTTAAAAGCTTCTACAGAGGGAAATGGAGATGCTTTGCACTGAGGGTTGTGTGGCACTGTGCACAAATGACGCCTCGCTCACCAGCAGTGGAGCAGTGGCATTGCCAAGCTGTGAGGGGCTTCATTTTGCTAATTTAATGGTGATTAGCTAGTGAGCCACAGCCCCTGCTGGTTCTGAACTGAAGGGCACTGCTGGCCACTGTTACAGCCACAGGTTTTTGGGTTAGCACATGGCTTTTATGTAAGAAAAGTCCTCATCTGTTTCAGATTACTTGGATTGGAAACTCTTTCTGGTTTGACAGAAGAACCTATCTCCCTAAAGCCTCTCAATTTCTAAAACCACGTGCAAACATATTCCAAGAGATGGGGACAGCCACCTGGGGTGCTGTGAAGAGATGAATGGCCTGGATAAAGGCCATAAAACAAGCTGCTAAAAGAATCCACAGTGGTAGGAGAAGAACCCACATTTTTTACTCAGATGTCTCTGGATTAGCAAATGTGACATTAACCATATAGCCTATCAATCTTTTCTGTCAGTTTTTACAAGACCTTAAATCCCTTTGCACTGACACCTCTCCGTGATGGTGATAACAGTGTTTCTTTAAAATTGTGACTCCAGAAATAATGTCTAAAAAACCAGCAGAAACTTCAGAGATGTCTAAATTAGCAATGTCTCACTTTCTCTGGCTCCCTGAAAATTTGGGTCCAGCCTACATCAGAGATGCCTCAGCCCCTCCTGATGGTGTAAGACAAAAACCTGAGAAGTTTTTCAGCTGGCAGAACCCGAGTCATTGCTGCCATATGAGTTTTATCCATGAAGCCATAGAAGATTTCTTTGCCAGCACACGCTGTGCTTAAAATAAGGAGCGTTGTTGATGCAGCTATCCTGGCAGAACTCTATCAGCAAACACTTTCTGCTGCAGAACAGGACCCAAAACATATCTTCTTCATGAGATTTTTTTTTTCTTTTTAAAGTTGGAACCACAAAAAAAGTCCAAACTTGAGCAGATGGTTTGGTGAGATTACATTTCTTTAGCCATTTGAAGAGAATTCTGTTTCCTGCCACTCTCCTGACCTGAAACTAATTACAAATAGTAATATTAAAAAAAGGAATCGTTTCAGACCTCTGACCTGTGAAGCCCACCTCTATTCCACAGCTCCAGGAGTCTGTGCTAGTGGACTTTCCCTGCTCCCATCCCTCTGAACAGAGCTACTACTGCTGTTACACAAGCAAAGGCTCTCCCACCAACTGCACGCACCTTTCCGTGCTCCATGTGCCTTCCAAGATATCCACATATTCTCCTACAGAGAAACAAGAGGCAGACAAATAAATTTGCAAGTGGTGTCAGCTGAGTCCAACTGACACCGTGTGGGCGTCAGCAGTTCCTCTGAAGTTCAATCTTATGTCTTACCCAAAGACAGATTTACTGGTGCCTGAAAACTGTTACATGAGTCATTTACTAAGAATACTAAGGGATGGAATTAATTTTCCTCTGAATTAAAAATTCAAGGTTTTTTTCTTCCAGGAAATAAGTAGCTAAAATTACAGCAAGTCTGTCACTTTATGATTTTTGCCTGTTTTAGCATCTGAGAAACCATCCACAAAGGACAAGTAAATGTCCTTTCTTTTCTGCATAAAGGATTGCAACTGTTGGATTTATGAGTGAAATAGATACCTGACAACATTATCCTAAAAGAAGCTGGAGAAAATAGTAACACTTCAAGAATAAGAAAAATAAATATTGGAATTCTATACCACAGTATCTGAAGAAAATACTTGAAATAAATTTGTATTAATTTAATGTTCTTTCTTTTGAAAACCTCAGCGGCTCCTTGAGAAGGAAGGAAGAGTTTTTACATTATTGCAGAGTTTTATCTGAATTTTGTCTCATTCTCTGGTGCTCTCACACCTCCTCAAGGAACATTTTACTGCAGGAATAAAATCTTTACATTTCCTCTATTTAAAATGAAGGAACAAGTAATGGGAACTGAGATAGTCAAAGCAGTCAGAAAAGAAAAAATGAAATACAGGGAACATCTTGGGAACTGATACACTCTGAAGAATTTTTACAAAATTTATTTTTAAACTGTAAGGACAAAACTATGGGTTTCACTAGAGGTCCATTAATCCAACGTGCACCCCTTGGTTTTCCCAGGGTCTGTGAGAATCTAACAAACATGCAACATTTAATTTGAAAGAGCACAATGGATATTTTATACAAAAAAAACACTGCAAATAGAATTTGCATTCTCTGATCCAAAAGATGGCAAATAAATCCAAAAAGAGTAATTATAAAGAACTAATTCCAGTCTTCACTTTCTTTTATTAGAACTTTTAAGACACGTTTTGGTATTCCTTCACTCAAAGATCCCCATTCCAGTGGTGTTTCCTCAGGTGACTTTAGAAGGAGCAACTGACCCAGGATGTTATTTGGGTTATGGGGCTCAGTACAGGTTTGGAGGGGTCAGTGCAGGTTCAGGTCATGAAAGCTTGTGCAGCTGAGCTGGGAGGGCTGTGGCAACTTCCTTTTGATCATTCCTCAGGAGGAACTGGAGAACCTCCTCTGAGCAGCACTTGGGCTGGTGCCACCTGAGCCTTGTGGCAGCAGAGACCCAACACTCCTCACTCAGCTGCCTTGGGCAATCGCAGCCCCTTCAAAAGCCTGCTGACACCGCTGGGTTCTGAGGGTTTTAACTGGCTGCTTCAGTGTTTTGCACAACATTTAGTACTCCCAAATTGTTGACATGTGTAATTATGCTTGAAATAATTAAAATCACAGTAAAAAAAAAAAAAAAAAAAAAAAAAAAGAAGAAGAAAAGAAAAGAAATGCAAACCCAACAACAAAAGGAGAGCAAAAGGGAGAACCCTGTGGATCCCTGTAGTAAGTGTGCTGGAAAACCTGAACTGAGGTTGGGAATCCACTGCATGTGGCACTGTGAACCCTCAGACCCGAGCCAGCTCAGCAGGAGGAATCTCATGGAGCTGAAGGAGATCAAGAACGTGAAAAGGGAATCCATGGTATGGTATGAGGATATTGAAAAATAGGCAGTAGAGACATAGGTTAAAAGATCCAGGCACTGAAAATGTGAAAGATGAAGCAACACTGGGGTGAAAATTTATAAATAATAATTAATTTTATATCTGTCTTTCATCTGACAGAGTGCATATGGAGCAAAGAGGATCCATGTTCTTCTTGCCTCTGGCACTGCTCAGTCTATTTCGTATTTCAGCTCTTCTGACGGAGCCCATAAAGAGCTTCCTGCAGGGTTAAACTTTACATGAAACCAAGATTTCAGCTACAACACCTCCAGGATCTCTGCCTTTGCCTGCATTTAACCCTATTAAACCATCCTCGAAAATTCTAATGCCTTCCACACAAGTACGTGCAGGGATTCCTTTGATATCCAAGAATATTCAAAGCTGTTTATCATCCCCCATCCCAATGCTGTCACCTGCCCAAAATTCACTGAAAGCATTTCAGAAAAGAGGAACAAGGAGCAAGTATTGGTAAAAACCCTGCATGAATCATATTTGGAGTGAAGAGTTCTTTTCCCCACAAATCATAAGAAACCTTGGGAAATTTCTGGAAGGAGCAGGGATGCTCAGGCTGTGCTCAGTGCCTCAGAGCAGAGTGAGAGATAATTACTCTGAGAGCACCGAGCCGGTGCGGTGTAAAAAAGGTGCCAGAAGCCCCGGCGCTGTCATTAACAGGTGCTGGCTGCTTGTCAGCTGCAAGGGGAGCACAGCCCCGCACTGCTGATGGGCAGATGAGAACACACCTGAACGCGGCAGGATATTTATAAAATCTAATCATGCAGGGGAAAAAAAATACAGCCGTGGCCTCACAAAGACTTGTAGCACTTATTTCAGGTACAAGACATCTCATTTTTCCTCTCGAGCCGGCAGTGTCATATTGCTGATCTTTCCCTGATTAAAAGCTGAGATTCCAAAAACCTATTAAATAGGTTTTAATAGGTCTAAAGCTACTGGATTTTTTTGTATAGTCCCCGGATTGAAACAGGATCACGAAGAGAAAGAACCATTAGTGGAATATTTTGTCTATTTGCAGCAGATCTATTTCCTTTGAGAGCTATCAACCTCAATGTTTTTAAGAGTTTCAAAGCACCCTATAAATAATGACACTTAAAACAAGGGGTTTCTACTTTCACTTCTGTCTTATCACATAATTTATCAAAGAAAGTGTCTTTATGCACTACTGAATAAAAAAGGAACACCAGGAATTTCTAGACTTCGACTCAGGCAGGCAAAGAAGGACACTGAAAAGGTGCAGCTCCTAAAACACCATCACATGTAAGCAGCACACAGGTTTGAGTATAGGAAACTCCAGATGTGCCCTAGAGGATGAAAAACCCAAAGTGCCATAAGAACAGAGCCTGAGAAATCAAGAACAGGTTCTGGAAGAGGAACATGTTTGTGGTATAAAAGCCCTGGATGATACTATTAAAAAAACCAAAAAATACTAATCTCATTCCACATTCCAAAAGAAGAAGAGTACAGTCTGACAAACAATGCCAGTGAGTGACCCAAGCCTGCGTGTCCTGTCCAAACCACAGCATCTGAGTGAGAGACGAACCATCCCTTTGTTCTCCTGCCTGGGTGCCAAACTCTCCCCCTGGGGTCAGAAAGGAGATGCAGTTGGTCTTTTAATTACCCTAATCTAGGCATTTCTCTAATTGGATTAGCTATAGCCTTTTGCAAAAATAAAAGTGATCTTGTTTAATTGTGCATAGCAGCATTTACAACAAATAGCTGCTATTTCAACTGATTTGTGTGCATTTTGTTTTAGTGACTGCCTTTAGTTCTGTAGCCATTTCAAGAGACAACTTGCTAAACTTGTAAAGCATTTTAACTTTATCTGATTTTGCTTTCATCTCTCACACTGAGTTGTAAAACACATTTTTCATACTCACAAAGAGTGCCACAGACAGAGATTTGGGCTGGAGCCTGATCTACATGACAGCTGCTGAAGCCATGGACAAGAAAAACTGTATCTGAAATTGCAGGGAGCGATAGCACCTGCAGCAGCCAGGAGCTGCTGAGCTGGGCTGAGACAGATTGCCCTGACTACTGCATTTTGTTCTCATGGCAGTAGCAGGCTGAGTGCACTGCCCAGACTTCAGCAGCTCTGATTCCCTGAGAAAGCAGCAGGACAGGAGCCAGTTCAGAGGTGCTGCTGCAGACTGAGATTACCCAAGCTGAGCTGGGTGGTTTAATTCCCTGTGTTAATGCAAACACAGAGCTGCTCCTGGTTCCCCCAGCCTCTAGCTGCAGCTCCCCAGAGAGGGCACATCCTCAGCTGGGATAAACTGTGTTGCCCCTAAAGTATCTTCACGTATTTCAACTTTTCCCGTTTTTTCCTTGACCTTCTGGAACAGCCATTCCCACCTGGACAGGCTGGCTCCCTGCAGGTGCCTGGGAGCAGTTCTGGGGGCACTTCCATTTCTGGGTGTTTTTTTCAGCTGGTGTTAATCACCAGCAGGATGTGCTGTTGCTTGAGCAGATCCCAGAAGCTGGTGTGGTTCAAGAGAGATTTCAGCTTGCCAAGAATATTCTGCGAGGCTCCCAAGATCAGTTTGAGGTGCTTGTCCACAATGGGTATGGAGGGGAAACAATTAAAAAAACCTGTACACATTCCCTCACCCCCACCCCTGATGCTCATCTAGGAGCACTCTAATGATGTGAATCCTGAGCACACACACTGTTTATCCCCGAGAATATGGCTGGGCAAAGAGACAACCAAGACTGACTTGCCCTTTCTGTGTGTCTCTCTCTGTAAACCTTGGTAGATCCTTTCAGATTTTTAAACAGTTTTAATGGACATGGAGAAATGGTAGGAAAATAATTAAGCAAGTAAAAAGATGGAAAGTAGGCAAGAGAGGCCTTGCCAGAGGAGCTGGACAGCAGAGGGAGAGGGCATCTTCAAAGACTGTGGAGCACATCCAGCAACTTCTGTGAAAAGCCAGGAAAAAAGTGACCACTGCTAGGGCTTGAGGATGTTACAGCTTAATCACCTTAACAGGATCTTTTAGTGGTGAGCCCAGTGCAAAATGAGCCTCCCCTTGCCTGGGATTTTCTTTCTTTCAAAGGCTAAGTGGCTTTACATTTGTCTTCTGCATCTCTCTCAACCAACTGAGCAACCCTCTCTCTAAGCATTAATCTTAAAACTTTGGTGATGTGAACTCAGGGTGTTCCCTCTCCTTTTCCTGTGTGCAGTTGTTGCATCCACAGCAGCAGAACTCTGTTCAAAAGCCTTTTGGCAGACTTTGGGTGCCAACAGCCTAGTCAAAGTTTTACTCCAGTTTCAGGCAGAGATTCACAAATGTCAGCTTTGTGTCTGCTCCTCTCCTTACATAACTTGCAAACGCGAGTCATCATGCATGTACTACACCCACAGCCCCTTTTCTTAGCTAAAATAATACAATGCACTTTGGGAGTTTTAAACTCTTCACCTCAGATGAGGGATTTAAGGACGTGTTAATAAAATTATCTGTATGAATGTTTCCTAAAAGGACTGACACACCCGTCCATGTATTTTCTTACAAAGAACGTGGCTCTCGACAGCTGAAGATGCTCTGCATTTCTATCAGGAGCTTTGCTTTGATCAAAGGTAGATAAATCTTGTACTACCTGAATTGCTGTTCATGTTAGTGCACAGAAGATATTTGTTTATACTGTTGGATTGTAAGATAGCTGAAGAAAATAAAAACAAGTGTCAATTCTTACATTTTAGTCTGACTAGCCTTGGGCAGCAGAAGAGAGAATGAAACTGTGCCACATCCAAAACTCACCAACAGAAGATCTAAATGATAAATCTTATGCTCTGAGATGCTCCATGAAGGGCCTGGCTATTCAAACCAAGGGATGCATCACATCCCTCATTTAAGTAAGATTTTTAGCTAAGACATTTTTTTCTCTATGTGCTAAAATATAATAATCTTCTATTAAAAAAAATAAATTGTGCTAAACACTTCATTTTCATAAAGCAAAGGTTGGCCTTGGCAGACAACAGTCTGTGATGGAGGTTTTCATTTGCAGCACCTTAATTGCTTAATGGCTTTTTAGTCCCTAACTTAGTCTGAAAATTTTCATGGGCAGGAGTCATATGTAGGAATTTCCATTAACAAATATAAAAGGCACCTTTCCATTCATCCTCTGGATGTTCACCTTCACTCTACAGCAACAATAGGTGTATATCAGCTTCCTCCCTAAATCAGGAAACACAGCCCAGTTTCAAGAATTTCCCTTAGCCCGCTCATCTTTCAGTATGATGTTTAATCCACTTTTTAATTTTTATAGGGATAATTCTCCCCACTAAATATTCCAAGGGACTCAAAGTCTTGTGTAATTGAATTACCAGGTTTATAGATAATCAGTTATAGACAAAATTGCCAAGGTGGGTGTGGGGAAAGAAGGAACATTTCAGCAAGATGTGGCCCATTATGCAAATTTGTCACCACATGCCATACATAATGAATAAACCTTGTGCTCTTAACACTTTGATTATAGTCTATACAGACAATGCAAATTAAAATTCCTGCTGCTGCATAAACGGAATGAGAGGAAATTATGTAAATTCTAACACATTAGATTGATTTGGTTGAAACAAAACCTGCTCCACTTGATGTTTTAGGGGAAGAGCCACAATTACAATGATTGAGAAAGTGCAGTGTTAATGAAGTGTGTTATTGCTAATCAATTCCTCCTCCTCTGGTAATGGCATGGCCAAGAGCTCTGCCACTGCATCGTCCACTGCCCACGGGGCCTGTGGGCTCTGGGGCAAACACTGAGCTGCCAGAAACTCTGTTTGTACCAGGAGCTCCCAGGAACTCTGTGCCTGACACCCAGGAGGGGTGCACCTTCTCACACAGGATCATGGCGTGGTTTGGGTGGAAACGGTCCTAAAAATCGCCTCCTGCCATGGGCAGGGACACCTTCCACAAGATCAGGTTGCTCCAAACCCATCCAACCTGGCCTGGAAAACTTTTTGGCACTCCTGCCTGGCTGTCTTGGATGCTGCTGGAAATCCTATCCAAGCAACTTCCCCTTGAGCGAAACAACCACCTTTCTGTGGCTGACTTCTCAGAAAATAAGGAATAAGATTTTCACCTGGTAAGAACTGACCATGTTTAGTTCATGGAAATTAAAAGCAACGTCTCTTGGGCTTAAAAGTTCCCTGTCCAAATTAAAGAAATCGAAAAATGGGCCTGAACAGTTTTAAAAGTTTCAAACGAAACATTCTTCCAAGAACAGCTGCCTGGGTTTGTTGTAGGAATTTGGAAATGTCTCTAAAATGGAGCTCAGCTGATGATATTCTGTGATCATCTGTAGGGAACTGATATGCACAGAGCTGATAAGAGTCCTTCTACAGTTAATCAACAGATGAAGGTTACACCTTCTTTACACCAAGCAGAGGAACATCTCTCCAAGCATCCTCTCACCATTTGAAACAAAATTCTCTGTAGAGCTCCTCCCCAGTGAACTACAGAATACTGCATTGCTATCTTAATTATTGCTGCATTGTATAAAGTAATTAAGTAGTTTATTTACCATATTTTGCATTTTGCAGTCCTTCCTCTAAAATACTTCCATTACATTTTTAGAGAAAAAAAAATTTCATTGCAAAAGGATCTGCAGCATTAGAAATTTGTGGCACTTATCTCTCAGGTAAATACGAGCAGGTGGCATGAGCCACTGCTTTATTTTCTATTTAGATAACTTTTATATCTTTCTCACAAACATTTGTCACTGCACAAAGTGACTGCGTTTGTTTCCTCTCTCTGCTGATTTGTCTCCCACTAATTTATTTTGGCTCCTGCTGAGACACGAGGAAGCACAGAGACACCTCAGTGCCTTCAGCAGCGGCTTCACAGGCAGGGCTGGTGCAGGTTGGGAACGGAAGGCATCCCAAGGCACATCCCAAAGCACATCCCAAGGCACATCCCAAGGCACATCCCAAGGCACATCCCAAGGCACATCCCAAGGCAGGGCAGCACAGGCAAGGAGACAGCACTTGAGCAGAAATGAGGCAGCACATAAACACACAACAGACACACCGAGGCTGGCACTTACCAGGGGAATTCTAGTATTTTGTGTTTGCTCCATGAACAAGGAAACAACAGGGGTCAGGCCCCAGCAGCCAAAGAAAATTTGGCAGACCGAGAGAAGAGAACGTAAAAATGAAGAGAGAAGGGAAAGGTAGGAAGGAATCCATCTCTCCTCGAAGGGAAGCCACATTCAGTTTTGCGGGCAGAGGGTCCATCCCGGTGGCTACGGCTGGGTTAAAGACGCCAATCCATGCTCGCCTCATCCATGGGGAACTCTCGGTGCCGCTGTGGGAGGCACGGGGAGCGCTGGGACTGAGCCCCGCTCCCTCCCGGCCGGAATTTATCCCGGAGTTTGGCCGGGATGCTGCGGGAGCCGCCGCCCCCGCACCAGGGTGCCCGTGCTAATTGCACCGTGCTAATTACAACCTCAAAGCGTGACGTGGTCAGAGAGCCGCTCGGAGCTCGGCGCAGACAGATTTGCAACCCAAGATGCGAAACATCGCCCAAAACTGAGGGACAGGGGAAACAGCGGCAGCTGAGTGGCCGTACGGGAGTGGGGGCTGAGCAGCTCAGCCTGGGCCAGATGTTTTCTTACATAAAACAGACACAAAGAATTACAGCGGTAAATATCTCACCCCACAGGAATCATCTTAATTTCCAGCTCACAAAGACCTCAGAAAACAGAGTCTCTCCACATTAGCTTTTACTTGAATTCTTTGACTTCCCACTGCTTTGTTTATAGGAACAGGCTCTCTTTGATGTTGGAACATTAGAAGGAGTGAAACAATAAATTTCCCATATTCTAATATCCAGGCATCCCGAGCCTGTTCAAGGACCCCTTGATTCATGAAGGCAAATAATTAAATTACCTGAGCTTTAATCAAGGAGTCGCTGCATCCCTTTTTGATGTCCCTGTGGCTGTTTGAAGCTGCACACAGATAACTGGCCCACATGGGGTTTAACCCCTTGGGCACCAGCAGCAAACTGCAGGCAGCGTTCCGAGTGAGTCCCAGAGCATTTTTTGGGAATGCTGCTCCAGAGGGAGCACAGGAGGCAAGGCAGGCCCGGGAGGGTCCCTGCACCACACTCGATGGGATGTTCATTGAAAGGCCACATCTCTTTCTTCTAAACTAGCTGAAATTAGTTCCTAGTCACGCCATGTCTTAAAAGCATTTTTGGGAGCTGCTTTTTCAATGGCACAGCATTGAGACATAAAAACACTGCTGCCAAGCAGAGGGGTTTGCCTTGGCAGTACAAGAGATTTCATCACGTCCACACTTCCCAAGTACTCTCCCCAAAAGAAATGGGAGTGGGAACAGACTCCTCTAGTCAGGTGAAAGAATGCTCCTCAAACAGGAAAATCAAGCAGATTTAAGTTGTCCCTCTCCTCAGACACAAGCACCGGGATGAATGAATCTGTGCCATGGCGAAGGCAAAGCCCTGGCTGCGCCGCCTGCAGAAAAGCAGCAGCTGAAGTCAGCGCAGACACTGTGCTCTCAGCTGACTTGCCGTTCTGAATATGGTTACTGAGAGAATTCCTCCACATAAATGAGGAATTAGGCTCCTCTTCATTCATTCTAAGATTCTTTTGGGACATGAGGAGGGTTCTAAAAGGACATAATTAGAAGGCATAATTAATATATAGCAATCTCTCCCTCAGTTCCCTACAGAGCTCCAACAACACAGCCATGGATACACCCCTAATTTTAGCAGCAGTTCCATGGATTATGGAAATGACCTCACCAGACTACTGAGATGTGGCAAAAACAGTTCTGCAACAGGACTTTTTCTGGTCATGTTCACGGCAGAAAGGCATCTGTCCTTCACAGCACAGCTGTCATGCAGAGTGACATCTCAATTCACAGGCTGCAAAAAGCATAATGAGCATGCCTGCCTTCCTCTAGATAACAGGCAAATTATTTTGGGGCATGACGATGTAGATGGAAATTCATGTATTTACATTAAAATGCTTGATAAGTTATTAAAAAGTTGGGATGTTTCTGATTTGTTGGAAAATAAAACTTGGCGCCTTCTGTAAAGCCCAGAGGGGAAATGTCTATAATGAATTGGTAAGAATGAGAAGTCAGTGTTTTTATTCATTTTCCATAAAGCCCAAGTAGTTGCACATGTAACTAACATGAGAAATTGGAAACCTTCCTCTTTGAGCAAACACTCCTGGTAACACCAGTGAAAAGTGTTAAAGGAGGAGCTGCTGATCTCAAATTCAAAAAGCCATTAGCATTCATTAACTCAGAGTAATAAAATGCCCAAGGCACTTATGGGTTAAGTATAGTATACTTTAAAGAACATGGAAACAGTTAAAACACGAGCTTTACTCCAGTTTATTTTGAATGATTTCATTTCTAGTAAAAATGGATGTGATTTCCAGATGGAAGATGCCTCTAGGCAAAAACATTCTCCTTCTCTCCTCCAGTAGGCAAAATGACTAAATACCAATGGAAAAGCCTTTTGTAGATATGATTAATTTAATTTACATTATTTTCTTACTAAAGTATTTGTCTTCTGCAAATTTTGAGAGAAAACAAAAGTAAAAAAAAAAAAAAAAAAAAAAAAAAAAAAAAAAAAAAAAAAAAAAAAAAGCCTGAGTTTTGGTAGCTCTCCTATAATGTACCACTTCCAAGAAATGACTTGCTGGATACTCATTCCTGAAGGGAAATACCATAAAGGCTGAGCTGTTCCCCAGACTGTCTGTGGGGATAGTCACGAGCAGGATTTCACAGCTCTGAGAGCAAAATATAGAACTGTGCCCAGTGCATCAGTGATGGGAGACAGGCACGGTCTGGTCGGAGCCCTCAGGATGCCAGGAAGGCAGAAATTCCAGGAGCACCCTCCTTGACCTCCAGCTCATCCCAAAAAAGCCAAGGTCACACAAGCAACTGCAAATCTTGGTAGATCTTGGTAAATCTGAGAGCTGGCACTTCCTCTGCAGACTTGGTTATTTCAACCCAATTCATTTCACATTCAACTTGATTGGTTGAAATCAAGTTGAATTAAATAAATATTAGTGCAATTTCATCCACTTGATGGAGCATTGACAGCATTCCTAACACTGGGAGGACAAAATCCTGACTGAGCCCTGGGATGCACAACTCCATCTAAACTCAAACACCATCTCAGTGTAGCCACCAAAGTGACCTGAAATGCCACCCCAAGGGTGTAATCCCAGTGCCAGTGAATAACCCCAAGGACTGCAGCACCACTCCTGCTTTAGATCAGCTGCACCAGCCTGAATGCAGCCAGGAAAGTGCAACCATCAGGTAACAGCCTTAACTCACCTGCTCATAATAATCATTTCCAAAGGATGCTAACCACAATAACAAAGTTCTGAGCATGTATTAACCAAGGTGGACATTCCCTGTGCCTTCCAAAAGCACAAATCCACACTGAAGGGCACAATAAGGTGGAACTCAATGTCAAGTCCATGCCATGAGGAAAAAAAAAAATCAGCAATTTTACTTTTGACTTTTGATTTTCCTCATGTGTTTTGACTGCTCCTTTAAAGCCCGAGCCAGCAGCCACTTGGTAATTTGTGATGCTCCAGAATGACAGCACATCACTGCAGCCTGGAGTGAATCCTCGTGCTACCTTTTCCATGGAGTTCATGATGTCCTAGTTCCATGTGACAGCTGCATATTGCACTTCTCTAGTGAGGCAGCAGGGCTGGTTCCCACTTCCTCTCTCAGGAGGGTGCTGAGGTACTTCCCAGATCACACTCTTGCCTCATTTAAATGTGGGGTTTTCTTTGTCATGAAGTAAATAATTATTGAAGTCATTGAATGTACTGAGAATTAATTTTAACTGCTCCCAGCACTTTGACATCCACTGAGACAAACACACAGACAAAGGAGCTTTTGCTGTTGGAACCAAAAAGTGAAATAATGTCAGCAGAAGGTCACTGGACATCAGCTCCAAGCTCGTGGTGAGGGGTGTGATTGACCTGCAGGCTGGACATGGAAACCTTGCTTAATTCAGGGAGTAGGAAGGGTCAGAGGAGAAGGCAAATGCTGGATAAGCCTGAGCCAAGGGAGCTGAGAAGAATGTCTCCACTTCTGAACACAAGTGGAGCTGGCTGAGTAAAGGAGAAATATGAAAATAAAAAAGGAAAGATCAGAAGTGGCCACTGTACCTGCTAAAGGTGAGGTGATGGGAGGGCAGAGCAAACTTTGCATTGCAAAGTGGGGAAGTCTGGGGGTGAAATGTTCACTGAATACTGGATTTGGAGTTGCCCAGGGAGAGCAGGATCTGACAAACTGAGGGGCAAGCAATCTTATCCACACCTCAGCAAGGTGAGTCAGCTCCAGCTGAAGGTGCAGGAGCCTGAGAGACCCTGAGCCAAGCCCAGGGGCAGAGGCAGGACTCCCAGGGCACAGAGACATCAACCCCAGCTGTCGTACACGGTTTGCTGTGAGCCAGGTTATACAGATACCCCAATTAGCTCTGAGTGCTCCAAATCTGCTTTGTTTGTCCAGGGCAGTGGCCTGTGACCTGCAGCACAGGGTTGGGAAGCACTGAGGAAGGGCTCAGCTAAAACCAGTGTCACTTACAGGGCTGTAGCCAAAGCACCACAGAAAACCAGAGATCTCTAAGAGGATTTGTAACTCAATACCTGAAACAGGAACATAATGAATTTATATATTTTCATATAAATATTACAAAATTCATAATTTTGAGGACAGAAAGAACAATTATGACCATGCTGTCTGACCTACAGCCACATGTATTGCTACCTAATCAGCCCTTTTGTATGTAAATGACAAATCTTTTGCATGCAAATGCCACTGCCTGCTCTGTTTTCTTCTTGCCTTAGAAAAAGAAATGCTATGGAAATTGCCACCGTGCTAAAAAGAATTGAAATGCATACTAATCAGCCATATTCTCCCAGCTATACCAGCTATAATTGGAACAGTAACAAATAAAAAGGCAACAATCAGCACTGGACAAAATTTTCTATTTGAATCAGAGCCCCAAGTAAAATTATTATTCAGCTGCTTTTCAAAAATTTTGGAACCTCTTACGTCTGGAGAAATTGGGTTTGAAACTGTGAATGAACAGTGACTTTTCACTTATGTGAAATATTGAAGATCTCTGGAATTCAAATGCAAGAAAAATATCCTGAAAGAGAATGGGAAGGAGCCATTATCATAAAAAATACCTGTTCTCTGTGTGCAGTGGATAAATGCTGGAGTGATTCTCACTTCCACCAGGCTGCTGATCCCTGTGGCTCATGCAATATGGAACAGGAGGGTTTGATCAGTGCTCTGGACGTGCTGAATTAACCTGGCAGCATTCAGCTGCTCTGGAATTGCATTCAGCATTGCTCCTTCCTGGAAAAGAGCTCACAGCTATTCCTGCCTGACCAGGAAGTGCCCTGAAAGCAAGAAATGCACTAAAACCTTGTGATCTCCCAGGAGCTGGATGATGCTGAGAAATCCTCGACTACACCAGTGTGGTCAGGTCTCTGAAGGGAGCACTGCTCTGAGGACAGAGAGATTGAATCCTAGAATTGAATCCCAACATTTCAACTGTGTTTTCTATTCTAATGAGACCTTTCTTAATTTCTAAATGCCATTCAAAGTCCTGTATTTGCCTCAGGATCTCTCTTTATCAAATTAAACTTTGTCCAAAAATTAGGGATAAACTTTTTGAAGGGCATTTTCCTTGAGCAATATAAAGGTTGCAATTTTTACTGTTGCTTCCATCAAAGTTTTCCTGTCACCTCTATAAATGAGTGTACAAAATGCACAAAAGATGCAGGCAGGTCTGTGACTAAAAAGGTCTGGGAACCCTTGTTTGGGGGGCTGGCATAGTTACAAGTATTTTGCTTGAGCAATGAAAATACATTTATTTGTGGTTCAAATGCCAGCCAACTTTGCCCAATCTCTGTTTCTTTTGTTTGCCTTGTTTGCAATGTCTATACACACCCAAAAAAACCCCCAAAAAAACCCCAAAAAACCCTTAGTTGATAAAAGATGAAAGGAGTAACACAGATATTCATTCAGCAGTGAAGATCTGTGAGATAATTACTTTAAATCAAGAAGGGGCAGACCATTTAAATTTATGACTTAATGCCGACACATGCATGTATTAATAAAACAGTTAGCATTAATGGAAATGGGGTTTAGTCTCCTGATTCCAATAGAGCCATCATTTCTGCTTTCCACTGAACTAATGACTTAGCCTTGGCAGAATGATATGTATGCATGTATTTAACTATTTAACTTAACCACTGAGACCAATTAATGTGTTTCTGAAGTTTGATTTTATTTAAAAGTATATATCAGCAGCCTCACTGGGACCAAAATTATGTTGAACCAGAGTTTATATGGCAGCAGTTTAACCTTAAGTGTGACTCTCTCCCGTGGAATATCTGAGTAAAAGGAAGAGCATTAAAATGTGGGGCAGAAGCAGCAGCCCTCCAAGGGGACTGGCAGCAAGTTAAGGAAGTTCTGGGCTGCCCAGGCAAGCAGAGACTGTGGTTAGGGGCTCACGTGGAGGGGCTGTGAGAGGGCTCAGCACTGATTTACTGCCTGTCCTGGTCTGGAGGACAGGATCCAGGGACAAACCTGACCCAGCCAGGCTGAGCTCGAGCTGGGCTTGCTCATGGGGAAAGAAAACCTGCACCAGGTGCAGCATACAAGGACAGGGGAGTTAAATGCTTGGTGCTGTGCAGCTCACAAACATAACTCTTCAGAGGTTTTGAATAAAATTCCTCCTGCTTATCCCTCCAGTGTTCCCCTGCACAGGCTGGTGTCCTCTCAGTATCATGGGGGGGATCATGGCAACAGTGTCAGTCTGCACCGTCATTTAATGAAACCTTAATTGTAATTACTGTCTAGACAGGCATTTCCTACAGCTGACATTCACATAGCAAAGTCCTGTCCAATTTTGTCTGCATATCACAGTCCGTGATCCACAGTTTCTGTTAAGGTATCTATAATGTGGCTACAGTCTACCTGTTGATGAACAATTAAACATCATTATAATAATGAATTATATTTGGAAACCCCTTGCTGCACCACCCACCAATCACTCTGGAAAATCCTGGTTCCTTTTTTACATTCGGCTACTTGGCCCTTTTCTTTTAATCCATTTACATTGATTTCTACTACTCCAACTCTGCCTGCCATTGCATTCCAATTAAGAATTCTGATGAACTCTTGCTGATTCAGAAGGGAGAGGGCTCTCATTGCCAAGCTTTGGAGGGAAAAAAAAAAAACAACAACAACAACAAAACAACCAACCACACACACAAAACCCCCTTAGAATTCGCTTAAGCCAGCACTTCAAAACCGTGGAGCTAAATTGTGGCTGCTGGAGCCAGCAGAGCTCGGTGGGACGGGGCTGTCTGCGAGCCACGGCACCGCCCAGGCCGTGATGGAGGCAGCCCGACAAAAAGAGCCTGAATGTCACCTTTCCCCCGGGGCACTGCTCAGCAGCGCGGCTGCTGCCGGCTCCGCACACCCGGAACTCCTGCTGGCTCCGCTCAAGTCCCTGCTCAAGTCCCTGCTGATGTCCCTGCTGATGTCCCTGCTGATGTCCCCGATGATGTCTCTGCTGAAGTCCCCGATGATGTCCCTGCTGAAGTCCCTGCTGATGTCCCTGCTGATGTCCCTTCTGATGTCCCAGCCTTGCGGGATCTTCTCGGGAGGGCCTTGAGCAGCCCTGGCAGCTCGAAGTTTCCCTCCCAGCCTGAGCACAGGCAGCAGCTGAAGGGCTGTTCCGTGCTCTACAGCACAGAGGATTGGCACTGACAGGCCTCCTGTGCCCTTCCCCTGTGCAGGAGCCACTGAGGCTCTCACCAAGGGTTGCTCCTCCAAGATAATTCTTAGTTAAAAGCCTCTCTGAGGCCATTGACAGGAAACAGTACAGCCACCATGGGGCTGTGCTGCCTGGGTTTGTCATCAGTTGTAGGCAAGAACTTGGATTAGGAACATGAGTGAACTTCTCTGGCTGCTTGCAGTGGATGTTCTGCCATACTGTAGAGTTCTGCACTGTTATTTCTGGTACATCCTTCTTATACACAGGAATGTGGTTGGTCTGAATCAAATCAAAGATCCAGTCTGTAAGAACACGCCAAAGGGGATGTCTAGAAGAACATCAGAAGAAGGCAGCTGGAATAATGCCTGCAACCATTTCAAATCTATATGATCATGTCATATATGATCATGTATGACCTTGCAGGCCAGCATCCAGCACGGATGGGCTTTGGAGCAGCCTGGGATAGTGGAAGGTGTCCTTGCCCATGGCACGGGGTGGAAGGAAATGAGCTTTAAGGTCCCTTCCAACCCAAACCATTCCATGATTCTGCAGGTGGTAACAACATCTTTTGTATTTCAGGGTGCTGCAGGCTATTTGGAAGTGATTTGGGCCATCCTGTGTTTCTCAGTCCTTCAGCTGTAAGCTCCACTGACCTGGATGCATACAGATAAAACTAGTCCAACTTGGCCTAATATGTATTTTTTTTCTTTGTTCTCTCCTATCAAGGATGTCTTTATAAGATCTCTCAAACCCGATAACATCTCTGAAAGAAATATATTTTGTTCCTCTGCCTTTTTTTTTTTTTTTCCCTCTAAACTCTTGGCATGGCATGAACCGATAGTGCCTTTGGAAAGGGACCCAAGAGCGAGCAAAAACCCTTCCGAGAGGGGCCCGCTGTTGTTCCACACCCAGCCTTCAGCAGCGCAGTCAGCCTGTCTGCAGACCAGCCGCACTTCCAGCAGCCCGAAACTCCTCCGCCAGAGCCAGGAGCGGCCGCCGCTGAGGCTGGAGGCTGCTAAAGCCCGGGGAGCGCGGGGCCTCAGCCCGCGGGATGCTCCCGCTGCGGCGGGTCCGGCCCGCATCCCGCGGGATGCTCCCGGTGCGGGAACAGCCGGGAACAGCTCCGGGAAAAGCTCCGGTGTGCGAGCCGTGACACTCCGGAAGACGCGGCGGGTCTGGCCTCGCATCCCGCGGCGCTGCCGGTGCGGGAACAGCCGGGAACAGCTCCGGGCTCAGCTCCGGGCTCAGCGCCGGGATCAGCGCCGGGATCGGCTCCGGGCTCGGCTCCGGGCTCAGCTCCGGGCTCGGCTCCGGGCTCGGCTCCGGGCTCAGCGCCGGGCTCGGCTCCGGGCTCGGCTCCGGGCTCAGCTCCGGGATCGGCTCCGGGCTCAGCGCCGGGATCAGAGCCGGGATCAGCTCCGGGCTCGGCTCCGGGCTCGGCTCCGGGCTCAGCGCCGGGCTCAGCGCCGGGCTCGGCTCCGGGCTCGGCTCCGGGATCAGCTCCGGGCTCAGCTCCGGGCTCAGCGCCGGGCTCGGCTCCGGGCTCGGCTCCGGGCTCAGCTCCGGGATCGGCTCCGGGCTCGGCTCCGGGCTCGGCTCCGGGCTCGGCTCCGGGAAGCCGCGGGGCAGCACTGCCCCCTGCTGCCCGCCCGCCGCAGCGCAGCCCCAGCGGCCCGAGCCCCTTCCCCCGGCTGAGGCTGAGGAGCGGAGCGGAGCGGAGCGGGCACCTCCGCCCGAGCCCTCGGCGTCAAAACCCGACACAGCGCTGCTACATTGCCTCCTAAAATACTATAAAATACTATAAAATACTATATACCTTTCCTCCTAAAATACTGTAATACTCCCTGTCCAGCACGTATCAAAGCAGCCGGGTACAGTGCTCCGTAACCCGTGAAAGACAACACACCTCATGTACAAAGATACAGACGGCATAAAATGACCACAAAGTCCACTTAGTTCACCCAGACGAAATGGCCACCAGAAATGGCCACCTTGTCATTTCTGTCCCCAAGCCTTGGGTTGGCCCCAACAAAGAAACAATGAAAGCTGAAGTGCCATTAAAAACATAAAAATGGGTATGACATAGGAAATGATACTCAGATTTTAGCTTAAAGCGATGGTAGAAGAGCTCACACGCACATACTCAAGGTCCAGGAAGTATGTTGCTACACTGTTTCAAATTAATTGATTCCAGATGAGACCTCTGCTTCTCACACACTGAAGATACTTCACTAAACCTCCAGCCTCCAAAATGGATTCAAAATTCAGTTAGAGGGTTCACCAGAAAAGAAGAGATGCCAGTGTCAATAGTGAGATGACTTGAAATTTCTATGATGTCTGAGCTAGAAATAGCTTCTATTGTGGAATTCTTATCACTCAAAGGTTTGTCAAGTTATGCTGTTATGTTACAGCAGTTGCAGAAAATCAGAATGCTAGTCTCAGTCTACTGTAACTCTGAACTTCACATATGTTCCTTACACTAAATTAAATATGTCAGATGTTGTCAGAATAGCATATTAATTGAAGCTGAAATCACATGATACACTTTAAAGCATTTTATCAGATAAATTACAGAAATCACTCCAATCTTTGCAATTTCCCCATATTTTTATGCAGAAGAAAAATTAACTTAGCTGCCCTATCTCCCAATCAACCATTTCTATACATATTTTCCTCTGAAACTGCTGCTGATAAATTGCAATGACTTATCTCATCCGCTGGCACGTCCTATTGTAGCAGCGTTTCTGCTAATGAAGTAATCTAGTTCCTGATTTCTTTGGACAGGCAACATTTATAATTGTAGCAAAGTTAAAGCTGATGTGGGGAAGCCTATAAATAGCATTCTCTGTCCATGCTCATTCTCTGATGTGCAAGGTTGAGGTGAAAAAAAAAAAATCCTATTTCAGGGCCTAAGAACAAAAGCCTGTCAAAGAAAGATGTCCTTTAGGTAAAATATTCCCAAGGGATTTCCATTTCTTTTAACGAATATCTTGTTCTTAGTTCTGCAACTTTATTTTGTTCTTCTGCAAGAGGCAGGAGAACTGCTTTTGAACTGCAGCCAGGAACTTCTGTTTTCTAGAGCACAGGCTCTTCCAGACTCAGGAACACGCTCCAAGAACGCCTTGGTGTTACCGCGGGATGCTCCGGCCAGACCTCCCGCTCCCGGTGTCCCCCTGCTCTCCCTGCCCCTCTCCCGGCCACAGGAACCGTGCAGCTCTGCCAGGGCTCTGCTGCTCCCCAGCAAACATCTGCAGTTCCCCTGCCATGGACTCCCGCCTATCTCTGCTTATAAAACCAGCCAAAGGACCGAGCACAAGCATCTATTTGTGCTCCAAACCTCGGCAGACAGACCTGGCTGAGGCAGATGTCAGGTTAATTATTGCAGGGCTCCTACAGAAAGGCCATTTATTAATTGGGATCCGTTAGCCAGCGTGGGAAAAGAGAACAAAATCTTTACCTGGAGAATCACACGGACTTTGAAAACACTGAGGCGGACGGAGGAGCAAGGGAGGGGGAAAGGAGACGGACATCCAGCAGTGCCTGAGTGCGTGCTTCCCTGCTCTCAGCCCGTGCCTCCCTGCTCTCAGCCCGTGCCTCCCTGCTCTCAGCCCGGCCGTGCCTCTCTTATTCAACAGTTCCGTCATTAAATAATTCAAAACATTTCGTTTCTTAATAGAGGGGCACGGAGTCTGTGAAAACCCTATCGTATCACCACACATCAACAGGAAGAAAGTCTTTCCCAGGGAGTTGCTAGTAACTGGAACGTGAAAAGGCAATGAGCATTCTCCTCATAAAGGGCCAATTTCTGAATTAGTGACCTCATTTGCTAAAGAGGTTCCTTTGTCACAGATATCTGGGTAGGTAAATACTGTGTTACACAGCCGCTCTGTCCTTTGTAGCAGCGGTACAAAGAAGCTCTCCCAGCATATACTGGTTCTCTCCTCACCAAATGAATATTTAAAAGAGTAGACAATAAAGGGGGACTTCTATAGGAGGTGAAGGCATTTTTATCATGATGTCAGACTGCTATATGTGCTCCCGAAGGGCTGCACAGGAAGCACTTTTATTCTAAACTTAATGGTATTTATGGGGACCCGCAGCCTGATCTATTTTACCTTCCTTGGGGATGTGCTTATGCATGCATCACCCAGGAGTCTAATGCTTTTTGGACTAGCCCGTGTTAGAGACAGATACCATTTTGGTACCTTGTGAATAGTAATGCGTTTGAAAGCCAGCAAAATAATTAATTAAATAAATAAAAAAAAAAAGGGGGTGGGGGGGAGGGTATAAATCAAAGTCTTTGCCTTTTTCGTTCTGGCTTGAGTATCCTGCATTTCATGCACTCCTAATTCCTGCATATCCATTTCGTGCCTGGGAGCTACGGTGCAAGTAAAAGATTTTCAGTTCGGGGCTTTCTGCATCTGCTTCTCCGGAGGAACAATTTAAAGCGGCCAAACGCTCGCCCTCCTCCTCCCCGCCCCTGAGCAAGAACTGAAGGGAGGAATAATAATAATAATAATAAAAAAATATATAGCAGCGTCTGCCAGAGCGTTTTCCTTCTCCCTCCGGAGAGCCGAGCGCGCCCCGGGGGCCCCGCGGCCGCCGCAGCACCCGCATCGCGCCCGGCCCCGCTCCGCTCCGCACCTGCCCGGCCCCGCCAACTTCTGGGGGCCCGCGAGCATCGCCCCTCTCCTCTCCTCTCCTGTCCTCTCCTGTCCTTTCCCTTCCTCTCCGTTCCGAGCTGCCCACACGCTCGGCCGCGCCGCTTCCCCTCCCTGCGCTGTCCCTTCCCCCGGCGGGGCTCCCCGCACCGCGCTGCCCCCGCCGCTCCCCCGGCTCCCCCCGCTCACCTGCGGGTCCGGCGGGGCTGGCCGCGTCCCTCGGCCGCCTGCGGAGCGGGGACACCGGGCAAGTCCCATTCACAAGTGGCCGCGGAGCGGGCTCGGCAGCATCTTCAGCCTATTACACTCCAGCGGCAGCGGCTGCTGAATGAGGCTCCGAGCTAGTGGCAGGAATTAGAAAGAGGGAGGGAGGGGAAAGGGGAGAGGGAGGGAGAGGGAGCAAGGGGAGTGAAGCAAGATTAGAGGAAGGGAAAAGCTGGAGGCTGTTGCTTCGTCTCGATTTTCCTGTCCCTTCCCCCCAGCCCAGGGGGAGCAGCCCCCGGCCCTGCCCTCCCGCAGGGCCCCGCTCCCGGCGCAGCCCGCGGGGACAGCCTGGGGCTGGGGGGCGAAACCAGCGGGGCAAGGAGCCCGGGCCAGCCTGTCCCTGTCCCTGTCCCCGTGCCCGGGCGCGGGTCCCCTCCCCACGGGTCGCTCCGCACCCTCTCGGTCACGCAGGCACCCACGGGCAGGGCGGCGAGGGGCCCGCGGACCCCCATGCTGCGGCGCGGGTGGCCTGTCGCTGTGTGTCCCTTCCCTGTCGCTGTGTGTCCCCTCCCTGTCGCTGTGTGTCCCTTCCCTGTCGCTGTGTGTCCCCTCCCTGTCGCCTCTGCAGCCTGCCCGGGGCCACCCCACGGCGCCGCGGCCGCCGGAGCTCCGTGCGTGGGGACACAGAGACTCGGGCTGGGCGGCACGGACAGCGCCAGCATTTTATACTCAATCCAGTCATGTTTCCTGTCAGGAGCAGACATTTGTCCAGGAATAAAAAAAGACGAGAAAAAAAAAAATGGGGGGCGGGAGGGGAAGACAAAGTTCTTTAAGCGTTTCTGGATGTGGAAAAATCTTGGTCGGTTACGGCTCACAGGCAGAGAGTGAGGCCGGGCCTGGAGCTGGAGGGGCCTCTTTCCTCCCGCCTGCCCCACGGCTGCCGCTCTCCCGCTGCCCGTCCTCCTCACCCACGGTCATTCCCGGTGTGCCCGAGCTCCGTGAACGCCGGGAGCAGCACCCCGAGCCCATCCACACCCAGAGGCACAGGTGAGCCTGCAAATCCCCCTGACCCAGCAGCATCCACCGAGCTCCACCCGCGGGAGGCTGCGAGCACAGCCAGGCCGCAGCGTGGCTCTGGGGCAGGGCAAGGGAGGATGCAACACGTGGCCCCTCCAGAAGAAGGATTGCAGTCGCTGCTGGAATAAACCTGGTACCTCTTTGTGAAGGTATTCTGCCCATCCTCAGGCAGCCCATCCCTCTGCTGGCTCCCCAGGGCAGCACTGGTGCTGCTCTGGGACCACACCACCCGGCCCTGGAGAACAAGGCTTTTATATTCCGTGGTTAATTAGCTCTGCCAATAACTCCAGGCAAAGGGAAAAAAAAATTGGCACAAAAGCTGCCTCTGTACAAACAAAGAATCTGGAGGGGGGAAAGCTGATTAACAATGCATCCTTAGGAGTCTGAGGGACACTGAACGTAGTGCAGTGGACCATTTAGTCATAGAATTGTTTAGGTTGGAAAAGTCCTGTAAGATCATCAAGTCCAACCACTCTCCCAGTACTGCCAAATTCACCACTAAACCCTGTCCCCAAGTGCCACATCCACATGTCTTTGAGTGCTTGAGTCACCACTTCCCTGGACAGGCCCTTGACAACCCTCTCAGTGAAGAAATTTTCTCTAATAGGCAATCTAAACCTCCCTTGGTGCAGCCTGAGGCCATTTTCCCTTGTCCTGTTCCTTGGTACTTGCAGCAGAGTCTGACCCTCACCTGGCTTTGACCTCCTGTCAGGGAATTGTAGAGAGCTCTAAGGAGAGAGAGCTCCTTTTCTGCAGGCTAAATAACCCCAGCCCTGCCCGATGGCAGCCCTGGGCAAACAGCAGGAGCTGTCTGGCTGCAGAGCTGGGGCTTGGAGGATTAAGGACAAAAACTGCTCAGTGTGGTTGAGAGTTGACATTTCAGTTCAGAAAGGCCCAGGGACAGACCTGGGTGTGCCATGAAGGGGGAGGATGGGGCTGGAGCAGGGACACAGCCCCAGGGCCACGCCTGGGGACTGAACAGGGTGAGAAACAAGGGCAGTGGCTGCGGTTGGGACAGCCAGGAACAAACTCAGAAACATCCCAGGGACTGAGCTGAAAGCATGAGGTAACAGCACAGCAGAGTCATTAGCACTGAAGTTCTAAGGGCTTTGTTTTGATAGGGAATAGGGCTCTGGGATTAAGACTTCGTGTTTTAAGAGTGGGTTTTGAGAGAGAATTCAAGGAGCAATAAAGGCCATCAAGAAATGAAACATGGAACGGATCTCTTGAGAAGGCTTTAGGGAGATGTGGATGAGGAAGGAGGGTGGTGCAGATTAATTTGGAACACTTCTATCAAGAAATTAATTTTGGACAGAGAATAGGAAAGTCAAGTGTGTCTCAAAATTGATTATATAGACCCAGTCCAAACCTGTTGCCTTCAATGGACACCTGTCCATCTTGTGGTGATGGTGAAAGAACTGCCATTTGATTTTGTCATGGGTACACTGCAGTCCTAGTGAGCTCTGCCACAACTGCCACCAAGCTGAGACCTGAGAGCTGGCTGAGGAGTTTTTCCCTTTTTCCCTTCTCTTGCTGACTCTAGCACCGTGGCAGAGGGGATGACTTTTGCAATTCCCTTTTTTAAACTGCTGAGATCAGATTTTTTTTGAATATAAAGGAAATGTGAAAGCAATTTCAATCTAATTAAGCATATACAATAGGTACCCATAACGTTCTCTAGTCAAAGAGCATATTGATCTATAATGAAGGGTTTCATTAATTCCATTCAAGGACGCACGTTAACAAATGAGTGCAGTAACATCTGATCTGGAGAGAGCCTTGTATCTTCCCTTCCTTCTGCATTGAAATCTCAGCATAAAGTAATCAGATTCTGCTATTATTTTTCTCACTTGTTCATCTTCCCATAGGATCTATGGATAGATGGTCCTTATCTGCAAACAAAATTGAAGCAAAACTCCTGCTGGAATCTGTGTTTGCACCTCTGGCTAAGTCCCAAGGCTGATTACCTGAATAACCACTGTGGAATTAATTTCACCTACCTTAAGCTGTTTTAAAATTGAGTCTCTAACAGGCTATCTGTAGAAAAAGTTCAGTTAATGTCAATAAACAGTCCCTCTAACTGGGACAGGCCATTAGCTAGAGATGCCTCTCTGTATCCCAGTGACAATCTCCTCACTAAAAACCTACCTACAGCCATCTGCCAGCCAGAGGAGATGAGGCAGGACCTGCCTCTTCTGTTGGACACAGAAAAGAAGAAGTGCTCAAACCAAAATCAGCCCATGATACCAATAAATGGTGACATTTGGAATATTCTCTTCAGCCAGTGCAGTTCCCATTCTGGCAGCTCCAAAGTGCCCTGACATCCTTCCAGGAGAGCTTTGCAGAGAGAAGGACAGCAGGCCACCCAAGGGAGGTGTGGGCAGCGAGGAAGGGCAGCCTGGGGTGGCTGCACAGCTGCCCCACTGCTTTCTGCCAGTGCTTGTGGGTTCACAGCCTGCCCAGGCCCTGCACTGATCTCCCAGCACACAGAGACAGGGAAGGAGGGTTTGCCTCTCCCCATTTCTGCCTTTGGGGGCTCCTCACCTCCACAGCCCTGGCCTGGTGGTTGCTCTATGAATGGCACGTTGAACCAAGCTAAACTCAGGGTCGCATTCACTGCTGGGAAATCTTTTGAAATACGATGGTCAGCTCTCTTCACAAAATGTTAGATGCACCCCCCAAAAACCAGGCTGATCTCTCCTGCTGCCAAGGAAGGCATGGGGAGCAGCAGGGGAGCACACTGAGCCCTGGAGTTAGCATTTCCAGCTGCTTGAAACCTGGAGTCAGAATGAAATCAGTGTCAGACATAAATAAAGGAAGTTTATACATATTTTAAACAGTATTTGTTTTTGCATATCCATATATTTAGGTTAAGAACATCTGTGATAACAAATCTGTGAAACCAAAAAAAAAAAAAAAAGGTTTCCTTTCTGCTGTGGATTTACAGAATCTGAAGTTCTTTACAATTATGCTTATTGCTGGGTAAGTTAACCCATTTTTTTTTGTTTGAAAAGAAGGTGGCTGCTTTGTTTTCTAAACATCTGAAGGGATACATGCACTTCTGCTAATTGAATCATTGTTCTAGGAAATTGTGAGTTTATAAAATAAAGGTAAGAAAGTTGCAAGTTTAAGCTGGACATTTGCATTGGGGTGAAAAAACTTGAACTGTGAACTGTCAGGAACTGAACTGCAAAAAGCAATTCAAAAGAATTTATCAGTACCCCATTTACTCACCAGTTTGGGCACATTTGCACAAGGAGTAGGAAAGCAGAAACTTCTTTCCATCATTTAACCCTGTTTTCTGCGGCCCCCCCAGCCCTGTTTGTCTTTTCCAACACATGCTCTTCCCTCTCAGCTCCCTTTAACAGACCTGCAATTTCCTTCACTTTTCTTCTCACCTGGAAAATATTAGAGGTTTAAGAGGCACATGAGTAGCATATTGCTATCTGCAGGAGCTGGGAGCTCAGGAAGGAGCAGGAGAGGTTTATAGGAAAGGATTCCACAGAGTCCGAACAAAGGTTTTTTTTAAAAATGCCCTTCAATTTCAGTGTCATTTTGCTAATGAATCAAAGCACAACTTAAATCTGACGTGGAAACATGAAAGGTGGCCAGGACTGAAGGAGAGAAAAACCCCTCATTCTTAAATAATGCCAAACCCAGGAAAATTAATTAAAGCCACAATGCCAGCCCAGTGAGAAGACAAGTGTGTAAAAAGAGTATAACTAACAAAAGTGTTTTTCTTGTGGCGAGGAAGCAAGGCTTTTACACCATAAATAACAAACAGCTCAAAGCAGCTGCTACCTAAAGCCATTTCTTCCAATAACAAATGTCTTCCTTGTAGAAATATAAGAATACAACAACATGTGTTTACTTGAAAAGGTTAAAACAAAGGCAACACCACTGAGGTTAAAACAAATATGCACAAAACAACTGATACAGAATCTCCACAAAGTTAGCAATGCAAACATTTCCCAGGGGTTAGACTTGAAGCGTTGAAACCTGGAGGGAAAAGGAAATTTTGAAGTGGGGAGAGGATCACAGTGAAAACAAACTGAACTATGGAAATAGCACAATCATAAACAAAGGATTTGGGGGTGGTTTAAATTCCGGACATGCACATGGAACTTCTTGCAGGGTGACAGGCTGCACTGATAAACCATCAGCTGGAAACACCTATCCCAAGCTATTCCATGGAGATGGAAATCCCCCTTGTCAGTGAAACCCAGGCACCCAGGCTCAGGCCACAGAACCAGCACCTTCCTGCCCACAAAATACCACAGAATGGGGTCCAGTTTCATTTAGGCTGCAGTAGAAGAAAGCTTATTTTTCTCCAGTGTTCAGAGACCTTTTAAAGCTGGGTCTGTTTGTGTTAAGGCTTTGGCGGGAGAGCTTCCCTCATGAGGTTGTTTTATAAAATCTGAGGATGTTTGGCAATGTATGGACACTGAAACATTGTTGTCACTGAGCTCTGAGATCATCTTACCCTCATCCAATCCTCTGAATCTTCTGAGCTTATTTTATTCAGCCTATTTATGATGTGTTGACTGCTGTGAATGCAGCAGCATTTGGGCCATCATCCCATTTCCTCAGCTCTGCTGGGAGGCAGTGAGGGCCAGGCAAGGCTGGGCTGGTCCTGGTCAGCTTTTTTGTCCTGAGGGACTCTCTCAAGCCTGGGAGGTCTCCAGAAGCACTTTTGGTTGCCTTGAGTAGCACACTTAGCCCACGCAGGGATCAAGCCCCAGCTGGGTGATTTTGACCCCACTGAAGTAGATTACCACAGAGAACATTGTTTGTAAGGACAGTAATTCAAAAATGTTCTCTACAAAGGGTCTGCTGACCAATGTAGGTAGATTCACAGCTATGGACTGTTTATAGCTTCAACCCAGTATCCAAAAATTACAGCACAAAGAATCCAAGGGGGTAAAGGCCTGCATGGGTGAGTCAGGCCTACCTCATAAACTTTTTAAAGTATCAATGTCTTCTGCTAATAAGTTCTTTAAAAATGCAGATACTAAAATAAACTTCTCATTTAGACAGGTTATTATTTAATTAGGAATTTGAGGCTTATTTATTTCTGACACTGTGCATTAAAAGAAAGAAATGCATTTTTTTTTTGTGTGTATGAACACACCAAAGGGACAGGCTGGGAATGAGAGGCTGGGGAGAAGCCACGAGAAGGGACGTGGGGGTCCTGGTGGATGGCCAGGTGGATCTGAGTCAGCAGTGGAGGGACAAATGGTCCTTGTAGATCCCTTCCAACCCAGGACATTCCATAATTCCATGATTCTGTGATTCCAACCATGTGTAAGGCACTGTCTGCCAAACAGGATAACACCTCCAAATATATTCCTCTAATGTAGTCAACTGATAGCTTATTAATTTATTTTGTTAGAAAACAAGTTTATAAAAATCACTGCATCTTCCTAGAGAGCATGCACAGCTTCTACACACATCATCTGGCAGCAAGATATAGCACAGTGAAATAGCTGCTAATAATCTTGTCGTTTCATTCCAGGCCCAAATGTCACTTATTTTGTGCAGGATGTGCTGTACAATTAATGATGGGCTATTTCTTCCAAAATCCAAGAAAAAATATATCACCTTCACGATGTTTCATTTTTGTCCATTTTCCTGTTTTGTCTGGAAGTTTGATTTGTTAGCAGGTCCTTCTGCTGGGAATATTCTTTCCATGTGTATGGGGCACACCAGACATCAGCCTGTGAAGAGGCCTGGCGGTGGCCAGGGAGGTTTAAAGGAGAGTGCTGTCCCTGGGATCTCCCTGCTCACCCTCCTGTGCTGATGGACACCGGGCAGTGATGCTTATCCAGCTCAAAGATCTTTCTTCACTTAATGCCCAAAGCTTGAGAAGTCAATCTGGGCGTGTGCCTCAAGTGTTTCAGATTGTTCCTGGGGATTTCTGCCCGTGTCCCCTCGCTGTTCCAGGCACCAGGAGCTGGGAGCTGCTTATCTCCTCACACAAGGACATAATCAAAGCATTTTCACATCTGTACACGAATAGCCATGATCCAAGAGACCAACCATTCTTGAGTTCAGTAAACAGCTATAAATAGTGCACAGACTAGCAAAATGATGGCAAAATTATAAAGTTTTATCCCTAAATCACATGCTGTCACTGCTTTCACATCTATCTGCTGCTGGAAAAAACACAGTGGCTTTAATGGAGTAACAAAGTTAAAAAAAAAATATGTTCACTTTGCTATTTAAAGTCTCCAAGATTATAATTCTTTATTATTGATTTTATCAGGAGATAAAAATACAACAGACTTTGGAGTTTGTCAGATGAGTCACAACTGAAAACATCAGATGATTCACACAAGAATCAATCACAAAACAAGAAAACAATCTCAGTTATTAAACTTGTTAAAAAAATGAAATGGCACCTCTTTACTATAAATCTGCCACAGGGTTTAAAATCTCATTGATCATACAGTGCAATCTTTTTAAAATCCTGTTTATAATATGGTATCATTTTGCTTGAGCCCAGATAATTATTTGAAGAGTCTGCTGGGTTTTTTTTCTCTATTTCCCAAAAATATAAATGAAATATTGAATAGCATTTTTAGTTCCATGTACAAGCAACTCAGGGGTCGTAAATCCCACTCAGAGAAAGGGATGCCTGACAATGACAGGCAGGAAGCTCAGCCATATATTTGCCTTTAGTTTTCACCTAGATAGATCATCTAACAAGCTTCTGTGGAAGAACCTGGTGTCCTTTAGGCATCTCTAAGAAATGGTGAGAGTGCCTTTCTGCTGCTTGGTCATTTGCTGATTTTGGTGATTTGTTCCAGATATGTGGTCATGTTTCTTAGTTTTCAAGAAAAAAACAGCCCCCGACAAATCTCCTGTTGATTCCACAGAGGAGATGTGTTGCTGTTTGCCTTCCATTTTTCAAAATCAGGAGGTAGATTAACAGAGATGCTTAATGCATCAAACAATGTCAGGGTTGTTTCCAAGTGAAATACTGCGGGTGCTAAGAAATCGTGAAAAACATTCCCAAACTGTGCTGCCACACTGGGAAACTCAACCAGAAGACAAACACATTCCATCTGAGAATGCAATGCACCCTTCCTACTAATTTAATCAACAAAAGAAACAAAACTATGTATTTAAAAAAGAACCAAATGGGAATTTCCACATGGACTAGGCCTCTGCAGCCTCTGTTCAGGTTATACAACACAAAGCAACGCTTCACAGAAGCATTTCATACAATTTAACACAGCTGAATGGCTCTTTCCTAGGAGCATTGGAGAAAATTACACATGTTCTGGATCTGCAGAGCCCCTAATCCATGGAAAATGCTTTCATTTCCATAAGACCTACTCAGAGAAAGCCTCATCTTTCTCCATTTTCCACTGCTGCTGTGTAGGAATGTGCAAGGAGCCCTCACTAAACTGTTTAGCATCTAGATGAACTCATTTCCATGGAAAGCAGCACCTGCAATGCTCTCCCATGCAGAAACCCCTAAGAGGTTCTCTGTAGTTGCTTCTGCTTTCAGGGATGTATTGATTACTCTGAGTCTCCGTAGCTTTCCCAAGCGTCTTCTTGGAGAGGGGTGGCCTCCTGCAGCTTTTCAGAATCCAGTGATGCTCTCTGCCATTGCTGCCTGCTCAGTGTTCCACACCAGGCACTGAGACCTGTCCTGAAGGGACCAAGACACTGTCCAAATTTCAAGAAGATACCCACAAGATGTTAAAATGAGCCAACACCTACTTTCCTAAGCTTTTCAAAGTCAGCTGTTTCAATGTAGTCCCATCTGGACTTCTGCAACAAAGTCACGGGGATCTGGCAGTGTGCCTTGGGCTGAGCCCAGCGTGGGCAGCAGGGGAGGGGGATTCTGCCCCTCTGCCCCTCAGGTGAGACCCCACCTGCAGAGCTGCCCCAGCCCTGGGCCAGCACAGCAAGGACCTGCAGCTGCTGGAGAGAGCCCAGAGGGGCTCCAGGATGAGCAGAGGGATGGAGCAGCTCTGCTGGGAGGAAAGGCTGGCACAGCTGGGATTGCTCACCTGGAGAGGAGAAGCTTTGGGCTGAGCTCAGGGTGGCCTTGCAGGGCCTGAGGGAGCTGCAGGAAAGATGGAGAGAGACAATTGCCAAGGGCTGGAGGGACAGGACCCAGGGAATGGCTCCCAGTGCCAGAGGGCAGGGCTGGCTGGGATCTTGGGCAGGAATTGTTCCCTGGCAGGGTGGGCAGGCCCTGGCACAGGGTGCCCAGAGCAGCTGTGGCTGCCCCTGGATCCCTGGCAGTGCCCAAGGCCAGGCTGGACACTGGGGCTGGGAGCAGCCTGGGACAGTGGGAGGTGTCCCTGCCATGGCAGGGGTGGCACTGGAGGGGCTTTAAGGTCCCTTCCAGCCCAAACCATTCTACCACTCTGTGATTTTTATGGTGTCATAATAAAATACACAGAACTATATTATAAGCCTACATGTTTTCTTTTTTTAGTTTGATAATGCAGCTTGACATTGTTTTGAAAATGTAATTGGACTGCACTACTTGTGGTAGAACACAGTATTTGAAACTTTGACTTAAGAATACCAGAAACAGAAAATTTAAATACAATATTGATAAATAACACCCCTGTGTCCCCAGGAGTTAATACATCTAAGGGCTGCATCTAGGGACATTTTTGACTTTTAATTGTTGTATTAAAATTAGTAAAAAGGATGGTTACATTTGTCCAACAAAACCAAGGTTAGAAAAATATGCCTGAATGTTTGAAGCTCCTGATCATGCAGTGAAAAGAGGGATTATTTTCTTTCATTGCAGAGATTCATGCAATTAAATTAATACTGTCCCCATACCATTTCAGCATTTGTTCTGTTGAAAAGGTGGCTGAAAAATACTCTATAGGAGAATTACAAAATAAAGAGGCAAAAAAATGAGACGAAGAAGTAGAGAACATGATTGATTAATTATTAATGTCACAAGTCTTCAGGTCAAGCTCAAAAAAATAAAACAAACCTTTTGACTGGTAAAGATGAAGAAAAAAGGGCACAGGATACAGAAACTTTTCCACTTGCTCACTCAATGAGCTAAAACATAAGAAAGCCATGCCAGATTCTGTTCTCATGCCATAAATCCAAAATAACACCATTGGCTTACTTAGATTTTACATTGACTTCAGGTTAGTTACTTTGAATTTACATCACTGTAGGATCAGGATCAAACTGCTGAGAGGATATTAAAAGGAGATTAAACATGATCTTAAACAGCGATTTCCCAGGAGATCCAAGGATTTTCAATTTGCAAGATTTTACAACTGTCTGAGAGTTGGATAAATTTCAAATGCAGTTGCTGATAAGAGCATTTGCAGCTGCCAAAAGAACCTGTTTTAAGGACCTGGGAGTTGGCAGAGGAGCTGAACATCCTGGGGGAGTGTAACAGAACAAGGGAGGCCATGAGGGAAGGGAGGTCTGAGAGCATTTCTGGGAGCACAGGGGCCATCCTGGGTTAATTCTCCCCAGATATTGGATAGGTTTATGCTCTGGTCACTTACTCAGTAAAACTTTGAGTCCAGGTTTAAAGCACAGATATCAGATTTTGATATCATTCAGCTGCCTGACTCCTGTTCAAGACAGAAAACTTTTAAATACTTTGGTCTGGGTTGTTTTGCTTTTTCCCAGGCACAAGACTAATATTCAGCATTTCCATGTCTGAATGTTGATTTCAACCTTGATGCCTCATCTAACTTTTCCTTCACTCATTAAACAGGATTTCTACAGAATAAAATGGAAAAAACTAATTTTTGTCTGGAAGCCTGTGCTCTTGGTGCACAGGCTCTGCAGGTGCAATTTGCAGGGAGCTCTCAGAGCATCAGCAAGAAGAGTGCAACAATCCAATCTGTAATTCTTGAAACAGAGGATGAGTTTCATTTCACTCAAATTAATTTCTCATCTGCCATAAGAGGACACCATATCCATCTTCTGATACTTGGAAAGTCATAGGCTCAGTTGATAAATTATTTTGGATAAATGAGAACCCCAAAGAAGTGATAAACAAAGAGTGAAGCCTGGTTTGGTGCTGGTCTGTGGGTAAGGGATATAAGACAAAATTAATCCTCCACTCTCAAATTATGTGTGCAGTCCTGAGCATTGTCTGTCCTTTAAATTCCCTTATGCACCCATGCACAAGCTGACCAGAAATCAAGTTGAGCAGATCTACAGATGCTTTTTGAGTCCAACTGCAATGGTTCTGTACACCAAAGAATTGAATAAAATGCACACAAAGCAGACATACAAATTTTTTTGTACCTTTAACCCTGAAAATCAAGCACTATAAATCATCCTCTTCAGGGATGTGCTGTAGTAACTAAAGTATGCAGATTTTAAAGATACCAAGAGAATAATTTAAAATAATCTAAACTACATGCAGACATGATACATTAAACATTAAACATTATATAATGGGCTAATTTGAAGAAGTCCCTGAATTCTACTGGCCTTAAATTTGGCTGAGGAAAATCCTTAAAGAAAGCATCTTCTCTAATTCACTAGTGATTTTTTTATTGTTTGTGTTTTATGATGCAACAGTGACCTAGATCAAATTTTATACAATTATGTAGTGCTTTTTCTGGAATAAAAAGGAACTGTAATACACATACAAGTAAAATAGTTTAATTTTATTGTCCAGAGCAATTACAGCATCAAATCAAACAAAAAAAAGGAGGCAAAGCCTGCTGTAAAAGGCCAAAGAAAGTATTCAGATGTCAATATAACTTCATTCTTTAGAAACAAATCTGCCACTAGGAAATAGGAAATGGAATTTTACATTCATTATAATAAAAATCCTAACGAGAGTTTGGCAGGTACTGAAGCATGTCCCACATGACATTCCTGAGTATCCATTAAATGCCATTATTTCTGCATTATTTGCAGTTCTATCCATGGACTCCGTGCATTTCACCTCCCTGTCCTAAATCAGAGAGCCCTCCTGGCACCCAGCATCTCACCTCTCAGAGCATTTGGCACTTCAGCTTTTCCAGTTAAAACCCCAATGAGCAACAGGGATGTTTCTTTTCAGCACAAAATATTCAGTGCCTTGTGCAACTTGAGCCTGAATTTGCATGTCCTTTTATCAGCCTCTGTTTAAATTGTTCATTTCCATAATACTTTTACTTGAAATTTTCTTTGTTGCTAGTCAAAATATTAAACTGAAATTTTAGCAATAAATTATTGGTAAATTGACATTAAATCCACTGTGCAACTGGGATGGAGACAAACGGAGAAGGGAAACATTTGAGACAAGTCAAAACATTGCTTTCATATATTTTAAACAAAATGTGTGAAAATGTTATTTATAAATGAAAATCAAAATGAAATGTAACTAAATTTCTCCAACCTAAATGTTTAAAACTGTCTTTGAGCAGATTAGAACATTTAGCTCAACAGTAAATACATTTTGGGAGTTCCATTTCAAACAAAATAAAGTTTAAATTGTTTCATTGAGTTATCAAAGTGGAAAAACCCAGTTCCCAGTTAAAATAAGGTTTATGGGAACACCTATAAATGTTGGTAACAAGTAATAGGATAATGACATGCACAGAAATATTCCACTGAACTTGTAAATTTTCAACTTCACTGGTTTGCTAAAAAAGTATTTCCATGACCTTTGTTCCCCAGGATCTTATGGATAGGTTCTCATGTTAATGTACCCAGCATAAATATATTTTTATCATTTACATACTCCCAGAAAAAAAAAAAGAACAGCCTATTTTTACCTATCTCCATACATATTAAACAAGTAGAAGGCAATGAAATGTGAAAAGGCAGCAGCTAGAATGTGTAAAACCAAACATTTATGAAGATATGATCAAGGCTGAGCACAAATGTCACCCCATCCATGCTGCAGATTACAAGGCACCTGAGGATTGATGGAGATGGCAAAGTGAGGGACTGTCAAAAGCAGTGCCATGTTCCAGATAACGAGGTCATCACTCCGTTGTGCATTTTTGGGGTGGAATTAACAGAAAAACTCATTGAGGGTCAAAATGCTGTATTGCAATCAAAGTCCTTGAAAGCAGCTCTTTAAGAGCCTGTACATCCAAATGGCAAAGAGAGGAGGTTAGATAGTCCATTTTTATAAAATGCTATATAATAGGCAAATTAGAGGAATGCATAAAAATTAGAGGAAAATTTAAGGAAAATTTGAGTATTAACTGTAGTTCGTAACTACACAGTATGGTTCTTCCAGAGAAGACAAAAGCACTACATTGGTTTGTAACATCCACCAGCTGCACTCAGGAAAAAAAGAATTGGTTCATTTGTCCAAAGTAGAGCTTTCCCCAAGGACAAACCCAGAACAGCCACGAAATACAGGGAAGAGCCGAGTGTGCTGATGGTGCCTGAGATCTGGGAAGAGACAACATCTTAGTGCATGGAAGATAAACTGAAAGAGGGGCAGGGCTGGCTGGGATCTTGGGCAGGAATTGTTCCCTGGCAGGGTGGGCAGGCCCTGGCACAGGGTGCCCAGAGCAGCTGTGGCTGCCCCTGGATCCCTGGCAGTGCCCAAGGCCAGGCTGGACACTGGGGCTGGGAGCAGCCTGGGACAGTGGGAGGTGTCCCTGCCCATGGCAGGGGTGGCACTGGAGGGGCTTTCAGGTCCCTTCAAATGCAAACCATTCTGTGGTTCTCTAAGAGTTACACATTTTCTTTCTAGAGAGGAAGACTTTGTGTCCAAAGAAAGAAATGTTTCCAAAGTATTTTTGGAAATATTTTGGAATATTAGCGGTGGCAAGTGGCAAGAAAACTTGCAAGTCTAATCAGATTCCCAGCCATTTTAATCTACAGAATGATGATCGACATCAAGGCAAGGGAAGAATGACCAATTTAAATTAAATTTAATCTAATGAAGCTACAGGGTTGCCAATGTATTAAAAACTTATGCGCTGCTACCTCAACAAACAAAATGCCACAACTCCATTTAAAAAAAAGCTAAAAATTGGCCTCGAACACGAGGCAGTTCTAATGAGACTTGCCATTCATCCCCTTCACAGGAGGTGTGATTCATGATCAATTACCTTTGTAAAACACTGAAGCCCTGAGATGAAAGGTGCCAAAGACATGCCAAGCATCACCATGATGACCCAGAGGGGTGTTTGCATTGCCATCAGACACGGTGCCTCAGGAAAGGGCTCTTCCCACAGCAATTCATTCGGGATTTTAATCCTTGCTTATTCCAGCGGGAAGCCATTGCTGCCATCAGATCCAAAGCTGCATCCAGGGAGGGAAACTGTCAGGAGTAAATCCTTCCCTCCCAGCCCCAGCACTGCTAAAAAGAGAATTGAATCTGAATTAGAGCTCAGCAGGGTGCAGCATCAGTTCTGCATCCACCTCCACGGGCAGCAGCTTCGCCTCTGGAGCTCCTGTCCCGTTGGACACTGGGCAGACAATTCCAGAGCTCCTCTCCCGTTGGACACTGGGCAGACAATTCCAGAGCTCCTCTCCTGTTGGACACTGGGCAGAGAATTCCAGAGCCTCTCACCTCCAGGATGTTGGGCAAATCATCTGCCTCTTTTGAGTTCATGCAAATGCTGTTCTAAAGAATACTGCACGGAGATTGCCAAAATAAAAACGTATGCAAATGCATAATATGCAAGAGGGAAAGTTAATTTCTTTTTAATTTTTATTATTATAATATATTATCATTTTTATTTTAACATCCCCCTGAATACAGCAAGTAGTTTAACATCACAGTTACACTGAATACCTCCAAAATTCTTCAGTATTAATGGAGGATTGGGGATTTTTTTTTTTAGCCATTCTAGGCAGCAACACAGGCTCACTTTGACATCTGTGTCATTAAAATAACAGGGCTGTGCTGCTATTGAAGGAGAGATTGTGGTTCCATACATCAGCATCAACTCATCCCCCATGACACAGCAGCAGGATTTCCACAGGCAGCCTCTGCCCAGGTGAAGGAATTTGTGGGAAGCTTTGCAGGAGCCCCCACCTGCCCAAGCTCTGCCTTTTGCCACTGCTGTTTCTGCTGATGAAATATTCATGATTCTTTGCAAGGCTCAGCTAGGCCGTGCTGGTAATCTGACACTTTTACTCACTTATCTATAAGTAAGCAAATGACATCAATGGTTAAAAGGTTATATTTTTTATTGATCTTAAGTCCAGATCTGACAGATGTTACTTTCTTTCCATAGGTGCTGTTTTTGGCAGCACAACTCAGCAGAATTGCCCTGAAATTAAATTCCTGCTTTGGTTCATTAGAATATTCAACAAGTGAATACATTTATGAATCATAATTAACTTATCCTTTCTGTTTTGTTTCTCTCTTGAATTGCTTTGCATTTGTTTGTTACAGTTTTGGGGCAGAGAGAAAATATGTCTATTGAAGATTTTGGAATTCCCCTGGAAAAAAAGTAACTTTTATTGATTGCTGCTGAAGGAATTTGTTCCTGCTTGGAGAGGATCAAGCTGTCCTTGTCTTTCTCCAGTTAAACCCAAAGCAGTCTGCAAACTTCTGCAGCTGACCAGTCACATACTGAGCCTGTCCCAAATTACACCTCTGGCTCTTAATTCTGCTGTTAACTCACAGAACAGTTCTGAAGTTAATGGAGCTGTGCCAGTTTTCATGTGCAGAGTATTCTGCCCATTATTTCTGACATCACACAATTACAGAACAGCTCTGCCAGGCTCCTTGTTTTTATCAAGAAACAGTTCATTTAAATCAAGTGTATTGTATTGTACAACTCTTTAAAAAAGGCTTAAAAAGCCAAGGGAGTAGAAAGAGTAGATTACTGTATTAGTTACAATTGGGGGGTGGAAGAGCTTCATTTTGATGTAAATTCCTCTAAGGAATGATGGGTTCATTTTGCCTTGATAACGTTCAAGGTGTCAGTAACTCTTTGTGGAAACAACATACCAGATACACAGAGGAGCTTTCCCCAGGAGTGCACTGGAAACCAACACGTTTGTTACTTTATTTAGACTAACAGAGTGGTTTGGGAGCAGTTTCTTTTCCTTTTGCTTTTTTCTGATGGTTTGGGGAACAATGACCAGCATTCTCATGTCTCAGCAGAGGATGGTTTGGGGAGATCAAAGGACAGAGCCATGAACCAAGGGTGGGGGCTGCTCTTCCTCCTGACCCTGCCCAGCCAGCAGAGCAAAGAGGGCAGAGCTGCTCATCATCCTGAGGGGTGCTCAGCCCGGTGCTAATCCTGCCTGCTAAGTGGGGATCATCGTGCTAAACCCCTCAGATGGGGGAAATCAAGGATTATGCTCCTGGGGTCGTTCAGTTCCACAGCTCCACACTGCAGACAGGCACCTGTCTGCCACAATCTGCCTCTGCTGGCCTGCTGAAGGCTCTGCTGACAGGAAAGCGCTGGCTTAAAGCTTTCTAAACACGATTCTCAAAGACAATGCAAAAATACAAACATGCCTAAAACCTATCTATGCCCTGCCTCCCTCGAACCAGAGCAAAGCAGGGAAGAGATCCATCTCCAGCCCTGCAGGGCAAGCTCTGCTCCCCTCCCACGAGACCAGTGCACAACACCTGGGACACACTCAACAGCTCAGGATCAGAGGAGACCACACCACCACTTTTGGGAAGCTCTGCCAGAGGTGCCAGCTCCTCAGCTGCTTGGAATTCCCATCCTTGTAACTGGGAATAAGAACTGCAGTGGGTTCTGGGCTTGCAGACCTCCATCTCCCTCTGAAAAGGCCACAGGGCTCACAGGGAAAATAATGTGGCTTAGGGCACCATTTGCTCTCCCTGACTACTCACTTGGATCATTCCCCTGGTGTAGAACACAATTTCTCTTCCTGTGCTGCTGTTCTTCAAGTCACCACTTAACTCATTTGCAATTCTGCCCCAGCAAAGAGAAATGTTCTGGTTCTTTCTATGTTGATCCTTATCCCTCTCCAGGTCACAGCAGGATTATAAAAAAACAATCTAAATAAGTGTTGATCCTCCAATAAAACTTCATCTGAAACACTGTCCAGGAAGCCCAAGAAAACAATATAAAGTGAAAGGAAAGGTAGAGGGGGAGGCTGCATATTCCTGCTTCTGTTCAAAGCCCAGACTGCCTGAAAGAATCCAGTGTGAATATAACATTGAAGTGACCTACAGAAACCATAAACACTTGATGTTTGAATCACAAAAGAGAAGAAACCTAGGTAAGACATCAAATACAGTAAAAATCAGCAGAGAATAATAGCTACAAGGCAATGTACAAAGGTGAAAGAAGAGAGATTACAAAAAAATCCTGAAACAAAAAGGTGCTAATTGCCATTCATCTTAAAAGTAGGCAATTTTCCAAGCCCTCATCTTCCTGTTAGATGAAAGAATAATATTTCAGGTAGAACACTTCAAATACAAAGCAAAATCACCCACCTCAAGCCTCAAGTAAGAAAATAATTCCCTCAGAATATTTTGTGTAAATTGCACCAAAACTCACTGGACTTGTAAAAGCAAAAGATGAGAACCCAGTTCAGTGTTTAATCGTTGCAGCATCCTGTCAGTAATACCTTCGTGAGCAGGTTAATGTGATTATTTCTATCATTAAGCACAATTGTCTGGAGATACAGGAAATACTGTTTAAGGACACCCAGGGCCTGTTCTGTTCTGGTTCACCTGAAACTATCACTTTGAAGCAGAAAAGTTTGCTTTTAAGCTAGGGTTTATATTTACTGTTAAACACATCAGAATGCACTTTCTGCTTGATTTTTAGGTATCATGTTCACTTAGCCAACAGGAATTTGCAGGAATATGTATTCCCAGCTGTATCCATTCCAGCCATGGAAATATGGAGCTTGTGGGAGATTTGGGGCTCTTCCTCTACCTGTAGAGCCCTCACTGAGGGGCTGAAATTGCTCCTTTGTCTCGGAAAACACCAGCTGGAGTTCACTCTTGGTGGCTCCTTGGGGAAGGTTTTGGGGGGTGTGGAGCAGGAGTAACTCCACCCCACCAGGCTCTTCCCAGTGTTCCCACATCCCAAACCCTTCTGGCAGGAGAACTGGCTCTGCCTTCCCCCACAGATGCTTCGAACACAGGAGTACATTTGGATGATGTTTAAAGCCAAACAGTCCAATAGGTCAAGGCCAGCAGAATTAATGATCTGCATTAGTAAATCACATAATTGTGTCTGTGCTGTTTTTCCCTATGTGGAGAAAAAAAGTTTATGTGGTGTGGCATGCAGAAATAAACACCAGATCCTTCTAGCATTTTTTCTTCTGTCAGTGTTTCACAGGATTTTAGGATAAATTCTCACACAGCCATTACTCCTTTTGTTCTAGCCTTTACTGAGCTCTCCATAGTGCAGAAGGTGGGGATACTGGGCTCTGTTTTGGCTTTTCCACCTGATCTTCCTGCTTCAGGAATACTGGAGGAACTGATCTTCACCTTGAAATGTCAATCCCATTTCAGTTTATACTGAAATACTTATTCCAAACCAGATAATTTTAAGTCATTTATCCAGGGCTACAGAATTCCATTTTTGGTCCATCCTGAATTACTCACAGCCTGTGGAGCTGGAGGCGCTGTGCCGTGGCCTCTTTCCTTCACTGAATTCTATTGTACAAAAGGAGGCTGAGAATATTCTCATGTGAGAGTTTTTGGGAATAAACAGCCCCACAAGTCATGATTCAAACCTTCTACAGCATCTTGAGGGTTCGTACTTGCTAAAGTCTCAGCACAGATTCCCCAGAGGAAACCAAAAACTCCTCAGACTTTTGACTAAGGGATTTATATAGACTAAAATATCCACCAGAAGACACTCAAACATCCAGTGAAGGAATGTTTGGTTTAGACATTCCAATTAAATCTCCTGTCAGTCTGACTGCATTGGTGACGTGTTGGTGTTGATTTGCTCACCACAGTACAGCACCCAACCCCAAACCATCCACAGGATCAACATCTGGGACTTCTGCTGGATGGGGCAGTGCTTCCATCTGGGAAAATTCACTGGGAATAACAGCAATGGAAATGCTGTGAAAAACTGAAATGTTTCCATATTGTTATGCCTCGAGTGAAGAATACAACAGAGAAATAAGTTGGATTGCAGATCATAGATGCAGAAGTGGCTGTGAGAGGAGAGAAGAAGCTGTTCCAGTAGCAGGAGATAATTATGGACAATGACAGGAGATCTCATAAAGTCTCCTGGGGAAAAAAATTGACCCAGGCTATCAATAAAATAATTCCACTTTATCTTTTCATCTTTTCATCTTTGTCTCAGCTTCTTTTCCTTCTTTCTTTCTTTCCACTTTACTACTGCTCTTATTTAACCTTCAGCTCATCATTAAAGTAACCATTGAGCAGCAGCAATAATTTTATAGTGTGCTCTATAATCTTGCTTTTGACATTAATCTCAGGAGGTTTTCTTCTTTTTAGCATCACTTCTTAATGTTTCCAGCATGATAAGGATGTATTCTCTGCTGTTTGAATTGCTTTCTATGGGTACTAATTATTTCCTTAAATTTGAAAAACACTTCAGTGCCAGGCAGTGAGACCCTCAGCTTAATTCCATCTTCCTGCCAAAGCCTTACTTTGGATTTGTGCAGAACTCCAGACCTGGTTGCATGACAGCAACTCTTCAGTCCACTATATCCTTCAACAAATAAATAAGAATTTCATAAAAGTCCTTGGACCTCTCACTGAGAGGGTGACACAAAAGTACCACAACACTGGGCTAATGTAGCCCTGCCAAAGAGGGGAACAAGTACAAGCTTAAATTAAAAAATAACATGCCTGCTTCTCAGTTTTGTTGTAATTCTGGATATGCTATTATCTACCTATTACCAGGGACTTTTATGATTTCAGCTCTGCAGAGTATAAACATCACCTTAACAGAATTAATAACTGGAAGTGTTATGGCTGCTCAGAAAGCACCAGCGAAAACGCCGGAAAGCATTAAAGATATTAACATTAACATTTAAAACAAGCTGCAGAGAAATCAAACTGAAATTAAATAAGACTCTTTCTGCTGGCTCTTCATTTTAAGGAAATCCATGAATTTCACTCACAGGAATGCTGTTTGGAAATTAAATTAAGCTGACTGTGCTTGCTGAAAACCGTGCGAGCCCCAGCAGATGCGGCAGCACAGAGAGGGGACTTGGGAAACTTTATCCTGACCAGCCCCAGCACAAAGACAGGGAAACACGGGAGCAAGGCTGGAATTCAGGGGTTGGCTTGTGGCTGGAACTGCACCAACCAACTGTTCCTCCTGTCACAGTGACAACGGGGACTTCCCGTGGCAGCGGGAGGGTGTGACGGAGCAAATGCTGGCTTGTACAGGGTAAATTCCCTGCGGTGCCACACACAGTGAGCTCACAGACAGAGAACTTGCCGAGGGAAATCCTGAACACACCTGGCACAAAGCGTGCTGGAATCAGACAAATCCTAGCCAGGCACGGCTTTGGGCTGCCTAATTGAACACAGCAGTAATTAAGGAAAGGAACCTCCATCTTCTCCCATCGAACTGCTGCTCTTGTTCAAGTGCCATTGCCTCCCTCACATCATGGGCCCAGCACAGAGCAGGGAAAGGGCAAGAGTTATTGCACATAAAAGGTCAAACAGATAATCTAATGGTTCCAGCTAATCCTGAAATTAAAACCACTTTTATTTACTTGCTCTCTGAGCTCTATACACATGCACATCTTCATAATGCCTGTGCTGCAGGAGGAATTTCCTCCATGTGCTACTTTACTCACTCTTCTTTTTGTTCCCCAGCTGATGCTTTCTTTTTTTTTTTTTCCTTTTTTCCTTTTTCTTTTTTTTTTTTTTTTTTTAATGGGGAAGAAACAGGATGGTAAAAGATATCTATTATTTTTTAAAATAATCTATTAAAATACATATTCTGTATGCTCCCTTTATGGCTGATAATTTCAATATGAATATTCCAACAAAGGGGGTGAATGGTTTGGAGCAGTCAGTCAGAGGCCATTCACACTGCAAAAGTGAATGCTGCTCAAAGGAAAGGTTGAGCTTATGTCTTTTTATGAAAAATAACCCATTTTGACTTTTTTCCCAATCCAAAACCTCTTTATTTCTGAACAAAAGAATGCACCAGAATACATTCAAGGTGAGTTTGTGGAATTAATAAAACCAGGATTTATGTGCTGTCTACAGAAATCTCTAAGATTTGACTTGCCAAGATTACTAAATACAAATGAAAGAAATCAAATCAACAGAACAAAACCCAGAAAAAAAACCCCACCATACCAACAAATCTAATTTCTAAGCATCCAGTGGATATCTTAGTACAGCAGAAAAATGCATCAAACAATGCATGGATCCCTTCCACACCAACTCTTATGGCTGGAAAACTGACAGAAGGGAGTAGGGAAAGGGCAATACTCCCAGCACAAATATATGGAATAGATAATCACCCACACTATTTTTATGTAAAAGAAGTTTATGCCGTCAGAATGTATTTGAAGCTTTTTGTAGCTCTCCACCCAAGCACATGCTGAAAGAATGTCACTTTGAGGGCAATAAAAATGTGTTTGAGATTAGAATTGCACATAATGAAGGAAGAATTCCAGTCAAAATAGAAAGATTCTCATGTTACTTTCTTGGGTTCACGAATCAGATACAGTTTCCCCTTCTTTTTTTTTAACTTATGAATTTGAAAAATGTTTCCTCTTTAGGATATAATCAGGAACATGTGTGAGAAAGATCTAAACTGATGATACTCTCACAAAGCACTGAAAGAAACAGATTTTCAGAGGCAGGATTCTGATTTGGTAATCTATGTACATAATTGTAACTAGGAAGGTGAAGGCATAAATTGCTGCAGGCACCTGCACTCAATCCACTTTAAAAAGCAAAGAGAAGAGCTCTAAAATTCCATATTTAACCCCTAAAATGTTTAAGTTCCAATCTTGCAGGAAACAAAATACCTTTAAAATATATCTATGTAGCTAGTTTTTTTTTAAAATAACTGGCTTAAAACAAAAAACAAACAAAACAAACAAACAAAACCCCCAAAACCAAATCTCCATTGGATCTCTGATTCTCTAAAACACAGTTTAAGGATTTTACAACTCTTCCCCTTTAAAAATTAATTTGCATGTTTTTCACCAGTCACACAGTTTATTGTTCTGTCTAACAGGCAGTAACCAGCAATGGCCCAGCAATATTTGTGTTGAGGACAATACCCAAATTAGTTCCAATAATTTTTAGGAAGATTTGATATTTTTAGGAAGATTTGATTTTGCAAGTCTTCAAAAGGATCTCTGCTGAGAAATATGGATGTCAGACAAATTATCCCCCACGTAGCACCTGGAATCTGAGTGGAGCAGGTGAAACAACATCACAGAAGTGAAACACAGGCAGGAAATCGGGGAACTGAGGGTCTCAACTCATTTCTGTTCATCTCCACCTGCATCCCCTGAACTGAGCCACATTTTGTGGCCAAATATCAGTACTCAGAAGTGCTTTGAGGGAGCTGGGGTCAAGCACAAATACAAATTTCCTTCAAATTTTTCTCAAAGTCCTTCCCTGTGACATAAAAAGTCACAGTTATCGTGGCCATTCCGCTCCTTTCATACACATATTAATTATCAGAGTTAATTTTTTCTCTTCCTTCTTTCTGAGCAAACTTGGGGTTTGTAAACAAGTCAAGCAGAAGAGATGAAAATATGCATACTGGGAAATTTGGATTTAACTAACTGCACTAAGGACAGGATTTTCCACCCTTCAATTTTTAAGGGATATTTATGAGATACAGCATAAAAACACAATCATGCACTGGGTAAAGCTTAAAAAAATGGCTTCAAAGCAGTTGGTGTTAAGAAAGCTGGTACTTTGCTTCTCTCCTTGGCCTAAATATTTCTGTGAATTTTCTGAGCATAGATAAGACTCTGTTCTGGTGCAATTGGAAGACAGTAAATCTGAGCTGTGTTCCTCCAGCAGAAGATGTGCCCTTATAAGACAAACTTGAAAAATCTTATAAAAAACAACCCAGACTGAAGGAGGAACACAATTCCAAATGTAAGGATACTGATTTAAAAACAAACAATAGTTCTGTTAGAAACTGGCAGCATTCCCAATAATAATATTTAAACAAGCAAAGACAGAATACAATATCACAGGCATACTCCAACTATTTTTAACTGACACATTACTGTATACTTTCTGAGAAAAGTTCAATGAGATTTGTCAAGTAACTCAAGGTCTGGCTGTTCAAACCTCTCTGCACAGAACAATGGCCTTGTTTTGCAGAGCTGCCTTTCTGTAGCCCATTAAAAATGTGCTGAGGAGCTCCAGTCCCAGGTGGCACCTTGGTCCCAACAGGAGCATCCCACACTTTGTCCTGCACAGTCTCCTGTGACAGCAAGGTGGTTCAGTTCCTGATGTGACTTTCTGATTTACACACTGTGGACAAGCTGCTTCCTGCCTGCCCACCTTTAGACATTTGGCTCTTCAGGGAGACAGTTCTGTTTTCCCTAGGAAAGGAAGATCTCTGGTGACAATGCTCTGCTCCAGGATCTGGAAGTTTTCAGGGAAGCTGCTGAAGACTCAGAGCAGTGTGTCCCAACAAAAACTACCAGCAAAGCTCTCTAAGCTTTAACTCCTTGACACCCATTGCATAATTGGAAATTTTTAGTCTGACACAGATTTGTAAGGTCTGTCTGATACTTAAAGATGTCCAAGAGTTATTGCTTCACTCTGGGCTTTTCAAAGATTTCTTTATCAGCAAATGACCAAGTGAAAGCCATCAGTGCAGCCTCGTGGATGAGATTAGATATGTTTTTAGGTCGCAAGCTAAAAGCTTGCTAATGCTTACAGGCATTCCTTGTCTAGGAATGTTTGTTAATTTGAACTCCCCTCCCTTGCTGGGTTTCTTTAATCTCCCAACCAGCTGTCTCCCATAAAAAGATATTTCTGTTTTTAGTTACAAATCTGTTTAGAGATAAATCTTGCTCATAAATACACAACTGCATCCATGGTCGGGTTTTTGTTTTTGTTTTGGTTTTTTTGCTGACAGTAGAAAACCAACTTCAGATGAAAAATATTGAACTTTTTTTTAGGGTCAGAACGTGTTTCCCACTTGCTCAGAGCATGGTGCACGTGTAATAGATGCTCTCGATTTTAGGGCTGGCATGACACCGTGAAAGAGCTCATTGAAACAGCCATTTTTGTCACCTCGTCAGATTTAGAGCTCATGAGATGGGATAAATTGAAGCTCTCTTAGAGACTGGCAGTATTTCTACCTGCAGAACACTCAAATATATGAAATGGACTCAGTGTAAGCAAGTAAAAAAACCTCCCCCAAGCCCCACAGTTTTTGCTTTTCTAGTAACAGCGAACCCGGGAGATTTCTAACTTGTTTTCACTTCTCTTAATTTCTAGATTTTAACTAAGTATATCTTATTTGTATATTCACTACAGATACATCAATCAGCACTTCTGGGAACAGCTTTGAGCACAATGAAGGGTTATGAGCCAGAACCTCTGGTTAAAGCACACACATTTGGGGGGGGTTTAAGCATTTTCACCGGAATGTGATAAGAGTTCTTTAATTTACACATACCATGTTCCTCTTAAAGCAACCTCCATCTTCTGGATAATTCCAGTTTCCACTTAAATGATTGCCAGGTATTTTATTAGAGATAAATTGAAATACTTCTCCCTGTAATTCAAGCTAAGTGTAAAAGAGCAATAGAATTCTGGTGATGAATTTTAGTGCTGCAGAAAGTAACATTTCAGTGATACCCTGGCAACATTCTCAAAAATGCTTCAACTCATCACACTTCATACCTACAGGAGAACATTTACTCTCCAAACCTATCATTCTTCCACTGGTCATCTGCTAATTGAGGCTCTGGAAATTTATCTTGCAGTGTTAGTTTAGGATTTAGCCATGAATATTTCTGTATATATAATATTCCAGCACATCTTAATAATTAAAATACTATTTCAAATATATTTTCATTAATATTTACTTTATTCCCGCTGCAGTTCAGCACACAATTCAGTAGAAAACTGATTAAAATATAGTTGCATGAAATATATGAAAATTAAATTCTACTTGTCTCAAAATATCAAGATTTTATGGACAATGTGCCAAAACTCCGTGTTACAGTGTAGAGCATAAATATTTACAATTGAGTTTCTATATTAGCAGTTAAATGCTGTGGGGTGTATTCAGTGTCCCAAGTGAATTCCCAACTGAGGACGCTGCAGTCTGTCAGTTCATTATCCCACAAAGTTATTTTATCTAAGCTGTCCTCCATGGGAGGCCTGTGTCGTTTAGGTCCTGAGGTGATACACGCCTTAGAAATACCCTGGGCTGATAAAGGTGACTGACAGGGGCTAAAAAGAGGCAGAAAACTAAAGATGAAAAAGCCCTTCCCTGCTCTTCCCCTCGGCAGTGTGCTTGCCAGGCACAGGAGCTGCCCTTGGCTCCTGCCAGGGCCGGTTCTTCAGGTGTTCCACCACAGCTGGGGCTCCAGGGCTTTCCTGCTGTGCCATGGGGACCCAGCTCTGGGGGACAGAGCCAGAAATGTGGGACTGCAGCTCTGGAGGAGAGGAAAATTATCTGAGCATAGGATCACAGAGTGGTTTGGGTTGGAGGGACCATAAAGCCACCCCTGCCCTGGCAGGGACACCTCCCACTGTCCCAGGCTGCTCCCAGCCCCAGTGTCCAGCCTGGCCTTGGGCACTGCCAGGGATCCAGGGGCAGCCACAGCTGCTCTGGGCACCCTGTGCCAGGGCCTGCCCACCCTGCCAGGGAACAATTCCTGCCCAAGATCCCAGCCAGCCCTGCCCTCAGTGTGAACCCATTCCCTGACTCCTGTCCCTCCAGCTCCTGATGAAAAGTCCCTCTGCAGCTTCCTCCTGGAAGGTGCTGTGAGTCTCCACACAACCTTCTCCACGCTGAACAGCTCTGAATTTGGGGAACTGGAGCCTTGGAAGGTTTGAGGTCTCTTCACAATCCACCTTCACACAAACAGATAACTCTGGGATTGCCTTGGCTCCAAGAAGTCTTGAAAGCAACTGGAAGCTGAGCTGGAAGTCACTAACAACAATTTAAATTCCACTGGTTCCTACCATCCCTCCAGTCCTGCTGTGCTCACACCTAAACCAGAGCAGAACCCTGTAACGCTCAGAGCTTCATCCTAACAAGGTTTTACCAAGTGCAGAACAAACCCTGCCACGAAAAAAACCCCAAAGATTGACAAAATGAAGACTTAAACAAAATTTATTTAAGATGTAATAACAATAGTAAGCAACAACATGGAACTCCTCAGTGTCCCATCTATAAATTAATTAAAGAACTTGTTACAGGGAGAATGGATATCACACCCAGGCCTGTGTGGCACAGCTGAAAAATGATCTGACAAACATGATGCCTCCAGAGGAATGAGCTGGCAGTTAAAGCAGACAGGTTAATACCCTTCCTGCAGCCACAAGACACTCACTGCTCCCCTGTAACTGCTGGGCCTTGAGACTAAAAGCTTTAACCAATAAAAACCATTAAACCCAGGCAATAAAACAATGTCAGCCACAACAGACCACATGACTCTGGATCAATACCTGGCATTTCCTCTAGAAACCGTGGCATAAGGGTTTCAGTTGGAAAATAGTTAGAAATGCAGAGGAGGGAAAAATAGAAAGGAAAATGAGTCAGGTTTGTATTTAAAGACCAAATCCAGAGGGCAACAAGTAGAAGAAATTGATGGTGAAATCACTCCCAAAATGCTAAAAATGAAACATGGACATGGGGTGGTATGGACATGGAAATGTCTTTGTAGGGCCAGTGGATTCATGGATTCATCCACAGCTACACTTTGCCTTTAAATACATATATATTAAATAGCCATTGATAGATATACATAATCTATATTAAATAATCCACCAGATATGCGACAGAACTTCTTCAATTTTTATCTAGCATGCAGCAGGAAGATAATTACTAATGAGAGCTGATGCCAAATAATTCCTCCCCAGGATTCAGGCACTGCACACACACAATCACTAGGCCAGTACCAGGCAAAATCTCTTTGCCATAAAGCAAAATTCCCCCAGGAACTGGGTGGTTTGGGTTTCCTGTGCTCTCTGCATGTGAGCCCCTCACACCCCTGCACAGTCTATCAGAAATTGGGATTTTTATCCCTCACCAGATCTCCATCACTGTGGGGATTTGCACGTTCCCAACACATTATTTAATATATTCAAAATGTATTTATATTTATATACTACCTAATTATCAGGTCTATCTATAACAGAGAAGAGAGCTCAAGACAAAGGCCAAAGAACATCCAAAGAAGGTTAATTAAAGACTTCTTGCTTTCCCATTTTCTATCAAAACCCGTTCCCCCTCGCCCACCCCTATAATAAACAACCAATGAGTCTGTACCCTCGAGGAAAGCTGAGGGTGAGCCTGGCACACCAATCCTCTGTGCCAGGCTGAGGAGAGCTCTGGGGGCAGCTCCCAGCTGTGCTGTGGCTCCTGAGCCTCCCTGAGCTGCTCTGCAGCAGCAGCAGGAGCTGTGCTCCCCCCTCATTGCTGGGCCCTGGCAGAGATGAGCACCCTGTGACCCCCAGCACTGCAGCCCCGGGATTCTCCAGTGCCACCCTCCCTGTCCCTGCTACTGCTGCAGACACAGCTCCTGGATCCACACAGGCAGGACATTTATCTTCTCCAGACACTTGAGCCCAGCTAGGCAACACACTTTGTTTCTTTATGAAAAATATTAATAAAAAAAAAAAGATATAAGACCATGATGAAACCTTAATTCTTAACTGAATGACCCCTTGACATCAAATTACTCTGATATTTCAATTCCTTGTGCCTTAACAGGGCAGCAGCTTTATCTCTCCCATTGTTAAAGGCCCTGGGAAGCAATATCAGCAATCAAAGCAATAGAAAAAGCAATACAGGACATATATAAAACTGAGCTGAATATCTTCAAACCTTTCTCAGCATGTTGGCTCTTACAAGATCAGGCACCTGGATAGTAAATTACTGGAGTTTGATTTGTGTACCAGGTATTTTGTGTGCGGTTGCCAAATTAGCAGAAACTGAAAATTGCCCAGTTACCAGCATCCACATTCTGTTTTTGAAATGTCATTGCAAGTTTACTTGGGAAGGAGCTTTGAAGGGCAGTTTTCCAGACCCAACTTAAATACATTTTCGTGGGTCAATTTCTAAAGCATATTATTGTTTCTATTCTGAATTGTTTGACCTTCATGTTATGAAAATCAAAGTCATGCAAAGCCTTTTTTATATAAACAGGATTTCTATGAGGGGAAAAAAAAAAAAAAAAAAAAGCCAAACCCAAAATAATTTGAAAGGGCATTTAAATAAAGATGGTGGTTATCAATTTTTTTTTTTAAAGTAGAGTCATTCTAGTTATTTTCTCCCAACCCATCACCAAAACCTAAGAAATTAGGAAAATGTCATTTCTTACATTGGAAAGGGAGGTTCAGAGGCACATAAACACTACATTTCAACTCCCAGCCAATTTTCTGTTCCAGTAAATAGAGAAAAGGGGAAGATTTATGGCAAGAATAGTTTCCATTTATTTTTTCATGATTTGATTTTTTTTCTCCCTGTTATCCATGTATCAGAGAAAATATATTCAAGCAGGACAACCATTAAAAAAAAAAGGTGAAGTTTTTTTGGGTATAAGAACAAATCTTCTTTCTGGACCTCCTATCTGCTTTTTATTTCCTCTTTGTAGATAAAGTATGGTTTGGGGGGGTCAGGCTGTGTAATTAGAACCCTCATTTTGGGCACACAGGAGAAAGTGAGGTGAGGAATTTCTCCTGCTGAGAGAAAGCATCAGGTCAGGAAGAGGAGAAGGCACGGGAGAAAATATCCTTCTCCAGGCCACCTGACCCCTCCTTGTGCAGTCTGAAAAATATTCTTCTTCCAAGGCTCCAAGTCAACAGATGCAAGGACATAATGCCCAGATGACCTCAGTGAGGAATAAAACACTTGCACTGTTTTTCTTGTCACCACAAACCCTTCCTGCTTTGGTGTCCTCTCCCTCCCTCTGCCACTGCTTATGCTGAGGTGTAACTAAGGTCACCTTTATTAAAGACTGTTTCTGCCTAGTTCTGCTTGGGAAATCAGAATGCAGCCACTGCATTAAAAGGTGCCCCTGCTGCTGTTTGCTCTGTTCCTACAGCCAGAGGCAGGCCAAAGAGAACGACCCAGAGAGAGGGAGAGAGGAGCACAAATATCTCCCACAGCAGAGGTGAGGACAGGTGCTTCAGGAAGGCCCAGGTGCCTCACACTGCACAGGGCTCTATCACTAAGCCAGGCAAATGATTCATAACTATAGCTCTCAGCCTGGTTTTTGGAGTATTTTACATGCTTATTGATTTGTAAGGCAGCATGACTGGAAATTGTGCTGACCTTGGAAAGGCTGAGAAGGCAGAAATCTTGGTATTTTTACCAAATGAGCTACAATAGCTCCAGGTGAATTCCATGGACCTGGGAGAGCCCCTGCAGCCTTGGATCACCCTGGGAACACAACCCCAAACTCACCAGCCCAGAACTGCACAGTGTCCAGGTGCTGGGGCTTTGGGAGGGATGAGCAAATGATACATCCAGGGAGAGAGAAAAAAATGTTTAGTGGTGGAGAAGGGAAGGTGGAGAAAGAAGTGTTCCTTCTTAGAAGGAGGTTTTTCTTTCCATTGGCTTGATTAAAGGTCAAGGCTCAGATATGAAAGTTCAAAAGCACTCAAAAGACAGCAAAATTAGGGGTGAGAAATGCAAAAAATTCCAAACAAGTGCTGGTAAGACTTTTGTACCCAGAATCTTATATATTCTGTCAAAAAAATTATTTATTGAAAGATGAAAAGGAGTCCTAAAATAGATTATTGAGACTATTTTTGCAGCCTGTGCCCATAAGCCCCTGTTCTCCAGTAAGTGCCAAGATTGAGGGCTCAAAGGGAGAGGAAAAAAAGTGAATTAATAAATTCAGCTTTGCTTTTGTGCGTAAGGCACCCCTCCCAACCCCATGCTGATAAAACCTTTCTGCCTCTCTCTCGCATGCTCCCCCTCTCCCTCAATTTTAATTTGAGTTTTTCCCACCTCATATGTGGCATATGCAGAATCCACGATGGTGCTGGGAATAAAGGTTTCATTAGCACTCATTTGGGATGCAGCAGAACTCCCTCCTGATTTAACAACATGCAAGTGAGGGAGCCATTCCAAATACCTCCTGCTGGAACATTTATAATGCAACCAGCGCTCTCCCACTTTGCCTTTCACTCCCATCCACTCTCCACCCACACATGCTGCCTGCCCCATTGCAAACTCAATTTTCTGTGGTTCCCAAGACCTGAATAAACAGACCACAGCCATCTAAAAGTACATGCAGCCCCTGTGTCTTCATGGAGATAATTGTAATTTTAACTCCTCTGCCTTGGTGGGGTTTTGCTGATGGGTTGAGAGAAAATAACTAGAATGACTCTACTTCAAAAAAAAAAAAAATTGATAACCCCCATCTTTATTTAAATGCCCTTTCAAATTATTGGGGGTTTTGCTTTTTTTTTTTTTTTTTTTTTTTTTTTTCTCATAGAAAGCTTGTTGAAAGCCCTTGCAAGAATTTAGTTAACATTTTCTCTTTAAATATCACACACATCCTGAGGAATTTGTATATTAGAAAAACTTTCCCCTCCAAAAAAGCTGAAAAACTTAGCATTTTAGCAAGATGCAATTGTGGGTCTTTACTTTGCTGCCCATGGAAATAAGAAGGAAATGTGTATTTATTTTAGCTAATGGGTAAGTAAAACTCAGAGGCTCATGTCTTTGAATGGACCTGTCATTTTAAAGTTAGGTACTATACATAGTCCCTAATGGTACTGGGGAAACTGTGCTGGTATGAAAAGCTATTAGGAAGAGGAGGAAACTTTTGGGTGGAATGCAGTGTTAATGAGAGCTCATTATGTTATTGTAAATTTTGACATACTGCATGTTTTTCTCACAGCCTCAGCTTCCCCCAGCAAGGCAAGCCTCAGTTCTCTGAAAAGGTAAAATAAAATTATCCTTCACCTCTGCCTTCAAAAATAAAAGCAGAATAAAAGGATCCATAATTTAGATACCTCTTACCTGAAACTACCCTAATTACTTAAGATAAAGCAATTTATGACTTGTGAAAGACATGACTGGCAAAACAAAGAATATTTAATATCTGCCACCATGAAAAGCAGCGAGGAATTGCCTTTCAGGGAAGATGGATCTGCCACTCCCTGGCTCCAGCCCTCTGGCACGGCTTTGCCAACAGGAGCCAGGAGCCTCATTTGTTCAGTGTTTGCTTTGCAGCTTTACCTTCTGCAGGAAACACGAGACCATTACTTCTTCTGATTCCCAAACGAGCAGGGACTTAAGAATGGGAGCTATTTTTATTACTCTGAGACAGTTTCTTAATGATGTGATTTATAGAGGTTATTTTGGAAGGGTAGAAAAATGCACACAGACCTCTGGGTGTGGAGACACTGCCCCTGAGTAGTCCTCAGGTTCTCCAAGAAGATGGGCCTTTCCTACCAATTCAGTTATGAAGCATCTTAAATAAAAAAGGGTGAGTTTTTCTTATCCTTCTAAACTTTCCCAGTATTAAACGGCATTGGAGCAATCCAGTCTTTCTGTTCCATTCTGCTTGAATTTGCTGCATGAAAAGGTGGCACAATTGTGAACAAAATAAAAATGATACTGAGATGACATTGCCTGTTCTACATTTTTATCTATTGTGAGCCCTTATGGAAAATCAAATTAGAAGTGTAATAATAATTAAAAAATGAGTGCAATAAACCTTACAAACAACCAAAAAATGTGCTGTCCAATCTAAGACGTGTCTTTGAATGAAACTGGGCTTCTCTGTTCACTTCTCAGAAAAATATTTTAGACTCTTTTGAGAAGAATACACATTTCTGTATCTGCTGCCTGACTAAAGGAAACTGTTCCCTTATTACAGCAGGAGCATCACAGTGACACAGTCAAGACTGTATGAAATCTGATAAAAATTCTATTCTTCCCTGTCTTACAGCTGGACCAGAAATGAGATCAAGTCTGGATCCCAGCTTACAATAGGATTTTTCTGCCTATTTGTATTCTTTAGCATATTTTACAGTCTTTTCCCACCAGAAAATTAGAAGTGATTTAGTCCGTTTCTCTTTTCTTTCAATACTCAATTTAAGGCATTCTTGTGTGCATAAATCCAACACGAGTTTATTTTGAAAACTTAAATTCACCACCCCGTACATTCTAAATTTATTCTAATTACTGTTGCTGTTGAGTAGATAATGCCCAACGCAGAAAAGTGCCAGAGCAGCTCTGGATGTGCCTCTGTGCTGTGCAGAGGTGAACTCAGCAGCAGAAAGAGACTCAGCCACACAGATCCCAGAGCAGAATCACAAAGACATTTCCTGCTTTGTCTGTGTTTGGAATGCAGCTCCTGCTGCAGTGCACTCAGAAAGCATGCACAGCTGAGAAAGAGCTGGGAAATTCATTCTGGTTTTTATAGGGTCTGAAACAGGAGGGGTCTGATTCTAACTGGTCTTTTTGGACAACACCTAAATCAATAAAGAATGGCAATAAGAGCAATCCATCGTTGTTCTCATCAGCCTTTACTCCTACTGTTTATTTCTCGTGCCCTTCACCAAGAAAAGAAAAAAATATTTTTTCCTTGTAGAGTTCTGTTTGTATTGCAAGTCCTTAAGAGGGAAGCTGCTGTTGACATTTCCTAAACTGAAATTCCTTCCTTCCTTCCTTCCTTCCTTCCTTCCTTCCTTCCTTCCTTCCTTCCTTCCTTCCTTCCTTCCTTCCTTCCTTCCTTCCTTCCTTCCTTCCTTCCTCCCCTCCCCTCCCCTCCCCTCCCCTCCCCTCCCCTCCCCTCCCCTCCCCTCCCCTCCCCTCCCCTCCCTCAATTGAAATCATCCCCTTGGGATTCAGGGATGACCCAGCTCAATGTCTCCTCTGGATACAGAGTTTTTCCACATAGATGTAGGAATTGCTGGTGCAACCAAGAAAAGTCAAACCCCCAAATCAAACCAAAGAGAAGTCCCCACAAAATGGTTTGAATAAATGAGTTTTCAGAATTTTGAACAACACAGTTGCCCTGTGGGACTCTCTCCAAAGTGGTGTCACTGGGTTGGCACCGAGCTGTTCCCTTCGGTGGTTCTGCCAGGCCTGGAGAGGCAGCAGGGATTCCAGCCCTGGTGCTCCAAACACCAGGCATGCTCCTCCCACAGAAACAGAGATTGTTTGGGTAGAAAGCAACCCCCACCAAGGCAAAAGGCTCCACTGCACACCCCCTCCCTCAGGGACAGAAAACACATGGGACACTTGTAACTCACGATGCTTAAATCACTCCTGAAGGCACTTGTAAAAAGCCTCTCTTAAACCAGAATCATTTCCCCATCCTGCTCCTTTTCCCCTCCAACACAGCAATAACAACTCATTTTGAAACTGAAGATACAGTTTAGTACAGTTACACTAAGCTCATCCCGTGCTGGAAAAATAAGAACCCAATGTTTTCTCAAAGGGTCAGTGAATTCCAGGTCAAACAAAGCCATGCAAAGCCACGAGAGGTACACAAGCTCTGGGGCCACCAGAAGCAGAAACATGAGGCCTCCAGTACCTCGAATATTATATTCTCCTAAAGGAAGATAAATTAATTTGAAGGAAATATCCTGAGTATGTTTCTGCACAAACACAGCGAAGTTCTTATTTGCATAGCCTAAAGTATACACTAGCACACATTTACTTAAATAAACATTACCTTTTAGCACAATTTTTCTTCATTTCTGTGCTTTTCCCATGAATGAGCAGAGATGACAACAAAATAAGTGACTAATTTGACTTCAAGCCCATTTGCTTTGCTGATAAAATACAGTACTGTAGTTATTAGCCAGTCTCACTTATAGCTAATATATTTTTAAAATATCTCAGATGTACCTTGTCTAACTCTGAAAGCTGCTCACTATTTCTACGTAGCTGTTTACAAATAATCAAACTGTATTTTGGATGCTGTAGAGTAAATCTCAAGCTCTCGGGCTTTTTAGGTTCAGAGTTTGATTTATGGCTCTGCAGGCTGGTAGAGCCGAGGGTGGAAGCCCTGTTCTGCCCATCCATCACACGTCAGGGCAGCTTTGGGAACATTCCCTGCTGCTGGAGGAGAACCCAGGTGGGAGCTGCCATCCTGCAGGGGTGCAGGGCAGCACAGACACACCCTGCCCTCCTTCCTGGCACCAGTTCCCTGCATTCAGCTCCCTCTCTCCACTTTATTAAGCAAGCTTCTCCTGATGAGGAGGTTTTAAAGGAGCTCCCACATATTGATGTGTGCTACAGAAATTCAGCCCAAAAATGGAAAGCGTGGAGAAGAACAAAAAGTGCCAAACTATAATGAAAACAATATATAAATCAGCAAATTTCTGCTGCTAAATTCACTCATATTTTACTTTGATTTATGTCAAGCTTCAAAATAATGTCTGCAAACATGGGATTATTGAAAGTACAAAGAATTATTTGGGTTAGGAGGAGCCTTAAAGATCTTCTCATTCCACCCCTGCCATGGCAGGGACACCTCCCACTGTCCCAGGCTGCTCCCAGCCCCAGTGTCCAGCCTGGCCTTGGGCACTGCCAGGGATCCAGGGGCAGCCACAGCTGCTCTGGGCACCCTGTGCCAGGGCCTGCCCACCCTCCCAGGGAACAATTCCTGCCCAGGATCCCATCTAACCCTTCTCTCTTTCCCTGTTCCATGGGAGCCAGAAATCCTTAATCACATTGGAGCAGATGAGAAGAAAACCCAGTCTAGGAGCACCCCTTGTATTTTGCCCACACAATTAACATGATCTAATCCCTGAGGTGTGGGCTGGACAATCATTGACTCTGATCCAGAAAATTGTGCATTTGCTCAAACTGTAGGAGTCAGTCCCAGCTCCAGTGCACATTAACATGCTGCATTACATGCAAAATAAATGATGTGTTCTACCAGCACAGTCAGTGTTATTATGCTTTGTCTGGACCAAAAGCTTCAAACACAGCCTTCCCTCATTTGTATTGCATGCAGGCAGGGCATTGTGTTAAAGAGTTCTTGACTTAGCGATTAAAAGTGAGCTGGAGAGGAATGCAGAAATTTCTTCTGCAGAGAATTCTGGGTTTCTAAATACCTTAACATGCCTTTATTTCCTTCAGAGAGAAACCACAGGAATGGGTGCAAAATACTGGCATGATTCTGAAAGCAGAAACTCCCCAAATTTCATACCAGAAAAACATAGATGAATGTTGTGTTGGCACGGCACAGGGTTTTGTCATAAACTCACACTTTCACTTTCCCTATGGGCATCCTCTGGGCAACCTGGGGTTTGTCTTAATCATTAAAGAGATGATTTGTAGATCGCATCCCCTTCTCTCTCACTCGTCTATTCTGATCTCAGAACAAATTTATCAGCAGGAACCTCCCATGTCACACTGTATTCATCAAATAAATACAATTATTCACACTGGAAACATGAATCTGTATTGCAATGTCACCAGCTGAAGATCACTATTTCTTTCTCTTCCACTGCAAGATGTAGATTTCTTGGGATAGAGGAAGATGAAGAAAAAAAAAAAATCCAGGGTACTTCTATAGCGGTAGTTCTAAATTGTACAGAATCATAACCATAGAATTGTTTGGGTGGGAAAGGACCTTAAAACATGAGATTTTCTCATCCCACCCGTGCCCTGGGCAGGGACACCTCCCACTGTCCCAGGCTGCTCCCAGCCCCAGTGTCCAGCCTGGCCTTGGGCACTGCCAGGGATCCAGGGGCAGCCACAGCTGCTCTGGGCACCCTGTGCCAGGGCCTGCCCACCCTGCCAGGGAACAATTCCTGCCCCAGATCCCAGCCAGCCCTGCCCTCTGGCACTGGCAGCCATTCCCTGCGTCCTGGCCCTCCAGGCCTTTGTAAACAATCTCTGAGATTTCTTTAGCTGGATCTGCCATGGGACTCTGTCCTGCCCTCAGGCCACGGCAAGGAAACAGCACAGAGCAGAAACTAAAACTGGCTCCAGGAGAGCCTAACCCAAGTTTTCAGAAAAAAATCCTAATCCTGAACCCCCACATTTCTAACAAAAATCTGAATAAATTTTTAAGAAGTAATGGTTTGGGCATTTCCATAAAGATTCCACCTGTTTCCCAGCACAAGGAGCATCAGTGACACGGGGGCTGCTCTGCACCAGGCCTCAGCAGTGAGGCCTCACTCCAACGGGCAGGTAAATACAATTGTCAGTCATTGCCATTGGTGTCACACCCCCACTGGAATGCCTCGGTTCCAGCACTATCAGAAAGGAAAAATGTCCTTAATCTGTCAATCAGAATGGAGAAAATCTCCCCAGCTGCAGCTTCCTCACAATGTGCCAGCACCCCTCTTGCCCCTGACAGATTTTAGGTCACGTTCGGTACCCGCCCAACACCCAGAGCTGATTTACAGCCCCAGTGACACCAGTCCTGCCCAGTTTGTGTCCAGTCCAGGAAATGACACCCTCAATCCCACTAAAAATGCAGGAATCCAAACCAGTGACCCCTCCGCTGAGCAGGCTTTGGTCACCCCACGGGTCCCTCCCCAAGGGGGGACAATGCCAGGGCCTGGACACTGCTCACCTTCCAAAGGAGGTTTCAGGCTCACAAAACTCACCTGCTGCAGTAAGCTCGGGGTAATTCAAACCATTCCACCAGGCTGAGGGGTTTATATCAGTTTTATAAATGTCTTAAGGGATAGAAGAATATATTCAATGAGCTAGAGGTTCACTGAATATGCTATGATGGTATATAGTGCACTTAGGCCCAGACTAAAATAAAAGAGCTTTAATTGGTCTCTTGTCCATATTTAAGATAAAATAAGTGCCTGGATTTCCAGAAGCGCAGAGCTCAGATCACTCAGAGTGAATTTGGAAAGTGCTGAACAATTTTGAAAATGAGGACAAACTTTTATTCAGCCTTAATGTGAATAAAATCAAACCTGAGGCTGCAGTTCTCTGAAAATCCTATTGCCCTATATTTGTTTTTCACTTCTCTCCTGGTTTTACACCCATACACAGGAAAAAGTCTTCTGTTTCCTGCCTTCAACCTTCTTTTTGCAAATTCTTTTCCTAGTGGAAACTGAATATCAACATGAGTCAGCCTCCTAAAGCCATTAATTGAGTAAAAATCTGTAACTACACTAAGGGAGTTCAGTCTTTTCTACCTAAAATACATGGATTTTCTGGGGAAAAAAAAAAAAAGTCATGATAAAAGCAGGGTACTCATATGAAGTATACACATCCAGTAGTTACAGTTCAAAATTTAATTACTCAGATTTCCATTGGGAAGCACATCCTATTCTCCTTGCCTCTACGTTTGCTATTTACTGCTAAAGGAAAAGATTAATACCTGCAATAAAGAATCAATAACATTATAGTTGCAGCATATTTTCACTCTGAATTTAGACCAACATGGTTCACCAAGGAGTCTGAAGGGCTGCTTCCAGTCCTCTGAGGTGGGAATTCTAGAAACTTCAGTTTGCAATTAATAATTTCAGCTGAACAGGCACAATAAGTGAGAACTCCACAGCTTTTTAAACTTGCCTGACTATAATGACTTTATAATTGTTAGAAATAAAGATTTGTCTACATGGCAGATGAATCTGCAGCATTTCTGTGTTTCACAAACTGTCAACATATTTTATATAATCTCCTAAGGACCTTTAAATGCACAGCTTGAGGGGGAAAGATGCAGCTCTCCAAGCTGTCTGTGCTCAGAGCACATTCCCCCCTCCTTTCCAACTGAAGACAAAAATCAGAGCAGAAATTTCCCTTCGCCACTTTTCAGAGCATAAATCTTTGTCTTACAGTATTTATCAGAACTGCCCTTGGTTATCAAGTCCTGTAAAAATCCTCCACGAGCAAAAGAATGCAGTGACCAATATATATTCTTTTAGGGAGACAGAATATCGTGGGCACAGGGTTTGGCTCCATGGCTCTGCTCACTGCAGGCACAGGAGCACCTGGCACCACCTCACCCCTCCAATCCTGGCCAGACCAGGCACATCTCTCCCCCTAAATCTTGAATTTGAAGTGCTATATAAGCCCATTGATTTTACATTTTCTTCAGCATCTCCTCTGGCCAGGTTTTTATGTTTGCTTACAAAATCTTCACACTCGTGTGTAAATTGAATTAAGAATGCAAATTACACACACATCTTTACTGGTTAGAAACACACAGGTTCCTATTCCCTGATATGACTTCCCTTAAGAGTGAGGAGCAGAACATTTAAAGTACCCCAGGAATTCAACAGGAAATGGAAATTACATTGGGCTGAAGTGAAAGGCCACTTTAAATGACAGAATAATTAAACCACATTATTTCACATCTGTAAGTGCAGCAACTTAACATCAAACTGACTGGAATTTGAAGGTTTTGTCCCACAGAAAAAAAAAATGATCATTTTTCAACCCCTCCCCAATGGTATAAGAAGGTTAAATATCAGGTAATTATGGAATCAAATATTAATAATGAAATGTCTGTTCTAGTATGGAATCAGATGTTCTAAGATCACTGACACAAGGGGCACTGGCCTGAACTCCAGGAGTCTGGATTTGCTCTGGTCACAGACCCGGGAATGTTTTTCCAAGCTCATGTATCACCAAGGATTACTCAGGTAATAAAGACAGGCAAATCCTGTGAGGTGCTGGACAATTACAAATCTTGCAGCATGAAGAGTTTAAAAAGAAAACAAAAATGTTGCATGACCCTGAAGCAAACTTTGTAATTGTGTGTTTTTTCACTACAGCTCAAGGTACATATAATTACCTTTAAATAAATCCAAAGTGACAAGCATTGTTCAATACAGACTGGCAAGCATATATTGCTCTCTTAAAAAACATACTTTACCATTACAAAGAATGATTCCAAATTACAGTAAGAACATCACAGATATTATGCTTGGGAAATAATTAGAACTATTCAAGCGTCTTGGTTATTATAAAATAACCAGTAATGTTCCTGATACTTGGAGGTCTTGGTCTAATTAAAATATAGTATTTAATAAGGAAGAGAAATTAGTGTTGTAAGAGTACAAGTATATATGTAAAGCCTCTATTTGTTTCAATTGAACTGCTTATTTACCAAATAAATATGGACATGCTGAAGCTATTTGCTCCAAAATTCTAAAGATATTTAAATTGCAAGTGATTTAAACACCTTTGCTGCTCAGTATAGTTGTCAATCTCTACCAGGGTCCGTAGATTGCAAATAAAAATGTATTGATCTATAATTACTTTATTAAGGTTGCTAATATCTAAGTGGGATTTGGGTTTAAAATGTCAGGTAAGATTTTGAGGGGGGTTGAAGGGGAGAGGAGGAAGGAAAGTTCTACAAAGACAGCTGATAAAACAATATTAAATTAAATACAAAATTCACTGGTGATAAGTGAACTCCACCAAGCTCAGAGTGGCAGTTCGGGCATTCAGAAGTCCAGGAGCTTATCTGGGCTTATCAGAAACAGCTAAATCCTCTGGGTCTGCAGAACTGAGCTGAAATCTTGCAAGAGAGCTCTGCTTCTGCTTAGAAAGACTTCACAGACATTATTTCATTGCATTTCAACATTTTAATTATCACTCTGATTGGGACTCAGTAGGCTTATGAAAGTGAAAAGAAAAATGAGAATGCTGTTTTTAGAACTTCCATAAAGATTCCTTAGCCAAAGTTCAAATTATCTAAAAACAAACAAACAAACAAAACCCAACCAACCAGCACCAAAAAACCCCACCCAAAACAAACAAATGAACAAACGAACAAACAACCCACAAACACCTCCCCTCCCCCCCCCCCCAAAAAAAAAAAAAAAAAAATTGCAATTTTGAGATTGGACCTGGGAGAAAATGCAGGGGTTTGTTTGCTTTTTTTGGATTTTGTAGCTCCATTCATTATCCAGACCTAGTCAAACTAATGAACCATGGAAATGGATATTAATTTTAGAACTCACCTAGCATTGTTCTGGGATCTGCTGGAAATATCATCAATAATAGAGAACATATCTAGCGTGAAGGCAGCTTGTCAACAAGATGACTGAGTCCTGCACTCTTAAATTGGTTATTTTAGCTCACATAAGTTCTTATTGACATGGATATATCTGAAACAATCCTCCCAGACACAGTCATGAGCTTTGGCAAGTTCTGAAGCCAAGACAAACTATTGAGCCACATATTTCCAAAGGTCAATATTATTTATCTCCTTCAAGAGAGGAGCCAGTGATGAGCAGAAGCCTGCAGAAACGGGTGTCCTGGACATAGGAACACAAGCTACCCAAGAAGACAAATTTTTATTTGCCACCGCCAACATTTTGAACAGAAATTTCAGTTGCTATTTGTTAATGCTCCACTTTGTTACTGAAGGGCTTTCTCCAGGATAAACAGGGCTTCCCAACCTGAGCATCAGCTTTCAGAGCAGACTGCCTTTGAAACCCCACAGCTCTGCTGAGGCAGAGCCCCTGCTCTGCCCTGCCCTGCTCCATCAGGCTCTGCAGGAGGGACCTGCACCTGCCCTCTCCTGCCAGCACTGCCTCTCACAGGGCTTTTCTGTCTGGAGAGACACCCTGGGATTGCTGGAGGATGCAAAGCCTCGCTGGTGCTCTCTCTTGTTTTGAAGCTCTTTCATCAGGCCCTGTTGCTGCTGCCTTTCTCCTAAAAGCTCCTCCCTTGGCTTTGCTTCTCCACAAGCAATGCACAGCTCTGGTACCCATCTTGCCTTTCCCATCTTCTCCCCACAAGAAGAAAGCACAAACATTGTGTGTTCACAGTGAGATTTCGTTTAGCAGCTGCCTCAACATTCTCGGAAGCCAACAGAAAGTTTCCATGAGCCTGGCACACTTTGTTGGGGTTTTTTTTTTTTATTTATTCTGCAGCAGAACAGAGTTTTACAGGGAATGGTGGAAGATTCACTTTTGTTATCAGTCTTGTTAAAGACACAGCAAAGACTGAGGTGTAACCATTAATTCCTAAGTCTGGTGTATTCTGTAATCTCTTGTGCAGTTTGTTATCTACACACAAGAGCACAACTGCAAATCTTTTTCTCTCACCTGCCACTGACTTTAACTGGCTTCATGCAAATGCCTTCAAGGTGCCCAAAAAAGCGGATAAACCTCAGGAATTTCCTGTCCCAAGCTTGGTCAGTGGAAGCCTGGAGGAAGAAACCAGCTCACTCAAAACATTCTTAACACTCCCAATACAAAAAGAACTTTTTTACTGCTGGATTCTACCAACTGCTCTTGGGGTTACCACGGAATCCCAGAATAGGTTGGGTTGGAAGGCACCTTAAAGCTCTTCTCATGCCATGGCCTTCAATACTTCCAGGGATGCAGGTTCATTGGGAAATAAATGTGTCCCAGTATTCTAGAGAGGAGAAGCAAAACTTAAGGAGTTTTTAGACACAAGGGGATAGTTTTAGGGAGCAGCCCTACCATGAATATCTTGGTAGTCAGTACCCCAAAGACCAATCCCACATTACAAACCCCAGGGCTGATTTCAGACCACAGCACTGAGTTCTACGTTCAGGAAGTTTTGACACTCCACTTTTCAGTACAGGAGGAACCACTGAACTGACTCCGTGCCCATGTGCAGGTGCTGAAACATTCCCTCTTTCAGCACTTTTCTGGCAATGAAGCTCAGCCAGGACTCTGAGATCACTCTGGCATGCAAAAACAAACCACATAAAATTATCATTACTTGTTTGAAGGAAGACAAGTGATTGTACAGGACTATGCTTTCCATAGAAATCCAAAAGGCACAGAGTATGGGCTGAAATGTCCAACATCGAGTGACTCATTCCTGATCCTATTCCATTTTCAAGATGCTAATTATGTATTAGGCTAAAAAGTCAAACCCAGTGGACTTTCTGGCTATAAAGATTTACAAACAGCACATTAATATCAGGTGTAGATTTCTTTTTCATTATTAAAAGACAGCTCTTGCAGTGATGTAAGTGACATTAGACATTTACTTTCCGAGTCACAGCCAGGTGGTGTTTTCCCCCATATGAGGTAATTGTGAGAGGAGTATTTTACTTTTATATGGGTATATATATATATATGCATATGTGTGTATATATATATGCATATGTATATGTATATACACACATATATATGTATGCATATATAATATATGCATACATAACTGTACTTATGAATATATCCATAAAAATTAATGTAATATCACAAAGCAAAGTTCACCTGGGTCAGGGCCCCCCCAGGATCCATCCAGGCTGGGGCTGAGCAGCTGGAGCAGCCCTGGGAGAAGGCCCTGTGGGAGCTGTGGGGCAGAGCTGGCCCTGCCCCGGCTGTGAGCACTGGGACCCCAAACCCCCCTGCCCTGGGCTGAGCCCAGCGTGGGCAGCAGGGGAGGGGGATTCTGCCCCTCTGCCCCTCAGGTGAGACCCCACCTGCAGAGCTGCCCCAGCCCTGGGCCAGCACAGCAAGGACCTGCAGCTGCTGGAGAGAGCCCAGAGGAGGCCCCAGGATGAGCAGAGGGATGGAGCAGCTCTGCTGGGAGGAAAGGCTGGCAGAGCTGGGATTGCTCACCTGGAGAGGAGAAGCTTTGGGCTGAGCTCAGGGTGGCCTTGCAGGGCCTGAGGGAGCTGCAGGAAAGATGGAGAGAGACAATTGCCAAGGGCTGGAGGGGCAGGACCCAGGGAATGGCTGCCAGTGCCAGAGGGCAGGGCTGGCTGGGATCTTGGGCAGGAATTGTTCCCTGGCAGGGTGGGCAGGCCCTGGCACAGGGTGCCCAGAGCAGCTGTGGCTGCCCCTGGATCCCTGGCAGTGCCCAAGGCCAGGCTGGACACTGGGGCTGGGAGCAGCCTGGGAGGTGTCCCTGCCATGGCTGGGGTGGCACTGGGTGGGTTTTAAGGTCCCAACTCAAACCATTCTGTGATTCTGTGATGTGACTCGAAAGCCCAGGCACTGCAAGCCACACCTTGTCTGTCAGACAGCCCTCAGGTGTGTGAGGAGGCACAGGACTGGCTGCCCTGCAACAGCCCAGTGGAGGCTGCCCTGGAGATGCTTTCTGTAGGAGTGGAGCTAATCCTGCTTCTATATGAACTTCATCTTTGGCCTTTCTGAAGCAGACACTAGGATTGCTTTGCCAGGCTAAATTTTTTTTACAGTTAATATCTTCACAGGAGGAATACTGTTCCAGAAGTACGAAGCTGAAACCGCCAAATAGATTTCACACTGGGCTGGACCACCAATTAGATGGAAACTTCAGTCCCATGGCACAAATTTAGTGCTTTATTCATTCTCCTGTATCTATTATTTATCAGCAAGGAGAGACTGAAGAAGAAATGGAGAGAAAGCAAAATCCTGCAGCTTAATGCAAAGTCTTAATCTCTCAGGTATGGGAGTTGAAAAGAGGCTGAAATAAGTGACTGAAATGTGGTCAGACACTTCACTGCAGCCCTCACTGCACAGCAGGGTGCCAAGAAGCTCCATTTCCCTCTGAGGATTACATAACTGGAAGCACATGAAAAATGAATTAAGTGGCTTCTGAGGGGAGCATGGACTACAGGGCACAGCCCAGGCCCACTGAAGAGACAGTGTGGGCAAAACTGAACTTTTTTTCTTGTTAGGCAGAAAATCAATCTTGTTTTTACCTTAACAAAGACCTTGCGGAAGAATAAGCAAAATCGGTTTAGTTTGAAACTTCCTCGCCTGGAAGGAGAAGCAGGTCAGAGAAGAAGCACAGACAGGAAAGAAGTGCAGCTTCAGGCTGAAGAGAGAACAACCCCTGTGCAGAGCCAATGACACCTCACTATTAATATTCAAAGCTGTATTAAAGGCCTAAGATTCCAATAAAAAATCCAGGGTCCCATTACCTGCACCTATTGCTCCCGCTCTGCTACAGAAACTGCCTGAATATTCTACTGGCTGGGAGTGTGAAGTTATTTCACTCACTGGAGTGAAGCTTTGTGCACTGATGACCAATCAATGGAACTCCCAGGCCGGCCCCAAAGTATCCTTCAGATACCCGGGATGCTTGGCTCTTGATGAACGTCCTGAATTATACATGGAGGCAAATGGAAACACCTCCCAGTCCTGCAGCTGGTGCAGTGTATCCACATCAAACCAGCCCCACCAAGCACGCTGGCAGCCTTATTTTGCACTGAGTGAACTCCAAGTACATTTCCATGTTGAGAGCAGCAAGGTAATTGGACTTGTCCTAAGGAAGCCATAGATCCACATGCAGAGGGGGAGATTTAATGGAGGAACGTGTAATTACCTTGCTGCATGCAAATGATGGCACATTTTCCCCCAGGCTACAGCTGCTGGCTATCTCATCTCAGCCCCAGGGCAGATACATAAATCCCACTGTTCCTGTTCCCCAGACTCCCTGGGAGAGGCGTGTAACCTTTTTTCCACTCCCTTAGCACAGCTTTTCTCCAAATAAATCTAGTCCAATGGTTAGAGTCAGCACAGACTTTAGCATGCAAACATCTCTTCATCTGAAATTAATTCCAACTCCTACCCAACACTTCAATCCCTCCACCCCCAAAAGAGTTTATTGCCCTCCCCATCTGGCTCTGGAAGCACAAATCAAACTGATTCGTATGAAATGAAAAAAGTTTTCAGTGATTTCTCAGCACCATAAGGAGCCCTGGAAAGCACAGTCCTTCTGGATGACAGGAGTATGTGTTTGTCACCCAGAGAGGGATCTGGGTATCCATTCCTCTCCAGAAGCTGCATCCATGTGTCTGTGCCATCCCTTCTGAGGTCATGAGGAATAACAGCAAAGCCGTGTGAGCCTGGTTGGATACACGGCAATCCGTACATTTCATCTGAGCAGGCAGTGAACCTCCTCTGCCTCATTTCCTGCTCTGGATGCCTTTGCTCTGCATCTCACACTCTCCACTTGTCACACCCTATCAATATTAACACTCAGCCTCCCTCCTAGGATTCTGAGTTCAGACTCCAAGATTCTCTTTGGAGTAACGTCCTCACACATAAAAGTCTCGTTCTTCAGCTGCAGGAGCATTCTGCTGTGTTTCAGTTCCTCTCACATGATTTAACCAAAAGCACCTCAACTTTTTCACTTCTAAAAAAACCCATTTTTTCACTGTTTTTCTGCCTGGCTGCCTGCAGGCTGCTCCTGCCTCTGAGGTGAAGCATCGTGGCAGAACATCACACCATGAGAAATTCCCAGTTCTCTGCAAGAAAAAAATCTTCCTTCAAAGCACTCCTCACTCATCTTTACCTCTCAGCCATTTAAATCCCCACCTGTAGGCCAGTCAAGGCATGGATTAGGAATTTCCAGCCTGAGTGCCTAATCCTCTTCACGCTTTGTGGTCTGGGGGTGAATTGAAACCTCGACTGCCACTGAGTGTGGAAAAGGCTGGGAGCTGACAGACAGTGTTTTCCCCAAATTTTCTAAGACAAAGTAATCTATTTTCTTCAGAACATATCCTGAAGACACATTCCTTGAGTCCTGTAAGTCAACCACCAGGTGAAGTTTAACACATAAATATTTGGCTGTGAAAGAACACAGGAATTGCCACCTATTTGGTCCCCTGGCCTTCAAAAAAATTAAATCATGGTTGTTGTTACGAATTGCAGCATTGTATTTACGAGGGGATATTGATCTCAATTTTCTCTCCTTCACATTGAAATAATGCAATTGCTTACTTCACTATGGGAAATCAGGGGACTTTAAATCCTTTTGAAGAATAGCTGTGAAGTCTTCAGTTTTACATAGTATTAATCAGGTCTGAAGGCAAGTGACAGGAAGTCAATAGTGAAGTTTTAAAGTGAGGAGGGAAAAGCCAAAAGCCTCAGATTCTCTTCTGGACCATCAGTGATACATTTGCACCCAGGTTCTGGACAGGAGTGGAGTAAAAAAGCCACTGGGAATGCCCAAATATAATTTCCCATGGGTCCACCTGGAGTAAATCCCTTCAGGAAGACAAGGAAAATCAGTGTTTCTGATGACAGCCTGATAGGAAATAGCCCTGGGGGGTGTCCTGCCCTGCTCAGAGCCTGGAGGTGGGAGCCTACAGTAAGGGAATTGTGGCTGTGGAAGTTTCAAATGGAAGGAAGGCAGAGCAAAGAGATCTGCTGTTCACAGATCCATGTGGGCTCGAAGACTTTAATCCTCGGATTCCAGAAGGTTTCTTGTGTACCTTGGTGTGCTCCATGTCTGCCCAGCTTCTCAGAGCTCCACAGGCAACACAATGCTGTAAAGATGCATGGAAGAAAGACATCCTTATCACCCAACCCAGCGAGGTTTTGTGTCAGTAGATAGGAAATGTACCAAATTTATTAGTGCCAATTACCATTTTCACATTGCATTAGCAAACAGCGCTGGCAGGGAGCAGAAAACTACATGGAATTCATTACAACCTTCTGGTTCTGGAATACTGGGAAGTGGAAATCATAATGGATCCTGCAAGTAAGGGAGCAAAATCTGCTGCCTGAGACCCACAGACACCCCAAACAGGGCGAGCAGGACAGCTGAAATGTTTAGAGACATTCGACTATCATGAAGATCACGAGTCAGCTTTGAATTTTCAAATCAGCAACAAAATCCAAGGATTTTTTCCCTGTGATTTGTAGCAGCTGCAGTGGAGGTTTCTCATGCCCTTTAACTGATTTTCTGGGGAAAGAATGTGCTCTGGTAGAATATGTGCTCTGATAGAGCTCTGATGGTGCTGAGAGAGCCGTAGCACCATCAAGAGCTGACGCTGCAGAACACTTCCCATCATTTATTTAAAGTGGTCTGAAAAATCTTTTGAAAGCATATTCCATTCTCAGACTCCAGCTGTGAAGATACTTATCACAGTACACACTATACATGTTCCTTTGGTCAACTGCTTCCCACACATCCTTGGAACCATTCCTGCTCCTCTTCAGTGTTTACAGCCTGGAGATTTTTGCAGATTGTTATCACATCCATTAAGCTACACAACACAGAACTGCAGGCAAGAAAAACACTGAGCTGACCTTGCAGGGCTGCCTGTGGCCTCTGGAACGACACTAAACCCACACAGAGACAGGGGAGTCAAAAAGTTAAAGGGAAAGAAGGACAGGGAAACAACAGTTTAGATAACTCTGAACTGCACATTGAAAGGAGGCCTGTAAGACAGAGTCATTAATTTCCTGGGTGTGGGGAAAGAGCAGAGAGAATCAGTGATCAAGTCAAGAACCAGGAGTAGAGTTTATGAATAAGGCATTCTTTTTGATGCCAACACAGCAGCCAATGCCAGCCCAACTGGATAATTAAGTCTTACAGCCTTACTTGCTCACCCCTACTAGATTTACACACACATCTCAAACGAAATATGATAATAAAGCACAGTAACAAATTTCTGTAGAAAAGAAATTTTCTGAGCACTCTTGTGGTGGCCTACAGCTGGCCTGTAGAACCCACAGTTATAATTAATTACAGTCTTATAACTGATTAATTATAAAGATTAAAGCTTTGCTGCCCTTTCAGTCCTGAAAACCCAAGTGGCAGAGACCCTGTACTTGAGGAAACTCTGGACACAGCTTCTTTTCTGGAGCATAGAATCCTAACAAATAGGGCTGAAAGGGGCTCACTAAGTCAGCTACACCATTCTCCTGCCCAGAGCAGGACCAACAACACCCACATGGTCCATGGCAAAGATTTGTCTCATTCCCCCTGAAAATCCCTGGTGCTGGATGTTCCCCAAGCCTGAGGCAATCTCTTCCAGTCCTACCCCTCTGTGCCATTTGTGTGTCTTTGCTAACATCTAATCAGGTTCTGGACTGCAATTCCTAAGTGTCTATTGCTTCCTTTATTTATCAAGAACAGAGCAGATCCCTCCTTTCCTCGCTGCAGCACCTTTAATAATTGTGAACACTGTGAATATCCACAACAGCACAATCCACAGGGGACACTGGCAGGAAAAATTGATGCCACCTTCGTGTGTGCTGGGAGAACGTGTGTTTGGGGACAGGCAGAAAGAAACCTGTTTCAGCAAAAACTCTGCTGCTGTTGAATTTTCTTTTTCTCCAAGCACGGGGAGATGGCAGAAAATTCCACAGCAGAACAGACCAAGCACAGATCAGACCTTGCAAAACACTCAGAATAAAACCTAGCAGAAAAAAACCCCTGAACTAATCATTAGAACAGAATATATCAATAGGGGCACTGGTGGTTCTTTTGTGGGTTTCTCCTGTGCTGAGAAAATAGGAAAGGAGTTTTTGAAATACTGAGTAAAGGGCAGGACTGTGCTTTGGGGAGAAGGTGGGGTTTGTGTGTTTGTTAGGGACTCATTCTCCAGGATCTGTAGAGCCTGTGTGAACTAGAAGCTTCCATACATCAATCCTGCAGTCTCCAGGCATGCAGCTGTCTTGGAATTCCTGTTCCAGGGAGTCTGTTAAGAAATCTGTCAGTGATTTTAATAAGAAGGTACCAAACCCTTGGGTAGTGTGTGTTTGCTCCTCCTCACCTTCAGCAGCCTGGGCGTGTGAGGGGGGTGTGGGTCAGGCTGGAGCAGGGGTTTATTTCACTGTGTACAGCCCTTTCATTTGCTGCATTTCTGCCCCCTATTAATGACCCATGTAATTAAGAAATATACAGAAAGAGGAGCCACTTGGGTTTAAAATTAGCAAGCACTGACTGCTTTGTTCAGCTGAAACCCAGCTAAAAGAAAACGTGAGGGGAGACCTTTGTGTGGGAACATTGAGGGCATAATTCTTTAAAAGCAAAACCTTAAGAGTACTGGGAGAAGAAATAAAAAGAAGAATTTTCATCAGGACTGAAATAAGAGGCCTGCAAAGTCAGTTTTGTGCTGCTCTGAGTATTTAGCTGAACACCAGCATGAAAACTCCTGGGACAGTCACTCCCCATCGCAGAAACAAATCTCTTGCCAAAGAGAACCAGTGCAAGATAGTCACTCTAACATCATAATATTCAACCCCAATCACTATTTTCAGACATTTGCCTAATCTTTGAGCAATGCTGAAACCCTGCAGGGCCAGGAGAACATTTTCTCTAAGAAACAAAGGCACTTGAATAGCAGATTTTTCAAGCGTTCTATGATTTTTTTTAAAATCATTGTGTTCATTCTACCACTCCTGTTAGTTTTATTTTCCTGCCTTTAACTAGGCTGCATTTTTAACTCCCATTTCTATAAATGTAAGATAGAACAGTCTTACATTATAAGGTTGAACCCCACTTGTTGCAATCTGGAAGATGATTTTCACACTGATCTTGTTTTAAATTGCTTGTACAGAGCTACAGCAAGAGCTTCACCATGATTTTCATTCCTACTCTAAGCCACGTGCTTCAGGCTTAGAACAAAGAAAATGGAATTCAAAAATTAGGTTATTAAAATATCTACATCCTTCCACATCTAAATGTGGTGGTAATTTCCAGCCACATTTCAACCTGTAAAATTTATAATTACCAGGTCCCTCCGCCAGGTTGGGGTTAAGTCACTTTAGGGGGTGAGGAAAGAGGCCCATCTGTGCAGAGATGATTTGCCCCTCTATAGGATAATTAAAATCAGAATAGGAGGTGTCATGACACAGAGCATTTCCCCACTCCATTTCTCCTTCTTCCCTCTGAAAAAGGTTCCAATTATACATTGGAAAAATGGGGCAACGTCAACTATGTCTTTCTGGACTGTTTCCTACTTTCTTTATATTCCTTTAACTCTGTGTTCTCCAATACACACTATCCTAACCGCCCATAATTTTTTGCCATTTTCATTCCCACCTTCCAATCTTGCTGTCTTTCCTCCTGCCTGCCTAAGGCGTGGCATTCACACTCTCTTGTGCTCAACAGGCAGTGTACAGTTAATTTTTTCCCCGACCCTCTTTGTTTGTTTGATTTTGGAATGACAAAAAGCCTCTCCAGTTCACAGATATTCCACAACCTCACTGCTCCTGTCCTCAGTGCTCCTCTGCCTTGCCCAGTGCCATCTGCCCTTGTGCCTCTCCCACGTTTCACACAGAACTTCCACTGTGTTTTCACCACCTTCTGCCCTGGCTTTTACATTTCTCTGATCCCAGAGTCAGCCCTCTTGTCAAACAGCAAGCAGAAGCACAGAAAAGCAAGGAAGAGCCCTACTCCAAAAGTCTGGTGCTGCCTGAAATGCAGGACCCGTTCCAGCCAGGGGCTACTCCTCCTCCAAAGCAGCCTCAGGGCAGAGGCAGCAGTGAGGGCTGCACTGTGCTGGGACATGGCAATCCGCCTGTGCCAGCCGTGGATTCTGGGGATGGAAGGGATGGAACCCCGAGGAGGCTGCACATGCAGGATGCAGCTCCTGGAGGTGCAGAAGTTAAAATAGGAGAGAAGAAAGGATGTACAACAAAAGAGAGACAGAGGCACTAGTGCAAGCTCCTGCTACCAAGAGGTGGTTCTGAAAGGAAGAGCCTGGAATTGTGTTGGAGGGGGGAATGGAGAAAATCCAGCTGGCCCAGTCAGCCCCTGGAGCCAGAGGGGAGCAGGGAGGCAGAACAGCCCAAAATGAGCTGCTGTGGGTGCTACGGAGAGTTAATGCAGAGCTGGACCTGGGCATCAGGTACAGGATCCATTTTTGGAGAGGGAAACCTCATCCCTGGTTGTTACCCTGGGTTCATTCCCAGTTCTGCTACGCAGGCTCGGGGTCTCAGGTTTTAGGCTGAATCTGCTCTTTCCCACTTTGCTCCCTGTCTATACCAGCAGGACCTGGGGCTTCAAGATCACACTCATCTCCTGGATGGGTTTTACAGAGCACAGCATACACTGCAAGGGACCAAAGTCCCCAGGAGAATAAGGAAAGCACCAGAGCTGGCTGTGGGCCAGAGCCTTGTGCAGCACTTCAGTGGCACAGCAGAGGCTGAGCTGGAGTTTGTGCCACGTGCTTTGCTCCAAGGGCCAGGACACAGCTGCCTCTGGAGTCTGAACTGAATTTATGACACAGGAGTGATACAGCTCTGGAAATACAAGCTCTTGATGTGAACCCCATCTTTCCCATGGAAAGTTTTGTTATTATTCCTATTTTTGATGGTGGATGCAGCAGCTCTTGACAACAGTGATTATGACAATTTATCTTGACAATTCACATGTGACTTTAAACACAGGTGAAAGCACTAAAACTTCCCCTGAGTGTCCTTCACATCCCAGATCCACCTGAGGAATGATTCCTTCAGCCAAGCTTGGGTCCCTTCAGTTCCTCCAGTGAGGTGTGTGGCCCTTGCTGTCCAAGGGACAGGCATCCCAAGCACGGATCTCTGCTGGGCAGCCCGAGCAGAAACAGCCACTTGGCCTCTGGGCAGGAGCTGTATGTCAGGCTAAACAAAGGTTTGCACATCTGAGCTGGTTTGTGCAGCTTTCAGCAGTTCCTCCACTGAAGCTGGCAAGAACTCCCATGGTGTTTGTAAAGCTTCAGTTCTGCTGTGAAATGGAAATTGACATTTCAGCACAACACTAAATTCCAACAATTAGGCTTAAATTAAAGTTCTACTGTATTCCCTAGAACTAAGGTTTTGAAAACATAAAGGGAAGCAATATTATGCTAAATACCAATTCTGTCCTCTCTCGTGCAATGATCAGTTTGCAATCATGCCATTCATTCTAATGGCTTTGCATACATTCCTTGCTAGAACTGTCACATGAAAGGCTTACACTGGGAAGCCAGCAAGCTGGCTATTTCTCTCTAATTTCAAAGGTATTCAGAAGCACTACTATTAACTGAGAAGCATTTGCAAGACTTGATGACACAGTTAATTTCATTACAATTGACCAGAGGATGAAGTAGCACACACATAAATATAACACACAGAGCTCACCAAGCGAGGCTGGAACAGCAGAACTGAGAAGTTAGGAAGTGCCATCAACATCACCCTGTAACTTGAATACCTGTCCATTGCATCTGTACACACATAAATCATAAAGATAAACTTTACAATTGTGCTACTTCACCATATTTTCCCTGCCCCAGTGCAGCAGGCAGTGCTTACTTAATGAATAGACTCTCAACATTTTGTTTTCTCATCACTGCTCAACGCACGGCCTAAATCTTATTTATTGCTCCCTGTTTAAACCTTACTCTGCAGACAATTATTCTGGAGCCTTCCACTGTGCCTGTCAGGACAGTATTTAGCACCCACCATCGAAGCTTGAGTCTGTGCTGCTAAAATTTTGGGGGAAATCTGACAGCCACAAACCCCTGCTATTAATCCAGCAAGCATCCCTTGACTTGAACAGTGGGCAGCGAACTCTTGAATCACAAGTTTGCACTTGTTCATACTGAGGGATCTTGAGATATTCTCAAGGGATATCCACACTTTAAAGAAAACCAATTCCTACTGTAGTTCTGCACTGATTCAACAGCACACAGATTAGGACAAATGAAACTCTGATCTCTCCCACAGGAACCCATGACCACGCTTTTAGGCTTCAAAGAAAACCAGAAACTGCCACACAAGCCTCTGTGCACATGGAGGATTGCAAGAGAGCAGAACCAAAGGTGGGACCAGAGGAGGAGGAGGGCAGAGGGGACACAGAGGGTCTGCACATGCTGTAAACCACAGGCTCTTCCTGCAGAGCAGCCCTGCCTGCCTGGCTGGGAGGGGCACAGCAGCCCAGGAGCCTCCTCTGCTCTTCCCCCTTTGTAAGGCAGACTGCTAAAATGTCCTCTGCAAGCTGAGCAGGGCAGAGAGAGGAGAGCAGCTCCCAGAGCACTCTCAGGGTGTTCCCAAACCCCCTGACAGCAAGCACAGCCACCCCATCCCCTCCCTGCCTGCAGACAGACCCTGGCAGCACCATCCCACAGAGTGTCCCAGCTGCAGCCCTGCTAAAAAAGCAGAATAAAATAAAATGGTCAAATTCAGCTCTCTCACAGCAAAAAGTTTCCTTGGCTGGAAAACTGCAATTGTTTTTCTTTTTTACTACAAAGGTTAAATCCCGTCTGCTTTATCCTAAGTTGCATTCCAACCTTCCACATCTTCAGTCACAGTCTGTTTCCAGACTCTTAGAGAGCTTTGGAGCTTGGCATGTCAAAACACTCATTGTGTTTGGGCTTCTAGAGGCTGAGGATGACCCTAAAACTGAGGCCAGGCACTACAAGATGACTTTTACAATGACTTTACATTGCACAATCTGCTGCAGGAAACCAAGGGTAAATAATGGGCTGTCTATTCCGTATGAGCACGGATGTGAGAGAATCCATCTGTTCATCTGCATGGTCAAGGTACCAAATAAAACTGAGATGCTAACCTCTCATCAGCACAATAGGCAGAACCTTTAAAGAACAACAGAAAAAACATATTCAAAAAAGTTAAAACCCTGTTTTAACTGCTTTGGCCACCAACAGGAAACTTGCTGAATAGATGCACACAAAAGAAATGTCAGTTTTTGAAGCACAAGAAAGGCTTCTGAAAATACAGATCATTTGTATATATATCAAACAGAAGAGACTTCTCTATACTTTAGCATAAAAAGTTAAAAGCTCTAAAAATCTTTGGAGCCTCCTATGGCTACACATATTGCAGTAGGACTAATTTGATCCACTTTTTGGGAAGGATATTAATCCATTTTGGGAACAATCTTTGTAGAAGAAGGTGTGGAAATGCATCCAGTCAGTTACTTCACCTGATAGCTGGTAGATCATACAGGGAGAATGTTTTTACAATAAATATTGGGAACAGACATCTAATTGTTTCCTATGCTGCAAATTGGAGACCTTAAAACTGAGCTCCATAAGCAGCAAGGATAAATGACAGAGAAGTTGCACTGATAACAGCAGCTCTGGATCAACTTTGCAAAATTCACAAATTTCAGGGGGCCAGAAATGGGTTTCATCAGCCAAATCAAGACTGAGGCATCTCTGTTTAGGCAATTTCACCCACTCCTGTGCAAACACAGAGTGCAGCAGCAGAGAGAGCCCAAGGTGCAGCCCTGCCCTGCAGTTTGTGCCCCTGACCTGCTGTTGGTTTCTCCTTGCTGTCTGCCTTGGAGCTAAAGGTGACTCCACTTGTTTCTGTTTAGGCTCCACATTTATTCTGAGCTCTTGGCTCCCTTCTGTTCATTATTCTGGAGCTGGAGCTGCTGGAGAGAGCCCAGAGGGGCTCCAGGATGAGCAGAGGGATGGAGCAGCTCTGCTGGGAGGAAAGGCTGGCAGAGCTGGGATTGCTCACCTGGAGAGGAGAAGCTTTGGGCTGAGCTCAGGGTGGCCTTGCAGGGCCTGAGGGAGCTGCAGGAAAGATGGAGAGAGACAATTGCCAAGGGCTGGAGGGACAGGACCCAGGGAATGGCTGCCAGTGCCAGAGGGCAGGGCTGGCTGGGATCTTGGGCAGGAATTGTTCCCTGGCAGGGTGGGCAGGCCCTGGCACAGGGTGCCCAGAGCAGCTGTGGCTGCCCCTGGATCCCTGGCAGTGCCCAAGGCCAGGCTGGACACTGGGGCTGGGAGCAGCCTGGGACAGTGGGAGGTGCCCCTGCCCAGGGCAGGGGTGGCTTTGATTTCCCATTTGATTTCCCAAAAGTCAGGCAGTTCACCACCACTCTGGAATGCCCATTCACCTTTCAGAATGTATTTTAGAGTGGTTAAACATAAATGAATACAACAGCAGCATGTGATGTTGTTTGAAGTTTATCCTGTCTTTTGCTTAATGCATGCAGTTCATTTAGCATCTGCTCCATAAATACCACTTCCTCTTTCCACATCTTCCCAGCACACACCACCGTTTCCATGTGGTGATGAATCCTACTGCAGGCAATGTTGTAAGAAAGGAATTTTGTACTTTAGAGCTCAGCATTAAAGAAAGGGCACTTTATGCTGCCAAGGGCCATCTAAAGAACAGACCTCCAGATCTGCATTCCCTTGACCAGTGAACCTCAAAAGACAGCGTTGCTCAAACTTGGAACCCTTTGTCTTTAGTGAAATTTTGCAAAAGCTTTTTGGTTTTGCACATCCCTCTGTTCCCCTGAATTCATCTTGCAGTCTGTCTGATGAGGATCACAGACAGAAGTCTCAGATGATGCATCAGTTTTCTCTCAGAGAGATTAAAAGGGCTGCAGAGCGGGGATGTGAGAACAGTGCTTCTGGAACAAAGCAGCAAAGAAAGGAAAGCACCTCCAGAGTGAAAATTAGAAGAGAAACAGCATTGGAAGGGACAAATTTGGAATAATTAGGCAGAAAACAAAAGGTCCAAGAAAACAGAGGTGTGTTTCTAGCATGAAGTTGTGATGATACAAACCACAGCAAAGGCAGATGGAGAACGTCAGGGTCCACCAGCAGCTGGTGCCAGCCTGCCTCTGCCTGAATCATTTTCCTTGCAGAGCACTCATTTCATCTGATGGTTTAAGTCCTTTTCCTGTTGTTAGCTGCCTCTTCAAAAACTCTCAGCATTTCATTGCCACGTCTGTCTGGAGGCATTTCATTGTGCTGCAGCAGGGCTCTCTAGGAACCAGCAATATGTATGACTTCCTCTTTTTTCTTCTCTTTTTTTTTCCCCTTTCTCTCCAAGGAAGGCCCTGAAGCCATGTTCTCATTAAATCTTTATGGCTTTTTAAAATAAGAAGCTATTGTCCCATATACCTCCTTAATTATGCACCAATCAAAAAGTTTGAAATAACAGTTCTGCCCCTGACAGGCAGGAGCAACAGAAAGGGAAGAAACCTAAGGAATGACTGCTTCAGCTGTTTTCCTGTAAAACACAAACCTGTGTAGGCACAAGGATGGCTTGGCACGGGAAAGGGACCACAGGCTCCCAAGGGAAAAATGTTCTGTCTAAGATTCTATTTTTGTCAGATTTATATTCTCATTTAGAGGACGTATATGTGATTATTTACTGCCTCAAGTAAGCTTCATGGTGCTCATAAACCAAACAAATATTCAAAACAGACATTTGGAAAACTCTTCAGCTTCAAGTGTCCACACTGAGACACCTGGAGCTCGAGCATTAGGAGTGAGTGGCTGTAGAAATAAAGCAGCTCATTACTCTAGCAATACCTACCTAACCAGGCTCGGACATGGAATCTTTAATAAGCTAAATTATGGCACACGAGACCTGTGTGAATTGCTTTGGCCTCAGTGACAGCAAGACCAAAACAAGAGAACAGATTTATAAAATAATAGCAATGTATGATGTGAAATTTCTGTGTCTAATTCCAAATTAGGTTTGTGTTGATTTATGCACGAGATTTGGAAGGAACATTACAGATTCCTACAAATGTTCTTAAAGAAGCTTTTAGACAAATTGCAGAAATCTTTAGAAGACAAGTTATTTCTGCCACAGAAGCAGTAAATGCTGTGATGTGGTGATAGTTCTGACATCATGAGTTGATCCCCTAGGTCAATGCTCCAAGGCCTGAGAAAGATCAGGAAAAATATCACCTCATCAAGTTTTCCCTCTCTGTGGAACTGCTATGAGAGTTTAGGCTTAGGCTTCTTGAGTGGAAGCTTAGGTGAAGGTTGGTCCTTAGGAGAGTCAGTTACCATTTTCTCTCCCACCAGCTGTGGGGCTGCAGCACGACAGGAACAGTCCAGGCTGCAGCCAGCCCCAGGCAGGCTCTGGAATGGGCTCTGCAGCTCTCAGCTGAGCTCCCAGGACTTGTGCTCTTTGCAGCTGCATCCAAATGGTACAAAATCCCACCCTGGGACACCAAGCAAACTTCTCCGGGGATTAAAGGCTTTTCTAAACCTAGAAATAAATGAACATCGTTATTCAAAGCTACTTTTTCATGGAACCACCATCATTTACACAGAAATGTACATCCCTTTGAGTGCATTTTTACCTGTTTAACCAGGGAAGGGTTATCCCTGAGTGCAGCAGTGCGGGACACAGACACTCGTGCTGAGTTCCCACGGGGAGGAGAAGGGCTGAGACCGTGTCCAGCAGCCCTGGCTGGGTGAGCAGGCCCAGGAGAAGCCCTGGCTGGGTGAGCAGGCCCAGGAGAAGCAGCTCAGCTCTGGCTGGGCTCTAACCCAGGCTCTGCCCCATCCCTCCTCCAGCAGCAGTGACAGATGTTCTGCACGGGTAATCCCTCATCCCTCTAATCCCGGCAGAGGGTGAGGATTGATGGGCACCAGGCACTCAGGAATAAAGAACATGGAAATGCCTAAATTGGGGCTGGAATAAACAGTATTGAATAAACATATTAATAACAATACGGGCTTTGGAGGGAGATTACCTGCTGACACAAATAGCGTTTATTCACACTACAGGGAGTGATTCCAGAGAAACAACATCAAAGTGCACAGACAAGTACTGCTAAATCAAAAAGGCTTTGCATAAAGCAAAAAAAAAAAAAAAAAGAAAGGGAAAAAATATGACAAGAAAAGTGATGATGTTTCCGCTTTTTTCAAGTGCATAACAAAAAAAAAAAAATTAAACGGCTGTAGCAGCTACAGGTGCAAAGGAGAAAATAGGGGGATCAAATCAATGCTTCTTTTCAAATGCTCACAACTCTTCCAAGTGTGGGACCTGAACAGAGAAGGGAACTGTTTGGTTGTACACCCTGACATAGCTCATCACTAAAATCAGGCACCATTTCATTTTGTGGCGTGGAATTGCCTCTTTAGAAATGTCACCACAGAAACAGAGTGTCTACCTTCCATTTGCTGTGGGTGAATCCATCATGTTCACATCTCAACACTTCCTTAAAATGCTCTAAATTTGTCATCTGCTGTTCCACTAAACACGGCTGATTCAAAGTCAAGGCCTCAGCTCCAGATGGCATGTCTGATTTTTGCAAGTTGGGCCCCTACAACTTAAATTTTCCAAAGGGGTCTCAGCATCTCAAATCTGCTTCAGTGACCTGTAATTCATACAGGAGATTTCATCTGAGATCTCTGCTCACAGACTGAGCAGAAAATAACAGAGTAATTTCTGGGAGGAGTGGAACAAAGAGCTGGGAGGTGGCAGGAGTGGAACACACGTGAGGGATGCAGCGGGCAGGAGGGGGCTGGAGGCTCCAGGAAGCACCCGGGATTTCTGCCTGGAGTAAAGGGCCAGATGGGTTATCCTGACCCCAGGGAGTACCCATGGTGCAGGTAAGCATTCAGAAACATCAAGCCCCAGAACTGCACCTTCAAATGCTAAATGTGCTCTGGTGCACCAGCGCTGAGGAGAGCAGCAGCTGGACGTGCTCAGCTTGAAAGGCAGGAGGAGCATGAGGGACACAATAGGAAGTAATTATGTTTTTTTTTTTCACTTTCTGCCCCTAATTTTGTTTTAAGCAGGCATCTGCTGTGTAATGCAGTCTTCATAAGCAACAGATACAGAATTCCATGCATTTAAAAGGACCCGTGTAGGGTTTCAGTGTCAGACATGAGCAAAGCCTTTCACTGATTTCACCAAGGCCCAGGCTGTGGATGAAACCTGAACACTGACTCCGTTAAAATGACACATGAAGTTCTTAATTGCTTTACAGTTCTTCAACCTCACCTTTTTTCCATTGTTTTCCAAGCCAAAAAAAATATGGAGACAGAAAGAACACAGGATAAAATACCAAACCCTCTATCCTTGGCACACCTTCTGCTCTGACAAGTCAGGAAGATGATTTAAAGACAGTGAAATTTCCCAGATTTAACTGAATATTTCATGTATACAGCACAAAAAATGACTTTCTATTCTTCAGTGATCTCACAAGGAATAATGGAAGGGGGCTCTGGTTAATAAAGCATTTGTATCCTGAACAAGCAGAGTTGTGTAAACTCTTTCTCTGACAAACTTAACCACAAGTCAATTGGAATCTCCTTACAAATCAAGAAATGGGTTTTATTTCATTTTTTCATCGCGAAAATGCATTCTGCTGGACATATAGGACACAAAATCTGACTTTCTGTGGATAACTACAGAATAATAATGCATGGTCAACTCAAGACTGACAATGACTTTCAAGATGAATCTGTGCATTTTTAAAAGGGCCGGGCTCAGTGTCCTGCTGTCAGTCCTACTGGTGATGAGGTTGTTGTCAGGTAGTCATTCAAATAAAACTTGGGAGACCAGACCTCCTCTTTATTCTCTGTCCACAGGCATCCTCACTGAATTTGGCTCTGGCATTTCCTACCTCTGCACTGAAAAAACGGGAGTAAAAGTCCTCTTCAGTCTCAGGGGTGTTGTAGGAAGAAGAAGCGCATGGAAAATGAACCAGACCCAGCTGTCAGGGATGAAGGCTGCACATCTGACACTTAAAAAGTTCTCCCATCATCTGCTCTGAGGGCTGGCACATCCCTCAGAACTTGTACCTGTGAGGAAAACAGGAGTGTGACATTTCTTTGGTTGCTGAGAGCTGAGGGCAACATGATTCTCATCCCACAAACAAACCCAGCTTCCCTTTCAGTGGGGTGGCAGCAGCTGCCTTCTGCTGTGCCAGTCACTGCCAGGCCCCTGGAATCCTCCTCACACTCACAGCGAGTTGAATCCTCCCCACAAGCTGCCAAAATCTGTCAGAAAGGAAAAAACACCTTAAAGCACCCACCACATCTGGGAGGAAAAGACAGCAGACTGCTTCCAGAGGAGAAAAAAGGTGAAATGCAGTAGTAAAACCTCTGCTGAAGCACAGTTAGTGGAGGGGTTGGGAGAAGTGGACTGCTGCAGGGTGAACAGGGATGATGGACTTTCCTTGTCAGAAACCACAACAGAAGGAGTGAAGGGTCTGAACTCAGCCATGTGACAAATGCTGATGCAATTCCAGCTGCACCCAGCTCCTGCACTCCCTGTCTGTGCATTCCACCTCTGCTGCCTGCCCCCTTCCGCCTCCCAGAGCAGCAGGAGAAACCCAGGAGGTTCCCAGGGAGTTCCTGTAAGGGCAGCACTGATCTGTTGCTGTTTGGGATCCAGTTCCAGCTGTCCTGGCAGGAGCAGGGCAGATCTGGCAGTGCCATGGGGAGGGAGGGCTGCTTCCACAGCTTGCACATCTCCCTGAGATCTGCATTCCCAACAGGCCACGGAATTTACCCCGCAATCCCCCGGTGTTCTCCTGACAGCAGCAGTGAAAACCTGCTCGATGGAAAGGGAGCTGAGTGCTTTTATGGCAGGGCTCAGGGCTCAGGTCAGAGAATGGCAAAACTCTCCTGGTGTGTGGGATGGACCGTCCCTGCTCCCCTCATCGGTGCTCTGCTGTCTCCTGGACACAAGGAGAGCAGCAAGGTGTGTCCCCAGCTGTGTGTGAGGGTGTTTCCCTCGAGGTGCTGCCTTTCTGTACAGCTCTGCACCAGCCCTGACCAGAGGCTGTGGGCACAGCAGCACAAAAGTCTGGGATGCTGGACTAGTTTACAGACACCTTTGAAAGGAGTTTCCATGGTTTGTTTTGTTTTTAATTCTTCCCTCTGCAATTTTATTACTGACCTTCCTTTGCCATCCAACATCCTAAACTTCTAAACTTTGAAACCAGGCAGAAGTACAAAGCCTCTAAGTGAGCCCAGAATTTCCCATGGTTACATTGTCAGGCACTATCCTTATGGAAGCACCTAAAAGTAAACCTTATAATCTAATTTTCCCCCTTTATTTTTTAAGCAGCAACACTAATGATTTGATTGTGAAACACTTATACATATGAATGAGCTTTTACATAAGGCCTGATTTTAATTAAAAAGCAAACCCAACTTTAAAACAAACCCAACCCAAACCCAGCTTCCAGAGCCAGAAAGAGGAAAAAACTCTTTGGCAAGTGGGGCAGTAACAGTGCAACTGGTACCAGCTATTAAACAGAGCTACACTGCTGTAATTTCATGAATTCTGCTAGAAACCACAAAGAAATATGCATTATCTGCCAGAGGGAAGATAAACAAGACTGAGGCAAAAGGGGGAGTTCAGAGGTTACTGAGAAAAGGTGTTGGAAAGAAATTGGTTCCAGGGAAGGAAAGGGTTCAGGAGGAAAGGGGAGGCAGCCAGGGAAGGTCAGGGCTGGAACAATGCAGGCACGGGCTGGGCTAGAAACCGAGCTGGAAAATGATCTGAGAGAGTCTCCAAGAGCTACAAGCTGTTCCTCTGCAAACAAAGACCAGTAATGTGGTTTCTCCTCCACTGAAATAAATCAACAGAAGGACACGAGCTGGATCTTCATTTCATCAAGTGATATTGGCAGTTATTGATCCATATTTCTATATTTCAAAAATCAGCTTTACATTTGTACATACTGTTGCAAGGCTTTTGATCCTATGACCTGCACTCTCTAATTGTCTTACTAAAGTCTACCAGAAGCATTCATTACTTGGCTTCTGGTGAACAAATTCAAACCAATGCCTGGATATTTTTTCATCCTTATTTTTTTTTTTTAATTAACAAATCAGAAGTCCAATGTTTGAAATTGTAGTTCTCAATACTTAATGAGGTCAAATTAATAGCACACATACCATTTCATTTAAAGCATTTAACTTTGTGTATCTTTAGAGAGATTTAAGAGTTCTGTTACAGTTTAAATGAAGTAATTCCAACCAGCAGTCAATGGAAAGTATCTTGCTAAATACTAAGCATTTTCTACTCTCATCTCTGATTTCAGCTCTCTGTCTGCTCCATGCTGCAGCTCTCAGTTTCCCCATCCTTCCTTCACTCGTGGCCATCAGTGCAAATATCTGTGACATCACCTGTTTACCCCATACACTTAACCAGGTATGGCTGTGCTACTGCTGAAGATCAAAGCACCAAAGCCACAACTTCTATTTATTTCTCTGTAACCCAACTCTCTGTTTACAAAACCTTTTTTTTTTTTTAATTTCCCCACAGAGCAGGCTTTGGCAATCTCCTTCTCAGCAGCAGAAACAAACCCTTTGGGCTCCAGACTACTGCTGTATTGCCTTCCAATTTGCCTCTGTGTATCAGCAGAGATGTGACCCTCAGCCAGTCCCAGGGCACTCTGAGACTCAGATTCGTGGCCCCAGCCCAGCTCCAGCTGCCTGCAGCTCAGCACTTCCCTGGAGAGGGAAGCAGCAATGTATTTCTTTATTTATTCACATTTTCCTCCAAGTCCATCACAGCGTTGGTCGATCAGCTCTGATCAATGCTGAGGTGTCAGTTTAGATGTAAACCCTTTAAAAAGCTGCACTTTGGGGCTTAACAATAATCAGGAGGTCTCCAACCAACATATTTATTGAGCTTGAAAGCATCACCCTCAGAACAAACGTGTCTGACCCTTCATTCACATCACTGCAGCAGAACCTTAAGCAGCATTAACCTTTTGCACTGGAATACTCCTAAATATCCCAACTCCAGAAGTGATTTGATTGTAATTCAGCTTTCAATGCCTTCCTGCTTCCTTGTGTGCTGCAAGTTAGGCTGCTATGCAAACTATAGGGACTCAAGGGATAACCTTTTCCACCCAAGGAAAACCCCAAAATCCCCCAGGCAGTGTTATCATACAGCCCTTCAGGGCACACCTGCAAAATCTTATTTCCTTTAATGTTCTCTAGAGACATTAATTAATCACTTATCAGGTCATGAGCCCAGAGAACATTACAAAAGGGTTTTCCAGGTGCTGCTCTCTGTGCTTTCAGCACGGGGCTGTGCTGACACCACTCTGCCCCAGGAGAGCACATTTGGTTCTGTTTAGGGGTGAAAATGTCCTAAGCACTTGTAGCCTTTCTGAATACTGAATTTTGGAAAACAAGTCTTAAAAGTTCACTGTTCTAATTCTTTCAAGGGGAAATCAGAGATATTGAGGGCTGCAAAGATGGAGATGTGGCTGGAGCATCTCTGATGAGGAGATACTGAGGGAAGTGTGCCTGTTAAACTGCAGAAGGCTGAGAGGAGACCTCATCAATGCACACAAATATCTTGAGATGATGGGGCCAGACACTTCCCAGTGGTGCCCAGCCACAGGATAAGGAACAGAGAAGCACAAAGGGGGACAGAGAAGCACAAAGGGGAACACAGGACCTTCCATATGAAAATGAGGAAAAGCTTCTTTGAGGGTGACAGAGACTGGAGCAGGATGCCCAGAGAGATTGCTGAGCCCATTCTCACAAGGTGCTCCAAACCCACCTGTGTCACCTGCTCAGGGGTGACCCTGCCTGGGCAGGGGCCTGGACCAGATGCTCTCCAGAGGCCCCTTCCAAGCCCAACCATTCCTTGGTATCCATTTGGTACAATACAGACTGACTGATATGAAAAGATCAAAAAGGACACTGCAGAGGACCCCTGAGAACCTCCTCCAGGATCTCCTTTGCATCACACCAGCACCTGCATTACAGAGGGCTTGGCCAGAGTGATGCAAAAACTCTCCTCTCAACAAGCCCTACGTGTAGCCCATCCTGGAAAGCAGGCAGAGCAAATTAGTCATCTAAAAGCTCCCATTTTGGCATGGGGAGAGGTAAAATGTTACACTGATTTCCCAAGTGTCTAAAAAGTAGATCAAGTAACACTAAAATGAAATTGTCAAACTGGAAAATGATTTTCACAGAGATAATCTTTATGCTTTGGAAATAAATATTGCAGAGGATTTCCAGTCCAGCCCAACTCTGATGTGCAATATCCCTTTATCAACTCTTTCCTCTTGTCACACACTCATTTCTGCCCTTTTTCTGAAGGCTGTTGCAATCAGCCCCTAACGTGGTACTCATGAGGGTCTGGTGAGGACTGGGGATTACAAGATTGATGGTAAGTGAACCCATGAGTTGATACAGAACATTTTGTTTCTGACTCTGTCTAAACTTGATCCTTCCCTATACACTTTTTCCTAATTAAATACAATTTCCATTGATGTTCATCACAAATCACAGGAAGAACCAGCACAAAATGCACGTGGCTTCTCTGCCCCCAGGTGCTCCATGTTCCTTTCCTGCACATGGTACAAGAATTACAAAATCCTGGAGAGTTCTGTAAAACAAACCTGATCTCTGGAAACAACACAAGGAGGACATGGAGCTGTTGGAGTGAGTCCAGAGTCCAGAGGAGGCCACGGGGGTGCTGAGGGGACTGGAGCACCTCCCCTGCGGAGCCAGGCTGGGAGAGCTGGGGCTGCTCAGCCTGGAGAGGAGAAGCTTGTGGGGAGACCCCAGAGCTCCTTCCAGGGTCTGAGGGGCTGTAGGGAAACCAGAGAGGGACAATTCCTCAGGAACTGCAATGCCAGGGCACAGGGAATGGCTGCCAGTGCCAGAGGGCAGGGCTGGCTGGGATCTTGGGCAGGAATTGTTCCCTGGCAGGGTGGGCAGGCCCTGGCACAGGGTGCCCAGAGCAGCTGTGGCTGCCCCTGGATCCCTGGCAGTGCCCAAGGCCAGGCTGGACACTGGGGCTGGGAGCAGCCTGGGACAGTGGGAGGTGTCCCTGCCAGGGCAGGGGTGGCACTGGGTGATTTTTATGGCCCCTTCCAAACCATTCTGTGATTCTATGATCCTTAACTCCATAAGGAAACCCTTCTGGAAGGTTCTCTGTTTGAACAAATGCAGAGTTCAGACTCTGCACTGTCAGGCAGCAGCTGCTCTCCTGACCACAGAAGGCACATGTGGTCACAGGACACAGAGCTGGGCTGTGTGAAAAGCTGCTGAGCTGCCTGCAGAGCAACACAGCCCCTTATGCTCTGGGGTTTGCTCAGCTGGGAGATCCAAGTGTTTTCTTCCCTCTGCTGTACCACTCACAGCACTGGAATATCTCTTCACATCCCAGGATACAGTGACATAGGACCAGTGCAGTGTCCTGGAATCTGAGCAGCTGCAAACATGAACACCTCACTTGTGGATTCTCACTTCTCCTGGTACTTGCAATTTGGGAGGTGCCTTTGGTCCCTGAGCAGCACACAAAAATAGCATTGCATTTCCAGAATGAAAAACTGTGGCATCATTTCATTGAGAGAGAAGGGGCTGACATTCCTAAAAACACAGCTTTGGTGCTAAACAGACACCTGGCATCATGAGCTGAAAGCAAACATTGCTTTAAAAGCAAAGCAAGCTTTTAAGTTGGAGCTAAAGTGGAAGCTCTCCTTCCTTAAACCTACAGTGTCTCTCCACGCTCCACTTCTCCTGGGACCTCCCACTAATGCTAATTAGTGATGATCCAGGTTACTGGAGCATTTCCTTGTCTCCCATCCTGCCACAAGAGGGAAGGACAGTCTGAATCACAGAGTTAGAGAGAAGACAGGGAAGAAAGGCAGCTCTTCCTTTCAACTTCCTTCCTTCCTCCCCAGAACACAGGCACAGGCTGATTTAGAACCTGCACTGATTTGTTCCATGCAGTTACATGATTTTCCAACAGCAGGAAAATGCTTCACAGCATCAGAGTCCATCTGTAGGGAAATTTCCAAAGGGGCTGCTCAGAGAACAAAGGATTTCCCAGTCGGACCTGTCACTTTCATCCTCTCTGAATTCTTGGCAAGCTACTTTGTAAAAAGGTTTGGTTGTTGGGCTTTTTGTTTTTCCAATATTTCACTGTGTGAAATCCTTTCCTCCTGCTGCAGAGATCACCCTCCTGACAGCTGAATGTTACAGAGTACAGTTCTGGTGGCCCCAATCCTGAGCTTGGTGCCCACTCTGCCAAGGCCAAGCACATGTGAGAGCCTTCTCAGCTCTGCTCCTCCTCTCTGCAGGTCAGGCTGTGGTCACATCTCTGCTCCATCTTGCTGAATATGGGTTGACCCCAAGGGAAAAAAATCAGGCTTCAGACTTGTGAAACCCAGAAAGCAACAAGATGGTCACTGCAGCACACAGGGAAGAAAGGAGCTGGGGCAGCATTTTCAGTATCAGATTCACAGTTTTATACTTTGCTACAATTTCCCACCTGCAGTGCTCTAGAGTCAACACTGAAATAAGAGCTGCAGGGAGCCGAGGACCCTCAGCTCCCAAAAACCAGAAGATGGAAAAAGAACAGCTTCCTTTCTTCACAGCCCTCCAAGCACTGTGTCAGAAAAATCTGACAGGAGACGCTGAGGAGACAGGATGGGGGTGAAGCTGTAAGAGATGCTGAGAAATCAGAGGGTTTACTATGGAATGTGCTACAGCAGCCAAGCTCCATGGCACTGGTTCAGGAAAGCAATTATAAACATTCCTAACTGCCTCCCTCCACAGGAAACATCTTAATAAGGTACTTCTCTTTAAAAAAGATACTGTGGGCTGGGATGTATATGTCCTGAACTGGGGACTGCATCTGGAGATAAGATCCTCATGGCAAAATGGGTCTCAGCCAAGGTCCAGAAAACAAAAAGTTCTTTTGGGAAGTTAAAAATAAAATAAAATTAGTTAACATTTTTATACTCCTGGCCAAGGAATCTTAGACCTGGGATATACTGAACACTTCCAGGGATCCAGGGGCAGCTACAGCTGCTCTGGGCACCCTGTGCCAGGGCCTGCCCACCCTCACAGGGAACAATTTCCTCCTAATATCCAATCTAAACCTGTTCTCTGTCAGGTGAAGCCATTCCCCCTTGTCCTGGTAGTCCAGGCTCCTGTAAATACCCTCTCTCCATCTTTCCTTCAGGCACCTTCACAGTGGATGCAGAGCTCCCTTCCCTCTACCTGGAGCGGGCTGCAGCTCCATCATTCCAGGTCCACCAGGACACGGTGGCTTCTAGCATTTCCACAAAACACCAACACTGCCAGAAAGCAGCAAAGGAATCCATGTACCACCATCTGAAGGCTCATTTTGACAGGGCACTGGGATCTTTGCCAGTCCCTGAGGCACCAGCATTTATTTCTGCCTGGCCTGGGTTTGAGCAGAACTCAGCAGAAACTTTCCCACAGAGACCAACCTGAGGAGTAAAGGATCATCCAGAGAGAGGCTCCCCTGCAGCAAGAAATTGTGAGGAATGGGGAGAAAATCAGGGAGAACTAGGAGACACAGGGCACCCCACAAACAGCAGGGTGGGGTGTTTGAGGCTGGATGAGATCTCCCTGCTGGTGCTCTCTGCTGGCACTGTCCACTTCTAACGAGGTCCTACAGACTAACGAGGCCCACTGAGGTGGCTGTTCTCTCTCTCTGTCTGATTTTATTCCTGCTTTCGTACCCACAGTCCCTCTCCTTTATCCCATAAATCTCCCATCACTTCCAGTACAAGCAGAAGCACAGAGAATTCATCATGAGAAATGGCATAACAATGCTGAGATGGGTTACCAGCACACTCCTGCCAAAAATGAGGCTGTGAAACAGCAAGGAAAGCAACAGCTCTTTAAGAGATCTAAGGACCTCACTCCCACTGAAAAAAGAGTAAGAATAAGGAATCCAGGTTCATTTTCAGCTGCATAAAGGAAAACATCTCGTAGAAGTAGCTTATGTACAACACTGCAGCTGAACCAGTGTCTAAATCACCATAATTCAGTGTCCTTTGATAACTGTAGATTCTGGGAAAGGACAATCCTGCTCCTTCAAACATAAACATTGTTCCTTCCTTTAATATAATGGGTATAAAAAGATGGGATCAGGCCTGAATAGGCAGGACACATGTGAAAGCCACTGAAGACTTTGTAGACCTCTGCTGTCTGTGTGAGTGGGGTGGGATATTTCAGTCCAAGTCTGTTTTGAAAGACACCAAAAAGAGAAAAGAAAAAGCAAAAGCTGAGAACAACTGCAGTTCAGTCAACAGAAACAGACTATGGAAGAAGATCAGCTAAAAACTCCAAAATCTCTTGAGAAGACTGTAAAAGTTTCTGTTTCATCAAAAATTTTCATCATGTTCGCAAATTCCAGAAGAGTACAATAAAAATAATAAACATGCAAATTTATGGTGGGCTTTTGTTTCTAACTGTAAAATAGAACTTCCAAGCTGTCTTCTGCTCTGAAACACTGTGAGAATGTGAGAATGAGCAAATGAAAGGAAGAAAATAAAAGTTAAAATGAGAAAGAAGCTGCCCCCAGCCTGCAGCCAGAGCACTGCAAGAGATGGATGTGGGGTGGGCACAAAGTCAAACTGCAGCAGAATAAGGGGAGAGGATTTTACTCTGGATTTAAACACTGAGAAAAGAAACAGGGGAAAGAAAAGGGAAAGAAAATAATTGAAAGGATTAAAAAAAAAAAAAAAAAAAAGGAAAGGGAACAGTTAGATAATGGCTGAACTGAGACATTCCTGTACAAGAAATGTAGAAACAACAATCACCTTCCATGTATTTATAAAGTAAGCAACAGAAAGCTCAGCCAGGCCAGCCCCAGAGCTGCACAAGGGAATATTCACAGGGCTCCTATTAGCTGCACGTTTTCCCACATTCTTCAGGGCAATGAACACATTTCCTGTTGAGAAAGGCAAAAGCAAGACAGTCCATTTATCTGAGGGAGTGCACCCATCTTATCACAGTGTCTGAGCAGATCAAAGCCTCCTCACACTCCCAGCACTGCCACCAAAAGTGGGGAATGTCTGAAGAAACTCCTCGTTCCCTTAAGTAAATTAAACAGTCAAAAAAGAGTGAAAGCATCAGTGCCTTCAGCAAAGCTTTGCTGCAGAGCTGGCAGGGGATCAGGGGGTTCTCCTGCCATGTGAGGAGGATAACACACCAGAGTCAGCTCCCAGCCTGCATCTCCTGCCTAAACCTTTGTGACACATTGTGCCAAAAAAGATGTGCTGAGGCAGAGAAATAATAAAATATCCAGTCGTGCTTGTCACTGGGCTTTTCAATCTCTTCTAATGGACTGCATTCTGCTTGACAACTTTCAGCTGAAAGGGATTCCATGGCATTTATTTTCCACATACAATTCCTATATATATATATATAAATGCTTTCAAAATGGCCTGTATTTTCAAATGGTCCTGGGAGTGTCAAAGTCAATTTTTAGAATGAAATACAGACTTCTCAATCACTAGAGCACTTCCTAAAACATTACTCTGACTGTAACACTAGCTGAAAATGAATTCTCTAAGTAAACTGCAATTTGAATAGAACCCAGAATGCCCATAGGCTCACCCCTAGTTTATCCAATTAGCTGCGTGTTTGAGAGATTAAAGCAGTTATTATTGGCTAACAGCTGGCCTGGAGGCCTCACGGTTATAAATAATCCTAATTATAATTTTGTAACTGAGATATAACTAATTATATAACTCCCTTGGTTGTGTAAGTGGAGCAGTCTGGGCCAGGGGGCAGGGGCAGCCACGGCCCCTCAGCTGGGCCTTGGCCCCTCAGGGCTCCCCAGGCCCTGGAGGAGAGCAGCGCCCCAGCAAATGGGCTGCTGCCCGTCAACCCCGCGGTGCCCTGCCCTGTGTCTGCCTCCACACCTGGGACACCCAGCGAGCAGCCAGCTGGGAGCTTTGGCTCCCTGGGAAACCTGTGGATGTTCACCCTGACTCCCGGACTTGGAGCATTCCTTCAGCTAAGCAGGAATGGCGAGAGTTAATAAACTTCTGCTTCTTTGAAATCTGCAGACCCGGGGGTTGAACCTGCAAAGTCCCAGGCATCTTCTACTCCCAGAGTCCCAGAGAGCCATTAGGCAAACTTGAAGTAATCTTATATAATTAATGGGAAAATCCTGTAACTTTTGGACTGCAGGTGGGTTTAGGAAAAAGATCTCATAGCACCCCCAGAAGCTAATTGAGAGATTACAAGTGCCATAATCTGCTGGAACATTCCTTCTGTAATTCCTGTGTGCTGAAATTCCAGCCAGGGAATGAGATGGAGGTATGTCTTCATGTCTCTTAAATTGTCATTTGATTAAAACTCAGCAGCTGCATCATCTGAAACAATACAGTGCTCATGCTGGGAAGTCACAAATGCAAACCGCATTTTATCAAACCAGTTAGAAGCTGTTAAAATGCAGAATGCTGCTGGCACACCTTTTAGAGCAGATAGTAAAATGTGCATCATTTGGGCACCTTAAATGAGTCACTTTAAAAAGATCTATTTTTCAATCATTGCATAAACAAGAATAAATCAAAAACAACTCAGCCTTTCACCCCACTGAGATAAAGTAAATGCAAGTGCTGTTTTCAAAGTTAATTGTCTCTGAAACACTTAAGTCTTGGAAAAAAATTTTGAATGCCAGAACTTTTGCAACACTTATGTATTTCTCTATATCCATCATCTTTCTTAGCATCTGCATTGCTCCCGAAGCATAGAAATATTTTCACAGGTTAACACAAGCTCCATGCCAATGCTGGAAAAGGTATTATCCCTCCTGTGGAATCAGGTGAACATTTGTCCTTATTCTGGCGCTGCGATCAGGCGCAGAGACGGGAGTGAGAGGGAAATGCCAGCGGCATGGGAGCGCCCGGTGACCCCGGCGGGGCTCCCGGGGCCACCCTGTGCCCTGAGCACCGACGGACCGGCACCCTCGGGCCGAGCTTGCAGCTCTGTTTGCTGCCACCCGCCCCGATTGATGCCGAGCACCACCCGGAAGGCGTGGAAGGTGGAATATCCCGGCAGGGCTTCGGAGCGGCTGCCCGGCGGCCGGGGCATCCCTGTCCCGGGCTGAGCCCGCTCCGCTCCCGCGGGACACAGAGGTGCCACCGAGGCTGCAGGGCACGGGTGCCCCAGGGGAGGTGACCCGCCCTGGGATGCCCCGGAGGGCCCTGCCCAGCATCCCAGCACCTGGAATGCCGTGCCCAGGGCGGGGATGCTGCAGGCAGCGCTCGGGAAGGCGGAGAGCCTTGGCGGAGGCGATCGGGATCATTCTGCTGCTCCGTGTCCCTGCACGGCAATGAGCCGGGACAGCTCGGTGTCCCGGGTCACTCGGTGTCCCGGGTCACTCGGTGTCCCGGGCCAGCCCGGGCTGTGCCTGCGCTCCTCGGGCGGCACCGGCAGCTCCCGGCCCTGCCCCGCGGCCAGAGCCGCTGGAATTCAAACCCTGCATCCCTGCATCCCTCCATCAATCCCTGCACGCTCTCTGCTCTCCCCTCCGTCCCCAGCCGCAGCAGGCTTCAGGCAAAAGGCAAGAACATTGTAATAAAATGACATCTCCAAACAGAGAGCCTATTTCCCCCCCCCCCCCCCCCCCCCCCCCGAGGCCCCTGGCTATCTCAGTTTCATTACATGTCTCAGGAGGGGGCATCACCCCCTGACAACTAACATCTGGCCCAGGAGACCTCCTAATTTAAAACAACAAACTAATTATTGTCACCTACTCTTTCCTGTAGCTTTTATCTTTATTTATTTTTTTTTCCTGGAAGAAGTATGTCAGCATATTTTTCATTAAAACTGTGAATGCTCTGGGGTTTCTCCCCCTTAAGTACTCTTAACTTTCTTCCAAGGAGAGGAAATCCATATTTTATCAATCAGCTTCAATTACCTTCTGTATTTCACTCTGTGGTGTTGAATTATGAGTTGGAAGAACGTCTTGATTAAAGACCTTACAAAGATCCAGATATCAGAACCACCAATCTTCCTGCCCACATGGCTTGCTGTAAGGAGCACGGAGCTGACGTTAGGGGAGATTTTGTTTATTGTGATTCCTTTTTAAAGTTGGAACTCTCAGTCTCTTTGTTAGAATATTGACAGAAGGAGTAAGGAGCTACAGGCATTTATTTTAAAAAATGTGATTTTTTATTCTCGCTTTTATTTCTTTTTCGCCCAGAGTACTGCTGAAGATCTAGAGGCCAGGCTGATGGGTTTTTTCTGGGCAAAGAAGAGCTACAGGGGCTTTATTCTATGGAACAAACACTACATTCATGTCTCAGACATGAAAAGTTGCCACCAATTCTCCATGCCTCTTTGGCAACTCATTTACCAAAATTTGTTCTTCAATCTTCCTACCTTTAAACTAGGGGTCATAATACTAAACTTACTGCTTGCAGTGTTCTTCAGTGCTTTCAAAGCTGAACACTTTTAGAAAAACTCAGCATTTTTTATTGCTGCTAGTGGAAAATTCCATTAGTCCATTCACCAAGATTTACCACAGAGCTATGTCTGAGAAGATGATTCTTTTTTTCAGGTTTGATGGGGAAAAGATCAGTGTAGCCAGGAGGAAACAGTAGAAAGTGAAATCACAGCCCATTTTAAATTAATATAGGTTTTTAATTGATATCCATGATGTCAGGATTTTATTTTTGACCTAGTATAGAGCTACAATCCCAGTTTCTAGGACATCCTGGACACAAGAGCACCTTCTGCCCTTTGGTTGTTGGGTACATGTTGTCTACCAAGAAAATCTCCCAAATAATTTAGCAGCTTGAGAGACTTCCTCAGGAACTATTCATCCAACCCACCAACCCCCAGATGGGCACAGCTTTGGATCACCTCAAGAAAACATTTTGACCAAAATGAAAAAATAGCCTGTTTAAAGGAAGGGGAAAACCCTATTTTCAAAATAAGCAAACAAAACAAACAAACAAACAAAAGAACCCAACACCCCCAAATTGCCCTTTAATATGAGGCTAATGACCATCTGTCATGAGTTCCACAAGTGAGAGGGAACATTTTTCTCCACACAAATAAAGCATTGATGTCATCATTGATGGCAAAAATGGGCCAGTTCAGAAAAGAACAGGGAGAGGAGAAGCAAATTAAACATTGGGCTTCGAAACTGAGAGGGAAAAGTGAGGCTGCTCTCCAACCTTCTCTGCCCCTGGCTGTTGTCACCTGAGCACCTCCTGCCTGACCCCATGGCCGTGGCTGGGCACAAACCAGTCTGGGGGCAGCTCGGGGCCACCAGGCAGCCCCCACCGGCTTCATTAGCACTGCTGGATGGATTTACCAGCACATTCCACAGCTCCTGCCCTTTGATGCAGACCAGAGCTGCTTCCATAAGCAAATGCTTGGAGGGAGACAGGGGCAGTAAATGGCCAGGCCAGCCTGGCCAGGCCCAGGGAAGGCTGATAAAATGTTCCAGGCTCGTCAGGAAGCAGTTGTGTTTTACTGCTCACACTAATTCCATAACACAGAGCAGGCTCCTGGGCCCTGGATTTTTACAATTGAGAGCACAATGCTTTCAGTGGAAGGAGGTGATATTTCTAAAGCTACAGTTTTCATCTGAATGCGTTGTTCTAAATAAAAGTAAGTAAATTAAAAAAAAAATTCCGTTTTGTTTACCTCCATATTTTCACTGCAGGAACAACCCATGACTAAAGTCTCTCCTTAAGAACCCTGGAGTTTATTGAAAGAGCACGAGCTCCTTGATTGTGCTTTGCAGGAGAGCAATAAAAGGCTCATTTAAGTTTAAACTGGCTATAGACATCTTTAAAATCATTAATATTATCCTTCTTTATGAAGAACAATTTTATCTCCACGTTTTTCTCCTGGTACCAGGAGACATCACTGCAGATGATTTTGCATTCCTCAGTGAGGTTGTTTTCAGTCCCTCTTGCTGACAGCACAGGACTGAATTACCCACAGCAGCCTGGCTCTCCCTCCCCATTTCTGCAGCCCTTCAGGAGAACTGGCTGTGTAAAGAAGCCAGGATGGAGGGGAAATTTTGGCAGAACACTCCATCAATCACTGGGGCCAGGCTGAGGGGGTGGTTTACAGAAAAATGAGTTTTGAATATGATGAGGGAGATAAAGAATGTTATTTTAGGCCCAGGAACTTCAGCTGGGGGGGATTCAGCAGGAATCAGGGGCTGCCCACATGGAAGCCAGATGACAGCAATTTAGCCCAGGCTTTCAGACACCCTGGGAGCCCCATTTAGTGCCACTGGATGGGATCCTGGCTAATACCAGATATCTCAAGGGATGGCAATGCCTCTGGCTTTCACTCTCTTCCCACCTTTCAGGCTTCCTGGAGAGAGTGGATTTTAGCCTGGGAAGATCTAAGAGTTAATGTGGTCCTTTTGTGATTTGTAGTAAGCTGGGGGTGAGGAAATTCATGGTGCCCAGCACCTGAGGGACCAGGCGAGTCCAAGCCCTGACCTGCAGTTCAAGCATCTTCTTTTTCTCCACTAAATTACAGTGACAAGGGCACAGCAGCCCTTACCACCCCCAGACCTCATGGGGACCCTGGATCCCAGGCAGAGCAGCTCTGTGCTCCTCCAGGGAACCATCCAGGGCACATTCAGAATCCCAGTCCTGCTGGGCCTGATTTCTGCACACCCCAGAGACTGCCGAGGACCAGGGAAGCAGATTTCCCTCATGTACCATTGAAGCCTGAGCTGAACTGAAAGGCAGAGCGAGAAAAGACACAAAGCAGTTGTTTACTTAAAATGTTTGAGTGCAGGGAGTTACTTTATCATGTCCCAGCCAGTGACATTGAATCCCCCTGAGCTCCCAGCACGTGCTTGCCTCGGTTCGGGGCTGTGGGATTTGGGTCTGAGCTGCTTGGCATTTGTAATCCACAGTCATCTGGCATACACCAAAATGATCTTTGACTTTTTTTTGTGTGTGTGTGTGTCCTGGGGTTTGCTTTTGGCTCCTAAAAGCACAACCTTGATGCAGATCCAACAAAAAACTTAAAATACTTAAGAGCCTAAGTTTCACTGGATCATTACTATAATTAATGCAAGAGTACAAGCATCTACTGGCACTTCTTTTACAAAGAGAAATTTGACAGGGCTGTTTGGAACAATTCTGAAATACACTGAGATTCAGGTTATTTTATGCATATGGTTGTAATATAAAAGGACAGACAACAGGAATAATATTTTAACAAAATAAAATTAGAAAAATCTCCCAGATCAGAGCATTTGCACTCAAAACTGAGACAACACTGAGTAAATTCTACAGGGTCTGAGCTGCAGCTTATCTTTGCTTAAAGGTGCAGATACCGGAGTTAGGAGAATTGCTATGACACAGAGAGAGAGGCAGAAATCACTGCTCAAGACTCAAAGCACCCCATTTTCCCTTCTCCTGTCATTTCCAGGGCTCAGGCTCTGCAAGGTGCTCAGCAGCCACTCTTTTGGATGACACGTGCTCCCCAATTTCCCACCTTATTAAACAGCTCTGAATAGAGAACTTAACACAAGAATTAATTATTCAGTGACCAGGGTTATCAGGAAATACAGCACAAAACCTTCCTGAAGTGGCACCCTTACTTTTGCATGTGCTTTAAAAGGAGCTGAGAAACACTGGCTGGCATTTGAGAGTAATGGTGTAATTTCCAGATTTATGCAGACAAGGCAAGACAGAGACTAGAGGGAAATGAAAAGAGGCGAAGATACCACAAAAAAGGAGGGAAAAAATTCCACAGCAGGGATGCACAGGATGGGATTGTTGGGGTGTCTTTGCAGGGACAGGAGCTGGGTCAATGATCCTGGTGAGTCCCTTCCAGCCCTGGATATTCTGTGATTGTGTGAAATATTTAAAGAGATCTAGCACTCAGTGAACACTCAGGTGACCCTGATGCTCTCCCACAGCACAAATCCCGGTGTGGTGGCATCCCCTGCTCACTCCCTCCATGGAACTCTGCCCTTTGGAGAAAAGCACAGCATCCCACTGAAATCAGCAGCCTGGTCTCTGCTCAGCGTCCCACAGCATCTTCAAACAATCTCCCCTCATTTTCTAAGAAGCCTGTAAAAATGACCCCTTGAGATTGACACATGGGGAGTTTATTTTGAACTGTAGCTGATGTGGAAAAACCAGTGTTTGAAATTGTGTCACTCGGGAGATTATGGCTAGTTGGGTATTCATTTTTACTGGCATAAAGGTGCCTTAAAGTGAAAGGTGGGGGAGATGCTTGAAAAATAAGTTTGGTCCTACAGATCCAGAGCAGCCCAAGAAAGTGGTTTTCTTTAAATTTTCCTCTTTTGAAATTTTTGTCTTAAGAAATGTATATACTCTTTGGATTTCTGCTTTTCTGAGTTTATAGTAGTTGTCACCACCACAAATGACAATTTAAAGTGGCAGGAGACTGTACATTTAATCATCTGAAAATTCATCCTGTAAGATGTCCTGCTCTGCCTCTTCTTTTCTTTCCTTCTACCTCCCCAACTTTTTCTCCCTCCTTGAAATTGTAAGAGTCTCAGTCTATGGTATTGCTTTCAGCTCTGGCTAAGGTAGTAGGACACCTTTTTTTCCTTTGATACAGTCAGAGAATCAGTGGAATTGGGGTTATTTCCCACCCTCTCTTCCCCATATCAAATCACAGCCCTATAATTATCTTTGGACCTGCTATCTGCCACTTTCCCAACAGATCACTCAGCCCAACAGATTTCCTAAACAATTCTCTTATTGTCATCTTCTGGCCAGCCCCCTTCCACTTCTGCTACATTTCTTTGCAAATTCTGTTGGTTTTCTCCTAGTCTGCCTCTCATAAATACAGCACCATCATGTAACTCCCTCCTTTGCAGCTGCCAGTTTTGGAAGGAGAGGATTATCCCAAGAGATTCTTTTGTTATTTGGTGTCTCTGTTTATGGCATTAAATATTGCCCTTAAATCTGCAGCATGTGGGGGACAATTTGCTTTTCCAAAGCAGCTATGAACGCTCAGGTATTGGGACTACCAGGATGCCATCAAGTCCTGCCCCAAAATCTTAGCCAACAAAGGCCCTGTGAAAGGCTCAAGGCCATCCCTAAGTAATTTTTGGCTTTTGGAAAGCTGTTGTTTGCGTGAGGGCTTCAGAAATGTGTACCTACATTTGTGATAAAACAAAACCCAAAAAACCAGGTTGTACAAAATTCTACCAATTCCCCACTGATGTAAAATGGGGAAGAAAATAATAACAAGAGAAGAAAATAATGACAAAGGTCTTTCAGGTAGCAATGAAACCAACTGAGCAGCACCTGTCAGACATGCAATTCATCCCCTCTGCTTGAAAATCACTCTCCAACCCACTAAACTGAACTGATGGCAGAATCAGGATCATACTTGAATCTTTCTCTGATGAAGAATGAGAAACATAGAGGCAGCCAGAAGTTCAAATGAAAGAAAGCCCGTGATTACTGTAAATCAACGTGGGCTCACCCCAAGGCCACATGCTTATCCACTCCCATATGCTTTGGAGATAAAGTTCCTGCAAAGCACAATACCCACGTTTTTATGGCACTGAGTTATGGCTGCAAATAGGAAGCCAAATGCTCACTTTCTTCCTTGCTCTTTGCAGCAGCAAATTGCAATTTGCAAAAGGTTTTTGATAACATTTGGTGCTAATTTGACTTAAAAATGTTAATCGCCCAAATCACTGTGATCTTAAAGATCCATGTAAATTATCTCAGCACGTAAGGGAGCAAAAGCTCAGATTGCCTCGAACTTCTCAGGATATGGGTTTTCTCAATGTACAGCTAAAAGGTAGCAGGGTGATTTACTGTTCTTGATCTTTCTGGTGTGAAAATGAACAAAGCACTCATACACTATATTTAACATACATAGATAACAGTTCAGAATGTTGATAACATAAAATATGTATTTTCTAACTAAAAATATAGCAAATTAATTATGACTTCCAGCCACAGAGAATGTTCTCCTTCCTTCACTAATCTCCAAAAGAGTGAACACTTCCTGGAATAGAAGCTGCCCTCATTCATGACACAGAAGACATATAATTCTGTATAGAATCACAGGATCAGCATGCTGAAAAAGCCTTTGAAGGTCATTGAGGCCAGCTGGCACCGCAGCCCTGCCAAATCCCACTAACCCACGTCCCCAGCGCCCCATCCAAATGTCTTAGATCCTTTCAGGGATGGGGGACTCCAGCACTGCCCTGGGCAGCTGTGCCAGGGCTGGACAATCCTTTCCATGAAGGAATTTTCCCAGAGCTCACCCTGAGCCTCCCCTGGCCCAGCCTGAGCCGTTCCCTCCCCTCCTGTCCCTGTGCCCTGGGAGCAGAGCCCGACCCCCCCGGCTGTCCCCTCCTGGCAGGAGCTGTGCAGAGCCACAAGGGCCCCCTGAGCCTCCTTTGCTCCAGGCTCAGCCCCTTCCCAGCTCCCTCAGCCCCTCCTGGGGCTCCAGAACCTTCCCAGCTCCATTCCCTGCCCTGGACACCCCCAGCCCCTCAGGGTCTCTCTTGTCCTGAGAAGAAGAAGTTCCCCCAGGACTGGAGGTGAAGAAATTTGTCGCCACTTCCCCCCAGTTAGCACAATTTCACTGCAGAGCCATAACAGAGCCTGTTTAGCTGTTTGTTCATTATAAAAGTTATGAAAATGAGATCTGAGGTTTTTCCTTTTGCTTGAAAGAGCATCACAGTCCCCATTTCTCTGATCTTTGCACAGGTTTGCAATCCAGCTGGACTTTATCTGGTTTACCTATTGCTCTCAGCATGTCTTATTTCATTTCAGTAGCCTTTAATCAATTTTCTCATTAAATATGCCATATAGCCTATCACCTGGGAACTTCATGTGTATTTTTCCATAATTTCCTGCACTGTTTTTCACTTCCTATTTCACAATTGCACTCGAAAGCCAACATTTATTTTCCTGTGTTTCCCTACAACCCTTCTTACCTTAACTTACTGTTGTGTCTGAATTCCACGTCCTGTTTTGAAGCCAGCCTCCTCAAAAGGGCACATATTTCCAAGAGACACAATTGCCTGGCACTACAGCTCAATAAACAAACAAACCAACCCCCTGAACAAACCCAAACACCCCCAAAATGGGTATATTAAAAAAAAAGGCTGGTTTTCTTCAACCCAGGATGAACCCAAACTGTCACCTCCTTCATTTATCCATGGAAATTGCTGGTTATTCTCTCCCTCACAGAACTTGACTTTTCCATCCTTATTGACACTTAGAAATACACTTTTTATAAGACCTCATTAATTTTGGTGTGGCATGACTGAGGTTACAGAACTGGTCTTTCATTTTTAATCTTTGTCTGAGAGTTTTTCAAGATGTGGTCATCTCTAAACTGCTACATTTATTCCAGGCAGCAGGACAGTAGAAGGAATAAAGACTTTAGGCTTCTTCCAGAGCTAATAAAAATACATTAAAGTTTGAAAATCACAATCACATAAACTCCAGAAATTTAGAAATAACATATAGTTCATTTCAGCAAGAAACCTTTCTTAAATTTTACTTTGTGAGATGAAAATAACAGAAAACATCACGTTTTCTTCAAATTTCTTCATGTATCAATGGAGAGCTTGGCAGATAAGCAAGTCTAAAAATCCTTTTAGATTCTGAATATCAGAGCAAGCTACAGCTTTTTAAATAGAAAAACTAAATTATTTTATGTTGCAGATATGTTTGGGATTCAATACTGTGAGAGGTATTTTAAAACATTATAAATTAAACTCCCTTTGCAAGTCTCAAATTGTGACCTTGATCTCAAATTCAGGACTTTTGCCCAATACCAAGCTGTGCTGGGCACTCCAGTTGTCCTTCAGTCTTACAATTTCAACCTCAGCACAGCACATGGACAAACTGAAATAAAAGAAAGACCAGTTTATCCAGACTTTCTCATCTTCCAACCAGCTTGTTAAACTAAATTTAGATTAACTAGCAATGTTTTACTGCAAAGAAGGTGATCTCTGTGTCACTTCAGGAATCTGATAAAAATAAGGCCAGGGTATCAACCAGATTATGAATTTTGACATAATCAGATATAGCTCACATCTATTGATCCTAGGACACTCAAATCCATAGGAAGGCAGTACTACAAAAATATGGAAATCATATGATACCATCTGTAATAGAGGGTGAAGGGGAAAAAAAGGGAAAAAAACCCCACTTAAATATGTTGACCAGACTGCATATGGGACAAATGAAAAATCAAGCATATGCTGCACAGGCAGAGATATTTTTGTGACTTTAGCCATTATGAGAAATAGTTTAAGAAAATAAAACTGGTGTTTTTTAAGATCTTTGTATTGAAGACAACATACCCACATGCAGGAAGCAAAGGAACAGGCTGCCTGCTAATAAAAGCTAACATTTTATCCTGGAGCAAGAAGCCCAAGAGCTGTTAAAATGATGCAGTCCTTCCACTATCCCATAGGGCATCCCCACATTTAATGTGGGAGCCTGACCTAATGTACTGTACAGTTATGCCAGGCTTAAATAAAGTTGCTTTCTCTCTTTGCATGGTGCTGTACTGGAAAAGCCAAGTAAAGGAACCTTGCAAATCAAGGGCTTCTGAGGACACTGTGAGAGCCAGAAAAGAGCCATTGCTTTGTCAGAGCCTAAGGAACTCCCCCTCTGTGTGCCCTGACATGTGTCACAAATGTCCTCCACCTATTGCATCCTGATAGGCAAAACACCTGCTATGAGAAGATTAGATTTTATTTGTTAGTGACAGAATTTGGCTTAAAGGATTAAACAGCGTTTTCATTTCACAGAACCCCAGGTGGGTGAGGCTGGAGGGTCCCCAGGGGCTGCTCTGGTGCCACCTCCCTGCTCCAGCAGGGCCATCCCAGAGCACAGGGCACAGCAGGGTGTGCAGAGGGCTCTGCAATATCCCCAGGGAGGAGCCTGCACAGCCCCTGGGCACAATCTGCTCAGGGCTGGGCACTGCCAGGGCAGAAGTTGTGCCTCCTGTGCAGGGGCAGCTCCTGGGCTCAGGCCCTGCCCGGGGCTCTGGGGCCATGGCTGGGCCTGGAGCAGAGCCTGGGCCTGCTCTGCCCTCCCTGGGACAGGGACAGACAGGGACAGACAGGGACAGACAGGGGGACACAGGGACAGACAGGAGCACACAGGGACAGACAGGGGGACACAGGAACATCCAGGGACACCCAGGACTGAGGGCCCCTCTCAGCTGGGGCTCCTCTCCAGGCTGAGCAGCCCCAGCTCCCTCAGCCTTTCCCAGGCACAGAGATGCTCCAGGCCCTTCCTCAGCTCCAGGAGCTCCTGTCCCTGCTGTGCTGAGGATCCAGAGCTGGGCACAGCACTCCAGAGGTGCCTCCAGGGCTGCCCACAGGGGCAGGATCCCTCCTGACCTGCTGCCAAGGCTCTTCCCCAGCCCCCAGGGCACCCTTGGCCTCCTTGGCCCCAGGACCCTCTGCTGGCTCAGGGACAGCTCCGTGTCCCCCAGCACCCCCAGGACCCTCTGCTGGCTCAGGGACAGCTCCGTGTCCCCCAGCACCCCCAGGACCCTCTGCTGGCTCAGGGACAGCTCCATGTCCCCCAGCACCCCCAGGACCCTCTGCTGGCTCAGGGACAGCTCCATGTCCCCCAGCACCCCCAGGACACTCTTCTGGCTCAGGGACAGCTCCGTGTCCCCCAGCACCCCCAGGACCCTCTGCTGGCTCAGGGACAGCTCCGTGTCCCCCAGCACCCCCAGGTCCTCCCCTGCAGAGCTATTCCTGCAGGGCCCCCCAGCCTCTGCTCATGCTGGGCTTGTTCCTGCCAAGGAGCAGGACTTGCATTTGCCTTGGTTGATCTTCAGATGCTTTTTCCCTGCCCAACTCTCCCAGCTGTTGAGGCCCCTCTAAAGGACTGCACAGCCCTCCCAGATTTGTGTCCCTGGTTCTCAAGTCATGCACCATGGAAATATTGAACCAGTTAATCATTCAAGGTACTAAATTCTGAATAAAAATGCAAAGCTATGAAAAACACTCACAGGCTGAGTATTAAGCCCATCTGAAATACTGTAGCAGACTTTAGAAAAAGAGTCCAGATTTCCATGAGTGTGTTCAACCATTACTTGTATAAACAATTATTTCAGTTGTGTGGCTCCACTTAATGTAAGTGTGCCTGCAAGAAGCCAGCTAAACACGTAATTGGATTTTTGTGCATACAATTACTGTGATGTGGCCACTGAAGAAGCCCTCTATAATACAGATAGTTAACAGAAATTATAGGGGCAAATATTCTGGCCCGGGGGTTAAATATGAGAATCCTATTTTAGAAATCCAAATGCCCAGAGCATGGTTCAGATACAAAGCAGGTTTATAACCAGGATACTAAACTTCAAAAACTGGAACTTGTGGTACTATTTAAACCAAGTAGTAAAACAACTTCATACTCTCTCAGCATTTCCTGTTTTCATTTGTATTCTGCTCATTTGTGCATCCCCATTTCATGGTGGCTTTTTTCTCCATGTACATAGCCATGCTAATATCTTCATGGCTTTGTTTATAATAACCTTTAAATCCTTTCCCTGTCATTATGCTGCAGAACTTTCTGTTGTATAGACACTATTTACTCTGGTTCATTGCCTACACATCAATTATTTCACATTTGTCTATGTTAAACACTGAAGAGCATTTTCCACTTGCTAGTGCAGCCATTTTAAAATACTCAAATCTATCAGAAAAAAAAGCTTGGTTGCTTTCCTCTCAGTTATTAGCCGTACATTTAATTTTGATATTATTAGAAAAGCATCCAAGTTGGCCACGGGGAAGAGGGTATTTTTCAGAGAAGTGGCCACAAAACACCTGCTTGGATACTGCCATTTTCCATAGGGACACTCATACTCAGAATGAAACTGCTGAGGTCTCCATCCTGATTTTAAAGACACTCAGAGCCAACAGGAGCTGCTTCCCTGCTTGTTTTGTGTAGGGAACTAGATTTTTTCAGTATTTAATAATATCTACCATCACCAAAATAATATTAATCTCATATTTCCAGCAACAGAAAAATCAGAGTCACGGAATGTTTGGCGTTGGAAAGGGGCCTAAAGTTCATCTCATTCCACCCCTGCCATGGGCAGGGACACCTCCCACTGTCCCAGGCTGCTCCCAGCCCCAGTGTCCAGCCTGGCCTTGGGCACTGCCAGGGATCCAGGGGCAGCCACAGCTGCTCTGGGCACCCTGTGCCAGGGCCTGCCCACCCTGCCAGGGAACAATTCCTGCCCAAGATCCCAGCCAGCCCTGCCCTCTGGCACTGGCAGCCATGCCCTGGGTCCTGGCACTGCAGTTCCTGAGGAATTGTCCCTCTCTGGTTCCCTGCAGCCCCTCAGACCCTGGAAGGAGCTCTGAGGTCTCCCCACAAGCTTCTCCTCTCCAGGCTGAGCAGCTCCAGCTCTCCCAGCCTGGCTCCCCAGGGGAGGTGCTCCAGTCCCCTCAGCACCCCCGTGGCCTCCTCTGGTTGCACCAACAGTTCCATGTCCTCATGTTGGGGCACCAGAACTGTTCAAGCATTCCAGGCCTCAGGAGAGCAGAGTGGAGGGGGATAATCACCGACCTCACTGCTGTCATGAATGTATATCATATATTTAACTTATTTATTAATGCTTTGCATAGTAGTTGAATAATACTGAAATATTATATCTGTGATGTCTGAGCATGAACTATGGTCCAAATCCCTTTCAACCTCCCATAGAACTCTTCCACCAGAAAATTCCTGGGCTTTCCATAATCCTGAAAGTGATATGAATAAGACTGGTCAGCTCTGGCTGTTTTGTCAAGTACTTGCTCTTATATTCAAGCTGCAGCCCCTCCTAAAGCAATGATGCAGATATAGCCTGGCTATAACACAGTGACTACACCTTAAAGACCTATCTAAACATCTTCCATTTATTTTCTCTCAGGCTTCCACTATTGACTGGTTGCATTTTACCTTTCACAGGTAAAGTCAAAGTATTTTTGTAGTCTTTCTTCTTTACTCCCAATTTCAATGAAATTCAAGGCAAAGGGAAGGACTGTGACACAAAGAAATTAAAGCCCCAGTAAGATACTCTGAACAATATGAATTTCTGTGGTGGGCCCAGTTATTTGCTGTAGATACAAGAAAATTTTTAGGGAAGTGCCCTCTTCAAGTGTGTTACCCTCAGGTTTTCTGAAATACCAGCCCCTGTGTGCAACTGTATTGAGTGAAAACACCCAGCTTACAAATGGAATGCCTTGTCCATAAATATTAGTGTCATCTCCAAACTCTTTAATTTCACTCCCCATAAAACTTTATTAAAACTTGAAATTTGCCAAACTTATTTTAGCTCATTCAGTGCTTTTCCTTTCTGTGTTATGTCCATAATACAAACCCCTGTCTTCCACGTCAGCTTAGGAGCCAGGACGAAGGCTGTTCACCAAGTCAGACTTACATCCCATCTTTTATCTCTTTGAAAGGCAAAACCAAACAAACCACGTTTTTTTCCATCTTTAGAGAACTCACTTTTCTCTTTAATCAAGACAAGAATATGTGTCTAAAAAAAAATAAACCAAATTTAAGCAATACAAAAATGTAATTCTAACAGAATAAAAAATTTACTTGTAAATATTGCCTTAGCTGATTGTTTCCCTATGAGGTGAAACCCAGCACAATTTACAGTAGAGGTTACAAATAAATCTTTTAAAACAGAGTCAGAACTGCTGCTGGAAGCAGCACCATTGAATAGCAGCACTGCTACTGCAGGAGATAATTTTGTTCAGCCAATGTAATCTATTTCTAATGCAGACCTGAGAAAACACTATAAAAAACCTAAAAAAAAATTAAAACTCACAAAACTAACACCCTCCTCAATTCCCTAAAAAACAGGCTTAAAATATTTTTTAAAACCCTTTAAAGGTGTCCATTTTCTGCCCTCCATAATTATTTCTTCTTTTTCTTCTCTTCTCCACCCTTCTTCTTCAATAAATACTCAATTCCAATGCTCATCTTAAAGAACTGCCTGCTCTAGGTAATATGAGCATTACAAAGGAATGCATTTGCCCTGGACGTAGCAATAGCTACAAAAATACAACTTCAGGAACACAAATTTAGGAATCACTCATCTCAAAACACTGGAAGTCACCACACAGTACCCAGAAGCATCAAGCTATTGCAAATTTAGCCACTATGAAAAAGACACAGAAAGACAGAAACCAGATAAAGTGAGAGAAACAAAGGCAATGAGGCAGTGCAGGAGGGTCTGGTATTTATCATTTGCATTCTGCTGCTTTTATTGGAGGGCCTGGCCTGCTGTTGCACCTCTTCTCCCACTTATAAAAACAAACTGACATCATTTTATACCATTTCCACTCTTGCTTTCTTTTCTCAATGTTCTCCTCTCTCCCTTTAGCTCTCAGGACACTTTACCAGACATTCAGTATCCATCCAGCTGTGGCTGCCCCTGGATCATCCCTGGCAGTGTCCCAGGCCAGGCTGGACACTGGGGCTGGCAGCAGCCTGGGACAGTGGGAGGTGTCCCTGCCAGGGCAGGGGTGGCACTGGGGGGGCTTCAAGGGTCCCACCCAAACCATTCTGGGGTTCTGTGGTCTGCACCATTCAGGTATTTTTTCTTTGGGTTGTAGGTTGGCCCCTCATTTGGGGCTTCCCCACTCTGTGCTTGCTTTGCATGAGCAAAGAGGGTTCCAAGTGTGCCAGCACAAAGGGAAAAGCTGACTGAACTCTCTGCTGGGGTAGAACATGGCTGCCAAAGCAAGATTCATCTGTCTTTTGTTTATATTGCCAGACAGAATATTTGCTGGGAACAGAGGTAGGAGGAAGAAATGTTTTGCCAGTGATACAAGAATACAGCAATTTCTATTTTACTCTTCTATCTCTGTCTAATGAATATTCATCCCCAGAGGTTATATGATAGTTGGGTGAGTTTTCTTTTAGGGAAAAATCAAATCAAAAGACAATTCTGCAACTGTAAATATATTCCCACTGTGAATTGCATTCACCTTGCAATACTCAAGAGAAAGCATCTCATTTGTTCAATTAATCTGACCTTTATCAAGAGTCTGTACAGACAAAACACTCTCAGGAACGAAGTACTTGGAATCAGGGTGAGCAGCACTGGGGACCTGAGTAGGGCTGCACTAAATGATGTTTAAAGGATGGCCCTGCAGAGCTGCTCCTGATTTACAGGGGGTGCCCAGCTCTTGGCCAAACTGCTCCCCACAATCCTCCCAAAAGCAAGTGAGATGCCTCTAGGTACCAAGGAGAAGTGCTGAGGAAGCCCTCCCTGGGTTCCCAAAATCACATCTCTATGTGCAAAACACACTTAGGCCTCAGCATCAATTCTTAAATTCCCACTGAATGATCTAAAGCTGCTCAAGGCCAAAGCCTGGTGTCCACTCAGACAGAACAGCCCTGGCTGGGGAGCCAGGCTCAAAACTGTCTGAAAAATCTCCATGTTCTCTCAGAAACCCTTCTTGTGGTACAGGGGCTGGAATGTCAACATTGGGAGGGTTTTATCCCCTCCTAATAACAACCAAGGGGGGAAAGGTAAGGGCTGGGTGTGAAGGCTGGTGGCTTTCACAACAACAGAACTGGAGGGGGCTGGGTTGAGAAGGGTGAAATGAGAGCAGGTCTGAACATGGATGGATGGATGGGATGGATGGATGGATGGATGGATGGATGGAAGGAAGGAAGGAAGGAAGGAAGGAAGGAAGGAAGGAAGGAAGGAAGGAAGGAAGGAAGGAAGGAAGGAAGGAAGGAAGGAAGGATTAGTGGGCCATCACAAATTCAGAATTGCCTCAACCTGAAATCCAGCCCAAGGTGTGTCCTGAGAGCCACTGGTTACTCTAAGAATGGAGGGACCAGTCCTGAGAAAAGAAAAGGGCTGGGTGCTGATTTTGCTGTAAATGGCCCAACCTTGTGCTAACTTGGAACACCAGGTATTTTTTATTCAATTATTTTCAAGCCATTCTTATCTTTCCTCTCCCCCAGCACCACCACAACGCATTTTGCTGGTCTGCTCATGTGAAGGACCACAGACATCCACTTCAGCCACTAAAATATTCCCTTTCCATCTGAACACCCTCTTGTAATCTGAAAATTACTTAAAGTCCTAAGTTTGACTTTCATATAAACCCACCTGTCTAATGGCAAAGACAAAAAGGTTCAGTTTAATTAGACTGCTTTCCTTTTGGGCTGTTTTCTTAAAAAGAGAATCACTTTCAGTCATTCTTTACTGCTTTAGGAATATCAGTTTTCAGTACAAACCCATTTTGGGATATTATGAGTCCACAAAATCTGCTCACATCCATTGAGATGCAGACTTGGGAGTATCAGACCTTCCTTCCTCTCCTAGGCTGAAATTATCAATCTGAAAGCCAATTTTAAAAAGTGAAATTGGAAAATGAGAATTCCAATAGAAATTCAGATTTTTTTTTTCTTTTCCCTTCATTAATTCCTGGCTGCAGCCTGTGTAACTGATTGCAAAAAGAGAATGCCTGCTAGAGGAGCAGGCATGGGTTGGAATCAGGTGCCTGCATCTGGGAGAAAGCTATTAAGCAACAGGTCATGCTGCCTGCTTTTTGTGAGTTTATTGCCTCCCATTCAATCTTACATTGAATTTACTTTACCATAACCTGAGGCTGCTGGATTCTGCAGGATCAGCCCCTAACAGCAAGTGGATAAAAACTTGTGCAAATGCTGGCAGGGCCAGAGTTGCCAAGCCTACTTGGCTAGAGAGCCTAAATTGACTCACAAGTACTGCTGCTCCCAGCCAAAAATAAGCGTGAATTGCTTTACATTTCCCTTTCTCCATTTCTCACAGGCATTTACATTTATATCAACACATAATGAGTAGAGGAAACACAAAGACATTCAAGCAGAATCTTCTTTAAGCTTGTCAAAACCGCTTTTTCCTTCCTTTTTCCTCACATTAACATTAATTGGAGCTGGGCAAAACTCCTGGCATTAATAGCAGTAGAAGCAGAGCTGGTACATTAGATTTAATTAGCATCTAAACTAAAGATCCTACACCCCCTCGAGCCATTTCCATGCAGGAAACCCTTCCTCTCCAGCCAGCTGGGATGTGGCACAGGGCAGCTCTTCCCCATCAGCAGCAGAAAATTCCACCAAGAGGGGCAGGGATGGGCTAAGAAGGTCACACCAAGCCCACCTGGGGCAGCGGGGCAAGCATTGCCCTCCTTGTGAGAGCAGCTTCCCTGTGAATAAACCCAAAACATTCTTCAGAGATAATTGAAATCATGTTTACTGCATGGGCTCATAAATCTGAGATGTGGAGCTGCACAGACACCGCTCAATCCCAGCAACATCACCATAAATCAAAAGACCAGCAGCTTGAAAGCCTCTGATGCTTTTTAGAATAACCCAAAGACTTATTCTCAGCATTTGGCTTTTTCTGCTTTCCTTTATTTTTCTGCTTGTAGGATGTGTGTTGCCATCTATATTTAACAGCAAATGTAAAAGACAGCTTCGTAGATCAGAAAGACGAAAGTTTCTTCTTGTTCTTCTGTTCCCCTCAGCTCACTCTGGTGACTCCACCCCCTCCCTGGCTCTTGTTTTTCCCATCTCCATGCTGCTTCCTTTATCCTCCCTTCCTCAGTCCCTGCAGCTCCCTGGTGTTCCTCTTTCTCCTCTCTTTCAGTTCCATCTCGTCTCATTCCAGCCCTTGTGTTCTGATCTCCTATTTTCAAAAATACCAGACAAGAAGGTAACAGAAAAAGAAAAAAAAAAAAAAAAAATCGAAAGCTCTTGGAAAAGCTACTGTCCTGTAAATGACCTAGCTGGACATTGTGCAACTTTTATTTTAAGAATTTTTTAGGACAAATCCAAGCAGCTCTTCATTTTCTTCTAGCATGAAGGTTATTTTACTCTAAAAAATGTCCAAGGTACAAAGCATTTTTAACCTTTTCCAAGGACTATGGACATTTGTAGCTCTGCTGATGGAAGAAGATTGGTAAATTCGAAATAACACCTTGTATCAGTGATATATAACCTTTCCAGTTGCACTCTGCCCATTAGTCGCATCCTTTTTTTTGTACCTGGTGTAGAATTACAGGGCTGATTTTGACTCTGGGCCAAAACCAAACTGCTTTTCCCAGGTCACAGGTCAGGACAGAGCTCGGGCAAATAATCCCTTTAAACATGATTCTGGTTCCTTATGAATATCTTGGAAAAGAGGACAAAGTATCCCCCATAGAGGGTTTCAAATGCATGCAGAGCTCATGAGCAGGTTGTGCCTGCTGTGGAAATGTCACCTGTCTGTTAAGGGGTTTCCACTCCCACATCCAAGTGCCCAATTTGTGGATGCATTCATGGCAACTGGAGAGCAACCCTGCCTGGAAAACCTGCTTCAGCTTCTGCTGCACCCAGACCACATCTTTTAAAGCCATCTGAGTATAAAGTTTTAATGATTCTTTTTCAAGGGTGTTTAAAGGTATTTTTTAATGGTTCTTTCCAGGGATAAAAACATTGTCATTGTCACTGAGTAGCATCACACAAGTGTCAACCTCCACGGCCCCACTAAATCCCTGTGATCTAAGGAAAGCTGTATTTCCTATTCATTTTTGACTACCCCAAATAGCAGTGGTCAAGTCAGGCAAAAGGAGAGATAACAGAAGATCTGCTCAAAAAGAAATCAAAATATCCACAAACATGGAAGAAAAATCCTTTGTGCAAACCATAATGTGCATGGAATTGGAATTGTTCACCTGGAGAGGAGAAGCTTTGGGCTGAGCTCAGAGTGGCCTAGCAGGGCCTGAGGGAGCTGCAGGAAAGATGGAGAGAGACAATTGCCAAGGGCTGGAGGGACAGGACCCAGGGAATGGCTGCCAGTGCCAGAGGGCAGGGCTGGCTGGGATCTTGGGCAGGAATTGTTCCCTGGCAGGGTGGGCAGGCCCTGGCACAGGGTGCCCAGAGCAGCTGTGGCTGCCCCTGGATCCCTGGCAGTGCCCAAGGCCAGGCTGGACACTGGGGCTGGGAGCAGCCTGGGACAGTGGGAGGTGTCCCTGCCATGGCAGGGGTGGCACTGGGGGTGCTTTATGATCCCTTCCAGCCCAAACCATTCTGGATTCTCTGACATTGTATATATATTAGAATTTTAAAAGGTACAAAACAGAAATAAGCACCAAAACACATTCAGAGTATTTTAAAATGGACAGTGTAGGTTTCATAGGTGTATTGCAAAGAATGAGGCTTTGGGCTGCTTTTTCTTCACCATCCTGAAGCAAAGGTTGCTTTTTCCTGGGAGGGGCAGTGGGGAGAAACCCTGTTTAGGATCATCTCCAGCTGCAGAACTGGCACTACTCTCTGCTGCTCTTTGTGTCCTGTCAGCTCACTCTGACAGCTGATGGCTGGGATGAGGATGAACTGTAACACTGTCAGAAAACAGGGACTTGAGTTTGCACAGACTTCTGCCACTACTGAGCCTGATAAGATTAAAGCTGTTGTGGTTTTGTTGTGATGGGAGCTCTGTGACAGCGCTGCTCTGGCTCCAGGGCAGGGCTGTGTGAGCCTGGGCACGGTGGGGAAGGAGAGGAGGAGATGCTGGGTGCAGACACTGCTTTCCTACCCCACTCAGGAGCACTGCAGAGCTGGGGATATTGGGAATACAGTATTTCTTAAAGCATGGCATTAGAGCTGTGTGCTGTCCAGTGACATTTCAGAGTAGCCAGGTGAGTGGGGTGACCAGATAAGGAAAAGCAAGGTTAATGCAGAGCATATGTAAATGAGGCTGTACATTATCCTAGGGGATCACAGCATGAGAACATCTGAGCACTCTACAGAGGAAAGGACCTGTTGTCCCTGCACAGAGCCTGCAGTCAGTGTCAGCCTCAGGACAGCCAAATGCCACACACCCATGGACTCTGTCTGTCCTGCTCCTGGACATCCTGCAGGACCAGCTGGCTGCCATCCCATGGACACCCATCAATCCCTGCCTGCCTGGCACAGCCATGAACCCATCCCTGCCTGGCACAGCCATGAACCCATCCCTGCCTTGCACAGCCATGAACCCATCCCTGCCTGGCACAGTCATTAACCCATCCCTGCCTTGCACAGCCATGAACCCATCCCAGCCCTGCCTGGCACAGTCATTAACCCATCCCAGCCCTGCCTGGCACAGCCATGAACCCATCCCAGCCCTGCCTGCCTGGCACAGCCATGAACCCATCCCAGCCCTGCCTGGCACAGCCATGAACCCAGCCCTGCCTGGCACAGCCATGAACCCATCCCAGCCCTGCCTGCCTGGCACAGCCATGAACCCATCCCAGCCCTGCCTGGCACAGCCATGAACCCAGCCCTGCCTGGCACAGCCATGAACCCATCCCAGCCCTGCCTGCCTGGCACAGCCATGAACCCATCCCTGCCCTGCCTGGCACAGCCATGAACCCATCCCTGCCTGGCACAGTCATTAACCCAGCCCTGCAGAGCACAGCCATGAACCCATCCCTGCCTGGCACAGTCATTAACCCAGCCCTGCAGAGCACAGTCATTAACTCATCCCTGCCTGGCACAGTCATTAACCCAGCCCTGCCTGGCACAGTCATTAACTCATCCCTGCCTGGCACAGCCATGAACCTATCCCTGCCTGGCACAGTCATTAACCCAGCCCTGCCTGGCAGGGCCCATGAATCCCTGCCTGCATTCCCCAGTGCTGCCACAGCAGATCCATCAGTGTGGCACATCCCATCACAGCGACTGCACAGGCAGCACATGGGGAGAAACAGCCCTGCCTGAGCCCTGCTTCAGCTCTCACTGACAGTTACTCTTGTCTGTCCCCAAAGAACTACATCCAAACCCTGGGGAAATGACTATGAGGGCTTCAGAGGAGCCAACAATCTTGGCATAGATTCACGATTAAAGGTAATGCCAAATGTGAGGGCAGGTTCCTGGGCCCTGTAGGACTGGGCTGGTTCCTCTTGTGTAATGTTTCCCATTCCTTGAGTTAACCAGTATGATCTTTCACTGACTTATCTTCTTAAAAATGGAAAGAAATACAGGGCTGGAAGGGATTTCCTGAGTAACCAAGTGTAATCTCCTGCCACCCACAGGAGCAATAACATAGAAACCTTTAAATTCCCATTTAGTTTCTCAGGACAGGGACTGGTCCTTGTTTTGAGGAACACTCTGCAATTCAAAAATACACACAAATGCCAAAAAAGGCAGAGCTGATTAAAAAAACAGGGGGGAGATGAGTAATGCAGATGGCTTGGGCTGCCCACTCCAAACACATTCTGACCTATGCTGCTTGCTTATCTTCAAATCTCTTATCTCCCCCTTGGTGGCTAATGACCTGGAATAGAAAATTCTCACGTTCAGGCTCTAAGACAACAAGCAATCCTGCAGAGCACACTAGCAGCCGTGTCCCAGCTTGTCCTCTGGCACTGTCTGGGGCAGGCAGGAGGTTCTCTGGGCGTTGCTGTTGTTCCAAGTGACCCCGGGAGCAGCAGCCCCGCTCCAGGTGGGATCAGCTCCCGAGGGAAGGAGCATGAAGGAGACAGAGCTGTAGGGCTGACCTGAGCAAAGCATCCAGTCCAACAGCCCATGGGAGTGGTGAGGCTTCCTCTGGCACTTGGGGCTGATAATTAGCTGCTGAGCTTTATTGCACAGCTCAGCCACTAAAGCAGGGCCTCGGTGGCAGGCTGGGTAAAAGCCACCTCTCCCCAGCAGAGATATCAAAAACTGGGGCTGCTCTCAATATCAGAAATGGTGCTGCTGCTTGTAGCTGAGATATATGGGTTTGTTCCTACTTCTCTCAGGTTCTCCTCCTCCCAATGATTTATGTCAGGGGGTTTGTGGGGGCAGGAAACTGCTCCCTGTGACTGGGGATGTTCTAGATGTGACAACTCCTAACTCAGGACCATTCCCGTGTCATTTCTCTGCACAGCTGACAGAATTCTTTTTTCCTGGTTATTTATTTATTTATCAACTCCCAGTACTACATCAGTGCCCAAGAAAACCAGCTCTCCACTGAATCCATACAGGTACATTTTTTGCTTGACAAATGGCCTGCAGTTGTTAGAAAAGCACGTGGGTTTTTAAAGCATTGAGAAACGAACTCTGCCTAAGTGCAGTAAAACCCCCAGATTTCTCTGTGTTGATTTTTCCCTCTTTAGTGTCTGCTCAGAGAACATCCTCCATGCCACGCCACGCTCTGCAGATGTGATATATGATTACACAGCTGTAACTAAGAAATGATACATGAAATAAAAATCCTTCAGCAGTGCAGGGTTGGGAATACAGAGGCTGTGAGTACCAGGAGCTGCTGCTGTGGCACTTGGAAATGAGGCATGAGCCAGGGCACTGCAGCAAGGATCCAAACACCAACTGTATTAAAAACCTTTCAGGTTGGTTTTTTTGTTTTTTTTTTTAATTTTAATGTACAAATGCTCTCTTTTATGTGCTTTATGCACTGTGAGATAAGGCTACAGCAGCGAGTCCTTTGGGATCTGTGTCCAGCCTGGGAGGGTGGGATGCTCCCAGCCCTGTAAAGAGCCCAGAGCTGGAGGCTCTGCCAGCAGAGCCCCTCTGGACTGTACTGGCATGTTTGCCCCCTCTGGATTGCAGTGATATTTTTCCCCCTCTGGACTGTACTGGCATTTTTCCCATTTGCAGAAGTAAATTGGTGACACTGCTTTACACGTCTCTAGAACAAGCTTAAAATATGGTGCAATAAGAAATGAATGTCCCTGGGACTGCCACCATGTTTTCCAACTTCAGCTGTTAGGAAATAAAAAGGGGACAAAAGACCCCAACCCCTCCCAGTCTCCATCTTCCCAAAGACTGAACAGAATCCAGCAGAGCAGAGCTTGCTCTTGAGGCAGCAAAATAACAGCAACAGCATTAACAGCAGCCAACTTGTTTCTCCCAGCCACAGCAAAGAAAATATTGAGCTTCTAAAATTTTTCATCAGGCTTTAGTTGGAGTAATCAGATGAGACGTAATTGAAGCTGCCTATGGAAGTTTGGATTTCCTTGACAAGCTCCCTAAAAGTTGCTCTTCTGAGACTCACAGACCTTCTCCTGCAGTGTCAGCAAAACACTGCCCAGATTCTGTTGGTAAAATTCACCTTCCTTTGCTTCATCTCCGTGGTTCTTTTAACAAATGCAGCAGCAATTCCTGTCTCCAGCTTTGGTTTATGCAGAGGAAACTTCTCCTTGCTTCTGTACACAGACAACACCTGTGGATGCAGTGAAATACTTTCATTTCTGGGAAACAAACTGATCTTCCTGCCCCAGACCCCAAATGCCTCCCACAGACCCCAAATGTCAAAGCCTTGCCCTTCCACCACCCTCTGTGCAGCCAGCAGCTCCTGGACCTGTCCCAGGAGCCCTGTGAGGTGGCACATATTGGAGTCAAGCTGGGCCAGGAAGCTCCAGGTGAGGAGCAGGGTCAGGGATGCCCTGGGCCAGGGGCTGTGGGGCAGGGAAGGACTGGCAGTGCCCCAAAGGCTACAACAGGGAGTGTTCTCCATGGCAGCAAAGGACAAAAATGCTAAAAACAAGCATTTCCTAACAAGAACAGAGTTTCATCTTGATTTTCATCTTCTATCAGCATTTTTAATGGATGCTATTCTAAAGTATAAACAAACATAATAATTATTAGCAAATGCTTGCTGTATAGACAAGAAATTCCTTTTTCTCTAAGGGGGGCTGGAAGGGGATAAGCAAATCCACAGTGCTGCTGCACAGCCTTTATGTCTGGTGCAAACAGCTGGAAGTTCAGCTGTGATCAAAATTACCAAACTTCATCAACAGCTGGTTTTGTCAGTGAAAAGTGTGCCTGATTGTTCACCAAAACACTGGCATGGCAGCCAGCACTGCAGAGGATGCTGAAGAAGGGTGGAATCGGGCCCAAACCAGATTCTCTAATGATCAGTTGTGCACTGCATCCCATCCCAGCCCCTCTCCCGTTCCTGCTGGCAGGGCACAGGACAGGCTGCTCACCCTTCTGCAGCCAGATGGGATCAGGGGCTACAGTGCCAGTGGTGCTGTCATCAGTGCTTCAACAAAAGCTTCCCAGGGTACTACTGATGACCAAGGCAAAGGCCGGCATCACATGTCCTGGCAGCAGCTCTGGGCTGGGGCTGCTGCAGGAGCAGCCCAGCAGGGCGTGGTGCAAATTGGGCGCAGCACAGAGCCAGGGAATTCCCACAGTGAGCTCTGCCATCCTGCCCTGATGCTTCCCCCAGACCACAGAGGGCAGAAAAAGCTGCCAGGTACTTCAGCAGACTTGAACACGTGCCAACTTCTTCTGCCTGCTGACTGGCGGGGGAAGAACGCGACACAATTTTAGTGCTTTTGTCTTCTGCTAATGGCATTTTCTGAGCTCTCATGTAGCTCAGCAAATGGCCCTGATTGTCTCTGCTTTCTTCATAAAAGATCTAGTAATTCAAAATCAAAGTAGCCAATTCTGATTCTGTGTGTGATATGAAGGGAGTTTGGCTAAACCTTTGCTTTACAGAGAAACCTCTGGTCTCTTTTTATTCTTGTGCCTCAGTAGCTGCAAGTCCTCTTGGCTATTCTCTTTCAGTTTCTGTGAAAGGTTTATATCTTCTTTCTCTGAACTCCACCTGAATTCCTCACATGCCCTTGCTCTCCCTGTAAAGCACAGACCGTGCAGTGGCACCATGTGGAATACATTTCTAATTTTGCCTTCAGATGAATTCTGCTAAGCTGATGAGAACTTCTTAGACACCGGCAGCTTCCACTGACGTCAACTGCAATTGCAAGTTTGCAGTCAATTTAGTCCACTGCAACTAAAAGCACCCCTGGGCCACTGATCTCTAACCCTCCTCCCTCACTGTCTTCCCTCTGGAATTACACAGAGCACCCTGGCTCAGGGCACACGAACCCCACATGCTGATGCCAGTCCCACCTGTCCATCGGCAAATTTGGGGGTTTAAACGCCTGCCCACTGCAAACATTATCATGACAAATTGTAAACATTACCAAAAGACCAGTCAGTGTTATTTCATTATTTTGATATCAATTAGAATTAGCCTTTGAATTGGGATGAGTTATGCAATAATAGCCATTAGTGACTCCACTAGGAAGCTGTTGTTGCATCCCAATTCCTCAGAAGCTCTAATCCAGTGCAGATAGAGCCAGGGAATAGAGGGCAGCCCGGCAGCCTGAGGGAACACCAAATCATCATCCACGGGTGGGCACCTATGGTTAGGGACAGCAGCTTGGGGTGTGGGACATCAAACACTGAAACTCCACTTTCACCAGGATGCACACAACTGAAAAGTCCCAAAGGAAACAACCCATGAAAATCAAGAGAAGGATCAAGGATTCTGTGCAGAAAATGTGACCTTTTAATTCCCTGAGAAAGCTGTGCAATGTACAATATATGGGCTGCATAAAGAACCACGAGGGCACTCACAATCCACAAACTGCACAGCAAACATGATGCCACTGAGAGGAGAAGGAAAGTGATACTTCACTAGGAGATTCCAACAGAAATAGAATAAAATATATTTGTAATGAAACTTCACAAAACTGCTCAGCATTAAGACCAAAAACTGCCATTCAGTGGGGCAGCGATAAAGACCCACAAAGCAGAGAACTAATTCCAGCTGTGCATGGGGTTTGGAGCAGGCTCTGGGAGCATGGATGAGTGTCAGCCTCAGAGGAGAAACCCCAAAGTGGTGACGGGAGCTGAGGCTTAAGATCTCTCACTATTGTCCATTTTAGCTGGCAAAGGGTTTCATGCTTCATTTCAGTCATTATTTAAACATTGTTATTTCTGCAAACATGCCTCACTGAGATAAGGTTCCATGCTGTACCACATCAAAATGCAGATTGGTGCCGAGCATCAGGAGGAGCCTTTATTGAGGTAACTGTTTATTAAGCCGGGGAGGAATTGAAATTGCAAATTCTTAAAGAAAGGGAGGCAGAGGGAGAGATATGTTACGTTCCCTTTAATCATGGGATTTGCACAACATCAGTACAGTTATGATCTAAATAAAGTTTCTGGAGTCATCAGGATATTATACTGTAGCTGCTTCATTTAATCTAATGGTTTCCATTTAGGTAATTTTCATGCATTTTAATGTATTTAATGATCACCTTCCCTTGACTGATTTACAGTCTCTGAAACTATATTGTACTTTATCTGCAAGATTTGGGATTCCAGACAATGATATGCAGAGAAGGACCTGGAAAGTTGAGTGAAGATGCTACTTTGCATTTTAAATTCCCATTAATCATGCTATTTTACTAATGTAGAAGAGCCTGAATATAATTTCAACCTGTAGAAAAACAATACTCAAGAGACTTCTGGAGAATGAACTTGACCTAGATTTTGGATTATTTCACTCTAACAGAAACTGATAACATTTCAGACACTGACAGCACGGGAAGGTGAGCAGGAATCCCATTTCTATATTTGATATTTGACAAGTATGACCCCGTGCTGAGCTCCCCCCAGGGCTGAAGAGAAGCCTGTTCTGTGAGTGCCTTTGGGGCAGCTGCTGAGGGAGCAGGTTCTAGGTGTGCCAAGCAGCAGCACTGGCAGCACAAACACATCCCTGCCACGCAGGGACCCCTCAGGGGGCTCAGAGAGGAGGAGGAGGAGGAGGAGGAGGAGGAGGAGCCCTCCTCAGCAGAGATCCCCCCTCTTCCAGGGGGAGTCCTGCACCCCTGGCCTGGCAGGGTCCCCAGCACAGCCCCAGGGCTGCTCTCACTCTCACAGAGCAGAGAGGGAGCAGCACTGCAGCAGACACCTCCATCAAAACCGGGAGCTGCTCCAACTGCATGTGCAAATGAGGTGATGAGGAATGCAAAGGACTAATTGCATAATTCACCTGCTCTGTGCAGTGCCCTGTTTGCTGTTGGGCAGGGGGAAGGACTGTGTGTGCAAGTCAGACACAGCTGCAGGCAGCCCTGACACGAGGCCTCAGAGGGAGAATTGCAGGGCTATGGAGTGTGGCTTTGTTTCCTGCATTGAAATACAACCCTGGCTTTGAATATGATGTCATTTCCCAGGTATTGGAAAAAGAAGTAGTGCAGTGAAGGGAAGGATGCAAGCAAGTACAGGATACACATTTCATACACACACTTCAGGAAAGGAAAAAAAAATAATTAGCTGAAATGATGAATGGGGAAAAGCAAGAAAACAACACCATATTTGAATGTTGAGATAGATTTAGCTAGTAACAGATAATGAGATTGTGAAATTCACACTATAAAATGAATGATAATTAGAAAACTCAAAATGTCTTGGAGAAGTTTTACAGTACAAATAACTCTACTAGTCTGTAGTTCACTGTGGGACTACAGATCTGAACAACAGAGAGCTCAGATCTCAACTGCTCTTCCCCTGTGGAGCCAGGCTGGGAGAGCTGGGGCTGCTCAGCCTGGAGAGGAGAAGCTTGTGGGGAGACCCCAGAGCTCCTTCCAGGGTCTGAGGGGCTGCAGGGAAACCAGAGAGGGACAATTCCTCAGGAACTGCAGTGCCAGGGCACAGGGAATGGCTGCCAGTGCCAGAGGGCAGGGCTGGCTGGGATCTTGGGCAGGAATTGTTCCCTGGCAGGGTGGGCAGGCCCTGGCACAGGGTGCCCAGAGCAGCTGTGGCTGCCCCTGGATCCCTGGCAGTGCCCAAGGCCAGGCTGGACACTGGGGCTGGGAGCAGCCTGGGATAGTGGGAGGTGTCCTTGGCAGGGGTGGCACTGGAGGGGCTTTGAGGTCCCTCCCAACCCTTAACATTCTGTGTTTCTGTGATTTAGGGGACCAAGAGTATAAGAAAAACAGTTGTCTGTCATCTGTGTAACAAATGTACAGTCAAAGGTTTTCTGGTTTGTTGTTTTTTGGGGGGTGGTTTTTTGATTTTAGTTTTTTGGGGGGGGCTTTTTGTAGGGGTTGTTGGTTTGGGATTTTTTTTGGCAGGTTGCACACTTGAATTTAAATGCAGGTTGTGCTTTTAGATTTATGAAAAGGACTTAGATTTAACAGTAACTGAAACTATTTTAAAACATTGAATTCAAGGAGAGTCCTTCTAGATGCTGTCTCCACTGCTTGTTCAGGCATTGCAGTAATTTCTAAAATTTCCTCTCTTTTTTCTTAACCTTTCAGGATTTATAGTTCCTGTATGAGAAACTTTGGTTGTTTTAAGTCTGGCTAATCATACAGCATGTATGTGCCACAAATATTTACAGCACTCTAAGAATAAAAACAAAACCAGTTCAAGGCACGTCCAAAGTTCATGGTGAGGTTTTGATTATAACTGGAAATGCCCAGTCTGGGCTGTTTCTGGACTATCAGTAATAAAATAGCTTCCTTGTTGAAACAACAAAAGTGTTTCTGTTTTCTTCTGGTTCTGATGACATCCAGCCCCTGACAGCAACAGTAGCTACAACACGTTCATGTTTTCATCTCATGTCATTCACATCAGGGACTTCAAATGAATGAAAAGCAAAAGTGGTTTATGTTTTTCCTTAGGTCCAAGCCTAACACCAGACTGCACCAAGGAAGGCTCAGGGTGGAATCAGCAGGAATTTCCCCATGGAAAGGGTGCTCAGGCACTGGAACTGCCCAGGGAGGTTTGCAGTGCCCATCCCTGCAGGTGTCCCAGGAAGGGCTGGAGGTGGCACTCAGAGCTCTGGGGACAGGGTGGGGATGGGGCACAGCTGGGACTGGATGGGCTGGGAGGCTTCTCCATCCTCAGTGACCCTGGGATTCCCTGCTCAGCACAGAGAGGACACCAGAAGTCAGATTCTCCTGCTGTCCCCTCTAGCAAGCTCCCAGCAGGCAAATTAATTAAAGCACAGCACAGGCAACACCCTCAGACATCTGAACTGGCAGAGGGGGAGAGCAGGGAGGGCAGAGACCTGCTGACTGCTGCACAGGCCCTTGAACAGGCAGCAGCAGCCACCTGTGCCACATCCTGGTGACAAGGCAGCAGCAGCCAGGGGCAGGGCACCACAGCTCCCTGTTCTGTCTCCAGTGAAACACAATCCCAGCACATCTCTCCAGAAGCTTTGATAATTCCTTTCCTGCCCGGAGATTTTTATTCATGTATTCGCTTTGGAAACTTTGTAAACACAACCCAAATGGATTTGATTTATTTTTATCTTCCCTGTGATATGACATAACATTGATAAGATAATGCTGGGTGATGAGTTCTTGGGTAAGCACACCTACTGGTAAATTAGTGACAAAATCAGATATAACATCTTGGGTGAAAACAAGCTTAATTTTCCAGTAAATAATTCAACTCACTATTACTCACAGGACTGGTTAGATTGAAAAATTTGGTTTGTCACCAGAACAGATTTATTCTGAGTTTATGAATTCCTAATAAGGCTGCTTTTCATAATGATGAATGATAATTATCTTTTTGAAGTCTAATCATTTACCTGAGTATTCCTATCTGTGAGATACCACGGGTAGGTAAGAACCCTTCCTGCAGGGAAAGTCTCTTAACTGGCTGCAGCAGCACAGCAGTTACTCTTGGAAATATTAAAATAACTTTAAACACTCAGAAGTGTTAAACAGGATGGACAAGATCCCTTCAGAACCTGAATCCTACAAACAATAACAGAGGAGGGAAGAGAGGCAGCTCCGAGCTCAGCTCTGGGCCAGGGACAGCACCCAGGGAGCAGCTGGAGCTGGGCCAGGGCAGGCTCAGGCTGCAGAGCAGGGACAGGTTCTGCTTCCCCCAGAGGGTGCTGGCACTGCCCAGGCTCCCCAGGGAATGGGCACGGCCCCGGGGCTGCCAGAGCTCCAGGAGCCTTTGGGCAGCACTGCCAGGGGTGCCCAGGGGGGATTGCTGGGGGTCTGGGCAGGGACAGGAGCTGCATCCCTGATCCCTGGGGGTCCCTCCCAGCTCAGGAGGTTCTCTGACTTTCCAATAGAAACCCCAGAATAGTTCCCTTTGGATAAATCTGCAGGGGGGTGGAATCCACACTTGCCTGCTCAGGAGAGGAATCCCTGTGAGCAGCTCTCCCAAGAATTCATCTCATTCCTGCACCTCCTCTGTCAGCCCCAGATAACCTAAAACTGCAGAAACAGGGGAAAGAGCCCACACTTCGAAGCTTCCCTTTAGTTCCCACCAAACCCATCACTTCTGCTCACAGTCACAGCAAAGCTGCTCTCAGTCAGGAACAACAACAACAAAAAGAAACAATTCAAAATTAATTTATCACCTGTTTAATTCCTTGCATTCAGACATCCATCTCTTCCAGACAGACATGATAATGTGATTAGTACAAATGATCCTGGGCTAGTTATAGGGCATTTAGGAATACAGGCAGTATTTATTTCACAGAGTGCAATGGATCTTTCTGCTTTTGTTATCCCCAAGCAGGGCTGTTTTGGTTGCAAAAATATCTCAAAAATGTGCTCTACAGCCTTCCCCTCCTTTCAAAAGACAAGAAAATTTCTTCTTTTTTTCCTTTTTTTTTTTTTTTTTTTTTCTTTTGGCATGTGACAGCACATTTTGCTGTAGGAAACAGAGGTATGTTTTAATAGTGAAACAAGAGATGTACTCACATGGAATAAATCACGGTTTCAGTGGTTTTCTTTGTTCTCAGTCTCTGAAAGACCTGGAGAACTATTTGATCTCTGCACTTCCACAAGTATTGCAATAGTTGTTTTTTTTTCTTGTTGTTGTTGCTTTTTTTAAATTTCTTCTTTCAAAAACTGCAGAAGAGCTGGAACTCAGAGATGTCTGATTTAAGGTGGCTAATTTTTAAAAGCAGCACTCTTGTACTCACAGTGGGAGCCCCCTGAGTGACTGTTCCAGAATAACAACAGGAGGACACACTTGTGCCTTTCCAAGATCAATTCTATGATTTTTAATCACACTTTTTCCTTATTTTAACTGTGATGTGCTGGAGTTCACAGTTTGTATCCCTCAACCCCCCACTGACACTGCTGATGGTGGAGCATCAGGACTTACACCCCGAGCGATCCGGTGGGATCAGACTATAAATAGATGTGGCCAAAGGATTCAGATAAAATATTTATCCAATCTGTGTGAGAACGAAACTGAATGATTATGTTTAGGCCATCAAAAATCTATGGGTAAGCTGTTTAGTAGAGGAATGTTTAAAAAGACCAATTCCTTACAAAAGTGCAAAAAAGAAGAAGATGCCCTTCCTGCCTAAGACCTGATCAGGTTGGATGCTCTTGGGCATTTTACCTCTTTGAAAACTGGGTTTATCTTCAGAGTGGCTTCTTTCTCAAGTAAAAAAATCTCTCAGAATGGCAGAGTTTTAATTTTCCTCTTAACTGACTAATGAATGTCAGAGATGTGTGAGATTGCCTGAGCATATTTCAGAGACAAAAGAAGGAACTGTTGCTGTTTTTTGCAACACAATGTGACTGCATCTGTGAGACTTGCAAAAGGAACAAGCACTTGCTTTTCACTACCAAACTCAAATGAGTCATGCCTACTTTAATATAAAATTTAATGTCAATGATGTGATCAAGTTTTGGAGCATAGGCTGAGCTGGATGCAAATTGATTTAAGAGACACCAAGACCAGAATATCTCCTTTGGAAATATTTTCAACAAGGAGAACAGAGGGATTATGTTCCCTTCCTTGCACTTCAAAAATGTTACCAGTGGCTTAGCTGATTTAACAAATGCTGCTTTACTGAGACACCACTTCAACACTTGTTGCCGCTAAGGTCATACATGTTCTGTGTGTTACTGCTCAGGAGTCCAGCCCAACAGGATTCCTCCACTTCAATGAAGTGCTCACATGTCTTTCTGTTTTCCCTTTCTGTGCTGTTCTCAGCCATGGGAGACCCAAGGTACCTGATGATCCCTGCTGAGCATTTTGTGGGGGGGAAAAACCAGCTACAGTATGAACTACATCCTCATGTTAATACAACTCAGGGAGGGGGAAAACCCAAAGCATAGCAAACCAAGCCCTAGGAGAGATGTGAATGGCACCAATTCAGTCAGATACAAGGTCACACTCTGGGTCACACAGCTCTGTGTGTCAGCTCTGTGGTCATTGTCACAAATGTGGTCACATCATGGAACCTCCACCTCACTCTGCACCATGGGTGAACCAAGGTGAAATCCAAAGCAGGAAGAATTCCTCCTGTCTGGTTTTCCACCATGGAAATCACACCTTTCCCATGTTCAGCAGCTACACAGGAGAGTTTCCACAAGTATTGGCCTGGAAATGAGAGGGTGAGCCTGAGCCTCTGGCAGACTCAGAGGAAAAGTCCCCCTCAGATGAAAAGCTCTGTCCTTGACCTCAGAATGGTCTGGACCAGGCCCAGGTAGTAAAGAAATGGAGAGTGGCAAAACCCATGGCACAATAAACTCAGCACAAATTCCTGCCACAGACTGCTCAGTTCTGACTCCTCTTTGAAAACAAAAAAAAGTTTGCTGTCTTTCCACTTCTCTAGTATGGAAAAGGCTGAGTAGGGCCCTCAAAGGCTCTCAGAACGTCCTCACTCCTCAGATTTCACAGTCTGGCAGGAAGGAACATTACAGCAAAAACAGCCTTGCAGTAAGATGTGCTAACCAGCCAGCCATATGCTAGATTTGCTCTTTTCTATTTCTCCCTCTCTCAAATATTACTTTTAAAAGATTAAGCATATAGCACCTTTTAAAGTTCAGTGAGTGCCCAGACATCCTGTTAAATATCTTTCTCAAGATTGTTCTAGAAATCCCCATTTCATATGGCTTCATTTTGAAAAGCACCCTCCCCATATCCTGAGTAATTGAAAGCATCCCTTCACACCTTGCTTTTCAGAAATAAACACTCCACTCAGCTTCAGCTTTTTAACTCATCTTTCCCAGGAGCTAAATTTTTATAACAAGCAGGAGTTTCCTTTTACGGAAGATCATTTGTCAGAACTGAATGATAGTCTGCAAAAGAGGTAATAAAACTGAATAATTAAACCAGAAAAATATAATCTCTCTCCAAATTTCAGAAGGACAAAAGAAGAAGTAGCACTTCTAGCACTACTAAAACAGTGCTTTATTTTGAGGGGTCAAATTGCTTTCCTGTCTGAGCCCCTGGGTGCCTTCTTACCCATTTCAGCATCACTCCCCTAACAAACTGTCCCCCTCTGATTGCACCAAGGACACACAGGCAGAATCAATGCCTCCAGAGACCCTCAGAAACTGGCAATGGCACAATTCTGCTATTTTATTCAGAATTGACAAGGGCTTGGGCCCTCTTGCCCAAAGCCACTGTGCTGAACAGTGTTATCATACAGAGCTCTGAGAGAGCTCTTTAATCTCATCTTCCTGAGAGGCAAAGGCACAGGTTACTGCACTACACTGCTGACCTTTCTGAAAATCCAGGCTGGCTCTGCCCCTGCTTCATCCCTTTTCCCTTTCACTTCTCCGAAGCCCTCACTCAGTTCTAGGCCTGCCCTGATTTTATGTTTATTGCCTCATTGCTTCATATTGATCCCAGTGTTCTCCCCTGCTCCCTGCCGAGCAGGGAGGAGCACAGGGACACCTGGTGTAACACAGGGCTCTGCTTGCACACGGATGCTGTGGAAAGCAGCCTGGCCCTCAGCCAGCACAGCTCTGAGCATTTGCAGCAAATGGGATGTGGACCTGAGTGATCTCAGAGCTCTTTAACTGAGGTTAAAGAGTTTTTAGCAGGATGAAGCCAGGACACCCTGGCTTAAACAATCCTTGAGCTGCTGGAAAAGCCCTCCTGACAGAGGATGGGTGCAGCTGTCTGCAGGCAGCACATGCTCAGGAGGAGGCTCCAGTGGCTCTCTCTGTGTTCCTGTGAAGCCAATTAATTTATAATTACAAATAGACCAACCACAGCCTTGGACTCATGGAATGGTTTGGGCTGGAAAGGACCTTAAAAATCATCTCATTCCACTCCTGCCATGGCAGGGACACCTCCCACTGTCCCAGGCTGCTCCCAGCCCCAGTGTCCAACCTGGCCTTGGGCACTGCCAGGGATCCAGGGGCAGCCACAGCTGCTCTGGGCACCCTGTGCCAGGGCCTGCCCACCCTGCCAGGGAACAATTCCTGCCCAAGATCCCAGCCAGCCCTGTCCTCTGGCACTGGCAGCCATTCCCTGGGTCCTGGCCCTCCAGCCCTTGGCAATTGTCTCTCTCCATCTTTCCTGCAGCTCCCTCAGGCCCTGCAAGGCCACCCTGAGCTCAGCCCAAAGCTTCTCCTCTCCAGGTGAGCAATCCCAGCTGTGCCAGCCTTTCCTCCCAGCAGAGCTGCTCCATCCCTCTGCTCATCCTAGAGCCCCTCTGGGCTCTCTCCAGCAGCTGCAGGTCCTTGCTGTGCTGGCCCAGGGCTGGGGCAGCTCTGCAGGTGGGGTCTCACCTGAGGGGCAGAGGGGCAGAATCCCCCTCCCCTGCTGCCCACGCTGGGCTCAGCCCAGGGCAGGGGGGTTTGGGGTCCCAGTGCCCACAGCCGGGGCAGGGCCAGCTCTGCCCCACAGCTCCCACAGGGCCTTCTCCCAGGGCTGCTCCCAATCCCCTCCCCACCCAGCCTCCAGGTGTGCCCAGGACTGCCCCAAATGCCTTTTTTTACCCAGTTGCTTGCAGTGCTTTGTTCTGGAAGTTTTCCTTACTGCAAAGGCACTTTTGTGGAAAATTTGTTGTTCTTGTAGGGTATTAGTTAAAGGTTTGTTGTCACTACTGCTCTTCTCAACATTCCTTGAGCAAGGGAAGCCCCAAAATAACTGCTCTGTGACTCTGTGGGTGTAAAGAACCTGCTGGAGCCCTTCCTTGTAACCTTGACACTGACTTTCTGAAAAGTGTGGCTCCATGGAAATCATTTCTCCAAGAGCTGGAGCACCAGTGGGGTCTGGGATGCACCACTGTGCTCCTCCTCGTTCTGCTCTTCATTAGGCAGGGACCAATTACAAACCAAATAAACTCTTTACAGTAATGCCTTAAACCATCAAAAGGTCTGCCTTGCTTTTGGGTAAATCAGGTTGCAATAACAAAGGCGGAGACATTCACAGGCAGGCTCCAGGCTCCCAGACACCAGGATAATTGAAATATCTCACTACTAATTAACAAGTTAAATTACTTTTCTGCAAGGTGACCTAATAATGCGATCTGTCAAGACAGCAATAGGTGCCATCCCAACCTCTCCTCCCAAATCCAAGCTGGGAAGACCACTGCCACGTATCCTTGAACCTCTTCTCTTGTTCACTCTTCCCTTCTTTGTCTAAACTGACATACCAACAGACAGGAAAAATGGTTTAAATGATGCCCAAGAGCAAAATTCTGGCTAACATTTAATTAAAATCACAGTTTATCATAGTGCATCATCGAGGTGCATGGTACCCTTAAATGTAAAGGTTACTGTGCTAGATGGATTTAGGGTTTAGAGTAAATGTGAATGTAGAGAAGGCATGACTTAAAGATAAAAGCACTGTAGAATCCATACATTGTCTGAATGAGAATTCTGAAGGAATACCCCAAGCTCAGAAACCTGCAGCACCGTTCCCACATGCAGGCTGGAATAATGACAAGGATGGAATGCAAAGAAAGGGAAAACTAATCTTAAATCTGGGCCAGATTTGGGGGTTGTCTTCATCTTTTTGAACACATGATTCCTTTCAAATAGGATATCTAATTTGCAGCAATGAAAGCTGCCCTCAGAAACTGAGAGGAATAACTGAACAGATTGATGAAGAGCATCAAAAATACTCAAAGCAATCCCAGGAGTCTGCTAGACATCCAATAATTTGTGGTGCTGCTGGAAGCATATATTAACATAACAAAGTACATGCACACATTGATCCCCTCTAATTTTCAGAGAGGCAACCTCTTTGTATTGCAGTTCAGAACACCTTGAACTCCACATATTCTTTGTTATTTCAGAATATTAACCATGTCTATTTTTAAAATGTGTCAATTCAGTTCCTAAATATAAATGAACAGGAGATTCAGGCTCTCAGTCTTAATAAAACACTTATCCAAAATGATCACACTGTCAGATGGGCAGGAACAGCAGCAGCAGCAGTTATAACCATAATGATATTCTGAGGTTTGTTTGCTCTGCTACCATTTATTTTTATTTTCCCTTCTGCAGATACCAGAGTTTTGACCGAAAGGTGCAGCAGATTTATACCACATCAGTAATGTTCTTGGTATACACCTCCCTAACATATTTTAATGACTTAGAGTGAATCATAAGAAGTACAATGAATTCTCCATAAGAGAGCTCTATTTATGAGTCTGTTTTCAATACAGAGCATAAAGGGATTTGTCAAGAAACAGTTGCAGTATCAGTGGTGCAGAAAAACTGCAGAGTATCTGCTGAGTTCAGGGTACAGCTCTGATTTTTCACCACATTGGCTACCACCCTCCCAAACCTTCCTTCCCCCCACTGCTGCCACTGTTCTAATCTGCAAAAAGTGAGAGCTGGGTACATGAGCTTGGTAACCTATTTAACAAGTCTTAAAGCTGCCCTATCAGAACCTAAGTGCTAAAGGGTTTTTTGAAAGTTTCTGTGAAGTCTAGAGGCAGATTAGACCATCTGATAGAGGTTTAGATCACAGTACACAGGCAACATCTGTGTTTCAATCTGCACAACACTAATGGGAAAAATTTGACATATTTCATTGTAGAATTCCCTGGACAAACCAGAAGATCCAGCTAAATAAAGATTTAAATCCACTCAGAGCATTCTCAGCATACTGATGCCACAGGCATTTGAAAGGGGAGAGGCAGGAAAAGAAAAATCATATTGAACTCTTAAAATCTAGGAGCCTATTAATTCATGTCTGTAGTAAATCCAGACTCTGGTTCACAATACACATATGTTAACCAAGATTTTGAGTGTTACTGACAGGTCTTGAAACAAATCTGCTCCCCACAAACAAGTAAAACTGATTACTGTTGGTAGCAGCACAGACAGCAGTGCATTCCTTTATTAGCTGAGTGAAGCAATATTCCTTCAGAGCGTGTTTACAATTGTCTGGTGAGGCTGAGCCTCCTCCTCTCCATCCCAATGCAGGCACACAGCAGCAGCACTGCCACCACCCCTGTGTGCACAGACTGCCTTCACTCCTCCCAGCACCAAGTGCTGCTGACACCACCCACCCCTTGTGCCTCCCCAGCTCGGGGCAGGGCTGTGTGACAAACACCAAAGCACCCTGGCTGCTTTCCTTCCATCTGGGCTCATTAATCCAGGGTTGAATTGCTTTGTGTGCTAACCCCTCACAGACAGTCCAGCCTTTTGAAAAGACACAACATTTGAATCTCATCTGACAGATGATCTTACTGCAATCTGCAGGACAGTGGAGAAAAACTCATGGAATCTCAAAGAAGGTTTTTTGAGGTACCAGTAAGGGTCCATCTGAGGTGGGAAGAGCAATCTGATTTCTTTGCAGGGAAGCTGACTGGTTTTCTGTGTTTCAGCCTGAGAACTGTTGGATGAAGCAGACAACAAAAGTAATGAATGAGAAAAGTATACACAGGGAAGGACTGAAATTTAATTTGTCAGCGTGGACAAGAGAGGAGCCACAGTGCAGACACACGAAAAGCACCAGCAGAGATTGCAAGAGACAGGAAAGCAGGTAGCATAATCCTGAAGGTAATAACAGATTGTGGAATAAAGACAAATGTCTTGAGGGCTTGAAACAATAAAGTAATTCTTGAGGACATTTTATAATGCTACAAAACTTATCATAAGAAAAAATACAGACACCATAAAGGCAAGAGAAATTGTAATGGAGCAGATAAAGATGAGACAACATAAAGATCAAAGAACATGAATGCTTCAAGCAAGAGACAGTAATGTCAAAGACCTTCCAAGCTCTGAATAAGTAAGAAAAAAAGTTGAAGCTTGTCTCTGAACTGACCTGTGCTCCTCTGAACACTACTATTTTTCACTGGATGGGTTTACAGCTGTAGGAAATTGAATTGCAAGACAACTCCTACAATTTCCTACAGATTTAAGGTATGAGCAGTCAAAGCCACTCAAAAGCACCCAAAAATCCACAACTACAGGAGGATGCAGGATGACTCAAAAGGAGCATCTCTCAGGCAGATAAATCAGCTGGTACAAAGTGCCCAACGCTGACACACAGACCACTCTGCTTTGCCAGCCAGTGTCCCAGTGAGGACTCTCAGAGGATTCCTCCAGAATCCGACTTCTAGTCTGAGCTGCAGCTCTGCTGCAGGCACACCTTGCAGTGGTTGCATTTATGAGCTCCCAGACCATGGCAGAGGCAAAGAAATCCCTTTTATTCAGCCAGTGTGCTGCCTGTATGCACACTCTTGCAGCACAGAGATACCAGAGAGTCATGGAATGGTTTGGGCTGGGAGGGACCTTAAAGCTCCTCCAGTTCCCCTGTCCCAGGCTGCTCCCAGCCCCAGTGTCCAGCCTGGCCTTGGGCACTGCCAGGGATCCAGGGGCAGCCACAGCTGCTCTGGGCACCCTGTGCCAGGGCCTGCCCACCCTGCCAGGGAACAATTCCTGCCCAAGATCCCAGCCAGCCCTGCCCTCTGGCACTGGGAGCCATTCCCCCTTGTCTATCACTACATGCCCTTGGGAAAAGTCCCTCTCCAGTCTCCTTGTAATCTCTTTTTTAAAGAGGGCAACACTCTGGAACAGACAGGACTCAAACAGTGACAGCTGTAAATCTACTCACTCAAATAAATGCTCCCTTACAGTTTTTTCTGTGACATCATCTTTGAGAAAAGAGACCTTGTTATCATTCCCCCAAAAGGTTACCCTGATCTTAATTTCATCTAAAGTTTTACAAAACAGAATACTCTCACACAGGCGGGGAAAGGGGACAGATGAAGCACCCTGGCATTCAGATAAAAATCAGTTTGCACAATAACAGCCTCAGAGTATGTGCTTCTGAGAGAATATTTTATTGAATAGGATCCAGCCTACTGTACAAACTGCTGCGCCTCCCAGAGCTACAGAACAAATGAGGGTATGCCCTGTAGTTGTTGTACAGAGGGAGATGTCTGATTATGCACTTGGGCTAAACTTCTGCAGGCAAATCCCTGGAGCTCATTCACTGTCTATAGGATGTTGGGCTAAGGCACCAACAAATCCTGAAATGATGTGGGAAATTGTCCCTCACTCCTGGGTAAACCACAGACTAAATGCAAATGCATTGCATGGAACAATGGCAGGGCTGCTACTGTATGCAATATATATATATATATATTAGGGGAAAGAAAGGGTTCTCCACTAGGATCCTTGTTTTCCAGTATCAAAAACAAGCTTTATTTTGAATTCTCCACATTTAATGGAACACAGAGAACAAACCCTTTCTTGCAGCATTTCTGGAATGTTTTCTAAACAAACCCTCTGGTTAGGACCCTCTGAAGGGCTGGAGATGAGCAGTGCCTCAGAGCCCCCTCTGTCCTTTCACTCAGCAATCAAGGCCCCTTTGCAGACCTGCCCAAGCCCTACACCTTTGCACTGCTGTAAAATGCATTTGGCAGGACACACAATTATACTGCAGCCCAAAGGAAAAGTGGCCCTTTCCTCCCATGCACCAAAAAGATCTGGAGGAATCTCCTTACATCCTTCAGGTGTGAATCTTCTCAGAGCCATTGAGTTGTGTGTTGGACATAAGGGAAACTTATGTCCTCCCATGGTGCTCACCCAGGTGTGGTGTCAGGGCTGGGCCCATGATCAATCACACCTGAATTAGGCTCAATTCCCCTTAAAAGGCAAGCCAAGGACTTTATCAGTTCTAATAACCTTCCCAGACAGTGGGAGTGGTGTAACAAAGCTGCTGCATCTCTGCTATACCATCTGAATTTGAATGGCTCTCTCTGGAAGCAAGGAATCGAGGCCAAGTGCTTGGCTTGGCTCATAACCAGAGTTTGGAAATGTGTAACAATGAGAGAAACTCTTGGAAACTCAAATATATTGGAGATATCTTTGCTTTAATGTTGGAGGTCTCACAGAGAGGAGCACTGCCTGCACGTGCTGCCCAAACCACATCAGGATCCTGCAGCACTGATTCCAAACTCTGCATTCCAATCTGGTGCAGGAGTGATTTTGCCTCAGTCGCGTGCCAGGAGAATCAACTCCATCCCAAGTTAGTTGGTTTTATTGTGGAGCACCCATTTTCTCCCTAAACCACTACTGCACAACCCTTCTCTCTCCAAGTACCAGTGACAGTGGGGCATTACTGAATTTTAGGCAATGAAAACAGCAGTAAATTGGAATATTTTATATTATGTGTTAACTGCTGTCTTGATAAATCAATGCACATAAGTTGATCTCTGAATTAGCCTTTACACCTCCAGTATTTTTCCACTCACTTTACTCAGAGGTAGGGGCATTTTACACTGAAAAAAATTCAAAATAATCAATTGGATCACAGGAAAGCTTCATGAAGTCCATGCTGTTCAGGCAACACTGCGTAATTTTTCATGTTAAAATTTGTAGTTATCATTACACTTTGATCTTTAGAAGAATGGTTACTATTTCATTCTAATTTAATTTTTCTTTGTCTTATCTGCTGAAGATATAAGAGATAATTAGTTGATTACACAGACAGAGGAACCCATGCAAAACCAGCACAGACAGAGATAATGTGTAAGTCAAAAGGCAGGAAAAGCTTACTGACTTTAGTGGGCAGACTTTTTTGTCTGAATTAAAGAAAGAAAAAAAAAAAAAAAAAAAAAAAAAAAAAAAAAAAAAAAAGAGAGGGGATTGGAGGAAGGCAAACCAATACTGACTGTCAGCCACAAGCCTGAATCTTTATTTTATAGGAAGTTCCATGGAGACTCAGCTGATACCTTGGTGAAGTTTCCATCCTGTGCTGCAGAAATGCTCCATTCCCATTCATATAAAACCTGGTTTTAGTAATACCATTCAGAAGCAATTAATTAATTAATACCATTAACAGATTAATTAATTAATTAATTAATACCATTCAGGTGTGTTTGGGGTATCAGTGGATTTCCCTTGCAGTTGTGGAAAAGATGTCAGGACTAACCTGGCAGGGTTCCTCTTCTCCAGCCCCTCTTCCCAGAGCTTTTCTGGGAGCAGCACCCTCAGGGCTCCTGCCCAAGGTCCCTCTGCTTTGCTCTCCCACTGCCAGGCTACTCAGTGAATGCTCACAGCTGAGAATCCACAACCCCAGCATGCTGGAATCCCTGAAAAAGCACACTAATTAAATTATACTCAACTGATGTTTTGTTTCCATTCCATATTTAGAACTACTTCTTCAAACTACAGTGAGCCAGAGCACTTGAAGGACACAGGTTTTGACTACAGATGTTTCTACCTGAGCTTTCGACTTTCTCTCCCACTAAAGGTGAATCCTGGAACTCTTTTTCTTCAAATACACTGAGATCAATATTTTGCTGCAAAAATTTACAGCGTTTCTCATAAAAGGTCAAACTATTTTTTTTTTTAATTATTATCTATGGCCCCTGGTATAAGTACTTGATGGGAAACAGACTTTTTATTAGAAAAAACCTGTTCACCAGATAACACAAAATTCAGTGGGAAGAGCTTTATCAGAACCTGGCTTCCTGGAGGAGCTGTTGTGCTCCTGAGCTGATGGGGAGCAATGCCATCACAGTGGCACTGATTCATTTTAAATGTCACTGCTCTGAAATGCCATCCCTGGGAGCGCCGCTGGACACGCTCCCTGTGAATCAGCTCAGCCTGGGGGGCTACAGTGGGACTGCAGGGATCTGAGCCTCCTGCAGATCCACTCCTTTGTGCTGAGCCCTCATCTCAACAGGAAAGGGGGAGAAAAAGAGCCGACACTGCAGAGCCCAGGAAGTTTTTTGCAGGTCCTTACGCCGGGTATTATCTGCGAGAGCAGCTCCCCTGCTGCTCCAACACTCACAGCTACAGCACAAAGCAGAGCCAGGCTCCCTGCACCACTTCAAAAATCCCTCTCGACGAGGGGTTTGATGACACAGCAGGGAAATCCCGTGGCTGGCACTGACCATTGGTAGTGCTGATGCATCTCCACTCCTTGACAGCAACAAGTGAAATCCTGCTGGAGCAGCCAAGGCCAAACCAGGCCTTTCATCAGGCCCCTGTTCCTGGAGGCTCCCACTGTACCCACCCTGGGAGAGGTCACAGAGAGCTGCTGATGAGAATGGTGCTGGAGAAGCAGCAGTGACATTAAGGATCCTCCCTTTAAGAGCTGGATACTCCCAGCATCTCCTTTATTCACATTAAAGCCAAACTCTCCCAGCTGCAACCCAAAGGAGTTCTAACCCAGAGACACTTTCAAGGAAATCTGAATAACTCCAGTGGAAAACTTGACTCATTTACACCTCAAAATGGCATCAACAAATTGTAACCTGCAAACTAAGAGCAATAAAAGCAGAAAACAGGATTAAGCTTGGCTCAGAAGCTACCAGCCAGGTTTTACCAGCTTCATTTTAGCATTTAAGGTTCAAGACTTTCCTCCTCCTATGGAATTCTGTTCTGGGCTTTGTTATCTGTGCAGAGAGGAAACTGAAAGAGACTATGGTGTTGCTATCAATTATGGTTCATATTGATTTGTTTCTATGGAATTGCTTTATTCTCCTCTCCATAAATAATGGAACAATTGAAAAGCATTTTTTTTACATTTAAAAAAATGTTTGTATTTCCAGAAACTCCTACCAAACAGTGCTACACTTTTATATGCAATGGTGACCAGGCTGTGTCACAAGGTTCTTCTGAAAAATCCCCAGATGTTTTCCAGATGATGGTCCTATATTTGGCCACGAGCAAGGATGCTGAAAATCATATAAAGCTGGATATTTAAACCCTTGCCCTTGCATTAATTTCCCTACTGAATGCCATCACCACTGAACTTCATGACAGATACAGAATTCAAAGTCTCCTATTACAGTAAGTTCACATTGCTTTCCAAACAGATATAACACATGGCTCACACCACACCCCACTGACAACAACCACAGGAGTCAGTTCAGCTTTTTTGCCCTCCCATCACCTCATTCCCCCAAAAGGGGGGCAATGCCCTTCCAGCCCTCATCATTCAGCATTCCCTGCACAGACAGTGACATTCCCATCCCCAGCTCCGTGGCCTTTTCCCTACACAAATCACCAGCTGGAACCTGCAGTGAACTAAGCTGAATGCTGCATTTTTAATTCCTTTCCTAATTAACCTATTTGCATGCATCTCAGTAATTATACAGCTTTGCATAGCTAACGAGGAATGTCCCACTCTGCCATGCCCAGCAGCTGATGGAGCACAGCCCCCTGTGACCACTGCTGAGGCTGGAGAGGATCTTTGAGAAGGGAGAATCTTGGCCATTACCAGTGGCCATCCCACAAGCTCTGGGTGAAGGCATCAGGGGAACATTCCTGTTTGTTCCTGGTAGGATCTACCTTGAATCTTGCCCATGAATTTGCATCATCTCCTTCTGAAAGTGATGTTATGTCACTCTTTCTCCTCTGGTTTCATCCAGAACTGCCAAATCTCTGACTGTGGGAGCTGCTCTTTATTCACCTCCGCTTCTGCCTCTGTGACTTCCCAAAGTTCACCCATCTCTCCCCCTCAGCCTTTCCCAAACACAGAAGTATCATTTTCTGTAGCATGAGCTTCCCATCCTTTCCTGTTTGATTTTCCCTTCTCTGATCCCTCTGTAACTCCACTCTATCCTTGTTAGATGTGGAGATCAGCCCTGCACAGAGCACCAAGGATGAGGGGAGCACCAAAGCCCTTCTGGGGAAAAATGATGCCTTGTGCCTCTCTCCTAGAGTCCCCCTTCTCAGAGTGCCTGGCATCCATGGGTGGAGGATGTAAGGAAACTGCTAGCACCTCAGACATCACTTCCCTGAACTGCAATCATCAGTCACAAATTCAGCACCACTTTACTCTGGTTTGCCTTGTTCTGTCCTGGTCTGCACCACATTTCTTTGCCACCATCTTGGCCTTGGCACCAGTTGTTTTACAAGATCTTCCTGGATCAATCAGCAGAACACTGAACTACCTGAAGGGGCTCAATGCTTTGTAGGAGAAGATTTCACAGAGGTGCTGCACATCCCACATCCCCTCTCCTAGGCAGTGATGGAGATGCTGCTGAAAATTTGTTTTCTGCGCTGTGTTCTATGGAACTGATTTCCATTCATTGTTTCCCCCAAACTGGCAACAGAGTACACAGCTTTTATTTCACAATTACAGAGTTTATTCTTGCCCTAAATCCCCCACCATTGCCTCTAACCTGAGAGATGCATAAAAATTGACCACTGGAGACATAATCACAGTATTCAGCCTGGAGAGGAGAAGCTTTGGGCTGAGCTCAGGGTGGCCTTGCAGGGCCTGAGGGAGCTGCAGGAAAGATGGAGAGAGACAATTGCCAAGGGCTGGAGGGACAGGACCCAGGGAATGGCTGCCAGTGCCAGAGGGCAGGGCTGGCTGGGATCTGGGGCAGGAATTGTTCCCTGGCAGGGTGGGCAGGCCCTGGCACAGGGTGCCCAGAGCAGCCGTGGCTGCCCCTGGATCCCTGGCAGTGCCCAAGGCCAGGCTGGACACTGGGGCTGGGAGCAGCCTGGGACAGTGGGAGGTGTCCCTGCCATGGCAGGGGTGGCACTGGGGGGGTTTGAGGTCTTTTCCAACCCAACCCATTCCATGGTTCTGCGATGATGTGAGTAAAGAAACTCCATCAGGAGCTTCCTACTTGGCTCCATGAGCCTGGCTAGTGTCACCAAGCCCTTGGCTGAGCAGGTGTGGCATTGTTTGAAGGAATTCCCTCTGGGAGCCTCAGGAGCTAAGCCTGGACAGAGCACAATGCTGCTGAGTCAAAACTGCTTTCAAAGCCTGAGGTAGCTCAGGTACAGCACGCTCAGGTGAGTGCAGAGCAACCCTCTCCTTCCACTTTTTATTCTGAAAAAACTACAGCCTTGATCCCAGTCTCCCCCTGAAACACCCAGCAGATCTTCTCACCTTTTTCTTGACAAATCACATTAATTTTCCTTTTTTCTGAGTGGATCCCTGTGCCAGAGCAGCTGCCTCAGGTGCCTGCAGCATGCACTGTATAGCAGGGACATACCCCAAGAGCAGGGCAGACCAGCACTGGGAAACAAACCTCTGACAAGATGCCTGTGGTTCAGATAAGGCTTCAGAGGGGGCTGCTCCTCCAGCAGCTCCCTGGGGCTGCAGCATTTGTTTCTCGGCAGCTACACGTGAAGTGCTGCAGTCCAAAGGGGTTTCAGCTCCTTTTGCGGAGCCAAAGCCTACAAAAGTCCTGGAAAAGAAGGTGGGAGGGGGAAGGAGAGAAGTGCAGCAGCAATATTCCATGCTGGTACAGTTTTGCTGCACTGCAGAGTAACTTCAATGGGAGAAGACTTCAAACAGACTCTTCTCTCTCTCGGCAGGGCAGGGACTGAAAGGCTGAGAGCTGGCAAGATCACTCTTTTTTCCCAACACTAGGAGTGGAAACCAGATGGACTTGAGGATGGTTCTTGCATCAAACAAACATTTTTCTGTTAATCATTTTGACTCTGATGAATTAACCTCTTCTTTGACCCCATTTCTGAGACACTTTGTTTGCTACATTGTGGGGATTTCTGATTAAAAAAAAAAAAGTTGAAAGTGATGACTGAAAGCATGACAGACTGGTTTTGGCAGCTATCAGTTGTTCTGAACCCCCCCAAAATGGTCTTCGAGGATGTGCAATTTGCATGTTTTATTCTTTACACAACCAACATTAAACAATAAAAGAAGGGCCATAAAGGCTGAATCTGCTCTTGATAATCTCAGTGCACACAGTCCCATTTCTTAATCTGGAAGTGAGTGCACATTTCAGTGCACTGACACCTCAGTATCACTGTGGAGATGGCTGCAGTGTGGAAGAAACAGGCAGGCAGAATTTTCTTTCATTATTTCTTCAAGTATAACAGCAATAAAGAGACACCCTGCTAACAAGGTGGTGCTTTGATATGGATATCCTCCCTCCAGTCCATTACTGCATCTCCTTCACAGCAAGAAAGCTCTGCCTTTTAAGACTTCCAAGGCCAGCCTGCCACAGCCAGTTTTAATTCTGTGGGCCAGGGTTAGGAGTACCCTGTTGTGAGCTCCTCTCAGGAGGTTACAGGGCACTGATCCCGGGTCACTGGGGAAAGTGCCACCAAAGGGAGCAGCAGCTCCTGCTCTCAGCTCATCCCACATCAATCCCAGGGGTGAGCCAAGAGCAGGACACCTCAACCCCCCAGGCAGCAGCTGCAGCAGGAGATTCACAGCCCCACCACTGGGAAGCAGAACACACAGTGGGTGAGCCACAGGAGTCAGTGGCTAAGCCTGAGTTGGCTTTTGTGGAGTGGACAACAGAAAGGAGCTGAACTCATTAGAGGGTAAAGACAGAAGGATTAAATATAAAACTCTTTCAGATATGACTAATTTCACATATCCTAATTAAAATGCCAGAAAATACCATGAACAAAATGTTTAATGGCAATTTTCTTAGTGCATTCAGTGAGGAGAAGGCTCCACCTTGACTTTAGCAGTGCTACAAGTAGCTAAAGGGACCTTCAGGAAAGCGGGAAAGGGACTTTTTACAAGGGCTTGGAGCTACAGGACAGGGAGCAATGGCTTCACCCTGACAGAAATATGAGATGTAGCAAAGAAATTGTTCCCTGGCAGGGTGGGCAGGCCCTGGCACAGGGTGCCCAGAGCAGCTGTGGCTGCCCCTGGATCCCTGGCAGTGCCCCAGGCCAGGCTGGACACTGGGGCTGGGAGCAGCCTGGGACAGTGGGAGGTGTCCCTGCCAGGGCAGGGGTGGCACTGGAGGGGCTTTAAGGTTCCTCCAAACCCAGACCATTCTGGAAGTCTGTGACCACACACTGTTTTTTCTATATCACATGCTGTTACTCTATGTTCTGTGCTGTTGCTCCATGTTCTATGTTATTATTCTGTGTTCTGTGCTGTCATTACACCAGCTGAATCAGCTCCCCACCTACCAAACCAACACAGCTTTTGATTTACAGTTTTCAGATTTCCACACATTTATTTTTCAATGCAACACAAATGAATCCTGGATACTTTAGCTGGAGATGAAGCTGCCTCTGTATTTCCTGCAGCCTTGTCCCCACTGCAGACACCGAGGCATTAACCTGTTACAGGAATGTTATAACAATGCTGACACACAGAGTTTGAGAAATTACTTTGCCTATGTAAATCCTTATTAACGCATTTTGACAGAGAGAAAATTAGGATTTTGAGAAAAGATGACTCTTAACAATCTGTTTGGACAGAACCACTGGGCTGGACAAAGCCACACTGACATCCTCCAAGATTCAGCAGGCCTGACACATGTTCCCCCAGAAGGCACCAGTAGGAATTAGGCATTAATATCAAATGGAAATGGAGCTCATGGAGAAGAAGTATTTTTATGAGAGTAAAATTGCTGGCAAAAATGTGCAGTGATGGGATTGAGGGTGTGTTCACAAACAATCAGTGCATCTGTGGCATATGTCAGTGAGACATCCCTGAGAAACAAATGGTTATCCTGAGCAGCACTAAGGCACTCCAGAGCATGGGAAATGGAGAATACTTTCTATCATGTGACATCAAGCATATGGCACATTGCTGACTGCTGAATGACAAACTTTGAAGGGTTATTATTACCCTAATGAGAAAAACCTGACAGAAAGGAATTAATTAGCTTTGCATTTATTTAATATTACCAAATAGCACAGGCTCCAGATGGCAGCACCCAAGGTATGAGAGGGGGAGAGTGGGGGGAAGTCTATTTTTCCAGTCTCTTGGTACTTCACTCTAGGATGGCAAAACAGAGGCAATCCAGTTTCTCCAATTCTTATTTGCTGTGAGAAAAGATTGCAGTAGAGCTATTAGATTAAGGATTTAATCTTGATGGACCATTGGAATTTTTTTTAAGTACTTGTTGCTCATTCAATAAAAGTTATTTGTGGTTCTTTTCCTTCAGCAGCACATCACAAATGTTTGCATAAAGCCTCCAGCTGACTTGGGAGAGGCACAAACTCAGTCACAGCTCCTTGCAAAGGATCCCTCTCTGTTCAATGTTCAAGGGGCTTGGTTGGGTTTTCCTGCTGAAATATTCACCAATACTACATGGGGAAATGGTGTGTTTTTTAAAAACTTTAAATAGCCAGAGCAAAAACAATAATTACAATAATGTACAGACAGGCAGCATTTTGAGTACATCTTTATAACCAGTCCCTTCACACTGAGCACAGCCCACTGCTGACCCTCAGGGCATCCCTAGCTACACTGTCCTGAAATTATTAAAACCATTATGGGATGACCAGCACCTTCCCCAATGCATCCAGAGGAGTTCAGTCAGACAGAGCACACTGGATTGGATGGCTGGGTAAACTCTCCAGCAAAGGGTGCAGATTAATCCAGCTTTATTAGAGAGGTGTAACCCTAAAAACCAGTGTAGGACTAAGTCTAGACAAACCAGACTGCTTCAGCAGTGAGGAGTGCCTGTTCACCCTGTAGATGGATGGGGACAGAGGGCATCTGAGGACAAATTAAACTATCTAAGAGTGCAAGTGCATCAAATCAGTATTTTCTGTAGCATTAATTACCAGACACTCATAGAATCACAAAGGAAAAACACCAATTCTTTTCTCTGTACGAGTCTGCAGCCTCAAAATCAACTGTGTTTTTGCAGCAAAGAGCAAGCAAACTTTTGGAATTTTTTTATGTCCTTGAAGGGTTGAAGGTTAGGCACAAGATTTCATAACTTCCTTAGGAACTTCATTTTGCCATCACAAAGAGTTCAGCTTCGCCTTGGTTCCATTTCTGACTAAAATACCTCATGACAGCTTTATAGTATTAATTTCCTTTTCTACTGCACTCCTTATAAATGTTTTCTTTATGGCATAAATCACATTCCCAGCACCAGATAAGTGAAGACTCACACAGATCTCTTTGCTGGGTTCATATCCCAGGTGATCAGGGTTGCCTCTTGACCAGTCCCTGTCACAGCCCTCAGAGACCTGAGCCATTCTGATGGCACAGAAAGGAGAGATGGTGAGAAAAGGAAAAGAACTTACATTGAAATTACATCTTAGGACAGCTACTAATATGGTCACAAGATCTCTGAAGGATATTGCTGGTTTTCAAAAGGAAGTTAATCCTGCTAGCAATATGTGTTTTCTCTCAGTTTTAGCAATGTTCTTCCAGACATACAGATAAGCCTAAGGTCTATTTGTTTTCCAGAATGACTTTATCTCCTGGGCTCTTAAATAAGAGGTACCAGTTTTGTGAATCTGAGAAAAAAAAATCTTCAGTATGAAATAATTTTAGCCTACCTACAGCTTTTTTCAGGCTGTGCTACAACCCAGATTGTTGATTCAAGGACCCTGAAACTAAACAGCTCCATCACTCAGCTTTGTCATCAGCACCAACACTCACATAAATAAATCCAGGCTCTGCAGGACAGACAGCCAGGAATCCCAGCCACCCCTATAGCACCCAGCACCCAGCAGAGAAGAGACCCCCAGGGGGGAGTCAGGGCCATAATTCCAAGTATTCAACTCCATCAGCAGCCTGCTTTTCCTGGGACATGGCAGCTGGAGCCTGCTCAGTGCCCTCCCTGCTGGCTCTGCTGGTTCCCCATGCTCAGCCCTGGTGCATCAGCACAGCACCAGAGACCCCGACACAGCCACGCACCCAGGCCAGAGCACTTCTGCAGCCAAAACCACTGTGTTTGGAATCACCTCTCCTGAGGTGAAAGCACAGGACTTTGGGATGAAAACCACAGCAGTGCTTGCTAAGAAAATGCATGTAACCCAAGCTTGGGGAGGTTGTGTTGCCTTCACGTGTGGCAGAGCCAGGCCCCTCTCACTGACCTTGGTGCAGCACTTGCAGCCAACCAGGAAATCACAATCAAGTGGAAAGAATTTGTGCAGCCTGTCCTTTCAACTCCTTGGAAAATTAGAGCAAGAGACAATGCCCTGTGAGGTTCAGCATCGAGTGCTTCATGTGCAAATTATCGTTCTTCTTTTCTTCTTTTTCCTTTGCATCTCTTTTTTTCTTTCTTATTTGTTCCTTTCTTTTTTTTTCCCCCTCCTTTTCCCTCTCCTTTTTTCAGTTGTTTGCAAATGCAGAGGGGTTCCTGCACTGGGGCCCAGAGTGCCCAGGGTGAGCCCCTCCTGCTGCCAGGCAGCTCCCAGCTCTGTGCCAGCCCTGCTGCTCTTTGAGCAGCTGGTTAGGGATTCCAGGACCCATCAGCCAGCACACACCATCTCCACAACCTTTGTTCTTTTTCCTCAGACAGAAATCATCAAGCTGGAGTCTTCATCTAGGCCCGGCTTTCCCACGAGGCCGAGCAAGCTCCGATTATTCCGACTTCTGGAGGATAAAGCAGGCGTATCAGCCCCGGGCTAGGAAATGAAAGGAGCGTTACAAAACTATGAAAATAAAATGTTCCATTAAAAAAATAATTCCATTACAACTCAAGCCTATTCCCTGTTTCAAATCAGGCCCAAGATGATAATGTTTGCTTTGCATGCTGCTCTGCTGAACTGAAAACCTTTATTAATGATGTGCTGCTGCTTCTTAAAATTATCTTAACAGATGGATTTATAAATCATAAGTAGTAACCAAATTCTAATAATGAAGTCATTTAACATATACCTCAACTTCTGACAACTTAATACTTGCTTTGAAAGCAGCAGTCCCCAAGCTAATCTGTTTATAGCCCCACACAGGTTACACAGATGTGCTCCCTCCCTACTGCTCCCTCCTTGTCCCAACAGCTCAAACCATCCATGTCTGTGTTCTTTACCCCATTTTGCAAATGAACGCTTAAATTACAAAAGAAATTAATGGTCATCAAGATTTTAAAATATCCTCTGAAAAAAAAAAAGTGGAGTTCATGAGCTGCAAGTCTCCATTTACATATAAATGGAAATACACACACACATATCTCCATGCATACACACACAGGACTGTTATAAACTATACCAAATTTATTCTTCATCAGATTGAACCTGAAGAAATTAAATGAGCTTTTAAATAACTCTTTGTTCTAGCTGGATGGCCTCAAATTATTGATAGCCTGTTCTCTCCAAAACCAGCGTTCACTCCTGGATTTGCCAAGGACAGCAGCACCACGGCAGAGGAAATGGCAAGGGCATGGAGAACACAGCAGCTCAGGCCAGATTAGCTCTACCAATGTATTTTTCATCATGGGAATATAAAACAACCATTAAATTGAACAGTTAACAACCTCAGAACAGAGAGAAAGGACTGAAATCCGTTTTCTGTCTCAAACCTACAATTCTCATTTGTTTCAGGGCCTGCAGAGCTGCAGCCAAGCATCACTGTGAGCCCAACAGACAGGAAAAATCAGGAGAGAAAACAAACACATTCCTGGACACACTCAAAGGGTCCCTCACCTGAGCTTCCTCCCAGCTCTCCGAGCTGTGGGATCTCTCCCAGGGAAAGAAGCAGAGCAGTCCTTTTGAGACATAATACTGGAATAATTTAGGGTAAATCCAGCTAATCCAGAATTCAGCTGAATGGGGAACAGCTAAAGAGGTCAAGGCTGATTTCTTGGAAGCAATAAGGTGGGTTTAGGTGTTATTAAGGATGCTCTTGTTGTAAAGCAGATCCACAACTGGGCATCACGAGCTTTAGGAAACAAGGGACGTGCAGGCAGTTTCTTTTCTATCTCAACCAAAAAAAAATTGAAAAAAACAGGAACCCCCCCCCAAAAAACCAGCCCAGACTTGAGTATTCAAGCCCACCCAGTTATTGCCCCTGGACTATGCCTTGCCTGGTGTGAACACTTTCTTTGCCAAGATCTGGAGATCAGCAGCACCCACTGTCACAATAACTGGGACAATATGTCAATCTCAAAACTGTACAACACCAAGATCCATTTCAGGGGAATTACTGATATAGCTCCATTTTCCTCTGCAGCTGAGGGTAACAGAATGAAGAGCCACATCCCCAAGCCTTCTCATGACACATGGATCAAGGCATCACATCCAAAAAAACTCCCAAGAAAATCTGAAGTGTGTGATTTCTATCAACTAACTCACCAAATTTGCAACCACTTTGTGAGCTCACAAGCAATTGCACCCAGGATTTAATGCTGGCACAAAAGAGACAGTGGAATAAAAATATTTTAAAGCAATTACATAAAAAAATACTTAAAAACTGGTCCACAGTGATTGCTTTCATTCCACTTTGTGTTTCTGCTCTCACTTTTATGAATAGTTTTATTTCCTTTTAAAAATCGTTACAAATGTGCGAAATTAAGAAGACGTGTGGGTGTGCTCCTTACATACTTACAGTTACATATTTAACAATCATCACCAAAGTTTGATATCATAATTAGATCTGTAAGTCTCAACACACATTTGCAGAACTAAACTTTTGCTCCTTTCCTCTGCCAGAAAAACCTTGGCTGTTGAACGTGGAGCACGACAGCAGAGAGAAGTGGAGACTGGCACAAATAAAATTGCTCAGAGATGTAAAGGTGAAAGTCTTGATCCTTCCCCCTCCCATTTTCGTGTTACAGAACAACTCCACTCCTCTGGAAGCCTGGATGAACAGGCCAATATTGGAGAGCAGCATCTCTTGCACCAGCCAGCCATGGTTTCATTCCAAAATTAAGCTCTTTAATTTATCTTCAGGTCAATAAAATAGACTTTTGGGCTGTTTTTAACTCAGTGGGGAACTGAGAGGATGTCCACAGAGTTCTGCTGTTCCCCAGGGGTGGCCACAGCAGATGTGGATACCCCCAAAGCTGTTTCAGCTACATTTAATTCTGCTTCAAAGCTACAGAGATTTTTACTGTGTAGCAAGGCCAGGAGCAGCTTTCAGTATTGCCATATCAGAAAATAAAGATAACAGTTGTCATAAAGAGTAATCTGACTGATGCACATTTACACACACAAGTATCTATAAAACACAACCCACAACCACAGAAACCATGCAAGAAAGATCCAATGAATTCAGAGTTTCTGTTCATAAGGAATATTGATATTTCAATTGATAATGGGGTTCTATGGCTTTACAATAATTACCTTTGCTTTTAAAAATCCCAAACTGAATAGTTCCTTAGAAGGCTCATTTTCTGCCATCCTCCTTTAATATATTCCTCCAGTTTCATGATTACCTAACAAGACACAGCACTATTGATCCCTTATGCTTGGATGAGCTGTAGATTATGATGTACTGAAGAAAAATCCTGCTTCAGAGACATTTTACTTTATCCTGGAAAACATTTCACAAGCCAAACATATCGATTCAACACTGTAATAAGTGAGAAATAAGGACTTCTCTTTGTTTTCTTCCAAGAGTCGATATCCCAGTTTCTTGGACTGTAAAATCACACAGATAAGGCAAAAAATAACTTACTTGAGGGCTTCAGATCTTCCCTATCCATTTTTAATACTTCTAAACTATAATAGTAGAAAAATAATAATAACAATAATAATAATAATAATAATAATAATAATAATAATAAATAGAACTCAATCCCAAAGAACAGCAAAAGCCACACATTTACTTCCATGATTACTTCAAACTATTCCACAGGAATTCTTTGGGTTTGGGAATTCATTTTCCCAGAAGTCATTACATTCTCTGAAACAGGAGGTCTCACCTGATCACTACTATGGACAATAACTTTTTCACTTTTTTTTTGCATCCTATGTCCAGATTTCAAAACTTCTCCTCTTGGTTTAATACTTTACAATATGAAAAAACCCCAAACATTCCATTTACTTCTCAAGAAGGAGATGAAATACACCAAAATTTGCATTCCATTTGGGATTCATTGTTTCTGTTGTTTTTAGGATATTCCTAAGCATCAGGATATATATTTATATATAAAAGAAGGCATGCAGAGTAAGTTGATTTTAGCTCCTGAAGCATTCAGACATAAAACAATCCAGCACTCCCACAATCCCTGTGAAAGCTCAGTGATGAGGAGATAATTAGGAGTGTATGCAAATGATGACAAGTTTGATGCACAGGCTGAGCCCGGGCATGGTTCAGGGGCTGATTCCTCTGCATGGTGAGCAAAGCTCCTTCCCTCTGCAGAGGCAGATCAGGTTCTGAATGTTGCTGAATGAAGCAAGAGATTGCAGAGCAAACCCAGCACAGCTTGGGTCAGGTTCTGATCAGCTGCTGAGTGCAGCTCTGAGGAACCCAGCACAGCTTGGGTCAGGTTCTGGATCAGCTGCTGAGTGCAGCCCTGAGGAACCCAGCACAGCTTGGGTCAGGTTCTGATCAGCTGCTGAGTGCAGCCCTGAGGAACCCAGCAGAGCTCAGGTCAGGTTCTGGATCAGCTGCTGAGTGCAGCCCTGAGGAACCCAGCAGAGCTCAGGTCAGGTTCTGGATCAGCTGTTGAGTGCAGCCCTGAGGAACCCAGCAGAGCTCAGGTCAGGTTCTGGATCAGCTGCTGAGTGCAGCCCTGAGGAACCCAGCAGAGCTCAGGTCAGGTTCTGATCAGCTGCTGAGTGCAGCCCTGAGGAACCCAGCAGAGCTCAGGTCAGGTTCTGATCAGCTGCTGAGTGCAGCCCTGAGGAACCCAGCAGAGCTCAGGTCAGGTTCTGGATCAGCTGCTGAGTGCAGCCCTGAGGAACCCAGCAGAGCTCAGGTCAGGTTCTGGATCAGCTGCTGAGTGCAGCCCTGAGGAACCCAGCAGAGCTCAGGTCAGGTTCTGGATCAGGAGCCCAGCAGGGCTCTCCCTGACAGATCGACGTGCATGGCAGGCACACCACAGCTGAACGTGGGTTAAATGTTCTCGGTGCTCCTCCTCATCTGCCCTTACCTCAGGGCTGGGTTTCTAAATCCAAATTAAAGCCCCACCCCCTTTAAACCTCTGATCCCTTTTTGCAAGTGTGTTTTGTCTGCATTCTAATAACTCAACTCCATCCTAATACAAGATAAAATAACCTTTTAAAAGAGATTTGAGATTTAAGCATTCCATGCATTAGGATTGCAGGCATAACCAAAGGATTTGGTCTCTTTCTAACAACTTTCAGTAGGAAATATTTGTAACAGAATAGTATCTCCTTTCCCAATGTGTGCTACTCAGTGTCCTAGACAACTTGGCTTTCACCTCTGTGAGGTTCTCATTGGGCTGACAAACCTCACAACAAAATCACTCTGCTTTTAGCCCCTCATTTCAACCTTCTGGCCTGTAATTTATGCTCTGCTCCCGTCTCATCTTCTCCTGTAAATTGAATAAGAGTCTTACATTGCAGCTTTCACTTTCTGACCATGAGAATGGAAGTCGTGCTCTTGGAGAAGCCTCTAGCAAAGCCCAGGAGACAATCAAGCTGTGCTCAGAGGAGAAGTGTCTCGAATTAAGCAGTGCTACAGGAGGCAGAGGTAGTTACACAAACCCCTTTCATCTCTTAATTAGGAAAAGCTCTGCTGATGAGTGAGAGCAGCTGTACAGCCACCAGCAGCCAGCAGGAGCTGACACCCAATGGGGACCAGCAGCACCCTTCAGGCAGGGCAGGGCAGGGCAGGGCAAGGCAGGGATTCACCCAACCTCTGCACCCTTCACAAATTCTAAGCAAACCAGACGGGCTTCTGGAAAATCTGAAGGAATTTGGGTCCCAAAACCTGCGGTTCCCAACAGGGCACAGAGGAAGGAAAACTGTCCTGGGAGAGGCAGGGCTGCTCTGAGTGCCCACCCAGGGCATTTAGGGGCTCTGTGTGTGTGCCACAGCTGAGCCAGGGCTGCAGCAGCAATCTGGTGCATGATACATCAATATAAATGTACAGAGAGAAATCTCCCTGGGACAGCAGCCTCCCAGAGAGCAGCAGGGGCTCTGCACAGCCACGGAGGGCTCAACCCCCTCGTGACTTCTTTGCTGTCCTCACACACAGAGGTGAATATCAGCCCTCTAAGGACAACTTCCCACACAGATAAAATAGCAGAAATTATTTAGGAATGTTTCTCCTTCAAAATTAGCTCTCACTTAATGTTATTTTATGATCTTACATTTTGTATAGGAAAGCAAAATGGTTTTCAGTGTAGGTTTAACTATCCCTGAAAGGTGAAGATGTATTTTCTTACAGGTGGTAACAAATCTCAAGGTGATTCTGTGCATTCCTGCTTCAGCTTCCTGCCTTTGAAACCACTTTTTGAAGTTCCATATGCCCTTCTCAGCATTTGTCAGAAAATAAGTGTACACATTTCACATCCACATACTCAAATACAGTCAGAGAAAACTTATTTTTGTGTGTTTAAAAGCACATGCTGATTAATGCCAATAAGCCTCAGCCTGAACAAACTCAAAATCTCTTTGCACTTGGTATGTCAGACTTGTTTCTGTGCCAATCCCTTTCCATTTTGCCAGGAGCGTGCAGTTGTTCTGCAAAGAAACATTTCCCAAAATGTTCTCCCTTTATTTCCAAAATGAAAAGCTCCTTTCAGGAACAGAAGCTCAGAATACATTAAAAATGTCACATTGAATCTCAGAGCAGCAGCTCTCAGCAGTGTGATGCTCACAGGACATTGCTGAGGATGTCTGGGGCGCTGGAGGACATCAGCACAGCGCTCTCCAAGTGGGGCTGTCAGGAATGCTGAAGGGTTAATCCACGTGGAATGCCAGGTGATGATAACCCTCCATTTCAGTCAGCATATGGAACCCGATTTCCTGGGATTGCAGTCTTTCCCAAGCACTTAAAACGCAGCTGGAACTGTGGCAATTTTGTAATTTCCTTAAATTTGGGGACAGCTGCTCACAGCCCTGTTACTGAGCTGACAGCTCATGGCGTGGAGCCCTTGGATTTGACCACGTTAAGGTGTTTCATGATCTTTATTAGCTTTTGTTTTCATGTATTTTGATTTAGCCCCTCTCTTTATCACTGTCTGATAAAGCCTGGCCAGAGCTGAGTTTCATCCCATCCCATTCCATTTCCAGCAGTCGAACCACATGATCTGACATTGATTTAACCAAATTGTTCACTGACAGTGCCATTGCTCCAGCTGAAGAAAGGAAAATGCTTAAGACAGTGCAGGAGTGGTTCTTTTTCCTCAGGCAGGGGTGTTTTGGAGGAGTGGCTCTTTCTCCCCAGGCAAGAATAGTTTGGAGGAGTGTCTCTTTTTCCTCAGGCAGGGATGTTTTTGAGGAGTGGCTCTTTTTCCTCAGGCAGGGATGTTTTGGAGGCAGGAGGAGCCTGCTGCACCAGGGTCAAACCCCGGCTCTCTGCCCCGCGCTCTTTGTCCTGCGCAGGTACAGGGAGAGGGGCAGGTGGGTGAGGTGGGCACCTGGCACCCAAAATACTCCTGTAGCTGCTGCAGTTCTCCCAGAAATTCTGAGGCCATGGAAAGTGCAAATGGATGGATTGCTGAATGGAAAAATGCAGAAACACACATTGGATACCAAACAGCTTAAAATTTCAGGAACGGTCGCATCTGCTTCTATGCATGCTCTTGCTAGAGGAAAAGAGAAGAAGTAATAGAGGTAGAGGGGTGCTGGAATAATTAAATGCTCTCCCTAATAGGCAGAAGCTGATTTTCCCTCTACAGTGTTTTAGAGCTGATTGTTCAATGCCATCAATTTGTTCCATGCCACCAACTGCACTCTGAAAAGGAAACCCCTCTGGGAATTTTACACGTCAGGATAACGATGACACAAGTCCTGCACATAAAAACCCAACAAACTTCACGTTATTTGGAAAGAAAGGCTACCAAAACTACAAATCACTGTCACCCAGAACAGCCTTCAAGAACTGGATACGCCACATAAACTTTGTTTAATTATACCTGCAACTTGTCATAATTCTGTGTGTTCTGTGTCCCAAATCAATGTTCCTGCCACAGCACATTAAGAGCTACATCCTCAGAGGGAACAGCCCAGCACTGAGCACTACATCACCCAATCCTGCAGTGAATCAATCCTTCAGTGAATCCACAGCTTCTGGCATGGCCAGGCTGCTGCACGAGCAACAGGAGACAGACAGCCAAAAATGAGAGCTGCACTTCATCATGTCTCTGCAGACACAGTAAATACAGCAACAGTAAATCTTAAGGAAATAAATGCATCCTAGACTCTGCTCTCCAACGACTTCAAGGCTATTCAGGGATTTTTGGGGGTTTTTTTATGTCCTGAAGGCATCACACAGGAAAGCAGAAAAATCTCTCCTCGCCACCTTCTGTGGGACCAAGCCAGCAAGCAGAATCTGAGAACGTTTTCCAGACCACATAATCAAGAGGATGCTCATTTTGTGGCTCTGAATGGGACTTAGGCATTTGAGTCTCACTCTGTCAACACTTGGGAAGGGCTGGGAATGAACAGCAGCAAAGCTTTTACACCTAGACAATGTTCTTGGCAAAAAGCACAGACTCCTCCAGGAAGCAACCGAAAGGATACACGAGGGAAAGGGCTGCTCAGGATTTGTTATCTGGCCTTGGAAACCTGAAAGAGAAACTGTGCTGCACATCCAGGAGAGCTGCAAAAAACCCTGAGCAAATTAAACTCAGTTCACCTCCACGCTGGGTCAGCTAGACTGTGACCAATGGCCAAGCTGGCCAATCTCAAACTGATTCAGAAATCTCTGTTCTGCTGAAAGTGCTTTGGAAACAGCCCCCAAAGGCCCCTGGTTTTCTGTCTCAAACATGGAACACACGAGCAATAAAATTCCTAGGTAAACTAGGAGCAATGGTATAGCTAGATCTTATTTTATAAACATAGAATTTGAATTCTGCCTTTCTATTTGGCTCTTTAAACCATCCGCACACTTTCCAAAATCATATCTGGAATTTCAGCAGTGTAAGCAAGACTTTGAGGATCCATTGTTTAGGCTGTCTCAGCAGTTATGTTTAGAAACATCAAGGATACGAAATTATTGATCCTGCATTCACTTAACTCAAGGAATAAGTGGTATTTAGCCGGATTTTTCTTTTTAATTTACTATTTACTTTCAAAATGGGCTTTAAAAGGACTGAGAAGCCAAAGGTGGAGAAAAAAAAATCATTTGTGTGCTTATTTACAAAAATTTTGGAACAAAGCAGCATGCTAGGAAGCAGTAATGCTCACTGGAGGAGTCACCACGTTTTCAGAATAGGCTGTTTTCAGAAACCAAGGAAATCTTAAACTTTTCAAACCCTTGGCCTAAACGTGACAAGTATTGCAACACTTCTTGCTCCTTTTTCAAGGAAATCTCCCTGGAAAATAAACAGCAGAGCAGATAAGCTATTAAGCCAGGCCCCTGATGCTGCTGGCTCTTTTCAGGTCTTATATCTGTTAACCTTTCATAAATGTCAGGCTGGAAAGAAGTTTCAACTCCATCCCAGTGCCAAAAAATCCCCTGCTCATTCTGCTCCACCACGGGCTTCCAAGCCAGCTGCATTGCTCCTGCAGGGAGCAGGGACCTGCAGCAAGGATGAGCTGCTCTCTGCCAGGGCTTCCCCTCCCACAGCAGAACTGGGGCTGCACCTTGCAGGTGCATGATCACAGGTACTGAATTTGCATGAGACTTTCCACTCAGTGGTGAAAGGGAAAAGTGTCACCACGAGTGACAAAAACGTGGGAAACATTCTTCTAAAATCATTCTAATGTCATCTACTGTCTCCCAAGATCTCCTTAGCAGTTTTCATAGATCTTGATGAAACTGCAATTAAAGCAAAAAATTGCACCTGCATTATGATGGCCATACAACAGTTACTGGTTTGTTGTTGGCATAATTTACAAGTTAAGTTGAAATACAGAGAGTGTGTGAACATTTTCAGTATTTGCTACAGCAGAAAGATGGTTTTAATGAACTGTTAGTTCTCCACAATTGTTACTAATTACCTGCTGTCAGAAACAGCCCTACTCATCACTAAGATTTTTTTTAGTGTTTATAGACAGCAGTAAAACAACTAACATTATCACATGTCAATTAAGAGTCTATTTTTTTTTTCATCCCTTCAGCAATAAAGGCAATTTTTTCTTGGACAATGCTCTCAGGCACAGGGTGGGATTCTTGGGAATATCCCATGCAGGGTCAGGAGCTGGACTTTGTTATGTTTGTGGGTACCTTCCAACTCAGGGCATTCTGTGGTTATGCTTTTAGGAACAGCAAAAAGTGCTCATGCTAAAGGTGTCTCTGTCCCATCACATCCATAGGAGCAAAACCACACAGGTAACAACCACAATCTGCACATAAAAAAATCCCCATCCCCAGTTTGTGACTTCAGAGGGAACATCAGACAAGGACATGGTTGTTTCCCTAAAGCATTTGTAGGAATCAGATGCACTTTCTCCTTATCACTGAATAATCAAGTATTATGCATTTAAACTCCCCTCCTTTAAGTAGCAAATGAAAAATAGAGCAAATTTTTCAGACTTGTAGTGATGTCCCTTCCACAAGAGCTTTCCCTGCACTAATAGCAGAGTCCATTCTGGGCTGAACTATAACAAATGAAACTTAGTATTTATTAATATTCAGGAAGCTCAAATGATCAGAGGAGTACAGGCCTAAAGGTCACAAGAATTTTTCTCTTTGCATCCCCTTTCTCTCCCTTATATGTCTATTAAAGAGACAAGACAATAGAAAAGGTCATTTGTTTACAGAGGGTGTATTCATGTGGGAAAATGCAACTCCTCGAGGAGATGGTCAACACCAAAGTAACAATTCTTGGTTTAAAAAAAAAAAAAAAGAAAGAAAAACAAAAGGATAAAATCCATTTATATGTCATCCTGAATTTCTGACACTGCATTACCTCCTGCCCCCAAAAACTGAAGGAGGCAGGAAGACAATGCAGGGAATTGCTCTGATTTGAAATGGAGAGTTAATAACTGACTCTTACCCTGGCCTACTACAGAGTTAATAACAGGTGTAAACCACTGTGCTATTCCACTGTTAGGGCTGAAATAAAGAAGTCCTGAAATTTCCTGAGCTCCAGCTCCTTGGACCCTTAGAGCTTCCATCATCACAATTTGAGGATTTTGTTTATTTTCCGTGGCTCTCACCTGGGCTAAGTTGTTCTCCAAAGTTGATATCAAGCAGGAAATCATTCCTCAGGCAGCAATTTGCCCTGATAACAGCTCCACTTTGCACATTCTTTTTGCTGATGGGGTTTTGCTGATCAGGATTTGCTGGTGCTGGAGTGCTGCAGCACCAAGGCAGCAGAGCTCACCTTGAGAAGGGGCTGGAATTGATTTTGTTGGTTATTACAGTGTGGCAGGAGCTGACCTCACATCCAGCACAGTGCACAGTGTCATTAGTGCACACAGGGCTGGATTTGTTCTTCTCCTGGGATTCCACTGCTTGGCAGGAATCAATGACATTTTGGGGATGACAGTTCTGTGTTACCACAGAAGCAAAGCAGTTTTGGCTTTACAGCAGAGGTGGTAATAGTGTTACTGCAGCTTACAACCAGAGCGTGTCCTTCAGCAGCCCTGCTTCATGGAACTCCTTGGGATGTCAGACAGAATTCACTCTGTGCAGGGAATTTCTGGCAGCACGTTATGAAATACCAGAGGAGTGACTACAGCAGCTCATGAAACTTCAGGCACAGCACAGGGAGCAAAATGAGGTTTGACCAGAGACAGCACCGTGGCCTTTCTTCGTGTAGAAAAGCCCATGGAGAGTGGTCAACAGCTACAGCAAAATGGAGCAGCAACAACAAATGTAAAGCAATCAAACATAAATTATACTAGAATGGTAAAATTAGAGATATGCTGTCCCAACAGGTAATCTCCACCACATCAAAATCCTGCTTAAGTTCAGCAGAAAAGTCAATAAAGAAACAAAAACAACTGTTTGACCAAAACACAGATTTTCAGCTAGTGCTGAGTGTACTTCCAATATTTACAGCATTAAATAGCTGAGAACTCAGTTACAAGAGTTAAGCAGGGCAGTGCTCTTTCCTTAAGCCAAATGTCTAAATGAACACTGTGGTTCAAAATGCCTTCATGCACCACTTAATCCCAAGTATATAAATTATTAATGGAAAAGATTTTAAAATAATTCCTAGCCTGGTAAGTATAACTCCAGCACTAATAACAAGCACAGCTGAATATGAACAACAATCTTATGTGGTGCTACTTACTGATAGTGTTTTAATTTTTTTGTTTATTTCAATACTTGATTTATTGCTATTTCTTACTGAGGAAAAATACAGTCACTGTTACAACATTCTGAGCTCTTATTCTTGGTATGATTTTAGGCAGAGCAAAAAGTGATTTAGGCACATAGAAGTGGCCACCAGCAAGCTTGAAAAACACAACCAAGTAAAAGGATGTATTTCCCCCCTGCCCCAAACCCTCAGTGCTGAGCCATTTCATCCTTCTGGCTGTGTGACTTATATTTGATGAAGTGAAGAGCTCTGTGCTGCTCCCACACACAGACAATGAAACAAAGGCACAGATTAAACACAGAAGCCTCAGCTTTATTTTGGTTAACTGGAATCTGACACACTGCCTGCTACACCCACCTATTCCCAGATCATTCCCAGCCTGGACCTCCCAGCCTGGAGCTCAAATTGCTCCCAAGGCCCCAGGCACAACAGCAATTCTCTTGGCATGGTGTGCTGGGATAGCAAAAAGTTATTATCTCCTTATCACTTCTGCAATCACCGTGCACTGGACACAAAGTCATCCCCTAGCAAATGATATCACTCCCTAAAAAGTTAACCGCCAAAAACTAATTTTCCTAAAAGAAGATGAAGCACATTTTGACAAGCAGGCAAATCAGGAGGGAGAAGATAAGATTCAACTTGATAAGGACAGGTTATGATAAAAGTGAACATAGTGCTTAACTTAGCAATTCTGAGATGCTGCAGATAGGGAGACAACAGCAGGCTGAGGCCAGGAGCCCTTTTTTCATCCAGGGAGATAAATACTCATGTATTTGCTCAATATCCCAAACAAATGCAAATATCAGGAACTGGAGATAATTCTCCATCTCCATCTCAGCAATGCCAGCAGCTTGGTTTATATATCCCACGTGCTGGTGGTTCCTGGGCTGACAAGGGAAGGAGAGGATGGAATGGCTTCTCAGTTCCTCTGGGACCTTACAGAGGGGAGACACCGGGGTGTTAATTGTGCCCAGTTATTCCTGGAAGGTACAGCAGTGAAATTTTGTAGGTTCTCTCAAAGCTAGACCACTATGCTTAGCTGCAGACACTGCCAGAATTTTGACATGTTTAAAAACCTCCTGGCAGACACAGACAGAACAAATATAAGCTTTTAAAATATAGCCTCACACTTAAGATCCCATAATTAATATACCCTTTACATTCAGCATATCCAAGATCCAAATAATCTACATACCAATAGTTAAGTAGGAATCTCACTAGGTTTTGGTTGGTTGTTTTTTTTTTTTTTGTTTCCCTACCTTTCACTTGGCTCCACAAATAGATACAGGATTTTTACTTTAAGTCAGAAATTTGAAATGCTGGTTATTAAATTAGCAAGTTGCTCTTCTCTCTGCACATTAGCCACTGAGTAGATATCAGACTGAAATACGTTTAATCAAATGATTCGTGAAAATGGCCAAGCAGAATGTTTCTGTACAGTTCACTGAGCAGGGAAGTGAAAACGCAGGAGGAAAAAGATTTATGAAGTTGAACTTTATATACAGAAATAATTACCATAATATGTGCATGCATCCAGCTAAGTGCTGCAGGTCTGGGTTTGTCTTCTTGCACAGTGACCTCCTCCACACCATCCCCACCATCCTCCCAGGTCACCTCCCCCAGCCAGACCAGGGCTGCTGCTTTGGTGGCTGAGCACAATTAGTTCATGTTTGCTGGATTTTACAGTGTCCTGGCAGATGTCTGAAATGGATAACAACCATCCATTTCTTGTGCTCAGAATGATTTCTGAGGAATTATTGCCCTGAAGAGAAATGCCTGGTGGTTCCCGTTCTCCCAGTGCTCCCGCCAGGAGCTGAGGTGCCCCCCTGGCCCAGGGGCCCTGTGCTGGTGCTGTCCCTGCCCCTGCCCCTGCCCCTGTCCCCCTTGCCTAGAGCTCCCAGGGCACCTCTCCATGCTGACTGACTGTCCCCTGGAGCAGCAGGGCAGCCTTTGCACAGTGACTGCCAGCAAGGCCTTTGGGCTGGCAGCTCTCTGCCAGAGGAAGCCTCCATCCCTCTGCCAGTGGCATTCCCAGGTTACCTCTCCCTCCAGCTGCCCCTGCCTGGCAAGCTCATAAAAGGCCTCAAAAATGAGAACAAGCTCCTGTCCTCCTCTCCTGCTCTCCAGCCAGGGCCATGCCTCCACACAATGAAACCACAACTATGCAGTAATTACAGTGAGTTAACTCCTCACAGGCACGGACTCCCCGGCTTGTGGCTGAAGCCACATCCTCAACCCACCAGGGCTATTAAAAAATAGCAAGAATCTACAGCAGCTTTAAGGAGCTGCCTCCTGCTCCTCAGATGCTCAGCCAACACTCCTTTCCCTTTATAAACACAGCCCTGAAGCTCCAGTGGTGGAGGACCAGGGAAAATTGGAGTACAAGGAAGGTTTTGTTTTCCCACTGCTCGCCCAGGAAAGCACTGGAGCTTTTATCTTGTAGAAGTAGCTCCCAGTCAGGAAAGGAGGAAAATTAGGGAGTAGGCCTGACCCACACTTATTAACTCTTGGCATTTATGCCTTGTTCCCACCAGGACTTTGATTTAAAAGGAAAAAAAAATAAAAATAAACAGGACTCAGAACTTAAGATTGCTTCAGAGGAATCTTTCCCCAGATACCCAGGACATTTAAATCTCTTGGACTATGAAATATAACTATTCTTTTAAGCAGTTCTAGACAGAAGAAATGACACCCTAGAAAGGTCAGGATCAGCTGGGAAAGGGAAAATGGGGCTCATGAGCCCACTGCAAGCAGGCTTGCTGTGGCCTTTCCCAGCTGATGGGAGTTGCATCCACACCCTGCAGCACCCAGAACTGCTGGGCTCTCCTTTTGGCTCAGCTGGCACAGTAACAAAAGCAGGGCTTTGCACAGCACAATAGTCCTGGGCCAGGAAGGAGCTCTGACAGGAAATTTTCCATCTGCAGCAAACAGCACCTGCCTGTCTTGTGGGGAAGCCTCATTATTTGTGTCAGAGTGGGAAAGAGGCCTTAACTTAATTCCTGTCCTCCTCACAAGCTCTGAGAGGGCTGCTTGGCTTGGTTTGGTTTGGTTTGTGTGGGGTGTGTGAAATGCTCTGGGGATGCACAGGCCATTCCTGCAGTGCTGCTGCTCCCATGAGGGCAGCAGACCTGGATGTCCCAGCCTGGCTGAGCTGTCCCTTCACAGGATGGCTTTCCCAGGGATCTTGTCATTCTTTTGCAAGGACAATCATTAAATAGAGTCACCTCTGGGTGCAATGACTGCTCTGTGCAGAGCACTCTCACTGATGACAAGGGATGGAGAGCTGTATTTCTCCTGCCCTGTCTCTAAATATTCATTTACATTAAAAGCTTTTGGAACTCGGTGTTCCCAAACAATGTATGGGATGTGTATAACTCATGTGATGGTGAGAAGAGCACACAGCTTTGATGGAGCAAACTAAATACCATTTTATTGTAAACTAGTTTTTCACAGCTTGACTAAATAGATTTATTTCGTTGTTTTCCATTTCAAAAGCACAGAACTGGCTCATATTAAACAACATTATTAACTTCTCTTTTATAAACACTATAACAAGGTAAAATGAAAACTAAAGAAATGCAGTTAAATTCATATGGACACTTTTGTTTTGATTTGTCCTTCATCCTGTATACATTTTTTAATCCTTTTCCTGGAACTCAATTTGTTTCCATTTCCATTTTTATTTTCATATTGAAATTTGCAAGAAGACACAATATGCCAGCTAAATGAGGATTTATGGGGAGCACACATCCTCCCCTTGGCTGTGGCAGGCTGCAGGTACTCAAAGGGGTGCTTAACTAGGAAGGAGATTCCAGGATTGCAGCAGGATTGCTGATGTGTTTACACTTAGAGATGATCAGGAAGAGTGTGCTCAGCAGGGCTCATCTTTCCTGTTACACTTTTTAATTGTTCTATTTCTAAAAGTTTCACCACAGTGCTGAGAATTGGGTTCCTCCCCCTCGCAGCAGATTACAGGTTTTTATGGCAAACCATAACTTTATGTTCACTGGTGCCAAGATGTACACAGCATCAATTTTCTTTCATTTCTGTGTCTCAAACACTCCACACAAAGACAACACTATAAATATGTGACATGACTAAATGATGAAGCTGCAGCTTCCTGCTGAAATTTTAAAGTGAGATAGACATTGTTTTAGCTGAGGAAGCCATTTAGATACCAGCTGTTCCCACTGAAAAGATGTGGCAGCCATCAGCAGAAATAAGAAATGCTCTCTCTGTACATATTGAAATGAGTTTTATCTTCCTCTCCACTCTGCTTTGTGCTCCTCCTGGTGCAAAAGACAAAATTCATTTCACACCCATATTTCCTCACAAGCACAAACCTTGCAGGAGAGGAGTCTGCACCCATGCACACACTAAGGTGAGATCAAAACTATCAAGCATATTCTGTCTGCAGAGAAATAAACTGTTGAGAAGTCTGGGAGTTTGGAATTGAAGGGAAAAGGAAAAACTTGAGGGCATCTCTTTCCTAAAATTATTTTTCTACATATTTGTTTCTAGGTGGTATTTGTGGTTTATATTTTAATTGGAAGAAAATAACTTGGTATGGGTGAGATAGCACTGCATGAAAATACAGAATCAGTATGGATAGTTCAGTGACACCTGAAAATAATCTTTCTTTCACTGGATCTTAGATTTAAGATTAGCACCAATCATTACAGCCACATTTTAGAAACCAGCATGCAGTTACTCAAAGGTTTCAGCTTGAAAAAATACCATAGACTGTGTTTATCAAACTTTTCATATGACTATATCTGCTCAAAACACAATCTTCTGAGGGTTGGGACAAAATATATGATGTGGTTTGCATCCAAAAAGAGGTTAAGAAGTCAACAGAGCTAACATTTCTCCCCAGAGATAGCATAAAAATCATTATATCATATTAAAGATTTTGCTTCTTTTGCCACAGGCAATCAATTCCAAAAATTTGATTTAAAAAAAAGCCTTGCATTAGTGTGGTATTCTCAAGCTGCTTCTTATTAACATTTGATTGTAGCATACTCTAACGACAACCAGTACCAGTCCTCATTATTCTAAATAAAGAGTACAGTCATTTTCTCCTTAATGACTGAAGAGAAATGTATCCACAGGGACATTTCAGTTTACTCTCTCACACAGTGTAATATTGTCATTATTAATACTTCTTGAAGACAACTTGTAGACCAAAGTTATCTTTGCAGAGTCACGAGATTTTAATTTTTAAATATGCCCAGCCTGAGCCACATGCAGTTTGATTCCTTCCAATACAAATAACATCAGCCTTGAAATGCTGCAATGAAACAATTCACATTATGAGGCCTGTGACAAAAACAATCAACAACAACAACAACAAAGAAGCAAATTTAATTTCACATCCTTGTGAAGGAGGTAATTGCCACAAAACCCAGGTAAAAGAAAGATTATGATCTGGCCATTGCTGTGTTAGCCAGTGAGTCAAATACAAAAAGAGAACTGTAAAAAAAGTTCCTTGGACTATAAACTGCATGAAAACAGGAACTTCCCTTTTGGTCAGAGCTGAAGGCAGTGAAATCCTGAAACATCCAGGATGTCTCTGTATATATGTACTTCAGCATAAACAGACAGACTGGGAAATAGTTCTTTCCCTTCTCTTCCAAAGCAATGCAAAGAAAAAAAAACAACTGTATTTCCTCAAGATACTAACCAGAGATCTGGCTTTGCAGCACAGCTGGAGCAATCCAACAGACGCCAAAGGAGCTGCCCCAGTTCCACCAGCTGTCCAGACAGAACTCCCACCCTTTGCAGGGCTTGTTCTCTCTCTGGACCAGCCCATGGAGAGGCAGAAGTGCCACACCCCAATGGTTTGGGATTTAAATTACCTGGCTATGCTTATTTTTTCAAAGGAACTTTAGAGCCAAAGAATGGAGGACATGCTTGGGGGTGTAAGGGAGTGTTTAAAGGAGGCTGGAATTGAACCCCATTGATTTCCAATCCAGACAATCCTGCCCAATTCCTCTATCCTCAAAGTAAACCCTTACCATGCACCTCTTTCCCTCTGTGGTATGTGACTAGCTCTAAAAATCCCTTCAGTGTAAATTTTCATGAACTCTGTGGTTGCTCAGGACTATGGTAAACATCAGCTAGAAGAAACATCATTCAGAAAATTAAGCAGAGCCTGGGGAGTCTGGCTGTGTTTGATTATTCTTGTCCTTTGTTCTGAAGGACCACTCCTAAAACCTGACAGACCAGGAGCTGGTTCCTCCCATGGCAGGCCTGCTGCAGCTTCTCACAAGGCTTTTACAAACAGGGGGGGACTAATGCCTTGGAGAGGCTGCCTAGAGCAGAGGCTAGACAGAGTTAAAGCAATAAAGCAAGTATTGATTAAAGACCTTCTGACCTTGGGCAGTCAGAAGCCTCCCAGAGGCTACACCCCAGATGGACAATGGTTTTTCAGAGAGAGGTAAGTTTGGTCTATTTACATATCTGGGGTTAATTCTCCAATTAGAGCTTCAGGTAATGAACTCGTGTTCCCCACTTTGCTTTGCTCTGATTCACTTTTGTTTACACTTTACAGGGCCTGAGGCTGTGATGGTGACCTGGGATCTCAGGCCCAGAGGGATTGTTTTGTCAGACCAAAATGCAAAGAGAGCTAACTAACACTCCACCTGGAGTTCAGAGTTACACACTAATGCAGTACAGGGTCTGGAATTATAAAAGTTAAAGCTGAAGGCATCAGAGCAGTCAAACAACTCAGCATCCATCAGCAGCCAAATTCCAGCAGCCACCTTCTCAGCTGGCTGCCTCTCCCTGCCAGGTGTTCTCTGACCCATCAGCCTTGGCTCAGGCCCCTGGGCACACAAAGCATCACCCACCAAAGCCAGCTGGGATGGTGGCTCTGGGAGCCCCAGCTGTCCTTCCCCTTTTCCCATTCCAGCTGCTGCTCTCACTAATCCTGACTGGCCCAGGGAAGGGCTGCACAGACAGTAACAGGCACCAGCACCCCTGCCTCCCACAGAAAATATCCTTGCTGGAGTCCACACTTGTCTTGTGTTAAATACTGAATTTTTAGCAGTCATGACTCCTTCTGTTGCTATTTGAATTAAACAAAACTTTTTTATTCCCTGAGCAAATGTGTAAGTTTTGGGGAGAAAATGAGGAAGCCATGGTTTGAATGCTGTGGAAAGGCTTCCTCATGTTATCCCATGGTCTCCAGGAGGCATCCAAGGGTTTTAATCATCACTTGATTTGCAGGGTTAGTTTACATCTGTAAACTAACATCCTTTATAATGTCCTTTGGGAGTTCTTATTGTGCTGCTACTACAAGTCTACTTAAACCCAGTACCCGTCTTTATAAAACTCAACAGCCTATGAAGCACATCTAACACTGAGGAGGAAACAGAATAAAAAAGGCTGAGATGGAAAAGAGAATTAAAAAATATAAAAACTACATGATAAACAAAGAGGGTCATAAATTGCTAAAAGATGCCACAGGAAGCAGTGTATTATATTTTCTGATACCAGATTACATGTATTTTATTATCAAATATTAGAGCTTTTAAGTATCTAAACCCTAACTAATCTGAGAATCACTAGCTGAAAGAAAGCTGCTTTAAGGCCCTGAGCCTACAAGATTAATTTTGACTCCTGTTGGGTAAACAAGTGGATATTCTCATCAAAGACCCTACTGTACCACCACACACCACAAAAATTCCCCCTGGGGTCAGAGAAATGTCCACAATTACAGGGCAGAGAGCTGTGGCAATTAATGGAGCTATAAAACATGACAGAGTCAGACTTTCTCCCACGCACACAAATCACCAGAACTTGTACAAATTTCTACAGAAGAAGCATCAGACATTGGATGTTTTGAAGAGCAGAGCTCTGAATTGCTTTGTGTCTGCTGGGATTATTTTTATTTTAAAAGTGTGGCCACCACCTGAGCAGCTGGACGTGTGGAAAGCAGCAGGTGTGGCAGAAACCAGGGCTGAGTCCTGAGATTTTGTGCTGCTTTTACTGTGCCACAAGTGAGGCTCTAATTTGGTTTTAATAAAAAGTAATTGAAAGTAATTTAATACCGATTGATTGTTAAGGGGATACATTTTGCAGTTTATCAAGTCTATAGAAATGCAGTATAATTAACTCCAAACTGCATAGGCAATAATGTAATTATAATCTCAACAACTTTAAATTTCCAAGCGTTGTTTAAACAGTTAATTAAAATTTTAAAAGATAGTGCTCTGTTACATGTCTATAATGTTAATTGCAAAAAAATGCTAATCAATATTTGTTAAGTAATCCAATTAATTGAGTAATCCAATTTCTAGTCTCTCTGAGGCTAAATAAATAGAGCTTCATGGCTCTGACTTACAAACTATATAAATGGCCAGATATTGATTTAATAATCAATTACATATTCAATGATTGCAAGTTATTTATTAGTTATAGAGGCAGGGCCAAGTTGGGAGCAAGCAGATGAAGGTTTCAGTTTGACCATGTTCAGCAAGCTGCACAAACCCACAGCTGAGCTCAGTACTCCTGACATTCTTCTTCTGGATCTGTCGGGTGAAATGTTGTTTGCCACGCTGGCTGAGTATCTTTCTGTCAGCCTTTACAACAGGTTAACTCAGCTGAGGCACAGAGCTGATGTTCCTTCAAATGAGCAGCCACAGGGGCCACATTTCCACCTGCTGCTGCTCCCAGGGGAGCCCTCAGTGCCCAGGAGCTCTGCATTTTCACAGGATTCCAGTTTTCCAGCCCCTCTCCTGCTTCCTCCTCACCACCAGAGAGCTCCACCTTACACAAAGGGACCTTCCCAGCACAGCAGAAGCTGCTTTCAGAATCCCTGCTTCTCTGCTCCCTTACTCTGTGCTGTTAAATATTTACCATGGAAGAAAATACATCCCTTTGTCATTTTTCTGCTTGCTATTAAAAAAAAAAACAACAAAAAACAAACTTGCTATCCACCCTGAGATGGCAATTTGCACCTGGAAAAAGCTTAATCCTAAATGAGGTATCAGCTTGTGTTTACTGGTGACAACTGGTGGTGTTCCTGGCTGCTAATTTAGCATCCTTGCAATAAACCATGATTAAATTATTGAACTCTTTTCTTTTCCTCTCATCACTGAGTTCTATGTTTGTAACGCACTGAACACATCTAAAATAACCTCTGCTACCCTAATTAGGTACTTGCTCATTAAACCTACGTCAGCTCTGGCTGGAGGACTCACCAGGGCAGAGCCCACCTCATCAGTTGTGTTAGCAGCTCTCAGCACAATGTCAATATTTCCCCCAAACCATGGTTTCTAAACAGCACCACAAACCTCAGCTTGACTGGATTTGACAAAACAGTGCATCAGCACGAGAAGGAGCCAGGAGATATTTTTTGCTGGATCAATTCTTAAACAAATGTGTTGTGCAGGTGAAATCAGGGGCTGCAAGGATAAGGACAGCAGCTCAGTAAGAGGTGGTATTTTATTTCTGGAGTTTAATCTTGCAGTCAAGCCACATTCACTCTTCACATCCTTTCCCTGAGGTTCAGTCATCAAGGAAGAAATTTATGTTATCAGAGCTTCTTCATGCAAATGAGACAGAGAAAATTGCAGGGTCAGAGTGCACATGATGGCAAGCTTGACAAAGGTGCCCAAAAGTTTTCACACTTCAATTTTATGTGATAGGAAAATAAATAAATTTAAAAATCTTTCTAACCTTTGGGCTTGTTCCAGAGGCAAGACAGTAAATAGATCACTGTAACATCTGGGCTCACTGATTCCTTTTTCCTTATTCATTTTTGAATTGCCCTCTAATGGACAAGGGGTTAAAATAAATCATCAAGGAGAGGGGAAATGAAAATAATGTAAAACTGCATCTGGATGCTGCACTTAACACTGTCCACAGCACAAAGAATCTCAGGGGTGTGTTGTCCACACTGTATCAGAACCAGGGCTCCTTCTCTGACAGACTCCTAAAAACTGTGACAGTTTTCACTGTAAGCAACACTGAAGGACAGGATCTTGATTCCATCATTTCATGGCTGTCAGCCCCACAGACAGGAAGGTATATTTTAGGACAACACACTCTTCAGCAGCTGCTTGCATGAATAAGAACACACTTCCATCATTAGTAATTTAGCCCATACAATGTGACAACAACATTTATTATCCAGGCTCAGAGATTCATGACAGCAGCAAGAATCCAGCATTGTTCTTTATACAATTTGCATGTGTTGGGTGCTTCAAGGAGACAAAGTATTTGAACATCAATAACATTTGTCTTCCTGCTACCTTAATTTATTGGGTAGGGCTGAGGGAGGATTGACTCCCAAGGCTTCAGAACCTTGGGATGAAGCTCTGTTGGGTCAATCCCCCACTGTGGTGCCAGGGTCTGGTACAATTCCCTTTGGAAAGTGGGACCAAAAAGGGCACTGATTTTAGCCAACACCTGAAAAATAATAACCACTGATGAGAAAGATCTAACTGGTTTTATCTAGGGCATGGGGAAAATTCTGATGACAGAATTCACCCTCCTTCCACCCTCCCCAAGTCCACTCTGCAGCAACACCCAGCCTTTCCCAGGTGCCCCTCAGCATGCTCACACACCTCCATGCCTCCTCCTAGGATCTCCCTTCCCCTGGCACATCTGCATGGAAAGGCAATGACTCAGCTCTAAGTGCTCACTTCAACCCAATTGCTTTGCTGCAGCCTGGATTCCATGACATCAAACACATGAATATGATATTTGGGTTGATCCTGCAGTGTTTGAACAGCACAGCTGAAGGAAGCTGTGATGAGCAAACCCTTGAGTGAGAGCTGACTGCTGCAGAATTAAGGTGGCAATTGAAGTGTGGGGATTGGTGTGTATTTACCTTGCAGCTTTCCACCAGGATCTCTGAGCCTGGTAAATACACACCAGGCACTTGGAGAGGCTGGGCTCTGACAGGCACGAGAGGTAAGAGTGAAAGCCACACATAAATCCACTTGGATTGCTGGAACATTCCAATCAGCCCAGTGAAAGGGAGGAGGTGGCTCAGCACTGCACAGACTCTGTGCTGGCTCTCAGACCCACAGCTCCTTTCCACTTCAGTTTGCACAGGAAATTTGATTTATATACCCAGACTGGACAGGGAACCAGCTCACTGAAAAACCCACCCCAAACCCCACCAAGACTCTTCTGAACAAGCATAAAAGGCTAAGAAGGAGAAAAATCCTGGAGTCCACATCCATATTGTCCAACCTGCCATTGCCTGTTCATACCATTCAATTAAGAGAAAATACTTTTAACTGCTAATAGAAATAATGTTTCCCAAATCTCAGTTGTCCTGTGAGCATCAGTCAGTGCCAAAGACCTGATAAATTTATGTTGCATCTCATATACAATTCAAAATATAGTTCTAAGTATGAAAATAAGCCACAGTGCTTGCCATGCACCACAGGGTTTTGTGTTCATTTTCCAAACAGTCGTGCCAGAGATGCTTCAGGCCTACTAGAAATTTCTTAACATCTGATGCATAATGAAAATATTTAATGGAGCATAAACACTCCTCTTTTCTTCCCCCCCTCCATTTCTTAAGTGATAACCAAATCTCTGTTTTGTTGCACATAGATGAACAAGGATTAGTTCTGTTTAAGTGCTGTCTAAAAGATCTTGGGACCAGGACTGGAGATTTCCTACCTGGAAACAGAGGGAACTGGAACTGGCCCAGTCCAGCAGAAGGAGCCCAGGTCAGGGCTTTGCAGAAGTACACACTTCAATCACAACAACATCTGGAATCCCAGGATTTCCTCTCCCATTCCCCAAAACTGCCCACGTTTCCCTTTGTCTTGGGTTGTAGAACCAAAAACGTCTATTCTATTTCATCTGCTGAAAGCAGCTGGGGAGATGTTCTTCTTTATCTCTTGTAACTCTGGAAGAAGGGGGGGGAAGATGCTTTCTGATTATGGGGCAGCTGTTAAACCAGGTGGGGCAGTGTTTGTTATCTCTTTTCACAATGGGCCATTAAGACTTCCCAAACTGACACATCCCCAAACTATACCCTCCCCAAAGCAGCACATCCACATTCCATCATCCCATTGGGAGATGCTCCACCCAGTGGGGGGAGCCAGCCATTCCTACCTGGATAAAACTGAGACACAGGAACACAGAAAGGATCCAGCTTCACCTGATTCCTGGGAGGAAGACTGGACCCTTCTCACCACCACTGGACCCCTTCTCACCATCACTGGACCCTTGTTCTACAGGATCATCTCTACTCCACCAGAACCACATCTGCCACTCCAGGAGGACTCACTTTGGGACTGCTCCCAACACCCTGACCAACAGGGTGACAGGTTGGAGCTCTGACTCTGTCAGGGTTCTCCAGGATTGTTGTTTGTTTGCTGGTTTGGTTGGGTGGTTTTGTTTTCTGCTACATTTGTATTATTAATATCCCTAGTAAAGAACTGTTATTCCTATTCCCAAATCTTTGCCTGAGAGCCCTTGATTGCAAAATTATAATTTGGCAGGGGGTGAGGGGTTTACATTCCCCATTCCAAGGGAAACTCCAGCTTCCCTGGCAGATACCTGTCTTTCCAAACCAAGACACCCTTCCAGAGGAAAACCCTTCTGACCCTTCCAAATGGAGCCTGTAAGACCAGGCTGGTTTTCAGAATTCCACATCATATGATGCAAAAAAACATTTTACTGAGGTTTTTTATTACTATGAGCATCACATTAAAAAGTAACTTCAGAATTTCAAGGTTCTAGTGACCTATATACTGTCAGCTTTAAAAAGGCATAAGAAGAAACATTATGGAAACAGCTATGTAAATACAGTTCATTTAATAAAAATGTAAATAGGATTCACAGAAAAGACTTAGAAACCTTGAAATATTTATTTTAAATGAAAGGGATTAATTCTTCAAGGTAAGATTTGTTTCTAAACTTGTAACTCCAGTATTCTGGGGCTATTATGCTTTCTTTTATTTATTAAAGGGACAGTTCTTATAAAATAACTACATTAAGCTACTCTAACATACTTACTGCTACTTTTTATTTCCTTTCAAGGACTTGTGATTGTTGCTGCCCTGGTCTGAATTCAGCAGATTAGAGGAGAATTATTCAATATCTCATCACTGGTATTTTCCAGCCTTAATCATTTCCACAAATGCATTTGTCCTTTTTGCATTCATACCTGGTTTGGCTTGATAGCATCTGACACAGAAAATCTGACTGAAGAGGAAACGAGGAAACAAAGAAACAAGAAAAAGATCTAAGTAAGCATCATATAGAATTCATTTGCAGAAAAAAAAAAAGAAAGAAGAAGGTAATGGAAGTGTTGTTTGGAACTTCTTTACCTACAAAACAGAAACAGAGATTGATGATCTCAGCCCTTTGATTTACTGACAACACAACACCAGCAATACTTAAATAGCATCTCACTTGTACTTTCAATGATGGACCAGCAGTGAAATTGTATTTGTAATCTTCTAGGAAAAGAAGCTGATGCTTTTAGGAAATGTTTATATGGGGTATGTGAGGTTGTTTTTTTGCATCCATTTTTACTAACACATTCTAACATGGAAGTTACCTGTGCTTCCTGCTAAAGCATTACTCAAGAAAGACATTGATATCTGCTTTCTAATGTCAAAGTTTCTTTGAAGATCTGGGAAATAAAAAAAAAAAGAAGGATTGACAGGAGAATTCTAAGAAATGGATGAGGGAGATTCTACCCAATGAAAAAATAAACCTTGGGCAGATTTTTCAACTACAGAAGAACTGTACAGCTTTTTGTCCCTCAAAATATACTGTGGAGAGCTAAAAGTAAGAAATGAGATGTAGAATCCCAGAAACCTTGAGGAAATCATTCCATCAGTCATGGAGAAGCCTCCCAGCCCATCCAGTCCCAGCTGTGCCCCAGCCCCACCCTGTCCCCAGCCCAGAGCCCTCAGTGCCACCTCCAGGTGACACCTGCAGGGATGGACACTCCAACCCTCCCTGGGCAGTTCCAGTGCCTGAGCACCCTTCCCATGGGGAAATTCCTGCTGCTGCCCACCCTGAGCCTGCCCTGGCCCAGCCTGGGGCCGTTCCCTCCCCTCCTGTCCCTGTGCCCTGGGAGCAGAGCCCGACCCCCCCCGGCTGTCCCCTCCTGGCAGGAGCTGTGCAGAGCCACCAGGGCCCCCTGAGCCTCCTTTGCTCCAGGCTGAGCCCCTTTCCCAGCTCCCTCAGCCTCTCCTGGGGCTCCAGACCCTTCCCAGCTCCATTCCCTGCCCTGGACACCCCCAGCCCCTCCAGGGCTCTCTGGCCAGGAGGGCTCAGAACTGGACAGACAACAATGAGTTATGCTATAAACAAAGGTGCCAGATTTCTAACAGCAGGTAATTAATGTCACATGGGTGCACATTCATCAGGACAAACTAACCTTCCTTGCCTAACTCTTCCCAGCCTATTAAGGTAGGCAAGAAATAAAATATTCAGACAGGATCTATATTCAGATAGGATCGATATTCAGATAGGATCAATAAAGCATTTAGCTCAAAGCTGCAGTGCTGATGAACCTGAGTTAGGGAATCACTTCTGTAAGATCTCTCCAGGCCAGTTTGAGCCTGTTTCTAACAGAAGTAGGTAAGCAAGAAAACGGAGAATTGCAGTCATCAGTCTCAGAAAAGAAAAAGATTTGACTCAGAACTCCAGGATCAGCAGGAGACAGAACTAATGCTCCAACAGAGGAGATGTTTCTCAAACGCTAACGAGGGACCTCAGAGATTTCAGGTACTTGAAGCCTGAAGGCCGAGGCAGAAATAACCCCAAACTTGTCATTATCTGCATTGCCATAAACTGCTGGTCATCAGAGCCAGGGTGTGTGGGGTGGATTTAAAAAATGTGCAGGACTGAGCCCAAATCATCCTGAGCATTATTTCCCCAGAACTGCACTGCAGGTAATTACACTCTTTATTCTAGATGCAATGCAAGCACAAAGCCTGGAGAAGAAAATGCACAGAAGCTTTAAAATATTTACAGCAGCAGCAGCACCATTTCTATAGATCCTGATCCTCAGGTTCTTGCTGGATTTTTAATTAGAAGAGGTGTTTTCTGGAGAAGCATTTATTAGTTACAGGAATTTAAAGTAATTATGAGTAGGAAAGGAAAAATTAAGTTGAAACCCAAAATAACAGATGTCCCAAACTCCCTTGTTAAAAGCAGAAATTCAGTGGGATTCAGGAGACAAATACTTCTGATAAATTTTTCTCACGCTCCTCCTTCAGATTATAAAAGGACATCTCAACTCTTAGTATGCATTAGTATTTCTCAGCTTCCCTGCTCAAAGTATTAACAAGGCTGCTGATTTATAAAATTTTTATAGTAGAAACTTGTATTGTGGTAAATAAAATCTCCCCACTTCAGCAGCACTTCATGGCACAAGGAACTCAACCTGACTCAATTCAGTTCAGCAAATACCACACACCAGAGAAGGAATCAACACACAAAACACTCAGCACATTAACTCAAATTGACGTGCCAGGATTTGATCCCAGCTGCCTGTCAGACACACGGAGCTGAACAGTGCAAATCTCAGTTAATAAATAAAGCCTGGGAGTGCCCACAGGTGACCTGGGCTGCCTCATCTGCTGCTCTGTCCCTGTAGAACCTGGAATGGAACTGAGATTCCAGCCTGGATCCCTCCTGCACCTCTGCAGGGTGGAACTCCCTCCAGAGTTCCAGCTCCAGGCTGCCTGGCACAGTTAATTTTGCACCTGGTATAACCCTGGCACAGAGGGAACAAAGCTCAAACCCCATCTGCAGCGAGTGCTGTCAGCTCTCCCCAGGCCTGCACCAGCCCAAACACCAGCCCAGGCTCCAAGGAAAGTGTAATTCAGATTTATGAGAAGACATTTCACATCCAATATAATTGATTACCCACTGTAATGTGAACAGAACCTAATTTGTACTAATGAACCTGTGCATGATACAGCAAAGCATTTAATAACACGGAGACCACAAAATGCCAGGCCAGATGTCATTGATGGGGAGGATAATTTCCCCAGATGGATACGTTTCCTCTCCATTCTGCTGCCTTCAGCTTGGAGAAGGTGGCGTTTTACTCAGGAGATGGCTCTGATCTTCCACAGGCACTCATTTCATTCCATCACAGCCTGTGTTCTACACCCAGGTACTTTCCTGTCCCAGTGAGGGCATGGAAATGCTTGTCTGCCCTGGCAAATTTTGATAAATGCTACATCAGATTAAAAATCATACAACTGCACATGGACAATCTGAGCAAGATTGAAGCTAACACATCTCTTTGGGTCTGTTACAGAAGAAAAACAAGATTAAAACTCTCAAAATTTTTAAAACATTCAGTCGTGGATTTGGTGTGGAAAGAACACTTAGGTGTTATACCAATAAAAATGTGCCTGGGTAGAAAAAAAACCACAAACTGTATAGTGTTAAAATTATTCCATTTGTTTGCTTGATTTTTTTAATTTTTTACATACTAGGAATGGTTATGAAATAAGCAAATTGTGGATTATTCCATGCAAAATAGCAATCAGCATGAGGGACAGCTATGGATTCCTCCCTTTGTAACAGGAATATTCCTTATTCCCTTTGCTAAAATTGTGAAGCCTTTTCCCAAAATGTCAGGGTGTGCTGGAAAAAGACAAAATTGCTTAAACTATAAAATTAAAAGCTGAAATTCAGCTTTAGGTGCCAGGTTGCAAACTCAGATTCAAAGCAGTCAGAGCCTGCAGCACAGCCCAGCACAGTTATTTTGGTGGGTTCATTCCTGAACACACTGAACCCTCTCAATCAATTATTTTTCCAGAAGACATCCTGCACACCTTCTGTCCTCTATATGCAATCAATCCCAGTGAAAAATTATCCAAAGCAGGTTGCAAATAGATCCCCTGATTTTGCAGGCTTCACCAAATTATACAAGTAAAATGTGAAAGCAGAACAGTAGGTCTGGGTAGCAGACGAGACGTTGCTGCTAATGAAGAAAAGGCAAGTATTTAAATTGAGAAGGCATCTTGATGCCTTCTATGCAAGCTGAATAGAAGAACATAATAGGAAAATAAACCAGCTATCAGCCAAGATAAATAGGAATCCAGCAACAGAGACTGTACAGAATTAGAATGGCGCAGCGAGAGAAGCAAAGACTTTAGAAGAATACACTGAAATTTTTACTTTGCATTATAATGACATCTTGGAAGCAGATGGAAAAATGCCACTAGAAGAGGAAGATGTCAAGAAATAATAGTGTCAGCAGCTATATAAAGAGCTAAAAGATGCTCCAGACTACCTTGTGTTTGTAAGGCTGTGCTTTACAAAGGCTTAAAATAATTTCATAATGCAAGCAAAACCAGGAAGGACACTGCAAACTCTTGCCTGGCCCACCAGTCACTTTTAAAAACAGAATCTGGGTTCAGGATCAACCCAGATGCAGGAAACAAGGAGAACATATTTCAACATATTATAAAGAAGTATTTTTGTCATAATTCATTACAAAATAGACATGGCTCAATACATGCTATGGGTTGCTTATTAAATTTGTCATGACTAATTAGGAATTGTTCAGAAGAGCTCGTAGAGAGTGATTTGGGAAAACATGCTTTAAAGGTGAGGGCCAACATCAATGTTATCAATAAATCCTTTGTATTCTCTAATGAATTGAAAACAAACTAAAATGTGGGTCTGGGAGCAGGTGAGGATTCGGAATAATTCATGAAAGACCATTTGTGGAACACCATCAGCCTCCCAGCCTGCCCTGCTCACATTCCCAGGTGAGCCCTGGGTGCTCTGCAAGGAGCAGCTCTCAGTGCCAGGCAGCGGAATTCACATCCAGTGGGAGAAGGGGCAGGAGATGACAAACCAGAAAGGGAAAATGCAGCATTAACAGTAGTATCTGCTCAAGGAGGTCTGGTTATTTAGCTCAGTTGGTGGCAGGATGGCCCTCGAGGCAGGAAAGAGAAAAGCTGGAGAAGGGATGGAGAGAGAGCTCCCAAAGCCTCCCTGCACTCCAGTACAGCCACGTGCCAGAGCAATTTAAAGGCTGGTTCTGGAGGGCCTTGGGAATAAAGATGAACAATTTCCCAATTCTGCAGCCAGGGTGTGACTCCAAGGAATCCTACACAGCACCAGGACTTGTCAACAGACCCTCAGTACACACATTTTTGGCTTTCTGCTGATTCTTTGTAAATTTGTCACAGACTTATCACAGACTTCCTGAGAAATACTAGTGCTAGGACTGTCTTTAAAATTAACTCTATTTATGACAAAACTAAAAACATTTTATGTTAAGTTGCACATACAACAAGTCTCTCAGTTCTCAAGTTTTTATTATTTCATATGAATTGGAGCATGTCTGACTGGCAGAGCACCAAAAATCAGCATGATGGGCTCAGTGCAGTCTGGGGACACAGAGCAAGGGGCAGCCCACAGCATCAGCCTCAGCTCCTTCAAACCTGCCTGCAGGAAAACAAACCAGCAGAAGCACAAAAAAAATCAAAACCAACCAACCAACCAACCAACCAACCACAAAAAAAAAAAAAAAAAAAAAAAAAAAAAAAACAAAACAAAACAAAAAAAACAAAAAAACAAAAAAAAAAAAAAAACAAACAAAAACCCAACAAAAAAACCAACAAAAAAACCATCAGCCCAAAAATACAGTGTTCATTGTAGTTATTAATATTTTTCACTTGTGTTTTTTCATGCACCTATTTGCGCATTGTGCTTCAAGCAGCTGGGAACAAGTCCTTAATTCCCAGTTGCTCTGAGGAGGTTGGATGTCTCCAGCTGCTGCCAAAACAAAGGTAGAAGAATTTTGCTGACTTCAGCAGACAGAGTTGAACTCTCTAATTTTACCATTTTCCATTTATAACGTGGGGGTTGTTGGATCACTTGGGTAATAAAACACAGATTGTTGACTGGATCAGTTATTTTAGGGATGGAGCACATGGAGAACATATATTTCAATTTATTTCCCCAAAGGCTGTAAAAGCAGCCATAAAGCAATCAGAAAGCAGGTAAAGGATGACTTTTATGGCAGGCTAAATGAATGATAATTAGGCAACAAAACAGGAGGCATAAGTAGATGGAAATTTTTGTTTCAAGCCTTTAGGCTTGAAAATCCTGCTGACAGTCCTGGAGAGTTTGGGTAAGTAAGGATTGGCAGGGACACATTGCCAAAGCCACTGGGCTGGAATCTGGCAATTCAAACCAATCATTACATCCAGGAATGACTCATCAGGGCAATAAATCCAAGGGGAGGGGTCTGGGAGGGAAGTTCCATGGCCCAGCAGAATTCCCACATTGGAAAGGAAAATTCCCACTGTGTTGAAATGCACAAAAAAGCTGAAGGCACCAAGGTATTGAAGGCCTTGAGCAGAAACCCCTTTCCCCACCACTCTCACCTTTGTATCTTGCAAGAACAAACACAGATTTTTAACCCCCTTTCAGAGAAATCCCCATAGCAGGGAGAAAATAAGAACACGTGGCATTTTTGTATATTATTGCATTCCCCATGTTACTGACTTTTCTTCAAGATTTGTTCTAAACTTCTGCAAAGTCCTGCTGGTGGTTTGGGGTCACAGCCTTGAATTAGATGCTACACAAACCCATTCTGGTGATGTTCCACTACACTCAGGTTGAGAGCTCCAAACTTCTGCCTCAGCTCTTTTGGAAGGATTCCTCCACTCAGCAGATAATTCCAGTTCTAGAGTTTCACTGCTACCTTACATAATTTTACCACAACTAATAGCCTTGGAGCCTAAAGTTATTTTTATTTTTAAAATAAAAAATAAATGCGTTGCAGCATCCTTCCTTATTAACTCTTTTTTTAGAAAGAGAGGTAAAAAAATTTAAGGGCATTTCTAACAGCCAAGGCCACAAAAGTGAAAGACAGAGACTTTTCCTCTTGAAATTCAGCCAAAATGTGGTGCAATATATATATGAAAGGTGTTGTGTCTGGACATAGAAGGCATTCAAGAGAACAATAGCTTTTGAAAAAGTAATTTGCACCCTATTTCACAACGTAATGAAGAGATTTATTTGTGTTGATGTTTTCAACTCCACAGAACAGGCCTTGCACATAATTGCATCCATCTCCTCACCTCCTTTGTAATAATGGGCAATAATTTCTCCTGTATGGTTTGTATGGGTTTATTCTGCCCCAAACTGGGAATCTGTATCAAACAAACCAAATTAGCAATCCTTGTGTGGTTACCATCAAGACACTGGGTAAAGCAACTTTAAATAATGTTTTGCTCCAGATTGGATTGACCTCTTCCCACCCTGCCAGGTCTGAGACAGGAGTCAGCACAGCTGAGGGCCTGGGAATGGGGGCTTTATTTAGAAAATAAAAAAGAACAGCCTGGCAGGACTGCCAGGGCAGGGTCTGGCTCGCTATCCAACATGGACCATCAAGGCACAAATTTGGCAAAGCGTGTCTGTGAAATTGTTTCATATTGGCCTCTCTGGTGGGTTGGAAGATGAGTGCTCTACAATTCCTTGCGTGGCTCCACATCCCAGGTGGAAAAACAAAAGCAAAACAAAATTTCTGCTGCCTTCTGTCACAGACAACTCCTGTCAGTGTGTGTCATTCTTCTGCTCAGGTTTGTTTAGTGCCAAACAAGTATCTCAGCTGAATGATCCGCAGTCCTCCCACACACCCTTAAAAAAGGTCCCACAATCGACCCTCCAACCTGGAGAGGCTGCTCTGTACAGACCCCACTGACTTTCCTGAATGTTGTCAAAAGAAGAGATGTGAGTTTCTCTAACTGTGCCCTTAATTATGGGCAATCATTTAATTTCTGAGAATTGCCACAGAAAAAAAGTGTGAAAAGCAGGCGAGTGAACTTTTATTTTGCCAGAGGCAGACAGGCTTTTTCAGGGCAGCTGGTGGCACAAGAACTGGAACCTGAGCAGAGGAAGCAAGTCCTCAATAGTAGTTAAACCAATGGTTTCAAATAAAGGAAATCCAGGAAAGCTTGAATAAGTCAAAGGAGGTTTGTAGAGCAAGGGACAGCCAAAAACCACTCGGTCTTGCTAAACCCATTTGACACCAAGGATAGGAATTCTGAATTACAGAAAGGTTCTGAGTAAATAATGACCAGAGGAGGAACACTTGGAATAAGGGAGGCAAAACAGGGGAGATCCTCTCACATTAACATCCACTCATTAACCTGCACAGTACAGAGTGAGACCAAGAAACCTGGGAGAAAAGTCCTCACCAGCAGAGTAGCAGTGAGAAAGAATGAAAGGAGGACCTATGGGAGGAAATAAGAGAGGAAGGATACAATGAACTGGTACAAGAGCACAGAAGTCTCAACAGGAGAGGGGTGATGATTTCAACAGAGTGATCTTTAGCAGGAAGAGTGGAAAGTACAGGCTGGAATAGGTGCATAATTATCAACTCTCCTCCAATATCAACATGAAAATTCCAGCTCAGCTTCCCTGGCCATTTTTTTTTTCTTCTTAAGGAACTTATTTTTCATTAAAACAAGAAACATAAGATGGAGGTGTAGGAAGGCTGTGCCTGGCATCTGGTATTTAATCATCTGATCTTCTGACACTGCAAACTTCATTATATTCCCCCATAATCTTGTCTGGTGTCATTGTATATTACAGCTTCTGTTCTCAATAAAAGGATTGTTTGAGCTAACACTGCCTGGATGATCTCCATGAATTTATGCTGACTAGCCCAAAACTAGCTCCAGGTGCCCCTTGCCTCCCTCTTAATAACCCCTGGTGCTGCATTAACCCATCTCCAGCCTGCTGATGCTTCCAGTATTGCCTGGGAGGCACAGAGAGCTCAATGCTCTCTCTCTCCACACTTTAAGAGGCCCAATCCTCTTAAAATTATAGAATTATTTCAATTTCTCAAACTTTACTCATTGAATGTGTTCTGTGCAATTTGCCCAGGAAGGTGGGGAGCTCACAAGAGATTTCACGTGGGAACCTGCTTTTGGAAAGGCTCTGCTTCATGGATAACCTTTGTCCCAGAGCACTGGCCAGGTACTCAGGGGGTGGGGTCCCCATCCCTGGAGGTGTCCCAGGAAGGGCTGGAGGTGGCACTCACAGCTCTGGGCTGGGGACAGGGCGGGGATCAGGCACAGCTGGGACTCTGTGGGCTGGGAGGGCTTTTCCAGCCTCAGTGATCCTGGGATTCAGGTGGACATTGGCAGAAGAGAATATCCCAACCACCCTCCAAATAAAACATATTACACATATATAACACATATTAGACATATAAAATATAACACATATATAGAAAGAACCAACAAAGGCAGAATTTTGTGATCAGAACTGCTGATCCAAACAGTGTCTGACTCCCTTAAACAATCAGGTTTTATCATCTGTGCCTGAGCAGGTTTATACATGTCCACACCCATGACACCTATTTCCATTAAAAACTCAGATCTGCTTCATCTTCTCCAGACAAAACCCTGGCCTGGCCTTGCTCCAAACAGCAGCAGGGGGGTCTAAGACATCCCAAAGCACCCTACAGTGACAAGTACTCTGATGTACTAATAAAATAAATGAAATTCACTATGTTCCTACTTCTACAAGCAAAACATTGATGATTAGTCCATGTCAGTATTGCCTTATAATGCCAGAGTTTACAGGCCTCAGAACCTATTCAAACACAGCTGAATATTGAAAATTGAACAACAAAGTCAATCTCTCTATTTTCATCGTTATAACTTTGAGAAAGGGCCTTACAAGTTTGTTTTTTTTTAATTGCAAGGTTATTTACCAAGCTGGGATTTATGGTTTTGGTTTTTTTTGTTTTTGTTTTTTTTGGGGGGTTTTTTTTGTTGGTTTGTTTTGGTTTTTTGGTTTTTTATTGTTGTTGTTGTTGTTGTTGTTGTTGGGTTTTTTTGTTTGTTTGTTTTTTGTTGTTGTTTTTTTTCGTGTATGGTGGAGGGTTTTTTTTGTTTGTTTTGTTTTGGAGGGTTTTTTTGTGTGTGTGTGTGTGGTTTTTTTTGTTTTGGTTTGGTTTGGTTTTTTTGGTTTTTATTATGTTTTGGTTTGGTTTTTTGTTGGTTTTTTTGTTTGTTTATGGGGGTTTTTTGTTGTTTTTTTTGCGGGGGGAATTTTTTTTCTTTTTTTTAGGGAAGTTTTTGGGGTTTCGGAGGTGTTTTTTGTTGTTTCGATTTTTCGTTTTTCCTTTTTTTTTTTTTTTTTTCCTAACTTTGCTTATGCCCTACATGATGCTAAAGAAACAGGAGAGGGAAAACCAGCTAAGTTCAATTTACACCAAGTGTTTTCCTGGTGTGGTCCTGGACGAGCTTAGCACTGGAGCTGAGCAGGAGAGCCCAAGCACTGATGCAATAAGGCACAGGCAATTACCTCTGCCCAGCTCCCTGCTACCCAAAATAAAGCAATTCCCAGGCTGAGGCTTTAATCTGCTGTCCATCACCCCTGTTCCTGAAGTTTTAACGTGTCCTGAGAGGCAGTGGGAGAGATAATCACTGACCTGCAGCTCCTGCCCTGCCCAGCCCTTTATAAATCTCAGCTGGTAATGGGGAGTGCAAGATATTCAGAAACACACAGATTATGGTATTGATCCTCCCCTCACACTGGATCATGAACATCTCTCTCTTCTACCTGATAATATTTCAATTTAAAATGTGCTTAAATCCACTTTTATATGTTCCTTTGGTGGTTTCACTGAATGGCCAGAGAAAGGAAAAAAGCCCTGTTATTTCAATATTACTCAGTAATGATTTTCCCCAAACTTTTGCTTTGAATTAGACTCCTTCAAGAAAAAAAAACAAACAAAAAAACAAAAAAAAACCCACCCAAACAAAAAAAACCCCACCCCAAAACCAGTGAACACCAAGCCAGATACATATGACAGCAATCCCACTGCTGTGCACCCCTAAAATGATCAAATGCCAATTATGTCAGTTATTCCCAACTATTTTTCCAGAGTTCTTCCTGTTTCAAGCAAACCTGTCTGCCTAATATGCATATTTATATGCTTTATATTATGTCTGTATATAAAGGAAGAAGACACCTCTATTGCTCTGACAAAGGACTGATAAATATATTAAATATATATATGCATGTATATGTTAGGAAACAGGAAGTATATTGTACCTGAAATTAGGCCAGAGGACCAAAAAAAAAAATTGTAAGAAACATTAATTAAGAAACTATTAATTTAGTATTAAAACAAAAAGAATATTAACCTGAGTCTAGCTAGTATTTACCTACAAATTCTAATACGGGGCAGTTGAAGTACTGACTAAAATAGGAAATTCATACTAAAAAAGGTATCACCTAAACTTAAACAAGACCTCCAAGAGGCAAAGGCCAGTAAAAATTCTTCTTTACAGATCATGTTTAATGGTCACATGTGGACTACAAACAAAATGAAATCCAATCAGGAAAGAAACACCGAAAAGTCAGGACTGCTTAGGGAAGGAAAAAAGGGGAGGTATTAAATAACCTGCATTAGGATATTTTCAGTTCAACATAATCATAAGTGATCAGGAAATGTGTATATAATAATATGAGAGAAAACAAATTAAATGTATATTAAATTAAATTATTTAAATTTTTGCATATTAGTTTTCTAAAAAAAAAGAATTGTAACTGTCACCTCACAGAAGAGCTACAAGAAGATGCATGAAATTACAGAACCATGGCAGGTGAAAATTAAATAAACTCAGTCTGGTTGCCTTGTGAACGAGTTCTTTTTTTGCATGAAAAGCATAGACCCTTATCTATCACATTTTGGAAAAGAGAACCCATTCCCACCTTCCTGGCTGTGAATATCTCCCACATTATGTCAGGAACTCAGGAAAGGCAGAGGGGGTGGGACACAAAGCGTGCTTAGGCCTCCAACCATTGTGTGCCCACAACGTCTCAAACACCTCAGGCTCATCACCACTCCCAGCTGCAGTGACCCAGGAGCAGCTCAGGGGATGCAGAACAAAGACTCTGATCAGAGGAACGGAATGGATTTCACAGAAAGCCAACCCCATGCAGTAATTTTCAAAAAGAAGTGGCTGAGGAGAAATATGATCGAGGTCTATAAAACGAGGAGCAGCACTGAGAGAGTGAATAGGCAATGATTTTTCATTATTTGCCATTATTCAAGACATAAGTGGAATAAAATGAAATTATGAACAAGCAGTTCAAAACAACCCAGAAGAAGGACTTTTCCTTCGCAACTCGTAATTAAATCATCCAGCTCATTACCCCGGCATGGTGCTTCTGCCAAGAGTATAAATTTTTTCAAAAGGAATTAGATAAATTCCTGGAGGGAATGTCCACCCTCAAAGCACTGGAAGCAACTGCTCCATATATTCGTGGAGCTGGGAGGATACCATGGAACAGGTACAGCCCCTGAGGTGTCTCATCTGTCACCCAGGCTGGGGACAGCACCCTGGGGAGCACAAGGGTGCCGAGCTCGTGTTCTCCTCAAGCCATCCCATCACCACATGGCAGAGCCTTGAGTCCCTCAGCTTCCAAAATGTAGAAGAGGGAACTAAATGAGGCTTATGATGTTATGGTTAACGTCTCAGACTCTCAGATTGTCCTACACACACAGAAAATATGATTTTAGCTCAGCTATATCACTTTAACAAAACAAAACAAAAACCAAAACCCCAATGCCACCAACCAGTTGGGATGCAGAAATTTCTTCAGCGGATTTAAGATTACTTTAATTTCACAAAAGCTTTGAGGGGTAACCTAAAACATTTTAACATTTAAATTAAATATCTTTGTGTCAAACACCATAAGGAAAATGAGATGTTTGTGGCCACCTGAAGGAAACACTTGGTAAAAAACTAAAATGGGATTGCAAAGGTCTGAAAAATCCCTTTGTTCTCATTTCCTGTCCCTGAACATAAAAGCTTAAATTGTCACTGATATTTCAGTTTCTGGCAAAACTGAGGAAGCTTCTCAGTGGCAGAAATTCTCTAATCCTTGAGCAATAAACACTCAGACTGTTCAACTGTTGAGATGACTGCGACTCCATCTTCCACCAAGACACAGCACAGGTCAGTGACAACTCTGTCACCACCTTAACAAAGAGAGAACTCCTGCAAAAAATTCTCTCCTCTTGCAGGAGAGCTGTTCCTGTCCTGCCCAACAGTACAGAAATGGACCATTCATGCACTGATGTGAGGAATCCCCACTAAGAGTGCAAGGCCATAAAATAACCTGCAGCATTTCCACTCTGGGAGCTTACACTGCACAGGGATCAGACTCAGCAGAAACCAGTGCAGGGTGAAATTGGTGGATCTATAACCAATAATTTGTCACTCAGATTTAGCTCCTGCTGCTCTCCTGCACTGATAATCCCCTCCCAAACCTCAGCTACAGGAATGCTGTGCATCTCCTGCTGCCCTGTTGAATCCCAAGTGTACCAAACACGAGGAAAGGCTGCATGGGCTCTTCACCTCCGGACACTCCAACAAACAAAAAAGAAACATGGTAGAAAAGTATTTATTTCAAAAAGTGTTTATTTCAGTGAGGTCTCTGTAGCCCTCTTCTTAGAGGTTTTTATCCTGATGACCCATTTATTGATAGCAAATCTTCAGAGCTCAGGAAATGTAGATTAACTCTGGGAATTGTCTGCCTCAGCTTTCTTGTTCTATTTTCTCTTCCTTTCCCCCACATTTCCAGTCAACTACTTTGGTATTTCTGTCGTTGACAAAAAGATTAAAGCCAACTTGAATGCCTATTTTCCAGATTTACTTTGATTTGAGAGGAAAGTACTTCCAGAAAGATAAATCTACCAGATTGATTAATTAATTCATTCATTAACTGATGGTTAAAATAAAATAAAATAAAATTATACTATAATAATGTGGTAATATCCCCTGCAGTTAGCCTGCTGTCGAGGAAATGCTTCAAGATTAAGAAAATAAGCATTAAATATAGTTAACATCCACCCAGACTGAGACCGAGATTAATTAAAAACCCAACAATATCACTATTTCCAATACACTCTAATTCTGTATTATCCAAGATTCTAAAAATGCCCCTCAATTGGTTTGTTAATTATGTTAGGTAAACACCAGCAATATATTAAATTCACACATGATAAATTCAACATGGGGTGCTAAGAAAGTGCATAGAACTTCTAATTAGGCATTTAAAAAGTTTTAGATGTGCTTTCATGATCAAACAATGCAGTATAAAACAAATATTTAACACTTAAAACACAGCTACTCCGATAAGCATAATTTGGAAACCTTTAATGAATTCACCTCAATTAGCCTTTCATTAAATAGCTCATTAAAAACTGATTTGAATATTGCTCCAGAAGAAATCCTGGTTCAGCTGTTATGATGGGATAGGGAGTCAGTGGAGGTGAGGTTAAACACATGCTTTGGAGCTGCCTGAAAGTCAGATTTGTTCCAGGGAAAAAGCCCTTAACCTCCTATGACATCAATATCAGATAAAGTGATCACGTGCCACAAACCCTGGAAAATGTAGGGATTGGATTTTTCTGGTTTAATTCCATTCAGAAGGAAACCAGACCAAGAAATTAACTTAAACGTGCCAGGTTCTTATCACCAACTCCATTCTCATCTGTATTTTCAGAGAAACAATAGTTTTGTTTTGTTGTGTTTTTTTAAATGCTGATTTTAACTTGTCTTTTCAGTGGAAACATCACCTTACAAACACGTGGACAAACAAATCCGGGGCAGGGAGGCATTTAAAAGAACAAAAACATTCAAGGGTGCTTGAAAAATCTGGCCCAACCCTGAATGTATTTATTTACAGGGGCAGTGTGGAGCAGCCATTGTGGCTTAGGGACACAGAAAGGAGAATTTATTGCAGAGGTCGACATTGTTTTTATTAAACTAATTGATCAGATGAGTGGGAAAATTCCCCTAATTGCCTCCATGCTACTTCAGTTGATCTAACAAAAGATTTTATTCCTCCATGACCTTCACTTGGAATGCAGCTCAAGGCTTTACACTGTTTCAGGTCAAGTTAACTTGGAAACTTTGGAGAGCATTAAGCGGAAAAAAAATCGAGACCCGGAGAGAGGAACAACAAAGAGTAGGGCCAGGCTGGAGGCAGGAAAGAGACAAAGTCAAAACATGCCTTTGAATGTGACTTTAATAAGCACACAGCATGGAAGCACTCCTTTTTCTTCGCTTTTCCCTTTTGCTTCCCTGAGAAGGAAACCAACTCAGGGACAAGGCTGACGGTGCTGGCTCGGCCCTGTGTGCACCGGCACCTTTTGTTGTCTTACCAGGAAGAGGTCACGGAACAGGGCACCTGAAACTGTCTAAACCTAAACCACATCCTGTCATTCACAGATTGCAAAGTGTGCAGATGGACACAAAAGTGAGTTTGGGGCAGCAAACTTGGGGTAAATGACTTCATTACCTGAAGCTGTAATTGGGAGATGAACCCCCAATGTGCCAATGGACCAAACTGATCAAAGTGTGAAACCCATGACCCTTGGTCCAGTTTTGGGTGCAGCCCCTGGGGGGCCCTGAATGTACCTGAAGGCCCTTCCATAAAGAGAACAGCTTTTTATTCCCTTAATTCTGTCTGGCCTCTGTTTCAGGTAGCCCGAGAACCACAGAATCCTTCTCCCTGCCCAGGAAAAGAGCTCAGGAGCAGCCTCTGCCCCGAGCTCCTGCCCGGTGGCTTTGGGCAGGGACTGTGCCTCTCCCTGCACTGCAGAAAGGTCAGGGGGACAGCAGCCTCAAACAAGGGCTGACAGCAGCCCAGCCCCTCGTGGGCACCAGGCAGCAGCATCATTAGCATAGAAATCCACTCCAAGGCAGAGTAAACACCAATAACAATGTTGCAGCCATTAATAATTTAAATCAAATAAAACCAGCACCTCCTGAGCACATGCGAACGTTTCCTGTGAACGCCTCCAACTCAGCTCAGCCTGGGCAGGCATTCCTGACTCCTTCTGCTTTGCTCCATCAGTGATTAATCCATCTGGATGGACGCTTCACAAGGCACTCACATGGAAATCAGTGCTGGCATTCCAGGCCTGGGCAGCCATGGATAACTTTTAACAATATGTGCATTTCCTCTCCTGTCTCGGCACACCAGGGCTCCCAGGGGCACGCAGAGGCCAGTGGAACAAATCCACTGGAGGAACTCTCAAAGGCTGCTGAGCACCAATGCATCACCTCTGGGTCAGGAGATCCAGGGATGCTGGCAGGCTCAGGGGGAGAGCTGGGAGGTGTTGATGCATTGCTCTGAGAGGATTCCCTACAGCCCTCCCCATCCCTGCAGACACTGCTCTGATTCACCCCAGTGCTCTGTGCTGTTTGGACCAAAACAAGTGCTGAGCACTCTATTTGAGCAGATAAATACCAATGATCACTCAGGAACAAGCATTATTTCAGGAAGGCCAGTGTTGCCTGGCAGACTGACCTGTTCCTCTACAGAGTTCCTGCATCCCCAGGGAGCATTCCTTAACTCCAGCTTGGTACAGTGATGCCTTAGGATTTTAGCTTTGATGTTTTTCATGTGTTTGTCATCCTGCAGTTCTTTAGTGTAGAACTCCACACACAGTGTCAGCTGCTGCTTCCCCATTTTGCTCAGACACAACAATTCCTCTCCAGGCCTGGGAATCAAGGACACCTCACTGCCTCAGGCCCAAGGGAAGGGCACAAAAGTGATTTGGGGGCAGCAAACTTGGGGTGAATGACTTCATTACCTGAAGCTGTAATTGGGAGATGAACCCCCAATGTGCCAATGGACCAAAGTGATCAAAGTGTGAAACCCATGACCCTTGGTCCAGTTTTGGGTACAGCCCCTGGGGGGCCCTGAATGTACCTGAAGGGCCTTCCATAAAGAGAACAGCTTTTTATTCCCTTAATTCTGTCTGGCCTCTGTTTCAGGTAGTCCCAAAAAGGCATCAGTGGGAGCAGGGCTGCCTCCCCTGCAGGCTCTTCCCATCACAGGCACTCTCACACAGGCTCCTGACCTTTCATTCCATGGAGACTGCAGGGGAAAAAAAGCCTTCAGGGAAGCACCTTCCTTCTCTCTTTGTCAAGGCCAAGACTGGCACAAACACATCCCACTGCTCCCAAAATTGCCCTTCCTGCCCTTTCCCCCTCCCTGCCCACTGCTCTCAGGGAGCACCAGGGCTGTCAGGCAGCTGCACCTCACAGCAGCTGAACCCCCACACCACACCCACCTCACAGAGCCCAGGGCTTTTCCTGGAGGGTTCATGACTTTCAAGTACTCCAGATGTGCTCGATGTGGCGGCGCGGGCAGGCACTGGACAGGACTGCTGTGGTAGCTGTTTTCTTTTAATGAAGCATCAGCCTCATCACAGAAGAAAAGGCAAAGTAGCAGCTTACAGCACCCATATAGCACAGCAGTAGCAACAGCAGCAGCCCCCAGCAGCCCACAATAACCCCTGATTTCTCTGTTACAAAGCACCTTAAGGACTTTTCAGCCAATAGTACATTACTAAAAATTACAGACAGTTGTTTTAACCAATCAATTATAGCACACATACACCTATTTCAAACAATAGTCGTTTGTATGCTTCTCTATTAACAATACACAATACTCTTATTAAACTTAAGACCTTTTACTATCTTGTCTGGCATATGTTTTCTGCAGTGTTATGACTTATTCAAGCCAAACCTAAAAACTTGGCCTTTGTTTTCTATGTCTTTGTTTGCTATACTACTATATACTACTGTATCTTTTCTAGTTCCAAACTTTTCTCAGTTGCTGCAAATTCTGAGATCTCAGCTTTTTCTGTTTGAGGCTTTCTTTTTCAGCTCTTAAAAAATCTTCTTTTGCTTTTAGTGTTTCCCACACTAGAGATTTCTCTCTTTTAAAAGAAGACCTTCAGGTAGATATATCAATAAGTTACACTGGAAATAAAACAAGGAAGTGACTTGTTGATGTTAGAAAGTTACCTGGGCAGGCTTGACAGAACAGGACATAAAGTTCAGGAAAGAATTCACAGTCCTTGCTCACAGGATGGAGCTTAGCCATTCAGACAGAGACACCATTCCTTTACCCTCTGGTCACTTCACAATCCATGATAATTTCATCAACAATGAAACTCCTCATGAAAAGTAAAGCAAAGTCCAGGGCAGCCCAGCTGATTGCAATGACTGCTGCACTTCCCAGGAATAAAAACACCAGACTTGCCCTTCTCTGAGAACACTTTGGGTAGAGGAGGCAGTTCCACGACTGAAGAACATCACCACTGACTGTAAGCATCTTCAAAACTGTTTCTGTGCTTAATTACTCTTTTTAATTTGTATTTCATCTTCCTGGCAGCTCTGAAGAGCTGTAGGCAGGTGTGCTGATTACAAACTCATGCTGAGGGGCTTCTGAACACCCAAGCATAAAGCCCACTCCCCAAATCCCCACTCACAATAATTAAAGGCTAAAGGGAGTGGGGGAAAAAAAATAAAGTAGAAATCACAGCCTAGAAATTACTTAGGGACAAAAATGGAGAAGCAAAAGGATATTTTTGACTATTCTATGCTGTGGAACAATACACAGAAATCTTACTTTGCAACCTTAACAGTGAATGAGCCAGATGACAATCAAAATATCTTATAAACCAGAGAGAAGCAGAGATCAATAACCAGACACTACAAGAGAATCCACATTAACCTTAGGAACCAAGACAAAACCTCAATCTACAGCTCTTCAAACATATATCTGTAGGGAAAAACAGGCAGAAAACACAGCAAGTTTCAGTACCCTAAAATCTATCATATCTTTCCTTTTTGCAGCTCTAGACAATAATTACTGTTTTAAAATATTGTACATTTTAAATCTGTAAATTAATTTTTCCTCACATCCTCCAATATAGTCAATGGACATGTCTGTGCTCTGTTTATATGGAGTGACCATTGGATTCCACACCTTCCCTCCCAAGTATCTTTTCCTACCAGATTTTATCTGTTTTGGGTACTGTAGGTTTGCATTCAGATGTTTTAAATCCTGAACAGAAACAGTAGCTTTTGTAAGGGGAAATTGTCTGATGGCTGCATTTCACTTCAATCTGTTTTGTGAATGAGTCCATGCCCAGAGCAGAGGCTGGTGTGGGATGGGTGGTGGTTTGGGATCTGAGGATTCCTGGAGGTGCTCTGGGGCAGCCTGGATGGGGCTCTGGGGGGCCTGCTCTCCTGGAAGGTGTCCCTGCCCATGGCAGGGGCTGGGATGATCTTCCAGGTCCAGTACAAACCCCTCTGTGACTCTGTGACTGTAGCTGCAGGGCTGGGAAAAGCAGGCAGAAACATGCAGGGAAATGCTTTTCAGAGCAGGGTGGAATTCAGGAGCTGCCACAGCCCACTGCAGGGACACAAACTGCTGCTCCTACTGCAATGCCCCCTCTGCTTCCTCATCTTGGGGCCTGACATGCAGGAAAAATCCCCCCACTAAAGCCATTTCCTTCATGTGGCTGCATTGTTGTGTTGCTGCATGAATAAAGAGCTTTTATCCCTTCAGCAGTGCAAGCCCAGGCAGGGCTGGAACTCTGCAAAGCAGCTCTGCCCCAGGAGCAGCTGCCAAGGAGCAGCAGACACCCCAACAGGAACTGTGCCCCCCAGTGAGGAGGGATGGTCCCAGATGGGATGGAGGCCTGGGCTGGGAACTGGCTGAAGGGGAGGGGTGCTGCTGCTCCTTCCCACAAAACAGGGCAGGAACAGCCCAGGGCTGTGCCAGTGACACAGAAGAACCCGCTGGAGGGAGGGGAGCTCAGCAGCACACGTGTGCCCCGTGGGTGCCTCTCCAGTGTGCAGGAATCCTGCCCCATCTGCCCATTGTCCCCCTGTTCTCCCAAAGTGCCTCCCCCTCATCTCTGCTCAGGGCAGGCTTCATTATTCCAATGCTATTTCACCAGTGCCCTGAGAAATTTGCTGTGTGCTTCTAGGAGAGGGGACTTCCTCTCCAAAAAGGCAGATAAAAGTGAGCTGAACTCCTCGGAGGGATCAATACACTCACTGCTGCAATTTCTGCAGCCATCTCAGAGCTGAAGCCAAGCTGTGCCTCCACCAGCAGCAGCTCTGAGCTGATGCTGGAGGAGTGATTAACCTTCCCATTGCCTTCTCATCTTTCATGTTTCATACGTGCACACACTGAAAATGCCCAGCGCTGCGTCCCTACAAAACACTGAAAATAAAGAGAATTTCTCAAGCACTTTTCCCATTTATCAGTGGAAATGCAGAAGTCTCCTGCTAATATACTCTTTTCCAAACATTTTTCACCGATTTTTTTTCCCTTTTGCTTTTAATCTTCATGCAATTCAGACAAAGGATGAAGAAGTATCCAAAGGTTATGATCCCTGGTGGAAATCCAAACTAAATGGGGACCCATGCGACCTGAAGCACAAAGTTGTCTCCTGGTGTGTAACAGTGACATTTCAGTGGCATCAGTGGAGGTTTGTCACTTATATTTGAGCTCAGAATTTGGTCACACATTTTTTCAAGGCAATGCAATTAAGCCTGTTTTGATGAAGCTGCTATACATGAGAGAGCTGCCATTTTTTGAGGTAAAAAAAAAATCAAGACAGCATTGAACAAACAAAGACTTGCACGTTCTCTTGTTATCGAGGTTTTATACTTCTCCTCTTTTCTACTTCTTTTGAAACTGCTCCCACTTGCATCATAATATTCCTCGTGACACAAAAAATTATATTCTCTTTTTCCCCAAAGTTCTGTTTAGTAGTAAACACCTGCAAGAGTTCCTCAGTTTGAAGAAAACAGTGTCTAAGTGACACGTCTTGGTTGAAATATGTCATGATTAAAGATTAACTCCTCACTATGAAAAAAGCAGTTCTTTGTAAGATGCTTAGGAGGATAAAACTTTTTGTGTGACAGATGTCACAATAAAACAAAGTAAAACTGTAAGATCCAGAAACATATAACAGTATTTTATTCTTCCAGTCACTGATGATAAACGGGGGAGGAAAGGGAAATAACTTACACACGTTTATCTTGACACATCAGCTTTGGTGCATACAACACTTTAAGCACTCCAATGTTAAAAAAAATAAATAATCTTTTCAGGCCTGTATCAAATGGATTTGTCAATGCTTACTTGAGTTATATTACAAATTACTGGTTCAGATTAACATGTCTCTTGAGATTTACTTGTGTACCTGCAATCCTCAAGGAGGGAAATATTTTATTCTTCCATATTCGGCTGTGGCAGAACAATGCTAATTCTGCCACAATTCCCTGTCCCCAAACTCTGATAAATTCCCCAGATTCCCTGGCACCACCCCCATATCACTTTCCATGCCAACACAGAGGCTGCACCAAGGTGAGATTGTGGCCACCACCCCCTGAACACACCTGTCGCCGTGGGACACAATCAATGAGACACGGACTCGCGATTCAGAAGGCTGAAGCTCTGAAAAGGGGCTGGTTTATTCTCAGAACCTATTTTTGTACCTTTTTACAATGTGCCCACCTAAGAGGTGGGATCCCAGAACTCATTGGCCACATCAAGGGTCAACAAGCAAAGTCCCTCCTTAGGAGAGGGAAAAGTGAAAAACAAGATAGTTTACAGAGAGTGACCTTGTTTACTGTTTCACATCCCTGGGAAAGAGTTTAAGAAAAATCCAAACATGGCAAACAGTGACTACACACACCCTTGAAGGATTCTGTGATCCTTGTCCCTTCCCACCACCCCAATCCCCCTTTCCTTCTCTCCCCTCCAGGATGTGCACAGATGGAACTCCAGCCAGACACCTTCTGCATTTCAAAGGCTGTCTGAGGGATGCTGGACTGAGTGCATTTAAAGAGGAATTTAAAGCCTAGGAGTGTTCAGGAGATGGCATGGGGGGCAGGGAAGGGCCCTGACACCCTCAGGTGCTCAGCTCTGCTGGCTGGACATTCAGGTGACAGAGTCAGTTCCTAATGCACAGAGTTGTGGTTACACAAATGTTATCCAAGTCCTTACAGCTCATGGTGCATGTGTGCCAACAAGGAAAAAATGCAGTAAGAATTTCCTGAATTACATACTTCAAAGCTTCTTTTGTGTATCCCTTTAGATTAGTGGGAAAGAATCAAGCAATAGCAACAAAAGGCATAGAATTCTAGTGCCATACACTGACAACACTTGTGCCTTCCTTTTCGAGGGCTAACTTTGCATTTGCCCATCAGCATTGAAGAATAAATTATTGTGGTATTCCTATATTCTAATGTTCTTAAATTATTGTAGTGTTCTCACCTCTCAGGGGCTGTATTGGAACCATTGGCCTTCCCCCAGTTTTGCAGAAAGATGCAAGATGCTCTTTCGTCAGCCCAGACACATTTTGAGCTTTCTCCTGCAATGGAAGTGGCCCAGCCTAAGAATATTCACTACTTTTCCCAACACATAACCCCTGACAACAAAATGTTCTTACTCTGAATACAAAAAAAAACCCAAAAAACCAAACCAAAGCAAACCAAACCAACCAACCAACCAAACAAAAACAAAAACAAAACAAAACAAAACAAAACAAAACAAAAACAAAACAAACAAACAAACCCCAAACCCAAACAAACAAATAAAAAAAAACAAACAAAAAAACCCTTAAAATATTTAAGGGGTTTTTTTGCCTTTATAGCAACAGTCCACACAGAAATGCCAAAGGCAGAAGAAATACTTTATTTTATTTTCACAGAGCACCAGCTCCAGGATGGAAGGAATAAAACCCTCCTAAGCAGCCCTGGCATCTATCACCCCAGCCCTACCCCTGCCCCAGGCACTCCTGGAGCTAACTCTTGCATGGAGGCTTTTTGCAGACAGCCACAGCCTCTTTAATGTTTGACTTGTTAAAATAAATCAGCCTGGCACGGGTCTGCAAAGCTGCTGGGTTCAGCTCACAGCCAACCAGACAAATGCAGAGGAGAATCTTTCCCTGGGAAAAGCTGCTCATCCACAAGGAGCCACTGCACCTTTCTGCCCTCTCCCTGTGGCATGTGCAGGAACTGCATAACTAAATCACTGTCCACCTAAGGAGTTTTTCCTTTGGAGTCAGACAAATCTCTGAAAGCAATTTTTTTGCATGAAGGCACCCAGGGCCACAGTAAGGGACAGCCTGACCCTAACCCTAGGAACCCAACCCAAGATCATGTGGTTTATCCCATTTCCACTGTGGAATTAGAGAAATTTCCAGTGATGGAATAATTTTATTTGCACTTTTATGTTTCATGTTCTAAACATGACTTTCTAAAGATGACTTTTCCACCCACTGAACTCTCTTCTCCCTGGTCAGGGTGTGGGCAGCATTGCAGGAGGATTTCTTGGAGAAGCAGGACAAGGCAGGGTGTTTTTGGTCAGAGGAGCTGACCCACCAAGCACCCCATAACAGGGATTTCAGGCTGCCCCACTGGAGGTTATCAGTGCCCCACGGGTCTGACACACCCCACAGCAGCACCAGCAGCTCCAGCTGCAGGTCTGCAACACATCCTCAGCACCAGGCTGAAGGCAACAGCAGACTCCCACTGATTAATGCACTAATTGCTCAGGAAGCTCATGGAAAACCATGCAGAACCACAGCTCAGACCTCGCCCAATTTGCACTTTTTGCAGCCATAGAAAGCATCCTTCTAGGGACAGCTCGACCCAAAATTCCAGCAAGCTAAAACAGGACTCCAGGAAGTTTTTAAAGTCTGGATGTGTGCTTTGAAAAAAAAACACCCCTAAAAAGCAAGAGAGAGGGGCTGTTCTTTTCCAGCTCTATTGACTGCAGCCTTTTTTCCCTCTCTCCATGAAGAATTGATGTGTCTGTCTCTCATTCCTAGCCCTGTTCACATGAACAGTGAACTTGCCAGGAACAGGGAATGCATCATTGAAGAGCTGATGTTTTCCTGTGAGACACCTAAAATCCTGTCAATACACAGATGGGCAAACAGAACCAAGCAGTCCTCAGATCCAGGAAAAAAAAAAAAAAAAAAAAAAAAAAAAAAAAAAAAAAAAAAACCAACCAAAAACACCTCTATGTTGAGATTCAGAGCAAATACAGAGTAAATATTAAAAATACCTCTAAATCATACCCAAAACTCTGGTGATCTTCTACTAAAAGAGTTGAAATACAGCCTGTATTTCTCTCCAGTTCAGAACAGAAAGAAAGATTTGCCTGTTTACCTGGAGGACAAATTTTTAAGAAGTCAAAATTTAAGAAAAATAATCATTCTGTTTCTGCTAAAACTCTTGAAATCATGAATACAAGGATGCCTTCCTTTAAAAGCCCCTCAGATTAAACCCTTTTTGTCTTAGTGCAGAAGTGACCTTTGAAACATAAAAGAAATGTTTTCCATTTTTCAGCAGCTGAACAGATTTTTTTTTTTTTTTTCCCACCTCTCATCCAAAGGTTCTCTTGCTCTTTGAATGCCTTGAAACACAACTTTGGTCAACTTCTCCTTTCCAGTGATTTACACACATTTCATTTCCTGATGTGCTTTATTCCTGCTGCTCACCTGAGGGGAGGCAAGGCAGACACACAATAGCTCCTCTCTTTTCAAATATTGCTGGTGATTAACTGAAGGATTAGATTTCTGCTCCTGTAACGATTTCATTTTAAAAATCTATTTGTGTGTTCAGACCCCAGTGCTTGGGGAATGGTTTTCCTTGCTGGGGAACAGATGTGAGGAGAGAGCATTGACAGCCCAATTTCTTCATTAATATTAAAGGGGCTGTACAGAGTGGCTGCATTCCTCAGGTGCAGCTAAACTGCACTTCTCCCTGAATTCTGGAGATCAGAGCAATTGAAAATAAACAACACTGGGGTCTTTTAGCTTGAGCCAAATGGAGAGCAGCCTCAGAGCCCCCAGCTGCAAAGCAAGGGGCTCAGTGCACTGTCAGGGGCCTCTCCTCTGGGGAAGTCTCCTAAATTTGCCCAGGATAGTCTCCAGAATTATTCCAGCCCTGGGAATATTTCAAGCAGTAAAGCAGAGCTGGGCCCAGTGCCTTTGGGGAGTGTGTGGGATGGCTTTCCCCAGTGCCACCAGCACAGCAGGGACTTTGTCCAGCAGGGCCTCTCTTCAGTAAAATAATTTCAGCTTAACCAGAGGAAAACTTCTTCATAAAATGAAAGTCATAAACCACTTATCCAGTGACTTATCCACACCTTTAACACCCCCAGTTTTCCAAAGGAGGCAGAAGGTTCCTTTCCATCCCTCAAACCCCTCTGTTCCCCCTCCTCCTCTGCACAACGAAAAGCACTCCCAGAGCCGAGAGAAAACTTTGCAGGAAAACTCAGAGCAATTATGGCTTCTAACCCTTTCTGACACCCCCTGTAGGAACAGGTAAGAGAGCTCCCTCAAATCTGGGACAACCTAATGGAAACCAGGATGTTTTCCTTGAAATCCAAACTTGTTGAATTTACGCTCACAGGCAGGGCCACAACTTGGTTTTGAAATAGAATTGCCAACACTCAAAACAGCTTCACCATTACTCTGAAAGCAAGAATTACCAGAGTAATAGTATAAGTGGTTTGTTTTAATATTATTTTCACAATGCAACACAATTAATAAGCTAATTTTTGAACCATTGCATTCCTCCCCTACTGAGGAGACTGTGGTGCCATTATGTCAGAGATAATTCTGTTTGCTCAGTTACTGAAGTTAGATTTAAGTAATATAAAACAACAAATTGACAGGAAAAAAACCCATACTTTTGTGCATAGAACACATGCAAACTTGTTTATCATATGAATAAATAAAAATCAGAATATAATCTTCGTGAATTATATCTTCAGAATATACTTAAGGTGAAATGAAAGAGATGAATCAACACTTAATTAGCTTTGGATGCCTTTTCATGAAAGAGCTGATAAAAGATCTCTCCTTCTTCCCTCCCACGAAAGCTTAAAGTGATTAAAACATTTTTGGATACTTGGTGGTTTGATCAAAATCTCCCAAAAGGTTCTCCAGTGTCTCCTTTATTTCCTGTACTTTACATCCAGAACAACAGAAAATAAAATATTACCAGCTGAACTAACAGAAGTTAACAGCCTTGCTGTAAATTCCAAGAAATTTTTGAGAACAATTTTTTCCTTAAGCACTTCAATCCTCCACCATCTTTGGTTTGTCAAATTTGTCATATTTGTCAAAGTATTGATTTTTTCCTAACAATAGCTATTAACAGAATAGCTAATGACCAAACTAAAAGTGAGGCAATAAGAATCCAGCAGAGGTTTTTTTTAGGTTTCAGCCCTCATAGATTGCCTAAAACCAGGACTAATTTGGGCCCAATCCCAAATCCTGCCAAGGCTCTGACGAAAGCACAGCTGGCTCCAGGCAGCTGTGGTTGCATTCCAGGGAAGGGCCAGGGCTGCAGGCACGAGGTGGAGAGCCATGGAGAGCCTAAAGCTGCTTCCAAAAGGGATAAAGGTGACAGAAATTCCAATTCCCTGCCAGCCAATGCCAGATCCCAAACATAAAACAATTACATTGCTGGTCCTCACAGCAAGCAGAAAACAAAGGATTCTTTTACCTGCTTCTGTCCTTACATATTTCTGAATTTAGATCCACAAACTAAAGCACTTTTTAGGTTTGGTGGGTTTTTTTGCACTCTCTTCTGTTCATTTCCATTTCCATCCATTTTCCCTTTTAGTGACTTAGCCAAGTCACTAAAAACTTTCATTTGCAACCATGAAATATATTAACACTTCTCTTCTGCTCCCCCAACCTAAAGAATGCCAGATTCTCTCTTTTGGACGTTGACCTCTTAGATGAAGGTCAGTTCTAACATTGTCTTACCCACAGGCTACAAAAATCAAGGAAAGCCAAATATAACAACATTTTCCAGAAAAGTATCACAGCCAAATAACCCTCAGAGACAGGAGAAAAGTCTCTGTCAGGTAATTTGGGATTTGAAGGGGAGTGTTGACATAGTTCTTATGACAGTGTTATCTCCAGATTTTGCAACAGAACTTGATAGGTGCAGTAGAACTTTGTGTTGTGGTAACAAAACAGAAAGACACCAGATCTCATCACCTACCTCACAGCCTTGAATTTTCTAGTTGCTGGTTCTATTTTCATTTACCATCTTTAATTGAGAAATAACCTAGAAAAACTCCTCAAAATAAATTCTCTGGCAAGAAAGAAAAAATTAACCCACCCACCCTACTGGGTGACAGAGGCTGTCTTTTGGAGACCTAGTCTGATCTCACATATTCATAAAATCAGATTTGGAACTGTGAGTGGTAGGAGGTCCTACATTAGGGGAAAAGCACCTTCAAATTTGGAATGCACTCAGTTAGCTGTGCTGTAAGATTTAAACCAAATTTTGCTAATGACTGAAATCCTTGAGCACCTTCTAAATATTCTGATTTAGGTGTGAGGTCCCAACCTAGGAATACTTAAAAAGACCCATCAGCTTTGAGATTAAATCTCAATAAAAGTGAAAAATAGTGCACAAAAACACACCCACTATGATAGTGGCCAAACCCACCATGCATGCAGGAAATCTGAAAGGCACAAAGGGTTCTTTCTGCTAAAGTTAGAGAGCCTGCAAACCATCAAATAACTTCAGCTTTGCATTTTTGATAAAATTATTCTGATTGAAAGCAGCACAAAAATGTTGCTCACAAAATAATCACAAACAAATGTTCAGAGAGATTAGGGCATGTAAGAGAAAAGATTTGTTAGTTTTAATTTTATTAATAACATAAAAAATGGATATATAAACTAAAGGAAGACTAAAATGAAGGAGGGCATGTTAGACTTCCAGTGAAGTTGGGGATATCCCATCTCTGGCAGTGTCCAAGGCCAGGTTGGACACTGGGGTTGGAGCAGCCTGGGACAGTGGGAGGTGTCCCTGCCATGGCACTGGGTGATTTTTATGGCCCTTTCCAACCCATTCTGGGATTCTGGGGCTCCTCCAGACTCAGGTCAGGGCAGCAGATTTCCCAGGGGGGAGAGAAGGGCTCCTGGGCTGCTGCACCCCCCGTTCAGCCCTGCAGGGAGGAGGTGAGGGGTGCAGGAGCTGTGCCACAGCACCTGCAGCCAGGCTCTGGCACAGCTGGGGCTCAGCCCCCTCGCTGCTGTGGCCAAGACGGGAAAATCAACCCAAGAAAAAACACATCAGCTTCTTCACTCTGACTGCCAAAATCATCCTCTCAGTGCTCAAGGCAGACAGGTTCTCCAGATGCAACTCAATGGTGCAATGTCTCCTAAAAGTTGCCAAGCACAGGGAAGTGTCTCTGAGGCTGAGTAAAGTCACTAACGACAAGCACATGGAGCCAAGGTCTGCAGAGCAATGCAGGGATTGGATTGGATTGGATTGGATTGGATTGGATTGGATTGGATTGGATTGGATTGGATTGGATTGGATTGGAGAGCTGTGCTCAGCTCCCCAGATGACTGTGCTGCCAGGCACAGTGTGCTTGGCACCCCTGTGACTTCCCTCGAAGATGATTTTATTCTCTCTTTACCAGGAAAGATTATTCCTTTTTGTTCCCTTCCTACCAGGGGCTGTGTGCACCCACGATTGCAAACATCCTGGCTTTGCAAGAGGTTTAGGACATGAGAAATTACACTCATTAAAAAAAAAAAAATAGATTAGTTATGTGCATAACAGTGTTTGTTTGCAAGAAAGACTTAGAAAGGGCTGGGTCAGAAGGGATCTTAAAGCCCACCCAGCGCCACCCCTGCCCTGGGCAGGGACACCTTCCACTGTCCCAGGCTGCTCCAACCTGGCCTTGGGCACTGCCAGGGATATTCACACATTTTAACACACACTGGCAAGATGTTTCAGATTACCCAGCAAGAAATCATTATTCAGAAATGGCAAAAACCCCAAGCAGCTTGAAGTTCTCCTAAGGCGAAGAACAAGGAAATCCGACAGCTTGGGGGTTAGCTTATCTTTATTGTCATTTAGCAAATAAATCCTGCAAAGATGTTCTTCCAGGAGTCCTGAAGCAGAGCTCTTCTGCCTTCTTCTATTGCTTTATTTTGATTGTTTCTCTGTAATCTATTAATACGACCCAGAAGTTTCAGCAGGAAATAATTCTTAGCAGCGTTTACCTGATGAGAGTGAAAATTGAACAGAAATGGAACTTCCTAGTTTCTGTCATTTCTTCCAAAATGCCTACCTACTTTTATTGCAAGACACTCTTGAGCTGTGCAGAGTGTTTTCAAGGCCATTTAAGACTTCAACACAAAGGAGATCTTTGCTACTAAGGAAAAAATAGAAAGTACAAAATAAAAGAGAAAGAAACAGTAGATCAAAATCAAAACCCCACCTTTCAATCCAGGCATTTTCCGTGCACAGAAACCCTGAGAAGCCCTGGAAAGATGACACACAATCCAACACAGAAAAAATATGACTCTGTGACTCTTCAAAAGCACATGGCCCTTTTCTTCCTTTACAGAAATCTATGTTCTTGACCAGAACAGAAGTTTTTGAAAGCTGACAAATCAGATTTGGTAAGGATTCAGATGCTCAGTGTGTGCCACTGCTTAAGCAATAGCAGAATAAAGAATGGTAGTCTAAAAAAAGGCACTGGATTAACAAAAGTTGGTGGGGAAATGTTACACTGTGGAAGATGAAAATACAGAAAATGAAATGTATGAATTATTTAGGTAAATGAGCAGTTGCTAAAAAAACACAAAGTGTCAATTAATTCTAAAACTGTTTCTATTCTTGTGGAAATTTCATTTTTAGGCTACAAGATTTCAAAGATTTGTAAGGCGAAGTCAGTTACTGGCTGCACATAATGCAAGACTGAGTGAGCAACTCAAAAATTGCAAGACTACACAAAATTCGAATTTTGAATTTGGCAGAGGAAACTTCCTCTACTTGTTTTACATTTCTCAGTCTCTGACTTTTTTGTGGTCCTTTTTTTCTCTCTGTGTTTATGTAGGAAAGCATGTGTATATATAAATATATATTTTATATATAAGTTTATAGATACACATATATAAATATATATATTCCTAGATCTATAAAAATTCATTGATTCATAATGATTAAACACTTTACAGCTTGTGCACAAGGGGTACAAACTTCATTAAATAACCTTGACCTATATCCTACAAGTCCACCAACACACACCTTCAGAAAAGATGAAACCCTTAATGACAAGGCCAAGCAGAAAATCTGCCCAGGTCTGTCTGGTGCCACCATTTCAGGAAGAATGGGGCAAAAATCCTGTTGAGCTACTGCAGAGCAGAGCTCAGCACCTTCCAATGAGTTCCACTGTGTCTCTCAGGCTGTGCCCCAGTGTGATGTGATGTGACATGATATGAGATTATATGATATACTGTTACAATGTTGCAAGTTTAATGATGAGGCCATAAATCCAAAGATGTTAAAAAGGAAAGGCCAATCGTTTATTGTTGTAAAATCGGCTACAGGAACAGGAGGCTGGGCTAGTCCCAGCCCCTCACGGCAAGTCAGAGTAAAATAAAGTGCGCACAGGCCACCCCTCAGGACAGTCCAGTTCCTGAGAGCCAAGCACCCACTGAGGGCGGGGTCAGTCCCTTTTAAAGGCTCGGTCCCCTCAGGGATTGGTCCGTTCTGGATCCTTTCCCTGATTGGTGCATTCTTCGGGCTCTCATTGGCTCTTAGCGGGGTGTGTTCCACACCAATCATTTCTTCCCGCCATGTTTTGATTGGCTGGCCGTGTTCTCCAATGGAGGCTCTGGGTGGTGCTCTCGGTTTCTGAGTTGTTTGGGGAAGGGTGGAAGATCCCCCTGCGCTTTGGTGTTGTCCTTTCAATTGCAGTCGGGGAGGCAGCCGCACAAAACTCTTACAAACATCGTCACTAAACACTCTAACACTATCTAACAACTACTGAACAACATTGCAAGGGTATTTTTAACAACTTAGCACTAGTTGGAAAATAAACACAGCTGCAAACAGAAATCGAAACATACAGCTAGCACACAGACACAACTACTAAAAAGTTTCAACTTCGTTTTTGTATCTCTAACGATATGATTTATGATATGATATGATATGATATGATATGGTAGATATGATATGATGTGATGTGAGGGCTGTAATCACAATTAAAGGAAGCCCAGTGCTTGACAAGGGCTGCTGTAGGGGTTGCCCCACCTGATCTCTGCTGTGTTTTTATAAATTCTGCAAGAGGCTCTTTACTATCAACAGGTGCTTGGGAAAATGCCCAAATCGTCCAGACCCAACCATTCTGCTGCTGTGAGTCTGTGTAGCTGTCTGAATCACTGTTTAAATAAGCATACCAGGACAATCCAGCTGTGTTTCCCAAGCAATTTAGCCCAAAATATCCAGGCTTCAAAGCACGTGGGCGCCCTGCTCCTTCCCAGGGGAGGGAGCAGCACCTGCAGCCCCTGGCTGGACAGGGGGGTGAGGGAGCTCCTGTGCATGGGTGTCTTGGTTTGGACAGACAGGTCTCTGCCAGGCAAAGCTGGAGTTTCCCTTAGAATGGAGAATGTAAACCCCTCACCCCCTCCAAATGATAATTTTGCAATTAAGGGCTTTCAGGCAAAGATTTGGGAATAGGAATAACAGTTCTTTACTAGCAACCCAAGACAGTGGGGAACCCTTCTCCACGGGGAGGCTCTTGGTTTGGTGATGATCAAGGGAGTCACGGCTGCAGAACTGGGGTGCAGACCATAAGCAGAGATTTGGGATGTGGTTGAAATCAGCCAGGAAATTGCTCACATTTTTAGCACTGTGGTGTAAATCAGGGCTGGTTTTTAAAAGCTTTTTTCTGAGCTAGAACAGCCCCTGGGACTAGCTGGGTTTTTTGAGGCAGGACTGAACAATTTAAGCCAGCACAACCAGGCTCACAGTCTGGTGGCAGACTTGCATATTGTAGTGTAAGAGAAATCAGCAGGAGTTTCAGCAGAAATCCTCCCAAGTTTCCTTTAGCCCTGCAGTAATTCCACCAAAAGTGATAAAATTTGTGCAACAAATGGGTAGCACTTTAATGTTTCTTTAAAAATTAATTTGATAATGTACACTGCTGATTAATTACTTCAATATTCAAATTATTAATCTCAGCTTGGACATCAGGATGAGTTCTCTTGTTTAAAAGCAAATTCCATTTATAATTGCAACATGGGAGTTTCAATAAAGGAAACCGCTGGCAAACAATGATCCAGGAACAATTTTTCAACAAGTGCTTTAATTTTGCTAACAAGGTTTTCAGAAGAGACACATCCTCAGACAGAAACCATCTCACAAGGCTCCCAGTTCAAGGCCAGCTTTGACTTTTTGAGTTTTCCAAATTATTAATGCAAGGTGCAGCTCTACAGTGGAGCCCATGTGAAGGCTGAAGGACGAAGCAGGTTTGGCAGGGGTTACCTGTGCTCTGCAGCCTCGGGAAGGATCCCAGCCTGCCAGGACAGCAAGGGAACAGGAAACACCACTGACTGCAGGGTCAGGTGAAAGCTGCACAAAGCAGCTCTGGATCAGCAGCCTCCAGCTGTGCTGCAGGGGATGCTGGATGCTCTGGAAGGTGTTTGCCACGTTTCTCTGCCACACCAGCAAACAGGGCAGGGTGTGGTGACACTTTTACCCCACCTGTGGGGATCCTGCCTTGCTGACTGCAGAGGAGTTTTGCTTCTGGCAGAGGCAGAAGCATTTCTGCACCCACAGAACACGAGGGACTTCTCCCAGGATGGAAGGAGCCACAGAACAATTATCCCAGTCTCTGATTACATTAATAACCTACCAGTTAGATTTGCTCTGAGGAGCATAACTCTCCTTTATTGCCTGCAGTCAGAAAGCTCTTTGGGTCTGCAGGAAGCGATTACAAAGTCAGACAAGCAGGTTTGTGCCTGGCTGAGCTGTGGAGCAGTTCCTGAGCAGGCTGCAGGGTTTGGAACATCGCTGGGTACCCCTCTCACATCCCAGTGCCAGCCTGGGGAGGCTGCTGCATCCCTGGACTGCAGATGGCAAAAGCCCTTTCCCTGCAGCACCTCCCCGTGTCCTCCTGAGCTGTGCCTGGGCTGCAAATGGGAAACAAAGGAGGAGCCCTGCTGCCGATGAAAGAGCTGGAACTGGGCTGGTAGGAAGTTTGCACATCTGGTTCTTTGTCTCCATTTCTGCTGCTTGTGCTATTGCAGAGATTATGCACTGTGTGAGTCACATTGTAACTTCTAATATTAACAGCCTGATTTCCCACACTTGCTAGGGTTTTTTCTCTCTAGAAGCATGAATTACAAAAGATTTCTCCTTCTCCTTCACTTTTGAAAGCAATTAAAAACAAACTATTTAACAAATCACTAACTGCCAAGAAGTGTTCAAATTAGATCTTTTCATAGCCTCCTTACTTTTGATTTGGAACAGAACCAATTGGCTTTGAGATCTCTCCTCAAAAAAGATACTTCTGCTAACATTTCAGTCTATTGAAAGTTGTAAAACAAAAGAACTTTTAATGTTTTACAGTAGGGCTTCAAGGAGCTAGAAGAATTTCTAAAGATGTACATTTATACCAGGTACTGTTTGGATTTAATTCCAACGTCATGTTCCTAGATTCTAAAAGATAGATGAAGGTTTGCTAATATCGTTCTTTCCTCATTATTCAAATAAATGTTGATGCAGAACAGGGGCAGCAAAGAAAAGAAAATGGAAGGAAAAAAAAATAATCACTCCCCATTTCTTAATAGTCTGGATAAGATGGGTTTGTGTGTTTTGGCTTTCAGTAGCAGAAGCAGAATTGCTCTATAAATGTCAGTTTGGGCAGCAAGATCCAACAACTGGCTCCCCTACCCCCACCACTTAATTCTGATTATTGCCAGACAGAGCTGGCTCCTTCCAAGCAGCACTTGGAGAATGGTCCCATTGTCCAGGGGCAGAGTGCTCCTGCTCCAGTGGAAACTCTGTTATCTCCCAACAGCTGCTTGCAGTTAACTGCAGCCCAGCTTAAAGCCTTTAAAGTCTGCTCCTTGTTTAGTCTTGGATGTATGGGAATGGCTTTGGGGAGATTAACCTGTTGTGGGCTGTGCTGGGCCGTGGAACTGAGAGCTGAACAGGCTTCACCTTCACCACAGTGCTCCCAAACCTTGGGAATAAAACAACTTCTGTTCTCTTTGCCTTCCGCAGCACTTGGAGCTAATGGAAAGTTAAAATTTCCAGAGCAAAGTCAGCAGATGCCTATCCAAACCATTCAGACAACCCTTAAAAAAAACCCACATGTAATGTAGAGATTTTGATACTAAAACATGAGAACTGGAGAAACAAAAAAAAAAGTTAATTCTTGTAGTTCTCTCTTTCCTCTCCCAACAAAATAAAAGGCTGCCTTGTCAGGTTTGAATTGCTTTTGATTTTAAGCTATTCCTTGCAGACAAATACTAATAGTTGCTTAGGACTCTTTAAAAAAACCAGAAGATTTCTTTCCAGCAGTACTTCTGTAGATTCTTACAAACCTTAACAGGGAATAATATCGCCTCTCAAACTGCTCCCTGCCACTTGGCTGAATTGTGGCACACCCAGAAGGAGGCAGGAAGGTCTGGCTGTAATTAAAACCTGCTGCTGCTAACGGGACACAACAAAGGGAAGTGGGAGAAGAGGAATGCTCACACACAGCTGCTGCATCTGCAGGGGAGCTGCAGCTGGGCTGCCAGGACAGACCCTTCAGTGCCACCTCACTGCCAAGCTTACTAACAAGCTGGCTTTTCCACCAGCACCGAGCACAGTTAGGACACTTGGGGCTTGAGTGACCCTAATTCGAGGCTGGAAGCCCCAGTGTTCCTTATCTTGCCTCAGTGCAAGCTGCTCTGTGAAACAGCAGTGACTGCCCCCAGCAGCGTGTGGCAACGTTCAGGGGGACAGGGATGCTGCACAACCTCCACAGCTCTCTCCAGATAGGAAGGAACAAGAGGTTCAGTGTCATTCAGTTATTCCTCTGCCATCTCTTTCCATATTCATCACTGAAGCTTCTCAACTGATGTGTTTTTTACCAAGCAGACCTCGTGTGGGCCAATATCCCTAAAAGTTTAGGGATATTAACCAGAGTGAGCTCTGGTTACTGTAATAATTTACAAACTGTTTTGAGCAAGCAGCTGCAAACAAACAAGCAAGTTACATTTGCTAAGTTTGCAGACTCCTCCTGTGACAAATAAGGAAAGGTGGCTGAGTCTAGCAGAACTTTTCCAATTCTTACATTGTAGTATTCCATTGATTTTGAACATTCTTCAGTACTCACTCCCATCCTCTCCACTACAGCCAGCAAAGTGGCACAGAATTTTTTATTAGATTTGCCCAAGTTACAGGGAAATGTTCTTTTCCTTTGCTCCAGTCTCTAGCAGAGTTCTGTAACACAGTTAGACATGTCTACCAGCCACTGCTGCCCTTGGTTTTAAGTTCAAAATGATCTTGGGCTATTTTTTGTTGCTTGCTCTTCCTGAGAATTATTGAACGGGTCAGGAAATTGCCCTGAGCACCTACAAGCCCTCTCCTTATGGTTTGAAAGTTCTCTTTGGCAGCCTGGGATCTGCCAGGAACACAACTCTGGGGTGCTGAGACTTTTGGGAGTGGCTGAGCTGTGCTCAGGGTGCAGAGCCCGTGGCAGCATCGTGGGGGAAGGCAGAGCCCTGCACCCCAGGGAGCAGGGCTGACCTGAACTGCAGCAGCCCAGACACCTGCTCAAGCAGGAGCTCGAGTTTTGTGCTGCCAGAATAGTCCAAAGTGGGATGCACATGCCTCAAAGTCTAACACAAATGTTGTCCTAGGTTCCAATGTAAAATTGTGCCCAAGGTCTGTATTCTATCCCCATGAGCCCTTGGAGCCAAGGTGGGGCAGTGTTTTCCTTATCTTCTGTTAACGAGCCCAACAATGCCTTGCCACATGACTCATAGATAACTTCCTCCGGGAGTTATCTCTGGTTAATGGGCCATCAAGGACCCACTGCATGACTCATGGAATGAGATCATCCCATGGTGAGATGCTCTGCCCAGGGGGAGGAACCAAGCATTCCCACCTGGATATAATCCAGGGTTTGAGACATCACAAGCAGCTTTTTATCCACTGGACTCCCAGAGGAGACAAGAGCTACCAGACGGGATCACTGCTTTGACAAGAACATCTCATCTGGTTCCACTGGATTCCTGGAGGAAGACTGGACCCTTCTCACCATCCCTGGAGCCTTCTCTCTCAGGATCATCTCTGCTCCAACAGAACCACATCTGCCACTCCAGGAGGACTTACTTTTGGACTGCTTCAAACACCCTGACCAACAGGGTGTCAGGTTGTATTTTTCCATTTATTTTATTTTACCTTTTTTCCCTCTCTTCTCCTATTAAATTGTATCTCTGACTGCAAGTCTCACTGGTTTTGCTTTCAAACCAGCACAAACGTGTACTGAGCTCTTCTATCCTCTCTCTTCAGTCATAGCTGAGCACCTTTTAAGCTCAACCCCCAGATTTTAAATTTACATTTTCACTACTTACACAATTAAACAATGGAAATTCTGTATGGGTTAAAAAAAAACCCCAACACAACACCAAACAAGAAGGACATGTGCACATTTGGGTGCATCTCCAGGCAGAAAGAGAAATCCACATTTCTTCTGGGAGTTAAAACAAAATTGCCCCAAAATTGGCCTCAGGTGCCCAGCATGGGTTGTGATGAATGCAGAACACTGCAGCCTCCAAAGGAGTGAATTGCCTTCAAACAGAGCAGAACTGAAGGAAGTGATGTCTGATCTAAGAATCAACAGCAGCTACCCCCAGCAGAATCTGGGGAACATCACAAGCCAGGATTACCCCACTTACACAGAGATGGACTTTCAAGGCTGCAGTGAGAGGCCAAACAGATTTGGAGAGAGATGAGCTTTTTCTGAGTACAGTGGGAAAGATTTTAAGAATTGGCCTTCAGCATGACAAAGAGCTGAAATACATCATCAACCCAGGGCACAAGCAAATGAATTGCTCCCAGAAATTTCCTTCCAAGAGATAATACTAAGGATGAGACAGAGGTTTTCTTTGGTTTTCCTTGGAGCAGTCAGACTGATGTCAGGCTGCCCGGACAGCAGTACAACTACCAATTTATTTTCCACAGAGTTTCATACCCCAAGAACACATAAAACCAGTTAACTGAGGGCCTGGGTGTCCTGTGAGATCAATGCAAAGGTGTCTGCTGACTTCACTGAGTTTTACAGCTGGTTCTTCCTTTGCTGTTCCACAATGAGTGTTGTTTATAAGGCAGGACATATTTTTAGTTTATAAATGCAGCTTTTCTCAGTACAACACAATTCTGGTACATTTACATGGGGAAAAAACCCAATGCACTAAATCACTGCAACATCCCCACAGAATGAGATACATGGCTCAACATCCTCCCCTTGCAGTGATGCTATAGGAACATTTCATTCCAAACACAGCCCTGTTTGTAGGAGAGGTCTGACATTGAGAATAATGAAATTAGGCTTTTAAAAATATAAATGGTATAAATATACATAAATATAAAAATAGACATATAAACAGAAATATGAATGCAAATATAAATATAAATATTTATATTATAAATAATATAAATATAAATGCATATATAGCAAGTGAGCTGTGCCTTGTTTTATTTCATGTGCACAAATTGGTCCAATGCTGTTTCTCCAATGTTTTTGGAAGGATTAATTAGAAAAAAGGTGGTGGATTCAGAGGAAGCTGGTGACAGCCTTCCCAGCCAGCAGAGGTTACAGAACATCCTCCAGAGACTCCTGACAGGACATTCCTGGCAGCCTTTCCACCTCTGCTGCTGCTCTGTGGCTGCACCCAAGCACCTGCACATCCTCTGAACCTGAGGGGCTCAGAGCTGCTCAGGGTGCTCCAGGTGAGGCCACAGCAATTTGACCATGACCTCATCATCCTTCCAAAATAGAAAGTGTTCCTTAAGTTGTAGTTCAATATTATTGCAGCATGTGTTTTCATGGCTATTTCCATCACTTCCCTCCTTTATCTCATTCTTCCCCCTGTGACAGAAATGCATATTCTATTAAAAACAGTGGGAAGGATCAATAGAGGTTGAAAAATCCTAAAAGCTTGGGTTTGTATGTGACTCCTAGATTTATCTGAATTTTTGAAAATATTATTGGACTCTTAAGACTACTCTTATCCTTATATAGCTACCTCTGCTCATGGATAATCAGAGAAACTTGTTAATTGAAAAATTTCACACTACTCAGATATAAATTGTTGCAATCAGGGAAATATTTTGACTGCAGAAAGGAGTGTTTAGTTAGAACAGCTCTGGTGAAGCCCAGCAGCCACCTTGCTCAGGCTGAGGGTGCCCTGCAGGGTGAGAGCAGCCTCAGCCCTGGCTCAGTGCCCACCTGTGCTTCCTGCCCCAAAAACCACTGAAAATTTGTCATCTGCTCAACTCAAGCCCTCCTGGTTACCAAAAAGCCATGATGTCTCAAAGGCTTTGGTGCTGCCACACCCAGAGTGTTTTCAACATCTGGAAGATCCCAGCTGTGCTCCAAACCCAGCCTCACCCTGCCTGGGCTCCCTTTCCAGTGACTCCCATGAACAATAAGCATTTTCTCCCTTCACCCCCCAAAACCCTCACAGAATTCATTTATATTCCTGTGTGAAATGGAATCAGAGTGGTAAGAGGTCACCTACAAAAAGATGAGTTTTGCTTTCAGGATCTCTTTCCATTATGCTAATTCCAAAGCTAAGGTCCATGACCATTATTAGCCCACACTTTCTATTCCTGTAATGCTGTGCAGCAGGGCATTAAAGAGCCTGCCAGCTAATGCTGTGAGTGTGGGCAAGTAACAAAACTAAAAAAGCATCTTTAATAATGCTATTATGATCAAAATTCTGGTCAGGACTGTAGAATATACACAATCACCAAAGCATCATCAAGCCATTCAGCAAACCTTTAGTTTTTCTCATCTCTCTGCTGCTGTGTTGGTTTAGGGTTTTATTTTGAGACCTTTTCATTTGTTTTTTGTTTTGCTTTGATTTTATTTCTGTTTTTAATGAATTTTTTTCTAAGAATTGTAAAAGATTTTATAATTATTTCTTAGCTCACATTATTTAAAGGAACTGAGTTTAGTTATACTCTGGGCCTGGAAATAAGTGACAATCAAATTACCACAAAAAGGCTTTCAGATAACATCCCTACAAAAATAAATTCCCAGTTTTAAATTCCCTCCGACTGAAACTCGATCTATACTTTCTTAAAATAAAACATTTGCTAAAGCTTCAATTCTATTCAGGCAGTGACATTAGAGAATTCTGCAGGCATAAGGTTTGTCCCTTACCCAGGGCTTCTTTCAGGATTAGAGGCCTAAATTAGCTACTCCAATATCAGAGCTGCAGTTGCTCAATTGCATTTCTGTGGGAGTCACTCATCAGAAGGGAAAATCCACTCTGGGGAGGCAGCTCCAGTGGAGGAATGTCCACTGATGCTTCCAGCTCCATGGAATCCTCAAAAACCGGGACAGGCAGGCTGTGAGGAATGTGTCTGCACACCAAAAGTGTCTGTTGTTGTACTCAGACATAGCTTTGGGTAATCCTGAAAAATGTGGAAATAGCCTAATGAATTGTGGTTTGTTATCCTGGGATTTAACTGTTCAGAAGTGGTAAAATATCAATTAACATTTCCAGGGCTGATTGTGTGTGCTGGCCCTTTGTTCCCCTCTGCTGGCCTGAGGCAATCCAAAGGCAAGAACAATTTCCCAAGTTAGGAAGAGGGATGGAACACATTAGTAATAAGGTCAAGATCAGAAAGATTGGAATAGAACAAAAAGATTGCTAAGAGATCTTGCAAAAAAAAAAACAAAACCAAAAAAAACCTCTGCACCAAGTACCACCAATATCTGCTGAACACAGCAATGCACTGTGCTGGGTGGTTGAATTCAGAAGGGGATACACAAAAATATAATTTTCTTAAAAGGCAGCAACAGAAAGAATTATACAGATCAGTATGTGGCATCTCAAGAATTTATCTTGGATTCGGAAATATATTTAAATAGAGCGGCACCAGCTGTATGCCAGTGCAGGACGAGGTGAGAAATCATAAAAAAGGAGGAAAAAAGCCATTTTCCCTTCCAGTTTGAGTGAAATGTCTCCTAAATGAAATGAAGAGAGGAAGGGATAAAACCCTTGGATAAGTTCAGATTTCAGAACAATTACCTTTGATGGTTTAGGGAGCTGAACTTAAAGAAATTGTTCTTCAGGATGTCCCATGGCTGCAAGAGCCCACGAGGGCTCATGCTGACCAAGAGCAGGACTCTGCAGCAGAAATGCAGGAGAAACCACAGTGCTGACACCTCATCCTCCTTCAGGCAGAGCCATCCTGCCTGCTCCTCTCTCCAGGCTGAGGAAGCACGAGTTCATGGGGATAACAGGCACTTATGAAACAAGTTCAAGAAAAGTGAAGTAGGGAACGCCCAGGTTCATCAGCACTGAGCTGGATTTTGAACCCCAACAGAATCATAAAGATCAAATTTATGAACAACTCTCTGCAAACACAACAAAGGGCAAGGCCACACAGTACGTCCTGCTGGAAAAGAACATTCCATTGCCATCCCAGCCCCTGGGAGTGGGGGTTAGGGAGCATTACAGCCACATCCACGAGTCTCCTGAAACCCCTGGTCTTGTCTGGCACCTGCCTTCCCTTTGAGATAATTCTACTTCATTCCTCTGCTTGTGACAGAGTAAATGGGTGCTTCAATCTCTTGAAAAAAATCAAAGCATGTACAAGGCTGGCTCAGCCTGGCCTGTGCAGCCTTCCAGGGATGTTTTCCTCTCATACCTGGAGAGACCAGAACCTAGAGGGCATTAAAAACCCTCATTTCCCCTGCTGTAATACCATCATTTCTAATAGAAATTAATCTGCTGAACTTACAATCAAGGTAAATCTGTGCAAGAAAACCCCAGAGGACACATAAACTATCCAGACTGCTAAAAACTGATTTTGCTGGGGCTCCCTTCCTAATTGCTGAGGTGTTCATACAGTAAACGTTTCCTTGCCAATAACACTGAAAACCAATTATGAAAACAGCCACTGTAGTTGCTTCTCCCTAATATTTTACAAGTTTGTGGTTTGGTTTTTTTTTCCCTCCCACAATTATACAGTGTTGGCCTTGTGAAGGTAAAAAGGCAGATGAGTAGCTGAGAGTGGTGGTTTTCCAAATACACAATTAAAGAGAGATGTAAGGAGACAGGTGAGAAGGGGATGCTTTAGGTTTGAAATACGATTCAAGCTGAAAGAGCAGGATTTCCATGCAAGTGTGTGACACCTTTCCTTGCACTACAGCTCCTGAGGGACTTATGGGGGTTTTACAGGGCTTTAAAAATTTATTTATAATACATTTACTGTTTACTGACACAGTCTGACAGGTTTCTGACAGCAGTCTTTCAGTTTATTTACACAGTCAATAACAATCTAACTTACCAGTATATATTTTTAATCCTCCCTATCCATTCTTCCAGAAATCTCAGCCTTCAGGTTTTGCTTACACCAAGTTTTTCTCTTGAAAACTCTGGAAGCTCTCAACTAATTAGCATTGATGTAAGGCTGTCTTGTTTCTGTAAATGATTTACAAGATGTGCTCTGATTGTTCCTCAGTACCTGATGCATTCCCTTCTACTCAACCACATTTAATGCATTTCAATAAAGACACGAAATTATCTCCCCAGGAATGTGACTCAGCCAACAATGTCACGCACTGTAACACTGGAAGTTTTGTTCCTCTCTGCATTGGTTAATTATAAATGCCTTTTCCTAATGGATGCATTTTGGAGACTAATGAAGAGAAAGGATTCATTTCTCACAGAGGGTGACAGCAATCATCGTTATGTGTTGAGCAGACATCTATAAAACCAGTTAGCAACAACAGGACTGTGAAAAGTTTACAGGAGATGCTTTTTCAAATGACTGTCTGTTGCAGCTGCCTGTTTAAAAGATTCCAAAGATTCCCCACCTCAGATATACTCTGGGCAGCCTTTTGAGGACAGATAGATTTTCTCACTGTCACAAATACACAAATCTGGCACACAACTTCCTGGCCAGCACACGGAGCAAGAGATGTTTTGGCAGATGTGACCCTTTGAAATGAGGAAGAGCTTGAAAGAAGCCATCCTAAAAGCAGATCTGGTGATGGTGGCCAGATGTAAAATGGCATCCTGAGAGATCGCTTCTCTCTGAATTTGGGAAAAAAATAATAATAAAAAAAGCTCAAAAATTTTAAAAATATACAGATAAGTGAAAGAGAAAGGAACTTGTGCAGGCAAGCTCTCTTTTACCATCATAAAGGAATTGTTCATGGGTTTGGGTACTTGCAGTCAAATGTTGGATCCAGCAGCTGTGCTGAGAACTTGTGAACTGAAGATTCCTGAGGGGAGGATTTGGTTACAAAACCTTGCTTTGGACAACTGCTCTAACCAAGACCGTTGTTAGCAGATCTAAAATCCAGAGGGAAATAAGGAATAACCAAGTCCCTGGACTAAAAGTGGCTGAACAGAATTAAAAAACTTCAGACCAGCAAATGTATGGTTTTAAACCTGGTTTAACACATTCTAGAATTGTGATTATTAAAGTCTCAATTTGGCCCATATTGCCAGGGATAATAGTGCTTTATATCCTGTGCCTGTGTTCCCAAATCCTGAGCTAATCCTCATGCCATTCCTTGATCCTGTTTTATCAGCAAGAAGCATGATTCAGAATTAAACGTATTTGCCAAATCTGAATCTGTCATCACCAGCAGATCATCTGTCTGTCACAAAAAAACCCCATAAATCTTACAGTGAATATTTCTAGAACATAAACTTGATACAAAAATGGATTAATTTTTTTTAAGGCATTTAGGCTGGAGCACCCAGTGCTAGGTCACTTCCACCTCATATTCAGTAATTGCAGGTTAACAGGTGCAGGTCGTGCTGGGAACAAACCCCATGTTTATTTACCCTTTGAAATGTGGATTTTCTGTGTTGTATTGATCAAGGCATCTCCCTTCCTGAAACAGGAGGGCTTAGACTACAACAAAATACATATTTATATCCTGGTAATGCACAGACAGCAGCAAATAAGCAGCTCTCAAATCTCCAAGAACAAGAATTGGTGGGATTTACAGGCAAAGCTCTTAGGAGAAATCAGGGAACAAGAGAAACCTCAAATCCCAGAGCAGAGCACAGCACAGCACGATGGGAAAGCAGCATATCCATATCCAGGACACAAAAGCAACAATCTCTTGTCAGGAGGTTCAGGAGAAGCAAATGACTCTGTGCTTCTGCTGACAGGGCACAGGGGAAGAGCCAGGGCACAGCTCTGCAGGAGGAACAGCAAGGCAGCAAGGGATCAGCTCCATTTACACCCCAGAACCCCAGAAGAGTCCAATCACTGAGAAATCCCTACACTGCAACTGGAAATAAAGTACTGCAAAGTTATTCCTACAGCCTCAAATACATATTTATGAAGGAAAGTAAAGAAAATAATACATCATCAGTTTGCAAGAGGTTTTATAGCAACCCTTTATCCCATTAACCTCTGGTAATTTATAACAAGCTGTCATATCATTAACACAATAAGTCAATAATTGCTGTCACTACATTTCCAACCCTGTGCTCACAGTGCTCCCCCACTTCAGTGAGAGGGATGATTAATGAAGCTTTTGCACAGCCTGATACTTGTATTTATCTTTCAGCAAACACTAAGTTCAGTTGATCACAGCACATGGAAAATTGACTTCCTTTTGCATCAGTTGCCAAGAGAATCAGGATGGCCATACCTGGAAAGTTATTTTATTTCATAGTAGAAGGGAAAGGGAGAATAAGAATCAAATGCTTGCCAAGGTCTTTTTAAACTCACATTTTCCTCATATAACTGTTTTCTGTCAAAACAAACCTTCATTCAAAAAGGAAACTCGCTCTCTTCACTGGAGAAATAACCTTCACTATGCAAATCAATTCACTTTCCCAACCTTGCAAACAAATGCTTCCAGAAACAACAAAAAATAGTGAGAATCCTATTAGCAGCTTTGCTGCTCCTTGCACCCAAAACTCCCAATAGCTGCATGGAAGCATCAGGAGCAGAGCAGAGCCAATGCTGAGCACTTTGGAAAGCCAAAGTGGAATCAGTGTCATAGCTCAATGCTTACTTGAATTAACAGAAGAGTCAAGAGAGTCAAAGCTTCTCATCACCTCCCTGTCCCAGCTGAAAGGGAGATTCATGTACTTTGGAAAATAAATGTAAAAGCTAAACAAATACTGGCATTTCCTTACTACAGCCTTTCTTCTCTTCCATCAAGGGCTGAATTTTAAGTCAGTTGAGAGACAGATCTGTTTTCCATAAAGTTGTCGTTACTTTTTGTATTTGGGGGATATTTTATGTTGCTGTGAAATTCCCCAGGTTCACTGCTCCAAAGGAACAATGCACTGTTCCCAAATCCAGATTCTCATGTTCAAATAGCAACCCTGCCACAAACCAAGTCATGTCAGTGCTTTAAGCAAAGCAGCCCTCCAGAAGGAGCGCTTCTAGATGAGTTCCCGTGGTGGAGGAAATTCAGAATACATCATTATGCTCTGCTGCAGGGAGCTCAGATGCCAAATAAAGAGCCAGATCCATCAATGCCATGAACTGCCCTGCCAGCATGGGGAACACGGCACATGTCCGAACACTCCCACATCCACTGGCAGACCAGGCTTTTCTGCAACAGGAAATGTCATCTTGAAAAAATTTGTAGTTATAATAATATCTTATTAATATGTTCCTTCTTTACTTGGACATTAAGCATTTAAAAACACTTTGTCTAAGCAGCAATCCTGGTGTTCAAATACTAAGAGAAAACAAACTCAGGTTTAAAATCTAAAGATGATTTTTACTGTGCTGCTGAAATGCAGATCTTTGAAAGAAAAGAACATCACCTACATGAATATTATTTCCCCCTTTTTTGACAGAGTTTTTATTTAAACTTGTATGAAACACTAATTTTAACAAAACAAAAGCTAAACCCCAAAATCACCCACCTCAGGAGCAGTGATTCAAAATTCCTGCCCAGAGCCCAAATTTTATTTATCCATTTAGTGACAACATTCATGGGCACACACATGCATTTAGAGAAGATCCTTTCCCAATACAGTACCTGAGGTATTTAAGTATTTCTTTGACAGACTTTAAAGCACAGCAAATTTCCATTCTATTTATGTCATTAGACCATTCAAAGTATCTGACATTTCTGCAGAAACACATTAAGGAGATACTCCAGAGACCAAGATTTGTGTTATCAAATCAGACCCAAAGTCTAAAATACACTAAATACATAACAAATACTGTCTCACACAGAAGAAAAATAATAATAAAAAAATGCTTAAGTGGAAAGCATTTTGTTAATTTCCTTTCAAGTCCATTTTCTAAATATTAGATTTGTATCAGTAATGTTTTATAGCTCACTGTGAATAACAGCTGCATTTATTATTTATTCAAAGGTAGTTTTCAAGCACTTTTGATCATCCTTGTAGGGCCTCAGATCAGTCCTGCCAGGAGTAGGACTAAAGATGGACTGGAAGGATGAGAGAGTCACTGCAAGCCTTAAATCCAACACTGACACTTGGCTGAGCCCTGGACAGCAAACAAAATGTATTTCCAGGTCAGAAACTCTGCAGCCTTTCTCACCTGCTGAGCATTGCAGCAAAACCCTCCCTTCCACAGAGATGAGACCTGAGAGCAGAGCAGGAAAGGGAAACAGAGGCACCGAGTGGCCCAGCTGCACCCCGGTGGAGGGTTCCAAACAACTCCCATTTCCAACCAGAAAGCACAGCTCCAGCTGAGGCTGGAGGTTCAGGTTTGGAGAGCAGAGTGAAGAGTCATTTCTCTCCACACAGAGGAGAATGAGAGGCTGTCTTGGGTTATGAAACCAAACATGTGTGTTCTATTTCATTTGCTGAAAGCAGTTGGAGAATTGTTCTTCTTTACTCTGGGAGGAGAGGGGCGGGTGCCTTTTGTTGATGGGCCAACTGTTCAAACCAGGTAGGGCAGGGTTTGTTATCTCTTTCACCACCCAGGGAATATTTTCTGCTTATGGAACATTAAGACACCCCTAAAAGCACACATCCCCAAAGTAAAACATCCACATTCCATCATCCCATTGTGAGATGCTCCACCCAGTGGGGGGAGCCAACCATTCCTACCTGGATAAAACTGAGACACAGGAACACAGAAAGGATCCAGCTTCACCTGATTCCTGGAGGAAGACTGGATCCCTTCTCATCACTACCTTGTTCTACAGGATCATCTCTACTCCACCAGAACCACATCTGCCACTCCAGGAGGACTCACTTTGGGGCTGCTTCCAACACCCTGACCAACAGGGTGTCAGGTTGTAGCTCTGACTCTGTCAGGGTTCTCCAAAATTATTGTTTGTTTGTTTGCTGGTTTGGTTGGGTGGTTTTGTTTTTTTTTTTTCTACTACATTTGTATTATTAATATTCCCAGTAAAGAACTGTTATTCCTATTCCCAAATCTTTGCCTGAAAGCCCTTGATTGCAAAATTATAATTTGGCCGGGTGTGAGGGGTTTACATTCCCCATTCTAAGGGAAACCCCAGCTTTCCCTGGCAGAAACCTGTCTTTCCAAATCAAGACAGAGGCCAAAAACCCAACTCCCCCCAAGGGCCAGCACGGGGTGTGCTGTGGGTGCTGAGAGTGCTCTGAGAACCCAAACACACCCGGCCGGCCTCGCTCCCTGCTCCCAACACAAGCACTTCCAGAACCCCATCCCAGCTGGAATTCCAACTGCTCCACAAACCTGGATTAGAACCTACTAGTGGAGCTGCACCACCTGCTGCTCTAGGAAAGGCTCTCTGAGGTGAGGCTGCAAGCAGAACATCCATGGACCTTTTTTGTCACATTTTCTGGTCACCTCTGCACAGGGAAGACCCAATAACGTGTTCCTTGTTGCACAGAAAATCCACTTCATGCACCCATCCCTGAGAGTCCTGGCCCAAGCTGGGGGAGAATATTTGTTTTAAGCTGTAATTTAGAATCACTCCTGTGCAGATGTGAATCTGTGGCTATCAGGGCCCCATCACTTAGGAAAATAAAAGAAAATTCTATGACCTGCCAGGTGTTGACTGAGAGGTTGTCAGAAGAAAATTAGCATGTTGTCCCAAGTTCAAGTCAGGTATTTTAAACACATTCTGTCTCAATTAGCCAGACCATTCTGACAGCCACAACAGCTCTGATACAGAGACAAAGGGTCTATTTTCACCCCCAGGAAGGAGAACTTCCTCTCACACCACCTGTGCACTGCAGGACATGTTTGCTCATTTCCAAGAACATGCAAAGAATTTTGAAACAATTTTTAAAAATAAGATACCAACAATTCATGTTTATTTTTTCATATAAAAATAGCATGTATAAACATCTTGCCACTGCCTATGAGAAGAATACATGAAAAATATGCAAAAAATTGGATGAAAACCCAGCATTATGCTGGATCAGAACCTGTACCCCCCAATTCTGACAGTTCTACTACACTCCAATCAGTCTATTCCACAAAGTCAGCTCTGAGTAGAAAATCCCATGGGAAGCTAAATTAATGCCTCTCAAGGCATTGGGACTGGAGATACATACATATTTATTTATTTAATAAAGGAAGTAATTTAAGTAAGGATGCTTAGATGTTATAATTTCTCTCAGCTTGGAAACGTGGATGTTTTGTGTTCTTTTAAAACTCACTGCAACATGTCTGTATTGACAAAAAAAAGGAAAAATCCCAGAATTTCCTTAACGTAGTTATCCTACAAATCAAAGCAATACAAGAGCCCTTTCACCTCCCAGAATATCTATGTCAGCCCTCCTCCAGCCCTTCACCTTCCAGGCCTCTCCTGAAGCCCACAGGATAACTGAAAGTTACCAAATTCCCAGCATTTTGGGAGGAGGGACATTGCCATCCCTGCTCCTGAGGCTCTCCCAGTGCTTATGCTCCTTCCCTTCCCTATCTGGGAACACCAGACTGGAGCCACGCTGCCTGAAGAGATGCTGAGCTGTGGGCAGAGCTTGCACAGGTTCTCAGGAACAAACGTCTTAGTAGAAGCTCTTTTGCTGAGAATTGTGCATTTAGCAGCACTTTATGAAGCTCCTTTGCCTCTCCCAGTTCTTCACCATTTTTCATGCCTGTTTTTGGGACTAAGGTCATCAAGGGACTGCCTTAATTACTGGCCAGCACTCAGCACTGGGATGTCCACCCATGCATTGCACTTTCAGGGCAGGGCCATAAGATTTTTTTCTTGCTTTCCTTCAGATTTACAGAGCAAAACAATATGAGTCTTTGTATCTTGCAAATATTATCACCTGACAGAGAATATCCCACTGCTGGAAGCTGCCAGCTTTTCTCCCTCAGATCTCCACCACACTTCTGAACCCATTTCAGAAAGTGCTCTGTGTTTGTGTGGATCATGGTTTTATATAATGGCCACAAGAACTGTGTTTGTGCAAAGAGAATTTTGCCAGGTAGAGGTGAAATACGACAGGAGTGTGGTACAGAGCAGGGTCTATTTCTGTCTTTTCCCACCAGCAAAGCCCACGTTCCCTGGGCAGAACAACAGTTCCCTTTCACACCAGCCAGCTCCAGGTTTTAATAGGGAACTGTAATAGTTGTTAACCCCCAGGTCACCTTCCATGCACAGAACCCATAAACCACTTTCTAAAATAACAAAACCATGCTTAAACAGGATGTGTGCACAACATAGCAATGCTATGATATCAAATAACTGCTACTTAAAATAGACTATTTCTCCTTATTACTAATAATTACAAATACTTAGTATTTCACTTTATGGCAGCAAGCCCCAAAACCTAACATTTGAGAGCAGCACCACCTTTGAGATACTTGGGGGAAAATCTACTTACTGAGTGAAAATGATTTGCTTTTTCTTCTCTTTTTCTAACTGTTTCTCTTTCAGACATCATAAGCAGGAAGGTTGCAAGGCACAGTATGTGAATTATCTTGAAAAGAGGCTGTCATCTTAGGTTTATGGAAATGGAGTAAATCTCCAGCTTAAACAGAATGAGAATAATGACTTCCTTTATATTCTTTCAGCACAGCTTTAAGAGCAAACACAAATCATCTGGGTGATAGTTCAAAATCAAACTGAAATACAGGGTATATGTTGCAGTCATCATACATAGAAATGCTTGTGCTGTTCTCAGAAAATATGATTAACCAGGTTCAACAAGTGAGCAAAGAACCAGTTAAATAACTGCAGTTTTCCCTGCAAGTTCTGCTTGCTGAGCTGGGCTATTTACCCCATGGGTTAGAATTGCCATTTCCATGCCCACAGCTCAGCAAAGGCACCAGGCTTTCAGGGCAAACAGGGCTCCAGAATTCAGGAGCTGACAGCTGCTAGAACAGACCTCTGGTGGCTGTCAGGATTGTCTGGCTAGCTGGGATAGAATTGGTTTAACATATCTGCCTTTTATTTGGGACAACATGATGATTTTCTTCTGACAAACTCTCAGTCAACACCTGACACCACCTCAGGTACTGGAGAGAGCAGATCCCAACACCAGAGCAGGGCCCCCTCTACTTCCTTTAAGGACTGGGACCTAAAATCTTCAGAAGAGGCCAAGCACTGAGCATGTGGCTGAAGTAAAATTAGTTTTGTGTTGCTTTTTCAGAAAAAAACCCCAAAAGTTGATTGCAGTTTAGCTAACCTTGCATTACTGCTATTAGGAACACATCCTGATCTTTAGGAAATGGATGTCAGCTGCAAAGATACACAGAATAAGGTGACAGCCAGCAGTGCCTCCCTGTCCCTCAGGACACTGAGAGCATCCCATCATCAAACATTTGGGACAAGCAGCGGACAAACAAATTCCCTCCCTGGTTGTTGTCAAACCAGCAAGGCTTCTGGTCCTTGCAAAGTTGGACTTGTTGCTTCAAAATAAACATTAATAATATATCTGCTGCAAATATAAAAGAGTTGACAAATAGCTGCTTAATGAACCACATCCAGCAGTTCATAATTCCCCATTAAGAGCCTAATAAAAACCACTTATCTCAAAGTGCTGCTTCACAGCCTGATCTCCATCTGATAAAGACAAACCCAAAACTCCTCTGGTAAACTCAAAAGCTTCACCGCCCTCAAGGTATCCCACAGTAGTGGTACATACAGCACCAATTCTAAAAAATGCCATTTAAAACATTTTCAAGAGAACACTTCCTGCCACTTTAAAGATTACACACTAGAGTTCTCGGTGCTTTCCCATGCACAGAGAGAATTTGCATTGCTTGAGGTGATTTCCACTTTGAAAAACTTTTAAATCACTGAGGAGCTGTCCCTGACAAAGATTTTTACATCTTTGGGTAACCGCTTTCCCTTTGAGAGTTCTCTTGTTATTGTGTAATTCCCCTTTTGAAGATTTGCATATTGATGAAGGAGTGCCTTTGAAGATTTCCACATTGTTGTGATGGGAGCAGCCCTTGGAAAAAAGCTCCCATCCTAGAAGATCTACCTCCAAAATAATGTGGTATTATTTTGGGTATTGCCCTCTCAAAAACAGCTTCATTGCTGTCTTCATTTAGTGACACACAATGCTCTTTCTTAATGCACACAAAGCTCTCCCTTTTCAGAGCTCCTGGAGAACAGATCACAAAAAAAAAAAAAAAAAAAAAAAAAAAAAAAAAAAAAAAAAAGAGTTCTTTATCTCCAAAAGTTCTAACAAGAATTACCAAAGAGGAAACAGGGAAAAGTGTTATCAATGTTTTCCTGCCAAACAATAATTGTGTCACTCATGCAGCAGTGTTGGGGGGGAGAGGAAATGTCCCATGTGGGCTGGAACTGGAGATCTGTGATGGGATCCTTCAGGACAGCAGCACTAAAAGCCCCTCACTTAGGAAATTTTGCTCTAAAACAACCAGATTTTGAGGTTTGGTTGTATTTGTTTATATTCTTTTTTTAAGACACTTTTGTACTTAGTCAAACCAACCCGTTCTAAACCACCAGACTTTGGTAGAAATGCAACAAAATAATTTGGCAAGCTTGACTTTACAACCAAACTACACCCAAAACCTGATTTGCAAGATGCTTTCCAGTTCCAATTAATCATGAGTGTCCAACAGCACTTCCAAGTGCAGGAACAGCCAGGAAAAAACCTAGTTCTTTAGTATTTCATAATGTAGCTAACATTCTGCACACAGCAGTTAAATCTTCTGGCTTGCTTTGCATGCCAACAAATAGAGCAGTTATTGGTGCAAGAAACCTTTTTTATATACTCTTGTGGAATTCTGAAGTATTCATTTAAAGAAATGCAAGAGAATTCCCAAGCAACTACAAAAATATTAATTCAATGTACGTATCAACTCATTGCACCAGCCTCAAGTCAGCAAAGCCTGAAATAAGTCAAAGTTGGTGAGAGGAAAATCTTCTGAAGAACCCTTGAGTATCCTGAGGTCAGAAATAGCTCAGCTGATGTCAGAGCCACATTTTCAAAGCCTTCTAAAAACCATATCTGGATGTTTTCATTAACAGAAATGAAGTTTCTGGCTATTGGCTCTGTTTGATGTGAAGAACCTGGAGTTTCTGTCCTTCCACACCTCCTGAAATAAAAAAATAATTCAACCATTGTGATTTTGAGAGGAGAAAAAGGACAAAAGTCACTAATGCAGGAGTGGAGAGGGGAGGCAGCGTGGGAGGAGGAATAGCTCCATCAAGAAAAGGAGGGATTGAAAGAGTTTGATCTGTTGATTCTGGAGAAAATGAGGATTATGATCTCAACTGAAGCAAATATCCTGGGCAGGTTTTTCATAGTGATTTTCAATAAATCACCACAAGCTGTAAGTTAATTGCTATGAAAAATAACATTATTTTTCCCATGCATGGCCATGAGATCACTTTGTTACTCTAAGTATGAGCTTGGCTGTCAGGGATAATTTCCTGAAAGTCTCTGAAGGTTTCCTATTGCAATACAAAAGAACTTATTCTTAGGGAGCAGGGCAGGGCAAGAGAAGGGAGAGAAATGAGCATTAACAACCTTCATTCATTAGCAGGAAGCTGCTAAAGGTTGGCAGTGATTAATCAGATTAAGTAACTATTGACCAGCCACAATTAAAAAATATGTAGTGGCCTGTTCTAAAGAGCTGAAAGGAGATATTTCATCAGTTCTCATATAAATTAGTTTCCTTGGTTTAATGCAGCATGCTTGTCTTTTAAGCCTAAAATCTGGATTTTTTAGTACTATCTTCTCAAGTTCATGTTAAATTATTTAAATAATATTATTTGAAGACCCCCTCCCCATCACAACGTTGAAATGGGCTCTTTGAAGTCTCCTGTGTGAAGCTTCAGTCTCTTTTTCCTCCAGCATCTTGAACTCCCACCATTTCTCACCCAGATATTTCCTCATATTTCAAACTGACACAGCATATAACATTAGTTTTAAATGGCTGCCCACCAAAGTTAAGATCTCCACGTAATTTCTGGCAAACCAGAAATCCAGTTTCTAATAAAGCCTCAAAGCAAGGTAAAGCAAACAAGAATTTCTGGAAATGCTCCACAGAGCTCCAGCTTCTCTTACTTGGACCTCATCAGTCAGCCAGAAAGCAGATTTCTGGTTTCTAACAAAATGCTCTTCTTCCAAGAAAAAAAAAAAAAAAAAAAAAAAAAAAAAAAAAATCAAAACAAACAAAAAACCTAACCAAAACAAATCACCTCACAAAAACAAACCACCCCACAAAAACAAACCAAACCAACCAAAAATAACACACACAAAAACCCCAAAACCACAAAAAATAACAACCAAACAGAAAACCAAACCAAAACACACATATATCAAAAAAACAAAACAAAACAGGAACAAACTCCAAAAATCCCAAAAGAACCCAACGAACCAAAAAATAACCCACACAAAAACTCCAAACCCACAAAAAATATCAACCAAATGAAAAACCAAAACAAAACCATAAACACACACAAAAAACCCAAAAAACAAAACAAAAAAACCACAAACCAACAAACAAAAACAAACAACCCCCCCCAAAACCAACAACCCCCCAAAACAAACCAAACCACAAAAACAACCACAAAAAAACCCACAAAAACAAAGCAAACAAACAAACAAAAAACCACCACCAAAACCAAACCAAACTAAAAAACAAAACAACCTAGAAGCAAAAAAAACCCACCAAAAACCAAAAAACAACAAACAAACAAAAAACACAAAAAACCAAAACCACAAACAAACAAACAAACAAAACCCTCCAAAATCTGGAAATACACCCTACAGGTAACTTTGGCCCTGACAGCCAGTTGAGGTGGCAAAAAGAACATTGCTCTTCTGTTATGCTTTTATTCACATTTTAGTTCTGGCACATTTCCCCAGTGGGGGCACAGACCTCCAGGGCAATCTGAGGTTCTGCCACAGCCCCATAACCCAAAGGACAAAGCTTCTCAAAAACCTGGGCAGCTGTCATCAGCATGTCCTGACAACTCCCAGGCAGAGACAGGGAAAAAAAAACCCCAAACCCACAAATACCAACAAGCACAAACCCCAAAGAGCTGTCATCCACCATTTTATACTCTGCCTATTTCAGGGGAAGGAGAAGAGCAACCCAAATGAATCCTAAAGGCTCCTCCTCGTTCCCCAAATCCAAACCATTATCCCCAGGGCAACACCTCACAGAAATCAGTGTTCCCAAACCCAGTGTCTTGGGTTGTAGAACCAAAAACGTCTATTCTATTTCATCTGCTGAAAGCAGCTGGGGAGATGTTTTTCTTTCTCTCTTGTAACTCTGGGAGGAGGGGCAGATGCCTTCTGATAATGGGCCAGCTGTTAAACCAGATGGGGCAGTGCTTGTTATCTCTTTTCACAATGGGCCATTAAGACTTCTCAAAGCAATACATCCACAATACCCTCACCCAAACTATACCCTCCCCAAAGCAGCACATCCACATTCCATCATCCCATTGTGAGATGCTCCACCCAGTGGGGGGAGCCAACCATTCCTACCTGGATAAAACTGAGACACAGGAACACAAGGTATCTACCTATTTCACCCGATTCCTAGAGGAGGACTGGACCCTTCTCACCACCACTGGACTCTTGTTCTACAGGATCATCTCTACTCCACCAGAACCACCTCTGCCACTCCAGGAGGACTCACTTTGGGACTGCTCCCAACACCCTGACCAACAGGGTGTCAGGTTGTAGCTCTGACTCTGTAGCTCTGACTCTGTAGCTCTGACAAAAATTGTTGTTTGTTTATTTCCTTGGTTTGGTTGGGTGGTTTTGTTTTCTACTACATTTGTGTTGTTAATATTCCTAGTAAAGAATTGTTATTCCTATTCCCAAATCTTTGCCTGAAAGCCCTTGATTGCAAAATTATAATTTGGCAGGGGGTGAGGGGTTTACATTCTCCATTCCAAGGGAAACTCCAGCTTTCCCTGGCAGAAACCTGTCTTTCCAAACCAAGACACCCAGCCTTCCAGAAACACCAAAATTCATCATGTGGCACGTGCTGACCTCTGAGCACAGCACCACAGCTATTCCTACTATTAAACACTGCAGCCTTAAAAACCTGCTGGTTTATGCTTTAAGCACTGGTTAAATTGCAACAGTTTCAGCAGTGACTGCCCCCTCACAGGATCGTAATGACATCTTCTGGCTCTTAATTGCTATTAGCCACCTCCAAGGCAGAATGGATTGCTCACCAGTGCCAGGGAGCCTGAAATATGTGAAATTAAGTTTCACTCACGCCAGCAAGGTTTGCAAATGGTACACGCCTTAAAATTCACCTGGAATTCCAAAACAAACATTGAATTTCTCAAATCGAGGTTATGGCTTAAAGCACCCAGTGGCTGAGACTGCTCTGGGGTATTACACAAATCCATAATTATAAATGCATAATGCATAAATTGCTTCAGAGTTAACAATAAACGTGCAAAGGCCGGGACAGACGCCAACCGTCCAGGAAAGCTGGACGTTCTTCAAGAGGAATGAATTGCTGCAGGCTGGGGCAGAGGGGCTGGAAAGCCACCCAAGGAAAAGACCTGGGGGTGCTGGTGAGGGGCTGGACACGAGCCCAGGGGTGCCAGAGGCTGATGGCACCAGGCTGTGCCAGGCAGGGGTGGCAGCAGGGCCGGGGCAGGGCCTGTCCCCTGTGCTGCCCTGCTGAGGGGCCCTGAGGGCTGGGCCCAGCTCTGGGCTCACAGAGAGAGACATGGAGGGGCTGGGGGTGTCCAGGGCAGGGAATGGAGCTGGGGAAGGTTCTGGAGCCCCAGGAGGGGCTGAGGGAGCTGGGAAAGGGGCTCAGCCTGGAGAAAAGGAGGCTCAGGGGCCCCTGGTGGCTCTGCACAGCTCCTGCCAGGAGGGGACAGCCGGGGGGTCGGGCTCTGCTCCCAGGGCACAGGGACGGGAGGGGAGGCCCAGGTTGGATATTGGGAGCAATTTCCTCACAGAAAGGGTTCTCCAGCCTGGCACAGCTGCCCAGGGAGGGGTGGAGTCCCCATCCCTAAAAGGGTTAAAGCCATGTGGATGTGACGCTTGGGGACACAGTTTAGTGGTGGCCTTGGCAGTGCTGTATTAATTTAAGATCTTAAAGTCCTTTTCCAACCTAAACAATTGGATGATTCCCAAAGAAATTCCCTGGGTGCCTCTGTCAGCCTGAGTCCCTGGTGCAGGCTGAGCACCCTGCCTGTCCTGCTGCAGTGTCACTGCACAGGCAGACAGGGAGCAGCTGCAGGTACCCAGCTGTGATCAGCACTACAAGAACCCTCCTCACCTCTTCAGCTCCCACCAGGTCATGTACCATGTAGGTATCTATTTTCTCTTTAAGGTACAGCTTTGTGATATCCCTGACATTTCCAAGTATCTCTTCACATACACTTGTGTGACAGGGCATGCTGTGTTTTGGATTAGATATTGTCGCAGAGAATGTTTTAAATAATGAAACCTGGAAACAGTTCTACGATTTGTTATCCTAAATACATCCAGCAATTTTGTCCCAGCTTGCCCAGCTTTCCTCCCATGTTCAGCATGGCTTTTACAGGACCAAAATTTCACGTCTGTTTTTTCGTAATTTTGAGTGAAGCACGTCCCAGAAATGTTTCTTGGGGTCACAGTGGATCTTACACAGGGATCAGTGACAAAATCACTGCAGACAAAGTGCTCCACTGTAGGGAACATGAAATTCCTCAGCTTCTTGTCTGTTCTGGAAGAAACAGTGAGCATGCAATGTCCTCTACTATAAATGCAGACATTTGGCTACAAAACACTGACAAGTTTGTAGGTATGTTTGATGCAACCACATTTTTCATGGAATTGAGACATCTTTTGGCTCTTCTGTTTCACTAAATAAACCCAAACAAGCTGCACAAAAGGCTTCATTTCCAACAAATATTCCAGCCAACATCTGAGATGAATGTTGCAAGACCCAGCCCTTAGTTCATGCTTAAAAAAAATTCTTTGGTATAAATATAGATTCAATTGTTTTCACCTTGCTTCCTTGTTCCCTTTAGAAATATAAGGCCATGCAGTTAATTATTCACTCAAAAATCTCCTCGCCACGCAATTACAGAATAATAGAGAATTCCAGGTTTATTCACACATTTGCTCTTTCAGAGCTTACAGACCAGTAAGAAATGAAAATATTTGAAGTGAAATTATTTTTGTGCAGACAACTCATAAATTATGGGCCTTCAATTTGAGTTTGGGTGACAGAGAATGGCACCTAACCTTTCTGTGTTCCTATTCCAAGGCTGAATCATCTGGAAAATACAGCCAGAGCAGTGAATTGCCTCTGCCACTGAAAATCAGGTGACTTTCATTGCTTGGGACTGAGGCACAGCTTAACAAGCTATTACAGAATGGTATCTTTGATTTTAAATTAAATGTCAAGCACAGTTATACAGCAGTGGAGTAGCCTGGGCTGTCTGGCAAAAGTGCAACATATTGCATGCAAAACGTCAGGAGATAAGATAGAGAAACCCAGCCGAGCAGAAAAGCTGAGCTGCAGGAGGGCTGAGCCCAGAACAAGCCCTGCCACTGCACTGCCCTTCAGTGCTGCTGTCCCTCGGCCCCTCTGAGCCCGGGAGAGAGGGGACAAGCTCTGAGGGGTTTGCAGCACAAAGGGAAGATTCAAGTAGCTGAGGAAATAGCTTCAGATTTTGTCACTGAGCAAATTGTTAAGGAAAAATAAAGAAACAGAAAAATTAATTTTCACACAACTGACCTAATGGTCCAATACCTAAAAATTTTTGTAGCTTGGGTGGTTTTGGGGGATTTTCGTGAGCTTTTTGTTTTGTTGTGGGGGTTTTGTTTGTTTGTTTTTTGTTTGTTTGTGTTTGTTTGTTTTGTTTTTGTTGTTTTGGTTTTGCTGGGTTTTTTGTTGTTTGTTTGTGGTTTTTGTATTTGGGGTTTTTTTGTGTGTGTGTGTTTTGTTTTGCTGGGTTTTTGTTGTTGTTTTTTGTTTGTTTTTTAATTTGTAGGATGCCTGTAGCATATGGCAAGGAAAGTCACAAGTGCCCTTGTCTACAGGTATGAACACTACCTTCAGAAGTCCAAAAGTCCATTATGCCACTTCAAGGTCAGATCTTTAAGTCCTTTTCCAACCTAAACAATTTGATGATTGCCAGAAAAATGTCCTCAGTGCTCCTGTATCCCCAAGAGTCCCTGCTGCAGGCCACAGGGGAGCTCAGCCCTGACCCCCCACACACCCAGACTGTGCTCGTGTCTGTTCCCAGTGGTCACCTGGGGCTGCAGGGACCTCTGTGAGGAGGGAATGGGGCTGTCCCATGTCACACACTGCCTGTGCCACCACTGCCCCACCACAGCCCAGCAGCCTGGGAGAAAAACAACAAACAACCCTGAAAACACAAAAAACCCGCCAGGCCCTGTTAGCCATCAGAGAAGATACATTTTGTACAACCACAAAGAATAGCTTTGATTGGAAGGGACCTTAAATCCCACCCATTGCCACCCCTGCCCTGGGCAGGGACACCTCCCACTGTCCCAGGCTGCTCCCAGCCCCAGTGTCCAGCCTGGCCTTGGGCACTGCCAGGGATCCAGGGGCAGCCACAGCTGCTCTGGGCACCCTGTGCCAGGGCCTGCCCACCCTGCCAGGGAACAATTCCTGCCCAAGATCCCAGCCAGCCCTGCCCTCTGGCACTGGCAGCCATTCCCTGGGTCCTGTCCCTCCAGCCCTTGGCAATTGTCTCTCTCCATCTTTCCTGCAGCTCCCTCAGGCCCTGCAAGGCCACTGAGCTCAGCCCAAAGCTTCTCCTCTCCAGGTGAACAATCCCAGCTCTCCCAGCTTTACAGGCTCCAGGAGAGCCATGTTATCCCTTGGACAGAAAACAGATTTTATATGACATGGGGCAAAGCTGGCCTCCAGGTAGTGGCAACACCTCACCTGATCAATGGTCCCTGTGTCTTGTCACTCATCACCACCAGGACCAGGTGTTTGCCAACACTGAAAGCTCCACTGCAGTGCAGTGGGAACACTGCAGTGGGAACAAATACAGCAGTGGGAACAGCTGTATTTTGGCTGCTTTATGGCATTTAGATTTTCCAGCCTTCGTTAAATCTTGTTGCACAGATGTGCCAATAAGTGATCAGGAGCTTCAAATAACAATCCATAATCCATCCTCCTGACAGCCTGGCTCTACAATTTGTGCCATCTGAAGTTGTCACATGAGATGGCTTATGCAAAGATAGAGACTGATACTGAAGGAAAGTTAAAAACCTGGTGTCATTCTCCAGGCTTGTGCCAGTGGGTGCAATGGGGGATTTAATCAGCCCACCAAGTAAAAATGAGTTTCATGTGGTCGTGACTGATCCACACAGATTTCACTCTCAAGAGGCAACAGAACAGTTTAAAATTTTGAAACATACAGCTTTTATAGCTACAGTTAATTTGGGACTTTTTACTATGAAAACATTTTAAACACCTGTCATTTTTAACTTATGAAGTTATTATCAGTCTCAGCTAACAATAGAGTACTGCATATTACTGCAGTAATTAGTAACCCATTTTCTCAAAAGGCTGAATTTTTTAAGAACATGACAATAAGCCCTTTCATCTTCATAACCTTTCAGGATCCAATATCAACCATTTCATTTCCAAAAGTCACAGGTAACAACCTGCTGCCCCCTCACCTGTGCCTGGCACAGCTGCCACTGACATAAGAATGCTCAGCCAGGTGCTGAGTGTTGCCTGTTCAACCATTTCAGTTTCTAGCTGGAATCAGTAGCTATGAGATTTTCATACTTGAGCTCGAGTTAGCTATTTATTTTATGAAGAAAAGCTGATAAAGAACTCTTAGAACTCTGATTCCACTTAGCAGCAAACCAAGAAACACTTTGCACTGCCAGCCATCCCTCCCTTGGGTGGAGTTGCCTGTTCACATCCAATGATGACTTTATTTGAACCCCTCCTAGTCTCATCAGCTCCAGTAAAACACAATTTGCCTGTGTTAGAGATATCTGAGCAGCACATTTGCCTTTACTCTAATTTAGGCATCCTGGCTTTCATTTGCAGCCATAAATTATAGCCCACATATCATTTAGTGTATAACATACCACTGTTGTCTAACTGCACTGACCTATGGAAGTCAGATTTACAAAATCTATTTCTGGCTGTTCTAAAACATTTTGGAGCTATTATCATAACAGTCTTGATTTTTCAGAAAATGCTTAAACCCAGGAAGTTTTTTACAAACCTCAGTGACATTGCCACACCAGAAGGAACAACAGTGACTTTCAGTGAGGGTTGGATGCACTGTGGAGCAGCCACCTAGAAATGATGGGGAAAGCCCAGGAAGCCTTTGGGGACACACACAGAAGTAATGTGCTATTCAAAGGCATTACAACAGAAGTAATGTGATATTCAATGTCAATAAAGGGGAAGGGAGCTCTTTTACCCCAGACTGAAAAGAGAGCTGAAGCCAGCAGCAGGTTGACTTCCTTCTCACCAGAAGGTTTCTCTTCCCACTGCTCACCAAGGAGAACAAGCCTTGGAAGAGATCCCAAGCACTTCTGAGAAACATTTAATTGAATAACTCCTTCTGACACAAGGGGACCGTGTAATTGTCAATTCAGAGGTGGAAGTGAGACTGAGAGTTGATATGTATGCCTGCTGTTTATACCCTAAAAGCATTACTTTAAAACTGTGGTATAAGGGTTAAAATCAAGCAAATGTACATGAAAGCCAACCCATCTTAATTCTGAAATCATTTGAGGCAACCTCTGAGGATATTCTGATAATGAACCAAGTTCTTCCTCTTGGTAAGGGGGATCACGCTTGTAGGAAAACTTTCATGCCTTAGGGAACACCAGGAGGTCACTATGAAGGGAACATCAGGCACTGCACAAATATTTCCAGATCAATTAATTTTCTGAAGCAATCAGGATGTATTTAATGAAAAAATTCATCCAGTCCCTACAGGTAGGCCTTTTGCTTCAAGGAAGAAGGAAGTTATGTGTTGCAAAAGAATAATAAATCTAAATAATCCTCTGCTAAATATGGGGAGCCCATGGGCAGGGACACCTCCCACTGTCCCAGGCTGCTCCCAGCCCCAGTGTCCAGCCTGGCCTTGGGCACTGCCAGGGATCCAGGGGCAGCCACAGCTGCTCTGGGCACCCTGTGTCAGCCCTGCCCACCCTCCCAGGGAACAATTTCTCCCAAATATTCCATCTAAATGTACGCTGCCAGTTCGGAGCCTTCCCCTTTGTCCTGTTGCTCCAGGCCCTTATGAAAAGTTCCTCTCCATCCTTCCCTGCAGGCTCCTTCAGGCACAGCAATGAAGTTCAGGGCAGGTTATCACACACTGGCTCACTTCACTCCCTTTGTTCAGTCCTCCCTCAGTTTTTGGTTCTCCTGTGGTGTTGTTCTTCAGCTGAGCACATCAGGAGGCTGCAGGAAGTATCTGCATCTGCTTTTTCTCGCTCCCAAAAGGGGGTGAAAAATTTAACATACTGCTCTGAGAAACTGAAATGCTGAAAAATATGCTACATAAATCCAATTTTTCTACCTACATTTTTTTTTTCTCCCCAAAAAGTCAATATAATGATTTTCCTTGAAGCAAACAGAGCCCAGCCAGTTAGGGGATAAAGACTTTACCCTTTTTAAGTTAACACCATTCAGCTACTATCTCCCTAATAACTCCTGGCTATAGCAGTAACTCCTAGATATATTCACTTAATCCTACTTTATCCAGCAGCCTTGGCAGGCAGCAGCACTTTGCAGGGAAATGCAGGCCTGTCCTAAAGACACACAGTGGTAAACAAGATCAATAACTTCTCATTTCTCACAGGAGCCAGTGGCAGGGCACACCAAAGTCAGACTTTATTTACATGTGAAGCACTGAGGGAAACCATGAGGACTCTGGATGTGCTAATTTTCCTGCCAGTGCTGCACAGCCCCAGGGGAACCTAAACACACATCCTGTTAGTCCATCATCTGATTATTGGATCCACCAAGAGTAAAACACTATTAGAGAGACTTGGAAATGAGAAATTTCACAGACTAGCAAGAGGCAGCTGTCGTTCAGGTCTAAAAACACAGCCTAAGTGAAATGCAAATTCATTCTTTTTCTCCTGTTAATCTAGACTTAAAGCTTTTAGTAAAGCTTTTCTGTGCTCTAAAGATTAAATTTTACAACTTTATTACTGACCATGTATTTGAGATTGCAGTGTCCAGATTGGTCTGAAGGTACAAGAAAGTTGTTTCATTGTAGGAAGAGGTTCACAAACAAAGGAATCCACAATATTTAATCTGCCCCAAGCAACAGCAAGTGACATAAAAGTGGTTCCTAGAAAAAAGGAAGGAACTTACAGTGAAATTAAGTGAGGATGTAATTATTCCACCATCTTTTGTTCAATTTACTTCAAGATGAAGCCCACAGTGGGGAGAAACTGGTGTTTAAGACCTATTTTCCCTAAAGAAAATCCCTTACAGGAATTGAGAACAGCTTAAAACTGTGCTGACAGTTTTTAGAAGCTGGATTGATTACATCCAGGGACTTCAAACGTCCAGAGGTTGCTACCATTGATGAAGTAGATTTTTAAATTATTTTACTATTGACTCATTGGTCAATTAAAACATCTTTACTCTGCATTTTCTGCCTGAAAATAAAAGCCACTAGGGAGACACAGCATGTTTGGAAGCTAACAATTAGCAACAACAAACTTTTCAAGTGTCTATAAACAAGTCTTGTTTTCAATTAAGAAGTCCTTAATGAGGCAGGTTCAGGTTTTTTCTGGGTTTGGTTGGTTGGTTGTTTCAGTTTGATTATAAGGACACTGTTCCTCCCACCACTGCTGCCCCGCTCACCATCAGAACATTAGGCTGGACCACTCTTCTGCAGAGAAAGTTCAGCTACTCTGAGAACTAATTACAGTTTTCAGGCTGAAAATAAGTTTATGTTACTTTCAGTAAACAGCTTTTCATTCTTTAGGGATCACATATCATTACAGTGATACATCTAAAGGTTAAAATCCGAGCACGCTGCTGGAAAGTTTAAGTGGTGTCCTGAAAAGCCACTGTCATTATTTATAATGGCTGCCCCAGCTGCAAAGGGTGCTGGATGGCACAAATTAAATGTTTGCTGAGAGAAAACCTTCTGAAATGAAAACAAAGCAAATAGCAAACTACAGATAGTTAGCCAAGAATTAATTGAGTGTGCCCAGGACTGAGGCTGGAAGGTTCCTACCCCTCGCTCCACAGATTGCCCACAAGTTGGGTATTTCTGGTGTCTGAGGAGTGCCCAGGTATAACCCTTTGGGCCATGTGAGCAAGATGCATTCTACCAGCTCTGCCCCTTGGTTTCCTTTGGGGTGCACATTTAATTGCCTCATTAGTGACCATTTGCAGCTGTGTCCTTTGCAATTGCTCTCGTATCCAGCACGCTGCAGATCCTGCTGCAGGGAACATCAGCAAGGGTGTGCCAGCACATGCACCTGCTGGGGAACAGCAGCACAGGGCTGATCTCCTCCAGGGAAGGCAAGACAGGGGCTCATTTGTGGGCTGGGCAATTGATATGGGATGTAACTAAACAGAAAATAACACTCAACAGCCAAGGACTGCGTTTATGATGCTACACAGATAAAATCCACCAATCATCTCATCTTCACTTGCAAAATGAAATAAAACAGACCCATCTTCAACTATAGTTTCACACCAATGAGGGCAAAAGAAATCCCAAAGGCAAAAAAAGACCCAAATTTTTCTGTATTTTCCTCTAGTTCTTTAGCTCTCCTGGAAATCAAAGAGAAAATAATGACCTGGAATATATTCAGACACTGAAGAGCAATCCAATCCCAACTGGGTTGAACTTCAGCTTCTATTAGTTCCATGGAGAGAGCAATCGATTTAAATACCTCTCCACCTCTAACAAATGCATTCAAGGCATAATTTATTTGATAATTGTTCCCCTATCTGAGGGATGTATTCCTAAAAGAGACATTTAAAAAAAACCACCCTCACACCAAGCAACACCAAACTTCAGCATGGAAGGTCTTGCAATCTGACACGAATGAGCGACACACACACACTGGGATGTCCAAGGCAGAAAAGGGGCAGTTTATTCACAGACCTTGACATTTATAGAATTCCAACAGTGACCATGGATTGGAGGATGAAAATTGTCCTCTCCAACCACACTGGTCAACCCAACAGTCCATCAATTCTCTCCTCCTCCAGAAAGGAATGCAAAACAATCATTATTGACATGAAAAGTGTGTAAGAAACTCCACTTCAAAAAGTAAACATCAGAAGGCTGAAAGAGAACTTTAGAAAAAAAAACAGAGAAGAACAGGGCGACAGGGGGGTATGGAAAAAACCAATTCTAATTATTTCCCTTAACATTCTGCTTCAATCTCTCTTTTCTTTATGATCTGCTTAACATTGAAGCATCCTTAAAGCACCATAAGACTGCTCTGTTTTAGCAACAGGCTCCTTAGACGTTGGGAAATGTTCCGGGGAAACCTCAAGTGTGTTATGACACACACTGAGCCAGATAAAATGATTCTGCCACTTGTTTACAGCACAAGTGACAATATTATTTCAGAGTCCTAGGAGAAGTGATAGACAACTGGTAGCCTCCGGGGAGCTCGCAGCCTTGCAGGCAGCTCAGCATTTTGGCACCACCCTCCAAGCTGTGGACACGACTGTCACCTCCGTGATGGCTCTCAGCCACTGCAGGCTCCATTCAGGCCTCCCATCACTGCTTCAGAGTTATCTGTGCTCTGCTACTTTGAGCTACTCACCCTTTTTGGTATATTTTTAACTCTTAAATCAGCCATATTATTGGTTTTTTATGCTCTGTTTAGCGTTACCCCAGCGTGGCAGGAGGTTTGGGCTCGTTCATGGAATAGGCAGGGGGTTTGGGATGGTTTACATCAAAAAACCATAGCTACTGAAGCAGCTCTCTGCAGGTTACTGCTGCCTCTCTAGAGAAACTTAACTCTTGCATTTCAGACTACTTTGGGGTTTGCGTGTGTGGTTTGAAAAGGGAAAAAAAACCAAATAACTTTTGAGCTTTTGAAGTTCCATTTGCACAGCTCAGCATCTCAGAATTTGAACAATTAAGTAAATAATTAAAAACATTTATATTTCAAATCAGAAAGGGAAAGCAAAGATCTGAAAACCCACTGGAAGGCCTCCAAGTCAAATATGAGAAAGAGCTATTCAGAAAAAAAGTATTATTCCTACACTCTTGCAAAGTATTATAAATTGTTTCTTTCTGGAAATAGCAGGGCATTGGGCAGAGGTAGAAGAGCAATGCAATGACTCATGTCATTTTCTGCAGTGATTCATGACATTTCTGAGAATTCAGCTGCAGCTGAGGCCCTCAATCCCACAAATGCAAATTCCGCAAATGGAAATCTCACCTGAACCTTCACACAACAGGTGTGTCCCACCTGGAACACACAAGATGCTGTGCAAAACAAGGACTTCTGAGCTCAGCTGGAAAAACATGAGAGTTTCTTTACTTAAAAATGGAAAAAAACTTTTATAATTCCTGTAAACGAGAGCCATTTTTGTCTTGCACTAATCATTGTGAAAGGTGGCGATTTAAAATGCAAACATTGCAGCACATTTCCATTGCTCTCCTGAAACGCTACAGAAGATAGCATTTGTTTTTCAGAGAGCTCACAGATGCATTTGACTATATTTTTAATAATTTTTAGTTTAATTTTTTAAACAAAAAAGAAACATTCTCCCTGTGCAGACCCAGTGACACATTGATAACCAGAGCCACGCCAGTCCTTACTCCTGTGAGTGGGACACCTTTTCCCATCTGTAAACCACGCGTGGTTCTTTGGATCCCACAGATGGGAGGGAGTTTTCAAAGGGCTTTATTGGAACACCTAAACCAAGCTGGACAGATTTTGAAAATACTCAGCAATCAACAGCTCTTGTTTACAATACTTGACAGTTAATGAGCCTGGAGACATTATGAAAATATTTTGAAAATTTACCAGATCCTTACGTTTGGACCATTCTCTGTCCTTGGCACCAGTTGCCCTTTCAGCTCCTCAGCAGCTGAGCGGTCTCTTCGTGCTGATTTCTCCTTGGAAGTTTTTGCCATGAAACTTCTGTCAACTTGGAGTCATCTGCGAGCCAAGGAGGAGGAATCCAGGTTCACATATTGCAGTTCTGTCACGTCTTGATGTTCTTTCACTCGTTAGTACATCCCTGACACTTCACAGATATTCCCTGGCTTCTCCCCAGGATGATCTCATGGACCTACCATGGAGCTAAGAGCTGATGTATTTTGCAGATGATGTTTGGTGCCACTGCCCTCGGGCGGGAAACATGGACAGAGGAATTAACTCTTGTTGTGGGTTTGATTTACAATGAAGTTTTAGTGAGGCTGGGACATGATTTGGGGAAACACAAAGGAGTATGAGGAACAGACCAGGCTAAAGAACTGTGGGATATTTGCACTCTTTCTCTCTGCCTTGCTGCAATTGTTTGTTATGAGAGACTAAGCTTCAAATCCCAACTATATTGATATTTTCCTTTCCTTCCTGTGCTGCCCACATTCATGTACCCAGCACTACGTGAGTTCTATCAAACCTTACAGGGACACAGCCATGGAAGGAAACAGAACTGGAGCTCATAAATTGAAAAATAACAAATGGAAATGAAACCAAGTCAGAAACACAATGAGTAAAAGGAATTTCTGAGCTGGAAGGACCTATCTTTGTTAGTTCAGAGCTTCTAACCTGTGGCAGGAGGTGAGATGTGGGTTAAGGTGGGGGAACAGGACAGGTTATGTTCTGTGGGTTGGAACAAAGATCTCAAACCATTGCTACTAATAAGCTCCTCACACTCTTGAGAAACGTTCATTTAACCATGACTTAGAATGTAGATTATATTTGTATCACCTCTATCTTCACTGTAACTAAGGAAAAAAAAAAAAAAAACGGTTTTGTTTGGTTTTGGTTTTGTTGGGTTTTTTGGTTTTGTGGTGTTTTGTTTTGTTTTTTTTATTGCTATTAGGTGCCACAAACAAAAGCAACACAACCACAACCAAATATTATCTAAAAAAATCTGGTTTAAACACACAAATTAAGAAAATATTTGCGGGCATCAGTAGAGAATTTAATCTGAAAATGCTTCAGATATTTTCATCTTCTGTCTACTCCAAAACTATTGCATTTCAAGGAATTCTTTGCTTCAACACTTCTTAATGGTTAAAAGCACAGTTTAGGAAATTAAAGTTTGTAGAAGAACTTCTAAAATTTTCTGAATGCAATTTTCAAACAGTGGCTAAAATTACACAGAACAGTGATTTTTTAAAATGTTCTTTTGCCTCTCTTGTCTGTCATTCTGTAAGGAACAGCGACAAAAGGGGAAAGTCAAAATCAAAAGCATTAACCACCACATGCAGCATTCAGCTGATTAAGAACATAAGAAGCCCTCACCATTTTCTGAAACCTTTCCATTTTTTGGTTTCTTTCATCCTTCAAAGCCAAATCCAAAACTTCTCTGAGGTGAAAGCAATCCTGCCAAAACATCTCGGGCCAACTGTAGGGAGGTATGTTTGAGAGCAGGAAGTGTGCTGCAGCATTTCCAATATTCTGATTGTCTGAACAGGGTGTTCAGGCTGGAAACCCCATTTCAGTGTGTGCTTTGAGTGTGCAACAGGCAAGGAAGGCTTCAAATCCCACAAGATTCCTTTCCTGATGAGCCTTTTAAATTTATAACACATTCTCCCTACTATTTTACAGGAGTAACACCAGAAACACAACAAGCAGTTTAAATGAATTGGGGCTGTTACTGTTAAAAACATTATCCATCTCCCCATATCACCCAACTCCAGCTACAGGGAAATCTTCCCTGTTTTGTGAATCAAGTAACATTGTTTGATATCTTTTCTACCCTTTAGTCATTAAGGATGCACAGATCAAAGCTGGCTTATAATTATTTTTTAAAACTCACAGCACTCAAGGGAAGAGTTGTTAAAGATCCCAAGTGTCCTGAGCCAGCATCCCCTCTCAGAGGAGGATTCACACATTTTAGCATTCCCCTGTTATGCCAAGAGCTCTTCCTCAGGACATTATAACCCAAGCCTGGTATGCTCTGGTTTGCCCCTAACAGGGGACACCATGCACACGGATCCATCCCAACCACATCCAGAATGGAACTACAGCCTCTTCTCTCTCTCCTGGTGGTCCTGCAGCTCGCAGAAACATCACACATGCCAAGTTCCACAGCTCCTTTATCTGCCAAAGGCATTGTTTAGGAGCAGGTACATGAAATTACAATGGAGAGAACTAGTGCAAACAGATTATCTATGGGTTACACTGGGAAAGAGAGAAAAGTTTCCAATACAGGATGAAAGATGTTTGAGCAGCCAATACCAACACAGCCTGCATTTCACAATCTCATCCAAGTGTGATCCTGCCTATATTCAGAGATCCCTGTTCCATTCCCAATGCCCCAAGAAAAAAAATTCATTCCAGTAACTGGTCTGGAAGAGTTTAGCACTGGAACTCAGCAGCAGTGATCAAAGAAGAACAGGGACATGCGGGTGGAGCTGTGTTCATCCTCCCCTGGGCACCACAGGACCTTCCCAGGCACACACAGGAGAGTAGCCCTGGCAAGTCCTGGAGACACAAACCTTCAATCCCAGAATGGCTTGACTTGGAAGAGACAGAGATCATCCCATTCCACCCCTGCCCTGGCAGGGACACCTCCCACTGTCCCAGGCTGCTCCCAGCCCCAGTGTCCAGCCTGGCCTTGGGCACTGCCAGGGATCCAGGGGCAGCCACAGCTGCTCTGGGCACCCTGTGCCAGGGCCTGCCCACCCTGCCAGGGAACAATTCCTGCCCAAGATCCCAGCCAGCCCTGCCCTCTGGCACTGTCATTCCCCCTTGTCCTGTCATTGATGTGACACCAAGAACAAGTTGGGTTTTCTGACCTTAGTGGAGAAAACGAGATCTTTTTCAGATAAAATACTGTAAATTACCTGTACTGATGTGCAGAGAATCAGTGCTTTTGGAATCAATATATTTCACACTTGTAGAAAACCTCGGACCTATTTAGGTATTTCAATTTATTCTGGGGGATGACTCCTGTATCTGACTTGCCAAATTGTGCTGAAGTCTGTGTAAAATCTGACCTTCTTCAGATTGTATCAGATCTTCATAAAGATTGCACAAGAGACTGCTTCCCCTTGTTAGGGGACTTTAACTCCCTGCCTTGTTATTTATTTCCCTATAGTGGAAAAATACAGTTAAAAAAAAAAAAAGGCATTTTACTACTGTAGAAAAGCATTTTTACACTGTAGAAAAATAATTTTATTATAGAAAATAAGCAGCATTTTTTAATCTTTATGTTATATCTTTACATATTATTTCACCAAAATGTCTGGTGAAAACTAATGCCAAATATTATAATACATTTTAAATATGTTTGTGCTCATTTCTCCAGAAATTGCTAAAGTAAAATTAACTTGATTTGGAGAAAAAATTGGAATATCAATAATATGGGCTCAAGGCCAAGTCTAACAGAAAACCCTGAACACCATTAAACACAACAGGTATAGAGGCAGAAGAGCAAAACCACTAAACTGGCTTGGTTTTAATCCAGACTAATTAAAAAAAATTGGCTTTGATCAAAAATTATTTTTAATTTCTTCTGGCTAAGCACAAGGCAAGATTTCCAGTTTCTCGAAGTTCAAATTTCAAAATGACCATATGATAATTTTTTTATCAAAATTATACTAAAATATAATTCATTTTAGTATTTTGTGGCTTTATACAGTTTTAAAGTTTTATTTTGAAATTTGCATCAATTCTGAAATTTTTTTTTGTTTTAGCCAAAATAAAAACAGCCTTCATCCTAAGAAGGATTTTCAGTGTCTTTCTCAGCTATAATCAACAGGTTCTACACTGAAATTTATTAAAATAATGTCTATGTTTTGGTCAAATCGAAAAGTCCATAGAATTTCTAAACAAGATGATGTTGCAAAGTTGGCACAACCAGCCATGGATTTGCACCCACCCTGTGTGCCTACAACAGAGATTATGGAAAGGTGAAATGAAGTAAAATAAAAATAAAAAATTAAAAAAAAACAACAACAACAAAAAAAAACAACACAAAAAAAAAAAAAAAACCACCAAAACAAAAAAAAACCCAAAAAAAACAAACCACAAAAACAAAAACAAAAAAACCCAAACGGAAACCAGGAAGAAAATAATCTGGTTTTACCTGTAAAGAAAAGCTACAGTTAAATACAGTGGAAAATTTATGGTTGGCTATTAAATAAAACGTTCTGCAGGATATTATAAAATCACAATGAGGGTCACTGCTTTTCATTTTTGTAGCAGTACCTATTTTCTGCACATGAATATATTTAATGTATTTTAAGCAGATTAGAGGAGATGATGGGAGGAAGCAAGACAAAAGTTTATCAGCTGTTGAAATATAAAAAAAAAAAAGAAGTTGTAGGCCAAAGTGATCATGAGGACAGTAGAAACAAAAATCTGCTGCCCTCTTTAGAAAAGACTAAAGGTGTCCAGTTCTGCAAGGCACCTCTGGAAAGCCACAGGCTCCAGGGCAGGCAAGGTTTTCCACAGCTGGCTGGGGTAAATGCCTTGGTCTCTGTCACCCCTTTTCTGCCACGGGATGCAAAACAGTAAATCCATTTCATTAGCAACATCCTGCTCTCCGAAACTGCCTGTTCCCTTTTAAACCCCTGCTCCCACGCAGTCACCAACAGCTCTGAGTGTGTCTTAGATGCAGGAAAACAGAGCTAACAGTGTCTAGAGATAAATAAATCATGGCATGCTAAAGCTGAGAAATTCTCCCTAAAATGCAGTAGAAATCCCTGGTGGGGGGAATCAAACAGTCTTCAGAGCATGTCTGCTCATTCCCAACCCTGCCACTCATGCCAGCATCATTCCAAGGCAGACTCTTCTCCAGCTACTCAGTTTAATTTCTCTTAATAAATAAGATGTCCTAGAGCACGGGAATCTGCAATTCCCAAAGGGCAAATAAAACGGGAGATGAGAAGGGAAAGAAAAGATCAGTTTCATCCAACACGTCTTCAAAGTCTTGTAACCTGGTTTCTATTTGCTAAAAATGGAAAGCTGAAGCTGCCTCTGAGACAGTTATAAAAATATAATGTATCAGTTTCCCTGGGCTCTCTTGTTCATTAAAGGTTGGGATTTTTTTTCCTCCCTCTCCTTTAAGGAAACTGCCCTCCTGCAAAGGGCATTAGAAATAAAGATTGTATTTCAGCTGAAGACAGAGTGAGTAAAAAAGCTTTCCTAATTACGTTGCTGATTACTTGAGCAGTCCTCCATTTGACAATACAATTATACCAAAGAGAGGAGAATATCTTCATTACACTGAAAAAAAAGAGAAAGTGTGGTTTTTCCAGCTTTGAAATTTATGGACTATGAGCCAGACATATAAAACTTCTCTTGAACTCCGAAAGTCCGGATAAACTTTCTGAAAACAGCAATTTTTCTCTTACACAAATATCTGTGCTACATAATTCATATTTTATGTTATTTGTAGGACCTCCTTCACCTACAGGGACGAGCTAACCTCAAACTGGAGCAGTAACATTGGCTCTAGGCTCTGTTACTGGTTCCATTCCAGGGTCTGCTCTAGCAGATTTCTATTTATATCATGCAGAAATCAGCAAAAAAGTCAATGATCCTGCCACATCTGGCTGTGCCAGAGGTGCAACACAGCTCAGCATTCCAGAAACACTTCAGCAGCTTAAAAGCAAAAGCAAAGAAAACCCCAGATCAAGTCCCAGCTGTAAACTTTAACTCCATAAAAAGCTGCTGTGCTAAACCCAGGCTGGTGATGACTGCCATCCTGGTGATAAATCATCATCTTCTCACCTTTAACCTTCAAAATAATTTCAATATTCGTTCTTCAAGCACTCCTTTTCACCCTGTTTTGCAGATGGGTGACTTGGGCAGGCTGGGAGTCAGCGCCTCCCTTTGCTTCTGGCAGTGGGGAACCCCAGCTGGTTCCAGTTCCATAACTCACTGGTTCCTCTGGTGTTGGGGAGGATGAAGTAGCTAGGCCCTGCAGAGATGATTTATTAGTAAAAGATTCTAAAAGTATGAAACCTACAAGAGGAATAGAATTAAAAGCAAAGTTTGAACTATAAGTTGCTGGACAGGAAGAAGGTGATTAGACAGCTGAAAAGGACTTGGCTGAGTGGGTCAGTGACACCCCTGCCAAGACAAAAGGATGAATAAAAGGTTGGACCTTCTCAGGTATCAGGGATAAGGTGGGTTTCACAGGTTTTGGTATGTAGAGTAGTATTGTAATGTTGTAGTTCCCATAGGCTGTATGTAGATTCTGTAGGTTTTGTATCTTAAGGTGATTGGTTAATGCTCATTAGAATATTCACGATAGAAAGGGTTAAAATGGAATGTAACAAGGAGCTCGGCCTCTTTGCACCCTCTCTTTGCACCCTCTCTTTGCGTGCCTTCCCTTGGACCCTCTTGGACTTTGCACTGGATCCCTGGACCCTTCCCCAGTCAGGCTGCCTCCCCACGACCAATAAAGCACGTGTTCCAAAGAGTATCCTGATCTTCAGATCGTCTCTTTCGCCGGACAACCAGCGTGCTTTCTAATACTCTGGTAAGGCAGCCCCAGGCTGGCTGCAGCCAGGAGCCCCTGAGCATCTCCGACTGTTCCCAGTGTCTGGCTACATTGGGGTGTGCTCCTGGGAACTGAGCATGGCACAGGAACAGCCATCCTTTCTCCTGGGGTGACTTTATGCTGCTTGTATCCCCAGTCATCTGCTCTGGTTGTGCTGGATATTCAGTTCTGCACCTTTAAACTGGTTCTAGGAGTGAAGGGGGAGAAAGAAGCAGCAGTTTGTGCAGATTGTTTTGAGAAAACTGCCTGAGTGCCACACGGCCTGGCTGCGGCCTTGCTCTGAGGCACAGACAGCGCTGGGACAGAGATCTCCTGTGCTCTGAGTCAGTTTGAGCTGCCTGAGGCAGAGTAGTTCCCTGGAACGTGTTTTTTTCTTTTCTTTGGGACTGTTTAAATCTGCTCTGGACTGACAAACCCAGAGGAGCAGCGAGGGCTGGCACCTGCGGGGCCTGGAGCTGCGGAGGGAGTGGGGCTGGTGAGAGACTGAGTGAGCTGAGCTACACCCACAGCAAGGCCTGCCTCAGTTTTCCCTCTCTTTGGAGTGGTGAGGTTTTATTGTTTCATATTATTCATTCTTTGTGCTTGTGGGCATCTTGTTTGTTAAATAAATCGTTTTTTCCACTTTTCTCTGAGGAAGGTTTTTCCCAGACTGGCTGGGGGTAGGGGCCGTTTGGGTTTGCTTTCCAGAGGAACCCCTTTGGAGGTTTCCTCACAAATTTGCCCTAAACCAAGACAACATGGAAAGTAGGGGAAACAGAATTAGTCAAAAGTTCAGCCCAAAACAGCAGTTTTCCCCAGCACTGAGGGCGTTGCTGAGCTGCAGGGAACAGCTCAGCTGCCAGTGCTGGGTGTCAAACCCCAGGCAGTGCCTCAGCAGCCTTCAGGAGTGGGGCTTTTATCTGGTTTCACAGCACATTAATTCCTGTGTTTATACAGGCTATAGGGACACACTTCCTTACCAGCCTCCACTAGAGCCGAGTTCAGAGCCCTCACTCTGGCCCAGCAGCCCCACAGTCACCCCACCCTTGCTCATGGAACTCCTCACTTTCAGACACTTCATCACTCCATGTGTTGCAAAGGACAGAGAAGGGAGAGCTCGGACACTCCAAGCCCCCTCATCAGGGAATTCTGACTTAAAACCCTGTCACCAACCAGCAGGGGACAGACCTCCAATTAACGACCCACCGGATCACACCCTTCCCATATCCCAACTGCCATTATCTTTCCACACCAACTCATTTGATGATTTTAAGATTAAAAGCACAACAATTAGCTGCCATTTAATGCTTTCAATTAATGATATTTTATGAACAATGGCATAGGAGTAGTGGGACTGAGGAACAATTAAACTTGCTCGTTACAGAGCACTGCAAGCTTGTTTACTGGAACTGTGTTAAGTAATCTTTCCTTTCTGCTTTAAAAATAAAAAGACTCATTTACATCACCCCCAACGGCCCAATTTCAGGCACAGTTTTTAAGGCTAAGGTTTTGAGGAAGAAAGCACACATTGCACTAATAGTCCTATGGCTCTGAGGACACAAATAACAAGCATATTTTTTGGTACCAGGGCAGGTATGTTTCCACCCTAATTGCCACCAACAGCACAAACAACAATCTTAAATTCAGGAAAATATCATTCTGCTCTTTATTTCCATGTACTGGGTCTGTATTAGGGAATAAAAAGCTCAAATTTGAGAACCCAGTCCTCAAAGCAGTAAGTACACATATCTCAAGCTCAACAGCCAAGAAAATTCACTTTGAGTTTCTCTCCATTCCCCTGCACCCCTTATCTATCCCTGGGACGCGCTCTGAAAGAGGCAAACATAAATGAATACACACACAGATAAAAGATACCTATAATACACACCTCTATCAAAGAGCAAGGACAGACTGGTTTATTTAAGAGATAATAACTCGTGATCAACTTACCTGAGGGAGCTCTCTTCTCATTGAGAGATCTCCAGAAGAGCCCACAGGCTTTCCTTCCTCAGCTTTTTAAAGGGAAAGCTGAGTCCTGTCCATCTTTACTGATCTCACCTGGACTAAACTCAAAATCCAAGGTAAATGTCTCGTGCCAAAACGTTTCTACCTAGAAACCTTCCATATTCAGAAGATTCAAACTGCAAGTTCTCTGCGAGGCTGTTACCAGCCCAGATCGTGCATGGAATTTCTTGGTTCTTGTGCAGTAACTCAAATTTCACAAACCAGCAGAGAGTCACATATGGTCTCTACTTGGAAATTGTGTCTTTCACTATCATCAAAATCAGTGCTGCATCCCTGGATGGATTGGAAGGAAGAGGCAGAAACTCCATCTCTTAAATCTAATTTATTTTAATGAAAAAGAAACTACACACATTTGAGAGACTAAAAGAAGTGTGGCTTGGTAGTCTTGTGGTTCCTGTGTTCTGTGAAATGTGAAACCCAAGTTTCCAACTATATGATAAAAAACTTTTTCTGTACTCAGTGACCTCTACCACAGGGTACAACCAGGGCTTTATGGCAGTCAGGTGTGGTAGAACCCTAGAAATTGCCTCCCAGGAAAGCACCCTTGGGTTGTAAAAGCACTGTCCTTCTCTTTACCCATTTTGCCCTAATTCTGCACAGCAATAAAGCTTGGGGGGCTCTTTCCATGGAGAAACCTTCATTGCTGCAGTAAGAAGTAAATGGAAACCTCCCATTCCACAGAACAAAGAATCTGTAACCAGTAGAATTTGACAAAAAGTCTGGTTGCACCAGCATTTTCTAAAATGGCATCACTTGTTGGGTTGTTGCAGGATTTTTTAAAAGACATGCCTCTTCTAAAGAAATACAGATATTTATTTTCATCATGCCCTCTGGTGCCTGGATGGATCTCCCTTAGATTCATCTTAAATGTTGCCAGTTCAGCTCTGCATGTTCTGAGCCTGGCAGGAGCTCAGTGACTCCTCTTGGCTAGTTCTGAACAGCCTATTTGGTTTAAATATTACGAGTCCCTAATACCTACATATATCCATCCATTTGGGAAGCAAAAAAAAGTCTCCTGACTTGGAGAGATTTCTATCAGCAGGCCCAAGACTTCAGCCAGAACTGAGGGTGCCAACATCCATTATTCAGTTCAGTGCTTTGTCAGAAATCAATGTTACAGGTCCAGTTGCCACAAAGAACTGAAATCAATAGGATGGAGTCTGCTCCTTTTCAGAGGACTGAACTCCAGTTAGTCTGGAACTTCAGAACAGGCAGATTCTGAGTGAACAAGTAAAAATAAATGCTGAAATCTCAGAAGATTGATAAGAACAGATTCTCCATCCCACTGCAACTGAGGAGCTGTGGAGTTGTGCCTCTGGCTGGGGCCCTGTGTAGGACTGAGGTAAATCTGGGATAATAACCAGAGCCTTTAAACCTTGCTACATGACCATGGATAAAAATAGCTCCATGTTCATAAAGAAAGCTTTATAAACATGGAAAAAGCAATTCATGTTTTCCTTTGCATGTGCCAGGGGTGTGTGATAAACACAAACTGAGAGTGAGCACCCAGATGGAGAGTAAAGGGAGAGCTGTGTTCCTTTCTGTTGTCTGCTCTCCGTGGGCTGATCCCACAGGCTCAAAAGAGGGAGGAGAAATATTCAGGAATGTTTGCAATGCTGTGCAACTCCTTCAGTACCTGTGGGGCACAGACCCCACTTCGGTGTGCACAGATTAAATCTCATTTACTGTGGCAGAGATGGGCACAAAGGACGCCCTGCATGGACTGGCTCGATCCAGAGGAGCTGTCAGAACAATCCCATGGATGCAGCAGCTCCAGTCCTGCCTCCCAGTGCTCAGCAGCTCCTTTCAGCCTCCTCAACTCCTAATCCAGGCACTTCTGCACTGGTGCTCTTTGTCAGCCACTTCCCATGTTTCTACACTGGCATTTTGTTGGTGAGTGCCTTAAGAATTTGTTCCAAGGATTTGGATGGGGCTAAGGATGATCCCAGGTGCATTCAGTGGCATTCCTGTGCCCCCAGCCTGCCTTGGCATGAATCCCCCCTTGCTGCCATCCTTTTGAGCCAGCAAAGCAAGGAAGTGGAATTCAATGGAAAACCTGATCAGATTATTCACTGAGCTCTTTCCAGCAATGAGATAATGAGAGTCTGAAAAGAAGCTGGAGCAGCCCTTATCTTCTGGGCATTTCAAAGGTGTTCCACAATTTCTCATGCTTCAGATGTTTTTGATGTATTTTTCAGTACCATTTTGTAGTTTCTTGACTCCAAAGCCTATCTGGATATTATATAAAGCTCCCCCTACAATATAATAAAACAATTGAAACTTTCATTTACATGAACAAAAGAGTTCTGAAGTTGGTTCAGAGAAATCTAAAGTTTATCAGTACAAAAGTTCTCTGCTTCTGTACTTTGCTCTTCAGGGCTCAAGTTTGCGAATGGATCGCACAGACCTGCTCAGCTTTCAGCACTTACCACAAGGATTTAAAATAAATGGCATTGCTTATGAGGCAGAACATGAGCAAATATTTGTGAGGTGAGGATTTACAGTGACCTGTTTTCAAATGAAAAGGTTTTTGCTTTATTATTAAGTCTTTTGAATATTTAGATAGTTTTGTAGTAAAGATAGATAGCATATGAAATACAATGTAATGCAGCATGTGATTAAGATGGGATTTGGATTTCATTTCAATGAGCTACACGATTTAGGTACTCCTATTCTAACAAGAGCCCAATTAGATATATTTTCATACAAACAACAATAACCTATTTCACTTTGTGGCAACTTGTTTGTGAGCAGCTTACGGCTGAACTGCATTGTTCATTTTCAGTCATTAATTTAGTCTATTCCAAGCATATTTATTCCTACAAACATTTTCTTTCCCCTGGTAAGCTTTTTTATTCATAACAGAAGAAAAGTGATCTGAAGAAACATAGCTCACAGAGCCACATCCTGATATAATAGTCAGCATCATGAATTTCAAATTACTTTCTATGAGAGCTCACTGCTGGATAATAGAGCCAGAAACTCCACAAAAATCTCCTGGCTATCCATCATGTAGGGAATGTGTTCAGAAACTCCAGATACGGAGCAATAAAAAAGCCTTAAGATAGGTGAAAAATTCTGTCTCCTAACAACATACTGATGTTAACATAACAAAACCTGCTTTTCCCGGCAAGTCCATGTAAACAAGCACTAAACTCATGTATTTTTCCAGGCAAATGCCCCGTGGAGGTGTTGCCAGGCTGTGCCATGGAGCCTCCCTTGTCACAGCAGCTCCCGGTGATGGGAGGCCAGGCAGGAACCTCCACGCGGAATTTCAGCCTTTCCTTGGTCCTCCCCTTGGCTTTTGGTCTTCCAGCCCTGGGAGAAGAGGTGCTGGGAACCTTTAGTGGCTTTCAGGGAATGAGTGGGAGGTGAGGCAGGCGGGATGATGGAGAATGGTCACTTTGGTGGCTGTTCTGTGAGCTCCTGCCTGGTGTCTGAACCGTGCCGGGCTCTGCTCTCCCCAGGCTCCCTCCAGGCCCATTCCGGGGATCAGCCCGGCCAGAGCCACTGAGGCTCAGGATCCCTCACTTCCCACAGCACTGCTGGACACAGAAGTGCTCAGGGATGGGGAATGTTGCAGCTCTTGCCCAGCCCCAGCCACCAGTGATGGAAATCTGGTTCCCATTACAGGGCTCAGATCCCGGCGCATTCCGGGCCTGCAGAGCCGCCTCCTCCCGTCTGAGGGACCAGGAAACTCCTCCGAAGGCTCTGATCAGCCCAAAGCTCCCTTTTCAGCCCCAGCACTGCAGTGTGAGCCAGAGGCCGGCCCTTGGACTGTGTGTTTCTCCTTGCAGCTCACACCTGGTATTTGTTTAGCCCTGGAAGACACTGACTGGATTCCAGTGGAAGGAAAATTTCTTTGAAGGCCCTGGTGTAATTTATTTCACTATTTCTGGCTGGTTCCTGAGAAACGTGATCCATGAGTGAAGGACTGAAATAAGTTTGCTCCAATTTATCTGGTTTTCCATTATTAAACGTGGCACAGAAGGAGCAGGATTTCCAGCTCATTCTGCCGTCTGTGTGTCAGCCAGAAAAAGCCACAGCCCCCATGCAGATGGATCCCAGCAACCCTGCCATGGGCAGGAACTCAGGAAGGGACAGGGCTAGGAGTGTTCCCAAAATATCTCAGGGAAGTTATTAACATCTGTAAATTATGTTCCTGTTTCCCTGACAGCAGCAGCTTGCCTTGAGGATCTCGACGTCGCTGACAGCCTGAGAACTTAACGTGCCTGTTGCAGTGATCCCTTCCCAAAAACACATCAATCACCGAAATAGGAGAGGTCTAAGCTCCCAGGTCAGAGTTTTATAAAAATATACATGAAACAGCCTCCTGAGCCTCTTAATTTTGTGGAGCTGCAGCCTTCTATAAAAAATAGGGCTGGATGAAAATAAAGATGTTTCCAACATCAAAAATGCACATCAGTTCTGTTCTTTCAAATTGTTTCAGAAGGTGAATATCCTGGTGATAAAATTAACCAGCACATGATAAACAATAAAAAACTTGCCCCTAATAAATATCAAAAACCCCTGAGCAGCTCCTTTGAGAACCTTCCCACAGAGTACTTGCTTTTCTCCCCTCATTGTGCAGAGGGGGAACTTCTTTCCTTTATTAAAACAAAACCAAAATCAGTGTCTCAAATGTGCACACAAGCAGGCATTACCCCAGGAAACAGTTTTTTATAAAAGCAAGAACCACATCATTTTTGTTTTGTTGGGTTTTTTTTTTGTTTTTTGTTTTTTTTTAAATAGAGCAACAGGCACCATGGGAAACTGATAGGATTTGGGATCCAGAATTCCAGGGTTTCCCCAGGGAATGGCACAAAGAGCATCCCTGTAGAGGGGCAAGACGTCCCATGGACAAAGGCAGCACCTCAGCAGGACAGTCTTGTGTTTCCAGTGCAAAGAGGTCAGACAGACACATTTTCTACAAACTTTATGCACTTTAATGTGTTCTCCATTAGCACTTTGTAAGCATTTCTCTGCTATGGAAATAATTCATTTTTATGAAATTTGACATCTGTGATCAGAGGAATCTCCTTTATAGACTTTAGACACTGATACATGGTTACATTTCTGTGGAAGATAAACTGAGGGAAACTAAGGAAATTACTTGTTAAATCTGCTTACACAAATCTCTTTGCCTGCTGAAACAATTAATCAGCAGTGGCTTTTCTCACATATGAATGAGAAAGAATGCAAAGTCTGAAGCACTCAGTCTGGAGCCAAAAGCAGGCTGCTTTTGAATATTTGAATTCCTTTAATTAATTGCTTTATTGTGATTCTTAACCTAGGAAAATACTTTGTCAGTTGCCTCTGCTATAATTTGGTATCAAATACACTCAATATTCTAGGTTTTTTTCTTCTTTTTAAAAAAATCTTTTGTCTGGACCAAGTAGTTTCTAATTTAGTGTGGTATGTCATTTGCAACAGGATCCTTCAAGTTTCCTCTCTTAATTCTTTACACCTGGTTTTTGTTATTTTAAAGGCAGCCAAGGACACTGGGGCATTCACTCCACACATTGTAAAAACACTTTAAAAGGTGGCACACAGATGTATATAAACAGAGGCAAAGAGTCTATTCTGTTCCTGAAAACACATGATTTTAAAGAGTTGGGAATATGAGGGTGTATCACATCAAAAAGGTTGGGGGTTTTTGTAGTTTTTTTCCTCTTGCTCTCTGGTGTCATGTCACAGTTTAACATGGCTCTCACAAACATTATAAAAAAAAATCATTTCAGCTGAATTCCTGGGGTCAGTGAGGGGTGAGGATCCCACCAAGAAGCAGCTGGGAGCCATTTCTGCCCCTGGCCCTGACACTGCCAGGGTTCCCCTGGGAGCTGCACATCTGGAATTTGAAAAGCCATCAAATTTAGTGGGAGTAAATTCTTCCAAATTCATCAGTGATTTTTAAGGCGAAGATTTAAAAGTGTGTCAAGCAAATATTGAGATTGGCCATGTCATTCATTTGACATTTGTTAATTATTCATGTCAAGGTCCCAGAATGAGCCCAAGGGATTCAGGAGAGCCTGGCAGAGCCATCCTCCCCACAGAAAGGTGCTGGTCACGGGTTTCCTGTCCCGTTTCACGCTGCATGTCCTGTGTCCCTTCCAGGGCATTCTGTACCTCATTGGAGCTGCTTTTAGGATTAGAACCACTGGGAGGAAAGGCACTGGCAGGCAATGCCACCCACTGTGCCCCACTGGCACACCCTGGGATGTAACCCCAATCCCTTGGCAGTCCCGGTGTGACACGTGCCACAGGCCACGTGATAAAACCAGGGATGTGGCTGTGCCTTGTCTGACAACAATAAACACACAGGACTCTCATGGGCAGGTAGAACAATGTTGGAAAATTGAGGACATCTAATTGCAGCATTACAGACTTCGAAGAATTATTATAAACAATATTATGTGGCAATAGATCATTTTGCCCTCATCCAGCAAACTTTACTGCCCTCAGTAAGTCATTGAAACACACCACTGTACAAAATTCTGAAGTGGCAGGGTGGACATTTCCAGGGGTTTTGCTGCAGATGGTCACATCCTGGGTTTCTCTTGCTCTCCAAACCCTTCCCCAGCTTTGCAGCCCTTTGCTGGCTTCACCTTGGGCTGTGTCTCCTGCCTGGCTGGGTCAGAACAGCAACGAATTCACAGCATTTAAAGGTCCTTTGTTTCTTTTATTACTGATTTTCTATTATTATTGCTTCCTAAATAACAGGACTAAGCAGAATCCCTAATGCTCGTGCCTTTCCTTATGGAGGGACTGTGGCTTTCCTTATGAATGTTCTTAGGGAAAGCCTTGAACAAGGCAAAGCAATATAAATGATTCAATCATTTGAAGGTTTGGCCTGTTTAATTCCTTCTTTGCCCAACCATGGTTTCACCCATCCCTTGCAAAGGGCTGAGCTCCATTATTCCAGCTTCCTGTACTGCTCTGAGATTCTTAATCTGATTTTATGAGCACTAAGCATTAATGTAACATTGCTTGTGTTAATTTTCCCTTCAGTCACCACCTACAACATATGGCCATTATTTTCACACTGGCAATATTCAAAGGAGATAGGATTTGAAGTCCTCATTTAGGTATTTAAAGCTTGAAAGTGTATTTAACTTCAAACTTCATTAGTAGGCCCCTGGCCCTCAGTGAGTGACTGAAAATCAAAGTGGCTGTGTCAGGGATCAAGTTTCAGAAGTCAATTTTCCAAATACTGTTCTTTAGAGAGCGATACATTGGTATTAAAATGACAATTTGGACAATAGCCAAAGCCTCAGCTATTCTGAGGCCCACAAAAATGTTAGTTTATGCAAATCTCCAATAGCTTCAATGCAGGAATGCAAATTTATATCAGCAGCCAAGAAATTAAAGAGATGGCAGGGATTGTTGTGCTATCTGACCATACTTCCTTTCAAATTCTTGAGCAAGGAGTGAAACCACCTTCATCCCTAATGTGGGCCCAGGCTGATGAAGGGAAGACTTTGAGAAGCAGAGAATAAGATGAATATTAAAGACATTTTACATTCTCTAGTCTTTTCCTATATTTGTCCCAGTTTCTGCATAAAAACAATTGTGTATTGTGTAAAGCCCCTTTAAATTATGGCTGAGTTGGTTATTCAAAACTGCTGTAAGGTGTACATAAAAGCATAAATGAAATAAAGAAAAATTCAAGTATAACAATTAATTCTTCCTTTAAAGGTCTCCAGACAATAATTTCTGACTATATTCTGCAAAATCCATGCTGGGATTGCCAAAATAAAATTGATGATCCCTAGAAAAGGCCAAAATCTCTTAAAAATTTATTGTGATTCAGGGAACTGAATTTGTGACTCATCACAAAGCTTGATTTTCTCAAAATATTCATCATCCAGGCACTGAAAATCAGGCAGCTGAAAGAATTCTGAAAGTTTTTTCTAAAAATCAAAAGCACCCAAACTGTCAGGTGGCTTTTGAGAATCTGCAAAACATAAAAATATGTTACAGAAGCTGTTACTTTTTATTATTGCTTTCCCAGCAATTAAACTTGAAAGGGTATGAGGTATGGTCTAAAATGAAAAAAGAATATCAAAATTCATTATGGAACTAGGAACAGACAAGCCAAATCCAGTGAATTTAGCCCTTTTTTCCTTAACTAATTATTTAAAAATATTTAAATAGATTTAATTATTCATAATATTCTTTCAATAATTAAGAAAAACTTATTTCAACCAAATTTTTTTAATGGAAGGTAAAACAAACTCGGGTATTTTTCGCTCCAGGAGTTGACAGCTGCTGGTGGGTGAGATCACATCAACCCCCGGCAGAGGAGCACAGGGCAGACATTCCTTTGACAGACACAAATATAAAAACTCTGTTTGTTTTGCAGTTTCATTTCCCAGAACCATTTCAGAGATGTTTGTGTTGGTTTCTAAGCAGCTCACAAAGTCCAGGCCTTGAAGGTTTCCAAATGGAACCTCAAAGTTTGTTGGGGAAATTAATGTGTGGTTTATTTTTCTTGCAAAGAGTTACTATTTTTTTGTCCTGGAAAAATATTTGGATACAAAGACTGCAATGTTTTTTTGTTGTGTTGATACCAAATACTTTCAGCATTAGAATAAGACACCATGAAAAAAAAAATCAGCCAGGACTATCAAAACATCAAAATAATTACAGTCACTGATGATAAATCTGATGTATAAAGGAAACATCAAAATGTTTCATATTCAGGAGTATTATTTAAACAAAAATCACAGATTTGGCTCCCTCGAGATATAGAACACCTGTCCAAAGCTTTATCTCCTCAGGAATTCTGAAGTGGGTTAGAGGTCACACAGGACTCTGAGAGAACAGACCTGGAAATGCTTGAGAACCAATAGGTTTGTGATGGAGGTGTTAGCCAGCATCTTGCCACTGCCATTGCTGATTTTGCTGCCTTTGATCCAGTTGTTAAAGAGATTTATGAGAAACCCAAGTGAGTTGGTGTTGTGCAGACTTAAACTCACTTTCTCTAACAGAAAGCAGGACAATCAGTTCTGATCAATTACAATCAATTACTTCCTTCACAGGGCTGCTCATGGAAAGAGTAGGAAAACATTAACTAATCAAAACCCAAACTTTGCACAGAAAATTTCTGGTTGCCATAAAAACTCCTGAAGAGGAGAATTTCCCTTGGCAACTCAGTGCCAAGACAGTACTAATTTTGAGGTACCTGGGTACATCAGTTGTTTGGATGTCATCTCCATCCCAGTGCTGGAGTCAGACCAAACAACACACAGTAAAAAAGAGAGCTGGATTTATTATTTTTATGATGCCATAAAGAGATGTCCTGCCTCCAATTTTTAAAAGATATTCTGGATGGTCAGAAACGGCTCTTTGATGACATTACGTTCCTTCAGCGATATTAAAAAGAGGGAAAATAAATTCTTATTTTATATATCTATTTACTTGCACACTTAATAAATGCTTGCACACCACAAAGAAAGGCAGCATCAGCACACTGACTGGATCTGCAGAAACACCAGGGGCAGGTATACACAGGGAACAAATGTGGAGGAAGGATTTTGGAATATAAATTCTCAGCAGAAAGGGTTTTAATTCTCAAATTCCTAAGTCACTCAGCAGTAGAAGAGCTCGGTTTGGAAGGGGGCAGGATGAAAGGGCAGAGGCCCAAAGCAGAGGATCATCTGCTCCATCATCATGTTCGTGGCACCAGCAAAAACAATCACCTTGACCTGAGTACAGGAGACATTTGATATGATATTTTCTCCATGTTCCCTGTGGTATTTTCTCAGTATCCAACAATATTTGCATTTTCACCTGCAAATGGCTGTTGTCTCTGTACTTGGTAAGTCTCTGTGTGTGTGCCAACAACAAAGCTCCTCTTGAACCCAAGCTCTCAGCACCCAGGGCATCCTTTGGTAGCAGCTCATCCACACATGGTGTGAACAAGTTGCTGCTTTGCTCTGATGTGTTTTTAACCACTTTGTTCCTCTTTCCTGCTCATAAAAAGCACTGAACAGTCAATCTCCACAGTGATCAATCCATGGGACACATCCCTGTCTCCCTCCCCAGCCCCAGCCATCTCTCCTTAGGCTGAAGTGCCCCAGCCAACTTAATTGTTCACAGCCCACGAGCCACCTCCTGCTTTTGATCATCCTTGTTTCCTTTTCCTGACCCTTTTCCAGCTGCGTGGGATAATTTTTGATGTGGCAGAGCCACACACAGAGTTCAAGATGCTGATGAGTCCCAGATTTATAGAGCTGTGTCATGAGGCTCCTGTGCTCTGTTCCCCATTCCTTCCTCAATATCTAATATCTGACCTCCTTTTCATCTATTACTCTAAATTAATACTTTTATAGAAGTTGATTGCTCTGTCCTGAATTTTCACAGACTCACCTTGTTTCTGAGAGGTATTGGGCAATATTTTCATTTCATGTATGAAGGTTCTACCCCTGTTAACCAGAATAGTCTCATCTACATTTAATTTTGTGGGCTATCTCAAAGCTGAATCACAGGAGACCTCACAAGATCTTTCTGCATGTCTCTGAGACCAGTCCTCATTAGGCAGGAAAGTCCTACTACTATAGACTGAAGATGGTTTTACTAAGAGGAGTCAGGATGGTCGTTGTTACAGCCATCCTAAAAATTGGAATGAGATCATGGTTAACAAAGATAATTTAAGGAGGCTCACCAGGAAGACAGAGACAGTAAAGCACATGGAAAAATCTGAAGTACATTGAAATAAAAGAAGCAAAGTTTCTTCCTTTTGTTCTTCCATTTGTGAGGAAAAAATATAATTTTCCCAGTGGACTAAGGCACTGATGCTTTTTTTTGGTTAGGTTGGGGATTTCCACCGGTTATTCTTCCAGTGACAACCCATTTTCAGTTCCCATCCTTGTCAGGAGACTGGAAGAGGTCTACAGCTCTTTCAAGCAACTTAAGACAAAAGACCTCAAACAAACAAACAAACTGCAGCACTCACACAAAAGCCCCTTTAGATGAGGGTAGCTCCAAAAGTTTTTTTTAATTAACTCACTTTCCAAAGAAGCAGCCAGCACTTCCCACTGTTGTCTCCACCCCAGCTACAGGGACAGCCTAAGGGCCTGCAGAAAGCCCAGTGCCACTGGTGCAGGAAGCAAGGGTCACTCTGCTGAGGATCCCTGTGCTTTCCCTCTGCAGGATGGTAAATTTGAGCTGAGCAAGCAGGGGATGTGTTCTGGCTCTAACAGCTGGGACAGGAGCTGCCTTGCAGCACTCAGCTCAGAAAATGCTTTAAAGGTGTTTCCATTCTCCACCTGCACCAGGCTGGGTTTTAACCTCCACCAGCACCCAAAGGTCTCTCTTGGGACCTCACAGCAAAGTTTTAATAAACTGCTGAGTGTCCTCCCCAAGCACAGCCAGCCTTTGTACAACAAACCTGGAAATCTGGTGTGTTATCACATTCTACTGAAATTAAATTCTATCTTAGTGCCTCATCACTGCTGTCCCACAGGTCACAGGCCATGAGCCAACAAAAACCAACCAATATTCTGCAACCCCAGAATATTAATGTTGAACCATGGATAATTTTATAATTGCTGTCTGCCAAGAGCTGTGCAAGGGAATGCTGCCATCACCAGCCTGAGCCAAGGGAGGGCTTGGGGATAACTCCACTGAGGTGTGGTCAGATAGGTTCCAAGGGTTTGTAGCTGATATTGTTTATTTAATTTCATTTTATCTCCATTAAAGTATGGTCAAACAGGTAAAATATGTCAGTGCAGTTAGAAGAAGAGAAAAAGGAGGAATCCTTTTATAGCAAAATTTCTCTAGAAGCAAATATCCCACTGAAATAGAGTTTTCTTTTGCCAGTGGGCACAATTCTGCATCATTAAACAGACAGAAATTAAACATCTCTAGCTAAAATTGAGTTTATTGTCTCTCCCAGCAAACCTTTTCCCTGAAAATTTCAAACACATGAAAATGTGACCAGCAGCCAGGGATCAGAGTGTGTTTGTACAAAAGAGATGAAGATATTCTGCAGCCTTAAATAATTTTTCTAAATAGATGAAGATAGAAAATAGAGAGTTAAAACCACTGTGAAGAGCCTGACAACATCTTACCTGTTTTAGAGGATCCTAATGACAGACACAGTCATTAGTTAAATTAGATGGAGGTACCAAGGACATCTCATGCATGATTTTATTGCTTACAACCAAATACAAGTTTAACTGACAACCTGTCACTAAATTAAGCTGGTAGAGAAAAAATCCCAGAAGGATGACACAAGAGATTATTGTCTGATCAAGGGGACAGAGGAAAGAAAGAATAAAACAAAAACAAAACTAGTAAAAGCAAATTAAGCAGGCCAGAGTGCAGAAGCAGCCTCATGTCCTAATGCTGCCTTCAGAAATCAAACCAATTTTTGGCTGGGGAAGAGTAATGTGTAAACTCCACCTGTTCTGGATTTGTATCTGAAGCAGCAGACTCTTCTCTGTTTTGGGGTGGGGGTGGAGCTCCCACCCCAGACCCTTGAGGCGCCAGAGCAGCTCACTGTTCCCTTTCTGCAGCCCCTTTTTCCTGGTGCCCCTCTGGGCATGGACGATGCCACTCCCTCCCAAAATGACAGAGAGGGACACTAGAGACAAATCCCTCCTTTGATAAATAGCTCAACTGTTACAGAGGGATGATGATATTGATACATAATGGAATGGTTTCACCCTTTTCACAACAAGGTTTAGTGGCCTTGGTGGTGCTTGGTCACAGTTGGACTCAGTCTTGGAGGTCTTTCCCAGCCCGAATGGCTCTGGGATTCTCTGGACTCAGAGTGTGTCTACAATTCACACACCCACAGCTTTTGGGAGTACAGTCAACAAATCACCAATCCACAGGTCCCAAAGTATGTAAAATAAAATAATAAATGACAAATAATAAAAACTTGCATAATGTTTAGCCACTTTGTGTTCAGTAAATTTCTCATAAATAGTTTTCCCTTTTTCTATTAAAAAAAACCCAAACAAAACCAAAAACAAAACAAACAACAACAACAAAACCCAAACAAAACAACAACAAAAAAAACCCAAACCAAACAAAACAAAACAAAAAAACAAGAGAATTAAGGCTGCTGCAGTGCTGTGACTGCCAGCTCTGTGTTACAGCACAGGCTGGGCACATTAGGAAGGGTTTAAAAGCTCTTGCAAAGACCACAGTATTAAGAGTATAGTGAGAATGGATTAATTTTGTACTATTTCTATCCTCATTAAACTGTTTTTAATCAGTCACACTTTCTATTCTTTCCGTGAACCTGTGCAAGAAAAAGCCATCACGATTCTAATTAGTAATTATGAGTATTGTGTTTTGTAATTCACATTCCACGTTCTCATGGCCAGAATGCCCTAGAGCTCCTGTTCTCCAAGAAATCACAATTAATTTAATCACCCTGGAATTACAGACCACCACTTCAGCCCACTGGAAAAACCTCCCTGGGCTTTGAGAGCAGCCACTGGATGAGGGATCAGGGGAATCCCAGCAGAGCAGGGTGCTCACAGGGGCTGGGGCAGGAGCTGACACCAAATGTCCCCTAAGTTTGAGAACCGAATTAAGAAATAAGAAACTTCCTACAAACCCCTCAGAAATGCTCAAAAATTATTCTTCTGCAGTATTGGGATGAATTACTTTAGATATATGCAAGCATACACCAAATAATTACTTGTTCCAAGCAGTTAATGATGGAGAAATATCAATCCATTGTTAGAAAAGACCTTCAACCCAGGCATGGTGTCCAGTTGTCCTTTCAAAGAAAGTCAAGCAAGCAAAGGTGCTGAACTCCTACATAAAATTTAAAAGCCAAGCAGCAGGAGTGTGTGTGCTGCTATATGATAATTTCATGTTTGCTAGGAAAAATCCTGTATCCTCCTGACAAATTAACTCATTGAAGTGTGGCAAAGGAAGATGGTGGCAATTGTGTTTCTCTGGTTTGGTATTGAATTCAGTTCAGGTCTCACTGAGCTCATCTTGGTGATTTTTACTCTTTTCTGACATCCCTGGTGCCCAGAACCTGCCTTTGGAAAAACCAGTCTGGCCCCTGGCAAACCCGTGACTGCAGGTATTCAGGGGAGCTCCCCTTGACACCTTGGTGCTGAGTCAATCGCTTAAAGCTTCTCGAGATGCAAGCTGCTTTTGCCAGGTGCCTCTGCAGTTTGCAAAGCCTGGCTGTGTCCTGCAGGAGGCTCTGGGGCACCCAGCAGGGCTGCAGGCACAGAGCTGCCCCTCGGGGCCTCACCTGTGCTCCCTGGCCAGGGCTGCAGCTCATGCACTGCAACACTTCCCTGGTAGTGCTGCAGCATCCCTGCCCCGGAGCAGCAGCAGGGATAAATCCCAGCTCTGTGCTCTGTGTGAGCAGCACTCAGCTCCTGGTTGTTTCATCGTGGGCACCACGGGTCAATCTGACAAGCACACCATCCCTTACCTGCTTACAGCCCATGATGTAGCTCTGCACAGTAAAATGCTGCCTCGTGGCAGCCTCAGTGTAACACACAGCCCAGGCAGGTGGTCTGTCCTAGCTGCAGTTTCTGTCCTGCCTGAGTGGCAGGATTGCAGCCATCTGCCCAGGACTTCCCAGTGAATAATCCCTCTCCAGCAAAGTCCCAATGGCATGTCCAGAATGCACCAGGTTATACAGAAGGTGTAACCCCCAAATCTGTCAGTCCCACAGGAGGATGTGGATTTGCCTGGGAGGCTCCCCAGTGCCTGGTGAGCTCTGTGGCAGCTACATTTCAGTGCAGGTGACGTGTCCTGCCCTGTGACAGCTGCCACAGCTGCCACCTCACCCACAGCCCCCCAGTGACAGCAGATAAAAGGGGGCTGAGGAGAATGCCTGTACTTAGCAGTGTGTGGAGACACTGGGAATTCTGCTTCTCCAGGAAGCCCCCAGTGCTTCAGTCCTTTCATGGAAAGAACACTTTTTAATAGTCCATTATCTGGCTATTTAATGCCACTCTGCCATCAGCTTGGTTTAGCTTCCAAAAAAAAAATAAAATAGAGAAGCAGGAAAGAGACTGAAAGAAAATAAAACATAAATCCTTTATGTTGCCAAATGATCAAGAGATGGCAAACTTATTTATTTCAAAGACACTAAGAATAATTAGGTATACTGTAAAATTGTCTGGCTATTTCTATAGGGAGAGTTTTGATTTGGTGTTAAAACAAAGGAATTTCAGGCTATTTTACAGGGCCTGGAGTGACAGGACAGGGGGGGAAATGGTTCAAACTATCAGAGGGCAGGGCTGGCTGGGATCTTGGGCAGGAATTGTTCCCTGGCAGGGTGGGCAGGCCCTGGCACAGGGTGCCCAGAGCAGCTGTGGCTGCCCCTGGATCCCTGGCAGTGCCCAAGGCCAGGCTGGACACTGGGGCTGGGAGCAGCCTGGGACAGTGGGAGGTGTCCCTGCCATGGCAGGGGTGGGGCTGGGTGGGCTTAGAAGTCCCTTCCAACCAAAGAATCTTCTCAGAGCCACCAAAGCAGGTCCTGGTCAAGAGTAATTAAGGACAGACCAATAACACAGATTGCAGTAACTGCTGTGGCTTCACAGGAAAATGTCAGGATTTTAAAAACTCCACCTCTGCAGTAAGAACCCCATGTGTGTTTGCAGGTCTGCTCCTGTCCTGTCATTAGGAATCTCTCCAACACAAATACAAAGACACAATGCAGGAAGGACCAGTTCATATCCAGGGTTACTTGATTTCTCTTGCTTTATTGCAATCAAGTTGAAAGCATTTAAAAACATCAGAAAATAAAATAGAAAATCTTATCCACTGGAGAGTGAGCACCTACGTTCAGCAGCTTTAGCACCACTCAGCCTTAACTGAAAAGTGATTAAGTTCTTGTTGCCATCATAAACTCAGTCTTACAGCTTTAAATAAAATGTTTGACTCCAGTAGCCCCTTAATGAAACCAGTGATTTCCTACAGAATGGAGCCATAAATGTGACAACTTTCTCTGCATTTTGAAAGATTATTGAAATAAAGCAGAAAAAAATAGGGTTTGGGGATATGCAATAAGACACTGCTAAATAGAGAGGTTAAGTTTGCAGAGAATACAGTGCTCCTTCCTCAGAAACACTTCAGTGTAAGGACTGGAATTCCATGCAGTGTCCTTGTAAATAGCCTGATGAAGAGGTTTAAGAAGCCAGATACTTCTCTAAATATTTTAAAGAAATTTTCCAAACATTTAACTTATTCATATTGAAAGGAAAACCATATAGAGAATTACAGGAATTAATTTTTGAGGCCTCAGCCTTTCTTTCTGCTTCACAAAGGAAGCAATCATTCCATCTGAAAATGTGAAAAATGGCAATTTCACATAAACATTAACTTATGGTACAGATATATGGTACTACACCTCACTATATGCACTCAGTGAGTTGATGGGTTTGGCTGAATTTGTCATTAATGTTACTGACAACTAAAGTCACCAGTTTTTTAGAGACTGAAACCAAAGTTTTGAAGAAATGCCCCCATACCATGTAAGAGTCAGCTGTTTTGTGAGGCTCAGTGCTCAGTGATTTATCATACTGCAAGAGGCACATTCCCATAAAAACAAAACCTCTTAGAACTGTTTGATTCAAGCCACCTATACAAATAAGTCAAATGCCTCCCATTTAAAAATGGGGATGTCTAATTTCAGACAAGGTAAGTGATAGCACCAGGCACTAACAGAATCTGTTAAAAGCCATTAAAAATCACACACTTTTAATCTCAGGTTGGCACCTGCACAGGTCTGTTTTCTCACTGGAACCTTCCCTACTGCATTCTTCACCTGGGTCACTGCAGGGCCTCAAAATCTGCCCAATGTTTGCATTGTTCCAGTACCAAACCATGCTCCTCACTCCACATAAATCCAGCAGAGGCTTTGCCTGACAGAGCTCAGATGCTCTTCCCTTGTGCAATCCCTTTTATCAGCACTGCTGTTCCTGTGGGCTGGGGAGCGAGCCTGCCTGCACTGATGTGCCCCAGTTACTGCTTCTTGTGCTCTGCTGCAGAACATCAACCTGCTGCACCTCTCCTTCCCTTGTCCTCCGTGGATAAAAGAATGAACTTTCTAAATCTGACACACACACGCTCTCCCAAAATAAAAGATCTGCAGTGGCAGGCCGAGTACCCTTGCCAAGGATAAATAAAGGAGCTGGTTATGCTCCTGCCACATCAGAGAGCTGCTGGGAAAGACATCACTGCTCCCCTTTTCACACCCTCAGTTAAATCTCTGCAGCCTCCCTAGCACAGCAAGCTCAGGAGTCATCCTGTGAGTTTTGCTGGATGCTTTTGACAGCTCTGGCACAGCACAGTCAGCAGAGCAGCTCTCTGGAAAGCTGCAGCACTGCCTCACAAGCAACAAGGGTGGACATTCACCTTGGCTCCAATTTGCTTTGGTGCACAGGTTACATTTCTGCTTTAAAGCTATAGAAATGTGAAGGGAAAAAAATAAATACAAGACTTTGATCATATTTAAAGCTGGCAGCATTTATTGTGAGAGCTGAGTTCACTCTTAGGGAAATGGCTGCAGTTACTTGGAGCCAAAATCTGTTTATCACTGCTCTGCTGTGGGCACTGCTCCTCAGGCAGAGCAGCTCTGTCCATACTCATTTGAGCAAGGCTTTCCCTGCGTTTGAAGCATTGCACTTGTATTTCATGAACCATTTTTAGCAGTTATGGAAGCATCTTGGGACTCCCAGACACTTTACAGCCCCATTACAGTTCATATCCAACAGCTGCATAGGCAAAAGTAGCTCCTGATTTAAAGGGCTTGAGCATTTTCCTCAGCCAAACAGGGATCAACAAGTTGGATGGGGCTTCACTAAAAATACTTGTCTGGCTATAGAGCAGATACAAACATATGTTGTTTGTCTGCAGCTAATTTATCCTCTCACTTCCCTAATGTTCCGAGCTCCCACCGGGGGAGCAGCAGCCAGGGAGAAGTTAAATCATAATCACATGAGTAAATTATCAGTGACACCTCAAAGCACTTGCAAACTGCCCTATCATCCCAATGAAGTGCAGCCCTCAGCTGCCTGGTGTCTGCATTAGTCAGGCAGCACCAATCAGGAAATTATTGCTGAGGCAAACACCATAAATCTTCATTGACCAGCAGTGCTGGGGCATTTCCTGTGACCTCCCCCCATGGATCCTTACCCTGGAATTTTACACCCTCTGCAGGGGAAGCAGAGCATTGGAGCCACCCTCCGTCCCCATTGCCTGCTCCTGGAGATCAATCACCCCCTCGGTATCTCTGTTGGTGTTTACAGACAGAGGCCAGCTTAGGCACAAAAGATTAATAGGAGCTCTTTCCAAGCAATGCCAGCCCAGGGCTGATGAGCACAGAGGTTCACAAAGCTCCCACTCAGAGCCCTGGCCCAGCAGTCAAACGCTGCAAATCCAGGCTTGGCCCCCTGCCACCCGACACTTCCATGGGACATGAGGAGCAAGTCACCACTCTTAGCACAGATTAGCACTTGTTCTTACCACAGCTCTGGCACCAGGCAGTGGCACAGCCTCTGCTGGGAGTTTCTGACTTCTCAGAATAATTTTGGGGAGGGTGAGAGCACAGCTCATGGAAGGAGATCCAAAGGACTCAGCTACTGTTGGATCTGAAGATTTGTCAGAAGATAAAGGGCTGAAGTGTGTGTCTGCCCTTTCTCACAGATAATACAAAATGAAAAAAAAAAAAAAAATAAAAGTACCTACGACCCTAGGGCTTGGGTTATTTACCAACTGAGCACTTTCAAAGGCCCTTACAAGGGACAATTAATTCCCAGCCCTCCCACTATGGCCTGATACATAATGTATTAGGTTATAGGAAATGTGTATTCATGAGACTTGTTTGGCTTTTGTCAAAAAGAACTGTGAAAAATCATGATGGAACAATTTTCATTTCTGACACATTGTTTTTGTAGCTGGCTCATGCTTGGGAATTGAGGGCTTCGAATTTTGCCTGCTGCAGATGTCGCAGGGAGGAGAGGAGCTGCAGAGCTCCTGCCTTGCTGCTTTGTTGCTGCCAGTGACAGGAGACCTAAAGGAAATACTTCTCCTGCCATTAAACATGATGAGCAAATCCCCCGTGTGCTGCACTAGGAGATCCACGGCTGAGGCTTTGGGGAGCACATGAGGAGAAGTGTGTTTTATCACCAGGACTGGCAGGAAAAGTTAACTTTCAATAGAGGACCCTGGGATTGTTTACAACAATAATGGTAACAATGACAACAACACTTATAATGATTTTAAAATCTAGATAAAAGCTCATAGAGCTTAGTAAGCCTGCCAAACAAAGGGAATATTTTCCTTTTAGACAGAACTTTTGTTTAACTGCCTTCAATATGCACGCTTACCCTTTTCACTGTATTTCCTGCATCCAGACATTTTCGTCTCAGGTTGCAACTGGCAGCGTGACAAATTCAGTGGCAATTAAGGAACATAAAAATCTTTAAAAAATACCAACTCCTCCTGCAGAGGAAAAGAAAAATAACAGGAAAGAAAAAAAAAAAAAAAGGCAGCGAAGTCATTTAAATTCAGATAGCTCAGATAGCTTTGATCCTTTTGTGGGGGTAGAAGTTCTGGAGAAAGGAACAGCACTGGAAACCTTTCAGCTTTGGTCCCTGCCTGAGCCAGACACAACCACAGTGGAATTTGTGAACTTCCCTGCTGATGAGTTTTGCCAAGATTGCTGTAACCAGACACAATGCATTTGCCTGGGAAGTGGAAATGTCCCTCCTTTCCCTCCAATGCACGGTGTAACTGTAACATTTAATATTGCTTTATTTGCTCCCCCTTTTTCTTTTGATTTCAGCAGGTGTAAAGCATCACCCCAGGCTCTGGTGTCACAGGCCAGCTCACTTGGGGTGCCCCCAGCTCCAGCAGCCTCTCCTGCAGGGCTCAGCAGGAATCCAGCCCCACCCAGAACCTCCCAGCCTAACTTCTGCTCTGAGCCCTGTCACCTGAAGCCACAGCTGGCTCTCATGTGCGCTGCAGAGCCCAAGGGGCAATGCTCTGTCTGAGCTAAAGGATTGCTTGGGGCACATTTCCTCTCTGCAACAGGCACTGCTTTCCCTGGATCAATGCACTTTCTGAATGTGAAACAGGATATTCGATGTATCACTCCAAGTGGCATCTCATCAATGCCCCTTCCAAGAGTCCCCATCCTCTCCCCTGGTCACCCCACCCCATCCAAGGCAGGATCTGACATTCCTTTCTCTCAGCCTCAGCCACCCTGTACCCCACAAACACACCCAGCTGCTTCATCTCCTCACTGCCCCCAAGCCTCCCACGCAGGGCAGGAATTCTCCTGTTACACCACAGAGCCCTGCATTTCATATCATTAATGTGATCCCAGCAGTTCTCTTAGTCCCCAGACAACTTGCTCCTCCTACACAATTCTCCCCTTCTCCTCTCTGCTGCTGATTTCAGCTTTAGCATCAGCAAACTTCTCTGCTGTGTTCCCACCTTGGGTTCACACCACTGAAGAAAGGACTTTTCTGATGCCAAACCCTTTATTTCAGGAACTCTGTGTCTGCTCTCATCCAGAGCTCTCCCTGGCTCCCCATCTGTCTGAATTCACCATTCAGATTTGATCAGCTGAGGGAACCTTCTCCCCCAGTGCAGCCAAACCAGCTCCTCAGATATCAGCACACCAGAAGTTCACATCCAGAAAGTTCCTGCCTCACCTAAGAGATCAGATCGATCTGCTCTGAACTGCTTTTCATTGTTTTGTGCACCACTGTCTGCCCCTCCAGTTCCTTCAGGGTTTGTTCTTTAACAACAAACACCTGGCCAGCCAACCCCTCCCTCCTTTTTAATATAAAATATTAATTCTCCACTTTCTGTTTTTGCATCATACCCAGTGATGGCCCTATCTTTATACACAGTGCTGCCAGCCCCTTCACTCTCCTGTCCAAGGGCTGGATCATGCATTATCCTCCTTCCTCAAACCCCAGGAAAACACTCTTTGTTTTCATTTGCCTTCTATTTTTTGTCCTTGTCTCTTGCCAAAGCAAACTCCTGCCCAGCTACAGCCAGGAGAAAATGTATTTCTGGATCCAGTTCCTTGCACTGATAAAAAGATATCTCATGAACATCTGTCCAGAACCAAAGGGCTGTAACTCCTCTCCTCTCCTCTCCTCTCCTCTCCTCTCCTCTCCTCTCCTCTCCTCTCCTCTCCTCTCCTCTCCTCTCCTCTCCTCTCCTCTCCCTCTTTATTTGTTTCCTTGTGTTCCCCAGAATGTTCTCTCTTAATTCAAGAGGTTAACAAGGAAGGACAGTTTTTTATTCTCCTGGCTGAGAGGGATCTTTTCATCTCTGAATTCTGAAAATGTGAAAGAGACACAGCAATGAGAGAACTTTGAGGGAGATTACTGCGCCAGCTTTTCCTCATCTGCTGCCTCAGGCACTCAGATGTTTATAAAGAAACAAAAGTAGAAATATTAAGTTTCAAGAGAGCAGTGACAAAGCCTAAGAACTCTTTCTGTAACGGGCACGGTTCAGGAGGCACAAAGACATTGAATCTGAGCTGAACAGAACTCTGGGAACCAAAGACATCTTAATTAAAAGTTCAGTGTAAACACTGCAATTATTATCCTTCCCAAGGAATGGGCAATAAAAAAAGGGAGCTGCTCTGGACCTGCCTGTGCAGTGGTTCATTCATTGCTCTGCACCCAGCCAAGCTGGGCTGCTCACAGAAAATGACACAAAAGTACCTGGCTCTGCCTCGCTGCAACTCGCTGTGTTCTTCTGGGAATTCATTTTAAGGGAAAATCCACAAAAAATTTTTAAAGCTTTGCTTTGTTAGAGGCAAAAAGCAAAGGCAATCACTAGTCCACTGCCATTTTCTGTGCTTTTAGCTCATATTTTCAGCTTATGGAGATAATTAATATATGAACTTTTAATTCCTTTAAAATTTAATAAAATCAGTCTAAATGAGCCTTACTCAATGCTTTTATAACCTGCCACCACTCTGATTCTTTTGCTATTCTTTTTGTATTCAATAGCTTTTAATTTGACAATCAGGTTTCATCAAATTCAAAGGTGGGTCCTTTTCATTATTATTATTTCTGAGGAATACATTGGCATACATCCTTCTCTTAAAGCAATACAAAACGATAAAGATGTAACATTCTTTGTGGAAATCCAGTCTGGAAATTACTTTAAAAAAATCTATTTTATCAATTGTTTCAATTTCCAGTTAAAACCCAAGTAGATTTTACGAGACTTTGCCAAATCACAGCAAAGTGTTTGTGCTGATAATCACAAAGTTCAAAAGCATAAAAGTAAAATTATTGTTTCTCCATTTGGTGCAAAAAGAATCAACAGCAGGGCAACAATCTGGCCAGTGAAATCTACACTTTGTTTGATTTAAAAATTAAAAATCTATCTGAACTGCTCCTAAAGGCTGGTAATAACACACACACAACTCCAGCCATAGATGCATCTTTCACACAAAATTCCCATTGCTGGCCTAAGCTGCAGCATAACTGGAGGGCTGCAGGGATGAGCTCAAAGCGTGGGCCAGTTGTGCTGGGGAAGAGAAAGTGCAGGAGGGAGCAGGGAGCTCCATAAAAGCAGCATAAAGACATTTCCAGGCTGTGTGTCATCGCTCTCAGCTGTCCCTGCCAGGCTGTGACATCTGTGACATCTGCAGTGGAGCCGGGAAAAATCCCCTGTCCCCTCTTAACTGGATGCTCTTTTCAGGGAACATTATTAACCAGGAAAAAACCAACCCAGAAACAAACCTGACACAACATTAATTGAAGCCTAGTGATTTATGTTTGTTTTCTTTTCATCCAGACCAATTCAATACCTTTCTGAATCTTTTATGATGCTTGTTATAGCCTTTACACCTGATTTATTTCCTCTGCTATCCTCTGAATCATCCCAAATGCAGATGTATTTGTTTTTAAAGATTTTGCTGAGACTTGGAAATATTTTTCCCTTTCTGTAAAGGCTCCATAAGCATCCTCTTAAATTATTCTTTGCACAAGCATACAATGACAGCTTCTGCTATTACAGAGTTCAGACAGGTTAATTTTTATCTGCTTCTGTGGTAGTAAAGGGAGAAAGTACAAAACATCATCTCCTCCTTCTCTTCCAAAGGCTGGGAGCACACAGAAGCTGCTTCAGCCTTCCCATGGAGCTGGAAAATGATCCCTTGGGAGAGCACCAAGGACAGAGGGGTCTCTGAGGGGACGTGACATCTTATCCTTCAGCTGAATTGGAAGAAACCTAAATATTTCTGCAAGATCTGTCAGTTCTATTATTTCCCAATCACCTCTCCCAAAGCTTAGTTCAGTAGCTGTTTATGGATGACTGACTGCTCTGAAAGAGTTGCAGGTATTCTTCCAGTGGAAAATGGGGGTAAAAAGAACACCAAGCCTAATGTTCCATTAATTTCAAAGTTAAACTTTCACCTTTGATGAAGGTTTTGTTGTATTTCTCTGAGGTCGTTTATGTAAAGAAACTAAGAAAAATTTCCAGTAGATAAAATTAAATAATGGCAAATATTAAACATATCCTGTGCCCACACTGTCTCATCAGCCTTAAGATGAGGAAGCACTCTTTGTGTCAGTTTGATGCTTCAGAGGAGACAGGTTGCCTTCCTGAGAGCTTCTTGCCAAAGAAATAATGATTTTCAAATTAATTGTGTGCATTTCTTGATTTTACAGCAGGAATATCATAAGGTGTAGTTAAAGCATAGCTTATTGTAGTTATACTAACTGGAGATGAACACAGAAAATATTCCATTTCTTTTCTGGTGTATCCAGCCCCAGAATACTCAAGAAATCTCCCTCAGTGACACAGAGGTGCCACCAATATCAACTTTGTGATGAGACACAACCTTTCCCTGAGCACTAAAAGGTTTCCCTGGTTCAGAACAGGACTCTCAGAGTGTGGAAATCTCCTCCAGTTTGAGTTTTCATGGAAATACTGTTCCCTGGTGGGCAAGCAGCCCTCAGGATGCTGAGAACAAAACCAGTTCAGTTTACATTTGCACACCTGGCCAGGACAGCAGGTGAGGTGCCCTGTGTGGGCAGGCTCACAGAAATACCCTAAAAAAGGGAGAAACAGCCAGAAAAATGTGTAACACGATTCAAGAGAGGTTCAAAATGCTGCACCTGGCACCAGCTAATGTATAAATAACTGGTGAGGAGCAGCAGTGGAGGTCCAACAGAGGATGCAGAGCAGCTCCCAGGGGCAGGTGACAAAGGGTGGCACCAAGAGCAGGAGCAGCAATCCCAGTGCTGCCCTTGCCCAGCACTTGCCAGATCTCAGCTGTTTCCCCCAGAAGGAAAGCTCAGGCCCTGGGATGAGCTCAGGTGGTGCTGGCAATGCCAGGGCTGTGGTTTTGGTCCCTGGCTGTGCCATTCACTAGAGCTGGACTCGATGATCCAACCCAGAACATTCTGTGAACCCCATGAAGATCAGCTGCCAGGCAGGGGATGGAGTCACCATCCCTGGGAGTGTCCATGGGGCTGTGGATTTGGGGTGACCATGGCCCTGCTGGGCTGATGCTTGGACTGAGGGATCCTGAAGGTCTCTTCCAGCTTTGGTGACTCAGTGCTCAGCTCTGGGCACCAATAACCAAACAGGGGGGATGCAGTGAGGCTGACCTAAAGAGATAAATGCATTTCCCACAATTCTAGTCCCAAATTGCCACTAAGGCTGTTTCCCAGAGCAGACTGAACTGCTGCTATAAAATGTGCAATTGAATGGCCAGTGCTGCCGTGCTCCAGAACACAGCACTTTTGATAATGACAGGCTCTGGACAACAGGCTTGGCCTTTCAAACCTCTGCCATGGTGGACAGGCAGAAAAGCCAAAGAGTGTAAGAAAAAGCCCAGCATTTTGCAAAACAGCTGAAAACTTCAGTTATTTAATAAAATATTGTTCCACAATATGTTCAATGTATGTGGGCACACAGGTAGTGCCTTGGGATACAAAGTTTAATTGAAATCCTCTGTTTTACACAAAACCCCCACATTCCCCTTCTCCAAAGTAAAAGGGTTATAATCAGAAGGTAATCAGATAATGAAATTATGTCAGTAGGATCTGCAGCTCACAGCTAGAATGAGGAAATACAGCTGGAGAGGGAAGACAAAGGAAGCAGAAATTCAAAAACAGCCAGAGCACCTTTTGCTCCTTTTTGCAAACTCTTTGGGTTCTTTCAAACCCTCTACGTCTGCACTGTTTGAAATACATTAAGTGGATCTACAGGAGCACTTTGTCTTCCCAAAGGGATGTTTTCAGTACAACATGTTCCACCCTCATGAGTCATCCCCTGCAACCCACAAAGCCCCGTTCTGGTGGTTCAGATGTTGGACATCCCTCTGATTTATCTTTCAAAGGAATGCATCAAACTATTTAAGGTTTTGTGGTTTTGTTTCCAAGCCCACGTTTTGCTCTTGCAATCCCTTCCAGGCAAAAGGAGGAGCACAGGTCACCAGAAAATCCCTGAATTTCCTTGCACTTGGTGGGAGCTGAGGGGAGCAGGAACCTCCACGGCTGCCAGGGGTGCAGCTGGGAGGAAGATTCTGCACTCCCAGCTTGCACATGGTGTGTAAGCCCTTACTCACAGCTGCTCCTGCCTTCACAGAGTAGGAGGGTAGGAGTATAAAGCCTTTCAAATTATTAACATTTCCAAACCCAATATAACTAACAGAAACAGTCCCCCTTTTGTTTTCACCATCAAGATAATGTATTTTCACATTACTCCTCTAAACTACCCCCAGTCAGTGTGTAAAATATATTGAATAGAACTATGGAACCTGTTGACTGCAATAAAAACCATCCCAGGTATAAATTAACTCAATATTTATCTCATCTAATATGCAAATCCAGACAATCTATTCTCATTAACATCGGCTCCATTCCCTTTAAGCTAAAACTAAATCTCCAGCCAGAGCAGGGAGTTAAAAATGATCTGTGGTTGTGTGTGAAGGTGCTGGGGGGTGCAGGACTCAGGACTGACCCTGGGCAGAGCACAGCAGCCAAGGGGCTGGGCACCCTCAGCATCACCAAAAACCCAGAGGGGCTGAGCTCCAGGTACCCTCAGAAAGTCAAATGGAAAAGCATTTTCTGCAAGCACACACTGAAGAGAAACAGGTTTGACACAGCCCTTGCTGACGAGCAGGGAAGCAGCAAGAGGGTTTTTCAGGAGACAGGACATTTTATGAGCTCAGAAACATTTCACTTGCTGCAAATCAGTGCATCTGCTTTGTGGACTAACTTAGTACTAACCTGATTTAGGAGCAGACAGTTTTCTGTTCAGATTTATAGGAAAACCCAGCCAAAACTACCCCAAAAAATCAACCAACCCACCAAGCCCAAGAAAACAGGAATCCCCAGCAGAAGTGCACTTCCAAGGAATGATGCTACCCCCCTCCAGCCTCCAAAGATTAATGTGATGACTTGGTTGCCCTGCTAAAGAGGACAACATAATGTTATTTATTAAACCAGTTTTCGTCCATCATTGTCCTTAACAATTGCCTTTGATTAGCAATTTGAATTCTCCCACTTGCACACAGCTGGGGCAATGAGCACCGTGGCTCCCAGCAGCCTCAGGGCACTGGAAGGTGGGAAGTGCTGCGATTCAGGATTGTTCCTAATTTCCACTGGATTGTTCTTAATTCCCACGTGTTGCTGAGAGCTTCAAGTGCCAGCAGCAGTGAGAGCTGAGAGCTCCTGGCTAAAGCTGTGCAGGGACAGCAGAGGTCATGCTGCAAAACACGAAGGGAAGGGGAACAAAACCCCTGAAGCAGCTTCTGCAGAGAGCTCTGGCTCTATCAGAGCTCAGGACAGAGGAGCCCCTCTCCCCCTGGAGGGTTTCATAGCCAGGCAAGGGACGAATAAAGCCCAAGGGGTCTGACTGGGAGGGCTGAGTCTCGTCCCCTCTGGGGGAAGCTGCAGGGCTGGCCAGGGGGGGACAGAGCTCTCCTTGGGAAAAGACACCAATGCAGGTGCAATGTTTTAGAAACCTTCAAACAGTTCCATGTGCTGCTCCTGGGCTGGGTTAACCAGGAAACTCAGCAGGGCCAAGGGCTGGGCAGGGGCTGTGGCACCCAGGGGGATGTGGCACACCCAGGGATAGGGCTGCATCTCCCACCCTGCCAGAGAGGCTGGCACACACAGCTGGGTGAGTGTCCTTCAAGTTTCAGCCCTAAAACCAGAACCAAACCCACTCAGCCTGTATTTCAGTGGCAGTGACTGATCTGTCCTGCTCCAAGCCCAGCTATTGTGTTCTTACCAACCTCCCACCACCTGCTTTACTACTACGATTTAATCACAGATTCACAGAATTTTTTAGGTTGGAAGAGACCTTCAAGATCATCAAGTCCAACCCAGCTCTAACACCTCAACCAGACCACAGCACCAAGTGCCAGATCCAGGCTTTCCTTAAACACATCCAGGGATGGTGACTCCACCACCTCTCCAGGCAAGCCATTCCAATCCTTTATCACTCTTTCTGTGAAAAACTTTTTCCTGATATCCAACCTGTATTTCCCTTGACACAGCTTGAGGCTGTGTCCTCTCCTTCTGTCAGTGCTGCCTGGAGAAAGAGACCAACCCCAGCTGACCACATCACCTTCCAGGCAGTTGTAGGGAGTGATAAGGTCACCCCTGAGTCTCCTTTTCTCCAGGCTGAACAACCCCAGCTCCCTCAGCCCTTCCTCACAGGGTTTGTGTTCCAAGCCCCTCACCAGCCTCGCTGCCTCCTCTGGATGTGTTTGAGTGTCTCAGTGTCCATCCTGAACTGAGGGGCCCAAATCTGGACATTTACTTTTTGCTTTACTCCTCCTCCTGTTATTACTATTGTTACTACCATTATTATTAACAATGACAGATGTTTGCAGCTCAGGTCCTGGGTTTGTTCACCCCTTACTCTCTCCAGAGCTGGGAAGCTCACCAAACCTGCCCCCAGGAAATGCATTTTTTTGGCCAGCTTTTTCCATACTGTCCATGCAGCAGGAGCACCCCATGCTCAGCTGGGGCTGGCCATTGCTGCTGTCTTTTCCAGCCAAGGCAAACCGAGTTCCTGCACTCCAACCTGTGGGAGTCACTCCCATTTATCCCCCAGGAGCAGCACAGGGGTGTGGGGCACTCACCAGCCCTCCCTGGTTATTGGGACTCTGTCAGGAACACAAAGCACCAGGACCAAGAAGAACTAAGAAAAATCCACATACAGCTTTAAGCCCAGCAGCGTTTTAAAAACCTGACAGTGCTTTTATGGTTTATAAATCCATTTTGTTTTATTTTCCTTCGTCCTATTTGTGGCAGACTCATGTACTGCTACTAAAAATTCTTTTCAACTCCAGTGTTTTCCCTGTGCAGTATAATCTTGAGGAAAAAAAAAATCACTTTTCACATTACTGAAAAGACATCTAGTGTGTTTTATAGTCTCCAGCACCTGGAAAAAAACATAACAATTGAGCGATATGACATTTTTGGGAGAACATGAAGGCAATCTCTAAATGAGATTTGAGCTCTTAGGCAGCTTTAGCACACTCTGATACTAATCTGGATCAGATCTTACTTCCAGGAGTGATGTGAATTCAAAGCCAGGGCTGCTTTCCAATTAAGACAAGGTAACAGGCTGCTTTTTCCAGGTAGCTGGGAGATATGTACAGGTCCTGACCCTCCAACATCAAGCTTTTCCAGTAGACACCTCCATTTAGATCTGTCTTCTAACTTACTCCAAGTCTCAATTTTCCCCCTTGCCCCCTGCAACCCCCAGGCACTGTCAGAATTCCCTGTCCCAGCAGATGCCCCTGCCCTGTCACTGGCACAGAGCTGTGCCTGCTGCACCCTGGGGGCTCTCATAACCTCTGAGCCCCCACGAGCCCCTGGCCAGGCTCCTGTCTCAGGTTTGGGAGCTCTCTGGTAACTCCTGCAGAATTTCCACCCTTGGGCATTGTGAAGGATCCTCACTGTGCCCCTGTTAGGAGGAAATTTCCCCTTTCAGGAGCTCAGTGACCCCACCACTCTCTCCTGGTCGCTCCCCAGTGACCACCGTGGTGTCCATGGCCAGGAGCCAGCCCCGTGCTCCTCACAGCAGAGAACATCCCAATGCCATCTTCATCCTGGAGGAGCAGAGCACTGTCTCCTGTGAAAACCTCCCCTTTTTACACCTGGCTTCTGCCTCTGGAAGCTCATCAAATGTTAAAGCCACTGTCTCTGGAGAGGGAGCTTGGTGTTTGTCCAGGGTTTCACTCAACAGCTTTGATCTTAAGGACTCGAGACAAGACACCTGAAAAAGCAGAGGAGTTGAATAGAAAAAGCAAACCAGGTTTCTCTCCTGGCAGATGAAATCCAGCCACACTTACAGCAGCATATAGAACTGATTTAATGCAGGCAGGCATCTAAAAAATGTGTTACAGCAGTTTGGGAGCGATGCAGAAATACAGGTGTCCTGTGGAATGAAGCCAGAAAAGACAAAAAACCAACAAAACAACCCATGAGGTTCCTCAGTTCAGAGAAAAACTGGGTTTCTTGAGGAATCCAAAGCTTTCAATTTGTTGTTTGTTTGGTTTTCTTTTCCTGATGTCCAAGTAAACCCTGGAAATTTGTATTTAACTTCTGATTTTTTCAGGTTTTCAAAGTATGTACTTTCTTTGGAGGTGAGTTTTTTTTAAAAAATACTAAAATCAAAACTACTGAGCAGCAACAGGCAAGTACTGAGGATGACTTTTTATACAAACCCAGATTTATTTGTGACAGACATGATGGAAATTAGCAATTCATATGCATGTAACATTGTGTATTTTGGCATTAAGGAAGCCCAAATCAGGGTGTAAATGGGGAATATTTGTATACAAACAATCACACTAGTTGGCTTAGGAAAATGACAGGCAAATAACTGAGAGATCCATTTTCCTGACCTTATAAAAATAAGAGATTTCAGCAGACAATTTCTCTCCTGGATTCTTTTTGTTTAATGTATGACTAGAATAATAGCTTACAAGAAATGAACTGATCAAGCTACTTGCCTTTAAAGAAGATTTCCTGTGTAATTAAGGGAAGTCTCCTATGCTCAGACATTACTCTATTAAATGTGACATGAAATGTAACCAATAAATAATTAAGTTTCTGATTAGTTATAAATAAAAGATCAACAATATAATATTTTAAGAGCCACACTCAATCAATTATCAGTATTAGCTAGTAATTACTTAGAGATTAACACACTTAAAAATTAAACTAAAAGTTCAAACAGAAAAAAAAATCTATTTGGAAAGGGTATGATGAAGGAATTTCTCCCATCTTGTGCAATCTGTGACTTATATCCCATATATTTCATTCCTAGCTGAGCATTTGTTGGCCTGGCTGAAATGATGACACTCTGCCTGTCAGGAGTGACACGATGAAAGTGTCGAGTTTCCCACATCCCTGAACCCTGGCACTTTACAGGAGGCAGCGTGTCAGTGCTTGCAAATATTTTTCAATCATGCAAGTGGCTCGTTTCTCATTAATTGGGGCTGTCACAACACCACCAACAGCACTCAGGTGTCTTCAGGAGCAAACTCTGTGTGGGACAGAGATGTTTCAAACATCCCCTCACTCCTGGGCACCAAGGCACAGAGAGCTGGAAGTCACTGCTGGTTTTGTGTTCCTGGGGATCCACACCAGCAAGGTCCAGTGTTTGTTTCAACGAGGGGGAGCACATGGAGAAATCTCCACTGCTGGAGATGAGTTAATTGCTGTATTCCACAGGAAATTTGTGTTTGGTTGCTCTGGAAAACCAAGTCCCAGCATCCATGAACTCCTACATCTTCAAGTGTTGGGTGGAACATCCAACAAACCACAATAGGCATTTTAGTTTGCAAGAAAACAAATGAAATTATTAATTAGATACTTTCATAATGTATTTGTTCAATCTACTCATGACATGAAACAAAACCTTAACTTCTATTATTATCCCGTATTAACAAACCTGAACCTAAACAAGGCTGTTTGGATCTATCTGCTTGTGTTACATGAATTAACACAAAATTACACACACTAATTATCACCCTCTATCCTTCATAGTTGTGCAATGAAAGGAAAAAAGCCCAAAAGAGATGCAAAAACCCAGAACACGTTGTCAGGCATGGTGATAATTCAGCAGTTGGCCTCCCATGCTCCACCTCTAAGTTGCACAGCACCAGGAAAAGGCAGCAGCAGCAGCCACAGAACAGGAGAGTTTCAAGTTAGATGGTCTGTGGGCTGGAATTATATTTAAATTATTTTTATAAACAAACATAGCTCTTTTTGGGAAGAAAGGTTCTTTTCTCTCAGTAGCTAAAATAAATTCAGACATCAACATCTGCAATTATAGATGCAGACAAATGAACACTCTGTACTAACAGCCTCCAAGAGAACTGATCTCAGCTGAACCTAATGCACAATAATTCACCACGCAATTACCTAAATCACAGGATTAAAACCCAGGGAGAAGAAATAGTAACTTTTAAGCAAAATAAATACATACACACAACAACATGCACAAAGTGGGGTGTAGCATTCTCCATCTGAGGACATGACCTAATGAATTCCATCCTAATGATAGGCAGTATTGCCTCCAGGAAGAAACTTTCTCCCATGAGGAGATGTTGGAGTTTGTGTTCCTTTTAGCTGAGACAAAAATGTCCCATGCAGGCAGCTGGGGTTCCAGCACTGCCATGAGCTGTCAGCATCCACAGTGTTGACTCTAAATTTGCTCAACTCTTTTGACTGAATTTTCTTTATTGATCCTGGTGCTCGGAGGTGGTGATGCTATGTATAGCACACGTGGAATGTGGTCTTCCTCAGTGCTATTTCTGCACACAGCTGCCGAGCAGAACTAATACATTTAACTGATAAATACATCAAAGGGGGCATGTCTAAGGCAATAAACATCTCCTGTGGTGGTGCTGTTTATGCACTGCAGGAGGTGTTTTGCTGAGCACTGTGGCCCTTTGATGCAGTTATCATTATTCTAATGAAAGCATTAGTTGATCAGATTGCTTTTTAAACACCACTGCTGTCCACCACGGCTCCATTAGACATAGCTGTGTTCATTAACAGGGAATGAAAGCCTGGGTGGGCTTGTTGGAAGAGTGGCTGTCACACCATAAATCCAGCTCTTTCTGTTCCCCTGAACTCCTTAAGCTGAGGTTATTACTGGGGATCAACAAGTTTGTGTTTCCACACCTTACACCAGAGCAGCCTGACCTTGAGCATTCCTGTCATTACAAAAGATTAATCAGTGCACAGAAAGAAACTCATTTGGATTCATATTTTTGTACCTATCTCCCTGAAAGAATTCCCATAAAGTTTCCATTAATTTCTGTTTATTAAAGTTCAATATAAATACAAGCCTGGTGTTGTATTCCTCTGGGGAAATGGTGTTTCCCCAGTAACCCTCCAAAGCCTGTAACCTTTAGTTTAACCCCACCTTCCCCCTATCTCTGTCCTATGGCTCAGTTCCAGCTGGGACAGAGAGTCTGGATAAACCCCTGCTCCTCCCTGTTCGGCCTCTTTGGCCTCTGGGACCCCTTCGAGAATAAAGCCTTGGAACATTCCCTGAGGTAAGAGCCTCTTTTGAATCTTTTACCCTATCCCTGGAAATATTTCCCCCCAAAGCTCCCCAGAAACTGAGCCAGCACAGGAGCCCAGGGGGACAGGGGGGGAGTGCTTCAGCTGGTGCCCAGCCTGGTAAAATGTTTCTGACTAAACCCTAAATGTTGCAAACCAGCCTCAGCGCACCAATATGTGCAGTCAGTGTGTGCCCCCACAAACATGCTCACACATAACATTTAGTGATCAAATATTCATGCTCAGGCTTCTAAAATTCCAGTGCTTTGCTCACAGTCAGGACTTCAGGAATGACATCTTCAGCTTCTAAGGAAAGAAATTTAGACATACCAATGTACTTTTCTGATGCTGTTGTGCACCACAACGACACAGACTCCGACTTCAGAAGGCTGAAAATGACTCCTTTATTTCTGAGGATGTCTCCTTTTTATGCTGTTCTACACAGAGCAATTCTATTGGTGAAACAAAGATAAACCTCTTCAATCACATTGTCAGAGCAGAAGGACAGCAAGAAGTCCCTCCTAGGGAAAGGAATGTGAACAAAGTTACAGTGACAAAAACGTGTCTCTTGCATACAGAAAATTCCCTGGGAAAAGAATTTCAGAAAACCAAAACATCTCAGGCACCAGCCAGGGCTACACTTTTCTTTCTGGAATTCTGAAATTCCAAAATTCTCTAGGTTTTTCTTGGAAGTTCTGAGTGTTGGTCTGAGCAAGCATCTCGTTCTGGGAATAAGTTGTGTGCTGAACACCAAACTGCCTCTCCTGAAGGATGTGGATGAACAGCACTGGAACAGGTTGTTCAGGGGCTGAATATTGATGGTGGCTGTTTGAGAGCTGCAGGCTGGATGAAGCTGTGCTTGACCTCATGGAGTGGCTGTGACAGGCCCCTGCAAGCAGGAGGCTGGACCAGAGCACTCCAGATGTCCCTGCTGTGACCACGCTGAAGTCAGAGCAGCCATCCAGTGCCACTTCAGCTAAAACCAGATTTTCACACATGCAGTAATGCAAACCAGCTTCAGAGGATGCTCCAGGAATATCCTGATTCTTTTATTGTTTTCCAACAGGCACAAGTGAGACTGTGCAGAAAGGCAAACAGCAGAGCCAGCAGAGCTCAGCACAGGGAGAGACGAAAGCACAGAATTAAGAAAATCCACCTGAGTCAATGCCTTGAGTGTGTTCCAAAAAAAATCTTGTAAAAGCATTTCTTGGGGCGGTCAGCCTTGCAGGGATGACTGTGATTTCAATGCATGTCTACGGGCAAAAATACACCAGAGACAGCAAAGACATCCTTGGCAGAAGGAACGCTCTCCCTCACTGAAATTTGGAAATGAATTTCACTAGGTTGGAAACGGCTTTCACTAGGTTGGAAACAAACTGAGTTCAAATTATTTCTTAGCGTTAGAGATTAGCAATCGACAGCAGCAAGATGGAATTTATTGCTGCAGATTTCTAAATACTTAGAATGACAATATTTAAAACTTTTTTTTAAGAGAAATTAAAACACTCAAAAGACAACATAATTAAACATCCTGATGTCCAGATCAATGCGAACTTAAAAGCATGTTTTGCAAAATAAATTAATTGCTTAGGAGAGCAACACAAATAACTTTATATTTACTATCAGTGATTTAGAAGAGGTACAAAGAATTCTAAATGTTTCTTGATTAGACAGTAAATTTTAAAAAATTGTGAGGAAAGGTTAATGCACACCAGGCAAAATCCTGCCAGTCTGGTTGCAAAATACTCTGGAATTCCTCCTTATGTGTATCCCTGAGAAGGTGGGGGGGTTACTATAGCCAATTAGGAAAGTGCTGCTCCACATGGGTAGTTTTCAAGGAAAGTTTGCCAGAAATTCTCCAGACAGCTTCTAACTGCTCTGGAAATGTGAAGAGTGTTAAAAATGTACCCAGTGCCAATATCACATCTTCCCTGCTGAGTGCTTGGAACAAATGTCACCACCTGATATTTGCCAGGAAGCCTTAGGTCAGTTGTGGTTGTAGCAATCCCAGTGCCCAAAACTCCCTCTTTTCTCCATTAAGCTATTTCTTGGTGAGCATGGAAAATGTCCCATGAAGCATATGGGAATTTCAGAAGTCAGTTTTATTTAGAAAACTAGATAGATAAGAACTCAGTTAACTGAGTTTCCCTTAACAGAGGATCCAACTCTTTGCAATTGCCTGTGATTTGTGTCCTGCAAATGATGAAACAGAGGAAACAGCCCTAATTCATGGATCCAACGGAATGCTGCCAGGAGGTAGTGGCTATTCATGAACAAAAATGTGCTGCTGGAAAAGGAAGGTGTCAAAGGCAAATTAAACTGTAAATCAGAGCAAAAACAAGGCAAAGTCAGCCATGCTGAAAGAAGCAGTTGTTTAGCCTGTGTTGATATATCACTTACAGAAATCAAAGTTTGCATTGCTTTGCTTGCCTCCAGGCTTGCCCAGGGGGCTCCCAGCCTGCCCCCAGGGCTCCTGAAGCAGGAGCTGGATGACGAGGAGGAAGGGAAGCACAGGGTCCCAATGCTTCTTGTGAGGAAACACCACAGGGCCACCCATCCCTCCATCCTTCCCTCCATCCATCCATCCATCCATCATCCATCCCTCCATCCATCCATCCATCCATCCATCATCCATCCCTCCATCCATCTATCCATCCATCCATCCATCATCCATCCCTCCATCCATCTATCCATCCATCCATCCATCCATCATCCATCCCTCCATCCATCTATCCATCCATCCATCCATCCATCCATCCATCCCTCCATCCATCCCCCATCCATCCCCCATCCATCCATCCATCCATCCATCCCTCCATCCATCCCTCCATCCATCCATCCATCCATCCATCCCCCATCCATCCCTCCATCCATCCCCCATCCATCCCCCATCCATCCATCCCTCCCTCCATCCCCCATCCATCCATCCATCCATCCATCCATCCATCCATCCCTCCATCCATCTATCCATCCATCCATCCATCCATCCATCCATCCATCCATCCATCCCCCATCCATCCCTCCATCCATCCCCCATCCATCCCCCATCCATCCATCCCTCCTTCCATCCCCCATCCATCCATCCATCCATCCCCCATCCCCTCAGACTGCTGAACCCACCCCAGGAATCCTCCTGCTGGGGCAGCACCGTGGCTGTGGCCCAGGAGGAGCCCCTGGCAGCAGGGGGGGAGCAGCCCTGGGGACCCCGGGGGGACAGAACCTGGGGGTGCCCAAGCCATGATTGTGTCGCTCATGCTCCCAGCTGGAGCCCATCCAAGTCACTGCACAGCACAGCAGGATGGCAGGACAGCAGCTTGTGTGGGAGGTGATGTGATGTGCCATCGGTCTCCCTGCATTGCTCAGCACCAGGAAGGAAAAAAAATCTCTAAAACAACCCATAAAGGTTCTGTTTGAGGGTTTTCTTCTTTAATATTGCAGCTGCTGGGTGGGGATTACACATGACCCAAAGCAGCATGTCCAGGGTAAAGCTGGTAGAGCATTCCCCAGAGAAGGAATTCTGTTGGGTTGCTGTGATGGTTTCATACCTTGCTATATTTTATGTGACTGAGAGAACATAAAGAGTAAAACATAAAGAGTATTCCAGTCAGAATGTTTCAGAAGAACATAATGGTTTGGGTTCCTTTTCTATCAGAAGTGCTTTCCTGCTGCCCACTGGATTTCCCAGAGGAGACATGTCCCAGACACACAGCTCCATCCCAGGAGCAGGACGAGTCTCACTGTCCCCAGCCAGGCCAGCTCCAGGCATGTCCCTGTGCCCACACCCCAGTTCCTGCTGTGTGTAACCCTTGGCAGGATGTGCCTGCACCGTCCCTTGCTGGGCCCTTTGTTGCAGTGGCTGCTTCAATGCATTAATCTTCTCCAGCCAACTGTGTCCTGCATTATCAATCTCTCATTAACATGTCCCCTTGTTCCTGAACGTTGGGGTTGTTTCTTTAATGCAAGGATTAGTGCAGCTGTGTCTCATCAGACCTCTTCTGTCTTTTTCTGGGACTTTGTAAGGGACTCTGATTAAAGACTGTCTCAGCTGTTGTTCTACTCTGCATTTTGCAATCTATGTTGCTACTGAATATTAAGAATCTCATTGTTTCCTTTTCTAATTGTATTAGTGCCTGGGCACTTTAAAGGAAAAGAAAGTATCTTTTACTGAATCCTTCCTTCCCTCCTCACCACCCCCCCTCACATTTTGGAAATGCACAGCATGGTTTTAGAAGCTTCAGCAGACAAAGTGATTCCGGGTTCTCCTCCACAAACATCTGCTGATCTCATTGTTTTCACAGATTAATCCTCCCTAATTGAGCTGTAGCTTTGAACAGAGCCTCCATTCACAAAGAATGAGCTGCCCACCTCTCGCTGTGGTGCCTTTTCTATCTGTAGGTAGAAAGACAAGACAAGGCTACAAAAAGATCATAAGATTAAAGCCATCAGAGTGTCCACTACTGAATAAACCCACTGGCCAAACAGATGAAATGCAACCTGAAGAAAAGCCATCTAAAAAGGTCTGAAAATTCTCCTATTCTTAGCACAAACTGTCCTTAGTTTTATTTTTAACTGACTTGTTGACTTAGAGCCTTCACCTGCTGCATACAGTTATCTAATGAGTTATCTATGGGTAGTGGCCATAAAATAGACTTTTAGAGCTATACATTTATTATATTATATAATGTATATATAATGCATTTATTATTATTATACATTCTCCTTAAATGGTATTTTCATATTTGAGCACATCTCCAAATTCAGGAATTTTGTGCAGTGGTGTTTCTAAAACCTCAGAAGCAGTTTAGGGATCTTTGTCCTTTATATCCACAGACTATCTGGATTGCTCCTGAGAACCACATAACAAAACTTGCCTTTTTTTGTTAGTGACTGCTCATAGAATGCAGATATTTTAATTCAATGTCATCACAGAATGCTTTATAACTATAGGGAAGAAAATTAGGAGATGTATTTGTAATACGAACTGCTAACTACTTTCAGCTGGCAACACTATGTCCTTGCATGAAAATCATCCTATTACATTTCATGACTGTGCATGAAATGTAAAGCTCATGGCTCCTATAAGAGACAAAAGGTGGGAAAAAAATAAATACCAAAATGATTTGTGTTGCCACAAGAAATAAGGCTAACATTTGCTTTCCTTGATCCTTCTGCTCCCCTCTCTACAACAAGGTAGAATGCAAAATTTTATTTAGTCTTTGCAGATATTTCTATTTGCCCAGCCCCTCAGAAATACCAGATGATTCCTAGAAAAGCATTTTAATTTGATAAACCAAAGAACAGGAGATTGAAAGAGATCATGTGAAGAGGGCTAAAAACAGGGTTCATTTTTATTTCAGGGATGAGAACGTGTTAATGTCAATGAGCAGTTAGCAGTGCATCTGGCCCTATACAGAAATAACAGTTCCACAGAACTCTAGCCAGGAATTTTATCAATTATGTAGGATCTGAACGTGAATGGAAGGCAAGGAACAGATTTTCAGTGCTCTGATGTGCTCACAGTGTAACATCTCACTTGCCACTTTCTTCCACCCTTGTGGCAAAATTTCATCCTCATGGCTGTGAGAAATATCTGAACTTGGGCACCACCTGAAGAATTCAGCTTCTCCCCACTGACACTATCTGCTCTTTTGGGGACTTCACCAAAAATGTCCCCAGAAGAATTTGGCAGCTGTTTTGAGCAAGATAATGATTTATGTACTTAACAGGTTAAAAAATCCCTTGAACACACAAAGTTTTCTTTGGAAATTTCTTCTTTGCATGTGCCAAACAAGCAAATCTCCTTGAAAATGGGCTGTGATGCACCAGTGTTCTGAAACATGTAAAAGAAACTGCCACCAAAACAAGAAATGGTTTATCTGGGAGAGAAGATGGGAGCTGTGATTTGCTGTGTTCCTAGAAACAGTGAGCCAAGAACAAAATGATGCTGGAAAATAATTTTATTCATGGCCCTTCCAACATTCAGCCTCTCTTAGTAACCTGGATTCATATTTTCCTTCATTTTGTACTGAATCATTACCCCATGGGCCACCTGTTGCCCCTGATGTCGGAGGGAGTGGTGTGTCCAAACTGAGGACAATCTATTGCTCCTCAGATCTACAGCTGGGTTTTTTTCCAGCTATTTTTGAGGCCTGGCCATAAATTCATGGGAAAAAACCCTTGAAATTTACTATCTTGTCCTGAGATACCTGTGAAATGTATGATAGTTTTTACAATTCATAAAGTAAAATCAGGATGATTTACAGCGTTCTGCAATGGCTGGTGACAGCCAAGGACACCCGCGGCACGCTGCTCCTGTACTACAGCCCAGAAAAAATGCTGCAGGTCCTCCCAGAAAGGGAATCCAGCCCTCCCAGAAAGGGAATCCAGCCCTCCCAACACCCCTGTGGCTGTGGGAGCTGTCCCTGGGAGGCAGGGATGGGGTTTAATATCCGTGGTTGTTCCTTTCCCTGCTCCTCACAGCCCCGGGGAGCTGGCAGGCTTTGCACAAGTCAAGCATTTACCTCCTGTTCCCCCTGTCCTCCTGAGGACCAACACAGGGACTCACACAGCTGGGCTGGAGCTGCAGTGTGGGACTTTTCCTGAGATTCCCCTCATGCTGTTCCTGGTAAATCCAAATTCACTGCTTGGTCCAGGAAAAGGGCCCCTGTTAGGAGCAGGAACAATCCTAACATATTCTCCCATCAATGTCACTGGGGGTTGTAAAATCCCTGCACCTGCTGCCTTCTGCAAGCTGGATTTCTTTCCTGACCTGAGAATGAGGTGCCTGCTCTTTTCCTGCAGAAATAGTTTTGGTGATTGTTTGTTTATTCCATCCAAGCCATCACAACCGAGTAGCCTCACCTTATTTACGTGACCAGGGGAATAAACCCTCTTTCCATCCTTCCATGGCACATTCCATCTTTCCAGCCCTCCAGGGCTGTGCAGACATTAACCACACTTTCCAAGCATTTTTCCCAGCCACCAGGAGCAAGAGAGGCTGATCCAACCAGAGACTGAGTGTGCTCCTCTTTCCATGCAGTGTAGCTGGGAAAGAGGAACAAAGCAGTGCCATTTTTCCACAGTTTTGAGAATCTGGCTGCCCATAGTGGCAAAGGAGGGAGCTGAAGGGAGTTCCTCCTGCTTCCTGAGGGATCCCAGGGGGCCAGGGCTGCTTGGCAGGGTCACATCTGGAGGAGTGACCACTCCTTCCTTAGGAAAACCATTTTCACCCCCTGTTCACTACACACACTTCCTGCCTGACATATTATATATATTCTATTCTATTCTATTCTATTCTACTCTACTATATTATATTAATTATATTATATTTATTATTGGCTGTGCACACCCCAATGTCTTCAGGACCCCACTCTTTCCTCTAAGCAGCGACTTCCAACCTGGTGAAGAAGATGCTACATTTAAATTCCTTAAGGGGAACATTTTTAAAAGGATTTCATTTCAGACACACCCCACACAATCGTTACAAATAACTTAATGTAGCTTATAAAGCCAGTGACAAGCCTGTGCTTTGAGAACTGAATTCATCACAGGACCTCAGCAAACAAATATGGCAGTGGCAGTCACAGCTGCCCCAGGAGCTACAGGTCACCCCCTCAACCTCACCAGGTGAAGGAACAATTCTTTCTGTTCACTGCCTTCCTTAGCTCAAGGAGGTAGGATGAAGGGGTTTGAATGATCATCTAAATTTTATTTTATCCAAGACTATCACAGCAGCACACTACCTCTACATGCAAAAGGAATTTCCAGTCACAAGACCAGAACTGCCACATCCCTGCCTTAGCTTTACTCCAGACAAAGTGAATTACCCAACATTTCCTCTCTGTTTCTCCGTTTGTAAAAAATTAAAATAAAACAGTGAAACAAACAACCCTCACTTAAAGCCCTCACTCAAATTAAGCAATGCAAGGGTTAAACAGATATTTTAGTGAGCTTTGAAAACAATGTCTGACGATCTAATGCTCTCTTTCCTCGACAGATGGCTCAGAAGAAATCTGGGAAGCCTTACCCATGGAAAAAATTACTAGCCTTAAGAACAATTCATATAACATATCTGAACACATGGCTGCCTTTCAACACTTATGCTTAACTGGGAATAGGATTCAAAAGCCACCATCCCCGAGGAGCTTTTCTCTTTGCAAAGATCCCATGTCGCAGCTCTCTTCTCTCTCTCCTCAAACGCAGCCTTGCCACGCTGTTTACTGAACTGAGGGACTGAAATAAAACCAGCATCTCTATTACCTTATCAAATGTTGAAATACTGCTTGGTAATTTTACAGATAAGAACTTACTACTATGAGTGAAATATCCTCTAAGTATTATGAGTGTTGGCAGAGCAGATGAAGTTTTTTCAACAAAACCAGCTTGGGGGAAAAAATGGGCATAGGAAAATGTCTCGTTTCACTAGTCAGAAAAAAAAAAGTCAAAAGTTTTGCAGCTCCCTGAAACTAATATTTAATCAAAATTAAATTCAGGTATACATATAAATAAAATTATTTCAATATAAACAGCATGAAAATATTTCCATTTAATCTCTTGTTCATTGTTAAATAAAATCCTCTTACAATTTCTCACAGCTCGAAGCACCAGTAAGAATGACCATCTGCCCAAGGGTGAAGCATTTGGGTATTTTCAGTAACCCAAGCCTGTTCTTCTAACTGCCCTCACCCTAAACTTTTCCAGTCACTGCCCTGTGCCCAGGTATGGTGCAGCCTTTCCCATCCCACCTCGTGTCTCATACCTTTATTGATCCTTCAATCCCATACAACTATAGAGCAATCCCGTTTCCTATCCATGGACTGATTGCTCTGTCCCTAAGTGCTGTGCTGATCTTTGATGGCCCTGTAGGTGTGGAGTGACAGCAAAGCCCCAGCACACGCTGTCCCTGGCTGGAAATCACCCCCAGTGTCCCCACACAAGCCCTGGCTGTGCTGGCACCTGCACCCCGGGCCAGCAACCCCTGTGGGGCTGTGCCCCAGGCAGCTGGGGACAGTCTGTGCTAAACACAGCTGCTCCAGCTCCTGAGGGACACATTGTTCTGTGGGCACACTGACGTGAGGGGACATTGTCCTGTGGGCACACTGTCCTGTGGGCACACTGTCCTGTGGGGACACTGACCTGTGGGGACATTGTCCTCATGGGCACACTGTCCTCATGGGCACACTGTCCTGTGGGGACATTGTCCTGACGGCACACTGACCTGTGGGGGGATACTGACCTGTGGGGACATTGTCCTGTGGGGACACTGACCTGTGGGGATATTCTCCTGAGGGCACACTGTCCTGTGGGCACATTCTCCTGAGGGGACATTGTCCTGTGGGCACATTGTCCTGTGGGCACACTGTCCTGAGGGCACACTGTCCTGTGGGCACATTGTCCTCATGGGCACCTTGTCCTGTGGGGACACTGTCCTGTGGGGACATTCTCCTGAGGGCACACTGTCCTGTGGGCACATTGTCCTCATGGGCACACTGTCCTGTGGGAGGGCTCCATGCTGCTGCCAGCCCCGGTGTCCCTGAGCCCCCCCAGGCTCCCCGCAGGCCGCAGGAGCTGCCCCTGGTGTCTGTGCCACCCACAGCAGCAGGGAGGTGACACTGGGGTGACCACGCTGAGCCCAGCCCCTCAGGCCTGCCTGGCACACGGCCCCGACCCTGGGCAGGGTGGCACTGGAACCCCCGGGCCTGCAGAGTGCCCCAGGCCAGGGCTCACCCCAGAGCCACTGCCACTGCCACCCCTGGGGACACCCACCGCCCCAGCGCCTGGGGCAGCTCGGCTCTGCTCCCAAAATCTTCACCTGCACAGCCCCAAAACGTCCCTGTGTGCTGCCACACACACCATTCCTCCCTGTCCCCTGGGACACACCATCCCTGGCCCCTGTCACACACACCATTCCTGTCTGTCCTGTCACACACACTGCCCGTGTCACACACATCATCCCTGTCACACACACCATCCCTGTGTCACACACACACCATTCCTGTGTCACACACACCATCCCTGTCTCACACAAACACCATCCCTGTGTCACACACACCATCCCTGTGTCACACACACCACTCCTGTGTCACAGAGCTCACTGCCCTGAGCAGTGATTTCCTTTCTTTGCACCCATGCAGGGCCACCCAGAGGAGCTCAGCTCTTGCTGCTCCAGCCTCGGGGTCCTGCTGATTATTCTGGAATGCTGCTGGGCATGGAGATGAGGAAGCTGGAGGGACTCTGGTTGCTCTCTCACTCCCCCACAGCATATGCTTCAGCCAAGGGGAGGCACTGCCACTGGAAAGGACTTTCTGCCAGGCACAAAAAGCCAGGGATGTAGTGATAGCATAGTCAGTAAAACAGGGAGATCTGGGATCAGGAAACTCACAAGCTGTGCTTTAATAACCCATCTGCAGACATAACACCATTTTCTGGACCAAAAGTGCATGGGCAGCTGATATAGCAGCAAATTTATCCACTTAATTATTTACTAAAACTGCACTGAGTGACATCCATGTCTTCATGGATGAATTTAATGGAGAACTTTCCATTCCTTCCCTCATTCCAGCCCATTCCCCACATTTTCTGCCAGTCATCCCCAGCTGTGGCCTAACTAGAATGAGTCTGGAGTGCTTGATTTATATTTATTTCCCTCTCTTATCTCTTTCATTCATGCTTTTGCCTTTATAAAAGTAATGATATCATTTGGAGACTCATCAAATCTTGACTTCCTAAAGACAACTGTCTTGGGTTGTGGAGCTGGGTTTTGTGTATTCTATTTACATCTGTTTTGGGGCCTGATGACCCACCTTGATAGGCCATTGTTACCTTCCCCAGCCTGTGCGGTGCATTTGCATTTCTATACATCTCATGCCCTGGCGGTGGGGGGTGGGGGGGAGGGGGGGGTGGCCGGGGGTTGGCGGTTCGGCCCTGCTGCAGGAGCGGGGTGCGCGGCGCTTCCTTCGCGGCGGTGTGGGAAGAGCTTCTTCGTCTCCTGTGCTCGCCATCCTGTCTCCCTCCTGGCCGTCCCTGAACCGGTTTCTTCGCAGAATCATCTCTGCTCCAACAGGATCACGTCTGCCACTCCAGAAGTGTTTGGACTGTTTACGTTTGGACTGTTATCAACATCCTGAATCACAGGGTCAGATTGAAACTCTGACTTTGTCAGGGTTTTCTTCTAAAATTATTGTTTATTTGTTTATTTGTTTGTTTGGTTGGGTGGTTTTGTTTCCTATCATATTTGTATTGTTAAACCTCCTAGTAAAGAACTGTTATTCCTATTCCCAACATCTTCGCCTGAGAGCCCTTGATTGCAAAATTATAATTCGTCGGGGTGCGAGGGGTTGGTATTCTCCATCCTAGGGGAACCTCAGTTTCCCTGGCAGATACCTGTCTTTCCAAACCAAGACAGATTTTGGCGCCCAACGTGGGGCACGAGGGCATTGAGAGAGAGGAATAACAGTTCTTGGGTATTAGATAAAAGCCCACTGGCCAGAATAATGTGGTCTAGCTTTCCCTGGTTTGGGTGGCACGTGGTGGTGGCTGTATTTCTGCCATTTGCTACTCCTTATGTTAATATGGGTCCTATGACTAAGGCTACTGTGGCGGGCATTCAGTTTGTTTTGTGGATTAATAAGGTGAGAAATTCATGGATTTTTAACTTCCTCTGGAAAGCAAGCACATGGATTCATAGCTATCATAGGCTAACTCTGTGCTTCTGGGGTTACTTTAACAATGGTACCTATTGTAAGGAAATGGCACCGGGGGAAATTTTCTCCCAGCCCTTCACACAGTTTTTTGGGTCCACCCCACCAGTTTTTGAAGGGTTGAAATCTCTGAGTGCTAATGATATCATACAGTGGCTGGTGTTGCTGGTATGCCTGTTCTGTTTGGCATTCAGAGATAAGGGGAAATTGGCCTGGGTAAGCACCTTAATAAGTACCCCAGAGAATAAGAATGCAGCCCAAGAGTCCGCTCCTGCCCCACAGCCTGCCTCAGAGATAAACCACCCGGTTTGGGTGGGGGCTCTGATTAAGGAGATGCAAGAAAAGATGAGCCAGATGCTGAGGGAGTACATCTCCCCAGCTAGTGGGAAATCCTTCCCCTGCCCTGACAAAAGAGAGCCTGATGGTGCAGCAATGAAACCCACAGAGATTACAACTGCTCAGGTCCCAGCTGAACCACAGGGGCAGTCACAGCCAGCGGCAGTTGCCCCTGTGGAAACAAAGAAATCTAAGGTGAAAACAGCAAACCCAGACAATAAGAAAGGAGGGCCCTCACAACCTGCAGGGGAATCACATGTTCAGATCATCACCGAGTCCCTGTCGTACGAAAGTCTCCGTAACCTGCAAAAAGATATTGTACGGCGGGGGCGTGAGGCTTACACAGCCTGGCTACTTCGGGTTTGGGACCTCATGGGTACTGGTGTGCAATTGGACAGTGGTGAGGCAAGGAATTTGGGACCCTTGACCCAGGACTCAGGTATAAATCAGGTATTTGTAAGAGAGCCAGGACCCCTTTCCCTTTGGGAGCGGCTTTTAATGAGTGTGAGAGAGAGATTTATCCACAAAGAAAGAATGCAGGAGCACCACCATAGAATGCGCTGGAAAACTCTGGAGGAAGGGATCCAACAGCTGAGGGAAGTGGCGGTGCTGGAGGTACTTTTTGGGAGGAGTGGACAGCATGATAATGACCCTGACAAGGTTAAATGCACAGGGCAGATGTTGTGGAATCTGGCAAATCTAGGGCCATCTCAGTACACCACCTTTATTGCAACAATTAATGCTGAGGACAATCGAGAGACAGTGGGGTCTGTTGCCAATAAGCTTAGGAACTATGAAAGTATGATCAATGGCCCGATGCAGGCTCATATCTCTGCCGTGGTTAAAGAACTCAAAGAAGAGATAAGGGGGGTGAGGGAGGAGATGAGGACAAACAGTTCCAATGTGGCACCAGTGCGAGTCACAGGCCCCAGAGTTAGAGCCCAACGACCCCCAGCTCGAGAGAGAGGGTACACCCCAAGAGCTGACCTGTGGTTTTATCTGCGTGACCATGGGGAAGACATGGGAATGTGGGATGGGAAACCCACTTCTGTCCTGGCAGCACGGGTGCGTGAGCTCAAGGAGAGGAACAATCACCAAGGGGGATCTACGAAAATGAAAGTAGCCTCAGCCTCCTATAACCAAGCTGCCAATGCTGTGTTGAATCCCCTTGAAGGAACCTCTAGTATGTATGCTCAGGGAGGGGATAACCAGTGCTAGAGGGGCCCTGCCTCTAGCCAGGTAGAGGAAAGGGATAATCGGATCTATTGGACTGTGTGGATCCGATGGCCTGGCACATCTGACCCACAAAAATACACGGCTTTGGTTGACACTGGTGCCCAATGTACCCTGATGCCATCAGGGTATGTAGGAACAGAACCCATTTCTATTTCTGGGGTGACAGGAGGGTCCCAGCAGCTGACTGTAGTGGAAGCCGAAGTGAGTTTAACTGGGAATGGGTGGCAGAAACACCCCATTGTGACTGGCCCAGAGGCCCCATGCATCCTCGGCATAGACTATCTCAGAAATGGATATTTCAAAGACCCAAAAGGATATCGTTGGGCTTTTGGAGTAGCTGCTGTAGAGACGGAAGAGATCAAACAACTGAATACCTTGCCTGGTCTCTCAGATGACCCTTCTGCTGTGGGACTGCTAAGAGTTGAAGAACAACAGGTACCAATTGCCACAGCAACAGTGCACCGTCGGCAATACCGCACTGACAGAGACTCTGTGACCCCGATCCATGAGATGATTCGTAAACTGGAGAGCCAAGGGGTGGTCAGTAAGGCTCATTCACCTTTTAACAGCCCCATCTGGCCTGTGCGTAAGCCCAGTGGGGAATGGAGACTGACTGTAGATTATCGTGGTCTGAATGAGGTCACGCCACCACTGAGCGCTGCTGTGCCAGACATGTTGGAGTTGCAGTATGAGCTGGAGTCCAAGGCAGCAAAGTGGTACGCGACCATTGACATTGCCAATGCCTTCTTCTCCATTCCTGTGGCAGCAGAGTGCAGACCCCAGTTTGCTTTCACCTGGAGGGGTGTGCAGTACACCTGGAATCGGCTGCCCCAGGGGTGGAAGCACAGTCCCACCATCTGCCATGGACTGATCCAGGATGCACTGGAAAAGGGTGAGGCTCCGGACCATCTACAGTACATAGATGACATCATTGTGTGGGGGAACACGGCAATGGAAGTCTTTGAGAAAGGAGAGAAGATCATCCAAATTCTCCTGGAAGCCGGTTTTGCCATCAAGAAGAGCAAAGTCAAGGGACCTGCCCAAGAGATCCAGTTCCTGGGAGTGAAGTGGCAAGATGGACGGCGTCAGATTCCCACTGAGGTCATCAATAAGATCACTGCCATGTCCCCACCAACCAACAAGAAGGAAACACAAGCTTTCCTAGGGGCCATTGGCTTTTGGAGGATGCACATCCCTGAGTACAGTCAGATTGTGAGCCCTCTCTACCTGGTTACCCGCAAGAAGAACGATTTCCACTGGGGCCCTGAACAGCAACACGCCTTTGCCCAGATCAAGCAGGAAATCGCACATGCGGTAGCCCTTGGCCCAGTCAGGACGGGACCAGAGGTAAAGAACGTGCTCTACTCTGCAGCCGGGAGCCATGGTCTGTCCTGGAGCCTGTGGCAGAAGGTGCCAGGTGAGACTCGAGGCCGGCCACTGGGATTCTGGAGCCGAAGCTACAGAGGGTCTGAAGCCAATTACACTCCCACAGAGAAGGAGATCTTGGCTGCCTACGAAGGAGTTCAAGCTGCCTCAGAGGTGATTGGCACTGAAGCACAACTCCTCCTGGCACCCCGACTACCGGTGCTGGGGTGGATGTTTAAAGGAAAGGTTCCCTCCACCCACCATGCCACCGATGCTACATGGAGCAAATGGATCGCCCTCATCACTCAGCGCGCCCGTATTGGTAACCCGAATCGCCCTGGGATTTTGGAAGTAATCACCAACTGGCCAGAAGCTGAGAACTTCAGTCTCACTGACGAAGAAGAACAAGTAACCCGGGCTGAAGAAGCTCCACCATACAACCAACTGCCAGCAGAAGAAACACGCTACGCTCTTTTCACTGATGGTTCCTGTCGCATCGTAGGGATGAACCGGAAGTGGAAAGCAGCCGTATGGAGCCCCACACGACAGGTTGCACAAGCCACTGAAGGAGAAGGTGGGTCAAGCCAGCTTGCTGAACTCAAAGCTGTTCAATTGGCCCTGGACATTGCTGAAAGAGAGAAGTGGCCGAAGCTCTACCTCTACACTGATTCGTGGATGGTGGCTAATGCTCTGTGGGGCTGGCTGGAAAGGTGGAAAAAAGCCAACTGGCAGCGTAGGGGAAAACCAATCTGGGCTGCTGATGAGTGGAAGGACATTGCCATCAGGGTAGGGAAACTACCTGTGAAAGTCCGTCATGTGGATGCCCATGTCCCCAAGAGTCGGGCTAATGAGGAGCACCGGAACAACGAGCAAGTAGATCAAGCTGCGAGGATAAAGGTATCCAAGGTAGACTTGGATTGGCAACACAAGGGAGAGTTGTTCCTAGCTCGGTGGGCCCATGATGCTTCAGGTCATCAGGGCAGAGATGCCACCTATAAGTGGGCACGAGACCGAGGGGTGGATCTAAGCATGGACGGTATTTCACAGGTTATCCACGACTGTGAGACGTGTGCTGCCATCAAGCAGGCCAAGCGGGTGAAGCCCCTCTGGTACGGTGGACGGTGGTCCAAGTACAAGTATGGGGAGGCCTGGCAGATTGATTACATCACACTGCCCCAAACGCGCCAAGGCAAGCGCTACGTGCTGACCATGGTGGAAGCCACCACTGGGTGGCTGGAGACCTATCCTGTGCCTCATGCCACCGCCCGGAACACCATCCTGGGCCTGGAAAAACAAGTCCTGTGGAGACATGGCACCCCTGAGAGAATTGAGTCGGACAACGGCACTCATTTCAAGAACAGCCTCATAAACACCTGGGCTAAGGAACACAACATTGAATGGATATATCACATCCCTTATCATGCACCAGCTGCCGGGAAAGTTGAACGGTGCAATGGACTGCTTAAGACCACCCTGAAAGCACTTGGCGGGGGGACCTTCAGAAATTGGGAAGTGAACTTAGCAAAGGCCACCTGGATGGTCAACACCCGAGGGTCTATTAATCGAGCTGGTCCTGCCCAGTCTACCCCTTTGCACACAGTGGATGGAGACAAAGTCCCTGTAGTACATATGAGAGGTATCTTAGGAAAGACTGTTTGGGTAAACCCCACCTTGGGCAAAGGTGAACCCACCCGTGGGATTGTTTTTGCTCAAGGACCTGGTAACACTTGGTGGGTGATGCAGAAAGATGGGAAAACCAGTTGTGTACCACAGGAAAACCTAATCCTAAGTGAGAACTGAGTGTGAGGGTTCATTCTGTATAGTGGAGTTTATTAATTTAGGTATGATACAGATGGTAATAGAATAAGGGGTGGAACGTTGTCTTGGGTTGTGGAGCTGGGTTTTGTGTATTCTATTTACATCTGTTTTGGGGCCTGATGACCCACCTTGATAGGCCATTGTTACCTTCCCCAGCCTGTGCGGTGCATTTGCATTTCTATACATCTCATGCCCTGGCGGTGGGGGGTGGGGGGGAGGGGAGGTGGCCGGGTGGGGTCGGTGCTGCTCGGTTGCAGGAGCGGGGTGCGCGGCGCTTCCTTCGCGGCGGTGTGGGAAGAGCTTCTTCGTCTCCTGTGCTCGCCATCCTGTCTCCCTCCTCGCCGTCCCTGAACCGGTTTCTTCGCAGAATCCTCTCTGCTCCAACAGGATCACGTCTGCCACTCCAGAAGTGTTTGGACTGTTTACGTTTGGACTGTTATCAACATCCTGAATCACAGGGTCAGATTGAAACTCTGACTTTGTCAGGGTTTTCTTCTAAAATTATTGTTTATTTGTTTATTTGTTTGTTTGGTTGGGTGGTTTTGTTTCCTATCATATTTGTATTGTTAAACCTCCTAGTAAAGAACTGTTATTCCTATTCCCAACATCTTTGCCTGAGAGCCCTTGATTGCAAAATTATAATTCGTCGGGGTGCGAGGGGTTGGTATTCTCCATCCTAGGGGAACCTCAGTTTCCCTGGCAGATACCTGTCTTTCCAAACCAAGACAACAACCTAATGTGTTTTTTTACTCTTCTGCTCCCAATGACATGAAAGGCAGAGTCTTTTTTGGGGTGATACCATTTTCTCTGTCTATTACCTTTTCAGCTAAATTCTTACAAGACAGATTAAAACCTTCAGTTTCCTTTAGGAAAAGGGATAAGATATAAGACTTCCTTAAGTGCTTATGTGTGTGTCTGCCTGCAGATGAGTGACATCATGACAAAACACCTCCAGCAGCTGCTTTACTCCCCTCCTAGAGCCCTTTGTTATCCACCAGAAAAACAGGGGGCTCCATCCCAACTCTTTGTTGATCCCTAGCATGGTTAATAATAAATCTTGTAGCAGGTGATGATTAATAAATAACACAAATGATGGACATAAAATAAAGGGGACCCCTCAGTGCTCCTGCTTTTGGGAGCAAAGGTCCTTCTTTCCATGTCCTAGGCAGAAGCAGTTCCCATTCCATGGAGTGAGAATCATCCTCCAGCATCAGCTTTCCTTTGGCTCTGCACATTCCCTTCCCTTCCCTTCCCTTCCCTTCCCTTCCCTTCCCTTCCCTTCCCTTCCCTTCCCTTCCCTTCCCTTCCCTTCCCTTCCCTTCCCTTCCCTTCCCTTCCCTTCCCTTCCCTTCCCTTCCCTTCCTCCCTGATCTCCAGCAGCTCAGCATGCACTGCCACCTCCTTCTTTTCCATATCCTGACTGCCTAAAAGTTTGGGCTGAGGTAATTGATATCAGCTCCCAGGCACTCTGGGCAGCACATGACAAGCCAAGGGAGCTGCTGCTCAGAGGCTGAAGGGCAGAGCAGCCCTCCATCACCCGTGCTGTACACACACAGCTCAATGACAGCCAAATATGCTTTGGAAATAGATTTTCTCCCTCTTGCTACCCTTGTACAGCAAGAGAAATTTACCAAGAGATCCATTTACCTCAACTTTGGGACATCCCTATCACCAAAACGTCTCCAGGCAACATTTTTCCAGGACAATCAGTAGCACAAACACGGGTCTGGCCACCATACATCCCATTTCTCTTATCCAAGGTCCCCTTTTTCTTCTTTTTAGTCTTTCAGTATTGGACTTGTGGCATTTCTGAGTAGCTTGAGGACACAAAGTCACTTCTCACAGCAATGTTGTAATGGCTGTAGGGCTGAACCATGCTGGCACCTGGTTTGTCAGCTGGTGCCAGGAAAGAGCGACCTGAAAAAACCTCCTCTGCAAACCTCCTACAGGGTCAGGGGGGATGGATAAGTCTTCTTGTTTCACTAATTTTCTAACAAAGATGACCAGTGGGAAGCCTTTAATGCCACAACCCAACCTGCCACATGAGCTGTTTGCTCTTCATTCTTCTGTGGCTATCAGAAAATCATTCAGTGAATAAGAACAAACAGATCACCACAAAAGAACAATGACAACATGGAAAGGGGGAGCCAGCACCAAAATTGAATCCCTGGTTTAATTTTGTGAGACCCATCAAAAGGAATCATCTCTTGTTCCCTGTATTGCTGTTTCTTCAGACAGCCATGCAGAAAACCAAGGGAAAAGTTGTGGTGTGGCAGCCATAGGGCTGAAGAAATAGAACCCAGACTCTGCTGTGGACACTCTTAACAATAAATACCTAAAAGCAAAGAGAAAAACGAAGGCACATAAATCCAGAGAATAAACAATCTCTGGCTTATTCCTCTAACTCTCCCATATTCAGAAAAATACCTCCACCCTCTCCATGGGGATTAGATTGGTAGAATCCCTAGAGTGTAGGACAGGATATTCTGCACTAATCTCGTGGGGATGGACATGCAGCTCACAACACTAATCTGGGGCAAACAAAGCAGCTCTGCATGAACAGCTGAGGGGGTGCAGAGTCGCTGATTTAGCAGACATGGCCCTCTAATAAACACAAAGCCAATCTGTACTTAATGAGTTTAGGGTGACCTCTGAAGTAAAAAGTTGGCTCTTGGTGGTCTAGTGCAGATTTCAGTGCAATTAAAAATATGTAAATCACAGGAAACACAAAAATTTCTGTGCACAGTCAAAGAACCAGATCCTCTTGTACTAAAAACCACATTGTGTTTTACATTTATGTGATTTATTTCATTCCTTAGCCATATCATGAGCCTATAAAAACCTTTTCATTAAATTAATGCTCTATGTCTCCTTTACCATGATGTGCCTGATTAAAATGCCACTATATATTTCCCCCCCTCTTTCTTAAAGGCTTAATCTCATAATACTTTATAAAGATCTTATGTGGAGATTGAGCTCTTTTTTCCCCCAAACCTTTCATCTTATTCAGTTTGATTAGGGTCATAGGGCCAGGCTCATCCCAAGCATAATTCCACTGGAGTCAAAAGAGCCACTCCACTGATCAGAGCAGACCACAGAAGCAAACATTTGGTGCCCTACATTTGGCAACACAAAAGGATAATGTTGTATTTATTCCCTTTTCAGTCTGAACCACACTTTGACAAATCATTTGAGATGCTAATGAGTCAGACAGCCTTTTACAAGAGTAAATAATCCAAATATAACACGCTCCTCAAATTATCTCCCTGTTCTTCATCCTTTCTCCAAACCTTTCAGCCACTGCAGAGAACACTTTGGATGTTTGCTGCTTCAACTCTCAGGATGGAAATTATCTGGTGCAATTTATTTGAACCAATCCATCTGAGACTGAGCTGCTGGAATCTCCCTCTCTGCTTAAAAGGCAGAATTCACCAGTATCATCTTAAAGATCTTTGTCTCCCTATCAACCATGCAACAACTTTATAGTAACAACTGGTTGAAATTGTCCAGTTCTACATGTACCAACTCTGTTAGCTGTAATTTGAAATAAAGTCACCTCAGGACAGAAGTCACTGAACTATTAAAGATCAACAATACTTTTTTTTTCCTTTTTCCCACCCAAACACATTCCCAGTGTTGCAAATTCTGTCTTGTTTAACAAGGAGGCCTTGTACACAGGGGCTTCACTGAACAATCCATGGCTCTTCCTCATTTGGGGTGAAAATGAAAAAAAATGGAAGCTTAAAGGAAGAAGGGATAAGAAAACTGTGAAAGACCTTGAAACTGCTCTGTGTCTGAACTGCAAATATTTATAATTTTTATGTCATCCTATAAAGCCTGGACGTTGCAATCCATTCTATTTAACATCCTCTTTTAGGAGGTTGATAGCTCCCATTCACTTCACAAACTCCAGGTTTACTGCTTTCCCATTCTGCTAATAATAAAAAGGTGCCATGGATAATTAAAAATAAACTCAGTCCCAGCATTGATTAAAGAAGAAAATATGAACTTCTGAAAAGCTGTCACATACAATAAAGCAGTGTTCTCTGCCTAGAATGACAGTGCTTTCAAATGGGTAAGTCCAGAGAACAAAATCCACCAAAATGCAGTTAAATTAATTGCTGTTTTACAAGGAGAAGCTTAAAAATGGAGTAATTAATTGACCTACTGCTTGTGACAATTTCGCTGTAGTTAATAATCACTCCTGCAGAAGATGAAAAAACAGCCCTGTTTCATTTGAAAAGAGGTGAATCAAATCAGTGCAAACCAACACTGCTAGTGTTCTGTGACAGGGGAGTTGTACAGGAGAAAATAAAGAATATCCATGAAACAGGATAAATTCCAAACTCACTTTTATCTGCACAACTTCACTGCACCCAACAGCATTACTTCAAATTAGGACTGGCTTCTCCCAGTGCCCTGACATTGGGAATATTTAGCTCTGGGCTTCCAGTTACCTGGGTGGAGAACAGTATAATTTGAAATTAATTGAAAAAGTCATTTTAGTAGTGGGGATTCAGAAAAATATATGGGTTTATTCACTATAGGGAAATTTTATTTACTTGTTCATTACTCTGAAACAGATTGTGCAAAATACCTTGAAACTCGGTTTATTAACTTAGCTGGAATTGCCTGATTTGTCATGCACAGAAATCCTAATAATTTAATTCTAAAAAACCTAAACAAACCAGAGATTGCACTGATATTCCAAAGACCTCTAGAGCCTGCAAAACTCTCCAGGCACATTGTGTAAGTGTTGCTTGGAGTGTGCAAAAGGCACAGTGGGAATACTGGGACCCCCTGGGATTTGGAAGGAGGAAGACATGGGTTGCAGGGCCCCACAGAAGGAATCAAACAGTGACAAATTATGAACAGGGCACCACCTAGAGAAAGGGCTCTACAATCCCAAATGTTGGGGTTTCCATGGCAAAGCAGGGTCAGGAGAAGGGGAAGCACAGCACACACGGGCTGTGAGCCCACCAAAGCTCCAGGGCACAGCAAAGCCCTCGTCCTACTCCTCCCCTTCCTGGGGATCCCCAACACTCAGCTGGGGTTTTTGGCTGCCCCTCAGCATTGACTGATTTTGGAAAGGGCAGTGACTGCAGTGCAGCTCTTTCTGAGCTGCAATTATTCCAAACAAGCATAAGCTGGACTATTCCCTTCTCACTGAATTACCCAAACCCGTGTTCGCTGCAGTTCATCTGCTCCCCAATGGCTGCTCACTTCCCTGAGCTCCTCTGGGCTTTCTTGTCATTTACAAAGGATTTGATGGCTCAAAGGAGTTCTGTGCCACCTACAAAGTTGGAGATTTCAGTGCCCACTTTAGTCTCCAGATCATCAGGGAAAAAAGCAAACCTATTTTTATAACGTGCCAGAGGGCAGGGCTGGCTGGGATCTGGGGCAGGAATTGTTCCCTGGCAGGGTGGGCAGGCCCTGGCACAGGGTGCCCAGAGCAGCTGTGGCTGCCCCTGGATCCCTGGCAGTGCCCAAGGCCAGGTTGGACACTGGGGCTGGGAACAGCCTGGGACAGTGGGAGGTGTCCCTGCCATGGCAGGGGTGGCACTGGGTGGGCTCCGTCCCAGCCCAAACCCTTCTTTGATCCTTGTCTTGCATAAGACAACCTCTGGCAGCAGGACATGGACCCTTCCCAAACCAAGCAGTGACCATTGCAGTCGTTGTTTCATCTGAGTTGAGGGCAACTGATTTTTTGACTTTTGTTCAACCTTTGGTGCATAAACTCACAACCTTTTAAAAATGCAAGTTGATTTCATGCCCACTGAATCCTTTTTGTTCTCATCCTTTACTGAGACTTTCATGCAACTCCAGCAGCCACAGAAGAGAATTTCCCCCAAGAGAAGCAAACCTTTTCCTAACAGATCACATTTATTCCTGTGCTCAGTGGTTTCATTCTTTAGGTGAACCCCTCCACCTCCCCAGGGACTGAAGTTGTGCTTGTCAGTCATTTATTTATCGTGTTATATTATCATATTATATTTCCAGTCCTTTGTCCCTCTCCTGTACTCCACCTCGAGCCTGCCTTGAAGCTTCAACATGTGTTCCGAAAACATTAGGGATGGAATCAACATGGGTGGAAGTTCTGGTTTGGAGCCAGCTTTGGCACAGAATTCCAGAAATACAGCCTTTGTAAAATGCCTCCTCATATTTGTAAAAGAAAGTAGGAGCAGACTAGCCTTTGTTTTATGTAATTTTTCTTACAGTTTATAAGCACCAAAAGATTTCAGATCAAAAGTAGACTCTAGTGAAGAATTTAAATTTCAGAGGTGTGAGAAAAATACCAGGTGTGAACACCTTATAAATGTGGGGGAAATTGTCTAGATGCTGTGGGTTTATCCCTTAAAAATAATTCTATTTCTACAAGCAAGAGCACTGGAAATTATCACAGTTTCATGAGGCTTTTTAGTGCTGTGTCAAGGATTTTGACGACATCCTGATTCAGTGTTCAAGAGGTATCAGTGTGTGGTTTTCTGTAATGTAATTCAATATATCTGACTACTAGTGACTCATTAATATAAAATGTCATAAAATCCTCTTGAAACAAGTGTAATTTGAGAGTCTTTGTAGATGTTTGGGGGTTTATTGGTTTTGATTTTTTAAAAAAGTTTAAGTCCAGAAATACGCAAAAAAACCCCCATAGGGAAACATCCCAAAGTACACTAGAACTTATATTTCCATGTTTAAATATTCTGTTATCCATTCATCCCTTCTGCACTCATTTACAAATTATGCCAGTGGATTTTACTTGAGAAGAGTCATTTCACTATCTGGATACAGTTTGATGTTTTTTGGTGGGCAATGGCTGTGGGACTTGCTGCCAGATCAGATCATTCAATCAAACACAAACCCCAGAGACTGTTCCAGCTCAGGATTAATTGCACCCACTCGAGGCAGACAAAATATATTTTGGCATTGTTTCTGACAGATGAAAATAAAACAAACAATAAGGATCAGCTTGCAGCTAACAATATGCAAAATTAAAGAATATAACAATTTTAAACTTTTATGGGAGTGCTGATTGGCTTTTGTTCTAAATGCTGCAAAGAGATTTTGCTGTTAATCTCGTTACACATCCACCCAGCAAAGAGAAGCAGGGAGCCTCAGAACCCTGCCCCTCACACAGGATCACAGACACTGAATCAATGCTGCTTGGCAAAAATGCCTTTTTGTTTTAATTGGCCAGAAGTAGAACAGTAAGAAAGTCAAATTATCTCTAAAGGCATCGATGACTGTGTAAGCTGATTATAATAAAGTGTGTCCTATGCATTTCCCATTTGAAGGTTAAATTCTCAATTAATTTTTCAGCGTGTTGCCATCTCAGCTGAGTGTGGTTGCTAATTGCAGTGAAACAATAGTTTCCAAAAGCTTTGAATTCCTGTGCTGGATTTCAGACACAGTCAGAGATCCCTGGGAGTGCTGCAGCCCAAAGCAGAAAACCACTGCAGAAACCCCAAATTCAAACACTAACACAACTCCTCAGATTAATATTTTAATTTTTTTATTTATTTTTTTTTTTAATTCTGGAAGTGTAAAGATTTGTTATTCTTGGTTGCGTTTATCTCATATTTTTCAGACTCATTTTTTTTTCCTTGAAAGTGAAAGACTTCATTAGCCAACACTTTAAATACTCTGCCATAAAAATGTGTAGAGAATAAAGAGAATGCACAAAGCAGTGCTTCAAAGTTGGGTAGCTGAATGAACTTTATCTACAAATAATAGGTTTAAAAATCTAATCTACAGTAAACCCAGAATTAATGAGCATCCTACTGATGAGGAATATTCCAGAACATTCTTGTCTTTGTTAAAGGCCTTTTAATAGCTGCCTACTGCACCTTTCACAGTTTTGTGCCAGTGAGCATCATAAATCACTTAGCTCCTCTTGGTATTAAAAAATCCCAAGTACCTATCAAATATATATATTCTCTACAGATTCCAATTCCTTCTCACCCTACATTTCATCCAGGGCAGAAGCAGCTCTGGACCATGAGAACTTCAGGGTTGCTCTGTCCCTCTCTGAGGCTTTGCTGAGCCTGCCTAAACACATCCTTTGGTTCATAAATGTCAGCAGAGAATGGTGACAAAGCAGCTTCAAACCTGATGTCATCTTAGGAAGAAAGATTATTTTTGCAAAAGCACAAATTCTGATGGACCTCCCTGCTCAAAGCTATAGCCCAGAAAAAAAAAAAAACAAAAAAAAAACAGCCAACTTAATTCAAATATCTTACTAAAGCCAAAAAATAACATTTCCCTGGCAGCACAACTAAATTCTTTCATAAGCTACAGGTACAAGTGAGGCAGCTTGGAATTTTGGCTTTGATCAGACAATTGAGGGGGAAAAAAAGACAAAGTTGAGGCCTAAAAATGTAACAGCAACATCTGCCACAGGTGAGCAAAGCCTGGGGTCCTGCCCAGCTCCCCAGAGCCCCCAGCTCTGCCTGCTTAGAGCAATTCTCACTGGTGGAAACAACCTCACCTCCAGGGAGCTGCAGTCCCTTAAATGGACTCTTTGTCCAGTTTTAAATCAAATTGCAGGTGAACAGACTGCAAACTACAAAACAAGAGGCATTTTAATATACTTAAGAGATATACATTTCTCATCAGCTCCCCAGAGCACAGGTGAAGAACTCTTAAATCATCTCACAAAGATCTCCTGTGAGTCAGTTAAAAGGGGTAAACTGAGGCACAGAAGGCCTGGAGGGATTTGGGGTGGATCAAGATGGAGAGCTCTGCCTGAGGCTGGGGTCTCTCAGGTTCCAAGGGTCATTCCAGCCCACAGATTGTCCCCTCTGTCCCTGGGCACCAGGGCAGCCAAACCCCCACACACTGACCCCAGCTCCCACTTCCAGGGGACAGAAAGGAATTGCAGCTAAAAAAGTCCAATAAATGAGTGTGTATGTGGCTGTTAATTAACCTAGAGACCCTTCAGCTATGCTGGGTTTTTTTGAGAGGAGTGGGGGGCTTTTTTGGGTTCTAAATTACATAATTTCCTTACATTTAGACAGTGGGAACCAAATTCTGTTGCTAACCAGTGTTAACAAGGGAAGACATTCACACTTTTTTGAAGTTGACATCTTTATTATTCCTTTGTTTACTCAAATACAGTGATGAGGAAAAAAAAATCACAAGCTAAGAGTACAAAAGGAGGAAAAATCTAGGAGATAAAAAACATTAAAAAGATTGCAAAGCAGGAAGAGTCAGAAAAAAATTCCCTAAAATAGTATATCACATGAGGTGAGTTTTATACCCAAAAGTGGATTATAATTTTGGATTTCACATCACCTAAGGAGTTTGCTTTTACAACCTACCTGCTCTCCTGCATAGCTGTGGAAAGGCTCCTCAATGTCAGGCCATTAATCTTGTGACCCTTAAAACATTTCTTTGTTTAAAACTACGAAGAAAGACCTTCACTCCAGCGCAGTTGCAATCAATGGAGAAAACATTAATCACTTGAGAAGTGGTGTTTTGAGACTCATGAAATTGAAATGAATCACAATATGAAAAAATGCAATTATTTTTGAGGGCTTTGTTTTGTTAACATTCAGTCACTCAATCTGCTCTCTCTGCTTGTGTGTTTTGGAGGGGGAGGGAGGGGTTCCAGGGCTGCCTTGGTGCTGGGTGCCTGCTCCCTCCATCCTCCCCTGCACAATTCCCTGCTCCCACTCTTATCTTCCCATCCAGCACCTCAGCTCCATCCCACACACAAACAAGCCTGAATTTCCCCATGGCACACCAGGATAATGATCTGTCCTTCTATGAGTGATTTTTTCTTTTTTGTTTGTTTGTTTTCCTCAGAGACCCACTAAGACAAGCATTCAGCCTTGGAATAAATAAAGAATTCACTTGCTGCCTATTTATTGACCTATTAGCTTTGAAAGGCTTGTTTATCTAATAGGTCTGGATCCTGCAAAGGAGTCCATAAATTGGTGTTCAGAGGAATGTGCCAGTGAACCAGTTTGCAAGTGCAGTTTGGGACCATTAAAAGCCAGCTGATGATTTCTGTAACTCCCCTTCTCTGAGGGGAGAAAAGCAGCTCAGGCTGGGCAGAAAATCAACATTGACTTCCCAACAGCCAGACCAGAGCGGCACGTGGGACATCAGTGGTAAATGACTGAGTCTGGATAGCTGGGTAAGTATTGGCTACCAGAGCTACACAGATGTGAGGGCCCTATAGACATATTTGAAAACCACCTGCAGAAAATGTTCACATTTTACCAATTTTACTGATTCACAGAAGTTTTATGCAAAGGGAGAGCACCATTATTTTGAATAGAGTATTGCTTTACATCCTAGTAAGTCACAAACTTGCTGGCAAAGAGGTCCAGGGAAAGTGCTGGGTTTTGTCTGGAGCACAACCACCAGGCCCCAGCCAGGAAGGAGAATTTTTGATTTCTGTCGTGATGGTGATCTTGTTTGCAAAATGTGGCGAGTCCCTGGCTCCCTTCCCTCCCTGAGCCCGTGATCCCTGATCCCTGACAGACAGGGCTTTCCTTTCAGGCTGCCAGATTTCCCAGGATCCCACCAGAGGGGATTTCAGTGACAAGGCTGTCCCTACCAAGTTTCCAGGCAGTTTTGCCCACGAGTGTCTGCTGACATCTCCCACAGCATGGGAGCAGCTCTGTCAGGAGCAGTCCCAGGAATTTCTCCAGGACACACTGTGTGAACAGCAAACCCTGCCTGTGTTGGAGGATCACAGGAGAGTTTCCTTTCCCAGGAAATAAATGTCTCTGAAGAAATGCATAGATTGCAAATACAGATTGAGCAAACGATGCCCTCAGCTGGAAGCTCTAAAGGCTGCCGTCCAGCACAGCAGCACCAAATTTGCAGGTAGGGAGGTGCAGGAATCTCTTCTCAAAACCCTGAGCTCTCAAAGGGTGCAAAGGAATCAGAGAGCTGGGGTTGTGGCCACCTGCACCATCCTCCAGCCCTGATGTAACACAGAAGCAAAACCAACAACAACAACAACAGGAAACAAATGATTTCTGGCACTACTGAATTTGTCTGCCCACAGACCTGGGATAACCTAAATTCCCCAGGAAGACAAGAAGATCTTTGGGATAAGATGAAACTTCAGCCTAATGGTGGTGACACCAGCAAGGCCAGAAACCCCTTCAGTCCCCTCAGGCCACAGCAGCTCTGGGGGAAGCTGGGCTAGTTTATCCCCTCCCTCTGTAAGAGTTAAAACTGATTGCTCCAAAATAAACATAACAGGTGGCTTAAGTCTGATAGCCAGAAATGGAGACTACCATAAATTAGGTATTATCTTTATTTTTTAATTTATCTTATATTTAATTTATAATTTATCTTATATTTAAATTTATATTTATCTTATATTTATAATTTATTTTATAATTTATCTTAGAAAAGATAAATTAGGAAGGAATGGTGGAGTATTTTTTTGCTGTCTAATAGAAAAATTCAGATTTGGTGACAAATACGACAAACACCTTGCACTGGAACAAAATACATTAATTTGGTGGGGTTTAAAGAGTTAAAAGTGGCTTTTAAAGAAGTTTAGGTAAATGTAAAGTTCATTTGCCTGAAAATCTCATGTTCTATATAGAAAATTTCAAAGAAAACGTAAAAATACGTATTTTTGCTGGTCCTCTTCCTGGCAAGGCCTTCTGCCAGACAGGGACTAAACTCCCCCTCGGCTACAAAATTAACCAAAGACACTCCAGCTGAATGCTGCAGTCATTTTTCATACTAATCTTCTGTGCAGAACTTTCCTCATGGCTCAGACTTCAGGGTGTCAGTTGGAAACCTTCAACAGCCTTGATTTAATGAGACAGAAATCTGACTGCGAGCTCCAAACACAGAACCCCTGTTCTGCTACAGATGTTTTCACCTGATGCTTTTGGAACCCATTAATTTAAAAATATTTAGATTTCATTTCTTCAGAAGAGGCAAATTATCACACGTGCAGCTATAGAAGTACTTCTGCTGCAGAGATCAAAGCAGTGTTTGCAAAATAATGTACATATTTGTCCTCATTTTTTTGATAAACATTTTTTTTTTTTTTTTTTTTTTTAGGTAGTGCTCAATAAATTCTTACCCTCCTGTGGCTGTACTGCAAATCCCTCCCTTTCATTCAAGGTCTGTGTACTAACCTGGATATTGCTGTCAGAGCTTACCAGGGATTTATAGAAGGCCACATTACATTGCTACAGAGCTGCAGTTTCTAATTTCATTTACACATCACAAAGTCCCCCGTGCTAAAGAGCAGCACAGAGAACTAGAGGCCAAATCTGGTCACTGAACTAAATGTTTATCTTCTGCTAATTATTTTCAAATGACATGTAATGGAAATAATTTATTTGTTGGCCTATTTTTGTCTCATTAGCAACACTTGTAATTTCAATTAGGTTAATTAAGTGAAGTTCCACCAGCCAGGCAGCCTCAATCTTTTATTCCTTGCAAATTTTCCTTCTCTGAGGAGGTGAGCAGAGTTTTGGTGTTGGGTAGGAGGGGCTTTGGGTGGGGATGGTGACAGTTCTTTCATTCAGCAGAGGGATTTGCTAAAGCCTGGTGGGGTCAATTCAGGCATCAAATGGGAAATGCAATTGAGAAGAAGGAAAAGGTAAAGGGTGTGGACAGAAGAAACCCACAGGGGCGGAAATGATGTGAGGGATCACCAGAAAGAGGAAACTTGCTCACGGTGGGTGAAGGATGCTGTGCGTTACAGAAACCAAAAACTAAATTTTAGCAAGACATTTTGCTCTAAACTGAGGGCAGAGTGGAACCTGTAGCACAAACAATTCCAGCTCTGACTTGGGGGGGAAAAAAATATTTTTCATTCTTTTCATCTCCTTCTCTGCACAATTTTTAGTGCCTAACATGTTTTGTCCTCTGAATTTGTTCCTCAAAGTCCCATTTGTAAGAATTGCCACTGCATGGGAATGCACCAAAGATCAGCTGGAGAGAGAGGCAAGGGGCTGCTTTATCCTGCAAGTTCCAAACCTCAGCTGCAGAGCAGAAATAATGATCTCCCTGCTTGCCACAGAGCTGGCTGAAGCTCAGTGTTACTTTGATATGTGACATTATTCCATGTACACATAATGAGTAACAAGCACAAAAAAAAGAGAGCAATAATACTTAGATAGTGAGTAGATACTTTATTTAGAGATTTTTTTTCAGAGCAATACCTGATATACCAGGAATTTCACTAAAGCCGCCTTCAAACAGGGATTAAAGCAGGAAAGTCTATTTGTGTGCAGTTCTATAATGAGTGTGCAGCAGCAGTTTATGCATTTTAAGGTCACACTTTCACACTGGAAAAGCTACAGCAGTTCTGAGAGGTTCATGTGATTAAAGCGGGATAATAAGGATTATAATTTAAAACATAACAGCCTATTCACTGCTCTGGGTGTGTGCAAAAACTGAGCCCTGAACACAAGCCCTGCACACTGCACAAAAGTCCTTGTAAAGAAAATAAAGATATTAAAGTGTATTTCAAGAACTGCTCATTGACAGACTTCCACAATACACCCACTTCTGGACTCTGCACAAGTATGTCTAAAACAAATCTTACTTTTGAAAGAAGATGTGGGAACAAAGAAGCATTTATTCCTTTGGCTCTCTTCTTCCACTGTGAAAGCTGTAGCCATGCAAATACCCAACTGCCTTTAGTTGCAATAAGCACTTACAGGGGGATAACTTGGTACTGCTGAGAAACTTCAGACAGCTCTTGGAACAGATGGAAGCTTTACAGTACCTGAACATTGCTAAATACTGTTCTTAATACTGAGCTGAATTTTAATTCTCATTTTCATACTAACCAGGTAAACCTGAATTAATTCTGTTCTACTCAGTGAGGAATTACCAGGCCAGCATTCTGCTTTTATTTATCTTGAGGTAATTATCCATTTCTAACTTGAATAAGCTCCACTGAAGACTAGGCTTATCTAAGACATGGATCATTTAACAAAATAAATAATAAGAACTGATATTTTATCTTAGCAGCTCCTGAAAATTTTCTAAACATTCTTAGGATGAGATATCAATTCTATTTTCATCACCTAATCCTGAAGCACAAGAGCATCACAGGTACAATTATTTGCTTTCTTGACGGTATTTTCTCTTCTGTCACAGTGTTTTGGTAAGTTCAGACACTCAGGAATAGGGAATTTTAAATCCAGAGGAAAATCAGTGATAAAGTTTTGGTGAGGGGGAATATTCTGGAAACATCCCATCCTCTGCACAGAGCCTCAGCACTGTGGGTGCAGTGGATAATCCTTCCTTTGGGACCATTCCAAATTTACAATATCAGGTAACTCAGCTTGGAGCAGAACTATAGCCCTGGGGATTATCTCAGGGGATTTGATGGAAATTCACTTTTCTAGAGAAACTCCTTGGCATTCTTTGGGAATCAAACATAAGCCTGCCTTATTTTCCACACCTCTCACCTTGTATTTCTCTCTGCTCCTAATAGTCTGGCATTAAATGCTCTACAAAGGAGAAATGGCAACCTAGACATGGGATTTTTAATTTTGCTAAACCCCAGTTACAGCCCAAAAGACCAAAAATGCTTTATTTGATGCCACTGTATCCTCACTGAGCTTTTTCAAGGACTGTGCCCTGCAGAAAATAATGGACTTCTAATACATTTGTTAGAAAGGTGGGAAATTCCAGGATTTTCCCTCTGTGCTTTGTGTGAATATGGAAAACCATATTCTAGCACGGGGGGAAGGGACAGGGGGTGTAATTGTTCCTTACCCCTTTTGTCAGGGCAGCATGGAGTGGTTTCACAGGTGAATTAATGCACTTTTACTCCCCTTTGGCAAAGGCAGAGCAGCCATCTAGCAAACAAATAATATGGCAGTGCTTGTGAAATAGAACTGCCTATTGCACCTCCAAAACAAGCACGACAAAACACAATTCTCTCCTGAAAAAACATCCTAAACTGCATCATTTCTTTATTTGCAAGTTGTTCTTACCCTGACTACAAATATAGGGGCAAAAATATTTATATCACACAAAATATCAGGGGACATTGTTAAACTGATGCTGGCTGGTTCAGGAGAGACTTGGCTCTGCTGAAAATCTGAAATTAACTTAGGTCCTACAAAAGCTTAGACCAGCTAATAAGGATAAACTAGAGCTGATCCTCAGCTCAAAAGTTCCAAGAATATTTGAGCATCTCATTTAGCTGTAAATTCAGACTTTTAACTCCTTCTCCTACTCTGCTTTGCTGGTCTCCTCCCTTCAATAGCAGGTGGCTCAAACAGAAGCTACAACTCCTGAGTCCAGTGGACACCTGACCTCAGTGACCCCAGACCTCTGAAATGACTGCAGGAAAAAACCCCTTTGGCCTTTATCAAGTGCTCTGAAATCTGCACAGGAGCAGAGATTAATCAATATCTTTCTCAAGCCCACGTCATTAAAAGAGCCATTTCTTGCTCTCCTTATCAAATGTTAACTATTGACGCACAAATACTTCCAGCCAGAGATGCTCTTCAGGATGCCTCAGGGTTGGTTCACTCAATATTCCTTTTGGTGAGAAAATTTTCAGTGGAATTCTTTAATATCTTAGGAACTTTTATTATTTTTGATAATAGAAATCTTAGTTATTTTCATAATAATTTGATTTCCTTTGAATGGCACCTGAACAAAGTTGGTTTGGGTTTATTATTTTTATGACTTCTTAAAGGTTTTTTTCTTATGTCAATAAGGCTTACAACTTTCCCATTATGTGCTGTTCCGACACTGAACTCCTGAAAAATGCTAAATGATTTTAACAATGCCAAATAAATGCATTCTCACAGAAACACACACAAAAGCAGTAATTTTTAATGGTATTATTATGTAAAAACATCACACTCCTCATCAACATTTTAAGAGCTCATTGAAATAATGAAGAGGCTCCAGTTATTTCCATTAAAAGGTTTACAAATGATATCTGCTGTTTGGTGCATTAGGAGAGCATAGCTGGGTAATAATTGAAATGTCAGTATATCTTCCTGGTGAAAGTTTCTACCTCTGAAAGCAGCATCTGGCTTCCTGCAGGGAGGACATGGAATTCCCACCTGGAGGGAGGACATGGAATTCCCACCTCGTGCTCCTGCCTCATGATTTGAACAGTGGAGCAAAGCAGTTCTTGCCATTCCCACTCAGTTGTTTCTCCAATATTTAATAAAACCACATGCAAGGAGAACAAAAAACCTATTTCCCACTGACTCAAGTAAATACAATCTCTTAAAGACACACACACAACCTTAGAGGCCTTTTGCCTGATTTTTCTTCCCCTTTTCATTGTGAATCAATGGCAGTCTAAGAAAGGGAGAACAAACAAGGCAGAGAGAACTCAGACATGAAGCTGCTCCAACAGCATAATAAGAAATGATGAAGTGTCAGGTCCATCACCTCTATTGTTGTGAGCAGGCTCCCCATTATGCTGAAATCTTTCCTTACAAAGAGTTTTCAGTTACATAATGGGATTTTTCATGAGCAATTCAAGCTTTCAGAGGCTGCTGTCTCTGTTTCATGATGCTCCTTTCTCCTTCAGAGCTGCTTGGACACTCTGAGGAATCTTCCTCATTATGGAGCTGGAATGGTGATTGTTTTCTGTCACAGACCCAGAGATGAAGAAGAATTCTGGGATGGAATTTTCCACAGCAAATCTGAGAGGGTGGGAAAGAAAAGCTCTTTAACCCCATACACCAAGCTGCCTTGCTCTCCCATCAGTGTCCCTCTGCACCCAGATGAATGGTGAGGACTTTTATGTAAAAGCACATTGACCTTCATCCTCCTCAGCTCCTCCTCTTTGCCCAGCTGGCCCAAAGTTCTGTGTGCTACTGATGAAGAGTTTATGAACTCTTGGCTTTCACCCCTTTCTCCTGCAGCCAAACCTCTCAGGTGCTGATGAGTCAGAGGACATCCTGAAGGAAAGGCAGTGAGAGATTTTTTTGCTATGAAAACCAGGTCTGATTGAAGTTTTCTTCAGTCTCAGACATGCTGAGCAGATAAGGGCATTTGGCTCCCTGAAAACTGATGAAATTTTTCAAAATATGCCAAAATGAAGTACCCTTTATTTTTTTTTTTTGATACCTAATCAAAGTCGCACATCAAAGTTTCTGAAGGAGATGAATACATAAGAAGGGGGAAGAGGGTTTCTTATTTAATAGAGCATAAAAGTCTCTTAAGCCCTTTTCTACATCAAAATCTGTCAGATGGTTTGAAGAATGAGATCTTACGTGGCTGATGTCCTGACCAAAATTTCCAAATGGCATTTGAACGTGAATGTCTGCAATGGCACAGCACAGAGACCACACAGGTAGATGTATTTGCTATTATTGCTGCACTTCTGTTCTCTGAGTGGGATTCATAACAGGAAAAGTCACAACAGAAAAATTCATCAGAACCCAGCACACTGGTGTGAGTCCAGTCCCCACTGCTCTTGATTAGAGAAAAAAAATTTGCTTTCAAGTATTCTTATGCAAATTTCCTCTCCATGACTGTGTTTTCAGTGAATGTAAATCTGGCCCTGCTATCAGTGTAAGTGGCCTGAAATGGATCTTCCCCACCTAGAAAGCAGATGGCACCACAATGGCATCAGTGGGAATGGAGAAGAAGGGGAAACAGCAAGAAAGCAAAAGAGATTTGGGTAGAGAACTGGTGGTTTGAGGAGAGGCAGGAGCCCTTGGCAAACAGTTTGGTGTTTGAGGCAAGGCATGGAAAAGCAGGGAATCATTGCTGCAGCACAGCCCTGGGGCTGGGGCTGCACAGGAGCAGTTTTTTCCAGGTGCTCCCACCCCCCTGGCACAGCCTGAGCTGCCCCCAGCACTGCCCTGCCCCAGCCCTGCCCTGCCCCGGGCACTGCCTCACTCAGGGGTCCCTCAGGGCCTGCAGCCCAAGCCAGGACACACAGCCCAGGCTGCCCAGGGCCCTTCTCTTCAAAGCCAAGCAAGCAGGAGCTGGGCTTGGCTCATCTGGGAAACGTGTCTGGATGTCCCTCTAAAAGTGATGTCCCCTGACTCCCACTGCCCCTCTCCTCTGTGCTGGCACAGAAGGGTTCTAACAGAGGGAGCTGCACCCAGAGCTGAACAAAATGTTAATTAGTTCAGTGGCTTTATAAGGAAATTACAAGTGGGAATGTTAGGACTACCAATGAAATGCATTCCATCTTCTTATTTTGAAAAAAAAGGTACAAGTTTTTTCCTCCTCAAACTAATTAGGCTGATGACCCATGCTGCACAGTACAGCTGTTTTCCTGCCACCTCCAAGTTCAGCTGACTCTCAACTCCATTTCGTTGAACCCTGTCCACACTTTTTTCAATGGCAACAGCCTGCAAACACAGAAAAATACCCACTTTAATTAACTTTTACTCCCTTCCAGGGGGTGTTAAAAGAAAACCAAGAGCTATTACAGAGACAAAGTGAGCGAGCCTTCCAGGCAGTGAAGGCTATTACATTCAATTGTTTGGCAACACTTCTATTCAAGACTAACAATTTCAGAGACTTATGTTCTTAATAGAGCGGGCTGAAACTCTTCTGATGAACAATTTGCCATCAAAAACTGCTGATTTTCTGGATCAAAACATTCTCTGGGAATGTTTATTCCACTAAAACTTGTGACAAGCAGGCAGGCTGGCTGGAGGGCTGGCAGCTTGGCTTGGAAGGCTGCCTGGAGAGAGAGGCAGGCTGCCTGCCCAGAGTGTCCTGCCCAGAGCTGCTCCCCTCCTCCCACAGGTCAGCCACATTATGCATTATAATCATTTTTATTAGGGAATTTGTCAACATTTCTAAGCAGAAAACACAATAGATCAATGCAGCGTGCTTCAAATTGGACTTTGGTAAGTTTGAGTTTGGCATGAAGATCTCTTTTCTCTTTTCTTTTCTTTTCTTCTCTTCTCTTCTCTTCTCTTCTCTTCTCTTCTCTTCTCTTCTCTTCTCTTCTCTTCTCTTCTCTTCTCTTCTCTTCTCTTCTCTTTTCTTCTTCTTCTCCTTCCCTTCCCTTCCCTTCCCTTCCCTTCCCTTCCCTTCCCTTCCCTTCCCTTCCCTTCCCTTCCCTTCCCTTCCCTTCCCTTCCCTTCCCTTCCCTTCCCTTCCCTTCCCTTCCCTTCCCTTCCCTTCCCTCCCCTCCCTCCCCTCCCCTCCCCTCCCCATTCCTTTTCCTCTTCTCTTCTCTTCTCTTCTCTTCTCTTCTCTTCTCTTCTCTTCTCTTCTCTTCTCTTCTCTTCTCTTCTCTTCTCTTCTCTTCTCTTCTCTTCTCTTCTCTTCTCTTCTCCTCTCCTCTCCTCTCCTCTCCTCTCCTCTCCTCTCCTCTCCTCTCCTCTCCTCTCCTCTCCTCTCCTCTCCTCTCTTTTCTTCCTTTCCCTTTCCCTTTCCCTTTCCCTTTCCCTTTCCCTTTCCCTTTCCCTTTCCCTTTCCCTTTCCCTTTTCTTGTAGCTTAAATATTTCATTGTGTGAGATATTTATATTTCTGTTCTAATTCAAAGCAATAATAAAAAGGCCCAAGTGAAACACTGCAGCTTCTGCAGAATGGGAGCTCCCGGGTCCCACCCAACAAACAAAAGGCACATTAAGCTATGGTCTTTCTACAGACAGAATTTGAAGAAGTCAGTTACTGCTCATTCCCTTTACTTTTCCAATAATGTAAGGAATTGATTAATTTGTCAAAGCTAAGGGTTTATGGAAAGGGTTGCTCTCTTATTCATTCTAAGCTGATCTAAGCTGATCTAAGTGAACTGTTACCTTTAAAATTACCACAGCTGACATTGGCAGGACTTGGAAAACCCAAATTCAGGTTGAGGAGTTAAAAGGCCTTTTTTTCTACCTTATATTATCTCCCTTATTTAATTATACCGTCAGGAACAAACTTCTGTCTCCAAAATCCTGACCACACTTCAAACTACAATAATTATAATTTCAATTCATGAAGAACTTGTAGACATTGGCCTTATTATAATGATCACTCTTAAAATTTCCAATGAACTACAAGAGGTTATTCTATTATGGCTTAATTTTCTTGCAAACTTTCAGGGAAAGTCTGCCTTTTTTCTTTTTCTTTTTCTTTTTCTTTTTCTTTTTCTTTTTCTTTTTCTTTTTCTTTTTCTTTTTCTTTTTCTTTTTCTTTTTCTTTTTCTTTTTCTTTTTCTTTTTTTTCTGGCACTGGAGGCCCATGCAGGTTTTGGACATTCTCCCCCACGAGATGTATTTCAGCTTTATTGTTCTGTACAGGCCACAGCCATGGACACACACACCAGAACCCAGAGAATCCACACATCTGCTGCCCAAGATATTTTACACCACTGGTGAATTGTTTCTACCAGAAATAAAATGTCTTTCACCAGTTTGACCCCACCATTATGAACATCTCCACAAACATTCAGCAGCAGCAGGAGAAACCTGGGTTTGAGGAGCTAAGAGTTGACTCGGAACTGGTGAACATCTGTTTGTTTGGGGCTTTTGCTGCTCTGAAAAGCCCTGGTTTCCATGGTCTCCAGCAGTCACTGGGTGTGTTCAGAGCATGTAAGAATAACTTTTCCCTTGCCCCACGCAGCAGCTTTGCTCCCTGTATTGCAAACACTAAATTTAGCAGCCATGAACTCACGTGGGGACAGAAAGGTGACACAAGCACAGTGACACCAGCAGCACATACAGATTAGGGAGTATTTATAGGCCAAAAAGAGCCAATAAACCCTTGCCAATATTGCCTGACCCATGAGGGAAGGACAAAGCTGAAATTTCTCTGTGTATGTGTTATTTCCACATATAAACTGAAATAAATTCTACCCCTGCAGTACCCAATTACCATGGAAAACACCAAATGTACTGCTGATACAATGGCTCTGCTGTGTGAAAAATATTTAAAAGATCAGAAATAACAGAAATAAAACACCTGCTTGACAGAACTCCCATTGCAAGGAGTGGTGTTGGTGATTGACACAGGGAGTATTCACACAGCTCAACTCAGAGCCATAAAAATTACAAGAGAAAAAACTCCTAAATTAGGTATTTAAGCCTGCAGGTAAAAAGGTAAATAATCTATTCCCTCTTAGTGTCACCTTCCTTTGAGTCAATATTGACTCAAGCTTCCTATCACAACTGTATTGTTTTTATAAAAGAAAGCCAGCTCTGGAGTTAATCACAGCCAGGCTTTCAAAACCTGAAGAAGAAATGTTGTGAACATTTCAAACACCCAAAGACTCCACAAAGCCAGTTTGTGCTGGGTTTCCAGCACTCAGTTATCCTTCATTTCCCAGTAGGAGCTGCTGTGGAACTTTACTGGGCACTCCCCAACAGCTGCCAGGGGGTGCAAGCACTGAGCCTCAGCTCCCTGTTTGCATTCAGGAGAGCAGGGCAGGGCCCCAGTGTCCCACCTTGTTCCCAGGTGTCTCACCCCATAGAGGAGCTCCTGGGCCCCACCTGGGCAGACAAAGAACAAGCTGCTGACCAGAAAACCAAAACCCAGCTGAGTTGTTCTGCAAAGCTCCCAGTGGAGCACACGGCATGGCCAAGGGCTGCTTTGTGAATTCATTCAACCACAAAACAGGGTGAGGTCTCAACCCCTCCTGTGAGGTTTTGCTTTGGGTTTTACCACTGCAGGACAGAAAGAACTTGTGACAGAGGTGATTTCCCTCTCACTGGTGGGGGCTTCTGTTCAGGCAGAAACAAGATTTCTCCAAGGCACTAAAAGGCCAAATGCTCCTTTCTTCACCCATGTGAGGGAAGAGATGACATTTGAGATTTCTGGGTTAAAGAAAGCCGAATTTACCTAAAGACACCCACTGTATAAACTGTTAAGCTTTTCCTCTTCCCCACTCCATCCCCCAGAACCTTTTCTCACCTAAGGATCTCCATCCACCTGCAGCAGGCCCTCACCTTGTCCCTACAAACATCACCTGAGCAGATACAAATCCCCATGGTCCGTATGAACACACAGGATTCTGAACTTGCTAACAAGTGCCACAAAACTTACCCCACCTTAAATCTTGTCCTGGAAAACTCAGGAATGGTTTGGAAAATCTGTTAGATCAAGGTGTCTAACAATGTCTAAATAAATTTAAATTCTGTGCTTTGCAAAACAATTCCCAGCCATAACAGAGTTGGACAATGACCTTTGGTGAGAAGAGTTCATGGTAACTCCACTGGCTGAGATACCTGGGAGATTCTCTCCCCTGCAGCTTTAAAAATGTGAGATTTCTGCCCCTATACACCATTAGCTGAAGAGATACAAAGCCTTTAAATGTTGGGAATGACATGAAGGAAACAAAACCAATCAGATTTAGCACCCAGGGCAGCCCACAGGGCAGAGCCAGCTCTCAGAACTGAGGCAATGAACTTCTAGAATTTTACTGTTTAAACTGCACTGGGAGCTCTTGTGGGTCTCTGTCTTCTCTTAATCAAATATAAGTTTTTCTGGCTCATTACTGCCAATTAGGAAAGATTTGCCTTTAAAAATTTATTGAATGCTGATGGAGAACAATACAAACTCCTAGGAAGCACAATATTAGATGTCAGACCCTCGGGTAAACTCAGACTGCATAAACAAGAATAAATATTCAAGCTGTCAGTCAACTGTGTGAGACCATCAAAGCCTCTACACTTGCTTATCACTGAGGATGCATTTTCTTCAACCCACAGCTTCAGGGCTCCTACTGGACTCCTTTCTGTAGGAACCAAGGAGCACATGGGGGACTCATGGGGGTTCCCCTGAATTGCTGGAGTCATCATCACCTTTTTAAATCAACCTCTAATCAAACCTCACCCAGAATCACAGAATCATGGAATAGTTTGGATTGAGAAGGATCTCAAAGCCCCTCCAGTGCCACCCCTGCCATGGCAGGGACACCTCCCACTGTCCCAGGCTGCTCCCAGCCCCAGTGTCCAGCCTGGCCTTGGGCACTGCCAGGGATCCAGGGGCAGCCACAGCTGCTCTGGGCACCCTGTGCCAGGGCCTGCCCACCCTGCCAGGGAACAATTCCTGCCCAAGATCCCAGCCAGCCCTGCCCTGGGCACTGGGAAGCCATTCCCTGGGTCCTGTGCCCCTTTGCAGGCTCCTGGGAGGGTCCCCAGGCCTGCCTGGCACAGGGCATGCTTCTGATTACAATCCTTCCTCCCTCTCCTAATACAAAACCCTTTCCTGATAATAACCGTAACCCTAAAATCCTTAGAGGCAGATTTTCTTCTTCCATGTTCCCCTGAACAATCTTCACTGTCAGCATTGTTTCATTTTCTAATGAGCTTTTTTCCATGGAGGGTTGGTTTTGTTTTTTGGTTTTTTTTTTTTTTTTTTGTTTGTTTTTTGTTTTTTGTTTTTTTTTTTTTCTTGCCATTGGGTTTGTTTTGGTTTAAAAACCAAAAACAACCCAAGCCCAGTTACAGTTATGATTAAATATCATGAAACTGGTCTTGTTTCTGGCATTTAAAGTGCTTGGGTTAACATAAAGTCTGGCCTGCTGAAGCACATTGTGTCTGAAGGACCCCCAATGTTCACAGCTCAGGCTTTTGACACACCAATCCTTAACTCACATGGAGTTAATTTATTTGCACAGCACCTTTGACATCTTAGACTGGATTTTATTGCTGTATAACATAATATACAGTGACAGAGACAGTTGACCAATTACTTCCCAGAAAAACAGAGAAAAAATCTTCCTTTTTTTTTCCCCACCCAAACATCTTTCTATTCCCTCATCCCTCCCCCCTCCATGACTTTTGGAATTCCCATTAAAAGGAATAACTCAGGAACTTTCTGAGAGTCCATCTTCCATGGTGAGGAAAAACAACAACAACAACAACAACAACAAAACCAACAAAACAAAACAAAACAAACAAACAAACAAAAAACCTTTAAAAACTTTTAAAAATCAGATTTGAAAAAATATAACCTAGAAATGTAGGTATGGATACCACTTTTGTCTGTAAAATTCTTCAGCTCAAGGAAAGCTCCAGGCAGAAGTTAAGCCCAGAACCAGGAGCAGCCCAGCAGATAGGTCAGGACATGACCACACTTCCTGGAAGGAATTAGAAGCAGCATTCTAACATTTGAAGCCTCAATCAGTGGGTTTATTGACTTTCTGTGGCTTTTATTATCTGCCTTTTCACTGACAGATAAATGAAATTAAAGGATTATTTTATCTTGATGTAGAATAAAAACAATTTAGGGCTTATCAGAAATCTTGGGTTTCAGCCATCAAGTATTCTCTCTGAATTAGATGCTGACAGGAGGGTGTATTACTTATCATCTTTATACTTTTTAAAGTTTACTCTTTCTACAAAAATATTGCCATAAACCAAACAACCAAAACAAAATAATAAAAACTGAAAAATCCAAATTCCCCCTGTGTATATGATTCATCTGCATACACATCCTCAAATCCTTGCTGGAAAAAAAAATTAAATCTTCCTAAGTTAGAAAAGCAGTGTTGATAAACACATGTGTAGGTGTGTAGTTCCTGTTCATGGAGGCCATTTCCAAAATCAAATCCACACCCTGAGCTGAACCAAGGAGTTTCTTTCCTTTTATCCAGCACCATCACCCTCCCAATATCAGTGACAAGTCATGTCAAGATTCCTGGCGACATTAAAGGGCTTCCCAGGAGCAGCCCTCCATTTCCAAGAGCAGTAAGTTGGTGTTCAGAGTGTTTGTGGGGAGCAAATGCAGGCGGGGCTGTTGCTACTGTCCCACATTTCAGCTGGCAGCCCCGGGCCCAGCACCTCCTGTGCAACACAAACTCTCTGCACTGCTGGAAATGAGCAGAGGAAGCTCATAACTCTCTTGTTTGTGTTCCAGCACGAAGCCAGCTCTCAGCATCTGCAAAACTCTCAGAAGCACAGCTACTAAGATGTATTTATTATCAAGGAGTGTTATTTGTTCCATAATTTAACACTGAAGCTGCATTTCTAAGGGCAAACCCTGTTTTTGGAGTGGTTGCCTCCTCTGCCGCAGCTCCCTCTGAAAGGGAATCTGCTTCTCTGAAGTGTCACATCCCACAGCACAGCTGGGATGAAAACCTTCCTGACATTCTTAGGAAAAAAAAAAAACAACAGAAAAAGCAAAGAAAGGGGTGAAAAACCCTACTAAAAGGTTCCTTATCTACATTAAAAAAATAATATACATGGCCTGAATAACCTTATGCGTCTGTCCAAACCCTTCTGCACAACTCCAGCCCTCCTCAGGTACACCTGGGGCTCCAAGGAAAAGATTTTCTAATATTGAAACATCAGTGTGGAGAATTGTCAGGGGCTGAAGAAAGCAGGCTGTAAAGGGTAGGGATTCAAATACCCCCACATTCATAGCAGTGGGGAAGGCTGCTTACCTTGACCATTTTCAGGTTTTTACTATTTCTGTAATTTTCTTTCAAGCAATGACTGTTCCATTGAGCAGCAGCTGGAAATTCAAAAAGTACACAAGAAATAATCTCCTGTGTGTTCAGGAACACCCAACTCTGGCTGCAGATGTCTCCCCCCACATTCCCTGGGACTCGTCCTCAGTGGCCTTGTAGAGGCTTTAAATAGCAGAAGCAATATTGGCCTCCAAACCAATTTTAGCTTCAAAATTTTCCACAGTTTCCTGGCTACTCTCTGCCTAATCTGCACCCTGTGTCGAGCTGGTGATTCAGTTCACACCTCCCAGGGTGCAGGAGAGAAAACCTCGCTGTGGAATCAGAGATGGGTATGCATTTCTAAGGAGTTGATATTCAGAAGGAAAAAAAATGTCATCCTTTAAGCCATCCTTTGATCAATTTATTCTCCAAGCACTCTGAGTAAATTTATCTGACCTTCCTGTTAATTTTGTCAAACAATATTTTCATCTGACAATGGCTTTGCTCCTCTGATTATTTCATCCTCTGGAGTCAAATCTTGTGATCTTCCTGCAGAGAAGTCTCATATGGGATTCCAAGAGGGTTTGTTCCTACAAGCAGTCCAGAATTCTACTTAAAATAAAAGGAGAAGCTGCATCACAAACATTACCATAGAAACAAAGTGCCACAGACAGAGTTATTAGTGAGAATGAATAGGAAAAGCTAATTCATAAAGATAACTCCCAGTCTTCAGTCTGTAACAGACACAATTCTAATAGAATAGAAACAGGTTTTATTAAGCACTGAACAAACCATGCAAAATATTACTCTGTCCTTTATTTAAACAGGGACCACCAGAACTGAGATGAAGCTCAAACGAGGAGCCTGCCTCTGCAACCTTCATAGACATTCAGGAACACTCTCCTGCTTGAATTTGTCACATCTTTTCATATCAGCCCTGATTTCCCTTTGCCCAACCACCCCACCCTTGTCTCCATGGCACCCTCTCTATTCAGTGCAAATGAAAATGTGATCCCAATAAGTCACCAGGACTGGGAGCAGCAGACCTTATCTAGAAGCTGTTTTTCAGCAGGACAGCACTGTGCTCTCTTTGTTTTAATCTCCTTTGGTATATTAAAAAATATCCTGCTTTCCTCAAGGAGGAGAAACAACTCCTGGCCCACGACAGTATCAGATGCAGACAAGTCCAAGTTAAGGGCACCGGAGCTGTGATGGAGCTTTGTCCTCCCCCTGCAGCTGCTCCCCTCTGCAGCTTCGGAGAAACAACAGCTCCAAGGAAGAACTGTGAGCAAGACCCAGACTAAATTCTCTTCTTGTTTCAGATTGTGCTCTGCCCTGAACATCTTCAGGACGCCATAAATTCATCCTAATAATCACCTTGCCCTGAGCCTTGCTGCAAATTCCAGGAAGCTCCACGTCCCCAGTCCTCTGCAGAGTCTTTACTTAATTTCCTCAGCATCCTGCTGTTGATCTTGATGTGCTGATAACTGATTTCCAAACCCATAAAAATGATGATTTTTTTCTTATAACTGGGCCTTCAAACTTGAATTTCCAAACGAAACTACTGTCTTGGTGCGACTGTGATTACATATTTAACAATCAGAACAAATCAAATCCACAACAGAGAAATGTTCTCCGTTTAATTTTATTTGTGCTGACAAAGTCAATTTTAACTTGGGAATGAACATTTGAAGGAGTCTTTATGGGCCAGAAAGTTCAGCTGTGGATTGAATGTCTCTGAATGCATTAGATACATATAGATTAATATATAATAGATATATAATATAGATTTACCACATCCTAAGTATTTAATTACTTCAAATCATTGGCAAAAACCACTCAACTTCTCAATAACAGCAGAACTAAAAAAATCTCTTTGATTTAACCACGATGGTGGACAAATCTTTCTGTTCTCATCCACTGTTGAACAAGTGTATTCATTCTCCAGTTTTATCATTGGACAAAGGAAAGGCACATGAAGAAACCAAGGGGAAAAAGAGCAATATGCTCCATTTTCTACTTTGGGGAAAGGTAATTCTTCAGTCTTGAACACTTCAAAATTGCATTTATACTTTAGTCTTTTACTCTTGGAGATTCTTTTCAAATAATACTGGTTTGGTTCAAGCAAGTTTCCAAAGAAGGACAAAATGAAGACCTGTTCATAACGGCTCCAATTCCATCCCACAGCGGCCCCCATATGTAATCCCTCACACACTGCCATTTCAAGGTGCTCATAAATATCAACAGGGAGAGAGAAAAGCCTTTTTAGTCTATTGGGGTTTTGGTTGGTTGGTTTTGTTTTGGGTTTTTGGTTGTTTGGTTTTGTTTTGGGGTTTTGTTTGTTTATTTTTGGATATCCAAGAAGCAAGCAAAGATAAATGTAGACAGAGAAGAAGCTTTTAATTGTTTTACTCTCCCACCAGCCCCTGGTTTGATGACCATTATAGCAGAAGACAACGCCCTGTAAAGCACATTTTCCTTTTGGGAGCTTGCAAGTTCAGGACTTCTTAGAAAAAGAGAGGCAGCTGAGGCTCTTTTAGTGCCTTCTGCTACATGAAGTTATAAACAGAGATGAGTTCCCCAAACCCTTTAATGTAGCAACACTTCCACGGTGATTTAAAAATAAAATAAAAACAAAAATCACAAAAGTTCCCAGGTAAAACACAGATGTGTGATACCCAAATTCTTATATAGTCTTGAAGTGCCTGGGAATGAAATTTTTATCACTCTCCATAAGATTTTGTGTAACATTGCTGATTTCTGCAGAGGGCCCAATCAGATCTTTCTCCCACTCCTGCTGAGAGCAGAGCAATGGAAAACTCAAGGGCTGGGACAGACAAGTGCCCTGTCCAGACCCTGTTTGCAGTGCCCAGACTCTCATGTTTAGTGCCCAGACCATCAACTCTCTGGAACTGAAACAGCAGACAAAAAAAATCATGTATGAATAAAGGAGAACAGAACAAAGTGATGCTTTTGTGATGAAACCTATATTTATGCTATAGAGGTGTTAAGCACCACTGATAATGGTATTTTTTTTTTCCTTTTCCTTCATAGCAAAGCATATTCATATATTTAAAATCTAAACAAACTGAGAAACAACTGGGTGGTTAAAGAAGATCAGTGCTCGTTGGGCAGGAAAAGCCTGAGATCTCTGGGCAGGGCTGGATTGCAGCAGCCAGAGGACATCTGACCCAGCAAGAGCTCCTTGAGGTGCTCATTTGGGATGGGACTGCAGCACATTTGGGATGGGACTGCAGCAGGGCTCCCAGGCTGTCCCATCCTCTGCATTAAACCCATCCAGCCCTGGCAGACTGGCCCTGTCCCCTTTGTGTCCCCTCCCCACCCTGGGGTGGCACAGCAGGATTGGCAGGGGACACAAAACCAAGTCAGTTCTGGGAAAAAACCTCAATATCAGTGTTATGAATAAACAGGGCAGAATATAATAATTAACTCCTTAAATGCCTTTATTGAAAGGGGAAAGTTTGAGGGATCACCTCTGCCACTGTTGCTGCTTCCTCAAGCACTGCCAAGGAAAAGGCCCAGGTTGACTCTGCTGCTCACACTGCAGAAACACAAATTGGCACTCACAAAATCTCCCAAGAACTCATTGGACTCAGTTTAGTCCAGGGATGTCCTTCTTTCCAAGCGCCTTTGAAGTTATGGTGAGGAGGTGAAAAGACTGTACAGATAGCTTGATGTCCTGCCAGCTGGGCGGCATCTTTTGTGGGTTTGGATTTTGCACTGACTCATTGTTGCTGGGGGTTTTTGGTGTTAATTGTACTAAACATTCTGGCAAGGCTTCATGGGGGTCTCTGCAATTTCTATAATAGGCTTGAGGAGCAGACAGGGGGTCGGCAGGGAGCAGGGAGCAGGAAGAGCAGGCAGGGAGCAGGGAGCAGGAAGAGGGGCAGACAGAGCAGGCAGGGAGCAGCAGAAACCCGACAACAGGTAAGGGCATACAAAACTGGGACTTGAGTTACAAACTGGGTACAAACTATTTAAGATAACAACATGCATAACCATCAACAGAACATTCAATGTATGATTAGGAGTCTTTAATACTCTTAGAGCAACCATCTACAGAACATTCAACATTCAGCTAGGAGTGGTGGAGTTCCATCCACATCAGCAGGGCCTGCTCTTCACAACCTGGGCAGTCCCCAGGGCTTCAGTCCCACTCAGGTCAGCAGTTCAGGGAGCACAGCTTTCCTCATTTCTCCAAAAAAAAAGAAAGTGGGGAAGTGAACATGAAAAACACCCAACTTTCTGATTCCTTACCATGCTGCCAAGGAATTTTTGATGGCTAAATGCTGAGTTTTTTCTCTGTGCCACAGAGCTCACTCCACATTCACCTTCCTTTAAAGAGCTGGGAAACACAATTATATTACTATTTCTTAAGACTTTAAGTCATAGAAGAAAACTCACATCAAAGTTTCATAAATCCATGTGCTATTTTCAACAAAACCCTCAGATTTTATGCCATTCCTTCTCATTTATGTTGTCAGATGTAGCGTGGCATTGGGCTTTAAAGGTAGACAGCACAGGCAGCACAGGAAGAAAGAAAAGCAATTAAATTTTGTGTGTTTACAAGTGCAAGTCTGCTGTAAATAACCATGTCAAGTAGATCTTGCTGTGGGTACATGGGATCTGAATATTGAGAACTAACTGGAAGGAATGGCAGTCAGCAACAGACTGCAGAGCTGGAATGAGAGAAAAGTAGATGTAGCCAAGCTGGGGGATGCAGAAAAATAAAAAAGAGAAAAGCAACAAGAAGTAAAGAAACACTGATGAGGTGGATTGGTGAGGGTAGAAGGTGATGGGGCAAGAGAAGGGATCACAGTTCTGTGTTTTTCCTGCTGCTCTGGATTCCCTCTGCCATTTTTTGATATTCTGCAGATGTTTGATTCCTCATTTATTAAGTCAGGTGCAGCAGTCAGCTCCACACTGCCAGCACTGACCCTGGAATGGCCAGGCTGGGGGAGCTCCCAGGAGTTTTAATCTCCAGGGGGAGAAGAGCTGAGCACAGCCCCTGGCAGGCCTGAGGAAAAGAGCAAAGCAAGCCCCACTGCTGAGCCCTGCACAGAGCTCAGGGGGCATCTCCTGCTAAGGCTCCTCCTCCAGAGATCTTCATCTCTCCCAGGCCATGCCCAGTGATGAAGATCCTGTTACCTTGCCAGTCTGCACCACCCAGCAGTGGGAATGTCAGGATGTAAACAGGTGCCCAGGTCAGTGTGCAATCCTGACAGGATTCCTGGGAAACCCTAAAGGCTTCCAAGCTCCAGCATACTTAAATCCAATCTTTCTCTCATTCCCATTCCTCTCTCCCATGGAAGAAGAGAGCATCTGATCAGGGATGAGAGTGGCCTTTTTAAGGGTAAGGAAAATATGAAGTAATATGAAATAACCCATGCCAAAAGGAGCCAGACTGCAAGTTCGGTACTCTTAGTCTGGCTTGGCATTTAGAGATAATACAATAACACAAACAACAGCATTCATTGCTAAATGTTTTGTCAGTAGACTATTTAAAATGATCACATTATACTTTTTTTTTTTTTTTTAATACTCATAAAGGCTTTCATAGCATAAAAAACCCTTCCAGTTCTACTCCAATCTTACACTGCCTGATAAAAAATCTCCCCAGAGCTGGCCATAGCTCATTCTCTAATCATTGCCTGGCATTAAGAGGTGTGAGGAATCAATTATAATCACTGTTAAATAACAGGGTCACCATCAATAAGCTCAGAGCCTTGACAGAAATGTGTTAAGAGCTCAATTGTTAAATATAATTTCATAAGGATATCTTTCCCGTGATCTGTATAGATGTGGGAAGCTGAAGGGGAAAGGAAAATAATTGCTGTATGAAAGTGTAAAATGATGAATAAAAATTAGGTTTATTTAACAATACCCAGGATGGCATCATCCCTGCAATTAGGTATTGTCCACAGCTGAAGAGGGAAGATCACTGCAAGCTTTGCAGTCAATCTGATGAGGCTGCAAATACAAATAATACAGCAATTTTGGGGTCCAGCATAAACACCCAATAGTGTTTAAAGCATCACACGGTTTGGGCTGATGCAGCTTCATGGACAATTGTCCCTTTGGCCATTTAAACCTGAGTTTTGTTTTCTAAAGTGTCATTAAAATATAGACTGTTTTTACCTTGTAATTACTCACGAATATCAACTGCTGCTGAATAAAAAAGGCAGCTGAAAAGTACAAAACAAATTTGTCCTTTTCCCTCTCTCACCCTCCCTCCTCAGCCTCTGTCTCATGGTACATTTGCTGTTAAGTCTCCTCATGGACACCAGGCTCTAATCTTCTCCCCTCTGGAATACACACCCTGGAATCCATATGATTTCTTGGGTAAATTCTGGTTTAGTTCATCCTACTGTTTACAAAGCCCTTAAGGAAAGGCCATCTGACAGTACAAAAACTGTGCCAGGTGCCAGCAGTGCCATCACTGGGAAAATAAATCAGGTTACTTCAATACCCATCTTGGATTTTTGCTGATACTCTTATTAGAAATGTGAAGCCTTGAACCTGTCTGCATCCAAGAATGCACCTCCACCATGCTGTGCTGAATTGTTGGCAGATTTGGGGGCCTTTGGGGCTTGGTTTGAGATCTCCAGCTACGTATTGGAGAGATTATACAGATTATGAACTGAGCCAGTAGCAAAAGTCTCATATTTTAAGGAACAGGAATTCCCTGTATATCTGCAGGGACAGCTGACCCACAGCTACCATGAGAAAGCCTGGATCATAAGGGTGCTTTCTTTTCCTGCCACCCCAGTAAATATTTTTCCCCACTACATGCCCCAGTGCCTCCACAGTGAGCGTTCCCCCTGCCTGGTGTTGTATTGCTGCCAGTGTGAACACCCAGCTCCTGCTCTAACTCAGCTCCTGGCTGTTTCGAGGCATTCTCTGAAGTGAAATCCCAGCTCAGAACAACCCAAAGGTACTTTCTCACACCCTTAAACGACAGAAATACTTCCCTCAGCTCTGCCACTCCACTCCCACGTACATTCTTGATGTCTTGAGCTACAACTTCATTTATAGAAGAGCCCACCCTCCAAAGCTGGCAATTTAAATGTGAATAGCAGCACCAGACGTCTCCTGGGAAAAGCAGCAGACACTGAACCAGCAGACAGTGTCCTTCTCTTGCAGTTCTGCCTCTTGAACAGTCAGGATCTGGAAGCACTAATTCACGGGAGCTCCTGCTGCAGGAAGGAACAGCAGGATCCTTCTGTGCTGGTTGGAATCCCAGGGTGGAGGCTTTGTTTGGGTTCACTCTGCAGAGGAGCCCTGCACCCTGGGGGTGTGAGAGCCACTGGGGCACTGAAGTGTTCTGTGCAGTGAGAGGCACCAGGTGAGCCAGGGGGCAGGGGAAAGGTGCCACCAAAGGCCACACCTGAAGCACTGAGGGCTTGGTTCCTGTGGATTGGTTTCTTTGCAGCCATCTGCATCTCATCTCCACAGACAAGAGCTGTCTCCTCTGCCCTTGACGAGGCACAAATTAAGACACACTGCAAACACACGTTCTATTTAAACAATGGCAGAGACTCTCATTTCAGAGGACATTCCAAAGCCATCCTCCCTTACAAAACATTACCATATGCTTCTTAAGTGCTCCTGAAATAAAATTTGTATCGCCACAGTCACGTGGCATTACTCTGCCTGCAAAAGCTGCTCTCAGCTGCCTCCCAGTTAAGGCTTGAACCAGAATTTCCTTGCTGCAAATGTTTTCTCTCTAGGGTGGGTGATTTTACCTCTCACTCCTCCTGAAAATTACACAACAAGCTAAAAACGTGCTCCACTCCTGTTTGTTTTGTGAGAATCTCTTTTACACCAGCCCTCCTTCCAAACAGGAAAGCTGCATAAATTCCATTAACAGAGGAGAACAAAATTCCTGGGTTCCTCTCAATAAATAAGTACAAGGTTTGATTTTTCACTGACCTTAAAAATAGGATTATTTTTAGTATGTTTATTAAAGGAAGTAAATTAGCAGAACAAAAAATGAAGGAATTATGTGCATATTATATTTTTTGGTTTACAAACCCTAATTAATAACAGTAAATCTTGACAAGTCAGTGTGTCTCAGCTGGCAGAGCTCCTGACCTTGGCCTAGCAATCCCCAGAAGAAGGTGAGCTTTGCATTTGGCTTTAAATTACCCAGTGTTTCACCTTCCCAGGATACAGCTGGCTTGATTAAATAAAGGTATTCATAATCATAATATTACTTTAAGAGCCAGGGATAAACCAAACTATTTCTATACTTTCAGACCAGTCTCTATTCTACTGAAATTCCAATTATAGCTCATGTGGGCTTGAATTAAACTTCTATTTCCCCATCAGCTCTTTAGGAGAGATTCTGTTTCCATACGTTGCAGAATTATGCACCTATAATTAGTTTAAATCTTAAATAAATAGGCTTAATTTCAGCATCTCAAAAGCAAGCAAGAGCACATTATTTACCACACTGTTCAGCAATAAATGGAAATAAGCTCAGATTCTGGTTACTGATTTAGAATTCTGACAATTCCATTAAAAAAAAAAAAATAGAATATTCACTTAAAATAGGCCATTTCCCTTGGTTTTTCTGCCAAACATCAATATGGAGTGGACCTGCTACAAACCCAGCAATGCTAAGCAGAGATCCCCCTGAACTGAGGTTTAATCACACTTGAGTGATTGAAACCAGTTTGAGTGGTTGAAGAAGAGCCTTGTTATTTCAATGTGGTAAAAAGGAGGGGGCAAGGGGGAAGGAGCAGGTGATAAGTACAGAAGTTGATAAGTATATAGTTAAGGCAGCATCAATTTGGGAACAGAAAATCTTATTTCTTTAGAAACAGAGTGATTTTGTGCTGCAGATTCAGCCTGGGTGGGGGAGTTCTGCAGGAGTCAGAGTTAATAAACTGGAGTCTCTCATTGGGAGGAGAAGACACAGAGCCTTCAGAGCTCAGGACATGAGAACTGTTGCCCTTTATCTACCACACCCCCCGTGGATTTCTGCAGATCCACACAAAACTCCTGCATTTCCTGAGCTGCTCTGCTGCCAGGGCTCTGCCCATATTGATTAGGGATAGAACTTTGCAAGGACAGCCAGCAGAATTCAGCAAAGATAAATCTTACCAGCAGGGCTGCTTCAGGTCCAGTGGAAAGATTCCTGCTGAGCCCATTTTGCCCTCACAAGGCCCAGTGCCAGCCAGAACCCCCCTTGATTTCATGCTCCCCTAATGAATAAACCCATCAAATTCAGTCCTTCGTGGGGCAGAGCTGCTGCCTCAGCACGCCAGAACCTGGGGTGATAAATTCACCTTCAGACTTTTTCCTAAATAGCCATTGTGTAAAAACACCACCACCATCTGGAGTGTTGAATTCTCATCACACTGGTCCCCAAACTCCCTGGAACACCACGGTTCAGTTTCAAACAAGTGGAAAAGTTTATTCCAAACCTGACTGGTGAGCAGGACATGGTTTTGAGGACACTCCAAACAGCAGAATGGAGATCTCAGAGATGCTGGAGTGTTCCAGTTCCAAAGGGAATATTCCTAATGAGCAATTATCCTCAGGAGCACACATAGAACAAGCCCAGAACAGGGCAAGACTCCACCACCCTTCCTAAGGGTCCACTCAGACACACAAACAGCCCTTCCTTTAATGACAATGACCTCAACTCAACAAATCACAGTTATTTCACAAAAACAAAGCAAAAACCAAAACCAGGAAAAAAAAAAAAGCCAAACCCAAAACCAAACCAAACCAACCAGAAAATTTAAGCAAGGCACCAGATAGAACAAATAACTGCTCATCTTGCTGGGAATTTAAATGTCCAAATCTCTGCCTTTTCCAATCTGGGCTCACTATTTTGCTGTGAAACAACTTAGTTTTCATTTTTATCCTTTCAGTCCAGATGGATTGCAGGCTTGGCTAACAACATAAACCTGGTTAATCAACTTTCATGCTATATTTATGTTGCAACAGGGAGGTTTTACTGCACTTTACCAGTGCATATTGTGGAGCACAGCCAGTGTTTTATGTACCCTTCAAATTGCAAGCTGCAGTCCACTTTGCCATCAGTGACCCCAAGGCTGCTACTGACAACCAGCTCTTGTGTTTGCTGAATACAGATTCAGTCAAATTTAATTAAAACAAAGCTAAATCAAAAACAAAAACAAACTAAAACAAAACAAAAAGAAAGGAAAACAAAACCCCCAAACCAACCAAACAAACAAAAAACCCAACCCCACCACCCCAGGAATTACATTTCACTTATGAAAATTGTGAATTTTCAAACCTACCCGTTTTCTTGTGACAGAGAAACCAGTTAAAAGTCCAGACACGTGTATTTCCTAATTCATTTGTTTTGCCATCACTACCCCATCCTTAGAGCAAGTTTTTGGGCAAATGAAGAACTCCCTTTTACAGAAGCTGCAGTGTAGCTCTGACTTTTTGTCCTATTTTGATGGTGCTGCTTTGGTTTTACTGGAGTTATTTTCCCCAGAAAGCTGAAGGGTTTGCAAGGCAAAAAAACCAAAACCCTGTCAAACCTTCTCTGGCATCCTGTGTTCCCTAAATCACTCATGGACATTTACGGCAGCAAGGAACTTGGAAATTAAAACTCACATTCTATGGCTGCTCAGAAAAGTCAAGGCTCTGATACAAATGACAATTAACAGCCCATATTTGAACCGCACCAATTACACAGAGCTGGCAATTAACATTATTACTCATAAATTATCATGGGGCATGTGTTCTGCCTAACATGAGCAAGGAGGAGAAGCAGGGGGAGTTACTCAGGTCCCAGTTCTGCTGCTCCCCCCTCAGCCAGGCCTTGGCACCAGCCCAGCTCTCCCACAGCCCAAAGGCCACCCCGGTGGGGTTTGACCAATTCCATCCAGCCAGGTTTGCTCTCAGTGGCTCTTTTCACCCACACATGCAACCTGGACAGCACCAACCTCTCCCAAATGCTGTTGGGGGCTTGTTTTCCTTACTTTTTATTATTATTTTTAACAGGATTTTTTATGTCATGTAGCACGGTTTTGTGTTTCTCTCTTTTTTTTTTTTTTTTTTTAAATCAAGTTCCTATGGAGATTCTATGTAGTATATAGCTTTGATGGTATTTAGATTAATAACAGTAAAATATTTGAAGGTTTAATGCAATACAGGGTTATTTATCATAAACCAAACGTGGTTTGTTTGTTTCATTAGCTTGAAATACAGAGGCAATGGATACCTGCCACTGTGGGCACTGCAGATTTTTTCACCCAGGAAGAAGCATTCTGCCATTCCAAATGACAAAAAATAAAATTAGCATCCTATTTCTAGCTTAAAAATAGTTGTAGCATGGGAGGCTGTGCATTCATAATCAGGGCTAAGTATTATTTGCAGGTGTCTTGGATTAATTTGATTTTAAGGAAAATGGGAAGGCACAACAACCTGAAAAATGTGGGGTGGTGGCATCACCTGAATTGCCTGGAAATCTGGAAACTCCAGTGGGCTCCAGCAGCAGGGGTTTAGCAGGGAGAAGAGAATTACAATGTACTGAACTTTGAGAGAGAGGGAAACACTCTTATCTACAAACTGCTCAGACCCCTTCCTACAGCAGCACTTTCTGAAATTCTCCTGTTCTTTTCCTTCCTCCATCTGTTTCTAATGCTGCACTTTTTAAAGCCAGCTGAGGCCAGGTCAGAGTGTCTCACCAGCTAATATGAAATTTAGAATATTTTAATGTCACAACAAATTTTGGCCTTTCAGATTTCAAAGATGCACCTGTTCATACCAAACCAGTCATTTTCATAGCTGGGCTACTTTCACTGTATTATGTTATGTTTCAGTTTATACCATTGAAGCACAATTCACTTCTTTATAAAGCCTTTTAAAAAACTTAATTGAAACATTTGTTTCTTAGAGTTACAGTCCAGTCTAAGCAACAAACCCAGCTGCTGCTGGTGCCTCCTTGGAGCAGCTTCTCAGGCTGACAGGGTGATCAGAACTGCTACAATTTTGAGGAAAATTGCAGTCACTTTGGGACAATAATACAATGTCTAAACCCTCTGACATAAGCAATAACCCTGGAAAGTGTGAAAAGGATGAAAGCAGTGTTGATTTAATCAAGGAGAAAGGTTTCTGCTTTTCTGCTTTGCAGAAATCCTGTGCTGAGCCCAGAGGTGATTTGTTCAGAACAGACAGCCTGGGACACTGGGGCTCCCCTCTTCCATCAGATTTTACCTTTTTGGGCTCCAGCATTTGCTCAGCTCCTGCCTCACCTCTGTTATCTGCTTCCAAAGCCCCAGTCTTTCCACTGGCAGGGAAAGGGACACAAATCCTCACCACAGCCAGGGAAAATCTCTACTTCAGCGTGTTTGTGACATTAGTTCAGGACCAAAACAAGAACATTAAATATGCATTTATTACTAAAACAAAAGGTGCTTTTATCTGAGTTTAAGTGATGATTCCAGAACAAGCTGGACACCACATCCACATGGAGCAGCACCTTTGTTCCAGGGTGTGAAGCCACACCAGTTCAGGCCCAAACAGGAACAGGATTATTAAATATCTCCTCAAATCCCTTCACTTCCCTGCCAGCCACACTGTCCTGCCTTGCCATGACTCTGTCTGTCACTGATTCTTTTTTCCCTCATTGGAGTTCCACCCTTCTTCTGTGTCTCTCTCCTTAAAAACACACACACACACAAAAATCTCTTTCTCAATTGAAAACATGCTATTTCCACATCATTTCATATTTCGTAACAAGCCTGAGCATTTCTCTCCTGCTTTTGGCTTTGGCTGAGACATTCAGCTCCTTACCAAAGAACCTGAATTTGGGCAAACTCAGCCCAAGACTCATCCCAGTGACAACCTAAATGTTACTAATGCACCCTTACTAAACTTAGCAGCATGATTGTGGTTCAGCAAAGATTCACCTTCAACTCCAGAAATAACCTCTTTAGATTCATCTGGTCCTTGTTTGTGAAAGTGAAAAAATCACCCACGTGCTCCTTTTGGGAGCTGCTCAGTGCTCAGCTGTGGGGGGCTGGTGAGAGGCTTCCCATTCCAGACCAGCAATATTTCCAAGACCAGGATCTGCAGAATTGTTCAGCTTTTGATAGAGAGACATCCTTGCTGTCAGTTTTCATTTTTTTACTGATCCATTAATCCTGAGAAATCCTGTTAGAAACAATAGAAGACACTGCCTTGCAAGCCCCTGTTCTCTTATGCTCCAAACATCTTCATTTCCACAGCTGCCTAATTGCATCATTTCATACCAAATTCTCTACAACCTCCCTGCAGTAAGAATTCTCTGCTCCTCTATAAATGGAAGTCCTTGATTTAATCAGTATTGAAGAGAATAAGTTCCCTCATGGCTTGGTAAGGGATGAGAAGCACTGCTTTAGAGGTTCAGCCATGAAGAATGGCAAATGGCAGGACAGAAACCCAAAAGCTGCCTCTACGAGCCTTAGTGGAATAGGCAGTGTTTCTTCTGCTAGAAATCACTTCTCTAGAACTGAACCAATAAGATCTATCTTCAGCATTGTATGTATTTTAACCTCTAGTTGTTTTTGTCATTTCTTTGACATTTTTATTAGTTCTGCTGAGATATTTCTATAGCCATGAAGAATATAATATAATATACTTTGTGTACCTGAATGAGAAAGGAGAGGTACAGAGCTTCCCAAATCACATGCATATCTATGCATGATTTTGTAACATGAAAAAAAACCCCCAAACTGTAAAGTTAAAAGGGTTTCTCCAGTGATCCCCATCCAGCCTTGCACCACATAACTAGAATCATGAACAAATTAAAATTTTCACTCATATGCCCAGGCTCCATCACATTAACTATTTTAAACACCCAGACCCACAGTATTAGGAGTTTTCTGTCTGAAAAATGGATCAATCCAACAAGTCAGCCAGACAAGGGGGAAACTTGAGCTTTTCCAAGAGTGGTTCCTAGAGCAACATCATACTAAGCCAGCCAACGCTACAGATTCAGTTTCTTTAACATATCCTCTGTGAGGCTACATGCAAAGATTTCCCCTGAAATCACAGGAATTCTGCTGTGGCTTCAGACCAGCCTGAGGTTTGAACTTTTTAATGGCAGAAAAATACAGAAAAATAAAAGCAAAAGTGATTTGATCCATCTGGGGTCAAACCCACGGCCCCTGCATGTCTGGGTGCAGTTTGCTGCACAGCACACACAGAGCCTGAGGTTTGGATCAGCAGGTTTGGCAGCCCGTGTCATAAGGAAAGAGGATTAGAAACAGACAAAAAAACTAGTCCTCCCTAGAGCTGAGGACTGAGCAGAACATTTTGGGTGTTTAATAAGTCAGGGGAATTCATAATTAAGCATCTCATAAGTAGGAGCATTAGTCGCTTTAGAGGAAATGGGCTGCCATGGGAATCAACAAAGAACATCACCAGGAGATGCTGAGATGCCTCCTAAAATCCCCTGCCCCTCCAGAAGCTGAATAATTTATTGGTGATGCAACAGAGTCATCAGTTTCAAAAAAGACTCAGAAGTTTGCCAGACTCTTTTTGCCAAGCACCAGTAATAATAATGAAAGTATTGATTCCCTTTTATTAATAACTCAGGATAAGGGCAGAGGGTAGAACATTCATCCCAGCTTCCAACAAGCAGCCAGCATTAGACAGAATGCACTGGACTCATATTTGAGGAGTTCTCAGGTTTTGATGTTGAATATTCTGCTGTTATACTGATGGAAATATCCTCCTTTTTGTGTCACATTTCTGATCCACAAGCTTTTGCATAACACAAAGCAGCTGCAAATGGGTCAGACCAAAGCTGACACAGCTCCCCACATCAGCTTTTCTGCTGATATGTCAATAGTCATAAACCAAAGAATTTCAGCTATTTACTACCACTTATTATCTAGAACAGTTTCAATAAAATTAATGTTGTTTAAGTCATTGATGTATTTTAAACAAATTTAGCTGAGATTGATAAATCCAAGTTATTTTACCATGTTTTATAGTCCTTCCCTTGACATGAGTGTCACTGATAGGCTCTAACTATATGTTTAGCATTCTGAGACCACAAAGTTTTTAATTTTAGCTATTTGCCTCCTTCTCCTTATCTTGGATCCATCTTTTTTGAGAAGCTCACAGAGCCCTTAAGAAATACTATATCAGGCCACAGCTGTTTTCAAATACAAGCTCTGTGTTTTAGGAGTCCAACATATGGGCATAGGGAAGGTTTTCCTGACTTTTCCCTGCTCCTGCCCACCCATGGGTCTCGGTATTCCACAGCCATCCCAGCCCCTTTGGGACAATCTGCACTTCCATTGCCTATCCCTGACACAGATCACAGGTAGGCAGCCAGGATTTCTTTCACCCTTTTAACCAACCAACTCAACTAGAAAAGAAAATCACACTCCAAACCTCTGCTTCATTGCAAAGTGATGAAACTTTCCAGAGGATTACAGCCCCAGAGCCTATAATAACTCTTCTATTATTGCTGCTGGTATTTCATCCCTCTGTTTTGCTCCTGGTAGGATGTACAATTCACAGCAGTGGGACTACTTTGAATGAGGCATCTATTCATAGCTGCAGGATCTCCACAAAGCCAGTGGTCACTTCTAGTCCTTTTCCATGTCCTAGGTTTTTATTATCCATCTCTCTAGCTAACAGGAAGGCAAAAGTTAAATTGGGAAAGGAGTAAACCCCAATGTTTTAGGATTTAAGCCACCACTAAATATCAGAAATGAGGTGCAAATCTTCCATTTAAGTGTAAAGTCCCCTGTTCCATATTCTCACAGCAACACTTCTGAACCTGTCCCTAAAGCACAGCTTGCTCTCCTCAGCCTCAGACACAGCTGATTACATATCAAAAGACACTTCCAAGGAGCCCTAAATTATGCCAGAATTTTTACAGCCCATCTCTTCTCGACATCAAACACATGAATGTTAGGGAGAGACCCACAGGTTTAAGACACTTGGTTTGAAAGGGAAAAAAAGGAAAAATAGAGGTGGCCTCACCTAAGTTGAGGCAAGAGCTGGTGAATCGAGACAGGGAAAGGATGAACTTCTAAGAACTTACCTACAGCTATGGAGGGCATTGTCTCACTGTTTGCCAGACAATAGTGATATTGAGGAGGGTGGTCTTTTGGGATTCAAATGTTGTTAAAGGTTTCATAGCTGCAGTAGCACATAGTGCTGGCTTCTGTTTGTGACTCAAGAGAAAAACTTCAGCCTGGGTCAGAGGCAGCCTTGCCAAACGCTGCTGTTGATCATCACTCACCCCTGGGCTGTGGGAGGTGAGCTCTCTAAACACACGGTGGGATGAGGGCTGCAATTCACTCAGGAAAGGCTTCTCCTGTATTTTAAAGCCTGAGGACCACAGGCTGTTTCCTAAGCAGCCACACAACCCATTTCCTGGGATGCTGTGTCTCCAGGGACAGTTTCCCTGGCACAGCCCACCTTGGACATGGTGGATTTCCAGCTGTGGACAACCCTGGATTGCATGACCCTATCAGAGAGCCAGAGAGCTTTGCACACCCCTTGAGGGCTCCTTCTTAGGAAGGAACTGAAATTTAGGACATTTAAATGCCTTGCAGAACACAGCCTTCCTCTGACCCTACTTCATGTATCTTTACAAATGATGCTGCACCAAAGGCTGTGCTTCACCCTGAGGTCCCTCCCCTCCCTGGGAGGAGCAGGGCGGAGCAGAGCTGGTTTTTTAGACAGAATTCCATCCCAAACTCCTTTATTCCCTCTGGGCAGCGATTTCCAATCAGCCTCAAGCACAGCAATGCAGTCTCCCTGTTCTGGACATCACATGCTCAGGCTATGAATGAGTGCCGAACTGCTTTCATTCCCCTCTCTCTTGAGGAGATGCAGCAGTGGGGGAAGGCAAGGAAATCCTGCTTTCACTTTGAAGAAAATTATTTTAACTTGTATCAAGGTTCATCCACATAAATTTAATGTTATGAGTATTTTTCACATGAGACTGTCCCCTGCTCATCCCTGTTCTCACCTCAATTAAAAAGCAACAGCAGGCAGGGGGCCAAGGGGCTCCAAACCCCAAGGTTTACTGTGACATGGCATCAGTTCTCCTACCTCTGTAAGGAAAAAAAAACATAGAATATTTTCCAGAATACATCATTCTCTTTTTTATTTTTTTTTCCTTAGCTGAAGAGCTTCCATGGACTACTAAGAAGTGCCTTAAAATAAGTACTTTAAAAAAAGATGCATCTTGGTGTGTGTTTGTAGCTCCATAAATGAGCAGAGATTTTCTTTTACCCTGACTGTTAATGGCCAGGGTAGGGCTGGTAACAATAAATACACAGCAATGCTCAGGAAGGTAGCAAGGACATGAAGAATTTCTATATGTGGAAAAAGAGTCATAAAATGGGACTCCAAGTCCCAATACCAGAACTATAAAGTATGGACTTAATTTGCTTCAAAGGGATTTTTTGTCTAAATAAAGCCTAAGACATCTAACTCTGTAGAGCTTCTAAAATATTTGGAATCTCTGATCAGTAAATAATGTGGGTAAGCAGACCTCTGCTCAATTTTTTTTTTTCCTTTCTTTCCATATTTACACAGGATCTATTAGGGACATTTTTATTTAGAAAATTGCTCAGCATCTTATATGATTTCAGAAATGGGCCCTCCTCCCAAAAACCCCCCAAACACTTCAGTATAAAATCAGCAACATTTTCAGAAATAGTGATTCTACTCATATTATCTATAAATTACAGAAATATTGGCTTCATGTTCCCATGAAATGCACAAAATTGGGCAAGAATGAAAAGTCACGTCAGAATTCCACACACTTCCAAACTCCCCAGTATTAGCAAATACATTTGCTAATTTGGATATTTGAATGTAGAAAGTGATGATGAATTAATTGAAAAGTGGCTTTAGGAGCCCCTAGTTATCCAGGCCCTGTGTTTTGTGTCAGTAATGTCATTTATTACAGACAAATACCTGTTAATTCATGTAACTCATGTGGCACTCATGGAAACTCAGCAATAGAACTCATCTGCTTTCCTGTAGAGACCATGATTCATTCTGGACCAAAACCAACTTGAATACTTTCTGTTTGCAGTTAAAAGAGGCTTCTGGCACGAGATATTAAAACTGATTAGTTTTACTGCACTTCTAACCCTTTTCCTCAAACCAAAAAGCCCTCAAAATGCAAGATGCCACCTACAGACTTGGTTAAATCTAATTAAAAAGCAAGCCCATTGCCAATGAAGCTCCAACAGCAAAGTTTCTATTTCACTGAAGGTCCTAAAGCTAAGAGTTGTGGAATCCTCACATGGCAAAGTACTCACTGTAGAATTTAACAAGTGCTCAGCTACAAAGGGGTTATTGCAGCCAGCCAAAAGCAAAAAGACAAAACGCAATGATTTGGCAGGGAGCACACTCCATTTTTACCTCATGGCACTGAATGTTATTAAAAATGTTTTAACAACCATCTCCACCAGATTGCTTTTGAAAGCAGACTGTAGAGCAGCATAAAACCTTTATATTTTTATACCCAGTCAACATCTAGGATCTGACACCCCCACACTTGCAAAGTAAATATTCAGAACTCTTCCCTGGTCAAAAGCCTCTTTAAAACTTAGGACCTGCTCTTCCAGCTCCCAGGAGGAGTCATGGAGGGTAAGGAGCCATGAAGCCCCAAAACTTGGCTCTATCATCACATGGTCAGTGATGTTGCAAGGGGACCCTCAAAATCTTATTACCATGCCACAGATGAGAAAATGAAAAGAATACGTGGAGTTGCTGAGGATGAATGTCCACAGAAGAAAAAAAGCCCGAGAGAGAGAGAACTACTGGCAAACCCTTATTTTTCTTGAACTGATTGCTGGTTTTGTTTACATTTATCGTTGCTAACCCTGTCCTCACCACAAATAAACACATTCTATTACTCCAGCTTTCCACAGGAAGATCCATGTGCAACCCAAATCTCCCAAGGTTTCATCTACTAAAGACTAACCCCGACATTGGAAGAATTATTTAATTTTTCATGTAGAACTTTGTAGTTTTGCAGTTTCTCTGTCCCCTCTGATTACTTAAATAATACATTGTTTTATCTTTGTCAACATTTATGTTTCTTTTTAGTATCAAAGAAAGACAAAATCCAGGGATTTCTAGGAAAGATTTTTGTTCTCATACAAGCGCCTGTGCAGCCCCAGGTTTCAGCCTCAGCCCTGCTGCTTCTATTTTTCACATTTGATTAATAAATAAACACAATATTTTTCCCTATTTGTAGCTGGCAAATCTCTTCTGAGATGTGCAGCCATCCTGATGCAAAAAGGAAACAAAAGCACTGGAAGTTTATTGTAAACAGGCTCTGATTTTGGACTTGTGCATTCTCTGGGGTTTTAGCACTGTAATTTAACCCCCTGGACTCAATAAAATTTTAATGATTACATTACAGTCAACCAGTAAAAATGCATATAATTTGACACAGAGACCCATCAATCTTTAGAGTCTTCATTTCAACACATTGATTGTACTGTGTAAATAGACTCAAGTGGAAAAACTAAATTCTGGGTTTAGTAACAATGCAGCAATGCATAACCCCTATTTAGAGATGCTTTAAAAGGACTTGAAATTTTAAAAATACAACTAATACAAATAAAATCACAGCTTCTTTCGTAAAATAAGTCAAAGGCAACTTCTCTTGCATCATTTATACCTTAGATATGCTCTGCATGCTTCTGGATTGGATCAAACAGCAAAAATGCCAAGGAGGCATTTGGATTTCCCCCCATTTGCATAGAATTAAAATTCATTGCAGCCTTTATAATTTGTCAATAGTACTTAAAATATTATTTATAGAACCTTTAAGAAACTTCATGGTAAACTTAGTAGGTAAGTTCACTGCTCAGAGCTTTGGTTTGGGGTTGGCAAGCCTTGTCAAAATCCAGCATTCCTAATTTTGTGTCAGGATCTTCATCTACAAGAGTTTCTCAATGGAATTGGTAATCGTCAGAGTTTTCCCATTTCAACCATCAAAAACCCAATGCACTTTGAAGAATTACAAAAACTGGTCTTAAAAAATAAGTGTCAAAGCACTTAAAATGGAAACCCAAGAGTGTTTGTGAAAGCAAATCAGAGCAGGACACAGCTTCTACACTGAGAGAAACTCCCTGGTATCCAGAAGAGAGAGCCAAGGATCAGGGTTCTCCCAAACCTCATGAGGCATTGCTGAGATGATGATCTTCCATTGTGAGATTCCTTCTGTCGTGGGCTGAAGGGCAGTGAGCAGACTGCAATGCTTCAATCCCTGGCTGGGTCTCCACAGCTGGATTTCCACAGCTGGATTTGCTGGGTGCAGGAATGCTGCCCCAAAGAAACACAGCAGCCACTGCTTGGTGCTCCCCCCTCACTGGCAGGGGCTGCTCGTTTGTTGGGAAGGGTCCTTGGCCACGGATGATCTGAAAATGCCTCAGCCTGGTGTCAGAAACAGACTAAACACACCTCTTTTATTGAATTTTCAAACTCTTCACATTATTTTATACACGTCTCAATTTGGGCTAGCTCTGTGTCCTATTTGAATATTCCATGTCCATGAAAGGCAAATAAAACAAAGTAAAAAAAAAACAAAACCACAACAAAAAAAACCCCAAACAAACAAAAAAACCACAAAAACAAAAACCAAAACAAAACAAAGAAAAACAAACAAAAAAAACCCCAAAACAAAACAAAAAATCCCACACAAAAAAACCACAAACCCCCCAAAAACAAACAAAACAAAACAAAAAAAACCAAAACAAAACACCCAAAGCAACACTCTTACCTTCATTTTCAAATATCTTTGGACACTGATTTTTAGCCTGTGCTCCTAAATCTAAATTTGAACGAAGGAAATGTTGTTAGGTACTCAGAGGTCTTCCTGCTTTGCTAAGGACATGACTTTATTCAGGCTGTGGAGACACACTGACAGCCTGGATATATATCCCAGTGTTTAGGCAGTCTGAGGCATTGTAGGACCATAAATTAAATAAATTTTCTCCTCCTGCATCTCATAAAAAGGCCTTTGTTTATGCCACTCTCATCACCATTATTTGTAAGCCATATTACTTGCCACATTACTGGCCCAGAAATAACTCCCTAAGAAAGAAATGAGCCCACATTTCCAGAGAAGAGCTTCCAGAAGCTTTGTCTTACCATTTCCTCACATCGTTTGATATGCTTGGCTGGACCTCTGAGTAAAAATAAATTATCACTTGAAGTTTGAAGGTGTACTTTGGTAGCGGATTAAAATTCATGCATCTTTTCATTTGATTACTGCTTCAGGCTTTCATTTTAGGCCGCTTCAAAAGGGGGAATATATATATAAATATATATAGTGATGAGCTGCCTTTTTAAGCTGGACAAATATGAGGTAGGATGTGCTTCAAGGGAAACAAAAAAGGAGCACATTAAAACCTGTCACCTGTATGAAGAAAAGAACTCCTGAAACAGACATTTCCATGTTTTCAGGATGAATTCATCACTATCACAAGCAGACTTCTTAAATATTCTTCTTAAATTTGCTGGGAAAATATAGCATCTATACCAAAAATTCCCAATTGCTTTTAAGTTCAAACACAATTTTGCTAAACATCTAACTCATTATTAGGATCTAATGACTTACGAAGCCTAAACCGGCATAGATTTTATCAACAGAAAATTTATGATTCCATTATGATTCAGCAGAATTACCCAGAAACGTTTACAGTCTTCAACTTTGTTCCTAATGTAGTTCTGTGCATAATGTTTAGTCATCCATGTCTACAGAGAGAAATTTGATAAAGAGAATTGGGACATAGTTTGGATAGCTTCTGGAATCTTAATTTGTTTTGTGAGTGGTGGGAGTTTCCACTGTCATACAGCTCCTGTCCTGCTTCTGTCCCCGGGCAGAACCCCAGGTGGGTGAGGCTGGAGGGGCCCCAGGGGCTGCTCTGGTGCCACCTCCCTGCTCCAGCAGGGCCATCCCAGAGCACAGGGCATAGCAGGGTGTGCAGAGGGCTCTGCAATGTCCCCAGGGAGGAGCCTGCACAGCCCCTGGGCACAATCTGCTCAGGGCTGGGCACTGCCAGGGCAGAAGTTGTGCCTCCTGTGCAGGGGCAGCTCCTGGGCTCAGGCCCTGCCCGGGGCTCTGGGGCCATTGCTGGGCCTGGAGCAGAGCCTGGGCCTGCTCTGCCCTCCCTGGGACAGGGACAGACAGGGACAGACAGGGGGACACAGGGACAGACAGAGGGACAGGGACAGACAGGGGGACACAGGGACAGGGACAGACAGGGACAGACAGGGACACACAGGGACACACAGGGACAGACAGGGGGACACAGGGACAGACAGGGACAGACAGGGGGACAGACAGGGACAGACAGGGACAGACAGGGGGACAGGGACAGACAGGGGGACACAGGGACAGACAGGGACAGACAGGGGGACACAGGGACAGACAGGGACAGACAGGGGGACAGGGACGGACAGGGGGACAGGGACAGACAGGGGGACACAGGGACATCCAGGGACACCCAGGGCTGAGGGCCCCTCTCAGCTGGGGCTCCTCTCCAGGCTGAGCAGCCCCAGCTCCCTCAGCCTTTCCCAGGCACAGAGATGCTCCAGGCCCTTCCTCAGCTCCAGGAGCTCCTGTCCCTGCTGTGCTGAGGATCCAGAGCTGGGCACAGCACTCCAGAGGTGCCTCCAGGGCTGGCCACAGGGGCAGGATCCCTCCTGACCTGCTGCCAAGGCTCTTCCCCAGCCCCCAGGGCACCCTTGGCCTCCTTGGCCCCAGGACCCTCTGCTGGCTCAGGGACAGCTCCGTGTCCCCCAGCACCCCCAGGTCCTTCCCTGCAGAGCTGCTCCAGGTCCTCTGCAGTAGTTTTGTTCCTCTGAATTTACCAGAATAGCTCACTCCATCTAAAAACCTTTCCCTAGAAATGTCTGTATCCATGGGTATGAAAGGTTTTTTTCATCAGCTCTTACATGAAAAGAACACACAAAATTATGTTTTAGAAATGTTTGGGCTCTACCCTACATACTTCAAACTCACATCCCACCGAGGCACAGAGAACTGTGCAAAGCAACTGAGAACCAGAGTCAGCAACCAAATTCTCTCAGAACAAAATGAGACCCCAGTTTTACAATTAGGGTTTGGAAACATCTGGAAAGGCAGACAGATCAGATCAGTTGGGATTCATGCACATTCAGCTAAGAATCAGGGTCCATCAGGAGCAAAAGAGGTAAAAAACCCTGAAGGATTTAGCCACCAGTAAATAGATTAGGAAGGCAAATTGTTATAAAGATTCCCAGTGAATAATGCTTTCAGAAGTCTTTTATGCAATATTGCTTTTAATGGCAGCTAATACAAATATTATGCTTTCTCAGCAGAGCAGGTGGGACTTTCTCATTAAGCAGTTTTACAACATTTTCCAGAAGCAGACTTTAGAATTTCACACCAACATTATTTTATATCACTGCAAAGTGGTAGTAGAGCTGTTTCTTTCTGTGTTCTACCAAAATAGCCCCCATAAAAAAAATAAATAAATGAAATGAAATATCAACTTCTACCTCCATTTATGACTGCTTTGAATATTGTTCAAGCAGACAGGAGGATTGTCTCTGATTTAAATGACTCCAAATTCACAAGATCTTCAGAGGAATCACTTATAGATGGCACAGATACCTTCCATCCCCAGCAGGGGAACAGAAATATAACAGGAGGTACCAACAGTACATTCTGGAACTCTTTGGCTGAATAGCAAACTTCATTTTGTCTGTTTTTACTGCTGGGATGTTTCCAGGAAAATATTTAGTGAGACACTGGGGCAGAAGTCCTAAGAGTGTCTTCAAAGCATTTTCTTTTCAGCAGAGCCGAAGTGCAACAGCCCCACAGTGAGAGACCTGTGCAGAATTCCCACTGCTGCACATCTAATTGCAGTTATGAACCCCCTCCCTTAAATGGATAAATGTCTTCAGAAATTCCCAACAGCGTCATTTAAAAATAAAATTTAAAATACGTTGGTAATTACCATATTTCAATTCTCAGGAAAATAATCTGCCTTCAACAGAATCACCTGGCAGATGTTGCCATCTACAAACCCCAGTGAAAAGGGGTTGTTCCCATGGACAAGATGCCTGACCCTGTTGTTTTATAGCTGCCAACAGCACACAAAAATGCTCCTGTGATTTAGCTGAGACCAATTCTTTTGTCTAGCAGGGAATCTCAGTATTTTCCCTTCATCTTCAAAATGTTGTGTGACCTTCTGTTGTTTCATTGGTAGCTACTTATGAAATATGATAACATATCACTTAAATGTGTAGGCATTTACTACAACAATTCCAGGTCTGGCCAAATGAAATTCCCAATGCTGCAGCCATGGAATACACGAGCAGGCATCACAAATCTAGAATCAACTCTCTCTGCTGGCTTGTGCAAATAAGTTCAGAACAAACACAAAAGCCTCTGGAAACTGGGAGATCCAAAGCAAGTGAGGCTTTGGGATAACACCACAGTCATTTAATGTTCTGATTTTATAAATGTTGAATAGCAGAACACGGAGACAACTTGCTCCTGACTAATACATTATCCCAGGAGTAATGAGACAGAACTGACAGATGAGAAAGAAGGTCATGCTGGTATTTTCTACAGACACACTGCTTTTTTTTCTGAGTAAAAGAAAAATAACAATGCTTTCCAGGGAAAAGAAAGTGGTGTGGAGCCATTTTTTAGAAAGGTTCAACCAGGACAAAATATTGACAAGAAAAAAATCAACAAGGATATCCTAAGAAACTGCTAAGACAGGCATCTGAAATGAATAAATTAATTTTACTAGGCCCAGTAAAATTCTCTGCTCTGTACATCAGACAGTCATTTAGGACCTACTCCACTGGAGCTCATTAAAGATTTCTTTTGACTTCTGTGATCTTTGGTAGAAGAACTGAGATTTTTGTAACTATAAAAAGAAATCATCCCAATTTGCACAGGTGCAAATTACAGTCAAAGACAGGAGGAAGAAAGAGGTAAAATGAAGACCTTAATGTATTATTTTATGGCATAAATAACAATTTAAAAGGTTAATCTAGTAGCACCATGCAGATGGTCATTAAATGGGACCTTCTCTGGGTTGCTGAAGGTGAAGAGCTCTGGGGAAAATCCAGAAGCTGTCCCTGTGTGCTGCTGGATTGCAGTTGTCTCATTATAGGACAAACCTCCTTTCCCTGGCTCAGAAAGCACTGAACTCTGCTTTTTTGGTGTGCAACCTTGAGAATGCTATCTCTACCCCACGAGATTTACCCTTGATAAATTACGTTTTTTATACACACCCACATATTTAGACCTTCATCCACTCATCGGCTGTGCTTGCTGCAAGACCTGGCTTCAGACTTCTGTGAAAAAGTGAAAACCATCCAGTGATGCCCCTTTGTGTCGTGGTGGTGGTCTCCTTGTACAAGGGCTCCCCAGCAGGAGGTGCTGGCTAAAAGCTCACCCCAGATGATGCAGGCCAGAAAAGCCCCCCAGAGATCCCCTAGTGCAGCTCTGGGGCAGCTGAATGTCCAGGTACAGCAACTGACCCACATTTGTCTTCCTCTTGCTGTCAGTGCACTTCTGTGAAACATCATGGTTGCCTTCACAGCCCTCTTTTCTTTCAGCTCCAGCTGAGCTTTGAATTTCCAAATTCTCTCCCTGCATGCCAAGGCAGCGTCTCTGTGTTCCTCCAGGGTAACTCATCCACTTCCCCTGTGCCTCCTCCTTGAGCCTGAGCTCCTCACTTAGCCATGCTGGCCTCCTTCCACGCTTGCTTGGCTTTGTCAACCCTGCAGTTGCCTGTTTCTGTGCTCTGAGGAGGCTGTCTCTGATTAAATACCCAGCAGCTGTCCTGTGTCCCTCTGACTCTCCAGGGCAGCCCTCCATCAAGCCTGCCAGGAATATCCCTGAGTAAGCCAAAATTCGCTTTCCTAAAATCCAAGCTGGTGATCTTTTTCTGACTTTGTCTGACAGGATTTAAAGCTCCAATCCTGTGGTTCCTGCAGGGAAAGATTGCTGTGCCCTTGATGTCTTTGACCAGTTTTCCCTTGTTTTTGAGGAGGAGATTGAGCAGAACATCTCCTGTACTCAGCTCAGCATTCACCTGCCCTAAGAAGTTCTCTTCTGCTGTACCCAAGCCTATTATCCAACGGATTTTGGGACAGCTGGAGTCTCCCAGGGATTCAAGAGCCTGTGCTTTCCTGTACTTGTGAACACAAGAATTTATTTCACTCTCACCAATGTTTTATCTCTGTGTCTACTGGCAACAGCACCAATAAATCCACTTCCAAAGGTGGCCATGCCACCACCTTGTCCTGCTTGTCCCTGTGACTCTGCTGCTCAGCTGGAGGCTGCACTGCCATGGGTGCCACCTCCTGAGAGTTACAGGTGTAAGGTCCTACCAGCAGGAATGGGTGGGATTAATGGAGAATTGATAAATTCTTTTCTATTAACTTTCACTGCTCATCTTCTCACTCTGATTGTTAGAACAGAACTCAGACAGGAGATGCTGAGCCTTACAACCCAAATTCTTACCTCTTAGTCCTCTAACACATCCACCCCCAGGAGAGCACGTCACTGCATTTCAGTGCAGCTGCAAAAAGGGTGATGAACACAATAATTTAAGAGAATAGATCTCTAGGAAATGGCTCCTGGTGCTTTCAGAAGCAAAACAGACACTATTTACTCACATTTTTTTTAATAGTATAAATAAGAGACTTGCAAGCCTTTCCTGTTATATCAGCTCAAAGAAGGAACGTCTTTGTCTTCTCACTGCTCTTATCCCCTCATTTTGTAGGGATTTCTCCTCCTTGTGCTTCAGCATGGGAATTGAATGCAGATGGGACAAGGGCAGGTGCAGCACCAGGCAGTCCCTTTTAGCCTGATTCCCTGAGCTGCCACCCTCCCAATCCAGTTTTTTATGTGGTTTACCAAACTGCCAGGAGTTTAAAGTGGCAATGAGTTCCATTCACCCAGTCCAGCCTCACCAGATCATTCTCTTGTTCTTAACCAGGGATTAATAAACACCACTGGCTTTAGGGGACTGGACAAAGAAATATTCTTTACAACTTTGACTCACATATTCAATCTTTGTGAAAGAGGCACCAGCAGTCACACAGCCAAATCCCACTGAAAAGCCCTTCTTATGAAAAAGACAAGTCCCAAAATACCATTTGCAACACCTTTACCTGAAGGCTCAACAAGTGCCTGTGACAAACATTTTGAGGCTCCTTATCCAATGGCAAAGGTGCTGTGTTTTCCAACAAAGGATAATATTAAGAGATCATCATCACCCCAATCTAAAGAAGCAACTCATAATTTATTGAAAGAAAATTCAGTAAAGGATGAACATTAGAATCCAACTTTCTGCAACAAAAAACAAACAAACAAACAAACAAACAAACAAAGGAAAACAAATAAAAAAAAATTACCCTACATATCCACAAAAAATTCTTTCATTGTCTCGGTTTCAAAATTGCTGACCATAAGAAAATCTGGTGAAACTGCCAGAGACTTGCAAAAAAATATAAAGTAAAAAACTTATAATTTTAAGTTTAGATTAGAAAACTAATGCTTGGCTCTGAATATCCAATCAGTATAATATAGATAATGCTAAATAGAGCATAAACCTTTCCCTCAGTTTTCCAAAATTTACATTCCTATTTGGGTACTGTCACAAAGCTCTCGTGATGAAGAACTGAAATGTAGGGATTGTTTTTTGGTTTGGAGCCATTTGAATTGGGTTGGCTGGTAGAGTAGGAAAAGCACAGAATTTCTGAATAGCTAAAATTTTCATTTCTAATGAAGTGAAGTATAAATACATTAAGTTGGATTGTTTCTTTTAAAATAGCATAGAAAGCTATTCCAGAACTTCATTTTTCTAACAGCAATGGAAGCAGACTGATTTCCAGTCTGTGTTTATGCTTAATTTATATCTGGTTTATCTCATAGAATTATTATTTTTAATTTAAAGTAATCCTTCTTCAATGTTTATTGGCCATGGATTTTAAGAAAGAGAAGCCATATCCCCTCTCAACATTTATTTTGCTACCTAAATAAGTCAAGACTTTTTTATCTGCTCAAGTACGACCAGTTCTTTATTCCCCTCATAACACTTGTAGGTCTTTTCCAAAAGTGCTCCTGTTTCTCTGCACATTTCTAAATGGCCACACAACTACTAGCAATAAATTATTTCCTTAGAGAAGTTAATAAAATGTTCCAGTAACAAGAAAAATACCCAAAAGACAACTACACAACAAACCAAGAGTTCTCTGTGGAGTTCATGAATTGTGTTTGGAAACTCCATCCAGGCATGGGGATTTTAGTGTCATTGTCTAAGAAAATCTCAGAATACACCTAATTCTAAAATGACTGACAGCGTCAGCAAACTTAAGCAAGAAAAAAAAATTATATTTATATATATGTATATGAGGAGGTGGTAGAAATTTTAAATTGAGAGAAAAAAAACATCCATTACAATAAAACAAAAATCTATAAATCGCATTCCTCATTTTTTTCTGGGTTTGATATATGCAGAAAGTGATGGAAATCGATCTGCACCTTTCCCAAGCCCTGTAGTACAGCTTTGCTTTGAAAGGCAGTTTTGCTCAGGCTTAAATAAAAGGATTTAATCTCTGCATCTGCTTGGGCCATTAATTTGGAACAGTTCTGCTTTTCTATATTAAAGCCTCAGAACCCTCCAGTGCTGCTAACATCCCCAAAATGCAGCTCACTTAAACAGCAGCAGCCAGCATCATTTCCTCCTCCCCCCAACACTGACCATGGCTGTAACTTTTCTTTTGGAATTCAGGCTGTGATGCTCTGTACAGAACCCAAAGTGTTCTCAGGAAAGGCCCTTGCACAGCAAAGACAGCGAGAGAGTGAAAGAAAGAGAGGCTGAGGGAGCAAGAAAGCAAAAAGCCAAGCCAATGGCCATGCTTTGAATATTTTAACATTCTTTAGGAAGGTTTCATTATCATCACTACGTATATTTATGATGCATGTGGTTTAAAAATAGGAGGGACAACACTTGAAACAACAAATTTAAAAATTACCTCGATTGATTGATTGATTGATTGATTGTAAATAAGCAATGGAATATAGGCAAACTCTGTCTTTTGGCTATCAACACTGTCATTCAATGTTCAATATTAGAGTGAAAAAAGGAAAATTTTACACAAGTTTAATCTACTCATCATAAATCCCTGAAAGCACATATCAATCACTGAGACCCTCCTGCTCTTAAATATCTGTGTGCATGTATGGTTTTACGTAAAAAAAAAAAAATTGTTCAATAGTCCAATTTCTATTCAAATATTACTTGGAATTTTGTTTTGCAAGGATCAAGGATCAGTTTTCTATGAATGTATTTGATCTACATTTGTAAATATTCCTTGAAATTTTAGGATTAACCAGACAGCCCTCAGAACTTGATTGGAAAAGAACAATGTGATTTTTTTATTTTTTTTTCCCCTAGGGTGAGGTAAACCAGTGTGTAGGGTCAGGAGCAGTTCCTTTCCAGCATGTGAAGTTCCAGGTGTGCCCTCCAGCACACCCCCAGCACAGCTCCAAGCCAGGCAAGACTTAGAAATGTAACAGCTAACTCAGAAAGGGGGAAAGGGAATTAATGAAAGACCTTTTTTGCCTTGTGGAAGAAGGCTCACGTGACATTTCTGAAGTGTACCATACACAGCTTGGCAAAGGAATTTAAAAAGACCCTGGTACGGTGAGCCAGCAGAAGCTGGCACATCCCTGACCCCCTAAACCCACCCCTCCAGCAGCAGTGCCACCTCTCACCCTGTGAGATCCTATCCTGCCTTGCTGTGAGTGCTATATCCACCACCTGAGAATGAAGATTGTTTTTTTCTTCTGCTATTGATTAGTTCTGGAAAAAGTAGTTCCCCATATAATTGCTGGGATTTGGTCTGTAGGGCAAGAGTTCAGGTGCAGGGTCAAATATGTGCATGTTTCCTACACATTCTGCACAGTTCCCTGTGCAACTACAGTGGAAAAGGGTTTTGAGAGAGGATTTCCCTTTAAGGAGGAAGAGAATGTGGATATTCTATTGCTTAACAGAACAGGACTCTGAAATTTCGTATGAGCCAAGACAAAATTCACACAAGACTAGGGCACAGTGGTCCCAGTAACAGACTGTGAGGATAACACTGGTCTTCTACTCGATGAAAATTACTTAGGAATTATGATCTGTGCTGTGTGAACTTCTGCCAGATCTGTGCAAATTAAACTGTAAAAGTTATGCCTTAATTATGCCACATTCTTTCCAACTGGTCTGCTTGCCGTGAGCCTCAGGCAGGAGGATTTTTGTTTGTCCCTAACCCTGAGCTCAGCCTGACACAGCTCAGGTACCCTGAGCATCTCTGCCCATTCACCAGGTGTGCAGCAAAGGCAAACAGCAACTTCATCTCAATCTTCAGAAACATTCTATGGCTGCAAAACACATTTCTCAAAAGGACTTCCCATTGTTTAACAGCCTACATGAGTATTAGTAGGTTAAGATTAAGAAAAGGAGCACAAAGAAAATATATTTTAATTAACGCTGATTAAAATTACAACGCAAAGCAAGCGCATGAATATGAATTACAATTCCTAAGCAGGAGAATTGTCCTTTGTAAAGTACAAGTAACATGTAGAGAAAAATATTACAAGAGAAACACATATCCCACCTCAGCTATTATGCAAAGTTAAGGCCATGAAAGTAACCTTTTTAGTTTGCTATGCCTTCCTAATTCAATTAAATGAGAACAAAACTAAGATGAGGATTACATTTGCAAAGACATTTAGCATCATTAACAGTGTCTGCCAGGGAGTTTTTTCCTTTTTTTTTATTTCCTGAAAAAGAAAAAAAAGATGGCGGCCTTTTGAAACTTTCTATTTCTTAAAGCAGAAAGAAAAGCGCTTAAAAGCGAAAGCCTGGACAAGAAAATTTTAACCCATAAATAGTTCATGAATTCCACGGGTGAGGAGCTCATCTGCCATGACCTTTTATTTCTACAATGGCATTAACTTGTGCTGCCAAAGAAAAGATGAGAACAACGTCAATATTTTCAGAGCACCCGTTCAGCAGCGCAGCAATTTTTTGTCTTTTGTTGCTCAAACCCAAAACATACACTTGCCCTCTGTCGCTGTGGGACACAAGGAGGAGACGTGGAGTCGTCAGAAGGCTGCTGGGTGGACTCCTCAAAGGAGGAGCCGCAGGTTTGTTTTCCAAACTTCTTTTATACCTTTTACAAATGTGCCCACCTCAGAGGTGGGACCCCTGGAACTCTGGTCACTCACAGAGACCCTCAGGCAAAGTTTCTCTTCTGGGAAAGCGTGTGGAAAACAAGACAGTTTACAGAGAGTGACCTTGTTTACCTGTTTAGGTCTCTGAGAACAGAATTTCTTAAAACCAAAGCATGGCAGGCACGAATCATGGCAACATCTCTCCTCCAACGATGTGCCCTCAAAAGGAGTGATTTCCATTGATTTAAGGGAATTTCAGCCCTTCGGAGCAGACAAGGCTCTTCCAACCTTCGGGTGCACAGTGAGCTGCTGGCAAACACAGAGGCAGCAGCTCAGCAAGAGCAAACTCCTGCAGTCCGTGCTGCAAGGTGAGGCGGCTGAAAAAAAAAATTAAAGGTGTTCAATAGTCCAATTTCTATTCAAATGTTACTTGGAATTTTGTTTTGCAAGGATCAAGGATCAGTTTTCTGTGAACGTATTTGATCCACATTTGTAAATATTCCTTGAAATTTTAGGATTAACCAGACAGCCCTCAGAACCTGATTGGAAAAGAACAATGTGATTTTTTTTTTTCCCCCTAGGGTGAGGTAAACCAGTGTGTAGGGTCAGGAGCAGTTCCTTTCCAGCATGTGAAGTTCCAGGTGTGCCCTCCAGCACATCCCCAGCACAGCTCCAAGCCAGGCAAGACTTAGAAATGTAACAGCTAACTCAGAAAGGGGGAAAGGGAATTAATGAAAGACCTTTTTTGCCTTGTGGAAGAAGGCTCACGTGACATTTCTGAAGTGTACCATACACAGCTTGGCAAAGGAATTTAAAAAGACCCTGGTATGGTGAGCCAGCAGAAGCTGGCACATCCCTGACCCCCTAAACCCACCCCTCCAGCAGCAGTGCCACCTCTCACCCTGTGAGATCCTATCCTGCCTTGCTGTGAGTGCTATATCCACCACCTGAGAATGAAGATTGTTTTTTTCCCTTCCCTGGAAATCCCTGGTGTGAGCAGCAGCCCTGCCCAGTGGCAGCACAGCACAGGGACAGCGCTGTGCCCGTGTGTGTGTGACTGCACCGATTCTGTGTGCCAGCCCCAGCTCTTCCAGAACCAGCTGTGGGAGCAAGGAAACTCCTCTGCAAGGCACAGAAACTTGGGGAAAAAAAACAAAACACAAAAACACAACCAACCAACAAACAAGAAAAGAACCACAAACGAAACAAACAACGCAGAAAACAGCCGCAAAAACTGAAATCCTGGATCTCTACCCCTAATTGTAGAACTAATTACAAGTCTGAAGTGGAAGCAATATATCTTTATTTACACCATTTTCCTGCTAAGATCCCGTGTCTCCCTGCACACCCCGTACGCAGCAGCGGCACATTGTGTGTAGACAGCTCTGCTGTCAGCTCCTGCACAGGAATCACCACGAGCTCTCACTTCCCTTTTATTACAGTCAACAGCTTAATTTCCACTCTGTTTTTCCCATTTGTTTAAGATTCTTGCAGAAAACATATTTATAACCCAGATACTTCAAATAAGTGACACTGCATTTCTATTCCTAGAGAACAGAGACAACTAAGACGCATCAAAGAATTTCCCTTTACGTTATTTGCTGTTGTGTCTCCTCACTCTGATGCTCCATTGCCCCCGAGCAGGCTGCACGTTACATAATGCTGTGGGTTTGATAATGCTGCAAACAAGCTGCAGCAACCTCATAAAACGTGGTCAGGCAGATCTGTTCCTCAGAAGTTCAGTACCAGCCTAGTGACACTGCTCCCCGCACCCGTGCCTGGAAAAAAAACCTTCAAAATGTCTGATGGATGCTTGACCTTCTCTTGCCACTCTTGGATTACAAGCAGAAAAAAACTCTTCTGCCTTTGGATTCTCTTTGGATGACTGATTTGACTGCAAAGCATCTCTACAGGCTTGCTAGCAGTGTCGTGGGGGTGCTGGGGGACACAGAGCTGTCCCTGAGCCAGCAGAGGGTCCTGGGGGTGCTGGGGGACACGGAGCTGTCCCTGAGCCAGCAGAGGGTCCTGGGGGTGCTGGGGGACACGGAGCTGTCCCTGAGCCAGCAGAGGGTCCTGGGGGTGCTGGGGGACATGGAGCTGTCCCTGAGCCAGCAGAGGGTCCTGGGGGTGCTGGGGGACATGGAGCTGTCCCTGAGCCAGCAGAGGGTCCTGGGGCCAAGGAGGCCAAGGGTGCCCTGGGGGCTGGGGAAGAGCCTTGGCAGCAGGTCAGGAGGGATCCTGCCCCTGTGGCCAGCCCTGGAGGCACCTCTGGAGTGCTGTGCCCAGCTCTGGATCCTCAGCACAGCAGGGACAGGAGCTCCTGGAGCTGAGGAAGGGCCTGGAGCATCTCTGTGCCTGGGAAAGGCTGAGGGAGCTGGGGCTGCTCAGCCTGGAGAGGAGCCCCAGCTGAGAGGGGCCCTCAGCCCTGGGTGTCCCTGGATGTCCCTGTGTCCCCCTGTCTGTCCCTGGATGTCCCTGTGTCCCCCTGTCTGTCCCTGTCCCCCTATCTGTCCCTGTCTGTCCCTGTCCCCCTGTCTGTCCCTGTCCCCCTGTCTGTCCCTGTGTCCCCCTGTCTGTCCCTGTCTGTCCCTGTGTCCCCCTGTCTGTCCCTGTCTGTCCCTGTCTGTCCCTGTCCCCCTGTCTGTCCCTATCCCCCTGTCTGTCCCTGTCTGTCCCTGTGTCCCCCTGTCTGTCCCTGTCTGTCCCTGTCTGTCCCTGTCTGTCCCTGTGTCCCCCTGTCTGTCCCTGTCTGTCCCTGTCCCAGGGAGGGCAGAGCAGGCCCGGGCTCTGCTCCAGGCCCAGCCATGGCCCCAGAGCCCCGGGCAGGGCCTGAGCCCAGGAGCTGCCCCTGCACAGGAGGCACAACTTCTGCCCTGGCAGTGCCCAGCCCTGAGCAGATTGTGCCCAGGGGCTGTGCAGGCTCCTCCCTGGGGACATTGCAGAGCCCTCTGCACACCCTGCTATGCCCTGTGCTCTGGGATGGCCCTGCTGGAGCAGGGAGGTGGCACCAGAGCAGCCCCTGGGACCCCTCCAGCCTCACCCAGTCTGGGGTTCTGTGATTCTTGCATTTGCTGACTGGAGTTTCATTCCCAGTGCTGGTGGAAAACTGTTCCAAACTCCTTATTGCAGCTGCAGCCCTGCAGGGCACAGACCTGTCCCACGGAACCCAGGACACCCAGCTTGGCTCTGGGGAGGGCAGGGTGCTGCTGCCTGCCTGGCAAGCCCTGCTCTCATCACCCCACTCTCTTCCCCAGCCTTCCCCCTCAGTCAGTGGAGACATTTGTCTGCTGAGCCACTCCAGGCTGACAGGGAAGGTCACTGTGCCCAATTGTGAGTCTCAGCACACAAATGTGCCTTTTGGCTCCCCAAACAGTGACCGTGTCCCATTATTGATAAAGCCTTGAAAAGACTCTAATGCATCTTCATTTCACAAAACAACTGCCTCCAAGGCTGCTCCGAGAAAATAAGCAGCCAGAATGCTGAAGAATTCTCCAAGTTGGCGTTCTCCCGAAGATTAAAAGATAATAATACTTCTATTAGAATCACTCTGCTACGCTGTATTGATCTCATCAGGGAGGCCACTGCAGGTCTAATATGAACAGAGCAGTTTTAGAATTAATCACAGGAGTTTTTATTATGGTTCATAGGGCTCCTCATTCAAATGGCATCGTTTGCAATATTTATGGCCTAGATTGGTTGCCATTATTAAGTGCAAGTGTGCCACATGGTGTCTGGCCTGCTGTGTTAAAACACAAAGTCATTCTTCAAAAGTAAATCTTATCTAAACTATGCACAAAAAGCCAATTACTTTTTGATTTACATTTTAATTTCACATTCAGCTTTCCCCTTATATACAAACCTCTTACTTAATCTTTGTTTTGGATTAACTAGCACAGGCATACAAGGTACACTCCATAGTTTTCAGTAGACTGTTACTGCATATTAATGCACTCTGCTCAAAAAGATGTATTTGGTCAGTGACAAGGCACACACTCTGTGTGAGAGAAGCAAATAAAAAGCTGGAAGAAATAGAGCACCCTGCAAAGTGGACTGGCCACTGATCTTCAAGATAAAACACACTCATTAAGACTCTCAACTTAGACTGTGAACTTGGAAATGAAAGAAGTGTTTGTCAGTGTCAGAACAAGCCCTCAGTGACCAGATCCAGTAGTGATTTAAGGCAGAACTCTTTCATTTCCATGTTCCTTGCTTTGCTGGTTTTTTTCTTCTTTTTTAATCTTCTTTGCCACTGCTTCAGCCAAGCTCAGGTTTCAGTCATGCTCATTCCTGTTTGCCTGATCCCACCAGCATTTTCCTGCCATGAGGGTGACAGAAGCTGAATCTCAGCAAAGGTGAATGAGCAAATGTAATTCTGATGCTAAGTTAATTAATTAATTAAAATCCTGGGGAAATATGAGAGGGGGGGTTCTTTTTTGGTTTTGGGTCGTTCCTTTTAAACCAGAAAGAGCTTCAGAAAGTCTGGTAAGGTATGCTGAAAATGTTTGTACTAAATCTCAGATTCTATTGAGTTTTTAGTAAATTTTGGGCAAGAAAACTGCACTGACCTTTGCAAGGCCATATAAGGCATGCCCAGAATAATCTCCCATTAAACCCAATCATTAACCTATAATAAAATGAAAAAGAATTGCTTGTATAAACATCTCTGTTGACTTTAAAATCCCTCATATTCTCTTAACTCTATTTGAAAACAAGCCTTTGTTATGACATTCATTTAATTTGAGGGACTAATTATACGAGGCAAGCACATACCTAAGTGCTTTGAAGGGTGGAAAAACATCTAATGAACTTAGAGAAAATTGTATTTATGTGCTTAGTCGATGTAATAAAAGAGGTCTGCTCATGCTTTTCTCTCCTGACAGCACAAGATAGGAAGCAGCAACAGAGAAAAGACAAAATCAAAATGAATTGGCAAAAGCCTCCCAATTTATTAAGACTGTAAGGGATATACCTTTACAAGGGATATACCTTTACAAGGTATATACATTTACAAGGGATATTCACTTCTAAGGGATGTAAAAGCTCTTAACTGAGTAGAAAAAACCAGTTGTGCTGAGAATCCCCTGCTCTCCAGTCCCCAGCTGATCCCAGCATTCCCTGCCTCAGCTGAATCCTTCCAGGATTCTGCTGTGAAGCATCTCCACCAACTCCTGCATCCTCCTGGGCAAAAGGACCTGGGAAACAGAATGAATTTAACAATGGTATCCTGCACTTGAATACACACACACACATTTATTTTCATCCTGCACCTATTCCAACCCACTCAGCTTCCATAAACAACTCTCCCAATGAATTCTTTGCTAACAGAGACACCAACACACCTCATTTCAGCCTGATGGCCAACAACAGTTTGTCACAACATGCTGGTAGAGCTGTTGGCTTTCTGTGTATTCTGTGCTTAGTGTGGAAAATAAATATATTTATGTTCATCATATTCATGATTTTGTTGATCAGTGCACTTTAAAGCCAAGAAAAGCAAAACTGAGGTTGGAATACACCTCTTTCCTCTCACAACATCGTAGAAATCCATTTATGCTCTTCTTTTGATAGCTAGTGAAAAATAATTGTTTGGAGTTTTGTTTGGGTTTTGTTTTTTTTTTTTTTAAAAGCAACTACCTATCTGCTGTGCAGCAGAACTCTGCAAATGACCTCTTGGATCACAGCAGCACCTTATCTACTCCTCTTTACCAGCCAAATAACATATTGACTATCATTCTTACCTCTGACAGATCTAACCCAAGTCTCCCAGAGTGAAAGATTAGGAAGTTAATCCATTTTGAAGCCTTGCTGCAAGATATTAATGCTTTCAGAAACAAAAGTGATGGATGAATATTATTCAGGTCAAATAAAACTAGAGTTCTAAGAAGAGCTAGCCAGGTCTCGGTTCCAAGAAACTGAATATGATAAAACCAAGCCATGAGATAGGACATCAAATGGGAATTCAAACACATTTATTCCTAGTTTAGGGAGATTTTTAAACTTCATAATTGATTTAACACTAGAATGCAGTTTTTAGCAAGTGTGTTCAAAATTTACTATAGGATGCTTTGGGAGAGATGGTTCTGGTACCATCTCTGTTTTCAGTATCATTCTCTAATTTCACTTTCAGCAATTTGCACCTCTCCTGCTTGTGCATTCCTACACACAGCATGTGTTTGTATATCCTGATACACACACACAGAAATTCAGTCCCTTTTCCACCACCAAATCCAGATTTCATACCTGTATATTCACACATATGAAACTACAGCCTTCTGAAATCCTCCAAGTGCTGCATTCAACACCTCAAGTTCATATTTCAGGCTCTGTTGAATTTATGCATTTTTTAAAAGTGAAATTGCCTCTGCAATACTGTTCAAGTGGTTGTCATTAATTATACACTTGTATTTATGTCATAATTTAGTGTGCACTTGAGAACAGTAATTCAGATTCACTTAGATTTGGTTCCCCAGCTAAAGGGAATGAGACTAATTGATACAATAATAGGGTGACCCTTTGGCTGGCCAAGGAGGGAATCCCCAAACAGAAACAACTAGAAAACATCTCCAGAGGGTATCAGGAAAGGCTGAATACATGGAAATTCTCCTGAAGATATCATGCAGGGCAGCATGGGGCAAATCACCCAGTTCCACCCAAGATTCAAGCACTCTCTGTGCTTTTACACATGTTTAGGGTGTCCAGTAGAGATTTAAGGTGTCCAGTACCTGGGAGTGACTGCTTTGCTTCCTGCAGTTCCCCAAAAGAAGAAGGGAAAACAGGGAAGGAAGAAGGCAGGAGTTGCTGAAGAACAGACAAAAGAAATACTACCAGACAATGTTGGTCTTGCACCAAGTTTTAAACAATGTTGCCTTGAAATTGAATCTATTTCATTAAAAAAAAAATAAATCAGCAACCAAAAAGCTCAACCCAAAGTTTAACTGCTAGAAGAGGGATCTCTAGAACTAAAGAACAGGTATGTCCCCATTTTCCCTTGAGGCTATTCTCTAGATAAAAGGGTAAGGAACTGCAGAACAATTATAGAAGCCCCTCTTCAAACTCCTTCCTTCATTTTCCTTGTTTCTATGACACACTGCCTCAGAAATTCTGAGTCAGTTCTGGTAACTCTGGTCTCTAGAATGATTTTCAAATCACCAACCAAAAATCAGTTTCGGAGAGACACTGATAGGCAAAATCCACCCCTCACAGACATGTTTTTATTTTAAAGTAGAATAAAGTAAAATCATTTTTACTGAAAGAAGAAGAAACCTAACAGTAGTAGCTGTTTAGGTCTGGCAGATAAACACAGCTTACCCCAGCCAACACAAAACAGCACAGGATTATGAACTTCCCTCTGGCATTACTGTGACTTAACAGAAGTCCCCAAGGAACAGCACCCTCCTAGGAGGGATTACTGACAGCACAATGGTGTTTAAGAAGGAAGATGTTGGGGAAGATGAAAAAGGAAAACCTTATAAATATGATTGCTTAGGTTTGGAGAATATGAAACCTATAAGTGAAATAGAATTGAAAGCAAGTTTCGATGTTTAGAGCTTTAGTTACTGGACAGCTGGAGAACAACAGTGTGGCTGCTGAAGGTAATAATCCCCTTTTGATTAAACAATGCCCTTCTCCTCACCAAGAGCCCAAGGGTCAGAGCAAACCCCACCAGCTTGGCAGGAGGGGACCAAAGAACAGTTTTTAGGGTTTAAAATAAAACACAGCATGGTAATGTAATGATTCTTATAGGCTGTATGTAAATGCTATAGGATTTGTATCTTGTATTAGGTTGGTTGGTGTCAGTTGGAATATTCAGTAGAGAAGAAGATTAAATGTATTGTAATGAGAACTTTGCTCTCTTTCTACTCTCACTGCTCTTACTACTCTTACTTCTCTTCAGTGTCTCTTGCTCTTGCTCTTCTCTCTCTCTTAGCTCTGCTCTGAGCTGCAGCTGCAGCTCCCAGCAGGGCCCCTCACCCAGGCCCTGTGCAATAAATAAACCCCTGCTCCAAGAGCAGCCCTGACTCCAGAGATCTCCCATCACCGTCCCCCCTGGTTCTCACAGGAACAGATTGAAGATACATTTCCAGCCCTCAGCAAAGCTTGTTAGCTCAGGTCTTGGGGCAGAACAACCCAGAATCCCGACCCAAACAAAACTCAGAACACGGATCTTGCCCGAGCATTGGCTTTGCAGGTGCCGCCGGAGCCAGCGTGGTTTGGTCAGTGCCCCACATCCCCAGGGCCCTGGGCTCTGCAGCTGCCACACTGCCTCGGGTCACAGCAGCCTGTGGTGGCACTGCCACACAGGCAGGGACAGGCAGGGACAGCCAGGGACAGGCAGGGGCAGGGAGGGACAGGCAGGGACAGGCAGGGACAGGCAGGGGCAGGGAGGGGCAGGCAGGGACAGGCAGGGACAGGCAGGGGCAGGGAGGGACAGAGAGGGGCAGGGAGGGGCAGGGAGGGACAGGGATGGGCAGGGAGGGACAGGGAGGGACAGGGAGGGACAGGCAGGGACAGGGAGGGACAGAGAGGGACAGGCAGGGACAGGGAGGGACAGGGATGGGCAGGGAGGGACAGGGAGGGATAGGCAGGGACAGGCAGGGGCAGGCAGGGACAGGCAGGGGCAGGGAGGGACAGGCAGGGACAGGGAGGGACAGGCAGGGACAGGCAGGGACAGGGAGGGGCAGGGAGGGACAGGGAGGGACAGGCAGGGACAGGGAGGGGCAGGGAGGGACAGGGAGGGATAGGCAGGGACAGGCAGGGACAGGCAGGGACAGGGAGGGACAGGCAGCAGGGCACCGGGATGTGGCGGTGCCATGCTCGGGAACGTCACCTGACAGGGACAGCCCCAGCAGCCCTGCAGCTCCCACCTGCACAGCCTGGCACAGCCCCTGGGCACTCAGGGACAGCCTTGGGAACACAGGGACACGGGGACATGGGGACACAGACAGGGACAGGGTCAGGGACACAGGGACAGGGTCAGGGACACAGGGACACGGACAGGGACACAGGGACACAGGGACACAGGGACACAGGGACACAGGGACACAGGCACAGGCCAGGGACACAAGGACAGGGACACAAGGACACAGGGATATAAGGACACAGGGACAGAGTCAGGGACAGGGACACAGGGACAGGGCACAAGGACACAAGGACACAGGTATGAGGACACAGGGGGAGGGTGTTTTAATTTTGGTGAAAAACCCCACAATAAAAATGTTGGCTTCAAAGCCAAAGGCCACTTTTCTGCTCGGAAGAAATCCCTGGAATAAGTTGTCTCCAGTCAACTGAGGATGCACCATTTCAGAGAATCATTTTGAACTGTCAGTGATCTGCTTATTACATGCTTGACTAATTCCTTGAACAGAGGAAAGCCCCACATGACTGCAGAACAGATAGAGGAGACGGGTGATATATGGACTCTCTTTCCATAGAATCCAATTGCTGGTTTCTATAAATATGAAAATATATTTTTGTGATACAAGCAAAGGCAAAACATGACTTAACCTCCTGGTCTGTTTGAAAATGCAAAGGTTTTTTCACAGTGAGAAAAAGCCTGGAATGTGCCTTGGATGCAGTGATGAACTAATGCCTCAAATCCCTACAGTGTGAGTCATTATAAATTTCTAACTCCCATTTAGGGTTTTAATATGGCAGAGATTCACTGGGAATACATGGACTGAGGTTCATTTCCATTTTCCTACTGGGAGGTGTTTACTGCAAAGAAGCTCAACTTTTTGTATTGTACATTGATATTCTCCTTATTTTTTTTATACCCCATGCCCTCATGAATTCCCTGTGATCTTTGTCAAGGGACCACATCTAAAACCCAGCCATCTTAATCTTTTAGATCAAAGTGTGGACTGAATAGACTCAAAGTCAAATTATGGGATAAACTATTTTCAAAGCTAAAATCATAAATAATAGGCAGGGAATGAGTCGCAGTGGGAGGTTACAGAGCACCTTTCAACTGAGGAACAGGAGATTTTGTGTAGAGAGCTGCTTGTTAACAGAGCCCTGGGTGAGGCTCACCTGGTTTAGTCCCCAAATAACAGGACACCTTTAGAGGGGGGAGTGGAGGCAACTGGGGATAGGCTGGGGCTACTTAGACTGTACAAACTCACAGAAGGTTTCAAAACCCCAAATGGGAGTTAGAAATTTATAATCAGATTTACACTATGGGGATTTGAGGCCTTAGTTCATCATTGCTTCCAAGGCACATCCCAGGCTTTTTCTCAACGTGAAGAACCTTTGCATTTTCAGCAACTTTTTCCTCAGCTTGAGTTGGAAACTGGATACACTTTTATTTGGGCTGCCTGGCTTCCTGTTCACCTTCCAGTGCAGAAAGGCACCTGCAAAGCTGTTGGGCTGCTGGTGAAACCCTTCCTGCAGCTGTGTGCCCAGGAGCAGAGCCCAGGGCAGTGCAGCCTCTGCCCAGCACCTCCCCACACTGACCCAGAGCATCAGGGGGACAACACCTCTGCACCTGGAGCAAGGCCCCCTCTGCCCAAACTGCTCAGCAGTCTGTCCCCAGCTTTCCCAAACCCCACAGGTGTGGCCAGCATAACTCAGGTTTGGCTCATCTGAGGCCACCAAACGCAGGGAGTTCACCACCCTCAGTGTTTATACAGCTGAACAGGGGATGTTTGTACACCAAACACACTCAGTCCTCACCACCTGTGCTAGAGCTGCATTATTTCTACCAGATACAGCCTTGGTGCTGCTGCTGGGATTATTAGATCTTTATCATCTCCCCAAACCACCCCTATTTCAGAAGCCAAAGACCATGTACTAACACACATTTCTAATTACAAGAGATGGAAAAATTGTTCTGTTCCACCTCCAGTCCCTGACAAGGACATCACACCTACTGAATTTCAGCTGCTTCTGTTTCTCTGGCATGATGAGAGGCACTCACACCCCAGAAATGCTGGGCCTAGGCAGTGCCTAGCTGCATATGTCAAATTATCCACTGCCAATTCAAACGGGTTCAATTCCTTTCATCAGCGCTGGTGAATCACTTCTCTTAGCATATGGTTACACATCACGTGTCTAACTCCACTTCTGCCCTCTGAAAAAACAAGAGAGGAGGGATTTACTGAAGTTTTAGAGATGGAGAGATGCAGCAGTGAAAATTATTGATGCTCACCATTATCTGTTTGCATACACAGTCTGCAGGCTGGGCAGGGAATGTTCACATAGCAGCTCTGGATTAGTGTTTTTAAACTCTTTCTATTATTGATTTAACCACTTGAAGCTGCTGGAAGCAAAGTTCCTGTCACAGCTGTTAATGCAAGAGGCATTAGGGAAAATCCCTACTGTGGAGGTGTGCAAAACTGTTCACACATTAATGGTGAGATTTCACTTTTCATCAGCATCATGTACAACCCCAAATCCTTATTTTTATTCTGCACTGCTAGATAAGAAACATGAAAGGGGAGAAGTTTGGGAAATTTTTTTTGTATTTTTTTTCCTCATTTACTTTAGTCCTTTCTAAAGACCAGGATCCTGCAGTCTACCCAAACTGAGGAGCACTTTTTTTCCTCAAGTCATTCCATTAAAGTTAATGCAGCCACTTGCAGAGAGGGGCTTTTCAAAGAGAGCAATGGTAGCAATGCAGCTCTGCATGATCACAAGGCCATTAACAAGCTCCTTAAAAAAAGAAGAAAGTGGCTTTGTCAGAAGCTGAAATGGACCAGACTATGCAACTCCGTTAAAACTACTCCTGGCCAAGGCAGCAGGCAAATTCATTTCTTAATTTAAAATAAAAATTAAGGTAACTGACTTCCAGACAACATGAATCAAGAAAAAAAAATCCACTTAGAATTCATTTTGTCTTCCCTGAAGCTGAAAATTCATTCTGATTGAGGCAGGATGTGGATTCATGGTTTAAAATCCATTCTAGAAGTTCCACACTTGCCACGTCTTCCTTTGAACAACCCCTCTCTTAATTAACTAAAAATCCTCCTGTGAAGAGAAGCTCTTACATGACTCACAAAGGAAACACTCCAAAAACCCTAATGATTTTCAAATTCATTGATAAGTATTATGTCCTTCACTTATTTTTCATGTTCCTGCATCTCTATTCCAAGTGATTGTTTCATTGATGCCAACAAAAATTAGCACATTATTGCCATGAATCAAATCTATTTGTTGCCTTGACAATGCTGCCCTTTAGTTCTGTAAACACTTGAAAATGAAAAAGTTCCAAACTATAAACAATAGACCTAAAAAACCCTCCCACCACCCAAATCCAAAGGTATTTCACTTGGGCAGAACAAGGAAGCGAGGTGCTCTCCTTGTACTCTTCCAGTGCCTGAGGGGATCCTACAAGGGGCATGAAGAGGGGCTGGGGACAAGGCCTGGAGGGACAGGGCACAGGGAATGGCTGCCAGTGCCAGAGGGCAGGGCTGGCTGGGATCTGGGGCAGGAATTGTTCCCTGGCAGGGTGGGCAGGCCCTGGCACAGGGTGCCCAGAGCAGCTGTGGCTGCCCCTGGATCCCTGGCAGTGCCCAAGGCCAGGCTGGACACTGGGGCTGGGAGCAGCCTGGGACAGTGGGAGGTGTCCCTGCCATGGCAGGGGTGGCACTGGGTGGGATCTAAGGTCCCTTCCAGCCCAAACCATTCTGTGATTCTACACATAATTGCAAAACCACATCTCAAAATATCTCTGTACACTGAATATTTGGGTGTGTCTGTGCACTGATCAGTGTGACAAACTGCTTCACCTGCCCCACCACACCTGCAGCTTTGTTGGCTCCAAAGACCACTCAAAGCATCACTACCATGGAACAAGGGGCATTTCATTCCCTACAGACTCCAGCTGAGCAGAGCTGAAAAGAGCAGGGGAAATGCTGAAACAATTTGCTTTTTAAAAACATTCTGTTCTGGATTTAAATACAAAATTCCTATGATAAACTCCATGGTTCACTACTAAAGTGCTTGTCTTAAACCCACATGCTTGTCTTAAACCCACTTGGTCTGTGGGTCCAACTGATATGTAAAATGGGTCCATTGCTGCTTACAAATCCAGATCTGGCACTCCTGTGACTTTGAGAATGATTTTCGACTTCAACTGAAAATAGACAAGAAAAAAAAAAAATAAAATTAGCCAGAGCAGAAATGAGATAATTGCCCAAATTCAGCTACTACTCAATGAATTTATTATAACTTTGGTCTGGACAGTTCCAAAAGTGCAAAGCACCAGTGAAAGACAAAAAAATGGGATATTTCAGAGGGGTTGCTCAGAAAATAGAGCCTCTGAACAGCAGCAGGGCTTGGATTTATGGTGCAGGAGTGAGGCACCAAACCCCTGGCTCTCTGGGAGTGCTGCTCTTTGACAGTCCCATGCTTGATTATACTCATTTTCTACTTCAGCAAGCAGCAAAATTTTATGAGATCCACCCCCATAGATGTTTGTTCCCTGACAATCTGGTGTACAGTTACAGAAGTTGCTAAATATGATTATTGCCTGGGAAGCAAGGAGAAAACAGAAATATTTTAACCCAGTATGCTAATCCCAGTGATTCCCCTCCTGCCCCCCACCAGCAGCAATGCCAGCTCAGGGCACTGCCACTCAAACCCCACCAACAGGGAAGCACAACCCAGGAAATTAACTCAATGGGTAGAAAATAATTCAGTGATATTTGAAGATAGCAAGCACATGGATAATATTGCTTTATGTCTTGCTCCAGCAGAAGGTGGGGTTTTTTGTGTCTTTCAAGCAGAGGGCAGGTGGTTTGTAATTACCCAGCTGCAAATGGGGCACCAGTATCTGCTCCTGTGGGAACCCAAAGCTTAATACCAATACCCCAAACAATGCTGATTGTAGTCACAAACGCCTCAAAATGCACAGAATACAAAATCACTGCTGGTGCAATTCCTTCATTCATTATTTCTGTGTCTCTCTTTCAGTCTATTCTCATCTTGTAAACAAAAACATTCCCTTTTTTTCCTGCTTGGCTCCTCAGAGTGATTTAACTAGAAGCAGAGCACTGTCCCCCTGCCCTGATTCCCCCCAGTTATTTTTGATAAATCTGGGGCATCAGGCAGGTGTGTCTCTCAGGGATCCTTTTCCCTGACAGGATGCATGGAATTGCATCCTTTCATTGGCAAATGTTGCCAAACAAAGCAGTTCTCTGACAACTTCTCATTTCCAGGCATATTACAGGGTTACATCTTAGACTGCTTTACTGTTATAGATTTAGATTGAATCTGCCTCACTAAGTTGTCCCATTCTGGGCTGATGACAAAACCTGAGCTATCCATATGCCTAATTGCACTCATAAATGGAGCTCTTAGCAGGCTGTGGTAGTGATGCTGCTACAGTTGCTGTTTATGGAATTGTTGTCTAATTCCCTTTTTTCCTAAGCTGAAATATTTTTTTCCAAGGACTTGCACACATTCTGACGGAGAATGGTATTTTTCATGAAATGTACTTGGCCTGCAAACAGCAGCAGAAGGGAGAGGGAATGCAAGTGAGAAATAATCAAATGAGGGAAAGAAAAGGTATCTGTGTACCCAGCCTGGGAGGAAAGCATCCCAAGCATGACAGCAGCCACAGCCAAGCTCCACAGAAGGGGCAGCAAGGTATCCAAGCTCCCAGGGAGCCATCTGGGCTCATTCATCTCCTCACAAACTCCTTCCAGACAAACCTCACCTGCCAAACTCCCCACTAAGGCATCTCAGCTCTGGGCCAGGGACAGCACCCAGGGAGCAGCAGGAGCTGGGCCAGGGCAGGCTCAGGCTGCAGAGCAGGGACAGGTTCTGCTTCCCCCAGAGGGTGCTGGCACTGCCCAGGCTCCCCAGGGAATGGGCACGGCCCCGGGGCTGCCAGAGCTCCAGGAGCCTTTGGGCAGCACTGCCAGGGGTGCCCAGGGGGGATTGCTGGGGGTCTGGATCAAGGATCCCAGTGGATATTCTGTGGAGATTCTGTGCTTCAAACGATCTTCACTCACACAGTGAGATTCCTTTAAGGTAAAATATCCACATTCGGGATCATTCATTCAATGGGGAAATGCACAAATTCATATGTGCACCAAAACTTTCAGGCCACATCATTTGTGCTTCCTTAATATTCATTGATATGAAAATCCCCCTGGACTTGTTGCTTGCTTTCTGAGTCTTTTCCCTGGTGCACACACAAGCTGTGAAATAGCCCAGGAAATTCCTTAAAGCAACATTTTGATTGATGCTTTGAAATGAACATCCCCATTTCAAACAGGACTCCATTTTAAAATGGAACAAAAGTTTAACAAACAAGGAAGTAAAGAAATCGATGAGTCACTTAAACCATTGTGGTTTAAACCAGATTAACATAAAACTTAACAGAAAAGATAAACCAAAATTATTAACTGGAAATATTCTTGTTTGGGGAAGGCAGGCTGTGAAGACACTATTTCTCACTGACTGAAGTAAGAATGACAGAGTGGCTTAAAACACTTAATGAGAATTATTTCATAAACACTCTTGTGAAAGAGCTCACACCCTTGAAAAGCAAATTGTTACTGAATTGCTTCACCTGATTAGAATGATGCTTTCAAAACTTTCAAAAGATTTTAAAAATCCAAACAACATGGTCCTTTCTTTGTCTCTCTGCTGTACTGGCTCCCTCCTCCTCACAGTAGCAATGTGGAATTTTATCAGTTTGGGTGTAAATACATTCCTTATGGGTGATGAGTTCTACAGCACTGATGGTCTTTGGAAGATTCCTGAAACTATGGCTGGAGCAGACCTGAGAGAATCCCATCCCCCAGTACCACTCTGCCAGAGGGGATTGGCCTGTCCTGTTCTGCAAGTTCATACAGTAATTTTATCAAAATTCCCCTTTCCAGGGTCTCACAGTGCAGCTGACAGGATGGTTACTCTGATATTTGCCAGCTGGTTCAAGCCCTCAGCCCGTCAGTGCTGTGGTGAGGTGCCCAAGGATGTGATGCCAGCAAGACCTGGGTGCCTCAGGGAGAATGCTGTGCCCGTTTCTGAGCTGGTCAGTGGGTTTAAGGCATTCAGACATGGATTAAAATCTGCCTGAGATGGAAGCTTGAAGTTAATTTTCAATTGATTCTGTCTTGCAAATGCCACTTAGGTAAGAACCTCGGTCTTTTTCTTTTTTTTCCCCTTTTTTCTTCTTCCTCTGGAAGGAAGAAGCTTAATTAGGAGGATGCCATTCTGCTTTGCAGAATGTAACTGCACATTCCAATAATCGTTTTTACATGTGGACCATACTTGAAGTGACTTAAAGAATTTAAATTCCCTACAAAAGGGTGATGTAATACAGCACACAAGCTAGACTGTAAAATCACTAAACATCATTGTTCACCTAAGCCTACTTCACCTCACAGATTAAATGCTTTTCTACTGAGAAAGAACAGGTTAGGCAGAGTCAATCCCACAGTTTTCATATATAAGCAAAAAAAGAGAAAAATTACTACAGCCTGAGAGGTGGAACCGTATCGATTTTGCTGTTTTTCACAGGAGTGCAATATCAATCCTGTTTGCAATTATTTTGCATTACTAATCAGCTCATTACCAGTCAGTCAGACAATGTTAGTTTGTGCTACAATACACCCGTGGGTCATTTGCCAATAGCAATAAAATTTCACAATGTTCCAGGTGAAATTTGGTGTCACTCACGGCACCTGTGGAGGCTCCTCTGCAGATCTGCTTTACTGAGGAGGAGAAAGCTACCAGAGACAGTAAAACCACGGTGCACATGAGGAAATGTGACATTTACAAAGCAGGAAACGTCTGCTGGAGTGGAAATTCAGCAGCTGAAAAGCAACAAGGAACATCCAGTTAAAGGGGCTCCAATTGAATAACTATTCAGGCAGCAGCCTGGCTTTAGCAGGAATAATAAAGAGCTTCAATCTGGGTCCATAAGATGCAAAACTCAGGCACAGCCACTGGAATTGTTTTATTTAATCAAAATACCAAGACTGTTAGCAGTAAAGATGTGGTGTGTGACACTGCAAGGGCCACATGGCTACAGTACACTGCAAAAATGTATGCAGCACGGTTGGGGGAATTTATTCTTCATAAATGTGTAATCCTTACACTCAGTTGGGTTTGGAAGCTTCAGGCACACTTTAAATATGCTGGAATTTTCTATTTTGTATTCCTACAGTATTATTTGCTCCATAAGAAAGCATGGAGCTTTCAGTACAAAGCTATTCTTTAGAATGCAAAGAAGCAAGGAAAAATCGGTATATTGGGTCCTTCCTTATTTCTATAATCCTTAAAACTTATGAAAAACCAGTCCAATGACACAGAATATGACGTGGAAAGACAAATAGTCCACTGCACAACTCTATTAGAAAATAAAATTTATGTATATATGTAAATATTCTCCCCTAAATATCAGTTAGGATTGAAGAGTCCTTTCAGCATGGGGTTTGTATTTAGAATTTTCAAAAATAATTATTTTCAAAGTTGACAGTAAAACTTATCCTCTGCTCTCTTCCACATATGTTGAAAACCTTAATTACTTGTTTCAGTGTGTATTATTTTTACTTCAACATTTCTAATTTGGTTCCCAGTATGATAACTATCTTTTGAGAAGCAATTATTCTGTATTTCTCCTTATTTACCTGCTCAGTTTTATTTATTCCTCTATGCTGAATTTGCTCATCGCTGGAGGACTTTGTGGTTTTCCAAATAATTTATCTTTATGAGAATACTGAGTCAGAAAGGTGCCAATACAGAGATTAAAGTCAAAAATGAGCACCAGACTATCCAAGACACCTCAAGTAAAAGGGCAACGTGCACTTCCCAGTGAGTAGAATTACATGAAAACCAAGAATTACATGAAAACCAAGAACTTTCATGAATACCCAGAATGTCTCAAGGCAGATTTGAACCCCCAAAACTTCTATCACACACACACAAACAGGGAGACCTGGGATGCAGCAGAAGAATTCCTCCCTTTTTCCCCAGCAGTCTGCCTTTGCAGTGGCCACCCTGCTCTGGAGGAATTCTTTCCCACATTCTGAGCAAGGATCAAGGTTTAGTGGGCAGCACTGAGAGCTGCCAAAGCTGAGCCCTGGCAAGTCCCAAAGCTCTGCTGAAGAGAACAGGGACCTGTTTCTAGAAAAACCCAACAAGCACGTCTTAAAAAAATTCAACCATTTTTCTCTGGCTTGTTCTTCAGTAAATGTCTGCATATCAAATGTCCATTCAGGTGAAGTTTTCCAGCAAGGCTCAAGCTGAGGCTCGTTCCCAAGCAGATGAAGATGGGTGCTCCTCAGGGGAATCACCTGGGGGCCCAGTACAGGGCACTCCTCAGCACAGGCTCTGTGGCAGCTTGTTAGAACCAGATCAGCTGCCTGCCAATAGCTTTGGAGCTGTTATGGGATGTATAACAACGTCAGGTTTCATACTGAAGTGCCATGTCTTTATTTCAGCCCTGCTCCCAGCTCTTTTATTGCTTTTCCAGCCTCTTCATTTCCCCATCCTGAATGAGATGCACTGAAGAACATCCTGAGTGTTCCATCAAACAAAGCAAATTGTTTGATGGAACACTCATCCAAAAGCACTCATCCAAGTTGAAAGGAGCTCTAACAGAGATGCAGATCCCACCTTTCCCATCTGACTGGGCCATTTTGGCCTTCAGACAGAGCCACTCAACAGAAAAGCTGAAGAATGATGTTTCTCATCGGGCGTTTCTTTGGAATTTCTGGTCATGTCCCTGCTGCTATTGAGATAGACTTTTATTGTGCCCTGTAAGATTGCAGCTGCATGCTTTACAATACTGTTCTATATTTTAATATTGTGATATTATCTGCTAGATATCATCCTTATTAGACACTAGACAGAGCATTTATCACACTTAAATGCTTCACTGTTCCCAGCCCCCAGTGTATTTTTATTAATGGATACAGGTGATAAGAAATACAGAGTACAGCAGGAATTCAACTGAGAACCAACATTACCACCCATTTCAGAGTCCCTAATATTTGTATCCATTGTGAGAGGTGATTTGCCCTGAAATGAAATGTTTATCTTGGCTAGCCCTACCTCACAGCAGTGGCCCTTCTAAACGCTCCTTGAAAATACTTACAGATATTATCTGGCTCTTACTCCTCCTTCCCCTGATAGATTCTAAACAAAGATTTGTTCTTCCTATTCCCTGCTTGGTGTGGGCTGACTGCTGGTGTGAGGAATTGCTGTCCTGGATATTATACCCTGCCAGAGGCACCCTGATGTTCTCCTAACACTCAGCACCAAGGGGCTCCCCAGGAGAGGGGAGCAGGTACAAGTGTAAAACATCTACTTTACACTTGTTTATGCTCAACAGTCAGAGAAAGAGCCAACAAACAATCCACTGAAGCTCCAAAGAATAATAATATAATATAATATAATATAATATAATATAATATAATATAATATTATATTATATTATATTATATTATATTATATTATATTATATTATAGATTATGCTTCTCTCTTCCTTTTTAGGCAATAGACTGACTGCACTTGCATCTTTGCACAGAACTTAAACATTCCATGACCCTGCTGCCTTTCAAAGGCTCTCTGCAGTGCTGGGAGGGCTGAAATGCTACATTCACTGTGGAAATACATCTGTTTGCTAATGCTGGTGGGCTAGGAACACCCACACTTACCAGCTATGCCTAAGAAAAAAGATTTTTTTTTTCCCCACACAGAATTTCACAGTAAATAACATATTTGTAATTTTCAAATTTTACTCTCTTGGACCTGGTTACTCTCTCCATCTCCCTTGCACTGTAAATTTGGAGTACACATGGAGAATTTAAAAGGCACAGGATACACCAGGCAGTGTTTCTCACTCATCTTCCCCAGTTCCTGCTGGCATGGCACAGCCTTGGGCTTCCCATGGCACCATGGCAATAAAACAGTACAACAAAACCACCAGAAAATTAAGTTCATGCCAGATCTGTGAAAAAGCTCATTTTAACTTGATTATCATCCATTAGCTGGAAACTCAGAGTTGGTCAGGTGCAACACTAACCAGACTTCTCTGTGTGGCAACCACAGCACAGTAGCACACTTTGGCCTGATCTATGATGGCTTACATGGGAAAAAAAAAATCCATAATCAAAATAAAGACTAAAAACAAACAAACAAACAAATCAAAAACCAAACCAAAACAAACAAACCACCAAACAAACAAACCAACCTCCCTGGGCAGTGGCATTTCCCTCTGTTGTAAGCCTGCCTCAGGACGAGGAAGGGAAGAATTAACTTTGTACTGAGAGGTGTCCATGTGGGATTCATTTTGAAATGAATTGCAGTCACAGCAGCCTGGCCAGTGCAGCCCCTGAGCAGGGACAGCCCAGCTGGGGGCAAAGGGACAGGCTGTGGTCACACAGCAAGCACCCCTGACAGGGGGAGATGGAGCAGATTCCACTGGCAATTCCCAAAACGTTCAGCCACGGGTGCCCAAAGTGCCTCGTAACCAAGCTGCCAGGGGACAAGGAAGAGCTCCCAGGACAGGAATGAGGGGAAAGATTTTTCCAGTGGGAGGAAGAGCACTGCAGCAGCCTGGGCCAGTCTGCAACACTCCTGGGGATCAGGAAAAAGGACTGGATGGGGAGCAAAGCTCTGGAGAAGTCACCCTGGGTAGTGGGCATGGAACTGCAAAAATAAATTCCTTCCCAGTCCCCCCTGAATGTGCTAAAAAGCCCTTGGCATTCAAACAGATCCATCCAATGTTCCAGAAGGACAAAGAGAAAGCAAAGCCTTAGAAATTATAAGGGAAAATCCAACAGAATATCCATGTGCAGTCAGATCCCAATGGCAGTCCATGGTTCTGTTCCTCCACCCCCAAAAGGCTCTGGATTCCCTGGACACACAGAAAGGTGCAGAGAGGGGCAGCAAGACCAAGGGAAGGTGGGGAGTTTCAGTGTTTTGCAAAACAACTACAAGTACCTGTGTAGGTGTGAATGTATGTCCAGAATTAACACAAATATCTCACACAGAAGTTAAGCAGCACTGTGCTTAACTTAATCCATTGTGCCCATGGATTTTAGGGATGTTAAAAAAAACATATCCAGAAAAATTCATTAAATTAGCAAACCAAAGATCTGTCAAGTGCCTTTAAACAGAAAAGCACACAGAAAATCCAGGGCTGAAAGACAGCACACCAGAGTCTGGGAGGCCTTTCTGGGGAATCATCACTCCATCTGCATCCTGCTCTCCCACAAGAGAGGAGGAAACTGTGAGGGCAGGAAGCCTTTGGTGGAGCACACAGCTGGCAAGGCCACAAATGCAGCCAGTTCCCCATGTGCCAATCCAGGCAATCCTTATTGTTCCTCCTTAATCCATTCTGTCAGAACTCGAGAAACCCACTCACACAATGAAGGGCGGTTTCACATTTCCCATTTTGTTTTTATTTTCCATTCATGTGTTCACATATCTGTGCAGGCAGGGCTGCCCACTTCTTACCCAAATCAAGTGGAAAAACGGGAGGTCTCAAGCAATTAGCTGAGGTACTCTGCCAGTGCTTAAATGAGCCATCTGTTCCAAGGTATGCAGGAGCAGCGTGCCTGGAGCCGTGAGGCAGCTCTGCAAGATCCAGTCCTGCTCTGGAAAGGTTCTGGGGGCAGATGTTTCAGAGCTGAACCCAAAAAGGGCACCAGCATCGGCCTCATCTGCCACACAGAGATGAGGCTCTGCCAGAGGCTCCCTTTGCCTCGTGGGGATCTGGGGTTTGGCAGAGTGGGGAGGGAAATGAACACACACAGCACCCAGCTATGTGTGGGCAAAGCCACTCCAAAAAGTGTCCTGAACGTACTGTGCGAAAGAGATGGAAAATTAAAGGTCAAGACAGTGGAATTAACATCACTTCACCATGGCACAAAGGAATTCTTGGATGAGGAGATTCAGCCTTTGCTGCTCAGCTGCAGCTTTTATCTTGGATGGAAAGGGCAAGCCAAGGGGAGGAAATTGGGGGTTTTGCCTCAAGAACAGCCCCAAGGTGTGAGCACCTCCAGCATCCAGTTCAGGATGTTTTATTAGTACATGGCTGACATTTATCCATGCCAAGAGTGAACATGCTCATTAGAACTCTTTATTAGACAAAAGGCTACTAGGAGAATGATAATTAATCAGTTGGCATTGATTGAAATTCTTGATGAAATGAAGCATGAGCTGTTGAAAAATAATTGAATGTAATCATAAAATCCATGAATCATCCATAGAAAGCACATTTATTAAACCAGAATTCCTAAGTAAGATATTTTGTCTGGCTGTTTTTCTCCTCTTTGGCTCCTGTCCTGTTGGATGAACAGGCAGCTGCTCCTCCAGCACAGCTCCAAAGAGCAGACAGGTAAACATCCCATGCAAGAGCAGAACAGCAGTTCTGATATTTGCATTATTACCAAACTCTAAGAGCTTTTGTAAACCAAAGAGCTAAAACCTGGTATTTGCCATGAGAATTCTGAAAAAGCAAATTAGTTTTATGCTAAAAAGCATTAAAGTCTTAGCAGCCTTCAAGAGGAGTGAGCAAAATTTTCATTCTGTAGGTGAAAAATTTAGAATTCAATCAGGATACACCTGGCTACTCTTTCTCAGTACCAATTTCTAAGGAAAAAGAATGAATAATGCAATGCCAAAATTTCAAGTCTTGGCAGAAGTTTTCCTTTGGACACAGAAATTCAGTTGCTGGTGGGATTTTTTGGGTTTTTTTTTTTTTGTTTTTTGTTTTTTTTTTTTTTTTTTTTGTTTTGTTTTGTTTGTTTGTTTTAATTTTAAATCTATCATTAACGAAACACAGATACAGCCAAGAAAAATAAAGCTCCCAGTAGAAAAAAATTGCTGACAATATTATCATGGAACAGGTTTTTAAGGAGCTTTAAAGGAGTTTTAAAAACTGAGATTGGGTTCAAAAGGAACCTCATTTTTTAAAGATTGCAGTCAAATAATTTTAGATAAATTCTGCTTTTAAATTTCCTAACAATCAGTGCCACCATTATATGAATTGAATTAATTCCCCCTAAGACTGATTGATACTCAAGTAAACATGAACTTTGCCCTGAGAGAAGCTAAAATATTTATATAACAGGCAAAATTGTAACCAGTTAATCCCAAATGTTAGATTAGACAAAAATACATCTTTAATCATGTAACTTTATATTTAGCAAACTAAAAAGTCCAATGTTTTAACAGAATTTCAAAGAGAATTTGTTTCTACTCACTGGCTGGAATTAAACAAAACTCCAAAATGCGAGCAGACAAGGTGCTGATTGACCTGTTAAACCACAACCCCCTGTATCAGAATGTTTGAAGTACACAATTGTGTTGCAGTGGATGATTTTTAGTGGAAAATCTCACATATCCTGCTTCTCACATCCCCTGAGAGCAGGGCCAGCTCAGCAAGCCAGGAAAACAATTTCTCCTGCAAACAGTGCAGGCACAGCTGAGACGGAGGGTGGGACTGAGGTTGGCAGTGACTGAAACCACCTTTATTTCTGACATTCCTCCTGCATGAAGCAGCATCTCGGTGGGACACAGCAGCCCCAGTGAGTGAGGCAAAGCCCTTGACTGCTCCCACTCCTGGCCAGCCCAGGCAGGAAGGGTAAATCACCCAGCACCACCCCTGACCTCCACAAGCAGCATTTTATCATCCACCAGCAGTGCAGAGAACTGCCCAGGTGCTGCTGGGAAAACCCTTGGCAAACATCCCTGTAAACAACAAAACTGGGTCCTTTTAAATGCCAGCTGAGGGAGTGGGAAGCAGGGAAAAGCACCGGGCTCCCCAGGCAGCAGCATCCCCTCTGCCAGGGGATAACTGCAGTGCTCCCAAGGCAAGGACGTGGCCAAGAACACCACCAGCGTGAAGAGAAACTGGCTGTACTCTCCCAATCTCTGGCTGTTTTCTTTGCAGGACCATTTTCTTCTGCCAGAGGAAAAAGACTTTAAAAAGTCCCGAGCTTACACATTGGAAAGGAAAAAGCACTGGGCAGGTTTTAATTATTACGTTAAACACAAACCCCACCACAGTAAATTCATTTCAAACACAGCTGAACCCTACAGAGGTAGCAGTAAATCTACTACAACCAACTTTTGGAGCAAAATCTGATTTTTGAGTCCTTATATTTCTGCTGCTGAGCTGCACACCCCTCACACACCCTCTCTGATATGCACATAAACCCTTGAACAGGGTTACCTGTGGCAGTATTTCCATAGGATGCTCGAAATGGACCTAAATGAATCCGTAATATGTGACAGCCAGAGAGCTGAACAAGTGAACTGCCTGTTTTTATTGACCCAGATTTTCCTACAGCCCTCACTGAAGCGATGCCACCAAACTCATTTTGGGCAGACCTGAGGGGACAGCACTGCTTTTGTGCCACCACCAGGAGAGCCACGCTGGCAGCAGGAAGTGCAGCAGCTGCTGGAATTGTGGGTGGCTGCCAGCCAGGGGTGAGCAGGGGCTGTGACCCAGGGGCTCCTGCCACCCCTGGCACAGCAGCTGCAGCAGGACACAGGGCTCAGCCTGCCTGGCACAGACAAAGACAATGCAAATGCAAGCTCCAGGAATAACCTCCTGGAGAATTCTATCAAACAGACTTTGTTTCCATGCATTATTTATCCAACATCTACATTTCAGTGGAAATGGCCTCATTTGAGTTAATTGATGCTTTCCTATGGGCATTTATTAGAAATCAGGACTGCACGTCCCCTGGTTGATGTTGTATTTGTAGCTTTGTGTCATCACAGGTACCCAATAATTATTAGTTCAGGTATTTAAGGCAAATAAATAGCAAATAAATAGCAAATACATAGCAAATAAATAGCAAAAAAAGGCTTCCTTTACTTGTTTCAATCATCAAATACACGTTGCAGGGGTTTTTTATACAGAAGCCTGAGTAAAAAATGTACTGCTTTTTCGGTCCTTCCCCTGCTATTATTTCTGAACCCGTGCATTTATTTAAGATGGAGTGTTCTACAGCATTAAAAAACAAAATGAGATAGCTCAGAAATTAAAAATTTAACTTGTGAAAGATGCTGCTATAACTGGAATTCATAAGGATTTAATAAAAGTCCTCATAAAGTTCTTTTAGTATGACAACAGCAATTATTCCTTCTCTTCCTCACCAGTGATCTCCCCTTCACTTGCCCAGTGTGTATTAAACAAAGCAGTTTTGTAGGGAAAAACCCCTCAGAGCCCCCCTTGTCCAGGTTTAACGGGCCCTGTGCCACCCCACTGCTAACCCCTCTCAAATTCCCTTCCTGCCCCACCACATGCCAGGGATTAATGGTTCCTTCCCAGGTTTTGAATTCAGTCAAGCCAGAGCGGAAGGTGCAAAGGGATTTATTCCCATTTCTGGTCAATTATACCTGATGCTCCTCGAGAAAAAAGCCTCAGCAATGTCCAGCATGGCTCAGTTGACTGGTCGAGCCAATTTATTATCTCTGGCCATGTAGCAAGGGAAAGGAGGCAGCACTGGTGATGTTTAAGGAAGGATCCTTGCAAAATTAGAGCTCCTGAACATCAGATTAAGGCCAGACAGAATTAAAAATACAAATGCACACTGGCTGCTTTTGAGAACCCCATCTCAGAATGAAGTGCTTGACCCACAGGTGACTTGTGTCCCTGGCTGTGCTCTGATCTCACACAACCCCCCCTGCACACTGCAGGGCCACAGCTTGGGTGGGAAGAGCCAGGGAATCTCTGGCTGTCAGTGCTCAGCTCCCCTGTGAGAGCACGGGAGGGAGCAGGGAGACAGCACTGCTGGGACAGGAGAGGGACCAGGGCAAAGGGAACAGGGAACAGGCACAGGGCACAGGGCACAGGCACAGGGCACAGGGAACAGAGCACAGGGAACAGGGAACAGGGCACAGGGCACAGGGAACAGGGCACAGGGCACAGGGCACAGGGAACAGAGCACAGGGCACAGGGAACAGAGCACAGGGCACAGGGCACAGGGAACAGGGCACAGGGCACAGGGAAGAGGGAACAGGGCACAGGGAACAGGGCACAGGGAACAGGGAACAGAGCACAGGGAAGAGGGAACAGGGCACAGGGAACAGAGCACAGGGAAGAGGGAACAGGGAACAGGGCACAGGTGTCTTGGGTTGTGGAGCTGGGTTTTGTGTATTCTATTTACATCTGTTTTGGGGCCTGATGACCCACCTTGATAGGCCATTGTTACCTTCCCCAGCCTGTGCGGTGCATTTGCATTTCTATACATCTCATGCCCTGGCGGTGGGGGGTGGGGGGGAGGGGAGGTGGCCGGGTGGGGTCGGTGCTGCTCTGTTGCAGGAGCGGGGTGCGCGGCGCTTCCTTCGCGGCGGTGTGGGAAGAGCTTCTTTGTCTCCTGTGCTCGTCATCCTGTCTCCCTCCTGGCCGTCCCTGAACCGGTTTCTTCGCAGAATCATCTCTGCTCCAACAGGATCACGTCTGCCACTCCAGAAGTGTTTGGACTGTTTACGTTTGGACTGTTATCAACATCCTGAATCACAGGGTCAGATTGAAACTCTGACTTTGTCAGGGTTTTCTTCTAAAATTATTGTTTATTTGTTTATTTGTTTGTTTGGTTGGGTGGTTTTTGTTTCCTATCATATTTGTATTGTTAAACCTCCTAGTAAAGAACTGTTATTCCTATTCCCAACATCTTCGCCTGAGAGCCCTTGATTGCAAAATTATAATTCGTCGGGGTGCGAGGGGTTGGTATTCTCCATTCTAGGGGAACCTCAATTTCCCTGGCAGATACCTGTCTTTCCAAACCAAGACAGATTTTGGCGCCCAAGGGTGGGGCACGAGGGCATTGAGAGAGAGGAATAACAGTTCTTGGGTATTAGATAAAAGCCCACTGGCCAGAATAATGTGGTCTAGCTTTCCCTGGTTTGGGTGGCACGTGGTGGTGGCTGTATTTCTGCCATTTGCTACTCCTTATGTTAATATGGGTCCTATGACTAAGGCTACTGTGGCGGGCATTCAGTTTGTTTTGTGGATTAATAAGGTGAGAAATTCATGGATTTTTAACTTCCTCTGGAAAGCAAGCACATGGATTCATAGCTATCATAGGCTAACTCTGTGCTTCTGGGGTTACTTTAACAATGGTACCTATTGTAAGGAAATGGCACCGGGGGAAATTTTCTCCCAGCCCTTCACACAGTTTTTTGGGTCCACCCCACCAGTTTTTGAAGGGTTGAAATCTCTGAGTGCTAATGATATCATACAGTGGCTGGTGTTGCTGGTATGCCTGTTCTGTTTGGCATTCAGAGATAAGGGGAAATTGGCCTGGGTAAGCACCTTAATAAGTACCCCAGAGAATAAGAATGCAGCCCAAGAGTCCGCTCCTGCCCCACAGCCTGCCTCAGAGATAAACCACCCGGTTTGGGTGGGGGCTCTGATTAAGGAGATGCAAGAAAAGATGAGCCAGATGCTGAGGGAGTACATCTCCCCAGCTAGTGGGAAATCCTTCCCCTGCCCTGACAAAAGAGAGCCTGATGGTGCAGCAATGAAACCCACAGAGATTACAACTGCTCAGGTCCCAGCTGAACCACAGGGGCAGTCACAGCCAGCGGCAGTTGCCCCTGTGGAAACAAAGAAATCTAAGGTGAAAACAGCAAACCCAGACAATAAGAAAGGAGGGCCCTCACAACCTGCAGGGGAATCACATGTTCAGATCATCACCGAGTCCCTGTCGTACGAAAGTCTCCGTAACCTGCAAAAAGATATTGTATGGCGGGGGCGTGAGGCTTACACAGCCTGGCTACTTCGGGTTTGGGACCTCATGGGTACTGGTGTGCAATTGGACAGTGGTGAGGCAAGGAATTTGGGACCCTTGACCCAGGACTCAGGTATAAATCAGGTATTTGTAAGAGAGCCAGGACCCCTTTCCCTTTGGGAGCGGCTTTTAATGAGTGTGAGAGAGAGATTTATCCACAAAGAAAGAATGCAGGAGCACCACCATAGAATGCGCTGGAAAACTCTGGAGGAAGGGATCCAACAGCTGAGGGAAGTGGCGGTGCTGGAGGTACTTTTTGGGAGGAGTGGACAGCATGATAATGACCCTGACAAGGTTAAATGCACAGGGCAGATGTTGTGGAATCTGGCAAATCTAGGGCCATCTCAGTACACCACCTTTATTGCAACAATTAATGCTGAGGACAATCGAGAGACAGTGGGGTCTGTTGCCAATAAGCTTAGGAACTATGAAAGTATGATCAATGGCCCGATGCAGGCTCATATCTCTGCCGTGGTTAAAGAACTCAAAGAAGAGATAAGGGGGGTGAGGGAGGAGATGAGGAGAAACAGTTCCAATGTGGCACCAGTGCGAGTCACAGGCCCCAGAGTTAGAGCCCAACGACCCCCAGCTCGAGAGAGAGGGTACACCCCAAGAGCTGACCTGTGGTTTTATCTGCGTGACCATGGGGAAGACATGGGAATGTGGGATGGGAAACCCACTTCTGTCCTGGCAGCACGGGTGCGTGAGCTCAAGGAGAGGAACAATCACCAAGGGGGATCTACGAAAATGAAAGTAGCCTCAGCCTCCTATAACCAAGCTGCCAATGCTGTGTTGAATCCCCTTGAAGGAACCTCTAGTATGTATGCTCAGGGAGGGGATAACCAGTGCTAGAGGGGCCCTGCCTCTAGCCAGGTAGAGGAAAGGGATAATCGGATCTATTGGACTGTGTGGATCCGATGGCCTGGCACATCTGACCCACAAAAATACACGGCTTTGGTTGACACTGGTGCCCAATGTACCCTGATGCCATCAGGGTATGTAGGAACAGAACCCATTTCTATTTCTGGGGTGACAGGAGGGTCCCAGCAGCTGACTGTAGTGGAAGCCGAAGTGAGTTTAACTGGGAATGGGTGGCAGAAACACCCCATTGTGACTGGCCCAGAGGCCCCGTGCATCCTCGGCATAGACTATCTCAGAAATGGATATTTCAAAGACCCAAAAGGATATCGTTGGGCTTTTGGAGTAGCTGCTGTAGAGACGGAAGAGATCAAACAACTGAATACCTTGCCTGGTCTCTCAGATGACCCTTCTGCTGTGGGACTGCTAAGAGTTGAATAACAACAGGTACCAATTGCCACAGCAACAGTGCACCGTCGGCAATACCGCACTGACAGAGACTCTGTGACCCCGATCCATGAGATGATTCGTAAACTGGAGAGCCAAGGGGTGGTCAGTAAGGCTCATTCACCTTTTAACAGCCCCATCTGGCCTGTGCGTAAGCCCAGTGGGGAATGGAGACTGACAGTGGATTACCGTGGTCTGAATGAGGTCACGCCACCACTGAGCGCTGCCGTGCCAGACATGTTGGAGTTGCAGTATGAGCTGGAGTCCAAGGCAGCAAAGTGGTACGCGACCATTGACATTGCCAATGCCTTCTTCTCCATTCCTGTGGCAGCAGAGTGCAGACCCCAGTTTGCTTTCACCTGGAGGGGTGTGCAGTACACCTGGAATCGGCTGCCCCAGGGGTGGAAGCACAGTCCCACCATCTGCCATGGACTGATCCAGGATGCACTGGAAAAGGGTGAGGCTCCGGACCATCTACAGTACATAGATGACATCATTGTGTGGGGGAACACGGCAATGGAAGTCTTTGAGAAAGGAGAGAAGATCATCCAAATTCTCCTGGAAGCCGGTTTTGCCATCAAGAAGAGCAAAGTCAAGGGACCTGCCCGAGAGATCCAGTTCCTGGGAGTGAAGTGGCAAGATGGACGGCGTCAGATTCCCACTGAGGTCATCAATAAGATCACTGCCATGTCCCCACCAACCAACAAGAAGGAAACACAAGCTTTCCTAGGGGCCATTGGCTTTTGGAGGATGCACATCCCTGAGTACAGTCAGATTGTGAGCCCTCTCTACCTGGTTACCCGCAAGAAGAACGATTTCCACTGGGGCCCTGAACAGCAACACGCCTTTGCCCAGATCAAGCAGGAAATCGCACATGCAGTAGCCCTTGGCCCAGTCAGGACGGGACCAGAGGTAAAGAACGTGCTCTACTCTGCAGCCGGGAGCCATGGTCTGTCCTGGAGCCTGTGGCAGAAGGTGCCAGGTGAGACTCGAGGCTGGCCACTGGGATTCTGGAGCCGAAGCTACAGAGGGTCTGAAGCCAATTACACTCCCACAGAGAAGGAGATCTTGGCCGCCTACGAAGGAGTTCAAGCTGCCTCAGAGGTGATTGGCACTGAAGCACAACTCCTCCTGGCACCCCGACTACCGGTGCTGGGGTGGATGTTTAAAGGAAAGGTTCCCTCCACCCACCATGCCACCGATGCTACATGGAGCAAATGGATCGCCCTCATCACTCAGCGCGCCCGTATTGGTAACCCGAATCGCCCTGGGATTTTGGAAGTAATCACCAACTGGCCAGAAGCTGAGAACTTCAGTCTCACTGACGAAGAAGAACAAGTAACCCGGGCTGAAGAAGCTCCACCATACAACCAACTGCCAGCAGAAGAAACACGCTACGCTCTTTTCACTGATGGTTCCTGTCGCATCGTAGGGATGAACCGGAAGTGGAAAGCAGCCGTATGGAGCCCCACAAGACAAGTTGCACACGCCACTGAAGGAGAAGGTGGGTCAAGCCAGCTTGCTGAACTCAAAGCTGTTCAATTGGCCCTGGACATTGCTGAAAGAGAGAAGTGGCCGAAGCTCTACCTCTACACTGATTCGTGGATGGTGGCTAATGCTCTGTGGGGCTGGCTGGAAAGGTGGAAAAAAGCCAACTGGCAGCGTAGGGGAAAACCAATCTGGGCTGCTGATGAGTGGAAGGACATTGCCATCAGGGTAGGGAAACTACCTGTGAAAGTCCGTCATGTGGATGCCCATGTCCCCAAGAGTCGGGCTAATGAGGAGCACCGGAACAACGAGCAAGTAGATCAAGCTGCGAGGATAAAGGTATCCAAGGTAGACTTGGATTGGCAACACAAGGGAGAGTTGTTCCTAGCTCGGTGGGCCCATGATGCTTCAGGTCATCAGGGCAGAGATGCCACCTATAAGTGGGCACGAGACCGAGGGGTGGATCTAACCATGGACAGTATTTCACAGGTTATCCACGACTGTGAGACGTGTGCTGCCATCAAGCAGGCCAAGCGGGTGAAGCCCCTCTGGTACGGTGGACGGTGGTCCAAGTACAAGTATGGGGAGGCCTGGCAGATTGATTACATCACACTGCCCCAAACCCGCCAAGGCAAGCGCTACGTGCTGACCATGGTGGAAGCCACCACTGGGTGGCTGGAGACCTATCCTGTGCCTCATGCCACCGCCCGGAACACCATCCTGGGCCTGGAAAAACAAGTCCTGTGGAGACATGGCACCCCTGAGAGAATTGAGTCGGACAACGGGACTCATTTCAAGAACAGCCTCATAAACACCTGGGCTAAGGAACACGGCATTGAATGGATATATCACATCCCTTATCATGCACCAGCTGCCGGGAAAGTTGAACGGTGCAATGGACTGCTTAAGACCACCCTGAAAGCACTTGGCGGGGGGACCTTCAGAAATTGGGAAGTGAACTTAGCAAAGGCCACCTGGATGGTCAACACCCGAGGGTCTATTAATCGAGCTGGTCCTGCCCAGTCTACCCCTTTGCACACAGTGGATGGAGACAAAGTCCCTGTAGTACATATGAGAGGTATCTTAGGAAAGACTGTTTGGGTAAACCCCACCTTGGGCAAAGGTGAACCCACCCGTGGGATTGTTTTTGCTCAAGGACCTGGTAACACTTGGTGGGTGATGCAGAAAGATGGGAAAACCAGTTGTGTACCACAGGAAAACCTAATCCTGAGTGAGAACTGAGTGTGAGGGTTCATTCTGTATACTGGAGTTTATTAATTTAGGTATGATACAGATGGTAATAGAATAAGGGGTGGAACGTTGTCTTGGGTTGTGGAGCTGGGTTTTGTGTATTCTATTTACATCTGTTTGGGGGCCTGATGACCCACCTTGATAGGCCATTGTTACCTTCCCCAGCCTGTGCGGTGCATTTGCATTTCTATACATCTCATGCCCTGGCGGTGGGGGGTGGGGGGGAGGGGAGGTGGCCGGGTGGGGTCGGTGCTGCTCTGTTGCAGGAGCGGGGTGCGCGGCGCTTCCTTCGCTGCGGTGTGGGAAGAGCTTCTTTGTCTCCTGTGCTCGTCATCCTGTCTCCCTCCTGGCCGTCCCTGAACCGGTTTCTTCGCAGAATCATCTCTGCTCCAACAGGATCACGTCTGCCACTCCAGAAGTGTTTGGACTGTTTACGTTTGGACTGTTATCAACATCCTGAATCACAGGGTCAGATTGAAACTCTGACTTTGTCAGGGTTTTCTTCTAAAATTATTGTTTATTTGTTTATTTGTTTGTTTGGTTGGGTGGTTTTTGTTTCCTATCATATTTGTATTGTTAAACCTCCTAGTAAAGAACTGTTATTCCTATTCCCAACATCTTCGCCTGAGAGCCCTTGATTGCAAAATTATAATTCGTCGGGGTGCGAGGGGTTGGTATTCTCCATTCTAGGGGAACCTCAGTTTCCCTGGCAGATACCTGTCTTTCCAAACCAAGACAACAGGGAACAGAGCAGAGGGCACAGGGAACAGGGAACAGAGCACAGAGCACAGGGAACAGAGCACAGGGCACAGGGAACAGGGAACAGAGCACAGGGCACAGGGAACAGGGCACAGGGCACAGGGCACAGGGAACAGGGAACAGAGCACAGGGAACAGAGCACAGAGCACAGGGAACAGAGCACAGGGCACAGGGAACAGGGAACAGAGCACAGGGCACAGGGAACAGGGAACAGGGCACAGGGCACAGGGAACAGGGAACAGGGAACAGAGCACAGGGAACAGGGAAGAGAGCACAGGGCACAGGGAACAGGGAACAGGGAACAGGGAACAGGGCACAGGGCACAGGGAACAGGGAAGAGAGCACAGGGCACAGGGAACAGGGAACAGGGCAGAGAGCACAGGGAACAGGGAACAGGGCACAGAGCACAGGGAACAGAGCACAGAGCACAGGGAACAGAGCACAGGGCACAGGGAACAGGGAACAGGGCACAGGGAACAGAGCACAGGGCACAGGGAACAGGGAACAGGGAACAGGGAACAGAGCACAGGGAACAGGGAACAGGGAACAGGGCACAGGGAACAGGGAACAGAGCACAGGGCACAGGGCACAGGGAACAGGGCACAGGGCACAGGGCACAGGGAACAGAGCACAGGGCACAGGGCACAGGGAACAGGGCACAGGGCACAGGGAAGAGGGAACAGGGCACAGGGAACAGGGCACAGGGAACAGGGAACAGAGCACAGGGAAGAGGGAACAGGGCACAGGGAACAGAGCACAGGGAAGAGGGAACAGGGAACAGGGCACAGGTGTCTTGGGTTGTGGAGCTGGGTTTTGTGTATTCTATTTACATCTGTTTTGGGGCCTGATGACCCACCTTGATAGGCCATTGTTACCTTCCCCAGCCTGTGCGGTGCATTTGCATTTCTATACATCTCATGCCCTGGCGGTGGGGGGTGGGGGGGAGGGGAGGTGGCCGGGTGGGGTCGGTGCTGCTCTGTTGCAGGAGCGGGGTGCGCGGCGCTTCCTTCGCTGCGGTGTGGGAAGAGCTTCTTTGTCTCCTGTGCTCGTCATCCTGTCTCCCTCCTGGCCGTCCCTGAACCGGTTTCTTCGCAGAATCATCTCTGCTCCAACAGGATCACGTCTGCCACTCCAGAAGTGTTTGGACTGTTTACGTTTGGACTGTTATCAACATCCTGAATCACAGGGTCAGATTGAAACTCTGACTTTGTCAGGGTTTTCTTCTAAAATTATTGTTTATTTGTTTATTTGTTTGTTTGGTTGGGTGGTTTTTGTTTCCTATCATATTTGTATTGTTAAACCTCCTAGTAAAGAACTGTTATTCCTATTCCCAACATCTTCGCCTGAGAGCCCTTGATTGCAAAATTATAATTCGTCGGGGTGCGAGGGGTTGGTATTCTCCATTCTAGGGGAACCTCAGTTTCCCTGGCAGATACCTGTCTTTCCAAACCAAGACAACAGGGAACAGAGCAGAGGGCACAGGGAACAGGGAACAGAGCACAGAGCACAGGGAACAGAGCACAGGGCACAGGGAACAGGGAACAGAGCACAGGGCACAGGGAACAGGGAACAGGGCACAGGGCACAGGGAACAGGGAACAGGGAACAGAGCACAGGGAACAGGGAAGAGAGCACAGGGCACAGGGAACAGGGAACAGGGAACAGGGAACAGGGCACAGGGCACAGGGAACAGGGAAGAGAGCACAGGGCACAGGGAACAGGGAACAGGGCAGAGAGCACAGGGAACAGGGAACAGGGCACAGAGCACAGGGAACAGAGCACAGAGCACAGGGAACAGAGCACAGGGCACAGGGAACAGGGAACAGGGCACAGGGAACAGAGCACAGGGCACAGGGAACAGGGAACAGGGAACAGGGAACAGAGCACAGGGAACAGGGAACAGGGAACAGGGCACAGGGAACAGGGAACAGAGCACAGGGCACAGGGCACAGGGAACAGGGCACAGGGCACAGGGCACAGGGAACAGAGCACAGGGCACAGGGCACAGGGAACAGGGCACAGGGCACAGGGAAGAGGGAACAGGGCACAGGGAACAGGGCACAGGGAACAGGGAACAGAGCACAGGGAAGAGGGAACAGGGCACAGGGAACAGAGCACAGGGAAGAGGGAACAGGGAACAGGGCACAGGTGTCTTGGGTTGTGGAGCTGGGTTTTGTGTATTCTATTTACATCTGTTTTGGGGCCTGATGACCCACCTTGATAGGCCATTGTCACCTTCCCCAGCCTGTGCGGTGCATTTGCATTTCTATACATCTCATGCCCTGGCGGTGGGGGGTGGGGGGGAGGGGAGGTGGCCGGGTGGGGTCGGTGCTGCTCTGTTGCAGGAGCGGGGTGCGCGGCGCTTCCTTCGCTGCGGTGTGGGAAGAGCTTCTTTGTCTCCTGTGCTCGTCATCCTGTCTCCCTCCTGGCCGTCCCTGAACCGGTTTCTTCGCAGAATCATCTCTGCTCCAACAGGATCACGTCTGCCACTCCAGAAGTGTTTGGACTGTTTACGTTTGGACTGTTATCAACATCCTGAATCACAGGGTCAGATTGAAACTCTGACTTTGTCAGGGTTTTCTTCTAAAATTATTGTTTATTTGTTTATTTGTTTGTTTGGTTGGGTGGTTTTTGTTTCCTATCATATTTGTATTGTTAATACCTCCTAGTAAAGAACTGTTATTCCTATTCCCAACATCTTCGCCTGAGAGCCCTTGATTGCAAAATTATAATTCGTCGGGGTGCGAGGGGTTGGTATTCTCCATTCTAGGGGAACCTCAGTTTCCCTGGCAGATACCTGTCTTTCCAAACCAAGACAACAGGGAACAGAGCAGAGGGCACAGGGAACAGGGAACAGAGCACAGAGCACAGGGAACAGAGCACAGGGCACAGGGAACAGGGAACAGAGCACAGGGCACAGGGAACAGGGCACAGGGCACAGGGCACAGGGCACAGGGAACAGGGAACAGAGCACAGGGAACAGGGAAGAGAGCACAGGGCACAGGGAACAGGGAACAGGGCACAGGGCACAGGGAACAGGGAAGAGAGCACAGGGCACAGGGAACAGGGAACAGGGCAGAGAGCACAGGGAACAGGGAACAGGGCACAGAGCACAGGGAACAGAGCACAGAGCACAGGGAACAGAGCACAGGGCACAGGGAACAGGGAACAGGGCACAGGGAACAGAGCACAGAGCACAGGGAACAGAGCACAGGGCACAGGGAACAGGGAACAGGGCACAGGGAACAGAGCACAGGGCACAGGGAACAGGGAACAGGGAACAGGGAACAGAGCACAGGGCACAGGGAACAGGGAACAGGGAACAGAGCACAGGGAACAGGGAACAGGGAACAGGGCACAGGGAACAGGGAACAGAGCACAGGGCACAGGGCACAGGGAACAGGGAACAGAGCACAGGGAACAGGGCACAGGGCACAGGGAACAGGGAAGAGAGCACAGGGCACAGGGAACAGGGAACAGGGCAGAGAGCACAGGGAACAGGGCACAGGGCACAGAGCACAGGGAACAGAGCACAGAGCACAGGGAACAGAGCACAGGGAACAGGGAACAGGGCACAGGGAACAGGGAAGAGAGCACAGGGCACAGGGAACAGGGAACAGAGCACAGGGCACAGAGCACAGGGAACAGAGCACAGGGCACAGAGCACAGGGAACAGAGCACAGGGAACAGGGAACAGGGCACAGGGAACAGGGAACAGAGCACAGGGCACAGAGCACAGGGCACACAGAGCACAGGGCACAGGGCACAGGGCTCAGTTACTTCTGCAGGAGAACCCTGGGAGCACCCAGCCTTTAGTGCAGGGCACTGAGTTTGGCTACAGTTTGTGTGGTTTCACAGCAGTATCACAGGTGGGTTAATCTGAGGAAAATGCTGGAATTTTCAGGGTTAAAGAGCACTCTGCTCGGAGATGGCAATGGTGCAAGGGCTCTTCATGATCCTGCTTGTGTCAAAACACTCTGCATTTGTTTGCAGCCTCCCCTCCCTGCAGCAAACATGCTGCCTTTGCCCACCTTGCTGCCTTTGCCCACCTTGCTGCTTTTGCCTTCCTCCCTTCCCTTCAACCTCCCACAGCTGTGGAATTCTTGAAGGGTCCCTCCCCAGCCTCCCTGTGCAGCACCATCTTTCCCTGTTGTATTCCTCTGGGGAAATGGTGTTTCCCCAGAAACCCCCCAAAGCCTGTAACCTTTAGTTTAACCCCACCTTCCCCCTATCTCTGTCCTGTGGCTCAGTGCCAGCTGTCTGTGCTGGGACAGAGAGTCTGGATAAACCCCTGCTCCTCCCTGTTCGGCCTCTTTGGCCTCTGGGACCCCTTCGAGAATAAAGCCTTGGAACATTCCCTGAGGTAAGAGCCTCTTTTGAATCTTTTACCCTATCCCTGGAAATATTTCCCCCCAAAGCTCCCCAGAAACTGAGCCAGCACAGGAGCCCAGGGGGGCAGGGGGGAGTGCTTCATTTCCCCTCATGCTTTAGAGCTCTGAAATGCACCATTCTCAGTGCAGGGAGCAATGCTGCTCCCCTGATGTTGTTTCCAGCCTGACAGTGGACATTTGGACATGAATGGATCTGCTGGAGCAGCACACAACACTTTCTGTGAAAGTTTCATGTGTTCCCCTCTGAGGAAGGTGACAAACTGCTGTGTGTGCTGCCAGCAGCCCCAGCCCTGTGCCCTCACACCACCCTGAAGGTGCTGTGACTCCATCTCCCACGGAGCAGACACGACTCAGAGCAGGTTCAGTGCAACACCACACATCTCCCAGCACCCCAGGCAAGGGGAAGATGTGCTCCTTTGCCTGTCAGGCTGTATCTAATACAGAACCAGACCAAACTGCAGGAGGGATGTTCTCCTTTCCTGGTCTGAGACTGGAACACCACATAACACTGTCCCACTGCAAAAACACCATCCTGTTTGTCAGGATTTTTTTTTTCCCCTTGCCCTTTTTAAGCTTTGGAGCAGCTCCCAGAGCACCTGGCAGGGTGCTCTGCCCAGCACACACATGGGATTCTGCCTGTGGTGGTGGGAATGGGGCTTGGGAAGGATTTTCTACCCAATCTTCCCACAGCTGCTGTGCTGCACAGCCACTCTGGAGCTGGAGGAGCTGGATCCATGCTCCTGCAGCTGGGAATCTGCTGCCTCCTGGGCACAGCGTGGCCTCTGGGGGAAGGGGAGGACTTCTGCCTCAAACCAGGAGCCAGGGATGACATAAAGGAATTGTGCAGTTGCTGAAGATTGCCTGCATTCCCTTTAGATGGAGTGAGGATCCAGAACCACCCTTAGGGAGTCCTACAAACTGGGAAATGATCTTGTTTTACAGAGCTGATCCTGGTCAGACTGAAATGTTTATAAAGGGGGTGGGGAAACAAAGAGGTGGCCCCTGCATTCAGCAGCACAACAAACATCACTCTTCTGTAAACAGGGGCAGAAGCTTCCATGAGGCTCAGCACATCAGTATCCAGGGGGTTGCTGCTTTCCCTCCTTTCTGTTTTGAAGGACAGAAAGGGAAAATCGTCTTCTTACAGTCCAAATCAGAAAAATAAGGTCAATACTACTCATACAGCTACACATTTGCCTCCAAAAGTGGAGAATGGATTCCTGATAATGGCAAATCAGAAATGGAAAATAAAAAGTCTAATTCTGAACTTGTTCCCTCTATAAATAAATTGCAAGAAGATAATCCATTTCTCCTATATTTTCCAGTGGAAGCAGTGCTGCTCCCAGCAAAGCAATGAAAGCTGCAATATTAAACTTGCTGCTTACTCATCAATTTTCATGTGAGAGTCTCATTGGCAAGAGGCCCAGGCACAGAGAGGATGCCATTGTAATCACTATTCCTACCCCAAACAATGTTGACTATTTAATTATTAAAGTATTTCTTTCTAAGTAGTTATTTTCAACCACTGGGTCTGACAGAACTCCTCTGTGCACAGGTTTGCTCAAAGAAAGGTTGATCACTGAAAAATAACTTCAATTTTCATGTTTTAAGTTGGCTGTGTCCTTAAATACAAATTCAGTTCCCCTGCCAGCAAGAAGCTGATATGAAGCATTGAACTTGTTATCAGGCAATGAAAAAGCTGAAGTCCCACATCTCGTTCCCAGTTTCAGTCATATTTTCTCCCACATTGCATTTTTCATTCCACAGTTAAGTGAGGCAAACAACATTGAGAGTATTCACAAAGGTTTGGAAAACTATTTCTGTTTGTGAAAACAGGCATTTGTTTTTGCCTGACAACTCTGTGTGGCTGGGTGATAGGCAGGAGAAAAGAGAATTAAATGCACAAATATGCTATTAATAGACAAAAGATTTTGCTTTCAGTGCTTGCTGTACCTGCCAGGTGATTTTAAATCTGGGATCCATGCACGTAGTCAGCATGGACAGGGCTGTTCCTGAGCATCTAAAAATGCTTCAGACCTGCTCATGTCCTGCTGCCTGGGTCTGTGTTGGAGGTGCTGCCCCTGTTGCAGGTGACAGCAGAAGCCCCTCAGAGCAGCCCCTGCTCTGCAGCCAGGACCAAGAGCAGCCTCCCAACAATTTACATCCGTGGCAGAAAAGCTGCAGTGCCTCTGGAGTATCAGGAACCTTATTCCTTCAATTCACTCAAGCAGTAAACTGGTTCAGCCTCGGAAGGCAGTGGCCACTGTCTTTACAAGAAAATGTCATTTGAGCAACTCCACCGTTTCCAAAGACCCTCCTTTATCCTGGTGTTAATCTGGATTAGACTCCTCCTTCCAGGCCTCCCTTGACGGAGAGATTCCAGTAACTAACTCAACTTCTGAGCCACTTTGGGTGCTTGGGGCTGTCTGACCAATGACCAAAGCTCACAGCACTTTAACAACCCTCACTCAGCTGTGCTGCAGCAACAAGCAGAATATCAAACAAAAGCTCTAGGCACTCTTATTAGCACATATATTATAATTACTGCATTTGCACAGGGTTTCAGCTTATCTCAAGCTGTCAACTGGTGCCTTTTGTGTCGTTGTGCATTCTGCTGTGTGAGCCTGTGCAGTTGGGCAGTGCCAGGCACACAACATCAATCCTGAATAAACAGGAGGTCACAGCACTCACGTCCTCAGAGCTATTACAGAAATTGCAGGCTTCATCCCATCTCAAATCCCAGCGCTCACTTAAAAGCCCCAACCATATAATTAAATGTAGGGCAGCTTAAAAGTGGACAATTCTTGCCAGGCTTTGCACAGAGCTCCTGGGTGAAGCCTTCAGCAATTCTGCTCTTTTATCTCAGAGGGCTGACAGATGGCTGTCAGAACCAGGGCCTTGCTGGCAAAAAGTTTTAAGGCAGAGAAAAAGGTACAACAGTGTAGGAGGAGATACTTAAAAGAGAATAAATCTCTAGCTTGCTTTCTTCAAAGCTGGAATCCCTCCCTTGCCTCAGACACACTGAGGACAAGTTTAACCCAGGGTAACTCTTCTGTAGTCTAATGGCCTTACACCAATGAGCATTTTGACCCAAACTGCTTGAGACATGCCTGGAAAAATAACCTTCTATTTTGCTCACAGTCCTGCTGCACAGAGGGAAATCTTTCTTGTCACTCCCTCCAGCTCTCACATCTTAAGTTTTGTGTAGAAACCCTTCCCTGGATTCCTCCAGCCCCAGCAGCCACTCCTCACAAGAGCAGGCTGCATCAGCCTGTCCTTTGTGTTGGAAAAGCCTGGCCTTGGCCCTGGGGTCCTGCCACAGCTCCTCCTCTCCTGACAACAGAGAGGGACCATCACAGACAATCAATTGCCTGCCCGGGCAGGGTTCCACCTTTGCTTGGGAAGCTCGGTGGCACACAGTGTACTCAGGAATTGTTCTGCAAGGAAAACTCTTCCTGGGCCATGGAGGGGAGAGGGGGAGCACCAAGGAGGGAAATGGAACATGTGAGGAGCAGCAGCCTGCCCAGGAACAGACACACTGGGCTGTGGCTTCACACAGCACAGCACAGCTTGTTTCTCACTCCTCAGTCCTTTTCAGGTCTGTTTTAACCTCAACAGAACTTACCTTTCGTCCACTTAGCACAACTTATATACCATAAATGAAATCATATTCATCTGCCATTTTTCAACATATGAATTTAAGTATGTTTAATACTTTTAGTCATTAAACTGCTCTTGAAATTGCTTCAGTGTGAACAGACTACACTCATTTAAATTCCCTTTTACAGTAACCTATACTTTTTTCTTACCTTTCAAAGGAAAAAGCCCAATGTGGTCTTTGTGTTAAGTATTCAGATATTCATTATCAATCTATTCTAGGAGACATCTACACATCTTTTGTTGTGAAATCAAATCATAATTTAATTACTGAAGATTAAAGACTGCCTAATCTAGCTGTAATTTTATTTAGTCAGTGTAAAAACCAGTGTAAAAAACTGCACCATGAAATGAGAGAATCCAATCCATGGCAATAACTAAGAAACATCATTCAAACCAAAACAACAAAAACCATTTAAGTGGACACCTAAACCTCTCATATTTAGACAAGTTTTCTATTTCAGATGTTTTATCATTATCCAGTAGCAAAAATGCATTTTCTGCCCAATTTAACATTCAGCTAATTTTCAGGCCAAAGGAAAAAAAAAAAAAAAAAACTAAACCAAACACACCCAAACCACCAAGGTCCTTTGTACTTGACAATTTTCATTTCCACAAGGAATTTCCATGTAACTCCAGTACTTAAGACATTTAGGGGCAACGGATTTTCCCAGATATGAGCTATAACCAAGAAAGGAATGCACATTTAGGCACTTGTTTCTCACCCCCCTTTGCTCTGTCCCTTTTTGCAGTGCATGGCTCACCTTCCCCAGCACTTTTACTGCAGCCAAATCTGCCCTGGATCCCATGCTGTCACAGTGACTAATCCACATTATTTCTGGATTACTAAAAATAAATTCCATACTTTCCACATATATGGGCATGATGCAAACATCTGATGCCATCAGCAGGATGATTTAACCCAAATTCCCACCAGCTGCAGCTCCATTTTTTGATTCTTGAGACAAATGTCTCTTATTCATGCAAACAGGCCCAACTTGAGGAAGATTTCATTTCCCACATCTGTGTCCAGGACTTTCCAGGGAGATGTGCAAACAAGGAATAAATCCATGCAGCATTTCCCTCACCCTCAGAGTAGCCTGCCAGTCTGGATCCATCCATAATAAACCAGCACAGCAGGCACTCCACTGCCCAGAATTCCTGGGGGTCAGGAAAACACAGAGTCCAACCCAGAGCCCAGTCCAGCTGTAGGTGACAGCAGGACTGACACACTCCTGCCAGGGCTGGGGGCAATGCTGAGTAAGAGAGAGGAGCATCCTACCCTTCCACTGCAGCAGGCTTTGACAACTTTTATTACTTTAGAATGAGATTCTATCTCCCTGCTCTCCTCTCTTTTTTTTCACCTCAAAACACAACGTGGAGCTTTTCAGCCCCCTTGGGATGTGTGCCAGCCTGAGCCACCAGTGGGACACCTGAGGTGACACCTCACACCTTCAGCCTCTGACACAGAGATCAGGCAGGGGGTGCAGGGTTGGAACAGTGATTTCTTCTGGCTCCAGAGGAAAAGAACCAATTCCTGGCTCTCCACAAGTCAAACAACTCATTCCCCTCCTCTCAGCACCCCACAGACACCTCTGGCACTCTGCTCTCTGCCACCCAGCCCTGGCCACCCCCCCTTCCTCACTCACACATTCAAGTGAACTAAATAAGCTCGTGTTTTCATGATTCCCAACTGGGAGGTGCTTTCTTCTTCCAAACACCTAGAATTATACATAATCCCAGTTATAATTCCAAGCAATACCCTTCCTGGTAACAAACCCCCACCATGAATATTGACCTGAAAGATCCTGGACACTCCAGCTCTGCTCCCTGAAGCCAGCCCCACTGCTGTGAGTGGGGGGGAGCAGAGCTGCCAGAGTGGAGCTGGAACTGGGACAGCTCACTCAGGCCAAAGGGGAACGTGCCCTTCATGCTATTATTGCACAGCAAATATTGAAAATTTTGAGGAACATAGGTCAAAGGTAGTAAAGCAGATCAGTGGGTTCTGTTTGCCCCCCTGGCACAGATGAACAGGACTTTATCTGTGGGTATATTATCTGTGCACTCAGCAAACACCCCTGTGCAAGCCTTTCAGAAAGCAGCTCCTACTCTAATAAAGCAATTAACCACATCCAAACCATCACCCATTCCTTCCAAGTTATTTTTGCCACTGGAGACATAAACGATGAAAAACTTCCCAGCACTGTTTGCAAATACTGAGCCTGAATTTCCAAGTTAGGCACCAGTCCATGGAAACAAACCAGTGCAGAGCAGAAATCCTTGTGATGTATCCAAACATCCTGCAAGCAGCAGGTGTCCTCTCAACTGGTGTAGCATCATTCACACACAAGAAAAAAACCTTCTCATGCAATGGATATGGGCAACAATTTAAAATAGTGGTTCTATCACTACTCAGGTGCTGTTCACCCTGCACTTAATGGCCACAGGCACTTGGGAATGCTCAGGACATTCAGTATTTGGGAACTGAAGTGAGCTGGAAGCTGGGTAAGTGGCAACCCAGAAGTAATAGCTGATATTAATCTTCATTCTGATTCCCAGGGAGTTAACACTGAAGAACGTGTATTACTAAGATTTGCTAATTTGGGATTTCTTCTTTTCTTGGTCCTTCACCGTTCTTCAAATATCTCTGGAAAAAGACATATTCTTCCTGTCAGAATTTAACATCTTTGTTTCAGCACAGCGCTTGAATTATCACAAAGGCAGTAAATTAAAGTCTTAGATTTTTGAAAAACAGAAGGAAAAACCTGAATTTAGTAGCAAGAGGCAAGCCCCTTCTCACCTCCTTCACCTTTATTTAAGAGAGCAGAATCTACTACAGTCTGTCTTCCCTGTTCTATTTACAGAACAGGGTTGGTCTCCCCAGACTCTTTCCTTTGGCATTCTCCTTGGGACACACTACAGCTGGCAGAATAGAAATCTCATTAGGAAAATATTTCATTTTATGGAAATGAAGAGTCAGATACAGAGAAACACAAACATGAGCTGTATCTCTGTATTCCAACAGCCAAGCACGCTTCAAGGAAACCTCTGAACCAGAGTAACAAAGGTAAATGAAAACTAGAAAATGGATTTAGGAACCAATATTTATTTTTTTCAGAACTCTTGAGATTGTTTTTGAAGACAAAGCAGCGTTTTCATTTAAATTATTAATTAACATCTTGCATGTGACAACTCTGTTCCAACGTCTGAGGTGTGTGGTAGAGCCCAGTGATGTTTCCTCTGACTGCTGCTTTCACTTCATCTCTTGGAATCTTCCTCAAAATACTCGGAATTGATGATCTCAGGAAACCAGTTTAGCATTAAGTGTTAACAGCAGAAAGATTAAATATGATTTGGTAAACAGAAACAAATCATAGGCTCCTGCAGCAGTGCCTGCCTGCCAATTTGCAATCAGTGTTCCAGGAATCTCCCTGGGCCTTTCTGCAGCTCCCCTGGCGTGGGCTGCAGCCCTGAGCCTGCTGGGCACTGCTTGTGTCACTTCCAACAAGTTCCACGTGGCTGTCCTGCTAACAGCAGCTCCAAAGGGAATTCTGAGAGCACTCCCAGGTCCCACTGATCTGCACCCAGGTGGCAAAGCCAGCAACAAACCCAGGTGAAAAAGGACTGCAGGTTCTCCAGGAGGAAGGGATAATGCAAGCCCTTCCCACGGACTCCATTTCAGCAGGACATGAGATATATTACAAACTATTCAATGCTCATTCCTCAAAAAATAAGGAATGAAATTCTGATGGTGCAAAACCCCCCAAATGATTTATATTCTGTATATATGGTGCAAACAGAATGGTTGCCAGCTGCATTATTGATTTTATACCCAGCACAGGATCGTGGAATGGTTTAGGGACTTTGGAGTTCATCTCATTCAAACCCCCCTTCCATGGGCACAGCAAAGGGAAAACTTCATGGAAGCCTCTCAGGAAAAGTGAAAGAGAAAACTACAGAAATTTAGTGACCCAAAACAACTGCCCTGGAAGAAAGGATCCATTCTGAAAGGGCACAAAGCTGGGAGGATATTTCCATGGAGTCTCTATTTAATCTTTAATCTATTTTCACTTTCTATTGTCTACTTCCATTCCTCTTTCTTAGAACCCCAGACATTTCAGTAGTTTCTGTTTCTCAACATCAAGAAAAAAAATTCTGTAATTCTACTTTAAACTTGTGGTGAATTTGTGTTTCAATCATCACAGGGAAAAACTTAATTTATTCCCAGGCCAGAAGGAGCACAGGGTGCACTCAGAGTGCGTTAGAGTTCCATAAAATGGGCTCCATATTCAGCTCTGCAGGAGCCTACTGATCATTGCCAATAAATGACCAGTAACTGTCTCCAATTAATTCTTCAACTCAGCAAAAGCAAGTATTCTTGTCACCACAAGAGAAGAATTCCCCTGTGCCCCTCCATTTAAAGAGCAGAGCAAAAAAGTCTGGCCACAACTTATATTTGAAGAAGAAAAGGGAAATATCTACTTCCAACAGAGAGGAATTTCTATATTTTGTTTAAAAGATTATTCACCAAATTTCTGTCACAAGTACTGATACCACCCAGTATGGCCAGTAATTACATTATTCTTATAGAACAGAATTTAAAAAAACATATATAAAATACACAGCTATATATAATCAAAGTGAAAGTATACAAAATTAAGAAACTTTTTTTTTTCAAACTATTATGGAAAGGTTAAAAAAAGTCGAAGTTGACATTCCGTTCATCAGCCAACATTTCTGGGGTTTCTGCCACAGAAATGTTCAGGTCTGTGGGTGCCAGCACCCTGAGAGTTTTAAGAAGGCCCCAAGGAGTCCAGCTGAAAAGAACACTGACCTTGGTCCAGCTGTGCCTCAGCACGGCCAGGCTGGGCTCCTGTCAGTCACTGCTACAAACCCTTCATGGAGCCTGCCCAGCACAGAGCACAGCAGAGCAGCTCAAGGTAAAGGACCAAATCAGGAAATTCACACTGTTGAAGAGTATTGAACACTCCTCTTTAACACTCTGCAGTCACCTGGCATTACCCAGCACAGGGGGATGGATTGGAGAGTAGAGACAACCACCAGTGGTTTATTTCTGATATTAAAGAGTAAGTTTAAATACTCAGAAGAAAAGAAACACTGGAAATGGAACAACCTTCAGTATTTGGTGTTAAGTAATATTAAGTGACAAACTCAGTACTTATCATTCTTTTTTTCCTGCTCTAATGCCAGCGTGACTGACATTTTTCCATTTCCATAGCGTCAGGTCTGTAATGCTCAAAATATCCTGTGAAATACAACGCTCAACTTTGTCAACTCCTGAGTTATCAGCATACAGGGAAAATAATGCCTGTGTCATCAGCAACCTTGTGTGTCACCCAAGGGTAAAACATCCAGCATTCTTCCTTTTCTCCACCTGCTTGATAAATTAAAAAAGGCAGGCACTGCTCATTAGTTTCCCAGAATAATTTCTCTCACCTCCATGGACCTGCTCAAGAGTGAGAACGAGTCTGAGATATTTGTGTGCTGCAAACCAACCTGTCCCCAGCTGGATCCACTTGGACATCTCCTGCTCCTGGGACACATTACAGGCACAGACTGGCACTTTTTGTTTTTCCATAGCAGAGTAAAAAAGATTCCTTTGGTAACAGATAATTCCACCCACTTTTCCCTGAAGAAAAAGAGTGAGACTGCCATCTCTGTTGAAGGCTGCTTTCCAAGGCCCCAGCAATCCCCTCTAAGTGCTTTATGCTGCATTTTCCCTCACCTTTTATTAGAGGATTGTCAGATCATGCCCTGTTCTGACCCAGAGATGTGGCAACTGAAAGGGGTTTTAAAAACTTTTAATCCATTTTCAGTCTCATATGAAAGGTGAGACAATTCATGCCACCACAATCAGAAGCCAAACTATTTCCTAATTACCATCTATTATAAGCATTCCTTGGCCCATCAGCTTTTGCCACACAATGCTGTTGATGCCCTAAAGCCAATCATCTAAAATCACCCCTTGTTCTTGCTGTAGGACCCAAAAGGAAGATGAGAGGCTCCAAATATTTCAGAAGGCAAAAAGCATAGAAAAAAGCTTTACTGTCTAATTCTTACTACCTTTTATAAGGTGTTCTGATACAGACTTGACATGATTGGTGAATGGGAACGACACCTCTCTAGTCCCATGGGTTAAATCAGAGAAGCACCAAAACACCACCTGGAGAAAGAGTGTTTGGAGAAAGGATAGTTGTTTACCAAGATTGTTTTGAGAAGAAACTTTCCTGAGAAACTTTTCCGTGGGAAAAATTAGCAGCTGCTAGCAGGCTAAAATCTCTCAGACCCAGAAATATCAGGCCCACATCTTGTGGGTCCTACTACAATGCACCTTTCATAGTTCTAGTTCTCTCTCTAAAGTATCTGGTCTATTTGCAAGGCCATCATTTGAAACTTGATTCTAATTCCATTTCTCTCTCAAAAATGTCTGTCCTATTCCATGGCATTTCTAAGTCAGCATTTCTTACCTCAGAGTTTGCATACAGATGTACAAGACTATGTGAGCCTTCTGTCAGGCTTGGAGAATTCTCTCAAATCCATCTCCCATGCTGGATGAAGATGGCTAGGACAACAGGAGGAGGGGGAAAAATTAAAAAGAAAATTAAAAGAAAAATATAATTTTCCTCCCCAAAATTCTCATTTAACCTTCCTGCAGAGGGAGAGGCCTGTGGGCCCTGTGCAGCATGGTGTTCCACAGCCAGCAGCTCATCCTGGAGCACAGAGCCTCAGCCTGCAACTCCAACCTAAACTGCTCTGGGGCAGGCTTAGCTTGGACACAGTGAACAATTTCTTCCTAGAGAGGGTGATTCAATGTTGGAATGAGCTGCCCAGGGAGGTTTGGAGTGTTCATCCCTGGAGGAACCCAAGGAAGGCCTGGAGGTGGCACTCAGTGCTCTGGGCTGAGGACAAGGTGGGGATCAGGAACAGCTGGGACTCTGTGGTCTCCAAGGTTTTTCTAATTTAAATGATTCTGTGATCCTGGAACAGAGCCAGGAGCCCGAAGACTGAAAATTTTGTCTCTCACATGGAAGCAGGATTTGGTCCTTAGAAGGGCTGAGTACACTGAACCCCTGGAGACTTCAAATCACAGATAACTGAGGCCAGACTTTCCTTCTCCTTCTCCTTCTCCTTCTCCTTCTCCTTCTCCTTCTCCTTCTCCTTCTCCTTCTCCTTCTCCTTCTCCTTCTCCTTCTCCTTCTCCTTCTCCTTCTCCTTCTCCTTCCCCTTCCCCTTCCCCTTCTCCTTCTTCTCCCTTTCTGTTTTTGTTGTTGTTTTTTGTTTGGTTTGGGGGGTTCCTGTCTATTTTTTTTTTCATGTATAGTGCTGCTCTAGGTCTGTTCTCCCTCATTTTCACATGAATTCTACTTCTCTGCACTACTATTCATTACAATTTGCCATACAATGACAAATAAACTGTCCAACCACCTGACACTAGGGGAACTGCTCCTAAACCTGTTTTAAAACTGTCTTAAAGTGTGTGAAAAGCATTAAAAAACTAAAAAGACTAATAACACTCTCTTCCTTTGAGTCTCCAATGAACATCCTCAGCCTCTTCTCCTCCCCATGTACCTCAGAACGTGTCCTCTGTTCAGAGCAAGAAATTATGCATGGGAAGGAAGTCTTATGCAGCTTAAATCATGACCAGTATGATTCTCTTTTTTTCCTCATTCCCTTTCCACCAAGTGTAGCTGCAAGTGTGTCCCAAAGGTACAAATCCATCAGGAAAATTAATTACTTGTTCTGTTTACTGGTGTTGGGCACAGCCACCTCCACTGAGAACTTTTATTTCTGCCTAGCAGAAGAAGGTGAAAGCTCAACCCCAGCACGAGCATCCTCTCAGAGGCTGCCTCTGAACACCTGAACATTATCAAATCTGTGTGGCACAGTCATCTTGGGGACACCAGTGACTCACTGCCACTGAGGTGAAAGAAGCTAATGTGACACTGCTCGTTTCAGCACACCCCAAAATGCATTTTAGGAAGATTGGTAGGAAAAGGAGCACCTTGAAGCATCATGGCAGAAATTAAGTACTCTTCTCCCAGCAGCACTAGGTAAATAATAATGAAAGCTGAATAACAAAGTAATTGTTACTACTAAAATTAAAAACAAACAGAAAAGCACCATGTCTGTTTCAAAGGGCCAGGTGCTATAATTTTTCCTTACTGAACTGAGACTGTTTGAATTTCTGTTAGCTGACAACCCAACACAGCTTCAGTGCTTGTAGTGCATTGGAAAAGATTTTTGCAACATGTACAAAAAGGCCATCCCATCCAGACTCCAGGCATGCTCACATCAACAGAACTGGCCTTATTCCAGATCAGCTTTCCAGTGCTTAATCAGAAATCTGCAAAAATCTATGAACAAAACATTTTACAAGACATCTGCATTTGGAAAGGGGTTTTCCAGCTTTTACACAACAGGTTCTTTCTACTGCTTGGTTTTATTTCATTAGAACTACAGAGTGGTTTGGGATGGAAGGACCTTACCATGAGATCATCCCATTCCAACCCTGCCAGAGACTTCCACTGGAGCAGGTTGCTCAGAGACCCATCTTTGACAGCTCCCACTTTTTATATAAGCTATCTGTAATTTCCCAGCATAAATGTAAGTCATAAAGGGTTTTTATAAAGGCTTTGCACAGAACGAGGTCCCCCCCATGACACACATCTATGCACATCTATTCTGTTCACTGCTTCCAGCCCAGCCAAGGGGAGATTTTCTAAGAGGAAAGAAGGTGACAAATTGCCAGTGAAAGCCCAAGATAATATTTTCAGGAATTCCTTAAAAAGAAATGTAAAAAAGGTTTTCAAGTAGATGGAAAGATGTCAAAGTTCATAAAAGGTTTCTCACAAAGCCAGCTGAGAACAGGAAAACAAATTGTAGACAAAAGGAATCCCAAAGGAAACCTGAACTAAATCCCCTGTCCCATGACTAAGCAGCTGTCTGTCCTCACCAGGTGACATTTCAGTTCCATTTTAACTGTGCCAGGCAAAGGAGGAGTGAAACACACATTAAATGGAAGAGTGGCACCTAAGCCTGGCTTGCAGCCTTGGGCTCCACCAACTAAAGAGCCAAAAGCATTGGCCAAGGTCAGGGTGGGTGCAGACAGCAGCTCCTCCCCTCTGTGCAGGAGCACAGCATCTCTGACATTCTGCAGGCACCAAGAACTGGGAAAAACAAGGAAAATCTTCAGAGGCTCAGCCCTGCTGAGCCCCCAAAGCCTCCCAAAGCTTCTGTGGCCCAGCAGCTGTGCAGGACCTTTATCTTATTGCAGTGAGTCTCATGGGAGCATGTTTAATTTCGGTCCCTGAAGTTAACACCATTAGAAGATACATTTCCTTGATGATTAAAAATTAACCACAAAAGTATTTCAAAGCTTTTCAAATAACTCCGAACTAATGAAGGACTAATTGCTTCCCTACATGTCTTCATATAATAATGCATAAAAATTGGTGTCAACTGTCTTATGTCAACTCCTGCATCAGTTAATTACATGTTTGCCATCAGTCATCCACAGTCACAATTACAACAGGAGAATATTGTTATAATTAGTTTTCTGGTTTAGAGCAAGAGACAACTGAAGGAAGTGTTAAAACTTGGTAGAGGTTTTTTTGTTGCTAAATTGCCACACTCATTAGCAGCATTTTAGGAATCAGCTCCATGGGCAGCTGGCTGATGGGAATTAAATCTCTGAGCCTTGATTCACCTTTAGAAAACTCTGGGACTCTGAAAATGTAAGTTCCCAAATTCTAATTTGTTCCCTCTTAATTTTTGAAATATCATAAGCAAGATCTAGTTATCAGATTAAATACATTGAAATTACTTGTGGCAAAAATCTAACACATGAAATTAGCAGGCAACCACTGCCTCTGTTATCATGGAAATAAAGACCAAGTAGGACTGGAGAGGAGGAACATTCATCCCCCCTGACGGATGGGGGAAAATCTGCATATCAGAATTTTGAAATCAGATGTAGCAACTGCCCAAATGTCATTTGAGCCCTAAATTGTGAATAAATTCCATGAGAAGAGCTCCACTGAATTCCCTGAGTTTTTTACACAAAGAATTAGCTTGATTTTAAAAGCTGGTTTGCTTTGTTGGGGTTTGGTAATTTTTTTTTAAGCCGAGTATGAATACATTACAGCATCTCTATCTCAGAAACTTCCTGAATACAAATAAGCAAGTTCAAGGAAAAACAAACAAACAAACACCAAACCAAAACCAAACCAAACCAAACCAAACCTAAAACAAAAACAAACAAAAAACAAAAATGAAAACAAACAAACAAACAAAAACCCCAAACACACAAAAAAGTCCCCCTGGTCTTTTAGAACTAGAGCTGCTGCTCTCTGGCTCCAAACTGAAGTTACTACTCCAGCAAGGCTGGAAGTCAAACCCAGCTGACTTTAAAGAGGTAAAGAGAGACAGAGAGAATACCAGGAGCAAGTCCAGAGTCAAGGGGTGTGGCCAGGCAGTATCCTGGACTTTGAAGCATTCCCTCCCAGGCTTCCAGAGAATCAAATCCTTACCACAAAACAGAACAAAACACACACAGAACAGAAAAATCACCACCACAATAAATGCATGCATATCTAAAGATACAGGTGTTTATCTACAAGGCCAAAGCTACTTGTCTCAGAAATATCTTACTCTAAAATTCTGCAACGAGACAGTCAGGACCAAAACTGGGGAGGGTGTAATTTTGATATGAATGGAACAAGAAACTGGATAGCAAAAACCTCCTGACACAATAATTTCTATATTTTTAAACACAACAGCTTATATTTATTTTCAGCTCCCCAAAAGAGAGCACTGAAGTTTAAGGACGAGCACGATTCCACACCAGAACAGCATTTCACCGGCAAAGCTAACTCAGGAGTTTTTCAGGTCCCTCAACAAACATTTCTGCCTTTGCTATATTGAAATACAACTGCCAGACAGAATTTCTGAACTAAACTTCAGCAGTTATCTTAAAAAATAAAATTTAAAAAAAAATAAAAAATCATGACAGTATCCTCCCTCAGCGCAAAGACCACCTGGAAAAACAAAGTGGAAGAGAAGAGAGGACAGCGGGCCCTGGGACTCCAGCAGCCCTGAGCCCAGATGGATGCAGGCCCTGTGAGAGCAATAGACAAGGCAGGCTCTGGTGCCCACAGCCCTGGCCTGAGCACAAACCCTTCTCTGGGTCCAGCCCAGCCCTGACCCCTCAGCAGGGGGCTGTGGCTGCAAGACCAGCCTGACCTCGGCCACGGGCCAGCCCAGCTCCCTCCCCCGTGCCAGGAGTGCAGCCCTGCACAGCCAGCAGGGCAGTACAGCCAGCAGGGCAGTACAGCCAGCAGGGCAGCCCAGCTCCGCTCTGCTGGGCCAGGCCTAAGCAAAGCCTTCCTCCAGCTCTGAGCACGGCCTGGCACTCGGGGGGCTGAGCTGAGCACAAGGATGCCTCAGCTGGGAGCAGTCACAGGGGCACCTCTCACTTCATAATCCGTTTTTGCCTCCTAAGAGATTGTACAGGTTTGGTCCTCAGACCTCTGGAGAGTGAATCCTTTCCAAACTGCCATGGGATTCCCTGGAGTGAAGGTGAAACCTGGTGGGCATGAAAAGGGATAACAAAGAGCATCAGTGCAGGGATGTGCAGGGCAGGACCCTGCTGACACTGTTGTGCACCACAAGGACACAGACTCTAACTTCAGAAGGCTGAAAATGACCTTTTTTTTGTGTTGCCACAATTGTTGCCATGTTTTGGTTTTAGGAAATTCTGTTCCCAGGGACCTAAACTGGTAAACAAGGTCACTCTCTGTAAACTATCTTGTTTTCCACACGCTTTCCCAGAGGAGGGACTTCGCGTGGTGGTCTCTGTGAGTGACCAATGGTTCCAGGGGTCCCACCTCTAAGGTGGGCACATTTGTAAAAAGTATAAAAGAAGTTTGGAAAATAAATCTACGGCTCCTCCTCGCTGAGGAGTCCACCCAGCAGCCTTCTAAAACCACGACTCCGTGTCTCCCTTCATTGTGTCCCACAGCGACATTTTTGCTTCTGGGATGTGTCTCCCTTTTATCCTGTTCTACACAGAGCAATTGGATTGGTGAAAAACAAAGACAAACCTCTTCAATCACATTGGTCAGAGCAGAGGGACAGCAAGAAGTCCCTCCTAGGGAAAGGAATGTGAACAAAGTTACAGTGACAAAAACGTGTCTCTTGTTTACAGAAAACTCTCTGGGAAAAGAGTTTCAGAAAAACCAAAACCTCTCAGGCACCAACCAGGGCTACAGCCTGCTGTGTTGGTGCCTCCCTCCCGGGGCTGAGCTGGGCTGGGATGGGCTGGGAAGGACAGCCCAGCCTGCTCCAAGGGACACCCCAGCTCCTGACACCAGTGTCCACACAAAGACAGCCCTTCCCCCAGGTTTACCTGGCAGGGCTGCTCTCTGCAGCCAGGACTTGACCCTCTGGTGCAGCAATGGGAGCCCCTCCATCCCTGCACACACCCCAAACACCCCAACAGAGAAGGGGATGAACATCAGCAAGCAGAGCCTGTCTCACATTTTAAGCCATCCCAGACTGATATTAAAAAAAAAAGTAATTTGATTGCCATTTGCACGTGGAGAGCCTCGTGGGTGCTGGTTTCATTGGGCTGCAGGGCAGCCAGGTCATTCCAACACAGGAGGTCATTTCAGCACCACCTGAAGCACACCAGCTGCTCAGATGCCATTTTTAGACGAAAATGAATTTGAAACTTCCAAAAAGGCTGAAAAGAATCATCAGAGTGTGGGGAATGCCAGAATCAGGCAGGGGAAATCCCTGGTTGTAAGCAACTCAACACACAACAGCTTCAGACACTTGCATGCCTTAGACCTCTTGGTCATTGTCTAACACATTATTGTTGAAGTAAGGCTTCAAAATCAGAAACATGATTAAAAACGTTGTTTAAAGTGTTCCTCTCAACCTTCCCTGATGTTTTAAAAAGTTTCTCTGTAGAAAACTGTTTAAAAAATGATGAAGAAGCTTTAAACACTAAACGTTGTCTCTATTTAGAGTTACAAATTATTCATTTTACCTTCAAAACTGTACATTCACTGTGAAGGTGCAGTACATAAATCACTGAGAAATATGCTCTCACTCTGCACGGTTGAAATTCAGTAATTTGAATGGCTTTTAGGAAAATATACCAGTTTTTGTTCGTAGGGCCCCAAAGAAAATGCCATTTGAAAATTTGTATGTAAAAATCCATGGCCCTGGCTGGGATTTGTGCTTGTCACAGAGCACTGGGGTGTTAATTCCCCAAGGGAGCAGGAGCAATCCTCCTTTTGGTTCTGCTGTTGAGGATGGGACAGTCCAGAGTGGAATTCCACACAAAATACATTGATGACAATTCTCTCTTGGAAGGATCTAAATAAAGGAAACTTCTTGGATAAAAACCTCTGATGACTGATGTTGCAACACTGAAGCTGGAGTTTCGATATCTTCATTTACGAACCCAAAGTCAGACGATCCTTCTTTTTCTCTCTCTTTTTTGTATTTCTTTTTCAGCATGGAAATCATAGAAGTTGTGCCAACAAAAACTGCCAAAAGAGTGTGCTGAACCAGTACTGGCTCTGCAGAGAACCCTGGAAACTGTGGATATATTGGGTTTTATAAGCTGAGAATCTAAATGGGTTTTATAAGCTGAGAATATACAATTGAGGGGGGAGAACAGAAGAATGAATGTCTTTTCTCACTGCTTGACAAGTTAAGAACCTCGTGCCACCACAGCCAAAAAGCCGGAGATGAATCAATTTTTATTTAAAAAGAAAAGACACTCTTGGTATCTTCATAAAACTGAACAGATGTTAATAGTTTATGCCATTGGGTTGAAAAGTCAAATACAACAGATTTAAAAACTCCAACAAACACAACTCCAATGTCCTGTGGCTCAGGGCAGCAGCAGGTCCAGGGGAGCTGAGCTCCACAGGCTCGGGGTGATTTTCAGCCCCGTGCCATCCACTGCTGCTCAGAGCCAGGGCTGCAAGTGCAAGTGGAATGGTTTCCAGTGCCTGCCAGTGCCAGTGCCTCCCCAGCTGATGCTGTGGGAGAGCCAAATCATGGGGAGAATGAACATCAAAGCTTTTACTGTGGAGCCTGTGCAATAAACCACCTTAAACTGACATCCAGCATTTCCACCAGCAAATCTTCCTTGGATTGCAGGGCCTTACTCCACCTGCTAGTACTCAGTAACTTGAATTTCAGTTGAATTTAATAACTATCTCTGAATGAAGAAAGAGAGACACAAATGCCCACACAGATATTTAATAAGTTAATCTGGAAACATCCCCAAATATAATGCAGTTCACAGAAATGGGAGGGGGAAAAAAAAGAGCAAGTACATGAATCATTTAGTATCATGTATAAGAACAATGAGATGGAGTTGTGTAAAAATAGATCTAAGATGGATCATTCAACTACATAACTTAAAAATCCCAATAGTCAATAAATACAATAGTTGCCCCAACTTGCTCTGCTTTTAATTAATAAATCCTTTGAAGCAAACATCACCAAACAGGCAATAGAATTTCCTGTGTATTTCCTCTGAGAACAGTTTCAAAGAGCTGTTTATTGTGAAAGAACAGTTTGGTGACTAGAGATCAAAATACACAACAAAATTAAAAATAGTCATTAGGTAAAACTCAAATACACACCATCTTAAAGGTCATCTTTCCCCCACCAAAAAAAAAAACCAAAGCAGAAACCCCCTAAAAACCCAAGCCTGCACTATATTTTGTGTTTATTTATATACCTGAGTGCATCTGCTGTGAGCAGTTTTGGTTGTTTGGTTTTTTTTTTTCCCCAAGAAACATCTGCTGCCTGATACTTGGAATTATCATTTACAAGTCTTTGGTGCCCAGGTATAGAATGTCAAAAAGCTGCTGCAAATATTAAATGCTAATTTTCATGCCCTCCTATTGAAACTAAAAGTTTTGTCAGTAAATGTATCATTTGAGTTTTACCAGTGCAGTCCTGGTCCTGCCTTGCAGAAGAGGAGTTACTGGCCAAATCTCCATCCTCCTGAATTCATTAAGGCTTTGGAGGTTGATTGCAGTGGAAACAGGGGGCCATCACTTCTTTACTCCAGTTTTACTGATAGTCCTTGCATACACAGGATTTGGCCTGTATTCCAAATTCCCAGCTTCTCCAGTGCTCAGGACAGTTCATTCAAGGTACATGAACCCAGTACCACACACTCTACCAGCTTCTGGCTTGATCCTCAGTTCCTTATGGGAACAAGGTTTGTTTGGCATCATAATTTAAAGATCTGCAGGGTCCCACTGTGAGCTTAACCCTCTGTGTACCGACAGCGGGGTCCTGGCATTTCCTGCTGCAAGAAAATAACCCCAAAACCAGCCCACAGCTGCAGCTCTGCATAATTCCCCATTCCAGTAATTAAACCTCATCCTCCCCCTTAATAAACAAATAATGAACTGCAGAGAACTTTAATATGAAATTAAAAAGTAAAGTGAACACTGCCTTAAGGGACATTTCCTCATACACATTTGAGGTTACTGTGAGACCAGACACGGGTGCCACCAGGACAGTCCCAGTTTATTTGACTAACAAATTCTCCTTTTAACAGCAAGGCATTTTTGCTTCCAGCAGAGACACATTTAAGAAAGTCTCGATGTGACATAGCTGTTGCCCTCAGGTGCAATTCCTTAACCTTTATGAACTGCAAGACGTGAAGCTAGGATTGCTATTCTGCAATTAAAATAATTGTAAAATAGCGTGTGTGCACAAAGAAGTGACTCAAGGTTACAAGGGCAAGCTAAGATTTCTCTAATTCTTAACCTTTAAGACCTAACTTTCAAATAATTTGTAAGGCTGCAAAGCAGTTTTTTAACCTTGATGTTACAAAGATAGAAGACTTTTCCTAATGTGTATTTAGAGTTGGCAGAATATCTATATCCGAGCTTATCTGCTACAGTGCTGATTGGAGACGAGATGCTGTACGTTGTTTGAGCACTGCTGGATCCTGCAGATAAGTGTTGGCAAGAGTGAGCAGATCCCAGCTCCAGGTGCCAGATGAATTTTGGGGTGAGGGCTCTGGAGCACAATGCCCAGAAGAGGACATGTCCTGTTGACAAGTGTCCGACATTGATTCATGCACTGCGGCTGCTGATTAAAAGGGCACCACACCCAGCGAGCTGCTGCCTCATTTCCAAACTTTGGGTTTCCAGAACTTCTGCTTCTTCCAAGCACTTAAGTCCCTCTCCTGTGAGTGAAAAGGAGATGCTTTAAGCTTGGCACAAGGCAGCAATAATGAGGACAAGCTGTGACTCCTGTTCTGTGCTGCTTTTCCCCGCTGAATTCCCGCTCACAGGCAACACTTGGGGAGTGGCAAAGGAGCTCCTGCTCCTGCTCCTGCACAGACGGAAGGGAGAGGGGCACCATGGACATCCCACACAGCTGAGTTTGGGGTTAAACAGAGCCAGGAAGAGGGTCTGTGGTGTTTACTCCCTCCCAGTAAGGGAACGGAGCACAATTTTAATTCTTGGGCTGAAATGGGTGAGTGAGGTGGAACATTCAAGAGCAGAGCTACCAGGCCGTGCTGGGGCTCGGGCTCTCCTCAGCCACACATTCCCATCTCCTTCTCTGGGGCTGTGCTGGGCAAACAGCACACTCAGTACACTCAGAGATCCAAGATGGGAATGATCCAGCAGAAAATAACCCAGCAAAAAACAACCAGTCAGGCACCTCCCTGAGTTGTACAACAGCACTCCTTCCACTACCAATGAGGGCAGAAGGCAGAGACACTGAGAAAGAAGGGAGAGCAGGGCCATGGCTCTGAAGCCTGAACTTCCATCAGGAGTTATTTGTCCCAGTGGATCTGGTAATCCTGTCTGGAACCATTATGTTTCAATAATATTCCTTTCAGAACATCATTTTGATGGGTCCTTCTCATGGTGTTTCACCCAGGGCCAAATTCCTGATTGCAAGCTTGCTTTCACACGTGCTTTTAGACCTCACATGGTTACATTCAAACCTAAATATCCCAGAACAGTCAGAAACCAAGCACACCACCTCAAACAAAACCTGGTTAGGAGACCTTTCCCACCTGTACCTGCTAAACATCAAGAAATGTATTTTTTCTATAAAATGTTTTGAGGTGATATATATATATGTATGTATATATCACTGCATAACCATAGAGGAGTTTTAGGAATCGTCATCTCACCATCCTAGAGGTGTGGAAGTTAACACAATTTCTTAATTCCCCTCTCAGACAATTTTTGGAAGTACCCTCTGTTTTGGCAGTACTAATCTTGCTTGGGGTGTCTGCTGGCAGCCCTTGAGCAGGTCACTCTGGGATTACCGTGCTGGATTTCCAGCAGTGCAAACAAAGGGGACCAAGGGCTGCTCTCCATTGTCTTGGTTTGGAAAGACAGGTTTCTGCCAGGGAAAGCTGGAGTATCCCTTGGAATGGGGAATGTAAACCCCTCACCCCCTCCAAATTATAATTTTGCAATCAAGGGCTTTCAGGCAAAGATTTGGGAATAGGAATAACAGTTCTTTACTAGGAATATTAACAATACAAATGTAGTAGAAAAACAAAATCACCCAACCAAACCAGCAAACAAACAAACAACAATTTTGGAGAACCCTGACAGAGTCAGAGCTACAACCTGACACCCTGTTGGTCAGGGTGCTGGAAGCAGTCCCAAAGTGAGTCCTCCTGGAGTGGCAGAGGTGGTTCTGGTGGAGTAGAGATGATCCTGTAGAACAAGGGTCCAGTGATGGTGAGAAGGGTCCAGTCTTCCTCCAGGGATTGGGTGAAGCTGGATCCTTTCTGTGTTCCTGTGTCTCTGTTTTATCCAGGTAGGAATGGTTGGCTCCCCCCACTGGGTGGAGCATCTCCCAATGGGATGATGGAATGTGGATGTGCTGCTTTGGGGATGTGTGCTTTTAGGGGTGTCTTAATGGTCCATCAGCAGAAAATATCCCCTGGCGGTGAAAGAGATAACAAACCCTGCCCTACCTGGTTTGAACAGTTGGCCCATCAACAAAAGGCACCCGCCCCCCTCCTCCCAGAGTAAAGAAGAACAATTCTCCAACTGCTTTCAGCAGATGAAATACAATACACATTTTTGGTTCCATAACCCAAGACACCCATGCAAACAGAGAGGAGGGCTCAGGCACTCCTCGTTCCAGAGCCCCACTGAGTCTGCTGAAGGTAAATCTGCCCTCAGCTGCCACAGCTGCATGCTCTGAGCCTGCTTTGTGGGGCTCTCCCTGCTGCAGCTGCCAGGTCAGAGACACCTCAGTGTGGCTGGTGGATGTGCTCTCCCGAAAAAGCCCAAACACGCCCGGGCCCATCTGATCTCATTTTTCCTCCTCACACCGCTCAGGACTGACACTCTGGATGTGTTTCCTTCCAACACTTCGGGGGAGAGAGAACTCCACAGTGGGTCTGAGAGGTTCAAGATAAGTTCATTAAGCCAATTTGTTAATCATCTCCATGAACTGTGCTCTCATTTCTTATGAGGATTTGTGTAATAGATTTTATAAAACCTTAATGAAAATCTAATTAGAGCCAAAAGTCTTGGAAATATTTCATTATTTTTTTTTTCCTCCTCCTCCTATTTTTTCCTCCCTTTTAATTATGAATTGGAGGAATGGACAAAAAGGGACAGTAAAGGCCAGGAGAGTAACAACGAACATTGCAAATTAAGCTTCAAACTTTTGGCATTTTTCTTTCATATTCAAGTGCATCCACAGCAGGAAAGTTGATAAAATTCCTGCTGATTCTCTGCAGGGATTTTCATGGCACTGCAGGAATGGCTGTGATGGGAGATACTCACACAAGAGTCACAGCACCAGACTCTCACAGCTCTTCTTCAAACAGGTCAGTGTTCCACTCACTAAACTCGCTGAATAAATAAAAATGTCACTTTTCAAAGATGCATTTCAAGGATGCCACTCCACAGCTCGCTCTGGCCTTAACAGCTGAGGATCAGTCCCTTTCAAAACCATCTGAGCCATTCCCCCTTTTCCTCCAGCCACAAACTCTACACCAGGTTATAGGGGAGTATCCAAGCATGCAAACACAGCCTGGGAACCCAAACTCACTGCTGTGGGATACACATCATATAAATCATCAAACTGGGCAAGCTGGGATAGTGGGAGGTATCCCTGCTCGTGGCAGGGCTGGGAACAAGATGACTAAGTTCCCTCCCAACCCAAACCATTCTGAGATTCTATTTGAACAGGTGATTCCACATAATGGAAAGAGACAAAGCTGCTGATTTCACCTCAAGAAAAAAGAATCAGTGAGAAATTCAGTCTTTAGGGCATTGATTTTGCAAAACACCAGTATTTTGCAACTGATTTAAATATCAGCTCACAACATGATTCACCAATGCACATGTGTATGCCAGGAGATAAAATTACTTCAAATATTTGCAGATTTCATGTAAATATGGAGAGGAAATGGGTTCTATATAACATAATTCTATGTGTCATTGTACCCAAAAATAGAAGCACAAAGTAACTCTTTTCTAACTCTTTACTTTTTCCCTTCATACCTTTATTTCTAGAAGTGCAAACATAAAGGGTCTTTAAGAACACAAATTGATTTGGGACTTCGGGGGTGATTTTTTTCTTCTCCCCCTTCCCCCTCCAAGTACATCTGTGTGATGCAGAATTCTGTCTTTGGAAGGTTTTCTTCCCACCTCCCTGAAAAATCCAGGTTTTCAGCAAGCTTTTATGATTAAGAAGCTACAAAGCAGACTCTTTAAAATATCCAAACATATATTTAGAATGCAAATACAGCAACCTTATTATTGCTTATTATTAAATATATAAGAAGCTAGAGAGAAAACTGCCAGGATTTACACCTCTCCTAAACAGTATGCAAGATGCCAAAGACCCTTGAGGGACCAAAATAATTAAATCAATTAGTCCTGTGATTCAATAGAAACAAATGACAAGTAGTTTCAGCTGAAAGGAACAAACAAATGCACCGAGAGAGAAGCAAATCCTGAGGTCTTTGTTCAGTCTTCATCTGGCAACTCCCACTGAGATGCAGACTTTGCTGGGAGATGCCAGGAGTGGAAACAACAAGACTGGGAGGATTTCCCCCGTGAACAGACCCCACACAGGAGCATCACAGAGACAGAACTGAGTGTCAGGCAGGACAATGCACTGAGTGCAAGCAACAATGAAACCCTGGCACATTCAGTGGGATGCTATTGGGGTCACAGCACTGAGTATGTCAAATAAGCACCATTATCCCAGTCCCGTTAGATCTCAGCCTGTGCTTGGGATGGACAGATCCAGGGACCTCAGGGAAAAGCATCTCAGATGATAAAAGCTCTGGAAAATAAAAACTGCTCTGAGAAAACACCACACGTTAAGGAAACTTTACAAAGACTCTAAATGGGAAAAGGTAAGGAAGTTACTGCAACAAAGATGTCAGGGTTCAACTTGATAAAAAATTATTTTCTAAGCCATTTCCAGCACAAAAAGTCACTCATGCCATGCAGGAAAATATACTAATATATAAAAAACATATTAAAATATTAATCTACTGCCCAAAGCATCACAGTTTAGTTGTAGACATGTAAATTAGGATTGGTTGGTGTTAATCTGTCCTGTCCCATCCAAGCCACCAGTTACACAGATGGAGAAAGCATTTTTGTGGAAATAATCCTACAGAATACCAAGTGTAGTAAACTGGAACCTACAAACCACCCTCCACTTTAAAATCATCGACTCATTTAGGTTGGAAAACACAAACCAAGACCATTAAGTTCAACCATTAAGCCAGCACTGCCAAGGCCACCACTAAACCGTGTCCCCAAGTGCCACATCCACATGGCTTTAACCCTTTCAGGGATAGGGGCTCAACCCCTCCCTGGGCAGCTGTGCCAGGCTGGAGAACCCTTTCTGTGAGGAAATTGCTCCCAATATCCAACCTGAGGCTCCCCTCCTGTCCCTGTGCCCTGGGAGCAGAGCCCGACCCCCCGGCTGTCCCCTCCTGGCAGGAGCTGTGCAGAGCCACAAGGGCCCCCTGAGTCTCCTTTGCTCCAGGCTGAGCCCCTTTCCCTGCTCCCTCAGCCCCTCCTGGGGCTCCAGCCCCTTCCCCAGCTCCATTTCCTTCTCTCTATTATGCTTTGCAGGTTTTTAAGATTTACAAAACCTCAGAAGTTTTTAAAACTCCTTCGAGCTCATTTTTGAATCTCAAGAATGAACAGACCCCTTATGGCAGGGCAATATTTGAGTGCTGGAAAAACAGAGCTTTACATTTACCCTCAACAATTTTGGTGTGTTTAACCCATTAAAGCAGCGACTCAGGGCCATCCTAAACGCCCCTCAGAGCCCTGCCAGCTCCGAGCTGCAGCTCTGCTAATTAAACACAGAAAAACAGGAGGGAGGGACCCAAGACAGACTAATTAGATCAGGAGCAGCATCCCACTGGCATGTCAATACTGTCCCTGGACTCTCTCAAAGATCTCTGCAGAGCTGCACTGCACAATAAAGCAGAGAGAGGCTCCTTCCCAGGAATAAAGTGATGTGGATGTGCAATAAGGAAGCTTTCTAATGAGGTGAGAGGAGACAAACAGGACAGTGAATCCAAACAAAAATCAGCCTGCATTAGGGCACACATTTTAAGAGTCAGGGCAAGCAACCAGTGGAGCAAACTACCAAGAGGGATGACTAGAGGACTTCAAGACATGATTTCCTTCTTTTTTCCCCCTCAATAGAGTTGCAATTTCATATACAAATGTGCAGCCGGGCTCAACATGGTGATAACTTACAGATGAAGTCATATAAGAAGTGATAATAAATTTTCTGCATCCTTCTGGCCTCAATACTCACTAACCTAAATTAAAAACCTATTTGATGCCATGCTGCAGGTCTGGAAAATGTAGAGTCTTTGTTACATTGGCTGCGAGCACAGGGAAGTGTCATACTGCTTTGGAAGTGCCCTTTCAACTGAATACAGGAACATAACTTGGTGTGGGAGGCAAACTGAGAACACTGCAATATGCACCATAGGAATAAACAGCAGCTGTCCCCACACACACAAAGCCCACCCCAAACCAGAGCCCAGGAGCCCAAGCTGCCCCCTCCCTGCTGGGAGCTGCTCCCTGCGTGCGGCAGCGGGACCCCAGGAGCAACTGGGGGGCACGAGGGGGAAAGAGAGAATATGAGGAGCAACTGGAGGGCATGAGGAGGAACTGGAGGACATGAGGATCAACTGGAGGGCACGAGGATGAGCTGGAGGACATGAGGAGAAACTGAAGGGCACGAGGAGCAACTGGAGGACATGACGAGGAACTGGAGGGCATGGTGCTGGCAGAGCACAAGCAAAACACTCCTTTTCCTAGGTTATGGATGAGAAATTGTGCTATTTATACAGCACTGACGGCACAGAAGGCATTGTCATTAGGGGCTATTTTAGGGTATGTGCAATGCCACCAAAACTTCTCAAGAAGGCCAGACTTTGCTGCTTTACTGGGACTTGAGGGGCTGACGTTGGTTACAGCCTTTCACAGCATTTCAGAAGGTATTCTCTGTTTGTTTTGTGTAGACTCTGTTGGCACATCCAGGATGTCACAGTCCATATGTAGCAGTCGACATGGACACTGCACTCAAGGTGCTTCATTAGAATCATCAGAAGGCTTCTTGTATCAGCATCTTGTTATTTAAAAATCTCCCGTACCTTCTCTCTGTATCTCCCAAGAGCAGCTCCACACAGCTCTGGCTCTGGCTCCCTTTCTTCTTTCTGTTCTGGCTCACTCCTTCCTGTCCCTGGCACGGCCACCTAACCCTGTCTGTCCTACATGCAGCAGCTCACCTTTTCTGTCCCTTGCACCACCTCCTGTCCCTAGCTCCTCACAGCCCAGCCAGCAGACTCCAAATGACTCTAACCACCTCACTCACTCTTTATCATGCCCATGGCTGTGAGGGCAAGGCTGTTTCTACTCTAGGATAACACAGGTGTAAGATATCAGATGGGAGACTGCCTTCAGCAGTATCTCCTTTTGCCTCCCCACACCAGGGGTATTTTAATTATCAGTGCTAAATCTCCCTGCCTGTGGGGCAGCTGCCAGCCAGGCAGGCCAAAGGCAGAGCGGCCCAGCACCTTTACCAACGCGCGCTGCTCTCCGGCCTGCCTCACACCAGGGCTCCCTTTGCTACACCGGGCCGGGCAGTGCAGCTCTGCCCTTGCCTCGAGCAGACGGCTGTGCCATGAAAAGAGCAGAGCAGAGGGGTTTGTTTTGCTGGCGGAGCTCTCGCTGCCCCCCGGGGCCGGGCAGTCGGGGCAGGCCGTGCCGCCCTCCCGCAGGCCGGCTCGCCGCGCCCCGCCGGGCCCTGCTCGTAGGGCAGCGCTCAGAAACAAACGCTCTTGCTCTGAGCTGTCTTCTGGAGCAGCTTTGGGAAAAGGTCCAAGGATTTATGGGACGGGATTTGGTATTCACGGAGGTACAGTTCAGAGGATCTGCATCTCAATTTGTACCTACGGGGTGACAGGCTCAGAAACCCACAGCTCATGTACCCGAGTGACTGAGAGACAGAATAAGAACTCCCAGTTTTAAACTTGAAAAATACACTCATAAAGGGAAATCTGTGTTTAAAACTTCCCCATAATCCTGTTCATATGCTGTTCAAGATCGGAATTGACTCCATTTTAAACTAAAGCTGACCCAGGCCTGCTAGCTGCGATCAGCCCTGAAGTACACATCTTTTGAGACTATTTTCTCCTTTTCAGTAAAGATCTTTGCCAAAAAAACAGGTGTTCCACATTTCCTGGGGATGCAAATTAGCAGTTTCACAGCTCCTTTAACATTTCAAGTGCAAAACCAAAGGCTTGGATCCAAGGAAATATATATTTCATTTTTTTTTTACCACCAACTTGAAACTTTACAGATTATTATCTGTAAACATTTTCCCTATAATAAGCAGGAGTATAGCTAAATCAAGTCTTCTGATAAAACCTGCAAGATCAAAAGAAAAATCTCAATTATTAAGATTCTGAGATACAGCTTAGATTTGTGCTGTCTTTGGCATCAGCACACATTTTAATTTTAAGGGACATCTTACCTATGTGCGTTCATGTATCGTGGATATTTTGCTTACACATTTTTCAGTCTGCTGCAAATTAGCAAAATATTCCTACGCAGAGGACCCACAGAGAATAGACAGAAAAGTCAGTGAAAATGCGGGGAAAGTTTGACTTGCATTTTCTCCAGTCAAAAAATATTAATATCTAAAAATAAAGATGAGAATTATGTGCATTTATGCAAAAGTTTCACCGTGATTTCAGTAATTCAGCACTAGAAAGGCAAAGGGCCAAGTAATCAACATTTCTGCTGCTTGCCACTATTCCCAGAAGCAACATCACACAATGTTACCAGTTGCTACTTGATTAAGTTATTTTAAAGATTACCTGCTGGTACAGTATCTGCCCATTATTCACAGGATATTTCAGGTAACATATGATGAATATTTCAGTAGCTGTGTGGGGGTTTTTTGGTTGGTTTGTTTTGTTTGGGTTTTTTTTTTTTTTTGTATTTCAGAAGTTTTTTGGAAAGTTCTCTTGACAAATTTTTAATATTTTGTAGTGTAATGTGTCTGTGCTAAGTGCACCTTAAGAAAAAGCTTAGAAATAAACCTACTTAAAAAAAAAAAAAAAAAAAAATAAAAAGAATAAATAATTAAAAAAAAAACCCACACACATCAGCAACACCAAAAACCAAAGCAGCAACAAAAAAAACCCCACACACCAAAGAAACCAAACCCAAACCAATCATGGAATTAATCCTAAAAAATCTTTTCAAAATTGTTTTCAATAGCAAGGAAATTGCTTGCTGTACTTCAGGAGCCCTAATCTCTGTAGGTCAGATGGGGTTTTCTGACAGTTTGAAATGAGCTTCTCAAACTTGAGGAACTGGAAAACAATTTGCTGCAAATGGGGGGAAACGCAGAAAGGAGCAATCCAGCTGAAAAAAGGCATATCCCAAGCTAGAAAAGCTGTGTAACTTTGGGGTTTTTTTTTTCTGTTCTCAATATTGTATTAGCTCAATGAAAATGTGTTGGAACAGCAGAAAGTGAGATGGGCCACAACGGTGAAAGGCAGCTGTTTGGACACATCGCTGGGGCCAATTTCAAAGCCTCATTTCCAGGCTGCACTGAGTGGCAGCCTCACAGATTCTGCACGTGCTGCCTGCTCTCTGGAACCACTCAGGACGTGAGGAGCCCCTGCACGGGAAGGATCAGCCAGATCCAGGAGTTCACAGCATTATTACATTTTCAATTTCTGTCCAAGTGCAAGTGTGTGATCCCTTACCCTTTGGATTTCAAAAAGCCGTTGCATTGAATCAAGCCCCAAGAAGGCAGATTAAATATAAATAACAAAGTATTTTAACACAGCTCTGAAGGAGGCCAAAAGGGTCTTGAAATATGTTGTTTTCAGTAGTTCCACCTGTCACTCAGAGCCCTGAGGAGAAAAGCAAAGCTCACATGAGGATGGTGCTGCAAGTACAGAGACATCAGTGCAGCAACTGCTCAGGTCTGCTAACAAAACCTGGCAGGAGGGAAGACAGAGAGCACCTTTGAACTGTAAAATGCCATGGAAAGGTGGAAACCACTTTCACAAACCCCTGTCTCTGGTTAGCAGCAGCCCTGGGGGCCCTCACATCACAATTCATGGTGGGTTCACTCTGCTGCTTGATGGATTTAGCAAATTTTGGTGCTGTAAGATCTTCTTATCCCCATAACAATATTAGGTCCTTGTTTTACTTAATGTATCAATTTTTTTTAATTCATTTTCAGGCAGCTGTTGCAGTTTCCCTGCAGATAATTTTCTTTGCCAACAATAAGAACTTGGGGCACTGTTCAGTCCCTGCAGCAGAGGCTGCTCTGCTTTAACCAGTGGGATCTGCTGCTCCAGCAAGGAATGACCAGAACAAAGGGACAGACCTGCCCAGTGTCTCTGGGCCACTTTGACCCAGCTGGAGAAGGGCCAGAGAGGATGTCTGCACAGTCCCTGGGATGCTCTGAGGCACATTTACTCTTTCAGACCTATTCTCTTCATTGGTGAGCCACCACTCCTCCTGGAATCTGTTCTGAGCAGGAAGGACCCTCCTCACACCCTCACTGCACCCCTCGGGATCTCCTGGGAGCTCTGCAACACCAGCTGCACTTTTTCACTACAACACTGATTAGAATTATATCTGGACTTGTAATCCAGAAAGATAAAATAGGTGTCAAGAATAAAGAAAGGGAAAAAATTGGACAGAACAGAGACTACAAAGAGCAGGGGGTGCTCAGCACCGCATGCACAATCTAAAAGCTCTGTGGGATTCCAAATTATGTTGACTAGGGTTGAACCCTGAGCAATCTTCTGACTAAGCACACATTAAAGAAACATAAGCACATAATAATTAATGACAAATTTTTCTGAGAGAGATTTCAGAAGGTTGTGGGTTTGGGGGATAAGGTCTGTGGCCTTTAATTTTCACCAATTCCATTGTCAGGAAGTCTTACACAACAGAGAGCATACAATATGTTATATTCTATAACAAAAAATTCCAAATATTTTTATTTTTAGGGCAGACACTGCCAGCTTTGATAAAGAAAGCAGCAGGAATGGGAGATATTGGAATGCTGTGCCTATCCAGTCAGAAGCCCTTTCAGATTTGAAAGGAGTTGAGGAAAGTTCATCAGTATCAGCAGATGCTAAGGAGAATTCTGCATGGATGGGAGAAAACACAGGAACAGGGATCCAATACACGTCAGTGCTAACTCCTCTTTCCTGGGGTTTTGGAGCAGCAAACCCAGAGCAATGCAGCAGACAAAAGATTGCAGACAGAGCAGATAAAGCTTAAAACTTCCTGAAGGGATTCTGGTGGTGAGGAAGAATGTACACATCGATACTGTGATCAACCTGCTCAAGGTGTTTCCTGTAGTGACTGTTGCAAACAGTGGGAAAAGGTACAGATACACAAAACAACTGCTCATGCCTCCTTTTGCCTCACCTCTCACAGCCCTCAGACTGCACTGCCTCCTCCCTCAGCACTGCGGATTTCCTTGGATCTCAAGGCAGTTGTTGCCCCTTTCCCTTTCCCATCCCCACTCCCTGCACCTCTCAGCACCCTCTGGTTTGTCCCTGTCACCTCCGAGGTCCCCTGACCTGCAAGGTCAGTGCTGCCCTCACCCCCTGCCTCTGCTGCAGCCTCTTGCTGGGTGCTGACTCCCTGCAGGGACAACTGATCCCCTTAAAAACCAGGATCCCAAAAGGCAAAAGGAAAACCAAACCCACTCCATCCCTAGACACGCTCCTGCTTGGTGGGGCCTGGCAGGAGACCTGCTGCTCATACAAGACATTTCTGAGCAAATGCAACCTCACACAAAGGTCACTCCCACTCCCAGGACACGTTTCCCTGGTGAGGTGCAGCTGGAGCAGTGCCTGGCACCACAGCACTGCTCACAGGGTGTAGGATATTTTGCATGAATAGTTGAGAAATTTATGAGATTTAAACTTGAGGTTGAAAAGCTACTGGTTGGTTCTGGGTGCTTGGTAGGCATGACAACTTCTTTTGTGATTAATTCTAACAATAACTTAGTTTTAGGATCCTCTGACATAAGTGTCTTGGCTGCTACAATATTAAATAGGAGATAAATCCAGGGAAATGTATTTGTTACTAAATCTTTTCCTTTTTTTAAAACATCTTTATAATATTGCCAGATGAAGATCTCAATTTGGAAAGCACTGACGCATCTGGAACTTTTATCATTTTCTGTCAGGACACAGAAAAGAAATTTATAATTCCTGAAACCATTTTTTGATAAGCACATACTATATTTTCAGAAATTCTCCAGGTAGCACACATTGAGGCCAAAATTTTACAGCTGCTTCACAATGTGAGCAGAATTCCAAGAGGGAATTAGCTGCAGCCGTCACAACTCGGGACCCTGCTGGTTGAGAACAGCTCTTGTGTGCTTGTGCCCAGTGCTCCCAGACATTGGAATTGAGCAATTCAAAGCTGACCATGCAGCTTTGTACCTCCCTAGAGACTCACAAACCACAGAGAAACTACAGTTACAATGAATTCGAGGCAAATTATATCACAGGCAGCAGTGAGAGGGAACTTCAGTCCCAAAATAGACAAGAGATCCCTCTAGGTACTGCCTTAGCTGTTTTCACCTTTCTACCAGAGATTTTTCCTCTGTACATCATCTTTAGAACCCCCAAGCACAGCTGTGCTTTCCCTCTCTTGGCATGCTGACACCTGGAATTCAACTTTCAGATTTAGAAATGGGGCAAAAACTGAGCACAAGAGAGAAGCAAAGGTTTTCCCCTGGAAGCACTGTGCAAACAGACACAGGTCTGCATCACTGGAGGCACAAATAAAACTCAATGGTTTAAAGCAGAGTCTGGAGGCACAACCAGGTCAGAGCAAAATATCTGAGAGCTTTGGCATTCTCAAGCAGAGGACACTGGCCATTCCTAATTGTAGGTGTCCCTGTAGTCCTGCTGGAGTCCAGCTTGATGAAATGCCATGAAAACTGGGGAAGGGATGGTCCAGAACTTCCACCCTGCAACCAGGAGCGAATGGCAGAGGTGACAATTGGCTTTGGCTATTTTAAAGCACATCAGTGAGGCTTCCTAGAGGATGTTGCAGACCAAGGTGAGTGGCCAGCACTTTGTCCAGTTGTCCAAGCATTTATGGGATCACAATGCCAGCACCTCCCTTCCCAATGCCTTCCCAGTCTGTCGCTGTGGGACACAAGGAGGAGACGCGGAGTCGTCAGAAGGCTGCTGTGTGGACTCCTCAGGGAGGAGCCACAGGTTTATTTTCCAAACCTCTTTTATACCTTTTACAAATGTGCCCACCTCAGAGGTGGGACCCCTGGAACTATTGGTCACTCGCAGAGACCCTCACAAGAAGTCCCTCCTCTGGGAAAGCGTGTGGAAAACAAGATAGTTTACAGAGAGTGACCTTGTTTACCAGTTTAGGTCCCTGGGAACAGAATTTCCTAAAACCAAAACGTGGCAGGCACGAATCGTGGCAACACCAGTCTGCTGGACAACAGTAAAAAATCTAAAACCCCTACTTACCTTAACAAAAGAGATGGTTCTAACAAACCCTGAATCCTACAGCATTTTAGATGGTAATGATATCACATCTATCTGAATTGCTATTTGCTGCTCCACAGAGATAATAGGCCAAAGAGAGAGAATTGGATAAAAAAAAAGGAGAAATACATGTATAATTAATAGCTCAAAGCAATTTCTTGTTCAGAGATGGTGAGTGCAGAAGAAGGTTTATTAGGAGAAATTACTGAGGCAGAAACACCACGATGATTGAGGAAATTTTGGTTTGCATCCCCTACTTTAGAGATAACAAGAAACGAAATAGGTAAGGAAAGGTTTCTTACACACATTTTCTTACTCTCTCATCTATATCTCTTATGTAAAAATAAACAGTGCTACTAAAACTCAACATTTGTGTTTCTTAATGCATCAAGAGATCAGCTGGTCTATCATGACAAAGCAGGTAATCAGATTTTAAGGAAAATTAAGCTTCTTTGTTAAGACTGCAATGAGAGAGAGCTGAAGTATGAACTGCTGACAGAACAGAGACCAGGCCCTGCTCCTGTAAATAGTTTTTGCTGTTAAATTCAGACTCCAAATGAAATGATGTGCTCCCAGTACAGACCAGGCTGGATGACCCAAGGGAGAAAGTGTGATCAAGCTCTTGTTACCTCAAGTTCTGAGCAGCTCCCCTTCTTCCCAATTTAAATTGAAAGTGCAACATGAACTAAAATAAACAAGCATACTCATTTGATTTCAGTGCAACTACTGAACAGGATACTTTGAAATCATCTTCAGTCATCTTTGGCTACAACATTCAAGTGAGTGAACAGCAAAACTCCAGAGCCAAAGTTTCACTGCTCAGAGTTTTTCTGAGGAGTGTGGGTGGGATCAGCTGCCAGTACACAAAAACACACAAAGATAATAAATTCTGGTTTTTTTCCCAAAGATTAAACCCCCTTCTGAGATAGTAAGCACTAAGAAGAACTATTAAGTTGTTTAATTTAAAAGACTGGAAAGGAAAATAAAGTCATATTACTCCTTTGATTAAAATAAAAGCATAAAAACAAACAAAAAAGCAACACCTCAACAATCTAACCAACAAAAAAAAAAAAAAAAAAAAAAAAAAAAGAAAAAAAAAAAAGGGAAAAAAAAGTGCCTAACAGCAGTAAGGGGTTTGTGCTAACTATCCTATGATAAACACAGTGTTGTAAGCTGACTCAAAATCTGCAGGGGCAATGCCATCCACCTTCTTTTGAATGCTCTTAAGAGCTCTCAGATCCAAAGAATCTATTTCATTTCACTTCATGAATCTAATTCAGTTCTTTACATGTCTTTAATAGGATGAGAATTCACCACATCACAGTCATTTAGTCACAAATAGTTTTAATCTCTCCCAAACCCCATGAGCAAGTTTACAACCATCGCTGATCACTTTAGAAGTCATTCATTTTGTCACTAACATGCAGGCAATAAATAATATTGAACTTCCAGAACATCTTCCTAATTAGAGCTGAAAAGAAAAACCATTGTAAAGTCCTCTTGCTGTAAAAGAAGGTGTACAATTGGTTTGTCCATAAATAAATGGCCCCACCCCAACTCAGGGGCCAAGAGCCCTGGCACATTTTGGGTTTCACACTCCAGTGTGTTTTATTCGCTGTGCTAAACTGTCTTTCAGCTCTACACTGGTTTCTGGTCAAGCACAGGTGTCTGGGTCAGAAGCACTTCAGAGATGTAAAGAAAAACCCTCTCCAAGGGGATCCCAGGGATGCCCCACACCACCAACCAGGAGCCTCCACCATGGACAGGGGCAGATGGCTCAGAGCCCCGAGCTGACTGAGACTGGAATGGGTTTGACCCTTGAACTGGGAACTGAGGTAACACTGACAATCCCAGCAGGGCCTTCTCCAGCACCCCTGAATTCCAGAACAGTTCCCACCTCTGGCCACCCCGACCCAGAACTGCAGCTCCTTTCAGCTGAGAAACAGAGCTGAGCACCCACGTGTTCATTATTTTCTGGCAAGTCCCTACATCACACCTGGCCAACAGTCAGATATCCCTGAATGATGGTCCTACTGCAGGAAATAGTTCATTCCTGATGCAGCAAATGCCAAATTGGTTTAATCCTGTGACACCAGAGCAATCTGAGCCAGCACTGCTCACTTGCCAAGCACAAACCCCTGTTCCTGAACTTCCAACCTGCTGCTTGAGGCATGGAGGCATCTCAGTGAGTAGGAGGAAGGTGACTGGTGTAAGCACATCCCTCTGTCACCCCAGGAATTCCCTGTCTTGGGCTTATTGCTGGGTACTGGGCGTGGTTGGATGAACACCTTTGTTAAGAGAACCTCTTTGAAAACAGGTTAGATCCAGTGAGCCCCTGCAGTGCTTGGAGCAGAGCTGGACTCAGTTTGCAGACAGGTGATGTCAGATGGTGACAGAACCTGACACCAAGGACAACAGGATTAGCCCTGCAGAGGCACAGATGGTCTGGGGGTCAGTACCAACTCATAACACAGCAAAGGTGTGCCCATGGATCCCTTGAGAAGATACACATTTCTACCAGTGAATAAAATGTACAGAAATGCTTGGCTATCCAAGCATTAAGTGTGTAAAATCCCAGTTATTCACTGAACAGTAGATTTTGACCTTATATGCAGAATAAGTTGTGTTCATCCATTTTTAATGTGGACCAGTCCTTGCACTCTTTCTGTGTCCCACAGAGTGCTGGGGGCACTCTGCTCTACTCCTGGTAAAGGTCAATTAGTTAAAATTAGTCACAGTCACAGATCACAGTCACAGACCTTTCTGAGTTGGAAGGGACCCACAAGGATCATCGAGTCCAGAGCTGAAGTGAATGACCCACACAGGCTTGAACCCACAACCTTGGTGTCATTAAGACCACGCTTTAATTTAACTTTTCCTAGTTTTTTTTTTATGTCTGTCTTGTAGGGTTTTTTCCTGTTGTTTGTGGTTTGGGGTTTGCGGGTTTTTTTTAAGGAATGGGTAAAATTTGACTTCCCATGGAAGGGAGAGTGAACCTTTGTGTGCAAGGACAGATGTGTTACATGGTCTGAGATCTCACTCTCACCTGTCACATAGAGGGAGTCAATCACCAGGGATCCTCTACCACAAAGCAGAATTTTCACAGACCCAACAAAACTTCTCTTGCCTTCCCTGACTTCTGACAGTTGCTCTTTCTCAGACACCAGACGAGTGGAGACACGGCACAGAAACGAAGCAGACAAAAACCTCAAAGATCAAGAACATTTCTACAGCTTGGTTGAGAGCCACCCATATGTACTTTTTACATTCTTGGCAGGATCCTTTTCTCAGAGTACAAGTAATTCTACTTTCTCTTCCCAGGGTCTCCAAATGTCACCTTTCTTCCCCTGGTTCTCAGCTCTCCATCACCCTCACAACTGCAGCTTAACTACAGCAGCAAATTAACCAGTCAGCTGTGCTTCCACCACTGCTCAGAGCACAGTGTTGGGCAGAAGGGACATTTTCAGTGCTGAACAAAGATTCCCCTCACAAAGAACTGTAAATGCACCACTGCTCCTCCAAAGAGAGTCCAAGTGTCTGAACAGCACAGTTACGTCCCTCATTAACCAAATGTTTAACTAAGAATGGCAGCACCTGTGCCCACTGTGCACATAATGGCCTTCCAGTTCTAAGGACAAAACAGGGAATATGTTAGGGGGTCTTAATTGTAGCCAGATTTATTTTGTGTGGGTGCACACTTACACCTTTGCCTTGAAGTTATTCTGAAATGTGGTTTGATCCCAGGTCAGCAGGTATCAGATATGGGGTCAGAGGAGAACAAAAAAACGCTACTTCCTTCTGTCCTGTGCAATGTGCTTCAGTGTGAGGGGCACCATGTTCTCTTTATGGCACCTGCAGTACTTCCCATCACCAGAGCTGACCAGGCTTCTCAAACCTTGCACAGAGCTTATCATGAGGTCTCCTCGTGGTTCCAACCTGCTCTGTAGAGAGACATGAGCCAAAACTGTGCCTGATTCTCTTCATAAAGAGCCAGTCTTTGGTCATGCCTTGTATTTTTAATATTTCCCAAGTCCTGAATGGATAGAAATGTGTGTGAAAGTCTCTGGAGGAAAGCAAAACCAGCATTTAAAGCGTTCATCAGTTTGGAAATTGAATCCTCCTACAAAGAACTCGGCATGGAAATACCCATTTCCTTCGCTGATGTCCTTTCTGACATCACCTTGCCCATCCCTAACTCTCACAAAACTCTAATATTAGTAGCACAGCACTTTAAATAATCATGCATGTACATGTGTATGCTTGCCTGAGCTCTGCAGCACCCATCCCTTCTTTGCTGAAGCTGCAGAATGCATCAGCTGAGCAAGAAAACACCTCTGGACTCTGCTCACAGCCTGGATGTGCTGGTGCATTTCCAGGCACAGGGTAGTTCTAAATCCAAATCTGGATCCCTTAAACACAAACCAAGACCATGCTTTTGAACTGTCAACTGATTCAAATACAGCAGCTGAAAATTTAATGTTGTAGGCAAGCTGTATCACAAAGTGGCTGGAGACCACTGGTCCTGAATTATTTGAAGCAGACAGAGTGAATAATAGAAGAGGTTTCATATGGTTACACCAGTTCAGCAGAGATCAAATGCCTGTAAATGCAGCCCAATTTGCTCAAAGGCTGTTTCCTACCTGCCTGCTGGTGGAGACTGACCAACAGAGAGAACTGCCTCCCTGCAGAACTCCTGCAGATACTCAGTTTTAGCTTAAACCTCCTCAGTTCTGACTGGGAAAAAAGAAACATTAGCACTACCAAGTACTTTAGGTGGAAGAGTAGTTTAAAGGAAAAAAAAATTCTCCCACAAACCCTACATATCCCACTCCAACGTGGAGGCCTGAGCTTCCAAGTGACAGCCAGTTTTGGTGCCTCCCCATCCCCCAGGAGCAGCTGGAGGTCCCAAGGCAGCCTCTCCTGCAGCTCTGCACCAGAGCTGGCACAGACACAGCCAAACCCCCTCTTCCTGTGGACAAACCTTCAACCTCAACAGACTTAATAGCAAAGGTACAGAGAACATCAGAGGCCTGACAAATGTCTGTAGGATTTATGGCACTGGTCCTTCCCATCCATTTACACCCCAGACATCTGTTTAGTTGGAGACTCATGGCTTGATGAATTCGTTTATTATTTCAGATGCATTCAAAAATAGGATAATTGGCATTTTACAGTGTAACTATTCACCAGCTTGACATTACCATGCATTTTAATTAACATGAATACCTAGAGCTTGGGATTGAGGAGAGAGATAAGTCATATTAAAGTCTATAACTGTCATCCTTCAGTTTAAATTCAGACAGAGAACAAAACTAGACGTGTCTATCAATGCTGACGTTTCGACAGTATTGGTTAAAGGGGACAAGGCTGATGCAGTGTTTTTAAAGAAGCTTTCACTAAATTCAAAAACAGCCTTCAGTCCTCTTTAAAAAAATGTTGGGTCAAGCACAGTGCCTGTGCACATTACCTGAGCTCTGTTAAACTGGACTTGAACCAATAAAGTCAGCAGCAAGGCCACCCAGCTGCCATAAATCAGAGCTGAGGTCTCTCAGGGGGCAGCTTGGCCAGCCCCAGCCCCTGAGCACACAGCCCCCACACAGGGATCTCCTCTCCAGGGCACTGGGTGAGCTTGGGCTGCCAAACTGCAACCAAAAATGAAACCAGACCAAACCCCAACACCCCACCCTGTACCTCCCAAGGCAGGGCAGGATTTCACCAAAGGAACTCTGAATATCCTCCAAGAGAGGATATATTTGGATTTCTCCAAAGGAACACTGACTGCATGCTTCAGGCACAGGATGTTTACATCTTGTGTTTAAGTTTCCCTGAGTCAGTGTTCCTTTGCTGAAATCCAAATATATCCTTTAAGAAACCCTTCAGCTTTCTCTCATTGACAGTGCAATTCCACTCTGGATAGTTTTTCTCCCTCAATAACTGTTCCAAGCACAAATCCACCTCCTACTTACTACGTTTGGCTCCAATTCATGCTCTGCAACAAACAATCTTTAAAGATAACTTGATAATCACGCCAGTTAAACATCACGGGAGAAAGATGCACATGCCCTCATCTACAGTTCATTATTTAATGGGGGGAAATATAATGCTTAAAATATAGATTTTTAAAGAGCAAAATAAAGGGATTTTTTGCTGTTAATAGTGTGTTGTGCCATCATTAGTTTTCTCATGGAAATGTAATAAACTGGAGGTAAATTATAAACTTATGGAAAGAGAAACATTCAGTGGTGGCTGCACTAAATTTTCCATGGAAACGTTACTATTTCTAATAAATTCAGATATAAATTAGATGGTTAGCATGTTATTAAAACATATAAATCAGTAAATTTAATTAAACAAACACCAAATTTCCACTGAGAGCAGCAGGGAGGAAAGAAGATCAAGGTGGCTCCTTTTAGATTAGGACTGTAAATTTGTAATGAGACTGGAGAACAACTCTGGCCAGTCTGTGGTGCAGTGATGGGCTCTGCCATGCCCAGAATTCCAGTTTTCCCTGCAGCTTGCTCCCACACCCACCCCACAGCTGCACATCCACACAGGGTTCCCTGAGCACTCTTGCACCACCAATTTAGGGAACTTACTACTTAACTGAGCCATTGTGATGCTGGAAAGATAATTACAAAAATAAATCATTTTCAAACACACCCAAGTCTGTCTCCTGAGGGGCACAGGAGTGCAGGCCAGGAGGGGTTTATGAAGCAGGAGCAGCATCCCAATCCCCCAGCCCACTGCCTCCCTCCAGCCAGGTGCATCCCTGCCCATCCTCACTGCCTCCCTGGCTTCTCCCAGCAAAGCTGTTCCAGCAGGGGCAGAGCAGGAGCTGCTGAGCCAGGCTGGGCTGTGGCAGCAGCAGGGGCTCCCACTGTGCCTGGTGTTCCCCTCTGGTCCCTGCTTCCCCAGGGCAGTGCACGAGGTGAGCTTTCAGCACTGAGCAATGCTGATCAGGGTGAACACGCTCCTGCCCCAGGGGGAGCACATGGAAGGGCCCCAGGAATATTTTCCTGCCTTTTCTCCTGCAATAAAGATTTATTATCCAGTGACATAATCACAATGTTGTAGCTCCAATAGCCCTGACCTTTTAATGTTCTTTACTTTCTGCTCTAAATTCCAGGTTTGCTGTCCCTGAGCCCAGAGCATTTTCAGACCTGTTATTATCCATTCTGCTCCCAACTTTGCTCAATAAGAGTGCAAATCACTTGTGGGCAGCAAGGTTGGCAGAGAGCAAGATGAAACATGCTCTCCAAGGCTCACTGATTATGGCTGGAAGATGTTGTTAATGAGGATCTGCCTCTCTGGGCACTGGCTCTGCTTTAACCATGTTTGCTTCCACCTCCTTCTCCAAATGGCTACACCCTCACAGCACCAGTGACTGCAGGCTGCAGGGCTGGGGGCTGCAGAGCACCCTCTCAAGGGACATCTGGGGATGGAATAGCAGCTATAAAATCCCATGGGGTTGTATTTCCCACCTGAAGGGGTGTCTGAGAACAGCCCCATCACATCCCAACACAAAAACCACGCAACCTTAGCATGAAAATAACTTTAAAAATGACAAGGGAAAGCAAATGCTGCTGGTGGAAAACAGGTGAGGTTTTCCTCCTAGTCAAACAAACAATGACAAATAACCCACATTTACAAGCATTTCTTAAATAGTTTGTCAGGTAACAGCCCTGTGCATTTCGGAGTAGTGCAAATGGAGTTGTTCTACTAAATTCTTCCAGCCAGTCGGTTCAAATCTAAAACATCCCTTGCAGTCCAGATGGAAACCTCACCACCAAGTGACAGCAAAATCTGGGAGCAAAGAGGTTGTCATTGCTGCTTACATCAAGGCCAGGAATAAGGTTAGCAGTTTGCTCACTTCCCAAATAATTTTTTTATAGCCACGGGCTGTCAGGTGCTCTTTGCTCCTTCCTGAGGGAAGTCACTCCTCTCGTGGCAGCAGCTGCCATCCCCCAAAGCCCGTGTCAGAGGCACAGACACAGCCCAGCTGCCAGGGCTCCAATCCTCTGCTGTCACCAAAGGCTGAGGGAACAGCTCCTTCCCCAAAACCCAGACCCATTTCCCCTTTTCCCCCAGCTGTTTCAAACACACCCCTGCGGGTCTCAGAGCTCCCAGGTGTGCATGGCACCAGGGGATTAAGAGCCAGGAAACTGAGTGGAGCTGTCTTAGCACATGCCTCACACTCAGGCCAAAATCTTTTTTTTCCTTTTTTTTTTTTTTCTGACTATTTAGAAGGCTCTAGTCTACTGCTTTGAGCTAGATATTTCATTAACATTTTATTGTAATATTATGTATTTTATTACATTTCACTTAAATGTTACACCAGAAGCTTACACTTCCCATAGACCAAATGAAGTCTCAAATTAGCAATCTCTTTTTAATATTTACCACGACTGTGGTGTTCTCTCTTCAGGAAAGACCTGTAGGTAAAACCCTGGAAGGAAGCTGGGCAGGAATTGTTCCCTGGCAGGGTGGGCAGGCCCTGGCACAGGGTGCCCAGAGCAGCTGTGGCTGCCCCTGGATCCCTGGCAGTGCCCAAGGCCAGGCTGGACACTGGGGCTGGGAGCAGCCTGGGACAGTGGGAGGTGTCCCTGGCAGGGGTGGAACAAGGTCTGCAAGGTCCTCTCCCACCCAGATCATTCTACAACTCTTTGATTCAGAAATTCAATCCTAAATCACAGTAGAAGTTGCACACTGAATATTTATTTGATGATCTACTGACCTTAGCTGGTACTTACTTTCTATGCATACCTTAAACAATAAGTAGAGCAGACCACTACCCTCCAACTAATTTTGGCTTCAAACATCCTCTGTGGGCCTTCATGTGCTGAGAAAGGCCTGCAGTGCACAGCCCTGGGAGCTTTCAGCACCAGAAAGACAGATATTTATTTCTCCTCAAGCTATTTTTTGCTGCTTTGTTTGCATCACTGTCTAATGCAGTAAAGAGTTGGCTAAATTGGCCACCTTAACACTATAGATAACTTGTGGAAATGCAACATATTGCCTTCCTTTAAATTGGAATGTTTTTTAAAATTAATTGGGTTCTAATAGTGACACTGTGCACTGAGTAATTGAGTGAAAATTGCTGTTACACAGAGCCTGCCATCAGCACGTAATTAGTGCACTCCCAGCTCCCACTCCAGGCAGGAGCCGGGTCAGGCTGGCAAAGTGGCCTCTGCAAAGCAAGGAGCTCCTGGGCCAGCTGCCACTTCTGCTCTGGGGCTGGCTTTTTCCTGGGGAAAGCAGGAGAAAGGCTGGGCTGGAACACTCCATGCCTCCCTCTCCCAGGGCTGCTGCCTGTGCTTCCCCTCTCCCAGCCAGCCCTGGAATTCCTCAGGCTCTGGTTCCCTTCAGCTCTGGCCCTTCACACCTGTCCTGTGCTGTTCTAAGTATCATTTCTGGTTTTGAAATCCCATTTATCCAAAGAAGCTGGAAGTCCCAAGTGGGGATGAAACCACATCCTTTAATCTCAGCCCTTTTGTTCTGACCAAACACGTTCATTCTAACAGCCCGCAAGGAATTCTCATTGCAAGGAATTCTCACTGCATCCAGCTCAGAATTATCCAGCTCTGTTTCAGTTGAGGGCAGCACTCAGATATTTCAGCAAAGCTGCTATTTGTTGGTACTGATCTGGAAATTATTTCTGAGATGCCTGAACCCCTTGGTCTGCATAACAGTGGGTGAAGCAGTAAATGAACTTTCTCTCATCCCACCAAAATCTAACAACATTCTTCAGTCACCTCCCACAGGCTTCACTTTGAAACAACCAATGTTTTCCACAGAAGCAGAACAGGATGCTGGAAAACTCCTGTCAGCACATCCCAGCTTCTGCTGGATATATTAGAGCCCCACCAAGGTCAAATTATTTGATTAGCATGCTATTATTGTTATTATTCAGTTTATTTGTGCATTTTCAAAGAGCAGTTCGGATGTTACTTCACCTTTGTTTTCCCCTGCCTATGCCAGACCAAAATTTTGCCCATCTCTCAAATAATAATAAGAATTAAAAAAAAAAAAAAAAAAAAAAAAAAAAAAAAAAAAAAAAAAAAAAAAAAAAAAAGCCACAAACAGATTTCATCATCTCTGAGGCCAGGAAAACAAAGTGGAGTGATTTTCACGGGAAGAAAAGCTAATACATTCTGAAGCATCCAGCACTTCTCTTAATGCCAAAAATACAATACCTCAGATCACTGACCCATTTACCAGGAGTGGTATCAAATTAAATATAAGCACAAAAATGCCCTCACTCCCAAAGCACATTTTTTTCCAGGTTGACACAGCAGATTAAGCACAAATTCACTTACCCCACTGTTCTATCAATACAGCAATTATTACACACAGCAGGAATTTAATCACTCTCCTGATATGCTCAGGCTGTGCCCACCACTTGTTGGGCTGAATTCCACCCCAGCCCCACACCAGGAGCAGGTCCTGGCCCTCCTTCCTCAGCCTGCTCAGCCGGGCAGCCCAGAGGCAACCAAGGCTCACAGAAAGATTCCCACCATTTCATAAAGCCCAGTAAAAGGAACTTTCAGTATGGAAAACACACCCCTGCAGTTTGTGTGGCAAATTTACATCTACCAGCAGACAAAGAAAATATAGATCTGAACCGTAAGAATAAGAGTGTGTCTTGGTTTGGAAAGACAGGTTTCTGCCAGGGAAACAGGGGTTCCCCTAGAATGGGGAATGCCAACCCCTCACACCCTGCCAAATTATAATTTTGCAATCAAGGGCTCTCAGGCAAAGATTTTGGGGAGAGGAATAACAGTTCTTTACTAAGAATATTAACAACACAAATGTAATAGGAAACAAAACCACTCAACCAAACAAGCAAATAAACAAATAAACAACAATTTTGGAAAACCTTGACAGAGTCAGAGCCACAACGTGACCCTGTAATTCAGGATGTTGAAAGCAGCCCAAAAGTGAGTCCTCCTGGAGTGGCAGACGTGATTCTGTTGGAGCAGAGATGATTCAGTAGGAGCAGAGTAGAAAAGCGGATCCAGGGATGGTGAGGAGGGGGATCTGGTGATGATGAGGAGGAGGTCTGGGGATGGTGAGATGGAGTCTGGTGTTGGTGAGATGAGGTCCCATCTTCCTCCCAGGAAATTGGGTGAAAAACTGGCAGCTCTCGTGTCTGTGAGTCTCCGTTTATCCAGCCAAACTGCCTGCTCCCCTCCACTGCCAGGGCATGAGATGTATCTCACAATAGGCTGATAGAAATGCAGATGCACTGCTCTGGGGAAGGTACAGGCTGGGAAAGGTGCTAATGGCCTATTAGGATGAGGCGTCAGGCCTTCAAACAAATGGAAACAGAATACACAAAACCCGGCTCCACAACCCAGGACAGAGTGCCATTTAATTCTTTCATTTATCCAAAAAAGCCTTCAGTAAACCTGGAAGAGCAATTAAAACTCCAGCTAACTAATGAAAATATTCCTCTTACCCAGCTAACTACTCGAGTGTTCTGGTCTCATTTTCAGATCAGATTTGTTTCCAATCCTTCAACACCAGAAGAGATTCAGAAAACTCACGTAAGTTTTTTATGGAAGAAAGATCACTGCCCCTTAAAATCATTGGATGTCTTCTGTGCTGAACCATAGGCAGGTATGTCTAATTTCATTTCCAGCATCCTGAGATCCCCAAACAAAAAGAAAAGTTTGTGTTTCTAAATGTGGAGTTTCCTATGCAGTCAGAAATAGTAAAAAAAGAGAAAACCCTCAACAAATGGATTATTAACTTCCATCATGATAAATACATCATTGCATGGAAATAAATTATGAGAGTGACAAATGGGATTTGTACCTATTTATCTACACTAAAGCATGTCTATTTATGGTCACAAAACAAAAGAAAATGTTCTGTAGATAATAACTACAGAAAGTCAGCCCAGAACTGGGGGTATGGCCCAGAGCTGTCTCCCAGGGAAAAGACCAGCAGCACAAAAACCACCGTGAAGTTTTAAATACAAACACTGGAGCTTTTCCTGCTGTAAATTATTGACTCTGAAGAGCTTCGACAGCTGCAGAGCAGGCTCAGTGTAATGAAATTCTGCCAAGTGAGACCCATCGAAACACTAACCAATAAATATAGATTTATCAAATCACAGCTGAAGAGTTACTGGTTTTGACAAAGGGATATCAACAGTGGTTATGCTGCAGCTTGGTCTTGAAGCAGACACCTCTGCAAGGAGCACATGGCAACAGTGCTTTTGCTCGGCAGCCCTGCTGGCTGTTATCTCCCCCCTGTGCCTGTCTCCTGTTTTAGGGTGTGCAAGAGGTCATTTCTGCTCAAGCACAGAGATTGCAAGTCCCTGGTGAAGCTCTGCTCTGCTTGGCTGTGCTCTAACAACATCTCATCTTATTTACTTGGAAGCTACTGCAGTACCCTCTGTTTCCCTTGGAAATAAAACCCTTTTCATTCTCCCTGTTGATCCTACAGGTAGGATTTGAGCAGTGGAACTGGGGGGTACAACAGGCACCCCTCAGACCTCGAGAGAGACCCTGCCTGCAAAGCAGGGCTGCAAAGCCCAGCTCCTGCTGCAAGAGTTCTGCAGGAGCTTGTTCTGCTTTCCAACGTGGTGTTAATTAAAACACCATATTAAGGCTGCTCTGGAGAGTCAGTTAATTGATTATAGATATCCTTTCAGAATGAGCTTTAGAGGCTATACTGCATTTCATAATAATGACTGGAAAATTTGAAGGTGCCTATCTGGTAAAAATATGCATATATATGTATCCATGAATATGAAAACCATCCTAAATGCATTACCATAGCTGCTGTTTATGGAATAGGAGCCACTTGAAATGGTAAAATAATGAAAATCCAAGTGCAAATCAAGCCTTGCTCCTCTTTACGTGGTTCTGAAAGGTACATCGTCAGTGTATCAATCATCCCCCCATAAACACTCAGAAGTGCAGATCCATAATCAGTAATGACTTGTGGAAATTCTGAAGTAGCCCTCCTGAGTGCACCCTTCTGTAACTATGCCTTGGGGCCATGATAATCAGCGTGAGCAGCAGAGAACAGATTTAAGAGCTTTCATCTTGAAGCTGATTTATATTCTTGTACTTATGTACAGTTCCTCCCCAGGTCTGCATCACCCAGTGCTAGAGTGCCACGGAAAAGCATTCCTCCAGAACTCCCAGCAGAGAACCCCTCCATCTCCAAGAAAGCCTTCCAAAAATGTATCAAAGAGCAGAGGACACTCTGAGGACACTCGTTGACTTATTTTATCTTCCTCATTTCCCTGAGAGGCTGCCCTAAGACCACACTCACATAATTCTTTCACTACACAAGGGGAAAAAAAAGCCCTTACTGCACAATAATTTATAATAAATCACTCATGAACCCATCAACTTAATCTTCATTACAATCTATTGCTACAAAGATTTCTATAGTCTGACAGAAGACTTACTGAGTATAAAGATTTGCCTGAGGGGCTGACTGTAATCAGAGAGGGACAGAATAAAAACACAACTGGCTTGTTAGTACTGCTATATAAAAACACACGAGGAACTCTTAATAATGGGGAGCTCATGGGAAAAGATGGCTTTCTCTTCCTTGCTTTTCTCAGGACAGCAAGACCTTGCCACATACAATTTGTTTTTCACAGGGATATTCCCACTGATTTGGGGGAGACATCTGGTTTGGCCTGCTATGGAAAGTTTGTATTCTTCAACACCTGCTTTTTGCAAAGTCCAGGAGAATTTAATCAGGGAGACTGGAGAATGATCAAATGATCTGAAACTGCAAAATTACCTTTTCCTTATTCCCTCAGTAAAAATACCCCCCCAAAAAACCCCCAAACCCACAACTGAGCAACAGACAGGTGGATCATAAACAATGCTGGTGCTTTTGGGAAGTCTCTCTTCCCTTCTGCAAGTTCCACTCCCTGACCAAGCCAGGTCCAAAGAGTGAAGGACAGAAAAGCTGCTCCTGACTGACAGATCACACTCTGGAAAAGCAGTACCATACTCCCCTCTCCAATGCCTGAGGACCTAGGTTCGTGGAGTTAACCTTATTCTCACGTCCTGTCTTTTTAACCTGACAAATAGTTGACAAACCAGTAGAACACTGGTTTTGTAGCCCTTGTTCTATGTGCAGCATGGAATGACTCCTGTACTGCTGCACTGGAGTGATCCCAGCGCCAGGAATCACGGGCAGGGGCTGAGTCACAGTGACTCCCAGTTTGTACAAATGCCTGGGAAATGCCATTTGCTGTTGCAGAGTGCTGGGGTCGGGGGTTTCTCCACTCTGACCCAGTGCAGAAGGAGCTCGCTGCGGTCAGGACAAAGGGCAGTGACCAGTGGCTGTAGCCTGCACAGCCCTGTCTTCTCCATCCCTCCTGCTGTGGTGCCTTCCCAACACCTCGGGGAAAAAACCCTTTGTCCCCCAGAAGCCCTCTTGCTCCCAGCACTCTGCACTGAGCTAATTGCACTCATTAACCCTGCAAAACCCCGGCTTGGGGAATGTGCTGATGTTGGGGAGGAGGCGATGGGTGTGAGCTGCTTCACTGAGGGGCAAATCCCACAGCAGGGGGTGGGCAAAAGGCACTGCCAGAGCATCCAGACTGAGCCTCACCACAGACATTCGGCCTTGCAAGTGAATTACACACAGTTTGCAACTAATTCTGGTTCTCCACAAAGTAGGAGACTGGTCTTTTCACAGCACAAAGTGGGATGAAGCGCGAACGAGGCTGAAAACAAAGGAAACTGGAGAATGGGAATAGTGTTTATCAGGAGGAAACAGGGAAAGCAAGAAAACAAAATCCAATTCCCTCAAGAATGAGGCTGCCTGAAGCAGGCTACCTTTATTCTGACTCCTTTCTGTTACATAAAGATCAGAGTTTATATTGGTTTTTTGCTGCTGCTGACTCAGAGGGCCAGACACTCCACATCAGCTGCAGCTTTGGGGGATAAATTGCCAGCTAAAATACATTCTGCAACACACTGCAGTGAGAAGTAATGATGATTTCCCTCCTGCTCCTTGCCAGACAGGCCAGGCTCTCCCCTGGTTCTTACCCATTCGGTGACAGCAGGGCAGGTGTCAGTTCTGGGCTGTCCTACAGCTCTGATGACAAGGTTCACTCTCCAAATGGCCCTACAGCTGAGCAGTTATTTGCAAGTGACCACCCTGTCCTTTTCAGTCCTGTACCACGGAGAGAATTTCATCCACTGAAGTATTTTTATTATGCACACATACATTAACATTCACACAGACACTTGAGTTGGCACATGTATACCCAAACAGATTTTTCCTTAGATTTAGCTCTCAAATTCTGCTTGCCCCACCCATTAAATTCCATTGATTTCTTCTCCTACTCAATCTACCACTTCCTGAATGTTTCTGAGCTGCTTTAAGAGGAAATTAAAAAAATCCCTGTCGGTTTTCACACATCTGAATGTTCTACAACTTCCTTTGTAAAAGTGTTCAACTTCTTCCTCCTCAAATTTTTAATTTTTTCAGATCCTGTGCTTGTGCCAAGCCTCCCCTGTGGCTGCCCAGCTCTGGGGCTGGGTAGCCTTGTCTCCTTCCCTGGCATCCATCCCTGTCGGCAGTTTTGTTCCACTTCCCCCACTCATTATCTTGCCATGGATTGAGCATTTCTTGGAACACATCATCTCGTTGCTATCTGTCAGCCCGGGCTGCCTTCTGCTGAAGACATATGGAGAGGCATTCCCTCTCCTTGAGGGGTGACCAGGCAGACAAGGCCGTGGGAGCAAACGCTCCTTGGTAAGAGCAAGAGCCGCGCGGCTCCGCCACGAGCTCGGGGAGCTGCAGGAAATGGCACCAAAGCCTTTCCCCCACTGACCCAAACCATGCTTGCTGGGGCTGATGAGGAAAATTGCTCCTTAAAACACTTTTTTCACCATCGGTTCTGATGCCTTAGGTTCTGGGTTTTTCTGTCTTGTTCTGGTGGGTGGTTTTTGCTTTTGTATTCAGTGGTGCTGGGAGTTGATCACAGGGGCAATGGGGCAGGGCACTTTGGCTCTAGCAGGGGACTCACATCTTCAAGGACACTCTCTGAGCTCCAAGCCCCGAGGATAAACAATGTGGAAGAGAGGGGGCAAGCAGGAGGGATGGAACACCCCAGGATAAACAATGTGGAAGAGAGGGGGCAAGCAGGAGGGATGGAACACCCCAGGATAAACAATGTGGAAGAGAGGGGGCAAGCAGGAGGGATGGAACACCCCAGGATAAACAATGTGGAAGAGAGGAGGCCAGCAGGAGGGATGGAACACCCCAGGATAAACAATGTGGAAGAGAGGAGGCCAGCAGGAGGGATGGAAGACCCCAGGATGAACAATGTGGAAGAGAGGAGGCCAGCAGGAGGGATGGAACACCATGATTTGGAGTTGTTGGTTGGACAATGGACGGGGGTTTGCAAATGGACTGAAGTTTGTAAGAGGGGGGGATCTCGTGACTCTTCCTCCTTTTGCTTCCATCTTGGAACCATCTGGGCAGAGCCACTGCTGTGGCTGCCGGGGTGTGGCCTTGAGGGCCTTTAATAAATGTTCACCTTATTTTTATAACTCTGTCTGTCCTCTGTCTCAGCCTTAAGGCAACAGCTTTCCTGTCCCGGTGGAGTCACCAGAAAACAGCTGAAAGAGTCAAAACTGCCCTGTCCCCAGCGCCCTGTGATCAAGTCCCAGCACCACTTAATACAAAAGCAAAAGTACCCACCAGAACAAGAGAGAAAACCCCCAAACCTAAGGCATCAGTTCCTGCTGATGGAGCTGGCCTGCTGGAGTGGAGGCAGGACGCGGGCAGCCGAGCTCCGTCCGCGGTCGGAGGGCGGCTCCTGCGGGTGTGAGAGCAAAGACAGCCAGAGTTCAGGAATTCTGCTGCCCTGCCAGCAAAGTGATGCAGCCAGCTGCTAATCTGCTCCTCAAGATACCACGGTCACACGAGATAACGTTCAGAATTCCATTAACCTAGGAGATTTCAACCACTTTTCCCTTCCACCTCACAAATAAAAGTAAATGAGATCAAGTTTTTCCTCGCATATTCTTCTCGCCGCCTTTGTCGTGCTTCAGGTCTGCTTCTTGTCTGATTCATTAAAGTGCCTTGATGCACAACGGATTAAGTACTTAAATAAATAGTTCACTTTTCCTCTAAATTGCAAAAGTGATTTCAATTTTTTAAGCTGTTCGCAGAAAACATTTTAAGAAGATAAACATCCCATCCTTTGTGCAAACACAGAATATTTTTTTTTCATGGCCCAACTTTCCATAAAAAAAAAAATCTATAAGGACAAAAGTTGTAAAAAAGAAAAAAAATGTTTTGAATTCTTGCTTTGAAAGACATAGCAACAGTTTCAGATCCAATGGACACAAGGCTGGGCTCCTCAGAGCCAGACTGGCAGCTCAGCCAGGTGTTTTAGTCATCCCACTGCAGGAACAGGGCTCTGCTGGAGGCAGCAATCCCAGCCTGTGGGGACTGAGAGCACCCCTGGAGGAGAAAGGAGCAGCTCTCACACTGAGTTCACTGCAGGCCCAGGGAGCAGGATGGGTCAGGCCCATTCCAGCAGGAATCTCTTGCTTGGCAGAGTCTGCCTGTAGAAACAGTACAGGAATATTTGCTTAGACAGTGCTTATTTCAGTATGAAACACGCTGGTCAAACATTTCCCTTCTGTTATTTTCATGCCCCAGGGCAGTCTCAGATGGGGATTGATGTCATTTTCTTGAAATATGTGCTGTAAAATAAAAGCTGCTTGTTTTTCAGCCAGGGAAATCCAGCCTGGGAAATACAGAGAGGCTGAACTTGGCATTTTCTCCCGTGGGCAGCACATCCTGGCCCTGGCTGCACTTCCCAGCTGGGTTTGCCCTGCAGCCCTGCCACAGCTCCAGAATCACATGCATGATTTCTGAAGTGCTTGGAGCCTAAGGTAGAAGCCAATCACTCTGGGCTCCCTGCAGAGCTAAAAAAGAGAAACCATCATCTCAAACAGGTACAGCCCCTGGGAACTGCTGACCAGACTTATTTCTGCCACCACCTTCACAAAGCTTTTGGACTCGTGATTTGGGAATCTTATAAAGGTGCTTAAGGTTAGACAAAATTAAATCCCCAAAGCCAGCCCAAATCAAGCACCAGAGAAGTCAACATTAGAGACCTCTTTAAATAAATCTCTCTGCATAAGAACAGTCAATAGGAATCACTGGATAATAATCCAATTTCCCCTTTTATAATCCCGACTGAAGTTAAATCTCTTCTTCAAATTTACCCTCCCTCACTGCTACAAGTCCCAGCTAATTGCATTATCCCTGAGAAAAGCCCCTGGCTCCTGCCCCTGCTGGGCTCAGGGCAGCTCCAGGGCCCCACATCCTTGCTCTGGGCACAGACATCCTGGTGCATCCCAGCACAGGGGAGGCAGGGCACACGTCAGGTGGCTGCTTTCAGCTGGCAGGTTCCAGACACAGCCAAGCACTTCATATTTCAAGAATATACCTCCAAAATGTACCTTGTAATGAGTTATGGGTGCAGTTCAAGCCTCACAATTCCATCTGCATCTGCTCAGGGCTGTTTACCAACAGGATTTTGTCAGCCCTCCCTCCCTGCCTCCGGCAGGCACTGCCACTGTCAAAGCACCTCTGTGCTTTGGGCTGTCCTCAGCAGCCAAACCAGGGCTGAGAACAATCCCTCACCACTTCCTCCAAAGATGAGGTTTTTAGGAAAAGAGACAAATTCTCGCCTGTTAGGAAAGGCTGGAATTTTAAATGCAGTATCAGTAGGCTACACCTGGGTGTTTCATTTCAGAACAACCACTAAAATACCAAAAGAAACATTTCTGAGTGTTAGTAGTGAGACACAGAACCCCGGGAAGGAAGGGATGGAGGAAACTTTTGTCCCTGCTAGCCTGATTGATGAGCTGTCCATGCTGCAGGGAGAAAATGAAACTCCAGGGTGGGAAATGCAAAATAGATTCATAAGAGTATTAAAGGAATCCAGAGTCTATTTCAGGTGAAGGAACACAAATAACAATTAGGAAGGGGAAGAAAAGGCCCTTAGCTTGAGCATGTGAAACCAAGCAGTGATCCCTCACAGTACATCTGAGGAATGTTTCTGTATTTTCAGCTCAGAAATGTTGTAATCCAGGTGCAGCTGGTACATTTAGTGACATCCATAGATCTTCCTATTTTATTTTTTTAATATCTCAGGTTACCTTTGCCAAACATTTCTAAAGCGTTCGGGGCCATTTTCTCCCTCTCTAAATAGCCAGCAAAGCAAACACTTTTGTAATAACCTCTGTCATAATAGACAAAAAAATCCCAAGGAATTTAATTTGACAGAGTCTCACCGGCATGAAGGGTCACTTCCCATGCCACTGAGTAGCTAGGAGAGAAGAAAATAGTGGATATTTCTCTTTTCTGCCAGCACATGGGCAACCCAGGAATGCAGAGATCTCCTGCAGTAGCAGTACAGAAAAGGTCCAGTAACTTGATAGGATGGAATCAATTAAAGCAACTACACAGAAATTGGGTGAGAGTATTGTGAGCTGAGAGAAACCAATCACTACCTGCTAAATCAGCATGAGAAACCAGAAAGGTCACTCAGCCCAAACATAACCTGAGAAAACAGAGCAGAGTTTTCCTAAAGAACAGAAGGGCACTGATGCAGAACTGGATAATTGGGGTGCAAGAGGGACAGCCATCACCTGTCCCTTGGAACTGCAGAGGGGATTTCAGGGTCAGGCTGAAATGAAATGAAATGAAGCCAGATATTCAAGGGACCACCCCATTGGAACAAGGGATCCCAAATTTGAGAGGGTGCCAAGGCAGTGCATTGACCAACAATGCAGTGCTAGGAAGATTTCCTCCGTGATATTTCTGCAGAATTTACAGTATTTTTACGTCAGCTTTTTTTTTAAATTTTTTTTATTTTCTTTTAAAAGGAAGGGTAAAATGGGCAAAACAGGGATTTCTCCTTAACCCTTTAGAGTCATCAGTGTTTTCTGGGAATACAGCTCTTGCTCTGCATAATGCCAGCAGTTTGGAGTGATGCTGTGCTGGACCCTTTCTCATTTCCCCTTTAACTAGACAATACTTTAAAAGCACTTGCCAGAGTAAATGCTGGCACAAGAGCCACGGAGCCTGTCCTGACCATGCACATGCAGCACAGTGGCTCTGTGACCCTGCTGCTCCCTCTGGCAGGAGATGTGGGCCTTTGCAAAGGCCGCACCCCAAACACAAGGAAAATGTGATGGAGTTGCTCAGGGCCTGGAGCTGATTGCAATTTATGACTTCAGAGGGCTCTGAAAGCTCCAGACATTTCCTTGGAGGTCACAATCCCATTCATTCACTGCAGCACAGCTTTTGTTTAAGTTTCCTTGTACCTTTTACATTCCTTGTTTGTCAGCCTTGAAAGGTACTTGGATAACCATAAATTGTAGCTAATATGGCAATTTCCCCAGCATCAGCCGAGTTCCATTAAATCCCCAGGTCTTCTTTAAAATACATTGTGGAAAAGATGATGCTCCACAGTCGGGTTTTTTTAATGCATAACAGACCAAGTGCACTGAACTGCATTGATTACTCCACAAGCTGTACAGGAATATCAGAGTGGCATTTTTATGAGCCCTGGCTATTACCAGAACATAACCATAAACATGTTAATGACATCTGTTCATCAGAGGGCACTGACAAGATTTCTGCTGCAGCCTCTGACCCCGTTATCCCGGGAGGGTGCTCCCTGGTTTTCCAGCCCCAGTGCAGGAGTGCATTTCTCTCCCTGCATTTCTCTGCTGCCAGGGCAGTGCATTTCTCTCTCTGCATTTCTCTCCCTGCATTTCTCTGCTGCCAGGGCAGTGCTGTTTTCTCTCTCTGCATTTCTCTCTCTGCATGTCTCTGCTGCCAGGGCAGTGCTGTTTTCTCTCCCTGCATTTCTCTGCTGCCAGGGCAGTGCTGTTTTCTCTCTCTGCATTTCTCTCTCTGCATGTCTCTGCTGCCAGGGCAGTGCTGTTTTCTCTCCCTGCATTTCTCTCCCTGCATTTCTCTGCTGCCAGGGCAGTGCTGTTTTCTCTCTCTGCATTTTTCTCTCTGCATTCTCTGCTGCCAGGCCAGTGCATTTCTCTCTCTGCATTTCTCTCTCTGCATTTCTCTGCTGCCAGGGCAGTGCTGTTTTCTCTCTCTGCATTTCTCTCTCTGCATGTCTCTGCTGCCAGGCCAGTGCATTTCTCTCTCTGCATTTCTCTCTCTGCATGTCTCTGCTGCCAGGCCAGTGCTGTTTTCTCGGATGGATTGGCATTCCCAGGTCGGCTGAGGTCAGTCCAGAGCAGCAGAGCCCGGGGCTCTCCCCGTGCTCCACAAGCCAGGCCAGGCTCCTCCAGCCCGGCCTTGGGGCAGGGCTGAGCTGCCAGGGAGGAGAAAGCAGGAGGGAGATGGAGCTCAATAAACAACTGGCCCACGCTGACTGAGTGCCCAACACTTGCAAGTCAAGCAGAGCAGGGCAGAGATGGAATGATATGTGATGTCTGCTAACAAAGACTTGCGAAATATTGCTTCATCTCCTTTTTTTGATGCACTTGGAATAATATTTGCTTCCTCGAGACTGAAACATCTGAGTCCAGGGCAGGAACACTCAGTCACAGGAGTGGTTTTGACAATATTCATTCAGACCATTTCTGTGAATGCAAACAAATTTCAGAAGGGCGCTGGGGCTGTGAGAAAGGTGTGTTTGTGTCCGTGCTGATTTCTGGTTTATATATTCACTGCATTTAAAAGGAGTAGAAAGTTCCCAAAGGATTGGATGTAAGGCTGAGAACACCACAGGTCAATGACAGTGAGACAAAACTTCCCCACCTCCAAGCACTTCTGCCTCTCCAAAGAGCTCCCCTGTTCTTGCAGAGATTGTGATCACTAAAGAGCCCAGCAGGGAAGCCTTTGTTCTCCTTGAAAGGTGTTTTTCCAACATGTGCCTTCAAGATGATGATTGGGTTATTTTTTCCTTTTTTTCCTTTGTGGTGAATCCTGAACTTTCACCCAGACACCAGTACCTAAATGAATCTTTGCTGCAGCTGAAGATCAAAAATGTTTTCTCTCCTCAAAAAATAAAGTCATCAAGAAACTGAAAATAATGATTTTCTACTTTTATCTTTGCCGAGAAACAAGACTCGAGGCTGACAAGTCTGTATAAACCACCAGCACCCGTCAAACAGCCCATTTCCACCCCATTTCCTCACACTTCTCAAAAAAGGTGTTAAGTAAGATTTTGACTTTCTGTTCACAGGGATGATAGGCCATGTATCTTCATTCAAATTTATCTCAATTTGTTTCTTAGTCTAAGGAGCAAGTTGTTGAGAATAAATGTTAATTTCAGCCCACTTCCAGGGAAGTCAAGGCATTAATAACTTAAATTAAGCCAGAAAGATATTCAGACCTACACACAAACTAGCTGCCAGAAAAAGATATGAGTCCCTTCTCCACACTGAGAATTTATTATTTTCAGCAAAAATCTTTTCAATAATCCCTCTCTTCTAAAAATCCTCTCTTTAAGATATTTTCTTGCCCCCCAGAGACCCAATCCTGTGCAGCCTAAGCCACATCTCTCAGTCGAGTAAGCACTGAAGTGTTGATACCAACTTAACCCACCCTGGCAGAGACTCCCATTTCCCCTTCTGTTTAGAATTCTGCAGGGTAGCTTCAGTTCCCCAAAGCAAACATCTTGGAGATACAGAAATCACTTTCTGAGCAGACAAACACGTTATCAGGGAGATGCAGCTTCCCTTTGCCTCCACCCAGCATTTCCCACCTCTGCTCCTGCATCTCCAAAGAGCTGGGAACACACTCCTCCAGGAACCAGGGGGGTGTTTGAGACCCTTCAGCAATACCATGAAAAGAAGACTCAGAGGAGCAGAAGATCAGCTGTCCCAGTGGTAGGAGACAGGAGGAGCCAGGTTTCCACCCCGGTCAGGAGCTCTCTGTCAATGAGAAGTTTGCAGGGGTTACCTCAGTGCTATAAAACAAGTTCCAGGCTGACATTACCCAAATGAATTTTTAGATTTCAGCTGACTGCAGTGCAGTGGCTGCTTCCCTCAGCATGCAAAGGTTAATAACTTCCTCGGTGGGCCAGGCTGTGTTTCTGCAGGGTTTAACCTGGTGGGAGATGTGGGAGAGAAGTGACACGAGTGCTCTGCCTCTTCATCCCACCAAGGAGAATCACAGGGAGTTGGAAACCTTCCTTGGAGACACTGACGAGCCTGTAATAGTCACAGCTTACAACAACGAGGCTCTCACACTCCCTCTCCTCGCTTTGCGGCAAGGGAAGCTCACTGAACTCATCCCACACCAAAGCAGGGACTCCAGGCTCAGCCTGGCCCTCTCCAGCACCAGCCATTGCCCTGAACCGAGGGATACGGGCACAAGGAATGAAGCACACGGGGGTTTGTCCCCCTGCTTGTGCTACAAACCTTTGTCCTTCCTCGTTGTGCTAACAAACCTCTCCACCTCTTTAACTGTGCTACAAACCCTTGCACCCCTTTAGCTGCGCTAACAAACCTTTGCACCTCTTTAATTGTGCTAACAAACCCGTGTCCTTCTTAATTGTGTGAATAAAGCCTCGGACCTCTTTAGTTGTGCTACAAACCCCTGCCCCCCTTTGTGTTTACAAACCTTTGCACCTCTTTAATTATGCTAAAAACCCATCGTCCTTCATTGTTGTGTTAACAACCCCGCGTCCCTCTTCAGTTGTGCTAACAAACCCCTGTCCCTCTTTAATTGTGCTCACAAACCCTTCTCCTTTTTAATTGTGCCACAAACCCTTGTCCCTCTTCATTGCGCTAACACACACTTTCCCTCCTTAATTGTGCTAACAAGCCCTTGAACCTCTTTAGTTTTGTTAACAAACTCTTGTCCCTCTTTACTGTGCCCCAACCCCTGTCCCTCCCCAGCCGTGCTCCCAAGCCCGGTGTTCCACCGCTGGCAAACACGAATGGCACATCACTGTCACGCCTTGGCAGATGGTGGATGCAGGCAAGGCTGTGGATGTTGTCTCTTTGGACTTCAGCAGGGCCTTTGTCTCCCACAGCACACTCCTGGAAAAGCTGGCAGCCCACGGCTTGGACAGGAGCACTCTCTGCTGGGTTCAGAACTGGCTGCATGGCCGGGCCCAGAGGGTGGTGGTGGAGGTTCTGCACCCAGCTGGGGACAGGCACCAGTGGTGTCCCTCAGGGCTCTGTGCTGGGGCCAGCTCTGTTCAATATCTTTACTGATGACATGGATGAGGGTATTGAGTCCTCCATCAGTAAATTGGCAGATGACACTGAGCTGGGAGCGTGTGTTGATCTGCTGGAGGGTAGCAGGGCTCTGCAGAGGGACCTGGACAGGTTGGATGGGTGGGCAGAGTCAAACAAGATGAAGTTTAACAAGTCCAAGTGCCAAGGCCTGCACATTGGCCACGACAACCCCCTGCAGCACTACAGACTGGGGACAGTGTGCTGGACAGTGCCCAGGCAGAAAGGGGCCTGGGGGTGCTGGACATGAGCCAGCAGTGCCCAGGTGGCCAAGAAGGCCAATGGCACCAGGCCTGGATCAGGAATGGTGTGGCCAGCAGGAGCAGGGAGGTCATTCTGCCCCTGGACTCAGCACTGCTGAGGGCACACCTTGAGTGCAGTGTCCAGCTCTGGCCCCTCAGTTCAGGATGGACATTGAGTGCAGTGTCCAGCTCTGGCCCCTCAGCTCAGGATGGACACTGAGTGCTGTGTCCAGCTCTGGCCCCTCAGCTCAGGATGGACACTGAGACACTCAAACACATCCAGAGGAGGCAGCGAGGCTGGTGAGGGGCTTGGAACACAAACCCTGTGAGGAAGGGCTGAGGGAGCTGGGGTTGTTCAGCCTGGAGAAAAGGAGACTCAGGGGTGACCTTATCACTCCCTACAACTGCCTGGAAGGTGATGTGGTCAGGTGGGGTTGGTCTCTTTCTCCAGGCAACAACTGGCAGAACCAGAGGACACAGCCTCAAGCTGTGTCAAGGGAAATACAGGTTGGATATCAGGAAAAAGTTTTTCACAGAAAGAGTGATAAAGTACTGGAATGGCCTGCCCAGGGAGGTGGTGGAGTCACCATCCCTGGATGTGTTTAAGGAAAGCCTGGATCTGGCACTTGGTGCTGTGGTCTGGTTGAGGTGTTAGAGCTGGGTTGGACTTGATGATCTTGAAGTTCTCTTCCAACCTGGAAATTCTGTGAATCTGTGATTCTGTGATTGACATCAGCTCCAATGAATGCAACTGAAGAGCCACGGCCCCTCGGGCACTGGACAGCCCTCACTGCTCCTATCATCTCCACATCATCTCCTGGCAACAAGGGCAAGCCACTTTTAAAAAAGAAAATTAAAATGCTCGCTACAGGTAATTAAAGATCATAGGCCAAGAGTAAGAAAATGATGATAAGGTGAAACAGCTGGTATGAGTCACTCAGGATTTCTGTGCTGGGTCAGTAGCTGCATTTTAAAGTGGTGTTCCAACACCTGAAAAGATAAAGGAGCTGTTCCTGAGATTAAAAGGCACAGCTGGAAGGGCAAGCATAAAACATTTATACCTCATCATTTCGGTGGAGAAAGAAAAGGTGGGAATATATGAGATTAAGAAAGCAAATGAACACAGAAGGAAAAGAACTTGGTTATGCTTTGTGCTAGACAAATAATGATATAAAAGGGTCCATCTGACAGGCAGCCCAAAGCAGCTTCACACTGAGCCAGGCAGTGGAACTCAGGCAAGATAACCAGATGCAAGTTGAGTTTACACACAGATTGTGAATAAAACCCCTTAGTCATAATTCTTCTTTTTCCCCCTCTATTCCTTTCCCCCAATTGGGACTTAGAGGAGAAAACTGTAATTTTACCACAAGCTAAAAAAAAAGTTTTCTCTGAAATACATACATATATAATAATAAAGTGATGTAAGAATAGACACACTGTACAGTCTTAAAGAGTTATGGCTGTAGAACAGCTGCCAGATTTCAGCTGCATGACCCAGCCAAAGCCTTACATCCTTTCTTGCATGCTGCACCTCAGGGATTTCATAAATTTCTGAATGATTACATTCTTCTTGTGTTTTCTTTGTCTCCCTCATGCCACCACTGGCATGTGCTCTAGGAAAAAACAAAAACAGAAAGCTCCCCAAAAAGGGGGTCCTAAAGGATGAAACCCCCCAGCTCTAGGGAATACAAATAGAATCCAGAGAATTGTCTTAACAGAGCCTGGAGATAAAGGGGAAAGCTGCCCAGTGCCCAGTTATTTCTGATCTGAAATGTGGGCACTGCTGCCCCAGCAGCTTCTGGGAGCTTCACTCAGCAGCAAACAGGGGAGGCCTCACGGGGGTGGGAGGAAGAAACTTCATTGTTTGTGCACCTCGGGCTGAGACCTCCCTTGCAAGGGAGGAGATTTCACAGGAAAGGCTGGGTGGGAGCCCTGGAGATTTGGGGTCTGTTCTTGTCTCTCTCACAGCCCCTTGAGCACATCCTTAGGCAAGACATGACCCTGAAGCCTCAGGAGTTTAGCTTTTATATTTTTCATGTGTTTGTCATCCTGCAATTCTTTAGTGTGTAACTCTAAACTCCACACACAGTGTCAGCTGCTGCTTTCCCACTTTGCTCAGACACAACAATTCCTCTCCAGGCCTGGGAATCAAGGACACCTCACTGCCTCAGGCCCGAGGGATGGACACAAAAGTGATTTGGGGGCAGCAAACTTGGGGTGAATGACTTCATTACCTGAAGCTGTAATTGGGAGATGAACCCCCAATGTGCAAATGGACCAAACTGATCAAAGTGTGAAACCCATGACCCTTGGTCCAGTTTTGGGTGCAGCCCCTGGGGGGCCCTGAATGTACCTGAAGAGCCTTCCATAAAGAGAACAGCTTTTTATTCCCTTAATTCTGTCTGGCCTCTGTTTCAGGTAGCCCCAAAAGGGCATCAGCCCTGCCTGGCAGTGGCAGCAATGTTTTCCATCCTCTGCATTCCTGCAGCGCCTCTGTAAGGACAGGGAGGGCTCCTCTGGCAGCACCTGCCAGGGCCAGCTCCAGCTCAGGGGCAGTGCAGAGCAGCCCCTGCATGCCCAGTGCTGCTGTGACATCCCCCACAGCATCCCCAGCCCAAACAAAGCCTGCAGGCAGCAGGTCAGGCTGCCCAGCTCTGCAAATCCCACCAGCATCTTGGTGTATATAAAGTTATAGTTCCTAATCATGAGTCCTCCCTCTGACCTTACCCCCTTTTGATAAAATTCCTCAGCTCCTGGAGGAACACTCAGGCAGGTGGAGTGATTGTGAGGAGCCTCTGTGTCTGCATAGAGCAGAGAGCTGAGGTAACCCTGAAGAATGTGAGTTACCTTCCCCATGTTGTGTCCTCGTTAGTCAGGCTCACTAAATATGGCTCTCAATAATGCCATGAAAATTGGAAAGAGCATAAATAGATTGGATTTCACATGAGGCTGAGCACCAGAAGAGTTGCACTATTAATCTGATCCCACAAAAATGTGAATTTGGGCCTGACACCCAGCATCCATCGGTCAAAGGCAGCAACCATTCATCACTGTAAGAAATGGCAGCTGAGCTCCAAGTTCAAATACAGACAGAACTCCCTGGAAAAGTCTTTATTCTGTGCTGAAAATGGGAATGGGCACAAAAGGAAAACCAGCTAAAGAAATAGACAGGCAGGATATGAAATACGTGGACAGATGCCAGGATCTTCAGGATCAATGCAGAACATATGAAATGCAGGAACACAGCACATTTATCCAGGAAGAGTCTTGCTGCATCTACCATAGATCCAACTCAATGCTTTTGACAAAAACACTACCTTAAGAAAAGAATAAATATAATAAAATATAATATAAATATAATAAATATAATAAAATTACTCATGACCTCATCTTCTACTAACTACCCTTGTTTTCTCCTATCTTGTGGTCTAAAAACTGGATTGGACCTTGTAACTTTATTTATTGCTATTTGAAAAGGCATTTTAAGCCTCTTAACCTGAGTGCAAAAGAGCACTAAAAGTTTCCTTCGAACTTCAGGAAGAGATGACTTTGTAAATGTGAAATATTCTAAAATTACACTCTGTCACAGAGCTCACATAAATCTAGATAGGGGTACCATATCTCAATAGCTGAAGAAGGGGAAAATTCCCTTTTTAAGGACAGAAAACACGTGTTGATATTTCCTGATCTCCCACGTCAAGAGGAATGAATTGTTTGGATCTGCAGCACCTTCAGAGTATTTTTCCCACACAGGGCTGATTTTTCAACGCATGCTGCATGCTCATCAGCACATGTGAAATCAGAAATAAAACAATGATCATTAAAATATCCCTCTGTTGGAACTCTGCTCAAGCACTGTCAACAAGCTCTGGGGTCACTTAATGCAACGTGTCCCTACAACCAAAGAGCATTATTTGCCCTTTAGAGTAAAAACATTCTAAGAGGATTCCTCAGCTTTCAGTTACACAATAGATGTAATGACCTGTCTATCTATAGGGCGTGTTATGAAATTGCACAGATATCACTGCAAATGAACTCCAGAGAAACACAGGAGAAGGCAAACAGCTGAAGGGAGCCGTTGCATTATAGATTTACTTCTCTTGTTGTTTTTCCCTGTTTGAATCATGCAAAGTGAAACCAAACCTTTTGGAAAATTTTAAACTCTACAAAAACAAAGTAATGTTACCTTCACGTTCTAGTTTTGAATGGGAATGAGCCTTGGAAAACTTGAAAAATCCCTTTAAGGTGGAATTTCAGGTCTCCACAGAGCTCTGCTGCCCAATATGTTTGTTCAAATACACAACATTTAACTGGCACTTTGCTGTGTTTTTATTGCAAAGACTTCAAACCATTTTTTGGCAACTCAGCTTACTGAAGGTTGGCAAGATGTAGATCTGAGCCCTGAGGCACCTTTTTGCAGAGGTGTTGTTGTCAGGTTGCTTTTGGTTTGGATTTAGTTGGGGTTTTTTGTAAATATCATATATTGTAAATACCATATAATTACCAGCTTTTAAATATTAGCAATAATTGCTTCATTTTCCCTTTAGTACAGTTTAAAAATTATAAATTAAACTGATCTATCCCACAGGAGTCCTAAAATCTAACCAAAACCTCCTTCAGAAGCCCATGTCCACAAGAGAGTGACACAGAGATCCAAAGTAGAAGTGAATTTATTGAAACCCTTTATGAGCCAATTTCTCAATGTTAAAGCTAAGAAAGTGGTGTAGAGGAATTTTAAACCCCCAGTTTATATTTTAGGTTTAAAATATCCTCTTGAAAGAAGGGGTCAGAGGAAAAAAAGGGAATTTTTGTGAGCAAAGAGCAGCTGCAGCGGCTCAAAAATGGAGAAGGAGCAGGATGGAGATTTCCCCTTCCTCTTTCTCCTTCACTCCCAATCCTTGTCACCTGTGGGGGTGTCCAAGCATGCAGGGCATCCAATCTCACTGAAATTCAGAAAAAATCCAGGATGATGAAGAGAGCATCTGGGATTTTATTATACAATAGTATTATATCATATTATACAATAGTATTTTCAAAGCCCAGGGAAAATACAGCTGGGGGAAAACACTTGGATGAATTCCCAATACCATACCTGGGCAAACTCCTCAAGCAGCCTGATAAGGAGTTCAGTCAGAAGCTGAACATTGATTTGGCAACAAAATGTCTTGTAAAGAGCAGACCAGCAAGTTCAGCCATCCCTCTCTGCTCCCACAAATTCCACATCCAGCTCCTGTCCTGAACCCCAGTAACTCAACCCCACTTCCCAACGCTCCCAGGTTTTACATCTCTGATACATCAAACACAGAGAAAAACTTCAGGTGCAAAAATTTCTTACTAATGCGAGATTATCTCCACAATACAGTGCTGAAACAACAGAAAAGCTGGAGTTTTGTCAGCCTGGACAAGTGAAAGGACTTTATTTCTGTGCTGAGGTTTTTATTGATGGGGAAAACCCACAGGAGCCTCTTATTGGAAGGTTTGATCTATTTCAGATGCAATTTATGATGGGATTCCTTATTATTCGTTTTTCTGTAGTTCAGGATGAGACATTATCTGGAATGTATCACTACCCAGCTCTGATGCCATCTTTACTTTCAGTGCTGTGCTGTTTAATGTTTGTTTCATCCTGATTTTAAGTGATCATGTAGGAATGCATCTTTTTATTAACTTTATATGTACTTAGGGTTAGAAAAAAAAAGAGGGAAACATTGTATTGCATTCTGGGAATTAGGATAATACTTTAAAAAAAATCAGTTTAAATATAATAGTAATTTAACTTGTAATTAAAAATTCCTGTGAGGGACAGTTGCACTTGAAGTCCTTTCAGAAATTCCAGGGAAGCAGTGCCCCAATTGCTCTGTCTAAATCAACCAGTCATGAGGCAAAAAAATCTGTGAAAATCCCCAGTTTGGGGTCCAAGCAGGGCTCCCCCTCAGCAGAGCATCCCCAGCCCTGCTCCCTGAGGGATTTATACAGCTTATCATGAAAAAGAGCCACTAAGTGAGTAAAATGCCTCCTTTATGTGTTCATCATGGTCAGGAAATTTCCTCTGCAAAGAATCTTCACAAAAAAAGAAAAACTGGAATTTTATTTCTGCAGCAAAAGTCAGGAGAAAAGCGTGAAGAGGGACACACAGAGACAGAAAATCCAATTCAACCACAAAAAAAACCAAAACCAAAACCAAAACCAAAACCAAAACCAAAACCAAACAAACAAACAAACAAAAAAAACCACAAAAAAAAATTTTAAAAGCCCCAAAAATACACACACACACAAAAAACAAAACAAACAAACAAACAAACAAAAACCCAAACAAACAAAAAAACCAACCAAAACAAAAAAACCCCCACCCACATGTTTTGAAGACCCACAGGAAAAGGGCTCCCCAACAATCCTGAGCTTTTTAGTTCATCATTCCAAGGATATGGTGGCTATTGACTACCCCATTTTAGAAATATATGTGCATGTATGTGGGAAGGAAATGAGAAAGCTGTTTAAAGGAGGTGCAAAAATCAACTATGGCACTGACCTATAAACAATTAATATTTTTTTCCAATTGATTGAAACTTAAAAGGCAAAAAATACATGAATGATGCTACTGGAAACTTAGAAACCAAGAGCAAAGGGTAACTTGCAGCAGGTTTGTAATACAGCAACTTTAGTTAAATTAACAGATTTAAAGTTGGGTTAGCCACAATATGCAGCCCAAAAGAGCCAAGCCCATGGCCCAAAAGGTTACCACATATTGCAGGAAAGGGAAAGGGAAAGGGAAAGGGAAAGGGAAAGGGAAAGGGAAAGGAAAAGGAAAAGGAAAAGGAAAAGGAAAAGGAAAAGGAAAAGGAAAAGGAAAAGGAAAAGGAAAAGGAAAAGGAAAGGGAAAACAATAATAAAAAAATCCCATTCATGAAGTTGTATCTCTCTGAGACATTTCTCTTTCAAACCAAACTTTGCAATTAGTGATTAATGAGGCAGAGAACTCACCTAACTAAAGCCCTGCCTCAGATGTACCAGTGTGGGGATCAGCCCTTGCTGGGGTGACAAAAACTGACCCATGGGGGGGCAGAAAAATGCCTGAATCTTGAACATTTCCTGACAGGCTGCTGGGGCTGAGGGGCACAGAGCCTCCTGCTCCCCCTGATTCCATCTGCCTGCTGCAGGCACTGTGGCTCCCAGGCCAGGCAGGGAGGGGCAGTTCCAGCTCCATCCCAGAGCTCCAGGGTCACTCTCCCCCTGCAGCAGGGTGCAAGCTCTCTTTGCCAGGCAGGGGTTGTTCCTGAGGCAGGGCAGGATGAGCCCAGCCCTGTGTGCAGGGTGCTGAGCAAGGCTGTCACACTGTCTGTCTGTCTGTCTGTCTGTCACACCCCAGCCCCTGCCCAGCCCTGACAGGAGACAGAAATGCCTGGCAGGCTTTGCCCAGCGGCCCTGACACTGTGTCCTGGAGCCGGGTTTTGTGTATTCTGTTTCCATTTGTTTGAAGGCCTGATCCTCATGGTAATAGGCCATTAGCACCTTTCCCAGCCTGTACCTTTCCCCAGAGCAGTGCATCTGCATTTCTATCAGCCTATTGTGAGATACATCTCATGCCCTGGCAGTGGAGGGGAGCAGGCAGTTTGGCTGGATAAACGGAGACTCGCAGACAGGAGAGCTGCCAGTTTTTCACCCGATTTTTCCTGGGAGGAAGATGGGACTTCATCTCACCAGATTCCACCTCACCATCCCCGGACCCCCTCCTCACCATCACCAGACTCCCTCCTCACCATCCCTGGATCTGCTTTTTCACAGAATCATCTCTGCTCCAACAGAATCACGTCTGCCACTTCAGGAGGACTCACTTTTGGGCTGCTTTCAACATCCTGAATCACAGGGTCAGGTTGTGGCTCTGACTCTGTCAGGGTTTTCCAAAATTGTTGTTTATTTGTTTATTTGCTTGTTTGGTTGGGTGGTTTTGTTTCCTATTACATTTGTATTGTTAATATTTCCTAGTAAAGAACTGTTATTCCTCTCCCCAACATCTTTGCCTGAGAGCCCTTGATTGCAAAATTATAATTTGGTGGGGGGTGAGGGGTTTGCATTCTCCATTCTAGGGGAACCCCAGTTTCCTTGGCAGAAATCTGTCTTTCCAAACCAAGACACACTGACAGCTCCCACCAGCACTGATTCAATATTTAACTTCCAGCTGGCTCCCTGCTGCAGGAAAGGTCGTGTTTCACAAACAGGGTTGTTCTAAATGAGGATGAGGCTGGGGATGCTGAGGATTCCCCTCTGCCCAGCCACCCCCCTGCAAACAGCAGCAGCACAGGGATGTGCCAGCCCAGGAGTGGCAGCTCTCAGAGCTGCAGCCTTCCACCAAAGTCAGTCTGAGGAAGGAGGGATAATTTGAGACACTTTGGTGTCACAGAGCCAGCACATCACCCTTCCTGTCGGGGAGGGAGAGAATTAAACCCTTGTTAAGCACAGAGAGGTCAAACAGAAATGTGGATTTTCTGACTGCCAGCATCCCTGACCTTTGCTGCTCGTACCAGCCTCAGGAAAGAACATTTTCTATACAATGTTGATAAGGCAGGCCTCTCAAAAGCTCAGAAAAGCTCAGTAATGCAAGGCCAATTATTAAGGATAAGTCCAGTCAGGAGAGGGGAGGTTTTTCTGAGAACTGCAGCATGGCTGGGAGGCTCAGCTACTCCCACTGAAGGGAAAAACAGAGCACAGTTCAAAGTGGCAATATTCCTAACAGGCAGAAATAGGAACTAAACCCCACAGACCCTTGGAATGCCAGAGCTGTACAGCAAATACACACAAAAGCAGCACCTTGTGCCAGGGAAGTCCCTCACACTGCCCAGCTGTCCAGCCTGGAAACTTCTGCAGGAGAGCCTTGGCTGTCATTGCCCTGTCAGCAGGCCAGGGAGAGCACTTGCTATTTTCCACCACTTTTGGAGATTAGCCCTTTTTTTCTTAGAGTGTTCCACTAATTGTTTTTTCCCCACTTGCATCAGCAGGAGACCCAATTATAGCTCCAGCTTCAATTTGCAATAACCTCCTTTTTAAATAGCCGGAGTCACCTTTTCACCTTTTATTACAGAGATGGCACCAAGGTCTGATAGAGAAACAGTGCAAATCCTAAACTCGATTTCTCAGAAATGGGATTTTATAATTGTTGGTCACTTCCCTTGATTTAATTTAAATCACATTTACATCCTAATAGGACTTAGAAGAAATTATTTCACAGACATAGTTTTCCATATGCAGCTCTAGTCTTCTAACACCATATAAACCATCTCCTATTTTTACTGATTAAAATATATTTTTTTTCCCTCTCCAGAAGCCTCAGCATGCCTGAATCCATTGTCACTCACCGAAAGTAATTTTGTTTAATGACTAAGTAGGGCACCTATCCTTGGGCATGCAGGCTGCTAACCTTGGGAGCTGCTGAGGAAGGGTGACTGATGTGCACGGGGTGCAGGGAGGAGCAAACTGCAGCAGGATGTGGGTGGGGGAAGCTCCCAAGACTCTATTAATTATGATTTCAAACAGACAGCTCTCACTTCCACCTGGCAAATGCAATTATGCAATGGAAGGGGAGTTCAGCCAAACAAACAGCCCAGAGCAGCAGCTGACGTGCTCTGTCTGCTGTGGATGTGTTTGGGGAGCTGTCTTGGTTTGGAAAGACAGATTTCTGCCAGGGAAACTGAGGTTCCCCTAGAATGGAGAATGCAAACCCCTCACACCCTGCCAAATTATAATTTTGCAATCAAGGGCTCTCAGGCAAAGATGTTGGGGAGAGGAATAACAGTTCTTTACTAGGAAATTTTAACAATACAAATGTAATAGGAAACAAAACCACCCAACCAAACAAGCAAATAAACAAATAAACAACAATTTTGGAAAACCCTGACAGAGTCAGAGCCACAACCTGACCCTGTGATTCAGGATGTTGAAAGCAGCCCAAAAGTGAGTCCTCCTGGAGTGGCAGACGTGATTCTGTTGGAGCAGAGATGATTCTGTGAAAAAGCAGATCCAGGGATGGTGAGGAGGGAGTCTGGTGATGATGAGGAGGGGGTCCGGGGATGGTGAGGTGGAGTCTGGTGAGAATGAAGTCTGGTCTTCCTCCCAGGAAAAATCGGGTGAAAAACTGGCAGCTCTCCTGTCTGCGAGTCTCCGTTTATCCAGCCAAACTGCCTGCTCCCCTCCACTGCCAGGGCATGAGATGTATCTCACAATAGGCTGATAGAAATGCAGATGCACTGCTCTGGGGAAAGGTACAGGCTGGGAAAGGTGCTAATGGCCTATTACCATGAGGGTCAGGCCTTCAAACAAATGGAAACAGAATACACAAAACCCGGCTCCACAACCCAGGACAGGAGCTCAGCAGGGAATCACAGCCAAGAGCTCATTCACTGGGGGAACCTGAGCCACCAGGACACAGGGCAGGCTGCACTTTGAAAACAATCTTATTATCAGTTAAAAGCATAGAAAACACCTGTTAAACTGGGCTCTGTAAGTTGAATTGTTGTGAGAGCCATAACAATAATTAATACATTGGGATAAAGGTTTTGCAAGCCTTGAGGGAAAATGAGCCTCACTGAACCCTCACTGAACCCCACTCAGCACAAACTTTCAGCTCAGGATAAACCCCCACTGTGCTCACCAGAGAAAAGCAAGGCTGACAAGGGAGAGGACTGAAATTTTAGGATGCCAGAGAGACTAGCAGGACAGTGGCCTTGCTTTTTAGGGGGTAAAGCACTGAAATGAAAGGTAGAAGGTCACTGCTAGGGTTGCCACCTCTTCACTGAGGTAAAACAAGTTTACACCTGCAGAGAATTTGGCTCTAGAATGGAAGACTCCTTTTCAAAAGCTGTGCATATTTTTAAACAAGTGATGAAAAGCACCAAGATGGTTCATCACTGGGATTCAGGTTTCCTTACAAAAGGCACAAGTGAGCCCAGTGCTTCCCCCCTGTGACTTTGGGGTCTGAGTGAATGATCCCGGTTCTCCTCCCAGTGAGCCAGATTCCAGGATCAAGGGAGCAGCCAGAGCCTGTTCCCAGAGCCAGAGCTGCCAGCCAGGCTCTGCATTCCCCTCTCCCAGGCTGGGACCCCTCCTGCACTCAGCCCTCCCATCCCCTGGGGCTCCCTCTGCACCTCCTGCTGCCCCCCAGCCCTGCCCTGCTGTGCTCAGCATCCCCCTGCAGCAGCACAGGGCACTCCCTGCTCTTGGCCTGCTCACAATCACAGCTGAATTCCAGCACTAGAACAGTGGCTATGGGTGAGTATTTTAAAGCATTTGAGAAGAGGAAAACCAGTACTTTAAACTGAAAACACGAACCCTGAACTCTAAAATCCACGGCAGGAGTGTAATGCACACACACCAGCAAGGGATCCAGGAATCCACCCATGCTTCCTGGTTCAGCTGGAAAGAAATGAAGCATCTGTCCTGCCACACTAACACCCCAAATTAATAGTGACAGGTCTGTAGGAGGGCAAATAATCCTGCAGACTGTGCCATCAAAGCATCCATCATCAGAGCCCCAGCAGGAGTACAACCCATACACACTGAGACTGCTCCAAAGAAAGATGGGTTTAACTCCATTTATTTCAACAGCCTAATAACAGCTTAAAGTATTTCAGGGTTCAGAATGGCACTGAACTGAACATGAACACTGAATGGCACTGAGGAAGGGTGCCCTTCCCAAAGCACCCTACTCTAACACCTGCCTGGATTTCTCCTTCTGCTGCAGGCCAGAATAAAGCAAAATTCACCAAGGCAAGCTCCTTAAACCTCAGAATTCTCATCACTAACAGGCAGCAGCCACCAGCAGTTTGCAGGTCCATGGAAACAACACTTTGAGGCTCCCTGCTGACTCAGGAGCTCTGGGAACCTCCCCTTCATTTTCCTCAGGGGCAGCCAAGTGCAGAAGCAGCTTTTGATTCAGCTGCTGTGCTGTGCCTGTTTTGCTCCCTTTGAAGAGATCCATTTGTATGTTACACAGAGGCAAGTTAATTATTGGCAGTATATATTCCTTGTGGCTGAGCTGCCATGCACTGGCTGTGGCACCTGAGAGCCTCAGATGAGATTTGAGAGCATGGTATGTAGGAATCAGTTTCTGTGCAGGGTGAACCAGGACAGATGTCACATTTCAACCTGAAAAAAAAAAACCAAACTCAAATATCACTTTGACTGCCACTGTCAGTGAAATTCATGAGTAACACTTACCAGATGGTGACAGGAGGGCAGAAGGGCTCAGCTCAAGGAAACCACTTCACCTGGGGTGGCCACAGTGCCAGGGATCCCGAGGAATGTGGTGCCAGGGAATCCTTTTTTCAGGGCCCTCCTCAGAGGCACCAGCTCCAACTGTGATTATGTTGTTACAGCAGGGATTAAATTATTTTAAGGGTCAGGACTTCTGAGACTCTGCCATGGGAAGCCTGGAGCAGAGGAAAGCCTGGTGTGGGTGTGGGGGGAGCAGAGGGGAGGGGCTCTGTCCCAGCTCCTGTGCTGCCAGGGCTGCTTGGACATGGTCAGGATGAGAAGTTTCCTTTACCCTGCTCTGCCACAGACTCAAACAAAGCTGAAGGAAAAGCTGCAGCATCTGGGGGAGGCTGAATTTTATTTAGGCCAAGCTATCAGTGTCAGCATCAATCTGACATGAATTGGTGAATCCCTTGCCCTGCCCTGAACCTGGCAGTGCAGTAACTGAGTTTGCAGGCAGAGGCACTGCCAGGTAACACCTGCTCCTCCCTTCAGGCACAGAATCCCCCCTCAGCAGCCTGTGGATGTGTATTTGGTTACTCACAGGAGACACAGCACTGCTGGCAGCCAGTAACCACTCCCTCTTTGTCCAAACCCTGCATTTGTGCAGGAGGGACAGCCCTGTCCTGCAGTGCTGCAGCAGAGCAGGGAAACCCCAGCAGGAAATCCCAGCACCAGCCTGTCCACAAAGGCAGCTCCCACAGCTCCAGTCGGGGCTCAGCACACCTGGAGCAAGGAAACTTGGCCATTGGGTCTCATCCTGTTCTTCTAAAGTTCTTTCAGCCTTCTGATGTTTCACTTTTGTGGTGGAGTTCCTCAGGCACTTTTCACGTAAACAATGATTGTTCTGGATTCCTTTCTGGAGGAGGAGAGAATTGATGGGCTGTTGGTTTGACCAGTGTGGTTGGAGAGGACAATTTTCCTCCTCCAATCCACGGTCACTGTTGGAATTCTATAAATGTTGAGGTCTGTAAATAAACTGCCCCTTTTTTGCCTTGGACATCTCAGTGTGTGAGTGTCATTCTTTTGTGTCATGCTGTGACACCTGGGGACTCACCAGCCAGGGTGACCTTCCCCAGGCAGTGACAGCACTGTGCCACCTGCAATGGAGAGATTAAAAGAGGTGGAAAATCTGCTGAGCCTAAGAAAACACTGCCTGTGCTGGGGAATTGCTGATAGCTGTGGGTGGGCTGGGCAGCCAGGAGAGAGAGGGGTTTGATCTGTGATTAACTCCTGACTTGTAGGAGAAGACAATTTCCAAGGAATTCCACCCCTGAATTTTCCAGAGAGCTGCTTCAGAGCCAACTGTGCTGTTCTGCCTTTCCACAGCTCCCTGTGCTGCTCTGTGCCCCTTTCCAAAGCTCCCTGTGCTGCTCTGTGCCCCCTTTCCAGTCAGAGGGACTTGCTGGAAATCCAGAAAGGGCCAGCAGGCCAAGTCCTCCTCAGTTTTATCCTTCCTGGACCAATGGAGCTCCATGACTTCCCCAAGGGTTCATGGCCAGCCTGTCCTGGGGTGTCTGTGTCCCTCAGAGCAGAAATGGCAGCAGGCAGGAGCTGTGGGTGCTGCAGGCACACACAGCCTGAACAAAAACCCTGGCTCGGGGTGAAATCCTGCCCACAGCGCTGTCATCCCTTCATCTCAGCCTTAGCAGGTGTGCACTGCTCTCTTTGGGCTTTTAACAGGTGGGAAATGTCATCTTGTCACAAGAGATTGGATGCAAGGCCCTCCCGTGCTCTGTGGCAGTGGTTTTGGTATCTCAGTGCTCATCACCAGGAGATGGAATCGCTTCTTCCAGCCCCTGACCCAGGATTTGGTTTGTCAGCTCCTGGAAAACACATTTCAGTCTTGCACCCCACAAATCTGTAAAAGCATGGAAGGCATTGTGTTGTTAATAACACGGCTGGGAGTCGTTCACAGCAATTAAACTTGCATTACAATGGAATCTCTGTGACCACGGTGATGGCCCTGCTATGCCATTTTATTTATGCACAGTGAAAGGTACAATTAAATGTATGCCAGGAAACGTACCCAGCTTTACTCACTTGTTCTAAGTGCTTTTAAACATTGTCTTTTGGAAACATAAGCTAGCATAAAAATACGTGATATAAAGATTTCACAAGAAAAATCTTCCTTTTCTCTGTTTATATTTCTCAACCAATATGCCCAGTTACTTTGCAGAACTAGATATTTTATCTAACAGATATTTTGAGCTTTGGCAGGAATTTTTTTTGCTGTGATTTCCCAGTCAAGAGAATCAATGAAATGATAGTGGCCTCAGAATAGTATCTCTGAATTCAGCCCCTCAGCCAGAAATGCTGCTTTGCAAGTATTATTTACATTCAGTTGGTTTTGTCTTCATAATCTACTTTCTTCCCTTAATGTATCATTGCCCACACTAGCAAAAAGCAGGAAATTTTAAAAACCTTAGCCAGCAAGATTTGGAGACCAGAACTCCTTTTCAAGTGAAAAAAATAAAGAAAACGATTCATTTCACCAGACCTAATCTCGGCCTTTCTTTCCAATAGTTCTGCTACCAGAGGTGTAGAAACTTCTGTCAAATTCACACTTGAGAAGGAGGCAAAAGTTCCTTTATGAGGACCTAAACCCATATTTTTTGTGTGTGCTGGAATTCTAATGCACTTTAACGCCACGTTCCAGAAAGATGAATTCAAACTAAAATAAGCAGAGACAAGGACTCCTGGAATGATGGAGGAGCTGTTGCTCCAAACCTTTGGCATGCTTGGTCTCAGCAAATCAAGGGCTGGGTGTTACTCATGGAGGGCAGTCAGACCCAACCACAGGATTCACGTAGGAAAAGTGAACCCAACCCTGCAAAAACTCTGCTTGAAGGGGGAATCTGGGGCAGAGCTGGGAGAAGCTGAGGTGCTGTGGTTGTTGGTTACTGCCACCAAACAGATTTATTGTCCCTCAAGGCTTCTCGTGGCTCGGTGTTTGCCCCTTGCCCCGACAGGGGAGGGCTCAGGGGGCCCTGGGGGTGCAGAGGGGGCTGAGCCAGGGTGCAGCTCCCAGGGGAGCCACCCCTGCAGGACAGCAGCCACCTGATGCCCCAGCACTCCCAGCAAAATGTTCTCTTTTCTTTCCTAAACTGCATTAATTACACAGCCTTGCCTTGCGGGGAGCTTGAGTTAGTCATTAAAGCCCACTGGTAGGAATCCTAAGATTGGATTATCTCTTAACTCTTTCAAAGCTTTATTGCAGGTTTTGGTTGTGTTTTTTTTTTTTCCTAATCTTCTGCCCCACTGGAATGGTTCTTTTGCTGCCTCTCACAAGGGAGCTGGCAGATAACTGATGGATTATTGAAATCACTCTCTGAAAACTCTCCAGGCACCTCTCTGCATCTGGAGATGTCTGAATGCATTTAAAAGCTGGCCTGAAAGTCCTCCAAGCACAGCTAGAGAAATGCTACAGAGGTGCAAAGGATTATCTCAGTTATTAAGTATAAACATTTCCTTGGGTACAAGTCATGCCAAATCATGCTTTTTTTGCTATATGCTAATAGGCTTCTGCAAATTAATTAATGAAGGAGTTGGGCATACTAAGAGAATTACTTGAACGATGCCTGCCTGAAGTTTTTTAATTTCATTTGCTTGAAAAAAAATTGAGAGTGGGCAGGAAATGTCAGGTTGTGTGTCTGAGTCTATTGCATCCCACAAAAAAAAAAAAAAAAAAAAAAAAAAAAAAAAAAAAAAAAAAAAAAAGAGAGAGAGAGAGAGAAAGGACTTTTTTTTTTTCCTGTGCAGAAACAAGCAGAGTCACCAGAGAGCTTTTCAGTATTCCATGTTATTCCTGTTGCTAAGGAAACTTTCCCTCATCTGTGCTCAGTAAAGCATCCTAAAAATCCCTGCACAGAGGGATGGCATTCGAGATCAGTGTCAGAAAACTCAGCTGACAATTAACCACAAAACTGGTCACTGGGAAGCTTTAACAGGACAGTTCCTGATTTCTCTGGTGAAGCCCAGGATGATTTGCAGCAGGGAGGAGCCTGGAGGGACCACAGCCAGCCTGCATGATTAATCCTGTCCCAACTGAATTCCCCTCAAGAAGCAAAACAGGAAGGAACCAGAATCAAACCAAACGTTTGTCTTGGGCTTTGTTGGCACTGTCCCACCAGCTTAGATGCTGTTCACTCTTCCCTGTGCTCTCTAAAAGACAAAGTAAAAATCTCCCTCACAGAGACCGGGAGATGTTCTTTACCATCATCTTTATTTAAGAGAGAGAGAGCTTAAATAAAAAGAGCTGCAAATAAAGAAATGCTTGAGATCTCTGCAGGCTGCAGGAGTTTTTCCCTGTTGGATGTGTTCATTTCCAGTCCATCACTGGGTGGCTTTCAGCACCAAACAAGGAGCCACTGCAGAGGAAGGCAGCAGAAGTGATTCCCACAGCAACACCAGGTGAGAGTGTGCCATCCAGCTCATGTTGTGGAATTTCTTCTTCTTTCCCAGCAAAGATTCGTTATCCAAGCCTGGAAATCCAGGCCAGCAGCTGCCCTTGTTGTGCCCTTTGGTACAAATCAAACACTAGAAGAGCAGTGTGTGTCCTGGGGCAGTTTGGAACCCTGGTTTTGTCACATTCCACAACACAGCAAGGAAAGGGGATTTGGTGTTCCTCTCCTCCTCCACTCCAAAGGTCTGCAGTGCCTGGCTGACCTCCTTTCTCCAGGAAATATTCCCCATGGATAACAGCAGGGAGGAGTGTGAGAACACACTTCCCAGAGCAGCAGCTCCAGCAATCCCTGCTTGGGGACAATTAAAACCATGGCTTTGCTCTGTCCACTCTGTCTCACAGTCACTAATGACCTTATGCTCTGTGCTTTTGTCTAATTGCTTTTGGAGCTGTTTGCATTTTTGCCCAGAATTAAAACATGCATGTTTTGGTCCCAGTGGTGCTGCTCTCGTAGCAAATGGGACACAGGAGGCAGTAGACCAAGGTTCATTTGATGTACACTCCTGTATGGGGAAAATAAGGAGAAGGGAAGGCTGTGGGAGCCCTTCTCTCTCCTGAAGGGAGCAGTGGCTGCCCTACACCACGATGGCACTTGCAGCATTCACCTGGAATGTGCTGCCTCCTGAGAAGCTGAACCTTGCATGCTTCACCCTCCTGGCCCCTCTCCTGCTCTGCTCTGTGAGGATTTCTGGGCACACTCCACCATCTTTGGCAGAAAATCTATTCCCAGGACAAGTTTTTGTTTTCCTTTGAAGCCATTCATTTCAGCATGCAATTCCCACCTGTTCTGGGACAGAGATGGATGCAAATTCCAGCAGAGATGGAGTTCCCTTCTCCCCTTACTCACCCACATATCCCAGCAACTTTCATCCCAGGAGATGGACAACTCCAGTGGAGGCAGAACCCTCTTCACCTTTAGATCCAGATGTAGACTCACCTGATATAAGTTAGGAAAAATGCTGGTTTGCCTATGCCATACTTCCAGTGGCATATTTCCTGGAGGGGTTTTTCTCCCTCAGATAAGGCATTGCAATAATATTATTTTCTATTCAAACTCCTTTGTCTTCCAGACTCCCAGGATTTTTTGTGATGTAGAGCTTCTGAGAACAGCTTCTCTTTCCTTATGTATGTCTCTGCCAGCCACGTGATTATATAGAGCTACTGATATATCTATAGATAGATAGATAGATATATAGATAGATATATGTATGTATAGATAGATAGATAGATATTGCATTAACATCAGCATTTATTCCTTGTCTTACAGCTAAATCACCAAGTCCAGCCCACTCCCAGGCCAGTTCCCTCTTCTGATTATTACAATCTTCTCTAGTTTGCCTCAACAACGTGCACAGCCCTCAGCAGGAGCTCTGTGTGAATGATTCCAAGCCATAAAATCTTCTTTCTTATTTCTTCTTTGTCTCCTGGGTGAAAATGCACAAAACAATCTGAACATCTGCAGGGCCTGGGTGTGACCTTCCGTCCTGACGTTCTCCTCTGGAACCTGCCCTAACAAGCCTTGTGCTGTGATGGATGAAACTGAAAGCAATCCCCTCTTCCCAACAAATTGAGACCCTCAAAGGGATCTCATCTCTTTTCACAAGGCCCAGGTTTTGCTCACAAGACCTTGGCTTTCATCTTGGCTAGCAGTAATTCTGAAGGAAGGAAAACACCAAAGTATTGTGGTCTGTCTGGAATATGAAAGACACTTTCTGCTGCTTCTTTGATGTCTCTTGAAAGAAAACTGAAAGAATACAAATGCAATATCATTAAAACACATTACTAATCCTGCAGGAATGGAGAGGCTTGAGCATTAGAAATTTTTGCTCAATGCTACTTCAAACTCTGATTTGTAATCTATTGAGGAAACTGTCATGAGTAATGCCTTGCAATGTGACAATGAATTTTAAACTTTCTCAAGTGAAATATGGTTGACAATTTTTTTACACCATTTGGAGATAACTTGAAGTGGCAGTTGCTGGTTAGAGAACAAAAAGCCAAATGGCATGGTTTAGATACACAGAAAATGGAAGATAATGATGCATGAAATAAATGAAAAAGAATTGAGGAAAACACTGGAAAGAGGAAGTGCAGAACAGTTTGACCCACCAGTGAGCCTGGTTCTATTTCTATGGAAATGAGCTCATTACTGCTAATTTTTTTTTTTTAAGCTCCTGGTTGATTCGTGAAGTGCTGTTTGAATTCTGATAAGGGCTTCATGAATCACTGAAAAACAACATTTGAACAAAATATCCAGAGTCAAATGATTACCAAGTCCCATAGATTAATCAGCTGTCTGAGCACTTTATATAGCAGAGCAGCTCCAGGAGAGCCAGCTTTTCCCTGGTGCTGCCAGTCTGCAATGCTCCATGCTGCAAAGAAAAGGGATGCTGCTGCTGAAACCCAGCTCTGGATGGTGACTCCATCCAAGAGCCTGCAGTGAAAAGGAAAGATGTCTTTGATTTTATTTCCCCCGCAATTTCCATGTTTGTTCTGTTTTAAATTCAGCCTCCTGAGCATGGGCCCTGCAATTACCTCTCATCCCCAGACACAGGAGCATCTGTGGCACTGCCAGGTGTGTCACCCATCAGTGTTGGCTCTGACACCCCCAGGTGTGCAGGGGAAATGCTCCAGGGCCAGAGCACAGCTTCCTCTTAAACCTCCAGGATGCTGAAATAAAAATCCAATGAAGCAGTGGATTTAAATAGCATGTAAGCTTTATTTATTTTATAAAGCCATCAATTTTTAAGGCTGTCTTTGGACATGAGCTGAGTCTGCCTGTGACAGCTGGATTTTTAACTGAACAGCACTGATTGATTTTATGTGTTATACATACAGCATCTACAGCCCTTATTAATTCTCCAAACACTTCAAAAAGAATGCCCTTGGCAAGTTCTGTGACTCTCTGCTAATTTGCCTTGTACTAATTTTCAAGGTGTGCAGAGGTCACTGCCTCCTCCAGCTTGCAGCTTGTAACAATGCACACGGGAGAAATTACACCAAACAAAGCTCAGCCTTCTGCCTCAGTGCTTTCTGCCTCTTTCCAAAACCTTTCCCAGTTTGGAAGTGGCTCAGTGGATTGTACTTCAGCCATGACAAAGAGAGCAGCAATAACCAGTCCTCACTGGAGATGCACAGGGCAGGGCGCCCCACAGGTCTCTTAAGCACTCCCAGGACTGCTCTGTTCAACTCCAAGGGGTCAAACTGACATTGGAAGTGCAATTACCAAGGCCAGGCTGGACATTGGGGCTTGGAGCAGCCTGGGACAGTGGGAGGTGTCCCTGCCTGTGGCAGGGGGTGGGACTGGATGCCCCTTCCAACCCAAACCATCCTGGATTCTATGAATTAAATGGATTGTTTTTAAAAAATATTATCTTGAGATGGAGGTACATACAGCCTCACCAATCTGCAGTTGTGACAGACCTTAGATAATTTTCATTTTAAGACCAACAGGAGGTTGAGAGATAAATTTCATTATATTTTACATGAGGAACCACACTGGTGCAAATAAGAAATAATTTGGCATATATGACTCTACAGAATTGGTACAGACTTAAACTGATTTCAATTTTCTGGAATGAAGAATTAATTTGGGAAGAAGGTTATGAAGCACTTTGCTTTTCAGTTGATAGCATTATGAATATTGCAAAGACAATATTTCCATCCTGGATGTTCCTGTACATTTGGGCAGGAGTTTGTGAGACACCAAAGCTGTTTTGTGAAAACACTTCCAAGGCTTTCTTTTTGCATCTCACATTGCTACACCTCTCAGAGCACCAGGAGCAGAAAGGAACCAGCATTTGAAGAAAAACGAAGCCAGAGGATTGATGTGGAAAAGGAGACTCTCAGAAGCTGTTTCTGCTGCTGTGAGCTCTGCTGGCACAGCTGTGGGGTGAGTGCAGCTCTGCAGGGCCAGTCTGGGTGCTCGGTGTGGGAAGGGCACCCTGGCACTCCTGAGACCTCCCACTCCCATTTTCATTGCAGCCTGAGCTCTGGCACTACTGCTATCTCATTTCCTGTGCCTCTCAAGGCAAGGCTGGGGTGTAAGACAGAAGAACAATCATTTATTACAATTCTTCAGAGAAAAAAAAAAAAACAATAACAGAGATTATTTTCTCTTTATTATTTATTTACACTTTTAGTTGGGAGTAATGATACTTCTTCCTCTTCTGTTCTGATTTCAAGATGATGGAAGCCCCATTTAAAGTAAGTAAAAATACAATATTATTACACATGAATACAATATCATTACATATTAACAAGGATGGGTACTCTCTCAGGCTAGGTACAGTGCAGACCTAGACCAACAAGTAGTTCTTGTTCCAAAATGTAAAGGACAGGTGAAGCAGAGGAAAATGGGAAAAAAAAACAAACACCAGAATATTTTGTTAGTGCTGCCTATGAGACATAGAGAAGACCCCCTTACCCTTACTTTGTCTTTATTTTAATTATTTATCTCAGGGTCTTGTAAGAGAGACAAAGAACTCAAAGAGTGAAAACTGAAGTTATTGGAAAGAGAAGGATGTGATCCTGGAAAGGAAATGAAGAGTTTGATGTAGAAATACTCAGAGGAAAGCTGCTGGCAGCAGCAGTCAGTCAGCACAAGGGAGGATCTCCAGAAAAAAACCAAAAATTTTATTGCTGTTACATCTCAAATCAAACTAATCCCCTTTCCCAGCCATGCTGCCTAGCTCAGATACACAACCCATCTCAAATCACACTCACCATGGAAACCCACAAAGCTTTGCAAAAGGTGTGTGAAACACTAAATGTTTTAATTGTACTGGATCTAGTAAAAAAAGACCAGATTACATCACTTTGTGTTGTAAAGATCACATAAATTGTGCAAAGTGGAGTTAAGAGTTTGATCTACAGATTGCACAAACCCTATTTGAAAGATGAAGCTTCCCTGTCAAAATAATTTATAGAGCCTTTCCTCACTGAAGTTCATCAACTACAAGTTCTTTTATCTGATTGTAAGGGGAAGAATCCTGTAATGCAGAAAATTCCCATTATATGGCTTCATACAAGGTGAGATTGAATCATTGCTGGGGAAGGCAAGAGAGCCCAGCCCTGCTGAAGGAACTTCCCCAGACAAAATCTGCTTTGGGGAATCCTGCCCAGCACTGGAAGAACAGGATCCAAGCACTCTTTGCATGGTACAGTCAGCTTTTCTCCACTGATTTAAGTAGCTGGACTTTCCTCTTTGACTGGATTTTTCTACTAACAATTCATACCAGTTTGGCTTTTCCAACAAAGGCCACTGACTGGGTTGGCACTTCTACTACTTTGGTTTCAGTATTTTAATAACATTAAATCATTAAATGTTGTGTTAAAAATTTTCTTTTGTTTTCTCCTTATTAAAAAGAGTTACATCTACAGAAACGTGAAGGGGAAATGATTTTTTGTGCCTTTTTCTCTCTCATGGGAATCTGAGATGTGGCCAAGCAAACCCCAGAGGATTCAGGCTGAGATTCCCATTTCAGCCTTCTTCAGAAGGCTGAAAATGACTGTTTATTTCTGGGATGTGTCTCCCTTTTATCCTGTTCTACACAGAGCAATTGGATTGGTGAAACAAAGACAAACCCCTTCAGTCACATTGGTCAGAGCAGAGGGACAGCAAGAAGAATTTCCTCCTGGGGAAAGGAATGTGAACAAAGTTACAGCTACAAAAACGTGTCTCTTGCTTACTGTCCTGGGTTGTGGAGCCAGGGGTTGTATATTCTATTTTCATCTGTTAAAAAGCGGTTGGGGAGATGCTTTTCTTTGTCTCTGGTAACTCAAGGGGGAAGAGGCCTGACGCCTTCTGATAATGGGTCATTAGCACCTTCCCAGCCTGTACCTTCCCCCCCAGAGCGGTGCATCTGCATTTCCATCATCCCATGGTGAGATGGATCACATCTCCCTCCCTGGCATGGGGGGGCGGGGGCAGGCAGTTTCTACCTGGATGAAACTCAGACACAGGGACACGAAAGCTGCTAGCTTCACCCGATTTTCTGGGAGGAAGACTGGACCCCTTCTCGTCCACTGGACCCTTTCCTATCACCACTGGACTCATTTTACCACCACTGGACCCTTCCCCCCCCACCACTGGATCCCTTTTACCATCACTGGACCCTTGTTCTACAGGATCATCTCTACTCCACCAGAACCACCTCTGCCACTCCAGGAGGACTCACTTTGGGACTGCTTCCAACACCCTGAATCACAGGGTGTCAGGTTGGAGCTCTGACTCTGTCAGGGTTCTCCAGGATTGTTGTTTGTTTGTTTGCTTGTTTAGTTGGGTGGTTTTGTTTCCTATTACATTTGTATTGTTAATATTCCTAGCAAAGAACTGTTATTCCTATCCCCAAAATCTTTGCCTGAGAGCCCTTGATTGCAAAATTATAATTTGGTGGGGGGTGAGGGGTTTGCATTCTCCATTCTAGGGGAACCCCAGTTTCCCTGGCAGAAATCTGTCTTTCCAAACCAAGACACTTACAGAAAATTCCCTGGGAAAAGAATTTCAGAAAACTAAAACATCTCAGGCACCAACCAGGGCTGCAGGGGAAGGCCATTGCCACAACTGAGGTGTCCAAACCCCCACTGCCTGCTGGCCACGGGAACTCTGCTGCTGTGGTTTGTGAGCAAACTCCTTTTTAACCACAGAGCACAGCTGTGCCTATGCAGAGCCAGCAGAAGACCCTAAAAGCCTCCATGCAAATGGAGTAAATGGCTCCTGGTGCTGGTTGGGAAGCAGGTTTTGCCTGTTCCTGCCTGGGGACACCGTGTGGGGACAGAGACCTGAGCCTGGGAATGGCTCTGCTGCTGTCACACTGGGCTTCACCAGCTCTGCCATCACAGCTCCCAGTGAAGCAGCTTTGGTTGTTTCAAAGAATCATTTCCAAACCTGTCCGTGCTACAAAAATCAAAGAACAGAGCTTCCCATTATTCCCAGAGTTAGGCAGGATCACTCCACCTGCGTGCCCACAAAGGGCAGGGGCAGAGCTCCGTCTGTGCACAATATTCCAGTTGTGCTCTGCAATAAGTTACAAATCCTTTATTGAAAGGAAATTCACAGAGGTGCCTCGGTGGTGTTGCCCTGCTGTGTGCACACAGGGTATTATTCTTCCAGACTCCCTTTCTTCCCCCCAGGATAGATACATTCATGTTTACGTTTAAAAATCATACAGCAATCCATGGCCAGTCAATACAAAAGCAGCAGAAAGATAAAACCATTGATCTGAGTGCACAGTCCTGATAAAGTCGGTGCCCTCAGTGACTGCAAAGCCTGAGCAAGCCAGAACTCAGGTGGTTTTTCTTTTGATTGTATTGTGCCTTCTCTGCCCTCCTCAGGAACCCAAAAACTGCTGCTCTGCCAAGTCCCTGTGCCCTTTCCCTTCACAGGTTGGAAAGCTCCACTGCAGTACATTTAAACTTCCTAAAGAAGGCTGCTGAATCAAGAGCATTTAATCAAAACCTTTTGCCTGATTAACAGGACTTCCATCAGGAAAATTTTAAGCACATTTTATTTTCACCCTATTAATGTTGACAGACCTCCTTTATCAGGACTTTAATTAACAGCAGGTGAGGGAGGCAGAGTGACTGTGACACTGCTGCTCCTGCTTGGTTTTGAGGCTGCTTGGGAGACTTCCTCTCAGCTCATGGTTGAAATTGTCTTATCTCATACATTCCCAGGATTACTGTTTCATGTAAATGTCATTTTTGCAGTCCAAAACATTAAAAAACCCACACCAGAGCACTCTAACTCCTGTCTCCTTCTGAGAGACATGAGGGAAGCTGAACGCTTTTGATCAAAGACAAGATCCCAACTTCAAAGTAACACCTCATCTGTAAATATATTACACCGTGCTCTTAGTACAGGAAGGGGGACTCCTTGATTTCAAATAACCTGAGGCCAATACTGTGGGATTTGCCTGCCTTTGCAGAGTTTAATCCTGCTCCTCTGAATACTGCCAGAAAATTCCACAAAAAGATTTTAAAGATCTTGGGCTCCAGTCTCCTCGTATTTATCAAAGTCCAGTGGACCCATGTCCAATATTTCACTGGAAGAACACCCAGATTATGGTGGACTGAGAGGAGAACATGGAAAAAAATGACAAAATTCAGAAACATCACAGATTTTTTTAAACCTAAGACCTAAATCTTTCTTCTAATGACAGAAGAGAACTACATGCTACATGCTTGCAGATGCTCTGCCATTGATTTGACTGGGATCTTCCAACGTTTTTTGGCCACAAGACCACTCACTGTCCATGAAGAGAAAGCTTTGGGTGGGCACATGGGGTCAGCTTTAGCCTCAGGGAACAGTGCAATCAACAGTGCCAGTGTGCAGGTGTCACTCCTGTCCCTATGCAGTCTACAGGAAACAGCCTAAGACATTGAAATCAGTTTTCTGCACAAAACCCCCATAATCCATTTATCTAGGCATGGTTTTGAAATCACATAATTATTATTACATGTTATAAAATAAATAAAATCCAGCCATCTGAAAGAATCAAATTTTAGTCTTCAGGAATCTAAATTTTGAGGTTATTCAAAAACATCCTGTTGTTCTGCTAAGGCTTTCTGTGTCTCTCAAAAGCAGGAAAAACACTCCATTTACCTGAAGTGAATAAGCAATGTGAGAGAAATGAGCCAAGTGTTATTTCTAATTAGGGATTAAAACCTCTTGAAGGTTCAAGACTGTCAATAGGCTAAAAGAAGCCTTTGTTTCTGCTGTATTTACTCTCAAGGTGTGCTGCTTCTCCTTCTCTCTGAATGTGGCTGCTGCAGTAATTGCACAGCAAAAAGAGCTCAGAGTTCCTTCTCTGGGTCTGGGAAGGATCAGTTCCTCCTGGGTTTCTACACAAACGTTTTCACTACTGAGCAAAGCAGAATCCTGAGTCAGAAATGTAGCTCTGCTCTCTTCCTTCCCACCCAGAAATGGTGGTTTCTCCATGGAGGGAATGATGCCCTTTTGGGACTACCTGAAACACAGGCCAGACAGAATGAAGGGAATAAAAAGCTGGAAGGGCCTTCGGGCACATTTTGGGCAGACAAAGCGCCCCAGGGGCTGCACCCAAAGTGGACAATGGTCACAGTTTTCACACTTTGATCAGTTTGGTCCATTTGCACATTGGGGGTTCATCTCCCAATTACAGCTTCAGGTAATGAAGTCATTCACCCCAAGTTTGCTGCCCCAAACTCACTTTTGTGTCCATCCCTCGGGCCTGAGGCAGTGAGGTGTCCTTGATTCCCAGGCCTGGAGAGGAATTGTTGTGTCTGAGCAAAGTGGGAAAGCAGCAGCTGACATTGTGTGTGGAGTTTAGAGTTCTACACTAAAGAATTGCAGGATTACAAATATATGAAAAACATCAAAGCTAAAATCCCAAGGCATCAGGAAGAGCACATCCCAGTGTGACCTGCCCTGCACACCTGGATTGCCATTCCCAGCTGCTCCACATCCCTCCCAGCCTGCAGTGCCTGCCCTGGGGACACACAGGACCTGCAAGGAGTGGCTGTCACTGTGCAGCAGAAATAGAAAAGTGTTCAGGACCTTTGGGCTGGGTGCAGGAGCTGCAGCCAGGGCCGGGCAGCCCCAGCACGCCCCAGGCTCTCTGCATCCCCAGGGAATGTTTGTTTGTGTTAATGTGTGTCTGAGTCCCGGGCCCAAGAGCAGACCTGTCCCAGGGGAGACACCTGAGGCCAGGCTGACCACAGTGAAGGTGATTCCCTCCCTCTCTGTCCCAGCACTGCCCAGCTGAAGTCAAACTTCCCCTGATGAGCAGCAGATCCCTCATCCCAGCTCTGCTGGAGCCCCCCAGTCGCCAACAGCAGAGCAGGTCCTGCAGCCCCTGCAGCAGAGCAGCTTACAGAGACGTTCTCAGAGTGCACAAGAGCAGATCAGACACTTGCCAGGGCTGGTGCTGCCCGGAGCTGACAGCCCCTGTTTGTGCCATTAGCACCGAGCAGGGATGCTGTCCCATGCTTGGCTGCATCCTGCCAGCTCCGTGCCGCTGCCTGCGCTGAGCCCCTGCCCTGCTGGGGGGAATCGAACCCTGCAGCAGGCAGAGGGGGAATCTGCAGTTTGTACAAGCTCAGACCGAGCCTGAAAAGCTAAGGGCATACCTGGAAACACTTTTAAAATATATAAAATTCATGAATGCTTTTCAGTTCGCAGCTGAGACATAAATATGTGTAATGAGCATGTAACAGACAACTTCCCTCTGCAGCATGGATATATATCTGCTGCCTCTCCCTCCCTTGGAAGCAGACTGATTTAATGTGCTTTGCTTGGTAAGTCACCCTCCAGCAAAATAAATTTGATTTCTGCTGCAATCAAAAGAATTTAAACAAAATCACCTCTCAGTTCTCCCTAGATTCATTTATCCAGACATCCATTTCAGTCTTCATTTTCAATGTAGAGAAATTAAGCAGGGTTTGTTTGAGGCAATCTTTATCATTCTCTGAGGAGAGGTGTGAAGTCTGGTCTTGGAGGGGCACATCCTTCACATGGGTCACATTCCCTGAGCTTGTGCTTAAATGCAGCTCTCTCTGAATAAAGCACTTCCCCAGTTATGGTTATTTGCATCTCTCTGACTCCTAAAAACAGGGAAAGGGAAAGGGAAAGAAGGGAAAGAAGGGAAAGAAGGGAAAGAAGGGAAAGGGAAAGGGAAAGGGAAAGGGAAAGGGAAAGAAGGGAAAGAAGGGAAAGAAGGGAAAGAGAGGAGACTCTTCCCTACCACTCTTCTACCATGCTGTGTCAGGAATTTCCAAGTACATCCTTCTCCAGGCAAACAAGGAAGAGAGTGGCAATGTGCTGTGAGGAAAAATCAGCTTTTGGAAGATAGAGTTTTCACTCTAAGCCTGCAGTTGCAGACTGAAATAATTTCTCCTGCCAGTTTGTATCCCCAGCCTCGGTGCTCATCCAGCAGCAGTGTGGAATCACAGAGGTGATGGACACCCTGAATTCCCCTTTCCCTGTGTGATGGCTCACTGCCTCATGCTCCACATAAGCATGAAAACCTTTGCAGAGAGCAGCCTTTGGCTCAACAGACAGTTCTAACCATCCTGCTCTCTTCACAATATTCATAGCATCAAAAGTAGCCTCCTGGTAGTTAATTATGTCACATGATTGATTAAACAATGGCATTTGGATACTTCCCATGAAAGACAAGTTGGAGCATTTCTCAAGTCAGGACCTGCAGACTTGTTAGCCCAGAGCAGTGGTGCCATGTACCCATGACTGCCCACCAGCTGGCAGTGAACAAAGCTGTCTGACAGCTCTGGCCACCACTGAATGCTCCCACAGAAGAAGTCATGAGGGACTTTTTCCATTAAAGTGCTGCTGTCACAATGTGAAAGTGCTGAAAATGAGGACATCTCAAATGATACTTCGTGCGAAGAACAAGCTTCTTTTTCACCTAAACAGATGACTTATTCTGTTCCATTCCCACTGAAAATTTAAAACACCATCTCTAATAAATTTCAGACAATTACATTGAAAATTTGATTTCCCATGTGAAATGCATCACTTGCAAAACTGTCTAAACTTAGCCATTCCTGTCACAAATTTCAGAAAAATCCCTCACAACGTGCTCAAAAAATACCAGTTTAGCAAATGTTTCACAGCACTACCTCATTTCAGCAAACATCCAACTTCAGCAGGTACTGTCACACGTTTTATCCAGAATGAGAGAGACTCACCTGCCCAGAGACATCAGGCTTTGGAGGCAGCTGGAGGAGGTCAGAGCACAGCTCTAGATCAAGGAATGTGAAAGCTTGCCCTGGTTTGGGAGCTGACAACAAATTTTTAAAAAATTATCAGAATCCTCAGGGATGTGGGGCAAAGGCTCCCTGACTTGTAGGAAGGTTTATCCCACAGCAAAAAAATAATCTTCTGAAATCTGAGGAACTGTGTAAGATCTGCAGGAACTGGAGGCTGAGGAGGCTGGGAATTCTGTTTCTGTTCCAAAAAGTAAAGCTGAAGTAGGCAGGGGTTTGTTTGTACCATTGCTTTGGTTTAGTATTTATTATCCTAATTGTTCCTCAATGAGAAAATTCCTAATAATTCCAGTTAATGTTGTGTAATAATGAAAACTTTTCCTAAATTAAATTTCCCCAGAATATGTCAACCAAAGTTTGGCATCTCTCCTTTAAAGTCAGACATTATCTTGGAAAAATGAGGTCACTGATTTGTTTCCTAATTGAACATCTGAGAATCAAGCTTCCATTGCCCAGGAATTCAATACCAGTCAAGTCCTTTACCCCACCTCTCAAATATCTTGTACTTCATCTTGCTGCAACAATTAAATCAGATTGTACCTGACATTTTCCACAAGTATTCTGCATCTGTTTTCATAAAATATTTTACCCTCAATGTGGGTTAAAATTTAGCTTAATTGTTCCAAATTATCAACAGGCTATCTTTTGCTTGAAATCTTTTTCTTCTCTCCCCTGTCATTTTTACAGGCAGCTCAGCAGATAATTTTATGCTGCTGCAGTCACACAAGGCAGATTCTAATATTGATCTGAATTTTTCCCTTGAATATGATTTGCATTCCCAGCCTGATCTACTTTTTTTTTTTTTTTTTTTTTTTTCTTCCCATAGAACATGATTTACATTCTTAGGTCTTGCTGCTTCATTTTAAAGCCATCTTGAAAAAGTCTCTTTCTAATCATCCTTCTAAATTCATGTGGGAATAACTCTTCCTACTGATGCTTAGGAGAAGAAAATTTCAGATAAATTGATGCTATTCTTGCAGACTATAATGACTGGAAACTGTATTTGTTGATGGAAATTAGAGAATTTTTATAGCTTACTAATAATCCAGCTCTGGGACAGCTAATTACCAGGGCTTGCTATGTCTGAATACTGAGGAAGTGCATTCAATCCTCCAGCTCCTGGGAACAGGGAAAAATCAGCAGGAGCAGCCAAAGACCCTCCTTGTGCCACAGCAACCTCCAGCACAAAAACCCATCCCACATGCAGAAAAGAGAGAGATTTCCTTTGGATTAAGCATGGGTAGGTTGGGGAAAATGCATTTCCTTGTGGCCACGGCCTCTTTCTGTTTGCCATCCCCACTGGAGGGGCAGGCTGATCCCAGAGGATGCAATCCATGGCCTCACCCCTCTGGGCTCTTGCCACCCTCCCAAGGTGCTCCCAGGGCTGGGCTGCTCTTCCCCCAGACAGGGAATTGCAGCATTCAGGTGAGACATTCCATTAAATCCCACTGCCAGAATTACAGGGCAGCCAAAAACACCTTTGTGCTTGTCTCATGCACTGTGCCCAAATTTAAAGTAGCTCTAGGGCAAGAGTCAGTGATACTTCCTGGGTTCTTAGCCTGTTGTTCTAAGTCCATTCACTTTATTATCTCAGTTTCTTAAAGCACCTGTGCTTTAAATTTTGCTTTTCGTACAAGAAAGGTGCCTGCTCAAAATTCTTTCTGTTAGGTCTGAATGACAAAAAGGAATTTACCTTGTGACAACACTGATATCCTCTTATCATTATTACATTCCTCTTTTTCCCCACATATTTTATTCACTGGAGGTAGTAAATATTGCACTTACAGTTTTGAACACAGCTGACGTGTCACAGTTGTCCAAAAAGGCTGGAAAAGGAAAACAGGAAACCACATTTCCCTGGATTTTTTGATATTTGTAGTAGTAGTAGGAGGAGGAGGAGGAGGAGAAGAAGAAGAAGAAGAAGAAGAAGAAGAAGAAGAAGAAGAAGAAGAAGAAGAAGAAGAAGAAGAAGAAGAAGAAGAAGAAGAAGAAGAAGAAGAAGAAGAAGAAGAAGAAGAAGAAGAAGAAGAAGAAGAAGAAGAAAACTCAGATTTTACAGGAGAGACTCAGCCACATACACGATGAGTGTCTCAGCAAACATCAAACATGGGGCTGCATCTTGATTACTTAAAAACTCCCCTGAGATGCCAGCATAAGAGTTGTAAATATGTACTAAAACATCATATTTAGCACCATGCCCAATAGTTCTGGGACTGAAAGCAGAGACAGCAGTTATGAGAAACATTCATATTGCTAAAAGTATTACTGACCAACACACATTCAAGTGACAGGTAAATCTAGGAAAATCTGTGCCACATTTCCTGCCTCTGATAACTGAGTACTACTTTTTGCAAGCCAAATGAAGTCCCATTCATCTTTAAATGAACAAATGAGATATTAGTACATTCTAAGTTCCCCAAACAATTTGAATGGTCAGACACTTCTGCTGAGCTCATTCCCCACTCACAGCTACCTTTATGCACCAGCAGCAAAGACAGGTGAGCTGAAGAGGAGCTGGCACCCTGAACTTTTCAAAAGAAGGGAAATGTGCCCCAGGACATTTGGTGGGACTGGCAGGACACCTTTCCCACCCTCAGAAGCCACATCTCAGTGTGCTCCCTTCAGCTGTGACCTCTGTGAGGAACCTGCAGATGCCAGGGTGAACACCTGAATAAACCCCTTTGACTGCAGGGCATGCCCTTAACCAGACCACAAAACTGCAGCACGTGCTCTTAAGGTGGGATTCTTCATAAAAAAGTAACTCTGGGCATTTACAGGGCAATGGTTTTTGCCATTGAAAAAAATGATGAAAGATGCAAGGTGCTGGGAGATGAGTCCAACACCAGAATTAATGAGGGGATTTCACACATTTCTGCACTCTGCAGATTGCTCATCTGAAGTGAATCACATTTGTCTGTGCCTTAATGACCAGGGTTTGTGCCTTCCTAGGGCCTGTGTCTGCCAAAGAGAGCTGGAGCCTGGAGTCACAGCTTGGTGCCCTTTGCTCCATACAGGAGCACGGTGAGGGATGCAGGAAGGTGGGTCCCACCAAGGGTGAGGGATGCAGGAAGGGGGATCCCACCAAGGGTGAGGGATGCAGGAAGGTGGGACCAGGAGTCCCCTCTGGAGATGCCCATCCCTGTGTTGGTTAGAGAGTGACAGGGCAGATTTGGCTCCTAAATTGTTCAGTTTATCAGGGACAAACCTCCACCTGAGCATTCTTGGGGCTTGGCCTTTAAATCTGTGATGTATTTTACATCACCACTTTGTTAATGATTTTGCCAATATGCTCAGTGCTTACTGGGGCCACAGAAACCAAAGTGCAACGCCAGAGTATCACTTTTTCTTTTTGAAAGCACAAAAATTAATGTTGGCTGCAGCTACACTACAGAGCTTTTCTGATTGTTTCTTATGTGTAAATTCTGATTACTGCTGTTCTGATTATTGATCTAGTTTTTTGTTGCTGTTGTTATGACCTCTGTTCTCACATATGGAAGGTTTTTTTTCTCCTTCCTTTTCATCCAGAGCCAGTTTTTTAAAGCTGTGGCTGCCCATGCCTGTGCTTTTGTTTCCTGGTTCTGTGCCACCCCTTGGTGGGTGGAGGTCATATAGATTTTTTATTTGATTTTGCATTGTGAGATGCTTGCTTACCTCACTATTGTAAGGTTTGAAGTAAATCCTCTCCTCCTCTAGCTATCATGACACAATTAATGGGCTGATTTTCTACAAAGGTCAATCCTCTGAGCAGTGCAGTACAAGCAAGGGAATAGAAATGAAGCCAGATAACTGCCCCCATATCTCAGTCCAAAGAAACTGCACATTTCTGAAGAGACCTTACCCTGCTAATCAGATTAGCAGGGAGACCTAATCCTCTGAAATACTGATTGCCCCAGAATTTCCCAGGTAACCAGCAACAGGAGAAGAGGAAATGGCCTCAAGATTCACCAAGAGGGGTTTGGACTGGATATTGGGAAAAAGTTCTTCACTAAAAGGATGGCCAGACATTGGAAGAGGCTCTTTTGTTCAGGAGGGAATTTATATGTCATTTATATGTCACTATATACAGGACTTGTTATTTATTTTTATAGGTATTTATAAGGATAGATATAAAAGCAGCAGCTACATACCTGAACATGGCAACATAGGGTTGCTGTTTGTGTTGTGTGAGCAGTTTTCAGGAAATCCAGTGATTCTGGAAGAGTTTGAATCCCTGCAGTTGGTAGTCTCACATGTCAGCCCATCTGCATTAGTGGCGCACCAATGCTTTGCCAAGAATTAAAATATCAAAAGTCTTTTGGCACTTCTGAAATCATCTACGGATTTGACACTTGAGATTACAATTTCTTGAGGGGCAAAAAAATCCACACATACAGAAAAAAAAACCCCACAACCCCCAACACTTTTCTAGAGTAGCATCAGAATAATTTCAGAAACAGCTCTTAAGGCCCCCTAAATATTCAGTTTAGAGTTTGAAAAGGCTCCCAAGTGCTCAGAGCTGCTTGTTCCCCTGTCTGTGTATTATACAACAGCTCTGAGCAGCCCCAGGGCAGGCTGGAACCATCAGCTGAAGGAGGGAATTCTCATCTCCAGAACTGCTGCTAATGCCAGAATTCTCACAGTGCACCAGCAGAGAGAGAGGCTGGCTGCAGAAGGGAGGTGTGAGAGACAAGGCACGGGGCTCTCTCTGAAATATTCAGTGATAATTCTGTTCTTGCAGAAAGAGAGAAGTGTTAGGAATTACTAGATTAGAAGACTTTTAGTAACCTTCAAAGGGGGAGTAAAAAGAGGACATGGAGATGATGCCTTCAGTCTGAAAAACAAATTAGATTGATACATGAAGTAGTTAGGACACTGGAAGATAATCTACTCTAATCTGGAGCAAAAGCTACATTCCCTAAAAGCGATTTTCATCTGCTTCAACAATGGTAAAGTTGCTCCTAAGAGGTGACATGAGATCTGTGCTTCAGATGCTTCCCCTGCACTCTGTTCTGTTCCACTGTCACCTTGTCCATGCAGAGCTGGTTTGTTCACACACATCCATGGGAGCAGGGCTTGCTCTGCACCTGCTCTTCCCCTCATCTGTGAGGCCACAGCCTGAGAGGGAGCTCTGACCCAGTGAAACAGGAGCAGCAGCTCAGCTGAGGGGCTGCAGCGCTGGGCCCAGCAGGGACTGCCCCAAATGGGCACCAGAGCCCAAGGGACAGACACCCCTGGCTCCTGCTCTGGAGGAGACTCTGAAAGGGGATCAGGGGAGATGAACTGCACCCTGTGCCTGTGAGCACCTTACAAACACCTTACAAACACCTTACAAACACCCTGTGCCTGTGAGCACCTTACAAACACCTTACAAACACCTTACAAACACCCTGTGCCTGTGAGCACCTTACAAACACCTTACAAACACCCTGTGCCTGTGAGCACCTTACAAACACCTTACAAACACCTCTGTGCCTGTGAGCACTTTACAAACACCTTACAAACACCTTACAAACACCCTGTGCCTGTGAGCACCTTACAAACACCTTACAAACACCCCTGCACCTGGGAGCACCTTACAAACACCTTACAAACACCTCTGTGCCTGTGAGCACCTTACAAACACCCTGTGCCCATGGGCACCTTACAAACACCTTACAAACACCCCTGCACCTGGGAGCACCTTGCAAACACCTCCCACATCAGGCACAGACTCTGCAGTGACAAGGGAAACCTTCTCCAGACAAGCCCCACAGCCAGGAATACACAGCAACAGGGAATTGCATATTTAGACTTATTCACGTTTTCTGAGTCACAAATTAGCACTTTTAAGAGCTGATCTTTTTCCCAACTGACTTTAATCAAGTGCTTCAGAAGCTAGAAAATGCTTTAAGTGAATAGAGCTCCTAAGCAGAGAGCCCAGGGAACAGGATAGCAGCAATTTTGTACTCTCTTTCAATGGCTCTGCTTTGCTTTTTTGCTTTGTTATTGCATTTTTACAGTTTTCAGCAAAAGAGAAGCATCACAGCTGTAGGTTTCACAAACAAAATGAGAGGTGCAGGACAAAAGAGACCCCTGAGGAGACAAGTTCAAGCAAAAAATTGAAAACATTTTCTTGACTGTGTCAGCCTGATGATCTTTTAGGTGTCCACTTTGCTCTGATCTCTAATGCACTTCATGAAGACAAGAGACTGATAGTCTCTAATTGGTTTTCCAATGTCTTGTATGAAAACAAAGTCACTTCTAATTTATAAATAATACCTCAGGAAAAAAATCAACACACTTCATAATATGCATCTTAGAAGAGGCTCAGTGAGATGAACTCAGGCAGCAACAGTTACATTTTAAGGTAAATGGTCTTGGGAATCTGAGTAAAAATCTGCCATGCAGCAAACACCCTGCCTGTATCTGTATGGCAATGCCAGAGAAAAGGCTGGCAGAATTTTCTATCATGGAAGGCTCATGAAGGATCTGTTCTTGTTGTCAAATACACTGAATTTATCCAGCCAGGATCTCCGTAGCTCCTTCCCCCAGGGCCTCCCAAGCCTTTTTCATCCCCCCCCATCACTCCTCCGTGCCCCCACTGCTGCCTCCCTGCCCTGCCCTGCAGCTGTGCTGCTCATTTCACCCCTGGGTGTCTGTGCTCCTGCCCCAGGGTGTGCAGGGTGGGCAGCAGTGGTGGGGGTGGCTGCCAGAGCCAGGCTGAGCCCCGGGGGAGGCTGTGCCCACCCTGCAGAGCAGCTCTGTGATTTATCCCTGCCCTGCCCCACCACCTCTCAGACAAACTCCCCTTTCTCTGATGCTGCTTTGCCTGGGCAGATTCGTCTGGATTTTCCCTCAGAAAAGTGAGAAATGGTAGGAAGCAGGTGACTTCACATTTCCATCACTTCCTCTGCCGCCAGGAAACAACTCCTACAGCCGAGGGACCAGAAGGGAAAAATGCTTTATTATTACAAAACAACCGAGTCTTCCAAAACCTGACCTACAAAACAGTTGGGAGAAGGCTCCTTTCTCAAAATATACAATGTCTTTCATGAGCTTGTGGGAATGAAAGCAGGGACAGAGCTGACAGGAGTAGTGACAAGGAGCTCAGTGCAGTCACTGTGCCCAGTGGAGATTTGGGAATCAGAGTTCCACCGCAACCCCAGAAGTGCCTTTTGAAGTCACCAGGATTTAACAATTAATAGAGGGATTTGTTTGATAGCTAGATGCAGCCTAGATAAAAAAAGTCATTCCCTTCCAATTTTCCATTATTTTGCCTGTAACACATTAACAGCAGACTTTGATGCATTTTTATATCCAACCTGTATGATTGAAAGTGAAAAAATTCAATTCACCGACTTCACTACATTTAAAAAAGAATACTGGGTTCTCGTTTAATAACAAATGTGCAAATAGTCATGACTTTGAACTGAAAGGATGAAAGATATAAGTGAAAACTGAGGAATCAGTGATGATCATTTTCTGTGTTATCAATTTTAATACTAACACAATATTTCTGTGATGGTTTTCAAATATTTTATATTGCCTGAATTGGTATGTATTGAACTAGATAGTAAACGTTCATCCCACTGCAGTCAGCAGCAAAAATCTTGCTTTTTTTTTTGAGAGTTATTCTTTATTAATTGGGTCTCTTGATCCTGGCCCTGTTAATTGTTAACAGCAAAGGGATCGAGAGACCTGGGACTGTGTCTGATCTGAGTTACAGCTACTGAATTAGCTCTGAATATTTCATTATAAGACTTAATTTTGTACCATGAGACAACTTGAAATAGCTATTATTTCTCCTTACCTGCACTCCCCATTTAATGTTTAATGTTGCTCTCTCTCCCTTCTCAAAAAACACCTCAAATTCCCTCCAACTTGGTTTCAAAACTTCTCCTATTTCACAAAATAGAATGGATTTCTACTGTGTGTTCTGTGTACTTCACAAGGGTTTTTTTCTGGTTTATTGCTTTTATTTTCCAAGTGCCTCCCTAGCAGGATTTGCTTTAATTAGAAACACAGTTTTATTAATGTGTAATTCCATTGGCTGACTATAGAGCGACTTTTAATTAACTTTTATCCAAGTTCAACGTGTGCAAGCAAACTTCCCATGGCTCTCAACACAAACTGGAAAATTTGTTTTTCCCCATGTAGAACTTGGGAATTACTTTGGTGAATCACTATGTGCTTTTAAGGAGAAAAAAAAATTATCTGGGTATTTTACAATTTTTCACAAACCTCCTAAATATCTGCTAATCCAAAGTTCTGTACAAATCAGGGCTGGCTGCAAACACAAACACTGGCAAACAGCAGAGGATGTGGAGTTGCAACCCCAGATTTCTCACATTCTGGAATTGGTTCCCATTAATTGAAATACATTTCTCATTACTTTGCTGTTTTCCAACTTGATGATCATGTTTGTATTTTTCTGAGTCCTTCACAGCAGTGATGCTCTTCCTTTGAAAGATAAAACTCGGTCTTTTTTTTATAAATTTATTTGCCTCAGGTTTGAAATCTTATAGAAGACATCAAATATTCCACCACTTGACAATAAAATCCAAAGTGGCAGTTTGGAATATTTACTCTAAAATAATCAAAGGAATTCTTTGATGCATACTTCAATAATTATTTAGTACATTTTACACCTATAAATATGTTTCTTTGCCTCACAGACAAAATGAAAAACTCTTAAAAGATATTTCAAATGAATAATTCAAACAATGACTGACAGTATAATTGTTTATATTTTTTCCAGGCTGGCACATTCACTTTCTTCCTTCAATTTATAAACCAAGTTATCACTCCCTGTGATATTTATAACATTTGAATAAATAACAGAAACTTTATAAAGATGTCTTGTCAATTTTTTTTATAGTGAATCTGCTCCTATTATTTTAGTTCTTTAGTTGAGAGCTCCTGGTACCACTTGTTTCCCACCTTTGGTGGGATTTTAGCTATTCTAAGAAAATGCAACAACATTGGCAATCAAATTGCCTTTTCAATTTTGTACAGCTTATTAAGTTGTTTTATGGTACAGGAAGATTAATGTTTTCCATAGAAACAGGAAAATACCTAAGCAGGAGTCTGTGGATTAAAGCTGTGATGTCTTGTACCAGCCCAGTTTCTGAAGGAGCTCTGAAAGATACAGCAGTCTATTGAAGTGAGAATGTAAGAAAAGGAAATAAAATCATCAGCTGAACAAGAATGAAAATACTAAGATGAAACTGGGAAAACTTCCATATATGTGGAAGAATCTTTTAGGGAATGAACCTGAGGAGCAAAACTCTCTTATTTTTTAAAAAATCTTAATAAATTTATAAAAACCAGGAGAACAGTAAGGCTACAGAGAGAGGTTAAAAACCCACTATCAGTAAAAGTCTGCTTGGGGCAAAACAAAAAGCTATGGGAGCTGTAAGAACAGAGCAAAGAGCAGAGGCAAAGGAGCAGGCAGGGAATGGGAACCAGCACATGGAATTGTGGCTTTTAAGGCCAGCAAGGACTTTGGATTTCTGAGCTGGGCAGCAGCAGCAGCTCAGGAGATATGGGCAGAAGCACTTTGATGTCAGCAAAGGAACCTCTCCTCTTTTTTGCTTTATGGCTACAGGAGAAGTTCCACCAGGACCAGGGGGTGATCCCCAGCTGGGGATGCAGCACAGGGCTCTCCCCAGGTGCTGCTCACATAACCCAGGGCTATGAATAAAGAGGGCAGGAGATGATTATTAGCTCCTCAAATACTTTTATTAAAAGAGGAAAGCTCAAGCGATCACCTACACCACTACTGCTGCTGTTCCCTCAGTCATGTTCAAGGAGGAGGCCTAAATCAATTCTGCTGCTCCCGCTGCAGAGCCAGAAGTCCATCCTTATGGAAAATCCCAAGAACTCATTGGACTCGGTTTAGTCCAGGGATGTCCTTCTTTCCAAGCGCCTTTGAAGTTATGGTGAGGAGGTGAAAAGACTGTACAGATAGCTTGATGTCCTGCCAGCTGGGCGGCATCTTTTGTGGGTTTGGATTTTGCACTGACTCATTGTTGCTGGGGGTTTTTGGTGTTAATTGTACTAAACATTCTGGCAAGGCTTCATGGGGGTCTCTGCAATTTCTATAATAGGCTTGAGGAGCAGACAGGGGGTCGGCAGGGAGCAGGGAGCAGGAAGAGCAGGCAGGGAGCAGGGAGCAGGAAGAGGGGCAGGCAGAGCAGGCAGGGAGCAGCAGAAACCCGACAACAGGTAAGGGCATACAAAACTGGGACTTGAGTTACAAACTGGGTACAAACTATTTAAGATAACAACATGCATAACCATCAACAGAACATTCAATGTATGATTAGGAGTCTTTCATACTCTTAGAGCAACCATCTACAGAACATTCAACATTCAGCTAGGAGTGGTGGAGTTCCATCCACATCAGTGTCAGCAAAGGAAGCTCTCCCTGTGTCCCTGGGGTTTTTTGCCTTATGGCTACGCAAGAAGTTCCACGAGGACCGGAGGGCCATCCCCAGCTGGGGATGCAGCACAGGGCTCCCCCCAGGTGCTGCTCACAGGGGACACTCCTGACACCCCTGGGACCCCAGCTGGGGACAGAGCTGCCCCCAGCACCCCCCAGCTCTGGGGGCCTGGGCAGGGCTGGAGCAGGGCAGGGAGCAGCACAGAGCTGGGGAGGGAGGGACTCACATCACCCACAGCTCCGATGTGACCACTGCAAATCAGATCAATACCTGGAGACTTGTGATGAGTTAACTCAGCTGCCACAACACTGTCACTTGCCTAAAAGAATTAGCAGTCATTTCTGAAGGCATTTCTAAACAATAGCCTCATCTAGGGAAAAAGGAAGCTAAGAAACATTTAACTCATCCACTGTTGGGAGACCAAGGCACACACTGGGGCTCTGAGGAAGTTGAATGAGTAATTGAATTTCAGCAAATCAATTTTGATTAAATCAGGATGCATTTTTAAAGAGAAAAAAAAAAAAAAAAAGAAAAAGCCCTACCAAAAAAATTCTCCTGGGATCAATGCCACCTTCCTAGTTTCCAGCCAGACAGAAATGTTTTAAAATATTTTGCTCAGAATTCAGACATCTGCTTTACTGTGTGTTTGTTTTGCAGGTTTTGTGGCAGAGGGGCTGGCAAGGGATGAGGTCTGCTGTTTAAAATGCTGTGCTGCCTCTGTCTTCTCTGTTTTCAATTTATTACCTTATTTAACTGATTGAGAAAGTATATTTTAAAAATTGCTAGGCCTCACTGCAATGCCAAATAAAATTAAGGATGTGCTTAAGTACTTAATGGCATGAAAGGAACAGTCATTCTTCTATTTTCTTCTCTGTTTACTGGAGACTTGTACTGGGCTCAGTTCATTGCTTTTCAGAAAAAAAAAAAGAAAAAAATAACATAGAAAACTTTGCTAATTCAATTAAGGAGCTGAAAGCACAAAATAAAGCAAAACATCATCCACGAAATCCATGACTTTTCTCTTTTCATGGCAGCAGCACTCCAAGGTGAAAGGACACAAAGGGTGGCTGTCCCTTAGGACCAGTGCATTCCAGGGAAAAGCCTTCCAGGCTTGCTGGAACTTGGAGAGAAAACAAGGGCAGGGGCAGGAGGTTCCTTAAATTGACCTCTAACTACTGGCACAGGAGAGGGAGAAGTCACAACAAATCTAAATCAGGGGGGTTTATCTGTTGGTAGAAAAGCAAGGTGCTGCAGAAGCTCTCCTAGGATTAATAAAGTCCCTGTTGCTCAGCTGGGGCGGAGCAGATCCTCCTCTGAGGAGCCAAGAGCTTCTGAGCATTGAGGTGTTCTGCTGCTCTCAGAAGTGATGCTCTGCAGCATTGATTCTGTCAACACCCCTCCTAATCCTGACATTTCCCGACATTTTCAATTCCGTAAAATAAAAAGGGTTTAAAATTTTTAGCTCTGACCTTGACATAATGAACTGATGGATCACGGCAAGCAAATGGAGAGTCTGAGCATATTTGTTCCAATCTTGCCTTCTGCTGCTATCAAACCTGCAGGTTAAATTACAGGGGTTTTTATCAGAGAAACTATAGCTGGAAAATGGATATTCTTCCTGTGGTGGGGGGAACCAATACAAGTATTCCATCTTTTACTGGGATAGAAATCCCAGTTACATTTTAATTCAGAAAGAGTTTTCAGAAGAGAATACGTTTAGACACAAACTGGATATATTTTTTAAAAAAAAACTTGCCCAATTTAAGTATTTGCCTATAATCTAAAGGAAGGTGAATACCCAATCTAAAATCCAGAGATTTTGCTTTGGTGACATGAAAAAAGTAAGATGTTGTGCCTGGACAGGCAAGAGCTTGGTATGTTTAACTGTCTTGGGTTATGGAACCAAAAATGTGTATTCTATTTCATTTGTTGAAAGCAGCTGGGGAGATTTTTTTTTTTTTTTTCTTTATCTCTTGTAATTCTGGGAAGAGGGGCAGATGCCTTCTGATAATGGGCCAGCTGTTAAACCAGGTGGGGCAGTGCTTGTTATCTCTGTCACCACCCATTCTCCCTCCAGGGGAATTTTTTCTGCTGATGGGCCATTAAGACATCCCCAAACTGACACATCCCAAACTATACCCTCCCCAAAGCAGCACATCCACATTCCATCATCCCATTGTGAGATGCTCCACCCAGTGGGGGGAGCCAACCATTCCTACCTGGATAAAACTGAGACACAGGAACACAGAAAGGATCCAGCTTCACCCAATCCCTGGAGGAAGACTGGACCCCTTCTCATCACTACCTGGACCCTTGTTCTACAGGATCATCTCTACTCCACCAGAACCACCTCTGCCACTCCAGGAGGACTCACTTTGGGGCTGCTTCCAACACCCTGACCAACAGGGTGTCAGGTTGTAGCTCTGACTCTGTCAGGGTTCTCCAGGATTGTTGTTTGTTTGTTTGGGTGATTTTATTTTCTACTACATTTGTATTTTTAATATTCCCAGTAAAGAACTGTTACTCCTATTCCCAAATCTTTGCCTGAAAGCCCTTGATTGCAAAATTATAATTTGGAGGGGTTCAGGGGTTTACATTCCCCATTCTAAGGGAAACTCCAGCTTTCCCTGTCAGATACCTGTCTTTCCAAACCAAGATATTAACTCTTAGAACTTCTCTCCTACTAAGAATTTGAAATAAAATATTGAGAAATAAGGATATGTACATTACTAATGGTCTGCTCTGTGTGATTCAGGGGCCAATCAAGTCAAAAGGCAAAGCGGTTTCTCTTCTTGCCTTTGTCCCTCTCTTCCTACTAAACACCCATCATAAAGAGAGCAGTGACACAAAAACTTGAGATGAAATCACAGGTATGACACAGACACTCTTGTTTATGCCTTCCATGAGTTAAAACAAATGTCACTGTTTGTATCGTGAGATCAGCTGTGATCAACTCCTCTGACAGCCTCACTTCATAGCACAAAATCAACTGATTCTTTGGATAAGTCTCTTTATACAATCCCAGCAGCAAAAGGCATAAGAATTGAGTTTGGGGGGAAAGGAGTCTTAATTTGCTGAAGCAAAACAGCTGTTTTGTCCTAACATTCCTTTTTTCCTGTCTTCCCTCCCTCATTCTTCTTTGAGGATTGCCTCAGAAGGGCTTTATGTACTGAAATTAAAATCTTTATTATTTTTTAACCTATCTCATACTGCCTTCACACATCAGCCAGAGCGAGGAGAACAATCATGGCCAACACCCAGACAGGGCAGAGACACCTCGGTCACTCAGGCTTGAATCAAGGTGTGGAACCCAAGCTGTGCGGGTCTGCATCCCTGCCCACAGCAGGACAAGCTCTGAAGAGCTGACAGCATCATCTATTCTTTCAAGGCAGCCCCAGGAAGCACAAGGATGCCAATGATGAACCCTCAGCCTGTGGGATCTGCAGCACTACCTGCACAGGGACAGGCCATGAGCCACAGGGCACCAGAGTGATTCCAAAAAGACTTTGCAGGGATGTTGATGGATCCATATCACACCTTTTGAAAGGCTTTTCCAAGTCACCGTGCCCCTGAATAGTTCTTTCTAGTGGGTTTCTGCAAGAAATAAAAAGGGAAAGCCAAAGGGAAAAAAAGAACTGAGTGATTGATGGTGATTAAAGTGGGGAAAGGCAGGAGCTGAGCAACTGGCAGGTGAGGAGAAAGGAGGGAGCACAGAGTAAAAGGTGGGAAGGAGCCAGGAGAAGTGGAGGTTAGCAGAGGTGGGGGACTGCTGTCTGTTTTTTTTTTTCTGTTCTCCTCTGTCTCTTTAAGAAGTTTTTCTAAAGTTCTATTTCAGCCTTCTGTGTTTACCTTTTGCAATGGAGTCTCTCATGATTTTCACATAAACAACCTTTTTGTTATGGTAACTCTCTGTCCATGTTTACATGCTTCTCATAAGGTGGAGACTGTTGATGGACTGTTGGGTTGACCAGTGTGGTTGGAGAGGAGGATTTTCTTCCTCCAATCCATGGTCACTTTTGGAATTCTATAAACGTTGAAGTTTGTAAATAAACTGCCTCTTTTCTGTCTTGGACATCTCAGTCTGTGAGTGTCATCTCTTTGTGCCGTGTGTGACAGGGAACTAGTGAGGATGGACCTGAAAATCAGAGAATCATGGAATGCTTTGGGCTGGAAGGGACCTTAAAACCCACCCAGTGCCACCCCTGCCATGGCAGGGACACCTCCCACTGTCCCAGGCTGCTCCCAGCCCCAGTGTCCAGCCTGGCCTTGGGCACTGCCAGGGATCCAGGGGCAGCCACAGCTGCTCTGGGCACCCTGTGCCAGGGCCTGCCCACCCTGCCAGGGAACAATTCCTGCCCAAGATCCCAGCCAGCCCTGCCCTCTGGCACTGGCAGCCATTCCCTGGGTCCTGTCCCTCCAGCCCTTGGCAATTGTCTCTCTCCATCTTTCCTGCAGCTCCCTCAGGCCCTGCAAGGCCACCCTGAGCTCAACCCAAAGCTTCTCCTCTCCAGACTGAACAATGAAATGGTTGAAAATATTTATAGTTCCTTTCTATCATTTTAGACATTTCAAATTCTTCCATGGGTTTCTCCCATATGAAAAATCTAATTGGAGGGATTAAATCCTGGCTTGATAAACACAGATCTCTTTTCTTCTGTGTAAGACTCTGCATCTTCAAACCATTTTGGACAGGCTGATGTTTCCAGATCCTGCAGACACAAACAGCAATGCCTGTGGCTCCCCCAGCTGAGGCCAGGCCTGCTCTGTCCGTCCCTGTGATCTGTCCCTGGGGCAGGGTGACAGCAGTGCCCTTCCTTCAGCACCAGCCCGGAGCTGAAGGGTGGCACAGGGTCTGAACTGATAGAAGAGGGATCATCAGTAACCCCCTCCAGAGATGTGTTCCCAAAAATGACCAGAACCTTCTGCCAACTAATCAGGGCTGGGCTTATCTGTAAGTTCCTCTCACAGAGAAATCCTATGGAATTGAAATGCTGAACAAGGAGCTCAGAGCTATCTGTCCACTCTGCCACCTTTTCAGACAGGCCCAAGGACAAGTTTGCAGAAGGCTGACAGTGCTGGTTTCAGTGTTGCTTATCTCCAGCATGATCCATATTGGCAGCTTTAACTTCAATCTACTGCTTTGTCTTCCAAAGAGGGACAGCACTTTAAATAAATCTTCTCTTCCTGCACTCAGTGCTAGCAGTTAATTTTCCCTCAATTCAGTAAAGCATCTATCCTGATTTAACAGACATCTGGGAGAGACAGGAGCAGCAACATTGGTCCTGAAAGCTTCAGGCCAGCTCCAGAGTACCTTGGAGCAAATGTCTTGGGTCAGCAGCTCAGGCTACATCCAGAACAGAGATAGATTTTCCATGTTGCAGCTCAGCCTCTTTGTGTCTCAGTCAAATCTTACTGGAGTCAAAGAGAATGACCTGGACTGGACCTTGTGCTTGTCCAAGGCAGCTGCTTTCCCACACTTTACAAGCCTTGTATTTCTTCCTGGCTGCTCGATGGCAACCAGTGAACTCTGAGGAAGAGCATTCAAACCAGATCTGTCCACCTGCACCTCACCAACCAGCCTGGAAGGGAAAACAGTTGTTTGGAGCCATCCCATTCCATTTGTGAGAACACACCATCCAGTGCAGTGAAAAATGCCTGAGAACTATTTCCCTTTAAAATATTTTCCAAGAAAAATCCAACATCCCGCAAAGGCAAAGCGCGTGGCTACGTCAGGAGCACGAGGCAAAAACCACTTTGTGCTGCAAACAGCCACGTCAGTGGGAAAAGGCTGTTTGCTTATTTTTATTTTCCCTCTACAATTGCAACTGTCATGTAAACTCTTTAATAAAGAGATCAGAGCTAGTCGCTAAAGTGCTAGTCAGAAATGCCAGGCACTGCAGAAATCAGCATTTTAATTTGAGTTTTGAACAGAATGAAACCTTAACATAGCTCTCAAGCTATTTAAATATGGGGGAAATTAGCTGAATGAATGAAAGAAAATAACACAGCTGGCAACTATTTAAAAAGAGCAGACTGACTTTTGTAAGTTCAAACAGGGCTGTTGAGAAATAACTTCTTATAAACTATGCAAAATCAGATGTTGTACAAATATACATCTCTATTTATCTCTCCAGATCAAGACTTTGACAGTAATTAATCATAATGAAAGTTCTTCCAAGAAAACTCAAAAATACTTAACTCTGAAAGAGCCTGCAAATATTTGGTTAAGATATATATATAAGTGTGTGTAAATGCGTGTTTATATACACACAGTTGAAACTAATCCACTGCAAAGTTCTTTTAGAAGCATCTCTTCTTTCTGTACATTATTTATCTTCACTGAATTATTCTGTAGCATCTGGGAAGACTGATTTAGGCAAAGAAAAATTCCAGCTAAAACCAACATCCAAAGGTTTTTTTCCATTTTTTTTTTGAACTCCAGTAACACAACAGCTACTCAGAGATTACACACAGGCTGCTCCACCCTCTTCCTGGGCTGGCTCCCAGCAGCTGTCCAACATATGGCTCCAAGTTCTTGAGGAGTTTATTTTGCCATCAGAACACTACAAAATGTAAACTTTTTCCCTCTGCAGGCAGCAGACTGGGTTGGGACAGGAGCAGCAGGGGAGCTGAGTCCTGCAGCATGACAGAGATGTTCCCTGCACGCAGGATCCCAGCCCTGTCCTGCAGAATTCAGCTGGCAGAAATGCTGCAGCTCATTTTTAAAGAGAGAGAGAGGGAGAGAATAAATAAAAAGGAGTCATAATAAACTCAGTAGCTTTGCAGATAAAAAGCTTCCAGCCCTTCAGGTGGAAAGACCACTGGACAGTTGTGTATCTGTCCCCACTTCCCACTGCCTGTCCTTTCTCCCACCAGTGCCAAGAGCATGGACAGCCCAGCCTTTCTTGTTCTAATAATACACAGAGTAGAGCTCTTTGCTTCATGTTTTCACAATTTGTACAGGTCTGCTTATTTTATGTCAGTCTCTTTTGCAAGCCAAATAATTTCTTTTCATGGCACACCCTGCAGGGCTTCGCTTGGGATTATTTTGATTAAAAAAACCTGCTTTTTTAAGCTTGATGGGTTTGCAAAAGTGTTTCAATTTCTTTGATTTTCCACTTACACCTTTGCTAGCACAGCCCCACAAAATCCTTCAGTGGTAAACAGCTCCAAGATGAGGAGGGAGGAGAAAGCAGACTGCTGACGTTGTCTCTGCTACCATCCCAAGACAGAAATGCAACCCTAATTCCCTTTCCTGGCACAGGACCTGGCTGGTGCATTGTCCAGGAAGCAAACCAGGATCACATTTGCTGCCTGTCAGCCAAAGAGTGCACTCTGCTGTGGCTGGGGGCCCTGGGAGCTCATCTGGAAGATGGTAATTTATCACTCCCTTAACAAAGCAGAGGAGCCTCCACCGCCACTGCGTCTGTCCAGCCTTCCACAACGAGAAGCTTTAAATGTGTTCCTGCTTTTATTCAAAATGGGCACATTTTCATTCCACCCTGAATGATTTCTCCTTGCCAATGCCTTTGAAACCCCTTCAGCAGGTGGAATGTTCCAGGATATCACAGCTCTAAAAGGCCAGGTTCCATCTGAGGCTCTCGTTCCTACAGGATTGAGTCTAATCGTTTCCACTACCACTGAACAAATTAATAAGCTGCAAAAACTTGATAAGACAATGTAATTGCCAGCTTTTATGTATATTCTTAAAATAGCTACTTTCCTCATAGAGGTTGTGCAGGACATAAGTGTTAGCAGGAACAATTAAAGAACTGAAACAATTGAAGCAGATTAGAGAATTATAGCACACAAAAACTGTAAAAAATTCCAAACAAATTGTCATTATTCCTTGTCTCTCATAAACAATAATTTCAGGTGCTGGAACAAATTACTCAAAACCAGAAAATCACTATGAGAAACAAAGATAATATTTACCCATACTGCAGGAAAAGTAGGTATAAAGAGCCTTGTATCAGTTCAGGTAATTGAAGATGCTGGACTGAATGAACTTTCTCTCACAACATTTCAGCTATTCAAGTTAGTGGAATAACACAGTCATTTCCTTATTCCAAATATTGGTGTTCAACACATCAGCAGGTGGAAGGTGCAGCCTTTATTGTAAATTATTTCCATCCCCTCACCCAAGAAGCCCCAGGGTTCCCCCTCTGTGCCCTGGTCCTGCCTGCAGCAGGCTGGACAGAAATTCACTATTTCAAGAATATCTGGTACAGCCTCAAACAAAAGGCACAGTCACACTCTCTCCTATGTTTTATTCCAGTAATTCCATCTCAATAACTTCGGGGCTTACTCATAAAAGATACAGAAGTTGCTTCCCTTTCTCATCCAAAACCAAGAAAGCTCAGCTCCCTTGAATACTAACACAACTGTGGGAACACAAATAGGATCACAGAAGAGTGGCTAACCTTGACTGCTATCAGTAAAGCATATTCTCTTCTCTCCATCACATTTTAATGTATGCTTTGCACCAACACTGTCAGCAGTAATATAGGTTGACTGTTCTATTATGCATCATATTAAAAAGACAGCAAGGTTTTTTCAGGGCAACCAAAGGGTAAAATAAAAGGATTTTTAGGAAAGTGGTTTGGAAGACACTAAATTAATCTTGCACTCCAGTCAATCTGCAAGTGAAAAGATACTTGACTCCATCTGTCAGCAGAGTCAGACAGGTATCTGATCGACTCCATGGAAATCCTTTTATAAGCTCAAGCTCTGATGAATGCTGTAACCTTACTGGAAGGAATGGCACTGTCTTGTACTCACATGCATGGTAATGGAGGTGAAATGTGAAGTCTGAATATCTGATCAAGGCATTTATCTGTTTCATAAAAGAGATCTCTCCATTAAGTATTAAAGCAAACAGCACTGTTCTATCAAAAGATGAGACTTCTGAAATAATGATTTTGAAATTTCCCCACGACAGAAAATTTCTACATTACATAAGCAGACAAATTCTGAATATCTGCTCAGTGCAATATATCTGAATAATAAGAAAAAATAATCAAACTAGGAGGACATTTCCAACCAGTATTCTTACCGGTTCCCTGCAATGCAAATTCATGCTGTTGTGATAATCAACATAACATTTTATGCATTTAAGTGCAGCAAAATCAAAAGAAGTGGAATTACTTTATAATTCTATCTTTGCCCATTTGAAAGTCCAGGTCAGTGTTAAATTTTTCTGGGACATTTGATAATCAGATCCTTCATTAACTTGTTCCTCCTATGCTCCATTACAGAAAGCAATAGGGTAACTTGACAATGAACCACAACAGGGTAGCCTAAATGAACCACATTAAGGGTGCTAACTCATTTCAATCACATCCAGCAGTTACAAAACAGCTGCTCCCTGAAAATCAAAGTGCAGCTGGGATGCCAAAACTGCAGTCAAAGCCAGGGCTTGGCTCTGTCCAGGTTTGCTTTTACTCTCCAGTTCAGATGGTGTTGAAATCTGTTAAGGAGCACCATGAAGAGATGAGCAGAGTGATGGTTCTGGCTGCTTTTTCCCTGCCGGGATGAGGATTAATACACAGGAGTCACTGCTCGTGTTCGGACTTTGTGTTTATCATTTCTTATCTATTTACAGACCCACCAGCCACGAGCTCTAATTAGCAAGATAGAAAATGAAGGTAAAATGGAGCACGTCTGACACTTCCCAAGGTTATTTTAGTGCTAATTACCCAATAATGAGGTGACGCTTATATTATTTATATTTCTGACCATCCAAGGCCCGCAATGTGGACTTTTCACCCAATTACAGAAAACCACCCAGACCCATGGGGAAGAAGGAAGAAGAAGGTGAAGAAGAAGGACCCAGACAACGCCCAAAGCCCTCCATCTTGACTCACATGTATTACTATATACTAAAATCTTAAATCTTGAGTTTTTCACCCTGTGAGATCACACAATACGATTCAAACTCCCACAACCCCAGCGCTATCACTCAATCTCAGGAGCCTGTTCCATGGCCTCAAGTCAAGTGTGGTGCTTGCTTGAGAATCAGCACCTTTTAGGCTGAAATTTTCAGCCTCCAGGGTTCCAACACAGAGAGATGGAGCAGCTCTGCTGGGAGGAAAGGCTGGCAGAGCTGGGATTGCTCACCTGGAGAGGAGAAGCTTTGGGCTGAGCTCAGGGTGGCCTTGCAGGGCCTGAGGGAGCTGCAGGAAAGATGGAGAGAGACAATTGCCAAGGGCTGGAGGGACAGGACCCAGGGAATGGCTGCCAGTGCCAGAGGGCAGGGCTGGCTGGGATCTTGGGCAGGAATTGTTCCCTGGCAGGGTGGGCAGGCCCTGGCACAGGGTGCCCAGAGCAGCTGTGGCTGCCCCTGGATCCCTGGCAGTGCCCAAGGCCAGGCTGGACACTGGGGCTGGGAGCAGCCTGGGACAGTGGGAGGTGTCCCTGCCATGGCAGGGGTGGCACTGGGTGATCCTCAAGGTCCCTTCCAGCCCAAACCAGGCTGGGGTTCTGTGAAAAGCAGCAGAGGAGCTGCAAGGCTCCCTCAAACCCCAGGTGGATCCCAGCGCAGGCCGTGCTGGGTGGCCCTGCAGGGCCTGAGGCGCTGGGCCCCGGGCGGTTCCATTCCCAGCTCCTCTGGCTGGTCCCTCCTGTAGCCACGCTCCAAAGCGGGACAACGCAACAACTGGAGCTTCTCCGTTTTTCCCTTTGAGTAATGACATTTAGGAGGGGAAATGTGGCCCTGAGCCACCACGGGAGGGTGTGGGGCAGCTGCTCTGCCATGCTGCTCCGAGCTGGGAGCTGCAGAGGTGCCAGAGCCTCAGCAGCCAGGCTGAACACACACCTCCACAAGGAGGTTGTTCCCTCTGCTCCATCCCCTCCCAGCCGTGCCTAAATCCAGCCAAGCAGACCTTCCCTTCACACCTGGCAGTGCTGCCTTTGGCTGGAAGCTGATCAAAAACTGCACACAAGCAGAAAGCAACGGGGGGAAAACAGGAGGAAAGAAAAAAGGTATGGGAATAGAGTTCAATATAGAGGTTGAGGACACTTTTTTTCCCCACTAAGAAAAAGGATTTACCATTCCACATTAAATACATATGCTAAAACATACAGCTTATGTGGGAATGAAATCTCACAGAGCTCAGGTCCCTTGGTGCAAAGGATCATTGACTCTGGGGCAAGGTTTAGCCTCAGTTATGTCCAAAAAAATAAGGTTAAAATCCTGACAGGAATAATGTTTTTTCAGATGTCAATCCCTCTGTCTTACTCTATACTGGAAAGGGAGTGAAGAGGGTATTCTAGGGAAATATCACCTTCATTCAATATTGGGAGGTCCTGGAAGCTCTGAGACACACAAGAGCGCAAGCACCTGCTGTGCTTTTCCTGAAAACTTGTCATTTGCCACACGGAAAAGGGAGACAGACAGAGGGAGGGGAGGTGTTGAGTCCAAGCGTGGGTAGCTGCTTCACTGACATTTAGCAACAGTAGACTGACTTTCAGTGCTGAAAGGGAGCCAGGAAGGCTGAGAAGAAAGTTTGCAGTATCTGAGAAATACTGCAAAGACAGAAACTAAAATATAAAGCAGAGAAACACACCAATTGCTATTTAAATGACAAGCAAACGCTGAGTTTGGAGCTAGGTGTCTATGGGAGCTTCTTCCATTCCCAGCAGATGAGTGCAAATCAAGGGCAGGGCTCTGTACTTTTGTGGCAATTTGTGGACCAGACTCCCAGTTTATGTGCTGACTTGGGCCTGAGTGAACCCATCTGGATTTACACCATCCAAGGGTGTACCCTTAGTCCATTATTGACGCTGTTCAAGATTAACAACAACACGGACTCCAAACTTTTCAGAAGGCTGAGATGACTCCAATCTACCTTTATTACCCAGGAACTTCCCTTTATACTATTTTACAAAGAGCCCACCCAAGCGTTGGAAGAAAGACAAACTTTTTTAACTACATTGGTCAAGTCAGAGGGACATCAAGCAAAGGTCCCTCCTAGGTGAAGGAATGCAAAACATAGGATATGGTTAAGAAAATATGTCTCTTGTTGACAGAACAATGCCTGGGAAGGAGTTTCAGAGAAATCAAAACATCACAGGCACGAACCATGACTACACATTATTACAGAGATAGAAGACATATGTCACAGTGTTAGAGATAAGTGCATGTATAAAGTTAAAATTAATAAATAAATCCAATTTCAGAGCAGCTTCTCATCTCAGAAGGGCATTTCAGCTGCAGTGCTGGTGAGGTCAAGCAATGATAATGCCTGAGAGCAAACCCAACAGATATGTCTGGGACTACAAAACAACAATTCTGTGATTTAAATTGCCCCATTCCAATCTGGAAATGTGTTCATGTCTGAACAGGTGCTCTGGGAGACAATGACATAAGAAAGCCTTCTCTGTCTGTGAACGTGTGACACAAAGTAAAGCCATGTCTGCAGGAGCAGCTTTTCTGTTTCAGAACCAGAATTTCTATTCCCAATGCAGAAGAGTCCTGCTCACTACAAACAGCCACCTTGTTGTACAGCAGCAGGTGTTAGAAACCCACTGCCTTCATTGATTATTGAGGCAGAATCTACCAAGGTCTGTAATCTGGGTACAGCCCAAAGTGGTGGCATTTTTCTTGGTTTGACCTGGCTGACTTACAGAGATCATTGTTCATTGTGGGCACTGCACCTGACACATCAGTGAAGTTCCTGAAAAGTCTCAGAACAGGAAATCCTGAGCAAATCTGAGATTTTTTGCTGCCATATGTTCCTTGGGTGTAAGGATGCTGGCAAGGGAAGAGGACATTGATTTCAAATCTAGCTGATGAGAAAACATAAACATGTCTGATTGTGGACATTAAAGCAGTCACAGAGGTTGTACTGAATAATAAAAATAAAAATAAAAAAGAGAGACACAAATAAATCCTTGAATAATTTAGAGAAAAGCAGACACAGAATATGATACAGCTCTGCTGCCTACAGCCTATGGGTTCTCTCTTCCACCAAATAAATCCTGGGCTCTTGCTTGTTGAATTGAGGCCACGACCACCAGAACTCAGCATTAATATTCTCACCAGAAAGGCAACCAATCCTAACAGAGAGCTTGCAGCAAAATAACTCTTATCTGCAAAAGAGAATATCTTTGTGGGCTCCAGCAAGAATGAAGTAGATGCAAGAGTGTTGAAGAAAGGACAGAAAACCACTGCAAGAAGATAAATTATTTACAAATAATTCCATCCAGGAGCTCAACTCCCTCCTCCCCCCCTTTTTTTAAAGTCTCATTCTTTTAAGCCATTGATTTCAGAAAAGAAACAAAGAGGTGCTGAAAGATAAATGATAATCTCAAAACTACAGAGTGCACTTAGCAAAAGGGGAGCGAAAGGAATATCAACAGTGTACAAATAACAGACTCATCTAAGCCGTATTTATTGGCATTAGTTATTCTTTAAAAAATGTACAACTGCTCTTTTATCATAAGCACTTCACATTAATCCAAGCTGTATCTGGGGAGTCTCTTGTGTGTGTGCCAACTTTCACAGAAGTGAGACATGGTTATTAGGCTTTTAAGTGAAATATGTGAAACTCAGAAGATGGTCGAGATCATTTGTGCATTGTAATTAAATGACTACTGGAACAAAAAACAAAGATATTTTTATCACATCTTAATAGAGCCTCTGGATTAAATACTAATTAATGTGCCACCAAAGTTTGCTGTTAGTCAGCTGCATGTCAGCATACATTCTGAGTGACATTTAAATTATCAAGTATGGTGGGATTATCTCCCGTCTTGCAAATCACCTATTTACAAAAGTCACAGTGAGCAGTGTGTGTCCACTGGAGGTATCACTAGTCCCCTGTTCACACTCTGCATGGTGCCCTGGGTTACAGGCTGGCTCAGGCTATGGATAGAACACTTGGACCCCCTCAGAAAAATGCAGTTGCAGGTTTTAAGGCTGACCTTTGGAGATCCAGGCTCCAACCACCAAGCCCATTAACAATTGTCTCATTAGGTTCATGTGCAGCTGGTGATGTTCTCCAGAGCTGGGACTACACTGAGTGCTGAGAACGCTGAGAAATCCACCACCAGTGCTTTGGCCAAGACTCAAGGTCTCAGAATGGTCCAGGAGAGAGAGGAAATGACAATCCCATTGGGAGACGTAGGAGTTGAAGCTCAGTCTTAGCTCTATCTGAAAAATGTCTATCAGCTGAAGAGAGGGACTGAAGAAAGATGTATGAATGGGGGGATGAAGCAATTACAGGGAATAATTGACACAGGATCTGTAACAGTATCACAAATACTTACTGTGGGTTTAGATTTTAAAAACTAATAGAAAATCAATTCAGTGAATAAGCAAATCGTTTTGTTGATGAATAATTGGGACAAGGAAGGAGAGAATTAGTTTTAGGCTTCCTCATGTTTGAACTGTCTATTAGTATTTGACAAAAATTATAATTGAAGTGTCAGCTCCATCACATAATGTAAACTAAGGCGGGAGGCTGGATCAGGGGATGGAATTGTCAGTGTTACAAAGCCTTCCAGAGACTCAGTGTGTATCAAATATATCACATACAGCACAGGCACAGCCATTAAAGCAGGGCTTCAACAGGAGAAGCAAAGAGGGACTTCACAGAAAAAATCCACGTCTGTCACAGCACAGAAGAAATAAAATAATTTCTGCCAAGACAGACAGATTCCTGCGGCCTCAAAATTTGCCTGAAATCTAAAGCATTAACATGGAAAACCCATGACTAAGAACTTTGAAGAAATCTTGGTTGTTTTTTAGCAGAATGAAAAGGGAAGAAATGACACATTAGTTCTAACTTATGATTTTGGTCTCTCTGACCTTGAGCTTGGCCACTAGCCTCAAACCAGCACCTGACCTTATATAGGCCTAGGGCCTAGTCAAGCCCAACCAAAGGGACAAGGGAAATGTCTTAAGACAGAAACCACCAAACTTCCCAAGCATTTACATATGCAAGACACATTTTTCATTCATCATTGCAACTGTTCATGTCTAAAACCGCCCCCAGATGGAGAAAAAAGTCAGGTCTGGAGGAAAGCTTGGTGTGTGCAGCATCTCTTCCCATCCTTACCTAAGTCCTGTAATCCCGACCCAACCCACTGAGACCCAACCACTTGGACTTTGTGTGGAGATTCTATGCAGCAGACTCACCTTATTCCTTCTCTTTTGGCTCCACCATCTCTGCTCAGCAGAAAGAAGCAATTGTCCTTATTCATAGGTGGGAGAGTGAGATTGTTACCAAGGAAACTGGCTCAGTTTGACAGAGATTTGGAAACCCAAACCCAGCTGGAGATGGGAAATCTGAGTATCCTCCCCCAGAAAACATTTGAAAACTAGATGCAATCTGGCAGTAACTAAAACCCAGTTAACTCTTAACTCCCTTCCCTTTGTGAATCCATCTTTCATTTTCTTTATCTACTCTTTAATAACTCCCTTCTTTGGCTACATGGGTTTGAAGGAAATAGCAATGAATCCTCCTGAGAGACTACATCCAAAAGGGACACAGAGATATATTTTTGGATCTAGAACCATCACTCTCCCGTATTCAGGTGAGGAGAGTCCCACCTGTGCCCCCAGCTACACACACAAGACTCCCACTTTAAATGAAATTCAATCAGCAGGACCAAGACCAGAAGTTCTCCTGGGGCTGAGCAGAGCCCAGAGCCCAGCACAGTACAAATGTGCCATTGATTACTTGAAGAGGGGCTGTAGCAATGATTAAAAGGCCCAGGACAGATCCTGAGCTGGTGTAAATCCACGGCAGCCCCATTGATTTACTCCGAGCCAGAGGAGAACTAATCGAATTCACACAGGCTGAGGATGTGAGACCATCACATTTGAGGAAGTGGGGAGTTGAAAATGATACTGCACAGAGGGGATAGATCAGTGCAGTGTAAATACAATAACAAAACAAGAATAGGGAGGAACTGCTGGAGGTGAAAAGTCTAAGAGTAATGGCTGCAGGCTAGACAGGAGAAGATTCACTGCACAGAGTTAAGATGCATTTTAAAGGATGGACTTACAAGAGAATTTTTTTTCCAGAAGAGTAGCTCAGGGTTTCTTTTAGGCAGATTTTGCATTTTGTTTATGAGCTTTACTGGCAGGAAGAGAATTTTAAGAGGATGAACTCTCAACAGCTGGAGAGGACTGAAAACCATGGCTGTTTTTTGAAATAAATGTTTTTATAGAAGCCTGGGCACAGCAGATTGCACTTCAGCAGGAAGAAGCCTGCTCCAGTGTGGAGCCCAGCAAGTGAATCACACAGAAATCACACACTTGGCCCTGTTCCTGAGTGTCAGAGCAATTTCTGCCTTGTTCGTCCTCCTGGTTCTGTGTGTGACACTCACAGAGAGGTCACTGATCCTGCCTAACACTTCCTGCCCCTCAGAGATTTTTTTTTTTTTTGACTGAACTGAAAACCTGCAAGGAATTTGGTTTCTGATGTACCCCAAAGGCTTTTTTCTTCCTCCTGAAACCAGTTAAAACATCTACAGGTTCTACAGAAAGTCTTCCATGAGATACCAACAGGAGGCTTCCAGGGTATGACCCAAACTAAATATCCAGGGAACTGCTTCCATTTTATCCCAAACTAATGAGCATTTTCCTCTTATTTCATCATGTTTTCTGACAAGCCTATAATTTGAAGCTGGAACCTGAGCTATAATTTGATACATCAACTGTAAATTTTCTTGGTTTTCCCTAAGCCAGCCAGTTAATACTATTTACAGTGCTGTCATTGTCTGGCATTGATGTACAGTAATATAATACCAAGTTAGGTACTCTGACACATTTTAAATTAAAATGGAGAAGATTGTCCTTTCCCATACCAAGTTCCACTACCATTAATTAGTCACATATTGTTCCTGAAATTTAATTGTTTAAAGCCATGATGTTAATTCAGAGATTTACAGGTGGAGATTGCCAGCTGGCGAGCACTAGATGAGAAATGACATTGACCTTCAAACGTGTGTCTGCCTCAACCCTCCCAGAGATCACCTTGTTCAGCTGGAAAAACAAAACCCAGCTCTTGACTGGGAGCAAGCAATGACCTTGGGAGCTGCTCTAATTCAGACACATTTAGGGAAAGATCAAATTAACTTTTTGTACTTCATGATTCTGACTCCAAATTACAAAATAAGAGTTCTTTGGTTGGTTCCCAAAGTTAAGATAGGATGATTTAAATTATTTGTTATTTCCACAGGCTGTGGCATCACCTCTTTCCTGGACAAACTGGACATTCTTCCAGGGTCCAGGCTCTCCACAGGTGGAAAAAGATCCTTGCTGGCTGAGACAACGTTGTTGTCATTCTGCCATGGCATGAGAGACAGCCAAAGTTCCCAAACCAGAGGAGGATTCTCATCTCGATTCAGATGCTGGCCAATAAAGTTTGAAAACTAGAAGCTCTGTAGTACAGACTTACCAGGAAGCCATGAAAGCCAAAATTTCTTACTTAATTTTGAGATTTGGAGACAGAGACAGAACATTTATGACTATTTGATTCTAGTTTTGTGGTAGCAACAAGATTGTGCCCACTGTCGCAGGATCGAGTGAGAACTTATTTGTACACGAGAGGTGGCTTCTAGAATTTATCCACATTCTGGAGCCAGCAACCTGCTCTCAGGTTTTCATTAAGTCCCACTAACATTTGGTTAAAAAAAAAAAGTATTTATCTTTAGTTTAAATATTCGTTAATATATCATATATTAGGTTGGAAGTTTAACATTCTTGATACAGAGAGACAGAATCAGAAAACATCCTGAGAACAGTGTTCTTGTTATCAATCATGTCATCTTGAACATGTTTAGAAGCTTGCTGCTGGCACCAGGAATTGATATTTTATTCAAAAGAATGTATTTAAAGAAAATGACAGCACTTTTCAATTCAGCTTTTCTAAAACAAGAAATCTTTCAAGTCTTCCAAGCCATGTGGATTTCAACATTCCAGTGATTAAGACTATTTTCAATTATACATGCTTTCCCCATTATTTTTTCATAGCTTTAGGGTAGATTTTCAACACTCTGCATGAAGAATTAGACACACAAATCATTCACAACTATTAATGGGAATTGCACAGATGGTGGAAGAACTGGTACAGAACAAGAAAAACCAAATCAAACCATCAAAAACTTGAGAAAAACCTGCTGTGAACTTTGGGTGGATCTGCCATTCCTGTTCCTCCTCGTGCCAAGCTGCCAACTTCCAATTGGCAGCCCCGGAAGTGAAAATGGCAAACAGCCACCAGAAAATCAGAAATGGTGAGAGAACTTCTACAGTTTCAGAGATAAACAGAGAAACTCTGTTTATCCAAAGTTTGGACTGGATAAACAGAGCTGGATGACCCTGGGTGAGGAGTGCAGGGCTCTCCACCTGGGAGAAGAGACATTTTGATGTCCCTTGTGTTTCTCTGTGGCTATTTGAAAAGATTACCAATGAACTGGGAAAAAATTTAGGACATACTGGTCTGGTTTATCTGGGTGTTCATTAGGAAAAGAGCTGTGATATTTAAACAATATTTGTATTTTCTCTTAACCAAAGGAGCCATTAATGCAATTGCAGAAACTCACTTTCTGACACCCCCATTACCTCAGCAATCTACTATCCTCCAAGAAATTACCTCTCTATTCTAATTTCATCAATATAACTTCAAAAATAACTTTATTGAAACATGCATTAAACCAAACAGATCTCAGGCTAACATTTGTCAGACTGATTCTGTGAAGGGAGCTACCATTTTCTCTTATGTCTTTATGACAGCTACAGACAGAGAGGTTCCAGGAGTGGAAATCCTTGAGAAGATGAGACAAAGAAATGTGGAAAGCAAGTCCAAACTCACCACTCACCATTTCCCCCACCTCTACTTCATATATTTTTATGGCAAGAAATGGTGTTTGATTTCGTTGCACCCTTCATTTTCTCATGGCATTATAAATGGATTTGAGGAATGCCAACCATGTTTGAATTCAGAGCCAATGCAAGAAATATGCAGGCCAGCAGTTACACACCAAGATATTCTGAATTACCACACTGCATTGTCACCGTGTCCCTCCCCACACAAACTCTTTACTGTGTTTGGAATATGCAGTTTGAAAACTCAGCTCAAGTAATCTTAGTTTTGCCCTCAAGCACAAGTGTAGTTCAAAAACACTCAAGCTGGGGTTTGTGAACAAAATGATTCTCCTTTTATATATTCTCAGCCAGCAAAATACAAAGTCCAATTGTTCACTATCAGCTGGAGAAAAGTTTCATAGAGTAACGTAGTGTTCTCATTATCCTGATAGAATTTCCTTGAATGGAATTTCAGCACACTTTGATTGGAGCTATCTAGGAGAATAGCAGTAGAGCAATAAACTGTATAAAACTATACAAGTGTATGAAGTGCACTCTTGATGGAGATGTTGACATCCTGAAGAGTTGCTGCCACGAGTCTCAATACCCAACTGCAACCCATAGCACTAGTGTATTGATTTTTATGGCTCCCTGGAAAAAATAAAACTGTTTGCTGGCATTTCAGATGTTGCTGGGTTGTAGTGTGGTACCTAGACAAAGACTAAAATAGGTAGTTTTTATATATACAGAACACCATCATTTCTATAACCCAGGGACTTTTATGGTTAAATTCAGATTCTGGCTCAAGAGAAAGTTTCTGAATGAAACCCAGAAGAGCAAAAGGATGAACAAATGGAAAGTATACAGCTAGAAGTTATGAATCATAATTCATAAAATTGGGTGCATCTGTTTCCTGATTTACTTCTCTGAAGCTTTCTCTTCTCTTCCTTGGCAGTTTAATTCTTCTGCAACCCCAAAAAGACAGCAATTAAAGGCGGTAAGAAGGGTGTGTACTTTGCAGCACACATTTATAGGCAAAAGGCATTTGGAAAATGTTCCCTTCACCACTAAAACTCATTGCTGGCACACTGGCATGCCCAGTTTCTGCTGGGAGAAAGCAAGAGTGCCCCTTTCTGATGAGGTCTCCAGCTTCTTATCCCACCTTCTTGTGGAAAACATGGACCTGGAAAGAGAGAAGGGAGCAAGCAGCACATGGGGCCTCAGCAAGCAAGCAAAGCTGGAGGAAGGGCTTGACCCAAATTTAGTTATTTCAGGGGTGACTCAGGGAAGTGAAGAACAGTTTGTGACTTCACAAATGAAATTTGTCTCCCAGCCATAAGAGGTATATTTAAGGCAGGTGTCACAGACAGCATCCCTGGCCAGGGAGGAGAAGATTTAGTTTAGGCCACATGAGAACAATAAAAAAAAAACCAAACAAAAACCCACCAAACCAAACCCTAAAGCAGTCTGTTTTCACCCAAGGTGTTTCTAAATACCTGACCAGCACTCACTTGGCAGCATTTCTTGGCATGTAAAGTTATTTACAGGAGTGACAAATAATTTATGGCTGCTAGTACCAAAAACTCACTAATGTTAAGTGTTCATCTACCTTATAGGACTGTAAATGTTTACAAAAACTGGAAAGAAGACATCTGCTAAGACTAACACTTTGGTAGTTGAGCAAAATGTTTTAAAAATTTATATTACTGGGATTTCTACTTGTGGGGTTTTTGCATGATCCTTGCAGGGATGATTTGTGTTCTTATTTGGGAATCAGGAATATTTATGTATTCCATGACATAAGGTCTACTACAGAAGGAAATCTTGCTAACCACTGAAAAAGGATGTAGATAATAACCTAGCACATACATCTGCTCTTTCCCTTGACACCTCTTAGAACCAGAATGGCAAAGGAGGTGAGTAACTGCAGCATCCTCATCTTTGGAACTCCTCAGGAGCATAAGATATAGTTACACTGCAAGTGAACTCTTACTGCATCATATAGGCTCAAAATGAACAGCAATCTATTTTTACTTAAGAGAAAACAGACTGTGTATCTCATCTGTTCAGCTATATTTTATGCCCAGCTGCTTTCTATGTCCTTGTTTCAGATAAAAAGATGCTGGAATCTTCCAAGTGCCTTGGTGAGCCCATTTTGTCCACCCCCTGACAAAGCTGTGCACTGACCTGCAGGGAGGAGGACACACTGCAGCTCTCAGCTCTGGGCAGGAGCTCCACACTGACAGCTCTCTGGGGAAAAAAAATTGAATTATAGCCATAGCTCATGCCTACAGGTCTACAAACACATGACAAAAGGTTAATTGAAAACAAGCTGAAAAGAGGATAAGCTGGGTGAAGAGGCACAGCCTGGTTTGAGCTTCATGCTGACCCCAAGCAAGGTGAGACAGCAGCACCTTGGAAGGACACCTGCAGCAGCCAGGACAGAAGGAAATGAATGCTGGGTGCTGGCACAGGTTTATAAAATGTGGCAGAGGCCTCATAGAGTGCAGATTACCACCTTCTCAACATTTCCTTTAGTACCCCAGAGCTTTTCAACACAATTTCCAGTGTCATACGGGATGCAGCACAAAAGGGCTCCTCCTAATATTATATTTTCCAATCAAATGTACAAGAAGGGGATTTTAAAAATCCATTCAGGTGCTGAATAGGCAGCCGTGTTTTAAGAAGCTGATGTTCCATTCAACAATGAACTGAACAGGTTCCAACTCCTGTTCTCAGCTGAAGTTTTGACATCTTTGTTTGCATGTCTGGCCAGGAGCTAAAAATCACCCAGCCTGCAGTTATCCAAATATCCAGTTCAAGGCCCAGCTGTAGCTGCCTGCTCATACACAACATTATCATGATAATGATAATGACTCAACATTAAGCTCCTTTTCTTCTCTCTTCCCCGTTTCTGCCTTCTTTTCCACAACACATTCCTCTACCCCACCAGCAGCACTTGAGAACTAGAAATGTTTTCTTTATGGGGACCACAGTACACACAATTAATTTTCCCCTGACACTGGGAGCTGGGATGTGCCTGCCAGAACAGAGCCCTGGGTGTGCTGTGTCACAATGACCTACACAGGCCTCTGAAACACTTAGCATTAAAGTCAGTAACGCTGCAGATATGCATTAGAAGGGAGAGGCTCCTATTTTATCAGTTTTGGAGCTTTTATACAGGCAACTGTTTGCTCTGGAAACCCTCAGGCAAAGCTGAGCAGAGGTTCTGAGTGGACCTGAGCAGAGTGAAGGAGGACACGGGGTCAAAGCCACTGACCCTCCCATTCCTGCCCTGTCTGGGAGTTCTTGATGAGCACACTGAGTGCAGACACAACCTCCACAGAGTGCTGCCTTACTCAAAGGCTCTCAGGCTTGACAGAATAAACAGGAAATAAAGATTTCACCTTAGGTTTTCTTTTCAATCCACACAGTAATTCACAGAAGTTGTGAAAAACCCCTGTAAACACTGGGAGAACAATAAAGTCAGCTGCAGAATTAAACATGAGACTTCAAATATCTGTACCTGTTAAAAGCTACCTACATTTATTTTTTTTTAATTTAATTTAAAGGGAAGAGAACACTGACCAATTGCAGCAGGAACATTAATACAGCCAGGATGCACAGAACAGAGTTAATCACCAGGCTACCAGCAAGGAACAAACCCAAGCTTAGTAACAATATTGACTATCAGGAGAATAAAACAGAAGAAAAATTGTATTTTGCATATTACTGAAAAAAAAAATCAGTAATTTCAGTTTTTCATCTGTCCTGGGTTGACGGAGCCTTATATCCCATATCTGGACTGGGTTGTTATGTCTAACAGCCAATGCTTTTGCTGGCTGTGGCTTCTACTGCGCTTGCTGCTTTTGGCTTTGCTGCTGGCTGCTTGCTTGCTTGCTTGCTTGCTCCTGCTTGCTAATTTAGCCGCTTTTGCTTTCTGCTGCTTGTTTTTTGTGCTGTTTCCGTTTTTTTTCCTTTTCTCCCTTTTCCCTTTCTCCCCCCCCCCCCTCCCCCCCCGAAGATTTGGACCGGCTCCGGACCTGAGGACCTGACCTGAGGATCTTCAAGGATCTCCGAGCCTGCGGAAGAAGCTCTGTGCCCTCCCCCCACAGTAACTTGAGCCTTTTCCTTTTCTCTTGTGGGGGGAAGAGTTCTTGTTAATAAATCGGTTTTTTCCACTTGTCTCCTCCAAAGAATTTCCTTCCCAAACCCAGGGCTGGGGGCGGGGAGGGGTGGTGGAGGTTTGCCTTAGGGGACTTCCTCTCGGAGGGTCTTCTAATTTGCCCAAACCGATACATCATCAATGAAAGTTGTCTCATTAAAAGAAAAAAAAATAAATCAAGTATATAAAGATTCTCAGCACGTCCCACGTGTAAAAAGTCTCAGTAATGCACTACATAATTTTCATTTAGGTCTAAAGTAGCTGAACAGATGGGGTCCCAGTAGTCAAAAGTAAGCACGTTATGATTATTGGCAGCTATTAAACTTCTGCTAATAAATGACATTATGAAGTAATATGTTGTGCCTAACATTGTAAAAGTTTGTGATGATAGTTTACAGGGGAAAAATATTGAAAAAGCATAACATGAGGAACAGCAAAAAGGAGCAGAGTGATGTAACATTTCGGCAAAAGAAATTCCGAGTCTTGTTTAAAATTAGAAAGTTATCATTGAAACATGCTTGAAAAAATACTCAGCATAAGCCAAAGGACACTTCTGTAAATATCTCAGCCATTTTATACTGGAGTGCACCAAGTGCCTTGATAGCTTAAAAACAAACCAGTTATCAATCAGAGAAGCCCAGGCAGTTGACTTTCTGTCTCAATTTTCTTCCCCAGTCATTTGTTGTCTCCTTTATTTAATAGCAACTGCAGGTGTGTGACTCACCAACAGGTCCAAGCTGACCATGCCAGGTGATTCAGCTTTGTTCTTCAGCCTTGGCCCTCATGCTCAGCCACGGAGCTGCTTGGAGATAAGCAATTTCTTCAACCTGATTCAAGCTCTATCAAACATTAGAGATTTTTCTTCCTTTCCTATGGCAGTTTTCTCAAATAAATATTTATGCTCTTTTTTTTCTGAATAGCTAGGGGTCAGTGCTTATGGCTTTAGTGGTCATACAATATTTTTATTACTATTTAGTTATTATTTTGGTTCTTAATCATTTAATGTGAAAGGTGGTTGGTTTTCACTGTGGGTTTTGCAGATGCTTTCTGCTGCTCAGAAGAGCCTGTGTTGGTGTGAACAAAGTCAACCCAAGACCCCAGAGAGCATGGGAAACTCACCACCTTTGCTGGTGCCAGCCCAGCCCCCTGTGTCCCTGTGTCTCCTTGTGCCCAGGGCTGCCAGGGGCTGGCCCTGTGTGTTACTGTCTTGGGTTATGGAACCAAAAATGTGTATTCTATTTCATTTGCTGAAAGCAGTTGGAGAATTGGTCTTTACTCTGGGAGGAGGGTGGATGCCTTCTGATAATGGGCCAAACTCGCTAGGGCAGTGTTTATCTTATCTCTGTCACCACCGGCCCTCCCTCCAGGGGGATATTTTCTGCTAATGGGCCATTAACACATCTCCAAAGCAGCACATCCACATTCCATCATCCCAGTGTGAGATGATCCACCCAGTGAGGGGAGCCAACCATTCCTACCTGGATAAAACTGAGACACAGGAACACAGAAAGGATCCAGCTTCACCCAATCCCTGGAGGAAGACTGGACCCTTCTCACCACCACTGGGCCCTTGTTCTACAGGATCATCTCTGCTCCACCAGAACCACCTCTGCCACTCCAGCAGGACTCACTTTGGGACTGCTCCCAACACCCTGACCAACAGGGTGTCAGGTTGTAGCTCTGACTCTGTCAGGGTTCTCCAGGATTGTTGTTTGTTTGTTTGCTGGTTTGGTTGGGTGGTTTTGTTTTTCTACTACATTTGTATTGTTAATATTCCTAGTAAAGAACTGTTATTCCCATTCCCAAAACTTTGCCTGAAAGCCCTTAATTGTAAAATTATAATTTGGCAGGGGTTCAGGGGTTTATATTCCCCATTCCGAGGGAAACTCCAGCTTTCCCTCTCAGATAGCTGTCTTTCCAAACCAAGAGAGTTACCCTCCAGGATCATCTGTTAGCCAGCCCAGCTCTGCCAGAGCTCCCAGGACAGGCACAGGACAGGGTATTTCCCACATTTTGCAGTCCAGTCCTGTGGGCAGCCCACAAAGATGCAGCCTGGGTTTGGTTTGAAGAGGAACCAACCCCTTTCCCAGGGCCTGGCTGCCCTTGGCCGAACACAGATGGAACTGGAAGCAGCAGAGCTCCTGCAGGCACTTTTGGGAACACAGGCACCAATTACTGCTCCTGCAGGGCCTCCAAAATGCTTGGGCCAAGCCCACAATCAGCTGAGCAGATTCCTTCAGTAAAACTCTGCTCCCCAGGGCTCAGCAGAGCTGTGGTGGCTGCCAGTGCTCGTCAGCGTGGGACTCGTTAATGACTGCTGGAGTCAATAGAAACACAGGCCAAGGGCAGGGGACCTTGACTTCATTAAGACTCCCAGTCAATCTTAAAAGATACTCCAAAGGTTCTTCTGCATCCTTGTGGAGCCTCTGTTCAAACAGGTATTTAGTCACTAAATCAGGCTGTCAGCTGGAGAGCCTTTGGAGCAAGCCCTGCTTTTCCAAATGAATGATACAGCAATTTCTTAAAGGCAATTCACTCCTGCTTCAATCCAGCTCCTGCTGCAAGAAGACAAGCAGTGAACAAAATTAGTTAATTGAAATAATGGCAGGTTGATATAATTTTGCAATATTTCTGTCTCTAGAGAAAACACCTTGTAAATAATTGTATCCCATATCTTTCTCTTTTTTCCCACTTACCAGTGAGAATGAGAAATGATCTGGAAATATGAGAACTCCAAACAGCATGGTGAGTGATCCCAGACCCATTTCAGAGTCTGTGTCATCTACACCATGCTGCATCAAATAGGATCATCTAGAAACTATGCAATAAGTCCCAGAAGCTCTAGATAATGGTTGCAATTCTGTTTGCAGTAGCACTGGAATATTTTATTCTATGCCACGAAGCAAACAAGAACACACACCAAAACCAAATACAAGCAGCAAATCTAATTTAAGGAACAGCTGATTGTTTTTATTCCTGGTTACACAAAGGAAAGCAACACAATAAAGACAGACATTTGTCCTTAAATTAAGCATTTTCCTCCTGTGCTACCCATCATCCTGGAGAATGTCACTGTCAGACACACAAGACACTTCAAGGAGCAGACAAGGAAGTTGGCTGATGAGGTCTAATGATCAATATATTGAAAATGAAGTAAATCCTTCCCATAAAGACAAATGGAAAGCAAGGGAACAAATAGAAATATTGTGGTCTAAGACTTGAAATCCAAAAGTGAGCCCAAGTAGCATCAGACAATGTTACTGGAATAAGGAATTAATTCCCACACCTCTATAGACCGAACCAGGACCTGATTTACATCTATGCTAAACCCATGGTTTTCTCTAGCCTGCTACAGGATAAATTTCCAGACTGCATTTCTCCTGGTAAGATATTTCTTGGCACTGTGTGAGCACAGACAATACTCTTTATATGTCCTTAATATATGAAATACCCTTCTCCTCAGTCTACATGCCCACTTATAAATTTGATCTCTTTTATGTTCCTTGCGAAAGGCTGCCTCTTCCCAGGGCAGCCCAGCTGAGCTGCAGCTTACAAGTGTATTTATTGAAAGGAGTACAGCAATAACAACTGTTCTTTTGTCTCTGTGAGAAAAGGCTGCCTAGAGCCAATTATCGTTTATCACTCCAGATACACATTTTATGATCTTTGTGCTAAACCAGAAAATAGTGTAAGAAGAAGGAGCCAATTTAATATCTTCAAGTTCAATCACATCAGAAAGGATCCCTTAACTTGCATTGTATGTTGTTCAGTGTAATTGTCAGATTTTATTAATTTTGCATGCTAAGCTGGAAAGATTAGGCACAGGTTTCTCCTTGGGAGAGCAGCAAAGCTAAAAACAGCACAAGCACCAGAGGAAACTGTGTTTATAATTGCTCTGTTTCTTGGTTGGACTTTGTCAGCTCGACTTGGGTGGCAGCATGACATGGAGAGAAAAAGCTCGCTTTGATTTGGAAAAGGTTGTTTGCAGGTGTCAAAACAAAGTCTACCAGGAAACCAAGGGAAAAATTAAATGCTGTGAGCCATTATTGCAGGTGTGCTTCAGTGAAAATTATCATCCTCTCGTTTTTGCCTCAGTAAATACATTGTGCAGCCGAGGCCAAACGTGGCTTGGAAGGAATTTAAAATACTGTAAGCTTACAGTGAAGCTCAAATTAATATTTCTTGGTCGAAACACACAGATTAGAAATTATCCTCCTCATACTCACTGCAGACAGCAGTGAGCACAATGCAGGCTGATAACGAGCAGGCAGCAAGGACTAAACATGCAAGAGGAGGCATTTCTGTCCCTGCAGGGGTGTCACCCACAGCAGTGGCACTCTGTGTGCCCTGCAGGGAGGGGACAGCCAGGGCTGCCCCTGCTCTGGCAGCAGCCCCCAGGCTCAGCCCCAGCAGTCCAGAGCAGCCCCCAGCCCCACAGGAGCTCTCTCCAGTGCCAGGGAACATCTGGGCTTGGCTCTGGGACAGAGCCCAGGAGCTTTGGCCCAGGAGCCACATGGACTGGAACATGGACAGCAGCTGCTTCCAGGGGTTTCAGGGCATTGCCTGGAGAGGGAACTGCTCCCACCACCCCACAGCCAGGCTTGGGATTAGGACAGAGACTGCCTGTCCAGGAGGGTTCACTCTTGTGTTTACACATTTGACAGCAACACAGATTTTACCTGGGGACAAATAAAGATCTCCAGAAGCTCTTCCAGGTGTACAATCCAGGCTGAAGCAGCAGCCCCTGCAATGTTGTGGCACTGGGATTTGGAGTGTTTCATGCAAGCACATTTGTATTGGTACCAAAATTGTTAAATGGTGAATGATGGAATGCCTTCCCTTCTCCCTCAGAGCCTGACTTTTTGGTAAATACGCCCATCCAGCAGAGCTTTGGAGTCACCAGAGGAGGGAGGTGAAGTCCTAACAGTCACGGTAACAATGTGAGAAGTTCTCAAACACAATAACACCACCAGTCAACTGAGTTAAGTAGTTTGGGGCAAACAAAACCAATCCAACAACCACTGGAATTACCTTTAGAGAAGAATATAACCAGAAATGAGGAGAAACAGTGGAGAAGGATCAAAGGACACGGCATGAGCATCCTTGGTATGACCAAGGATGGTGTCAATCAGAGACATCCTGGAAATGGGGCTCTCAACAGAACAGAGATTTTTTACTCCTTTGCTGCTGGAAACCATTAATTCTCAAGGAAAATCTGGAAGCATCCATGATTTTAATGGGAACTTCCTGGGTCCTTTACAATGCCTTGGCTCTATGAGGTGCCTGTGGAATCTGGAGGAAAAGATGAATTCTACCAAACAAGGCTGACTGAGAAAATGTCCTTCACACGAGGCAAATTAAAAATCAAAAAAGCTGAGCCTGTTTCATCTACACTGCTGTGAAGGGAAGGGAACAGGCTGGAAGGAGCTGAACGTGCCAAGGAAATATTGTGAACAAGTTTCCTGTTTCCAGTGTGTGTCTGTAACCCCGAGTCAATCAGGGCAATATGTGTGCTCTCACAAACAGAAATTATTGCTTCCTCTGGAGTGTTGTGCTTTGTTTTTTACACATTTCTAAGAAGTGGTCCAAATGTCATAATATTAAAAACTGTTAATTTAATTCTTTCTCTGGTGGAAGGTTGGCTGTGCCATGGTTTGAACATATTTTGCCCCAGCAAAGCTCAGGAATCACGAGGATTTTATGCTGAGTTGGCTTCCATGACATCTGACTGTGGGTTAGAATTAAAACACACACAGAGGCTTCTGTGCATGAAAACAGGAGAAAGAAATACTGAACACACTGTGCAAGCCTTTCCAACAAATATTAAACACAAACACTCCTCAATGAAATGAAGCAGGAGACCCCAGTGCACAGGTTCAGAGCTGAATTAAGTTTTAAGTCAGGGCTGTCTCCCCCTGTTTGCTTAGCTCAAGGTATTTAATTCAGCACAGCACACAGGGACTCTCCTGAGGTATTCATAACAGCAAATTACTTGAGTTGTCTGTAAAGCTGGCACTGGAGCTGATCTGTCACAGGTGTCCCCACGGATCCACAAGGACTGGAATCCACCCTCCTGCTCTGTCCACAGCCACTGCCCTGGCCCAGCTCCATGGAGCCTGAGCTAACAGCTTCCCTTCAAAGAACATTTTGTAACCTTATTTATAACAACAAATGACAATGGTAAAAGCAAAATGAAACTTCAGTTTTGCAATACAGCCGTTTCTCCAACTAAAAGAAAGTCAGAGCAATCAAAGCCTATTAAACTCCTGCTTTTCTGACCCAGAAAACCCAGGCATGTACATCAACTAAACCAATGCAAAACCATGCCACAGGATTATGAAGACACAGGGTAATATCTGCATATTTTGACTAAAAATTTTACCTAATTTTGATATAACAGACCAAAAATCCAGGTAATCTACATTATAGCCAAGGATGTTTACTTCAAAACAACTTCATATTTTTAAATACAATTTTTCCTTATTTAGCTGGCAGGTTTACGTCTTATTTTCTACATATCTGCTAAAGCTTCCCTGCTTTCCTAACAGAGTAATCAGTTATCTGTTGGTGGGTGATCTTTAATGCCTACCTTAGAAAACCCCTAAAATTGTTAATATTGTAGCTGGAAACTCCTATAACAATTCCTATAATACCAGCTCAATGTGGCATTAGGGTGGCCAACAGCACCACCACAGTGTATTATTGATGTTATCCTACCAATCACCTCAGAAAACTTAACATTTCTCAGATGACACTGATACTCTGTCACTTCACTATTAATACCTTGTGGGGTTTTTTGTTTGGTTTTTTTTTTTGTTTTTGTTTTTGTTTTTTGTTTTTTTTTTTTTTTTTTGGGGGGGGGTGGTTTTTGTTTGTTTTTGGGGGGGTTGTTTGGTTTTTTTGGTGGGGTTTTTTCTGTGTGTGGTTTTTTGTTTGTTTTTGGGGTTTTTTGGTGGGGTTTTTTTGTTATTTGTTTGTTTGGGGGGTTTTGGGGCATTTTTTTGTGGCACATGGATCAGAAACATTCATTGTAACCCCCTGTGGAGAGACCCAGAGGTGCCATTTGCCCAGAAAGGTTTTCCTGCCCTGGGAACAGCTTTTTGTCCTTCAGCACAGCAGAGAAAATGATCTACGACCATCAAACCCCAGCTACAACAAGTGGACAACCTGTGGCACATTAAAGAGTGTAGTTGAAACAGCTTTAAAATTTATAGCTTAATTATAAAAACACAATTTAAAGCTCACGTGAGGGAAGCAGAGGCAGGCCCTTGGAAGGTGCTTTCAGTTCAAAATTTACTGAAATTAAGGTTGCAGGAAGAAGCTGTAAAGAAAGTTCAGCAGTGCTTTGAGGTCTACATTTATGTCCAGTTCCTGTATATATATTTTCATTCCTGGCAAGTGCCCTGCAGCTGCCTCAGCCTCCTCAGCACTGGGCTGTCACTGCTGCCCTGAGTGGGAGGAAGGAGCCTTTAACTGGGGTTCACTGGTCCCCAGAGCCACCCTGGAGCTCTGGCTCGTGACCCACATTTAGTAAACTCAGACTTTAAAAAAGCTTCACCCTTATTCTTTAGGGTTTTGTACCAAATTAAGCACACCAAAAGAATTAATCACTTTTGGAAAATCCACCCAACTGCACAGTGTCAGCACGAGAGCAGCCAAGGTCACCCTGCAAGTCCTCCCTCCCAGCAGGGCATCTGCTGTCACCAGAAAGCTGTTCTGCAGAAAGCTGTTCTGAACACCAGACAGGCCTTGAGTTTTGGGCCCTGCCAGCACATTCCCACCTTCCTGCACTGTTCAGGCACATTAGCAACTGCAGAAAACTGGATTTCAAATGGCCTCACCAGCAGAAAACATTAGAAGTGAAATATCAATAACATTTTCTCAAAAGCAATTGAGTGCCTTGGTTTATGGAGTAGAACCTGGTCATTAACTAGATAATCCTCTCTTCACTGAGCACGGGACTTTATGGAAGTTTAGATGAGATCCAAGATAATCTCTGTTGTTTTGGTCCTGAGGCTTCCCCAGCAGCATTTCAGGACACCAGTTTTGGTGGAACTGCTTAGAACCAAGTTGAGAGGGGCTCAGCAGTAAAAATGATGGGGAGATGCAGGAGCTAAGGCAGGTGAGGCTGCAGTCAAGGGCTGTACAGAGAGCTAAACATTGATTGCAGGGGAGAAGAAAAGGGTAAAAAGCTCTTTATTGTGTTATCTGGTTGGGGTTTTTTTAAAAGTTTTGTTGTTGTTGTTGTTGTTGCAATTTCAAAAATGTAATTAGGAGTCCCCAGGCAAAACTGAAGAGGTGGAATACTAATGGAAATTTTAATCTTCAGCATAAGAAATCAAAAACATTTGAATAGTCTACATACACACACATCCATTATTTAACACTTGAGACCAATTCAAATGGAATATTTTCTTACCACCCAGGTCTCTGTTGCTTTCCACCTTTAAATCTTTTTAGCAATTCCATTTCTGTGCCCACCTGTGCCTGTGAGAGACATTAGAGTGGTAAGTTTCATGTTTGGAGAAGTAAGAACAGCAATCTAAAAACTCTGGGGTTGGTCTGTGGTAAGTATTGAGCAAGTGGGACGTTTCTGTCCTCAATTTATTTATTTAGGTTGTGGCCCTTACAAGCAAAGTAAAACAGTCCTGGAATGCTCACACAGAAGCTGCTGCTGCCTCAGAGTTGTTTCACTTGCCCTCTTTCTTTCTTTCTTTTCTTTTTTTTCTTTTCTTTTCTTTCTTTCCGAGGACTGCTCCAGGATTACTAAAACACCTCAGTGCTTTCAGGCTGTGGTTGGTCTTGACTGGAGCAGGTATTTTTCGAAACCAGTGTTAAATATGCTGTGATTTGATGATTCTCTGGCTGAACCAGTGACTCAGAGAGAAGGATTCATTCCTGCTGTTGACTGGAGTCCAGTCACAGGTTGGATTTTGGAAGACACCCTGATGTTACATTGTCTTGGTTTGGAAAGACAGGTTTCTGCCAGGGAAAGCTGGAGTTTCCCTTGGAATGGAGAATGTAAACCCCTCACCCCTGCCAAATTATAATTTTACAATTAAGGGCTTTCAGGCAAAGATTTGGGAACAGGAATAACAGTTCTTTACTAGGAATATTAACAATACAAATGTAGCAGAAAACAAAACCACCCAACCAAACCAGCAAACAAACAAACAACAATTTTGAAGAACCCTGACAGAGTCAGAGCTACAACCTGACACCCTGTTGGTCAGGGTGTGGGGAGCAGTCCCAAAGTGAGTCCTCTTGGAGTGGCAGAGGTGGTTCTGGTGGAGTAGAGATGATCCTGTAGAACAAGGGTCCAGGTAGTGATGAGAAGGGGTCCAGTCTTCCTCCAGGAATCAGGTGAAGTTGGATCCTTTCTGTGTTCCTGTGTCTCAGTTTTATCCAGGTAGGAATGGTTGGCTCCCCCCACTGGGTGGAGCATCTCACAATGGGATGATGGAATGTGGATGTGTCAGTTTGGGGATGTGTTAATGGTCCATCAGCAGAAAAATATCCCCCTGGAGGGAGGACAGGCAGTGAAAGAGATAACAAACACTGCCCCACCTGGTTTTAACAGCTGGCCCATTATCAGAAGGCATCCTCTCCACCTCCTCTCAGAGCCACAAGAGCTAAAGAAAAACATCTCCCCAACTTCTTTTAACAAATGAAATAGAATACACACCCCTGGCTCCACAACCCAAGACATACAGAACAGCTCATGGATAAGAGGGGAGCTCTCCTCTTTAGAATTCACAGCTCGTGATGTGATTTGGTCTGAACTACACACATGAATATATATATGCACATACATTTGTATATGCTTCACCTATAAGCCAGAGATGTTTGAACTGATTGTCCAATAAAGAGTCACCAGTTCCAGCCAGGGTAATGCCCCTTGGAGAGCTGAGAAAGTGCCACTGACCATTTATCCTTTATTTCAGGTTTAAGAGAAGTGTCAGGGCTGACACTGACACACATCAGAGCAGGGAGGGAAGGAGAGGCAGAGAAGATTAAAAAAAAAAAAAAGAAAAGAAAAAAAAAAAAAAAGAAAAACGAAACAGGAAAAATGAAGAAGGATAAAAATAGAAGAAAGAAAAGAAATGGGAAGTATAACAACTTCACTGCAGGTGTGAATTGCTGTTCCTTGGTGTTACATCTCAGTAAACAGAATAAATGCTTGGTGGTGTGTGACTGCTTTCCAATCAGTGAGAGCAGCGTGCTGTGACTGGCAATGGATCATCCCTCAGAGCTCCTTTCCATGGGGAGAAAACAATGGCAGTGACTGTGGCAGTGCTGGACTGAGCAGGATGGCTGCTCCATGTGTGAGTCAGAAACTTCCTCATCTCAGGAGTCAAACCCATCACTGCACTTTGGGCTGGGTTTCACACGTGCTCTGATGTGTTTGTGAGGAATACTCCAGCCAATAATTAACCTTTCCCACCCCCTTCCAAGGGAGAAGCTCTGCCCTGGGCTCTCCCCACAGCCTCACTCTGTGTCACTGCTTCCTTACTAAACTCTTTGTCCTGGGTTATGGAAAACAAAAATGTGCATTCTATTTTCATCTCCTGAAAGCACTGTTCTTCTTTACTCTGGGAGGAGGAGGGCGGGTGCCTTTTGTCAATGGGCCAACTGTAGGGGTTTGTTTCTTATCTGTTTCACCACCTGTCTTCCCTCCAGGGGGACAGTTGTCTGCTAATGGGCCATTAACACCTCCCCAAACTGACACATCCCCAAACTATACCCTCCCCAAAGCAGCACATCCACATTCCATCATCCCATTGGGAGATGCTCCACCCAGTGGGGGGAGCCAACCATTCCTACCTGGATAAAACTGAGACACAGGAACACAGAAAGGATCCAGCTTCACCTGATTCCTGGAGGAAGACTGGACCCTTCTCATCACTACCTGGACCCTTGTTCTGCAGGATCATCTCTACTCCACCAGAACCACCTCTGCCACTCCAGGAGGACTCACTTTGGGACTGCTTCCAACACCCTGACCAACAGGGTGTCAGGTTGTAGCTCTGACTCTGTCAGGGTTCTCCAGGATTGTTGTTTGTTTGTTTGCTTGTTTGGTTGGGTGATTTTGTTTTTCTACTACATTTGTATTGTTAATATTCCTAGTAAAGAACTGTTATTCCTATTCCCAAATCTTTGCCTGAAAGCTCTTAATTGTAAAATTATAATTTGGCAGGGGTGAGGGGTTTACATTCCCCATTCCAAGGGATACTCCAGCTTTGCCTGGCAGAAACCTGTCTTTCCAAACCAAGACACTCTTCCAGCAGAAGCAGCATGTTCCCTGACACAGACAGGCTGGAGAACCACAGCTGCTGGTGTCTGCAGGTGCCCTGTACTCTCAGTACATGATTCTGAGGAAAAACAGATGAAACTTGCACAAGCACTGACATGCTCAAAAAGCATCTTGTGCACTAAGAGTACAAACCACCAGCTGCAATAACAAAGACACTGCAGAGGGCTTGATTGTATGGCCCTGTCCACCACAGATGGGTTTTCCTGACAGTGGTGTTTTTTTTTATTTCTGGTAGTGCAAATTTACATTTCCTAGTGGAAGGTCACTTCTTTTCCTGTGAAGAACTTCATCATGGCCTACAATGGTTAATGCCAGCTCAGGCTGACAAAATGTGACAAGAATTCACAAAAAAAAGAAAATCACTTTGTGTATTTGATTCCTGCAGGATTCAGACACTCAAGCAGGGATCAAAGGAGGCAGATGTAAGTTTTACCTGAATATTAAACAGTTTATGAGCTGGGCCATCCCTCGCCGTGTCTGCCCTGCTCAGAAAGTCCTCACCTCCATTTTTAAACCACTGAAGGCAGCAGTTTAATTTCCTCTCTTACAGAAAGAAATTCCAGTTACTGCAGAGTTGAGTGATATTGAATCAATGTCAAGTGCTCAAGTTCTTTCTCATACATCAGCGTGACAATTGAAAGAAATGGAAATTTCCTTCTTGTGATCTCACCGAATCCTGATCTTGTTTGAGGGCTGCAAGAGCCAATTTTGTGATTTTACTGTTGACTTTTAAGTCTTTCCTAGAGACAACATAGCAGAGCCATTGCCCTAATCCTACAGAAAACTTGGCAGTCAGAGATCTGCTGGGGTAGCAGGGCACTCCTGCCTGGTGACCAACATTGTGCTGCTCTCCTTTTGTGTCTGCCTGCTTTGTTCCCCTGTGTCTGTGAGTCACACCCAGCAAACATGGGACAGCAAATGCTGTTTTTCCATCATGGCAAGTTACTGCCTCAGGTTGCCACCTTAGAGAGCGAAATTGGATGTAAATAATGTCACTTAATGTACCAAATAACATTTATATGCTGTAAAATCCTCCCTTCAGATACTAACTGCCTACTCTCCTTTATGGGCTCACACTCAGCAATTAAGGCTCTGAACATCTGGGCTTCCAATAGCTCAGTAATCATTTAAACCAAAGAGAAGATCCCCTGAAAGCCTCTATGGGTCAGAGTGGGGAAGAGAAGCCCAAAGCAAAATATCTGTGGCACATACAGAAGGGCACACTCTGGAAACAGCTGATGCCTCTTATTCAACATTTACTAAAGCAGGGGAGGAAGCTGAGCATCCTGATGATTCATGTGGATAAATAACCTGGTGTGATGCAAAGGTTTGCACATCTTTATTACAATAAAACAGCACCTGGTGCCCTTTTGTTGCCATCTGCATGTTCAAAATAATTTGGTCAGCCTTATTGGCTTGGAAGATAGCCAGGGAGGCAAATTATTCTCTGGCTGGAGGGGTGCAGGCAGGAATTGCAAGCAGGTTTTTGAAGTCTGATAGCAAAACTTTCCCACATGTTGTCCCAGCTGAGAGCTCAGAGGGAAGGGAAGGGAAGGGATGGCTCCATTTACCTGTGGAGCTTCCTCAAAACTGCTCCTTAAGGTACCTCTCCTCCCCAGGCTTCCCACAGGAGACAGAGGAGTCTGCAGTCATCATTTGTCCTTTACAGCTCCATGCTCTGGGGTGTGCCACATCTGCTGTGTGGCAGCACATCTGTCCCAAAAAGTTCTGCATGTCCACACTTCAGATTCCAAGTCATTTCATGAAGAAATAAATAACATATACTAATTAAAGCAATATTTTTTCTGAAGTTTTGCTACACTTCTGTTCATAGACCTTTACTATGAGGAGCTGTTTAAAAGGAAGATAAAGAAATAGCAGCAGATTGAGTGGAGGACAAGCACTTCTCCAAATGCTCATGGAAAGTTCTCCAACACTTTTGTGCTGGGAGCAAGCTGGGTAGAACTGAGGGAATTAAATTTTAATTTTTAAATTAAATTAAATTTAGTTGCTCATACTGAACAAATTTTCATCAGGAATTGTGAAAGACAAACTTCCTCCTTATAAATGACTTTCAGTCACTTGTTTTTTCAGGCACTGGAGGTAATCTAATAGGGAGGCTCTTTAGCACCTGGAATTCCACCTGTATGGACAGCACAGATGGAATTCAGGCATTTCTGCCCCTCTCCAGCTGTCAGACACTGAGCATGCAGACACACCCTCAGACAGTTCCTGGCTGGTGGGACCTCCCTGCCCCTCTCCCTTGTGATGGCTGCTCCATGGAATGCACCTTCCAGCAGCTCACAGGATTTCCAGTCAAGGGCTCAGTGGTGGGAAGAGCCCATGAAATGCTGTTAAATCCAAGATATTTCATTGGATTTACAAATATTTGATCCATTAAATGGAGGAAAAATGAGGAAATGCAGAGAGGAGGGGTGTTGAGTCTGGGATCTGGCAGCTGTGCTGTTGCCCCTTTTCCCCTACAAATAAATCAGACAGCTGTGGAGCAGCTCTGCTCCTTCCCCAATCCAGTGTGAGTCAGGCATTTATAGACACTACAGGCTCTGTAAAATTGACTTACCTTTTCTTTCCTAAACACTATTTTTCATGAATTACTGCTCCATCTGCTTCAAAATGCATTGACCTGAAACACAGAATACAAGTGAGGAGCCCAGAAGCAATGTTTCATGTTCATATAAAAAAAAAGTGGAGTGGGGCTATTTTGGAATATAGAAAACCAGGAATCCTAATTTGGGTTTCCTTCCAGTGCTCTCCTAGCAATCACTTCATAATAAGAGGTGCATTTTTATATTCCAAATCTAGTTCTGTAGTGCAAAACTTAGTACTGCCTTATCCCCTGAAGTGTTTGAACATAAAAGAGATCTAATATGAATATTAGCCTCTGTGAATAAAATATAAACAGCATTAGATTTTTTTTAAATTGCTGAAAATCCTATTGGAAAGGAAAGAATGTTTAAGTAGCTGTCTCTCATAACACAATGTAATTCCAGAAATTTGGGGGAATCAGAAATAAGCTTCTAGTGAATGTTTCCCATAACTGTGAGCCTTCCTTTATTAATGCAAAAGGTTATTTACAGCAAATGTAAATAGAAACAGAAGAAGACATAACAACAGAATTCTTGGATATCCTGGGGATAGTTTGCTTACACTGAATTATTTTAATGCTCCAACAGGAAGCAAGAAAGGAAGGAAGAAAAAGAGAAATGCTTCTTTGTTATGAAAGCATGGCTCCCCTGCCCAGATGAGGATGCAACTGAGCAAACCCAGAGTCAGCATCAGTGTGAGCAGGCTGATTTACCCCAGCTGAGGACTGGGACAATAAATAATGCATGGAAAAGGCTTGGATACTGGTGGACTATTCAGATTTCATTGAGGTTTTTTTTTTTTGGGTTTTTTTTTTTTGGTTTTTTTGTTTTGTTTTGTTTTTTGTTTTTTGTTGTTGTTGTTGTTGGTTTTTTTGTGGTTTTGGGGTTTTTTTGGTTTGTTTTTTTTTTTGTTTGTTTTTGGTTTTTTTTGTTGTTGTTTTTTTTTGGGTTTTTTTTGTTTTGTTTTGTTTTGGTTTTTTTGGGTTTTTTTTCTCTAGTGTTCAAAAAAAATACAGAATGGAAACAAAAGGACCACAGTCTTTGTTGCCATCATGTTCTGCACAGGAAACCTGTCTCTCTTCCAGCAGCTCCACAGGAATTACAGGGAAAGATGCTCAGATTTCTGCTCTTCCTTGTTTGTTTCCATGAGCACAGACAATGTTGGGGAAATTTTCCAAAGATGGAGTTAAATTTCCTCTTTTTCTTTTGTTTTGTTTTCCCCTCTGAAATGAGGGGCAGTCTCAGGCAATGCCCCCTGAGCAGCCCAGGAAAACCCCACTGGGTGAGCCCTGCACTCACCCTGCCCTGCTCAGAGCCACAGGTGCTTGCAAATAAACTCTCTGACCCAGACCAAGGTAAATTTACAAAGTGGGATTCCCACAGCACTAAAGCACACGGTTCAGACAACCTGAGTCTCCAAACAACCATAAACTCTGAGGTGAAATAAATGCACCAGGGGAAGATTCTAGAAGTGAAGCAGGTTCAGCACTGCTCAGGAGGCTCTGCCAGAGGCACCAGGAATGTTCAGTGGTTGTACCTTGTCCCTCCAGGTGCAGAACAGAGCCCAGGCTGCTTCACCTGGGCTGGAGTGGAACCTCTGGTCTCAAGCTTTAGGTCAGCAAAAAAAAAAAAAAAAAAAAAAAAGTGAGATTGACTTTGAAACTGGAAAGGCTGAATTTATAAATCTGTCTCAAAATCCCCCCCATTCATTTGTCACATAGCAGGTTTTGTGCCACAGATATTCTTCAAGGTGTTTTGTTTGGTGGCCATGTACTGTGTTTTTTGAAATAACCATTGGAAAATCAAAGTGGTTTTACCTTTTCTTATGAATAACAGTGAAATTTGCTGTTATTTTTTTTTTCCTGTGGTCACTGATACCTGAAGGTTAACACCACCAAATTTTGTCACTCAGTTTATTGACAGGTCTGGCATGACAGAATTAAAAGCTTGGATGATTCACTGATGCTGAACATTATCAGAAGCAGCCCTGTGTGATAGGAGGGAGCACTTTTTATTCCCACAGCCATGACCATGACAACTGCCTGCAGGATGAAGCTGAGGGGAGAATATGAATGAAGACTTTCAAATATAGTTTTATATGAAAAAGTGTTTGTGTCTCGAAAGCATAAGGTTTGTCAAATGGCACAGGAAGTGATGTCTAAAGATTTTTAGCTTTTTATGTATTTTTCCTGTATTTGTAATTTTGTAGACTGGTTATAACTTCTAATGCTTTTCCTGCCCTCTCCCACAGTTTCACAAACCTTCACTAATACATTCTTGAAATTCTGTTCAGCCTTGCAGCCAGTCTAGCAAGGACACTTTGTTTTGCACCATACCTCACAGACACAATGAAATACAGGGCTAAAAGACCAGGGGGAGGGCTCCAACGGGGCAGAACCCAGGGGGAAATCACCTAAGCAGCTGCTCTTCTAACTGGACAATATTTGATAGATAAATTAATCAACTAACCATATAAAAACTGCAGAAATACTGGATCATGTGTGCATATTGTTCACCATGAAGGCTTTCAGCTAAAAACTTGCTTTCATATCATCATTTTAACAGAGTTTGGAAAGCTTTTGGTCTTTATTCCAGGCAACAGGAGCACTTCTCAAACCTCACTGTACCTAATGCTGGCTCTAGAAACCAAACTGACCTTTTCAGACCACATTGCACAGATATTCTCAGCCCTGCCATCAGCAGGGTCTCTGGCTTCAACAGGACCTGCTGAGGGGGATTTTGATAGAACTGGCCCAGAGAGTGAGCTACTCCTGCAAGTCTAGATAAATATTAAATGTGTAATCAGCACAGCTTTCCCTGAGTGAGCAGAAGGTGCAGATGTGTAATTTGAATCCAAACCCACCAGCACCCAGCACCCACTCCCAAAGAGCAGCACCACTGGGGGGTTTGCCCCTTGCAGCTGATAACAGAGTTAATAAACACACAGCTGAGATTAGAGAACAATGAATCTCTGCTGTCGTGCTAATTAAAAAGCCAGTATTACATTACTTCCTCAAGGGCTCATTTTATAATTTTTAGGATTATAGCACATTGATTAATTTATACAAGTTTTTAATCCCCTAGTATTTAATGATGTCTAGGAACTTGGGGAAATGTGCATAATTCAGATTTGTATAATTTTATTACATGGGAGAAAAGTTAAACTGGTCCTGTGCTACTTCATGTAGAAAAGTGTCTGAGCTCACCAGTTCAACCCTCATCCTATTAACCATTTGCAACAAAAACATTTGAGCCTAAATTAATTCTGGGGTTATTAGATTATTTTTCAGCGTGCTAAGGACTCCAACAAGCATGGCTTGTCTTATGTGCATGTCAACTGCCTTTTAATTAGCTGCTGTGGAACAACTGAGCACAGTGGGAAACTAATATCTGCTCCAGTTATCTTCCACAGCATTTAGAGAGCCTTGGAAACGATGTTGTCATTGCCCTGCACAGCCCCAGAGTTCCCCACCCTGGGAGTCAGAAACGCCTGGCTGCAAGGACAGCTTCAAAAAATGCACTGCAAACAAACAGCAGAGCAAAACTAATTGTTGAGGAGAAAACACCCTGCAAAGACAAAAAGCTGAATTGTATTTTAGGCTGCTTTCTGGTTCATTTTTACAGCCTCAAAGTGCAGCTCAATCACTTACTGGGCCCACCCACCAATCATAGCCTAAAAACCAAAGAATTTTCTTTTAAATCTTCACACCATGTAAATATCTCAAAAGCTACAGTTCCAGGAAATATAAGCCTGAGTATAAATAAACCCCCAGCCTCCTTATACTTCATGGGGGGGAACAAAACAAACAGACCCAAAAGGAAACATGGGCACTGAATTCTGAAGCTGTGTTTAACCAGACCTTATTGCAGGTCAGGGACAGACCCAACTCTGGGCATTAATCAAAAGAAGCAGAAAATTTTTGGATGCTCAGAGCTTGTTTCCTGCTCAAGTGATGGCTAAAGAGAAAGACCCCTGAAGCCTCAGCTCCCTACAAAATGTAGATACAAAGGAAGGAGATGGATTATTCAGAGCACTGAAGATTATTACAGAGGTGGGGGCACAGTTCTATTTAACAGCACTTCCAGAGCCTGCAAATATTTCACTTGGGATGCTCCAGGTTGTGAGGCATTAAAAAAACAGGGAAAAAAAAAAAGCAAACTTGCACAGTCACAAGTAGAAGCTGAGCCTGAGCAGTGAATCTGCTGAAAGGCAAGATTTATGAGCAATCCCTTAATGACATACTGCACAAAATATTTCATTTTTTTCTCATCTGTTTTACAGACCAGCCTTTTCCGTTTTCTCTGTCTCTTTAATTTTGATTTACCAGATTAAGATGATAATAAGGAATTTTTAAAAAAAGGACACATGCATGTTGGTTAAGTAACAATTAGAACTGAGGAGCACATTGGTCTGTACTCTGAGAGTTTGGGGTTTGCATTCAGCATCACATCACTTTTCTGTGGCAGCACTCAGCCCTCCCTTCACAGGGCTGTGACCACCTGAACGTGGCATTGCCCAGCTGGGCACAGGCAAAGACATTTGCTGGTGCATTCATGTTTTCCAAACAGGGGAGGCAGCAGGATGAAAACCCCTGCCTGCCCCTTGCACTGACCCAGCTCCAGCAGCTGCAGTGAGAGAGGAACAGCTCCTGTGCTGGTAAGGGTGCTAGGGTGTCACCTCTGGGTGATAAAAACTGTTCCAAAACCCAGTAACTAACTGGAGTTAACAGACTATTCAAAGACAATTCTTTTTTGCCCCCTATTTTAGAAAGATCTACCACTGACAGCAATACTAAAAATTAGACTTTGGTGCTAAAAAGTACTCAGCCATAAAATATTTATAACCTCTCCAGAGGAAACACCTCGGGATGATGAAATATCTGGGTTTATTCCCATGCAGAGTGCAGTGCTGGGCAGGGAGGTGATTGCCCAGCAGGGAGAAGTGTCTCTGGGAAGGCTGTGGGAAGAAAAGGCCCTTACTTATTTCAGCTCCCCACAACTATATTCACTTTCTAAATGGTTCTGAAACTTGGCTGTCACTTTTCCACCTCAGACAGCAGAAGATGATTAAGGGAAAGAAAAAGATCCATGGTTTTGGTTGGCAGTGAGTCATGGTTTTTATTTCCTTAATGTAGGGACAATGATAATTTTGGGCTCAGTGTCTCGAGGAGACCAGACACAGCACAGGTAACAAGCCCTCCCTGGAAGAGCTTTTAATTGCTTCTTGGTCCTTTAAACTCACAATATCTACAGGGTAAAAATCCTCTGTAATTTTCTCTCATTCTGCATTTTCCAAATGCAAAGTTAAATGAAAATAGTAATTTCTCCAAATAATTCTTTGAAAGACAGAATAAGCAGAAATGATGCCTGAGCAATGCCATAAAACCTTTCAGCACCTCCCCACACTCACAGGGAGGAATTTCCTGCCAGGGGGGTCGGGCTCTGCTCCCAGGGCACAGGGACAGGAGGGGAGGGAACAGCCTCAGGCTGGGCCAGGGCAGGCTCAGGGTGGAATCAGCAGGAATTTCCCCATGGGAAGGGTGCTCAGGCACTGGAACTGCCCAGGGAGGTTTGCAGTGCCCATCCCTGCAGGTGTCCCAGGAAGGGCTGGAGGTGGCACTCAGAGCTCTGGGGACAGGGTGGGCATGGGGCACAGCTGGGACTGGATGGGCTGGGAGCTTCTCCATCCTCAGCCATTCTGTGATTCTGTTTCTAGGGTGCAACTTATCAAATCAAACAAGAGTCTCTATTTGGAGACTGCACAAGCTCTCTCTGATTAAAAGGTTATGCAGTGTCACACTTTAGTTTCCCATCAAAAACAAAACAAAACAAAACAACCACAAAAAACAACATCACAGAGACGCTTTTGTAGTGCTGTTTCCGTGGCACCTTGAGCATCCCCAGAGCTCCCTGCTGTCACCATTTATCCACCTTTTGCTGCTCCTTGCTGCCAAGCCACTCCCAGCTGACCCCAGCTGCTGAGCACAGGCTCTGCTTGCCCCAGGAGCTGTGCAAGGGTCCCTGCTGTGCATCCTGTGGGGAACAGAGCTGCTTCCAGTCCACCCTGCAGCACCCCAATCAATCCCTCAGCCCACACAGGGCATCCGAGCAGCTGACAGTGTCCTGGCTTTAGCCTTCCCTGGACTAAACCCCCATTCCAGGGCAGTGACACTGCTCTGATGTGCAGCCCAGACACTCCCTGCCACCAGACTCTGCCTTGGTTGCTTCTAGGTTTCTCCACTTTAATTGCTCTGACTGACATTTTCCATTTCAGGCTGATGTCTGCCTCAGGCTTCTCTTAAATTTCAGCAAAAAATATTCAGCTCTTTTTAGAGAATATTTTATGTGGAAAATGCACTGTTCTTACCATGGCAAATTTTGCCATTTTATCGAGACTCTGGTACCCTCTACTTCACAGTAGTGGCCTGATGTTTTACATAAGTTAATTTATGGAGAAGCTGGAAATGTTATCCAAATGTGGACAACTTTGGAGTTTGTGGAGAATCACAGATAAGATGCTTCAAGAGGAGGGAATTGCTAATGCTGCAAATGGAAGCATTCAGAAGTCAGGAGTGGCAGAACTAAGGATAAGCAGCAGCTTTCCCCTGCACACAGACATTGTGATTACACATCATCCACCCTTGTATTTCATAATTCAGAAGCCCAGGTGTCTGAATTAAGGTTGCATATCTTGCATTTCCCAAGTTCCCAGGCTTTCGTGTTAGTTGTTTTTTGGCAAACTACCTCACTCTTTTAAACACTGGTTGATTTTGTTTTGTAGTTTGCAATAAAAATAGAGCCGAATGCCAGCTTTACTTACTTCAAAACACAAACCTAGGAGTCTCTACCTAAACTCTGTTGAAAACACATAAAGGTTTCATGCTAAAAAAAAAACCCTGAAGCAGACGCTTGATCAAACAAGGCATTGTTGGGGTGGATTGCCTGGGAGGGCTTGTACAGCTGAGTTTAGTAACATCAGGGATCCTGTCTGAGAGCTGTGTTCAGCAGGAGGATCTCTAAATGATTTATGAACAGCTGAATCAATAAGCAACCACTGGTGTTGAAAATGTCTTTTGAAGTGAGGTATCCCAGTCTGCTTTTAGTGTGTCTGCCTGGAGTCCAAAAGAAGGAAACAGGTTGAAGATTAACATCTCAAAAAGCTCTGGAGGAGCAGGATTTCCTAAGGAAATCTTTCCTAGTCACTTAACCACTATTGCCCCTCAAACAAAAGTTCTGTTGCAAGAAAATTGAAGTGTCATGGTAAAGCCATGGGATTTGGGTAGCTCTGCAACGCAGGAGTTTCCAGTCTGCAGCTGAGAAGTGCTGGCTCTGCTGGCACAGGTACAATCTTGGAATCACAGAATGGCTTTGATTGGAGGGACCTTAAAGCCCATCCCATTCCACCCCCTGCCATGGGCAGGGACACCTTCCCCTGCCCCAGGCTGCCCCAGCCCCACCCTGGGGCCTTGGACACTGCAGGGATGGAAAACCTTTGCCTCCCCACCCTCACAAGGGAGAATTTCTTCCCAACATCTGACCTAAATTTCCCCTCTTTCAGTTGGAACCCAGATGCAAACAGGGTTATTGTCAAGAGGAAATGCCAGCATTTTGAAATGCTGAGATTTTACACCATGCATATTTTTTTTTTTTGCTTAGATTCTGGATAGAGAATGTCCAGCAAAAGCCCCACTAAAATTATTAGAACACCAAGAAAGCTTCCTTTGCTGCTTCCCATTTAGAAATGCCACAGATGCTGGCAGGGAGCTCCAGGGGCTCTTTGGCTGTCCTTGAGATGCAGGAGCAGGCTGAGAACGTTGTCCCAGAGCCAAGGACTCCCCACACACACAGTGGTGCAAGAAGCTCTGAGCAAAATGGGGGAAGTCCAAGGCTTTGGGGCTCACAGGTGAAGAGAAGAAATCTGATGTTTCCACTTCAGTGAGGGGTCCAAGAGCTGCTGGGTTGAGTGTCACAAACGTGAAGAAAAGGCTCTTCAGCTTGCAAGACTGTTAATGTAAAACTGGAGTCAGACTTCCAGGCTTCTGGGCTGAGGAATAAGAGCCCCTGGCAAACGTTGTCACAATTTTTATCCCTTAACTGTAAGTTCTGAGAAAGGGAACAGCAAGATCTACCAATACACACCTCTATCCAGAGCAACCAAAGTCAGAAATTTGGAGTCTTGATGTTCTGCTAAGAGCACACGTAAAACTTGCTACCAGAAGTTGTATCACTCCACCATCAAGAGTGACAGAATAGCAGCCTCACAGAACTAGCAGATCTGTCATGTAGTCATGGCTTTAACCAATAAACTGTGACAGACATCCTCCAAACCATTTTGTAGTGAAAATCTTGCCGAGTGAAATGGCCTGACCCCACCATGATAATTCTGCTCAAAGCCACAAGAGGTGCCAGGTATGGGAATGGGCTGAACTTCACTGACTATCAGCTTCACAGATTAAAGATTTCCTCTGAATTCATTTTTTTTTGAGGGGGAGATAACACCAGACATCTGGCTGAATTTTTAACATTTCTTAGGAGAGACTTGACAAGACAACAGATTCACAGTTAATGAATTCAAAGCTCCATGAATATAGAACAGCTCCAGCTCTGTGAGGATGAGCCTTACCTCCAGAGAGCTCAGCTACAGAGCAGGGATGCTTTATTTTGTCAGGAAAGCTACCCAGCTATGTCACCAGGAAGAATCAGCTGATTTCCTTTGGGATCACCAGTGGTTCAGAAAAGCTCTGCCTAGTTAGGATAAAACACACTGAAAACATAAGCAAGCAACATAAGGCTGATTATCTTCCCTTTCAATGAAGTTTCCAATTCCTCATGACATGTCAGTGATGGATGCAGAGCTTTTAAAAGACCCTGTGGCAAGAATGAGAGCACTCAGAGGATAAGAGAAAAGGAAAAGCTCATCATAGCTTGCAGAGGGAAAAAAAGCTGGCACAGAAAGAAGGGTCTTTGACTCGATGTCTGATCAAACAATTCCAAATGGCAGATGGATCCCTGAAAACAGGGGCTCTGTGCTGCCAGCAAGTGCTTTTGCACTAGGACCTGGAAACAACAGAAAATAAAGCAGGAGAGCTCAAAATGTCACAGATAATGGAGGCACATGTTGCAATTAGGCTGCATGAACATTACCATAAATATTCCCTCTGCTCTTTAAAGCCCTTTGCTCTGGCCACTGGCTCACCTTGCCAGGAGCACTCTGCAGGCTGGCACAAATATTTGTGGGAAGCAATTTAGAGCCATGGAAACAGAACCCCATCTGCCTGGGTGTGTCCCCAGAGGAGCAGTGCAGCCATGCCCAGTGTGACACAGACATCTCCTCCTGGGCCTGTGCCACGGGCACAGAGGGCACCCCCCAGACCCTGCCAGGCAGGAGCCAGAGCCTGCTGGGCATTGCTGTCACAGAATATCCCTGGGCAACTGACTTGGAACGAGTGCAGGAAATGAATTGATGTGGCAAACAGGGGGTTTGGTGATTTTTTGACAAGAATGAAAAATACTGTTCATGGCATGGCAGAGTCTGGGACACCAGGCAGAGCAGCATTCTCCAGCCCTCCTCTCAGAACAGGGACAATGGCAAGGGGAGCACCTGGAACACCACTAAATGTCTTCCCTTCAGCTGGGAAGGCACAGACTTCCACCCTCTCCTGTCTCTTGGACAGCAAAGGGTTACACAGGGAGTGAAGGGAGAACCAGACAGAGATGTCCTGTCCCCAAAGGTTTCAGCTGCTCTGTGAGCACACATCCTTCACAATGAAAAAAAAAAAAAACAAAGCAGGAGCTGTCAACAAAATTATTTTAGAGGAAATCAGATAGCAAAGCATGAGTAATTACTTCACTAAATCAAGTAATCTCTTTAATCTTGAAAGGAAATTTCAAACCTGCCTTTCAGCAAGCTTTGTTTCTGTTTCCATACCCAATTGAGGTGTAAAAAGTGTTGGTTTTTATTTTTAAGAAATGCATAGAAGGACTGAACTCTGACAACCATGTCTTGTTGGGTGTGAAGAAATTATTTAGGACAAATTATAGTGCTGTCACACTCATACCTCATAGTTTAAAATAAATTTTGCCATCTAATTATACAAGAGCTTGAATTTGTTTAACAAATTTCTCAGAGGTATTTGTGTGGCACTCCATCTCCCCTCACCTCTGGTTACAGCCCATCATTTCAGTCTCTGCCTCCTGCAGCTCTCAGTGTCTCACTGTGCTGTTTAACAGGTTGCATTTATCACATCTCCTCAGCTGGGCTGGAGCAGATAAAACCATGAAGTCTCAGCACAGTCCTTGGCAAATCACAATTAAAGAATTATTTTAAAACAAAGGCACCCCAAAATGGGATTTCTACTCCCACACTAACAACTTTCACAGCAGGAGACTGGGACTCTGAAACAGTTTTGATGTCTCACCCACAGGCCTGCTGAGAAAATTAAGGAAAAGGAATATTCCCTTGTGTTTTAATTCCCATGCAATATTATCAACATGGCAGGGCAAACTTGACTAGAGTCAGCCAAATCATGATAATTATTTCAAAACAATATAGTCTGCAAAAATTGTCTCTTCCCTTCTTGTCAATGAAGTGAAATCAATTGTGAATTGTTCAAGAGAGTCCTCACTGAGGCAGCAGGAGGGGCAAGGAACTGTGGTCAGATAAGAATTAAGTTAAGCACAGCTCCCTAGGAAGGGCTTAAGCAGCTTCTTGTAACAGTGTTGGAGGGACTTCACTGACCAAAGCCTTAAAGACAAACGCAAGTAATGCAACCCCCAGGCTCCAGAGGGGATGTGAAGCCCTTCAGGAGGCTGGCAAGGCTCTGAGTGACTGGGCCTGCCTTTGGGAGGTGACATCTCGCAGGTGCTTTTTTACTGTGAGCCAAGAACATTCCTGGCTTAACCACCTGATGACCATAATCTGTTTTCTTAGTGCCTCCTGTGTGAACATCTGCTCACACACCCAGAGCTGGGAGGCTGCACAGGCCTCTGGAGACATGTCCAGGGGTGTTCTCCCATCCAGGGATGGATGATTTCCAGTTCTCTGACCAGTCTCTGAGATCCAGCTCTGCCCACTGGTGCTCCAGGGGATGCTGTGCCCTAGCTTGGCTCACATGGTCACTAACTGGGCACCTTCCCTTTGTGCTGAGCTGTGCTTGAGATTACTAAGATGCTAAATTCCATTTTGATGCAGTTTTGAGGCCTCCCCTCAAAACTCAAATGCAAATGTGCCCACTTCATTAACCAGTTAGGAGCATTTCAGCTCATATGGAGGGGAGCAGCAATTTTAAAAAGTCTGGTTTATTCACCTGATTTTTTTTCCTCTGTATTTCTGGCTGCCTCTCTTCCCTTCAGTGGAAGAGCTGCAGCTGCCTCATCACTTCCTTCAGACAGCTGTGACACATTCCTATTATTGGACATATTCTGCAGGTATCTCACTCACTATACCTTGCCTGATTGCATTCAAGAATATCACTGTTGAATTCTGTAGTTCATTTCATCAGGAACAAACTGAACTCTAGTTTTAGTTCTTTGCTGTTGGGTTTCCAACACTGAAATTTAAACCAAAACTTGAAAAAGAAAGGGGGCTATCACAGCCCCATCTGCTCAGTTTACAGTTTAATATTTCCATCAAAATCAGATTTTGATTCATATATTCATCCTTTTTATTATACAGGATATAATTCAAGATCTTTTCAAACATCACATTTATTCCAACACTATCCCAGAATCAGAATTAACTGTGAACTTTACTTTTCAAGGTAATTATCAGAATCAGTTCTTAGCATCAAAAAAGAGTAAATATAATTCACAAGCAGCAAGCCTTTCCCTACTATTTCAGGAACTTTGAACAAAAATTATAATTAAAAACAAAACCTGAAAAGAAGCTGTGTGTTTTTTTTCAAGGATCAATTGTTCCTCAGTAAATTTCTTTAGTTTTTGAAGAAGAATTTCCACCAAAGTCCAGCTCCATCTTTGGGAGGAGTGAAAGCCCTTTCAGAACAAGACAGATTTGCCTTTCCCCTCTCTGTTCCCTGCCCCTCCACGAGACACTCTTGTTGTTGGCAGTGATGAAGGAAGCTATTTGCTTGTGACAAGAACAAGCAAACCTTACTGATGAAAAGTGAGGCAGCTTTTCTGTTTGTTTCTCGATAAAATCAATAAAACCCAAAATATGTCAGTCTCACTTTCCAGTCTGAAGTGCATGGGACAGCCCCCAGGCTGTTATTCCCACATTATTCTCTCTGCTTGTCTCCAAATAATAATGCTATTTGTGCTCAGTGATCACCTCAGACATGTTAATTGGAGCCCAGTTTGTTTCCACAGTTGTGACGTGTTGGTTGGAGACAGATTCACCACTCGAGTCACCAATGAGCATGAGACAAACAGCAAAGATTTATTATGGGGCTCAAAATTTAAATTTCCCAGGCTTGGACAACTGATTGGTTGGGATTTCTGCACCACCCAGCTCCATGACCAGCAATATTTCTGCATTCAGGGTTGAATGGGAAGGGCTGGAACAGGAATCCAAGCTATCCTTGCCTTATCCAGGGACTTGTTTCACTTCTAGGCTGGTCGAGCTTGGGTGTCTGATATGGCCAAATTTATCTTAGCAGCTACAGACCAGCTGAGCTGTGACACATAATAATTGGCATGCTGCTATTTAGTGCATTATAAATGGCTGTATAAATAAATTACAGGTTCTTACAGTGGCTGTGTGCACTGCAATTTGTCTTTACAGAGTTACTACTGTCAGATCAAGTTTTTATCTAGTCTTAATCTTCAGCATTTAATTACATTAGTATTCACACTATAAAACATACAAAGAGGCCTCAATTATCATTGCCCTTCATGAAATGAATTAACTTAAGTCATAAACCCACTCTCCTGTAGAAAAGAACATTCAAGAAATCACTGTTTAGCTCATGGACTATCAGGTGTTTTCTTCCTGTCTAAATGAAATATCCTCACTGTACCCTTACCGGAGTGCACAAAATGTCCATTTATCATTGTGCTTTTCATCAACTTTCGAGTCAGAGGAGTGACCCTTCATCTACTACTTCATTTAAATGTCACTGAAGCTTTCGGGGGGATCCTGCCCCATCAGAAATGTACACATCCTGAAAATCAAACCTGTAAAAGCAGCTCTGGCCTTCGTGTCTTGCTGAATTACCCTTTAAAAGGAACCTTTTCTCAAGTCATTGTCCTCTGCGTTTCAGCACATTTCACTTCCAGAGGCTGTACCCATGATGGGGAAAAAACCCAAAGGATGCTCGTTCTGCATCAGCCCAGGCTCAGGAGGTGCTGAATTTTCTAAGGTGGCTGATGAATTATGTCCAAGTTGAGGAGGGAATAAAAAGAAACCTCCTTGCCTCGTGCAAGAAAGGAGAACAGAAGAGTTTCTAATGGTCAGAGGGAAAGCTGTGCAAGAACAAGCAGGACTGGTGGGGAGGGGATCAGGGAGTGCAAAGGCCAGAACCTGGAGCTGGCAAGGTGGCAGCAGAGCCTCACACACTGGCAGAGAAGCCAAGAAACAATATTGGCAGAGAAAGGGAAGAGGATAGAAAAGGATTAATAATTCAAAGCTGGCTTACAGGGGCTTAGTGTCCATGCTCACCACACGGACAGGAGCAGGGAACAGGGTGGCTCAAACACAATCCCTGTGCCAGGCACAGAGAGCACTTGTCAGGTGCCACAGGCTGGGTGATCCCCTCTGCCTTGGGCAGCTCATGGACAGGTGTAGTCCACGTTTTGGTTTCCTGAAGTTCTTTCCCAGGGACGAAAACTGGTAAAGAAGGGCATGTTTTTCTAAACTCTCTTGTTTTTCACATTTCTCTCCTAAGGAGGGACTTTGCTGCTTTACCCTTGGTGTGACCAATGGGTCAAAGGATCCCACCTCTTAGGTGGGCACATTGTAAAAAGGTAATAAAATAGCTTTTGAGAATAAACCAGCCCCTTTTTGGAGCATCAGCCTTCTGAACAAGACTCACGTCTTTCTTTCGTGTCCAACAGCGACAGACAGGATGATCCAGGGAATAGAGGAGCTTGGTCACCAGCAGAGTCTGCACCACAGACATCCAGCTCATCCTCCTCCAGGGAGAGCAAAACTGTCCCCACCCAGCTGGAAATGCCCTGTGGATGGTGTTCCCCAGGGAGGGGGCTCTGGCCAGGGCAGCCCCACGGGAGATGTGGGGCAGCTTTGCTCTGAGAAAACGCTGCTCAGCCACCTCTCTGCTCACTGTACCAGAGGTTTTCTCTTCCTTCCACGGGGTTAACCCAGGTGTCTCCACATGGAATGTATCTCAGAGGAGCTTCCACTGCTGCCCCACAGAGAGCACCCTATTTTAAAGCACACCCATCCCATTTCTTATAAAACCCCTCGAGGCAGCTGTTTGGCCTCTACCTGACTGAGTCTGCCTGACACTGAGCTGAAGTTACCCCTGCCTCACCTGGTCCATGAAGAGAGAATGATGTGAACCTGATTCATATTCTGGCAGCCAAATTCACATTCTGCTGGCCAAAGGACTCACTCTCTGTCTGGTGACTGCTGGGGATTCATAACAAAACAAGACTCCTGCAGGTGTCCCAAGTGGTAACAATCTCCAACCTCAGCACCAAAATCACTTGGAAGTTTCAGAGGTAGTTGCCGAATTGCTGCAGAAGTCATTATAATCACAGCTTTGCTGTTAGCCTTCCAGATTTTTCAACCTAAGTAAACAAGACATTCAAGGAAAAATAGCAAAACAAGCTCACAAATAAAGCAGCTGAGAAGTATGGCCCAAATTATCTAATTTTTTAACTGTGCTAAGTTGTTTCCCATTGTTCACATGCCCTAGCCAGCCATAAGAATGATATAAAAAGAAAGTGTCTTCTAGCTATAAACTCCTTCCACAGTTAAGTTCTGAAAAGAAAATATGTATACTAATTATCTCATCATTAAGTTACTAATTATATTGAAAAAAAAACCTGCAACACATTGATTTTCTTTTTTTTTTTTCCTTTGCCCTTGGGGAAAAAAGTTTGTATATAATTATCAGTTTCCCTAACTCTTTGCTTGCCCTTTTGTTTTCATAATGAAAGAAACTCTTTCATCTGTCTGCAAAATTGTATGGCAATGAGACAGGCTGGAGGAAATCTGAAACCCAGAGATGGCTCAGGGCTCAGGAGGGAACAAGCAATATCCATCCCTAACCTCCTCCTGACCTATCCCTGGCCTCAGACAAACAAGTTAAACATTCAATTAGTAGAAAAGAAATGAATGTGCTGTTTATTAATTTGGAGGAGGAAATGCAGTGCTGTGCATATTAATTGACCTAATGTGCCATGCAGCATCTGAACTCCTCCTGGATAATCCCCATCCTGTCCCAGACATTCCATCCTGAGAGGCAATGTGATGCAAAACGTCCATTGCAGAGGAAATGTGGAATTCATGATTTCTCCATTTCAGTATCTCCTGAGCCCTGTTTATTTATCACAGATAGAAGCTCCCCAACTCCTCAATATCCATTCCTTGTACCTTGGTTTCCCTGCTGTCTTCCCATCCTCCCTCACTCTTTGCTTTGGTCTTTAACTTCCACCTCTCTCCTGCTTCACACCTGCATTTCCAACCTCTCTGTTCCAACCTCATCAAGCAACCCCTCCTGAGCCCCCTGTCCCTGGAGCTGCTGCTGTCCTTGGGCTCCACCAGGACAGGGCTGCCTGGGATAAACCCCCGCAGGGCTGCCCCTGTCCCAGCTCTGCTGCCCTTGGGATGGGCTGGTGTCCCTGGGGTGTGACAGAGGGCTGGAGCAGTGGGGCTGGGACACCCAGGGTCAGAGCAGTGTGCTCTGGGGCACAGCTGGCACCAGTCAGCCCTGGAATTCCTGTCTGCTCCTGATTCCCTGGGCTGATCCTGCTGAGCATCCTCACCCAGGGTGTGGGGAGAGCACAGCCAGCAGCAGTTTGGGATGGAGCCAGCCTGGGGCAGAGGGCAGTGGGAGACAGAGCTGCTGGGCTGAGGGACCTCAGCAAAGGGGCTGGCAAGGACCTTGGGAAGTTCAAAGTTTGCCCCCTTCTCCCCACTGCAGCACTGGAAACATCATCTCTGTGCCTTCTGTAAAAAAACCAAAAACCCAAACAAAACCCTACACAAAAATTTTCACTCCAAAGAACACAACAAACTAAAACTTTGGAAACTGCCATGTGAGCCCCTTGGCATTCTAGCAGCAGTGCTCAGGGACTGCTCAATAAAATATGGATATTCCTGATTTGTTATTCCAACGTCTGACCTTGAGAATACGTGATCATCACCCCTCCCCACAGTCTGCACAGAAATCCTCTTCCAATCTGTTGTGCACTGTTGAAGTTAAGAAGTTGAAGCTTGGGCTGGTTAATTAGATGGATGAAAGGAGAGGGACACAGAAATCTAAACTTGATAGAATTCATTTCTGGAGACAGAGGTCAAGTGTGCATTAAAATCAAGAGCTTACAGAGCTTTTCTGGGTATTTATTCAGTACTGAGGCTTCAGTGGGCAGGCAGCAACATCCCATTTCAGTGATATGCTAGGAAATGCAGGTACTTCTGGAATTACACCACAATTTCCATTGGACAAGACAGTTTTAACACAAAGAGCTCTGTCACGTGGTTGGAATTCCAAGTGGCTGTCAGCATGAAAGAGAAGCTGAATGAACAATATACATCCCTTCTTTTGGCCTGCAATTTAGGACAGAAAAAACTAATCTTGTCCAGTTGGTAACTGGCATTTGAACCAAGCCATTTGCTTTCACACTGGAGTTCATATTCACACGATCTCCCAGGGCCCAGCCCTGTTCAGAGTGCTGGTTCAATAATAATCAGTGGGACAGCATGATCAGTGTGCCTTGTAACTGAAAAAGCTTTAATAAAATAATGCAAAATAACACAAATATGCAAACAAAGATCAAAGCTGTGCACAGAGTAGGGACAGATCCCACACCTGCTACAACACCCTGAGAATGTCCCCAGAGCCTTTGTTCTGTCCTCTTTTCTACGCAATGATCAAGGAGGGTTCCATTGGCAAACTGCCAACAGAAAGAGGTGCAGGTTTTGACAAACAGTGACAAGGGCCAGCTCCTCACCTGGCACCGAGCCAATTACAAAGAGAAAAACACAGAACTTTCTGGCTAAACCTCCTAAAATGTCCAAAGGGAAACTGAAACCCTTTCCTTATGCAGAACTGCCCCCTCGGGAGTGGGGGTGCACTGGTACATCACACAGGCAGGATGTACTACAGGCAGGCTGGGCTTGGAGCCCCAGTTCATGGACTCTTCAATTCTAAAGAGCCCAGGAACTCCACCTAAAAAAGTGAGAATCCTATCAGATTTTGGATGAAACCCTCTTCCCCCATTTCTTCAGGAAAATGAGGAAGAACACAAATCTGACTCCAAGAAGTTAAATACATTCCTGTGTGACATGAACAGCTTTCACAGCAAATAGGGGACCTTCTTACCATGACAGACAAATGACAGAGTTGTGTTTGTTCTTTCCTGCTGTCTCCAGGTGCTCTCTGCATGTTCTCAGGCCAGGTTTCACTGCAGCACCTGCTGTGAGCACTGGGCTCACTTTGACAGAGATGTCTCTGCTCCCCTGAGCCATAAGTTGCTGTAACACCCAAGCTTTTTTTCAGATGTTTCAGCTGCAGAGCAGCACCATCCCAGACCCCCAGCTGCATGTTTCCCTGCAGTGCTGGGGTACACAGCCATTGATTGCACTCCTTTGTCTCTAATTCACATTTCCCTTGGAAGGAAGGCCTGAGGACTTTTTTTTTGTGAGAACAGATTGTATTAGCTAAATTTGTGGTTTTCTCCAGAAGACAAAAAAAAGCACTGTGGGTGGTTTTGTGTAACTGGTTCATGCTAAGATCATTTTCCTTGTGAAGTTCTACTGTTGTAGAGAAGTAGAGTGATCCTGCCTCAAGTTTAGAGACAGTGATGGTTTAGCCAGAACTGTAATAGCACACATGGGTTGGTGGGGAGCTTCACAGAGTGTTTGTAACAAAGAGCAGGAACACAGAGCTTCAGGACATCTAAATCAGGAACATTTCAAGCTGACATTTCATTTCTTGGCATAAATCACTGTGGAGGATGGCTGTGCACTCAAGGTAAAGCAACACGTAGATTACCACATTCTGCAATCCCAAGTAAGAGTAATCAAATTGTCTAAACAATGTGAAGCAGTCTTATTTGTTGCTCTCCTACAGCAATTACCGTGCCTGGTTGGTAATTTTCTCAATGTAGAAACCTCAAAAGCAACAGAAATCTTTTGTGGGTTTTTTATAATAAAAGCAGATGTGAAAATATAACAATAGGTATTTTAAAACAAAACTTATTTGCAGAATATTTATGTGCTGTCTGTATCAACACCTCTTATTTTTCAGAATATCACAGAGCCAAGAACTAAAACACAAGGGTGTGATTATTGTCAGAGCATTTTATTGCTACCTTTTCTCTTGAACAAAGTTACAGTTTGGGAAAATAAGATGGGACGAGGCAGGAAAGATGGAGCTACTTTTGCCTTGTGGCAAAATGGAAATGCATTTTTGTCTATGTGATCCCAAAAAATAGGGAATAAATAGAAAGCTGAGGTTTTCACAGCTTGGCTACAGATGAAACACATCTTGTACAGCCACGAAACTACACTGGAGTAAGTGCCAGTGGGAAAATTAATAACAGGGACAAGTGATAGCATGAGCACTGGAACCAGTGAACCCTGGTTTTTATGGATTTAAATTGTGTACTTGGATTCTCTGGTGTTTAATAAAGCAGAAGCTTGGCTTGCTGCTCTGGAGCCCTGCCTGCCTCAGCCTTTCCCTCCATGGTGCCATCAAACAGCCTTGGCTGCTCCCAGTCTGCATCCAGGACAACTCTGGAACCTGGTATTTCTTAGAATCTTAGTATTTTCTTAAATTCAGCTGGAGCTAGCCAAGTGGATACTCAACCTTCCCCAGCCCTGCCCCACACTCAGGGTGAGACACTGATCCCTAAGAGGCAAGGCTGCAAATTGCCTGCAGGGCTCACCCCAGGAGCCTCCATCACCCCCTGCCCCAGGAATGCACCAGCCCCTCAAAAGCTGCTTCAGCATCTTCTTGGCTGCACTGCTGACAAAGCCCTGACAATGATCAGTTTGCTGGGGTCCTGAGCCTGCTGCTTATCTCACAGGCCCAAAGGGCCTCATTTTTCTTCAGTTTTCACTTTGTCTGTCTGTCTGTCTGTCCACTGCCTCGTCCTGGCTGGATTCAGACTGCAAACCCTTTGACAGAGAGATCACCCTTTGGCTTCATTTGGTTTTTTCCAGCAAGAACAGAATGTCTGTGACCAGGATACTGAACACTGCATTTGTTCAATTAACAGATGATTATTATATTAATAAAATTACAGCTGAGCAGGATACTTGTTAGACTTGTACAGTGCTCATCCCTGACCTGCTGTCATTGATAAGGGACTGTCAGTTGTTCCAGCACCATTAATGAGGTATTATTCATATGACAAACAAATCTGTCAGACCTCTTTCCCCGCCTGCCCAAATTCTCAGAGTGTTTATCCAAAGCAAACCACTGCTTAAAGTTGGCAGAGTCGTTCTTTTTCATCTGAATATGTGTACCAACTTGAGGGTTCCCAGAGAAGCACTGCAGACCTCCCCCTGCAGATGGAGTGGGGATTGCACTGTGATTTATGGCTCATCACCAGCACATTATTCCAAAGGCCCCCATAACTCATTTATATCGGTCAGCAAGTGCATTTGACTTGACAGAATCATTATCCACGTTATCACCAGAACTCACACATGGACCTCTGCCTTTGGAATGGATATTGGATTTGAAATCCCTGGACACCACTCAGTCCATTCCCTGCACTGCAGTCACACAGCATCCAGTGCCCACCACATTCCCTTTCACACATCCAGCCCTGGAACTCTGATTTTTGGTGGCTGTTCTACACCATCTGACACTCAAGATGTTACATCTGTTTGAAATGTCCAATGATAGAAGAAAAAGCCTTGACATTATGAAGCTCAGCCATTATTTGTAGTGAATTTAACATTCTACTCCACCTTTGAGGCAGATTTTATTTTTGGCTTATTTTATGCATACCACTGCATAAAAAACAAACAGGGACAAAGTTAATGCTGCTTCTGTAACTTATTTTTCACCCCCTGAACAAAGTGCTTGTGTGTTTTCATGCCTTCAACTCAACACTGCTCTCTGTGGTGGATCAGACCCATTAATTCCCCATTTCCATGTGTACAAGGCAAATTCTGGCTGTGGTTTTTCATAAATATGCCTTTGTTTTTATAGCACGAGAATATGGTGCTGTAATATCAGACATTGCTTTGCTGCTGAGGCAAACTCTCCAAAATCAGAATAAAAGCATCATTTCTGAAAACCAAGTTTCCTACAAAGCAGAAGAACTCAAGATTCTGTCTAGACCATGGGACTTCCACTCTCATAAACACTTCAAAGAGTTAAATAATGAAATGGAGAGGGAGCAGAGGATGAAGGTTGTCCCTCTTCTGCTGTTCAACAGGTTCCCTCATTGCTTTAGACCACAGGAGAGGACCAGGCATTGTAAATAAGGGCTCACAGGGATATAAATTTCATGCTAACACATTCTTTCAGACAGCCTAGTAAAGGTAATGTTATCTTTGAGCAGCAAGAAATAACCAGACAGACTTAATTCCCCTTAAGGCATTACTCACATTCTGTTACCAAAATATTCAGTGGCTGAAGAGAAATACAGTCAGGAAAGGTTTGAGAGATCACGTGAGAAATTACCTTCAGCTGAACAACTCATTCTGGTTCTACCTAATTTGCACAGCCTCAGTGGTCACTTTGCTGCTGCTTTGGACCTTCCTCCTGCTGCCTCTTCCAGCAATAGAAAAAAAAAAGAGAGGTGAAAAAGAGCCAAGTTCATTATTTGTAGCTCTGAATGTCACAAGATCTTTTCCAAAATGCAGATTATCACATCATCACTTCAGCTTCTAGAAACTCAATTATTTCTGACCTGTTTTGCATTTCTGACCTGCTTTGCTATTTATGTAAAAAGATTAATACTGTTGCTTTAGCTGCCACCACTCCTGTGTATCTGTGCCTAATATATATTCCAGTTCCAATTTATTATCATGAACCCTCAGATTATAAAGATTGTGTTTCACATGAGGAGTTTTATGCCTGTATCTTTTTATTTATTGTGCAAGTTAAGCTATACAGGGACTCAACTCACTGTACACATATTTTCCTGGAATAACCATGGCAACTGAACATACCCCACACTGCACAAACCCAGATCTTGAACACCATCTCCCACTAGATCTTCTTTAACTAATTCACACATCACCAGGACACTTTCGGGGTGCAAATAATCCATGTATCATGACACTCCCTGACACTGTAGCACTGACTGCCAGGACAGTCCACCTAAAGCCATGAAATCCAAAGATGTCTCCAGCACAGGGCACTCCAGCAGCACCTGAATCGACCATGTAAAATAAGACCTCTGCTCATTTTTGGAAAATTGTAATAATGGGAACTAATTGTTCATTTTCTGTTAATGTCTATGTAAACAATCCTGACTGACTAGAGTAACTCTGCTTTTAACTTTTTGTGACATTCAAGAGAGGCTCAAGAGAAAAGCCCCTCCTGATAACAAAAATTGCAATGCTGCCTTCATGTGAACCTGTTTTTTACAAGACTGAAAAGGTTTTTCTCCTGTTCAAGGTTATGCCCTTACATCTGGCAAAACCAAAAGAGAATTGCTGAGCAGGTTGAGCCATTAGGATGAAAATCCCATCTTTTGAACAATGCCGATGCCTCATCTTTATCACTCTATTGATTGAGCAGGGCTGTGTGATTTACCCGTGCTGGGCTCAGGCCTGACAGACTAAATCCATGCCAATCAAACAGCATTTCTTAAGACAAACACCCATTTGAAATTAAAAACTACAATACAATATTTTGGCTGTCTAGAGAGGTAGAAACCAGGAAAAGCTGGTTTTAGGAACTGGCAGGAGATGAAATGCCAGAACTGCTGAGGCAGAAGCCTTTCCAATGCCCAGCCCAGGACAAGGAGCCCCAGCTCCTGCGCAGGGTGAGCTGCTGCAGGGCCAGGCTGGGTGACAGCAACAGGGGAGGGGGGGAATTGTCCTTTGGTGTTCCAGCCCAAAGCCTCCCTGTGACCTCAACGCTGAGCCAGCCTGCCTGCCTCGCTCATTAGCTGAAAAGACAAAGGCTAGAGGCCAATTAGCCCAGGAGGCAAAGGCTAATTGCAGACTGTCTTTGGGAGCCCAGCTGGGAGAAGCTGCAGTCAGTGGCCAGCTGGAAGTGTTCTGCCAAAGCTGGACAGGGGATTTAGCACAAGGAAGAGGGGGAAGAAAGGAGTGGGAGTTACTGCTGGGTTTCTTTTTTCCTACTTGTGGAGTTCAGTTACACTGGGAGTTGAGCTAAGCCTGACTCATCTTGAAGGATTATTTTACAATGAGATAGATTCATAACTCAAACCAATCTAATGACAATTCCTTTCTCTGCCTGGGCAGGTTGAATGCTGAATGCAAAAGTGTTCTAATCATCATTTCTGCTACTTTAAGGGATTATAATCTTTCCATTTTTTTTCTTAGACAATCAAACATTTACTATAGGAGAAACTATAACTTGAGTATTCCATTCTTATTAGGTGCCTGAAATATTTATTCTCAGGATCCAGACTAGCCCACGTGGTCTGAGCAAGGTAGACCAGGCTGGACTTGAAGAACAATTAGCAAAAACCCCATGGGGGTGGAAACAGGTCCCAGAACTCTGATTGTTCATTTAGAGTGAAATTGATACAGTGAAACCACTTCAACAGAACTGTTTCAGAGCACTGAAACCAATATCCTGTGAGTCTGGTGGGTTAAGCAATAAATGCTGGAGTGCCCTAAATGCTGACTTGTTGCATTTTTCCCTTGATCTTGGCCTCGACATCTTTTCCCAGCTGAATTTAGTTGGCAGGCTCAAGCAGTCTCAAGCTGAGCAATACTTCATTTTTCCAGGAATTTGCTATCCAATGCAGTTAAACATATTTTGCCCCACTGTATTCTATACACTTCTCTTCTAGAGGTTGTAAATGCTTAACTTGCCTGGCAGGTCCGAGACATTGTCAGAAGGATGGAGTTGTTTCCACAACAGCAGGCTCTTCTCCTGGGGATAACACTCAGGATACCCTGGGAAAGGGGCACTTTGATACTTCTGCTGTGCTTTGTGGCTGATTTGCTCTGTGGGTTTTTTTGGGTAAGGCTTCACCTGCTTGGATTTGGATCAAAACTGGGCCTGTCTGTTGGCACCATTCCTTTGCCTGTTAAAGAAGCAGAGGATCCAACTGGGAGTCCTGGTCCCTGTGCTGTGTGAAGGACAGATTACACCCTGGAGTGTAGAACCAGGGAGCTTCCATGTCTCCAGTTTTGCCTTCTGAGAGGTTTGATCAGCTCAGCATTAAGCACGGAAGGGCCAAGGCTGGAAGGGACCTCTGGAGTTACCAGCAAGGAAGAAATGTTCTGCTAGACCTCCCAGGTTTCCCCCTCCCTTGTTTCCCTGTATGATTAGCAAAGTTCAGTGCCTCCAGACTGGCATGAAGGTGTTTAATGTCAGAGCTTAATAATACAGCATACATTAAAAGTATAAATACAACATTTTTGCAGCTTAGAGAAAATATTTGCCCAAGAGAAGATAAAACTATGTAGCCATATGATCTCCTGTTTTGCTGGATATAAAATGACCCTGTAAAGCCTTCTGACATTCTCCTTGAAGCTGAGGATTGAGGGTATGACCTTTGCAAAGCCTTCCAAAGAGCTTCACAGACAGCCAACTCTTACAGAGAAAGTTTCATTAGATGCCAAAGACTTTCCTGATAAACGTGATGGCACAGTTGCCTCTCTCATGAAAGATGGGCAAAATCAGTTCTTGTTATTTGACAGAAAACCAGCTGTTGGAGCTGAAAGAATTCAGAAGACTTGTTTTATAATTTGAATCCAACCTTCAACACAGGAAGTTTTAATTAAATGCAAGGAGGGGGAAATTGCCATGAGGGACTCACAGAGGCTGTGGAGTGTCCATCCCTGGAGTTACTAAAACATTGGAGAAGCCCCAGTCAACCTTTCCTGGCTGCACCCACTTTCAGTAAGCCTGGGTGACCCCTAGAGTCCCCTGCCAAACTAAATTATGCCACCAGCTGAAGCTGTCACCCTTCTTCTGCATTTGCAGAGCCAGGAAGGGAAAATCTACCTGCAGCTGTTGGAGTTGCCAAGGATGGCTGAACTGCAGTAAAGGAATCTGTCAAAAGTAGGACAGGACAGGACGGGACAGATCTGAAACCCGAAACTTGACACCACAGATGGCAACTGTCAAAAAAGGGAGGGGTTCCCACCCAGCTGGAAATAGCTGCAGTACAGGCATTGTAGAGAGGTTATCAGCCTCCAGAGCAGCTTTGACTCCGTGCTGTCACTGCCAAGGTACAATCCTGCTTTGCCAGTACTTACATACTTTTGTTTTTAATTGCTCTTTGCATAAAACCAGGAAAGAGTTGTCACCACACTGGAAGCAAAAGGGAGCACAGGAAGGAATCTGAGTCCAAATCTCTGAATGCTGGGTTTGTAGCAGAGGGATTTGCATCTGCTGCTCAGGTGCATCCTAAAGGCACGAACTCATCTGCGCCAAACACACACCACCACATCTCTGGTGGGGCTGGAGAAGGAAAGGAAGTTACCACATGCTGCCAGCTAAACAAATAAAAGTCATCTGCTACATATTGGGACTTAAACCTCCTCCCTGTGTTTGTCATTAGGACTGGATAAAGCATTGCCTGAAAGCAGAGCCCTGCGATGAGCAGAAAGGGAATCAGCCCATTCTAAACAAACACTGCTGAAGGCCTCAAGCACTGTCTGCACAGTAACTGGAATGCCTGAGAAGGCATTCCTGTGGGCTGCTTGCTTAAATAGCAAAAGAAAGCAATTCTCAAGAAGAAATGAAACAATCTATTTGGTAAAAGACAGCATTCAGTAAATAAACTTATGCAAGAGCACACCAAATAATCAGGAAGATCACAATGTAAATAGCAGTTCTGTTTCTGTTTATTTTTTCTCGTTTTCTGAGATCTCTTTTCCTCTCCTGAAGCCTTTTTCCATTCTTTAGTATGCACCAGACAAAACCTCAGATCCCTAGGCTTTGGAAGAGAAGCCACAGCCTCATTTTTCTGTTAAGAGCATCATTTTTGGTTCTGTCAGCCCTTCGGTCCTGAACATGCCAGCCCAGAGCCATTCATTTCTGCAGAGTCATTCTGGGTTGTGAAGATCCTTTTTGGTGGCCCCAGGCAGCCCCCCAGGGAGTGTTTCCATGCTGATGCCCCTGTGGAATTCCCTGCTCAGTCCATTCCATCCATCCCATGGCACTGAGACCCAGCCTGCCAGGGCAGCACCACCCCAGTGACACTGCTGCTCCCACACCCTGGAAAGGCTTCTCCTCCTGCCCTCACTGATGGGCTGCCAGCTCAGGCTCCTTCTCATCCTGCAGGACATGGAACCAAGGGCTTTTCCCTCATTGTTTTTTTAGCAGAAATGTGCTTTTATCAATAAGACACTGTCATTAGCAGTACTATCCATCTGCATCCAAATGTAATTTCCCCTGGTAGGAACCATTTTCCAGCTGGGGATTGCTGGAATGTGGTTCATTAGAGCTGCTTCTTGCACACCCAGAGGTCCCTGCGTTGGTGGTGGAAAGAGATTACAACAGTGCTGCTCCCACTGACAGCCACAGCACAGAGCAAGGATAACACACTCACTGCTTTTATTGGCATTGCTAATTGTGAAAGAGAGATGATGAAGGAGCAGTTTTGCTCCTTCTGTTAGTTCAAGCCAAATAAATCCAGAGAGAGTGGCAGAACAAGCACCGATTCACACACATTGGAATAATTTCGTAACTGCTGTCTTCTAGAAAGAGAATCACAGCTGCTCAGGGGAGAAAGTCATGGCCATTTCTGCTCAGTGAAATGCTTGTGGAGAACTCAGCTGCAAATGATATTTTCCCTCTGTGACTGCCCACAGTGGTGTTCAGGACAGCCCTGCCCATCAGAAGGGCAGGAAGGGCGCTGAGCTCTCAGCTCCGTTCACAATGAGTTCTAAAGGCTGACCAGAAACACACCTGCCAGGTGGACATCTGCAAGGTCTAGGCAAAGAAAATAATTGAAAAATAAACCTAATATGAAAACATTTCTGTAAGGAAGGAATTTAAACACAGGGAGGGCTTCTGTGTTTATGACTAGGCCTTGTTTTACCTGCCTGTTTAAATAAATCTCCTTCACACGTCTCAACAATGTTCTTTGAAGAAAGATTATAAAATGGGGCTGTTCCCACAGAGCAGACTCCCAGGCCTAGTGGGCTAAAGTCTGGAGAGGAGGGGCTCCATCAGAGGGCAAACCTGGTGCTCAGGAACACTGTGAAGCCCGAATGCAAAAGTGCATCACTGCCCTCAAGCAGAGCCAGGGCCCCTGTGATTCACAGAGGCTAAAAAAAGAGTAGATTCAGCTTCTGGGAAGCTTCTTTGATGCTCTTAACCCCAGGTTCAGGATCCATGGGGACCAACAGTGCTGACCCAGCTGGTGACAGGGAGGTTGCCAAGGCTGGGGTATTTCATGGCATGTCAGTCCTTGCTGGAAAACCAACCGTGAGATGACAGAAATATTTGATGGCTCCTTTTCTCACTTAAGCACAGAACCTATCAGCATTCCAGCTTTTTCCACTTGCCTTTGCCATCTGTTAAGAACAGGGAGGTTCCCAGGAGTTTTGCAGCAACGGGCAGGATGCTCTCACACCAGGGCAAAGGCAGGACTGGGAAGCTTGAAACATTCCCTGAGGTCTTTAGGACAGGTCTGATCCTGACAGGCCCAGCTTTGGGACCTGCTCAACTCTCCTGCTTTGTCCACATGAACATTGGAACCAGATTTTACTGGAGGTGGGGGGGAACGAAGAGCAACTTTTCCACAGGTTTGGAACTCTCCAGGGTTCACTCTTTTTTCTGGGAGGTATTTTTGCCTCAGAGTTTAGTAGCACAAGGAGGAATTTCAGTAAACCAGAGCAATGTGGCAGATTCAGGTAAAAAAAAAAAATCTTTTTTGGGTTTGACATTATAAAAGTTGTATAGAAGTGGACAGTGGTGCTTAGGTCTCTGAGCTACTGTCCAGCACAGAGGAACAGAACTGAGTTTCCAGCATTCCAAACCAGCTCCTTTTCAGATGCACACACCTCTCTGTACTGCACTTTAAACGAGCCCGAAAGACAAACTCAGTGTCTTTGATTTACCTTTCCCTCCATAACTGAGTCACAGCCATCCTTACACAGCACATCCACTCACTGACTCACACAAACAAATGAAGGAATGAAAAGCTGTGAATCAACCTGTTACAGCAGCCTCTTGTTAGAGGGTAGAAATGAGCTGAGACACAGACTTTTTGTTCATCACAGCATGAAAAGGGTCCTGGTTTACTCCTCTACAGCTCAGCCATCCTGACTCCAACCATTCACTGACTCTGGCTGCAGCAAGTTCCTGCTGTAGGTTTCCCTTGCAGCCTCTGACTGCTGGGGATTGCCTGCTGAACTCTGACTGCAGCCTTTACCCACCCAGACTGTGACTGCAGGGATCAGTGTGCAGCCTCTGACTGCAGCCTTTACCCACCCAGACTGTGACTGCAGGGATCAGTGTGCAAATTGTGACTGCAGGGATCAGTGTGCAGCCTCTGACTGCAGCCTTTACCCACCCAGACGGTGACTGCAGAGATCAGTGTGCAGGCTCTGACTGCAGCTTTTCCCCAGCCAGACTGTGACTGCAGGCTCCAACCTCAGGCTCTGACTGCAGCCCCAGATTGACCTCACAGCAGTGATTCTCTCTCCCCAGGACCCTTCTTCTTCATGAACCTCTTGTTCCCTCTTCTTTAAGGGTCCTCCTCCTTCATAATTCCCCCTACCCAGCTAACCCAGTCCCTTTTATAACTGGATATAGCTGTGACTCATCAGGGCAATTAAGGGTAATTGGGTAATTAACACAGCTGTTACTTATCAGGGGTCAGGTCATCTATATTCCCTTCTATATCAGTGGAGCGATTTCCTTGAAGACTCTGAAAGAAGAAAGCAAGAGGAATTGTAAATGGTTTTGCTGTTTGGGCAGCAGCTGGATATTATCATGATGAGGCCATGCAAACATATGAATATCTGAAATGAGAAGGAACAAGATGAAATGAAATGGATGGAAACATTTGTGTTGTCAGTAAAATGAAAGAATAAAGTCCTGGGTGCAACAGAAATGATTCTTTAAATTAAACCCATATCCCCAGCATCATATTTAATATCCTCCCCACCAACCTGCCCAGGCCTTGCACTTCATTTCTCATGTGACAGCACTGCCCACTTGAACACTGATACAGATATTTACTGCCCAACAAAATGGTTCTAAACTTTTTAATTAAAGCTCTGTGTCTTCAAGTTGTATTTATAAAAGCTGCATTAATTTCTATTCTATGTATGACCAATTTAATCCCAGAATGAAGAACCAGGCACTTACTGCATATAAGCACAATAGAATTCTGATTTTTTAACTCAGACCTGTCTGATTTATCAATATTCTCCAAATGGTTATTTTCTGCACCACTTTCACTTTTAAACTACAGGAACCCAATAAATGTTTAAAATACACAAACAGGAGACTGCAATTATCTTTCTAGTAAAGCATTTCGAGGAGAGGAGAGGAGAGGAGAGGAGAGGAGAGGAGAGGAGAGGAGAGGAGAGGATGTGTTCCCTTGGAATTTTTACCAGACAGTAAAATTCATAAAGTATCTCTTTTGAAAAACAATCCCCAAAAATTCTAGGACATTTGTAACCAACAGTGATGGGAAATATGTGGTTTATGGCATATGGCATATGCTTTGGAGTTGGAAAAAAACCCCTTTTTTGACCAAGGCAATTACAGACTTTTCTAGCAACAGAAACAGCCAGTTCCTCTGAAAGGCAACTTTCCCTCTGTAAGTAGGTACAAGACATCTTTTCAGAACTGGTATCCAGATGGGGTCTAAATTCAAGTGAGCTTCTGAAGGAGCCAATATTGTGAGTCCACAGCCCCCAGCCCAGTGTCTGAGGCAGAAATACATTCACAAGTGTTGTGCTCACTATCTGCCTCCAGAAACAAAAGAAGGATTTGGAACTCATCACAGTTTACAACTAGACCCCCAAACATTTAGTCTAAAATCATTTTAGTTACTTGTTTGTTGTCAAACAAGCAAGAGCTGAACTGCACCAATGGTTCCATTGGTTTTGTCCTGGTTTTACTGGACTACAGAAGAGACCAAAGCTCAGGGTGCTCTGTATCTGAGGGTTTGGAAATTTGATTATGGAAAGAAGACAAAATGTTAACAATCATGAGGTAAGTGCAGAGAAGATAAGGCTCACTTATCTCTTTATTGTGCATTCTTCCTTTTATCTCCTCATGGTCCTTTCCCTCTCTGATCTGCAGAGGTGATCTCTTCACCCTGCTAAATCATCCTTATCAAGCCTCCTGAATGCAATAACCTCTTTGGCACATTACCTATCTTTTAGGATTTATATTTAATATATTTTGTTCTTCTTTCTTTTTTCCCTTCCTAGGAGGTTACTCCAGAGCTCAGGATTGTTGGATTACTGATTGATTTCACAATTATTTTGTGCTGTGGGTTGTTTTCATCTGGGTGCCGAAGTGGTGCAAAAAGAAAAAAGGGAGAAAATATCCCTTTTTCTTTCCTCTCTCTCTCACACACATATAGACAGAGATTATTTAATTATGCACACACTATTTCAGGTTGGAAAAACCTCAGCTTTCCTGATACATTTAGAAAAAGAAGAGAATTCTGCACATAGCAGATTCACCATCAGACAGATGACCTTAATCCTCTCTCTCCATGTTATTGCAGTGTTTCAGGATAAATTTGTCTGCCACCTGTGGAATTAAGATTGTGTCCCAAGCACCAGCACTGAGGTGTACTTTTAAGAAGCACAAAAATCATGCCAAAAACCCTGGTGTTGGTTGAGGACCCCCCCTGGAAAGGGATCTGTTCCATGCTGTGGTTTATAAGTAAAGGCATGTCCAACATTGGTGCTCAATCCACCTTAAAAGTGTTTTCTCCTCTTGATTTAGGGCAGGTTTATACAAAAGTCTCACATCAGTGTGGGACTAGGCAGCAGACTCCAGGGACAGGGTTGTGCCCAGTGCCCCATGCCTCTGTCCCTGCTGGTCATTATAAACAGGGCCAGGCAGGGATGCTGAGGATTGGAGAGGGAAGGTCAGGGTGACTTCCCCTGATGGAGACAGGGATCAATACCTGGCTGGGCCAGACAACAAAACTGGTTCTCTGCAGAGGAACCAAGATTTCACACTGCAACTAGTTACTGAAAATGGATATTGAACGTTCCCAGCAGGAATATTTTCTTCTTAAACACTTAAATGGGAGTCGTAACATCAAAAACAACCAAGTGGATTTTATTTGGATTCTTACACAGGTCAAAAACATGTACTGATTTTTAATTAAAGAAATCCTTTTCACCAGAAACCTGATTGTATTTTCAAACAATTAGCATGGAACAGCTAAAAGAAGCAATGCAGACACAGCTGAGCAATGCATCTGGCTACACTTTCTTATGTATTTATCTTTACTGAACCACACACAGGCAGCTGTGTCTAAAGGCACCTTTGTCCCTCACACTCTGTGGCCATGCTCAGTTTTGGGGGCAGTGGGGCCCCTGGCTCTGTCTGTGCTGTGTGAGGTGCTCAGGCACAGGTGAGCAGAGGGGCAGGGAAGGGAGGCAGCTCTTCTGCTGCCTCTGGCACTTCCAGAGGCCACAGGGAGCAGAAATGCCCTGATGTGGAGACTGGCACTGAGGGACAGAAGTGAGTTTGCAGCACTCCAAACCAGCTCCTTTCCAGATGCACACCTCTCTGTACTGCACTCTAAACGAGCCCTAAAGACAAACTCAGTGTCTTTGATTTACCTTTCCCTCCGTAACTGAGTCACAGCCATCCTTACACAGCACATCCACTCACTGACTCACACAAACAAATGAAGGAATGAAAAGCCGTGAATTAGTCAAGCTATTTCCGTGAAGACTCTGAAAGAAGAAAGCAAGAAAAGTGCTTCCTTTCCTCTTCCTCCTGTGACCCTCCCTGCTCAGCCCAGGCTGAGCTTGGCCCCTCCAGCCCCTCATTTCTGCAGCCCCATCACCCTGTTCAACTTTGCTGCTGCTGCTCTGTGCAACCCTTACCTGTTATCAGATGAGACACATCTCTGCCCTTCCCTCCTTCACAGCACTGATTCTGTGCTATAATATCATTTTAAAGACGTGATTGTCAGCTGAGCAGCTGTCTGTGCAAGAGCACTATATCCCAGCAGAGTAATTTGTTTCCATTTTAAAAAGACACTTAATAATAATGCACTGCACACAGTTCCTCAGTCCAAAATGACTGGCAGGGGCTTTCAGTGAGTGAATCAAAGCTGCTCTTCACAGAGCAGTGACTCCCCGCAGCTCCCAGGTGTGGAACCTCCCCGGGAGGGAGCCAGTTCTGTGCTTGGGACACTCAATTCATATCTTTAGGCCACTTTTATTCCAATTGTTAATGACTCCTACAAAGAGACATGCAGTGAGTTTAGCTGTAGAGAATTAAGGAGCCCATTAGCACCAAGGCTGCTCCATTGTAGATGGTACAAATAAAGAGTTAACTGAAAAATCAGCAGCCATAAAAGCATTTTTGGTGCTATCGGTAGTGCCCACAGTTAAGACATTGAAAACCAAGCAAAACCAAATAAATTAAACCAACATAAAACCCATGGAATGTTTATTAAAAAACAGAACTTCTGGGGGAAAAAAAATCACATATTTGGGTGGAAAAAGGAGGGAGGATTTGTCCTTCCACACACTGGAGGGTTTCTGCCCCCAGTTGTAACAGCACCAGAACAAATGTGGTACCTGAGATCTGGGGCCCATCTGCCCCCAGGAATGGAGCACAAAATCAGGAGAGGCCAAAACTCACAGCCTTGCACCATGTGAACAGACACCAACAAACACACACTCTGAAAAGAAATACCAAGAGTAGCCTCAACAGGGGGAATTTCCGTGCAATATATTGGGATTTCCTGTACTTCACAGACAAAAAAGCACTTTGGATTTCCTTGATTTATGATAATATAAACAAAAGCTCAAGAGCTCACCAGAAGAAATGAATTCTATATCTTCACCTCCACAATGCTGTAACTGGTGCTTTTTTAATTCATAGACAGCCTTCCGATGTGATTCATTAATAACATTAAGAAATAGAATTTGGGTATTTTTACCATCTTTGTGTCATGTTCCACAGTGAGCTGTAGGGTGGTAATACAAGAATAATTTAGAGATATATTAGCATAATAATTAGAAGCCTAGAAGTCTTTATAGTGTTTTTAATATTTATGCTTGATAAATATTGCTCTATTTGTCAGTTTATGCAGTATAAAGTGAACCTTAATGTAAGAAGGTTATTAGCATAAAATTAACATAATGAATAAAAAACAAAACACAAAGGTAATCAAAAATAACAGAGTTTGCTTTCTCTTGCTTCTCTCAAAGGATGTACTTTACACCCAAAAATCTGTGTTATGGAAAACAAATTCCATTTAAATTAATTATGAGGTTCCATTATAGTTGTGAAAAATGGATATCTTTTAACAGCTCTTCCAGAAACTGCTTTTTTTGTCTCTCTCAAGCTTTCACACAGCCCAGCCTCTTAAGGAATGAAATCATTGTGGTCACATGGCTTAGGAAAAATGAATTTTAGAAAAGGACATTTGTCAAATGTAGCAAGACCCTTTTGCCCTGAGCTGAGGAGGAGGGAAAAATGTCACAAAACCAAAAGGACAGACAGCAGGTTCACGCCTGCAGACACCAACAAAAACCAGCAAACAGCAAGAGGAAATGACAGAATTATCTGTACTGAGAGATCTGTCAGCCAAAGAGTTACTTCTGAATGTCTGAAGTTTTAGGGGAATGCAACATTTGAGGCCTGAATTCTGCACTCCAAAGCTCGTGGAGCCCAGGCTGGACACCAGAAGCCTGACACTCACCTTTTCTGCCTTGTACAGCTCTTGTACGCTTGGTGATGCCCAAATCTCTCTTTTCCACCTCCTTCAGCTCCAGTTCCCCAAAGTTTGTCCTGCACAGTGAAGCTGTGGCTCCGTCACCCCTCCTGGGGCTGTGGGGAATTGGCCCAGCAGGGCTGGGAGCTGAGAGGGCTGCAGGGAATGGAGAGGCTCCCAACCATTCCCCAAGCTCCTCAGAGGTGACCCACCTCAGGTTTTTGAGGGAAACATTGTGAAAATGGTTAAACCTGGCTGAAAAGGGCTTCAAAACCCTTCAGCCATTTCTCTTTGGGAATAAATGGAAGAGGCAGCTAAGCTTCCTTCTGCTGGCAGAGGCTGACACAGCAGCAAACATCTGTGCAGGATAATTCAACACCCAGAATTACGGCCTGAGAACAGCTGAGAGAAGAGCTGTGAGAGGCAAACAGGGAGAGGCTGTGCACAGGGCCCCAGGCCTCCCATGGCAGCCCCTGAGGGATGGGGATGGCCTAGACCCAGAGCAGGGCCTCCCCACAGCTCAGGGATGGCAGTCCCTGAGGGGTGAGGATGGCCTGGGCTGAGAGCAGGGCCTCTGTCACTGTGGGACACAAAGGAGGAGACGCGGACTCGTTCAGAAGGCTGCGGACTCCCAAGGAGGGAGCCCCAGGTTTATTGTCCGAACCTAATTTATACTCTTCCACAAAGCACCCACCTCAGAGGTGGGGACCCCCAGAACTACTGGTCGCTTGTAGAGACCATCAGGCGAAGTCCCTCCCATGGGAAAGCGTGTGGAAAACATCTTAAGTTTACAAAATAGCATGACCTTGCTTAGCACTTCTGTCCTGGGAACAGAATTCCCAGAAACCAAAACACGGCAGGCACAAACCATGGCAACAGGCCTCCCCACAGCTCCTGGCAGCCCCTGAGGGATGTCAGCCCCTTAGGGATGGGGATGGCCTGGGCTCAGAGCAGGGCCTCCCCACAGCTCCTGGCAGTCCCTGAGGGATGGGGATGGCCTGGGCTGAGAGCAGGGCCTCCCCACAGCTCCTGGCAGTCCCTGAGGGATGGGGATGCCTGGGCTCAGAGCAGGGCCTCCCCACAGCTCCTGGCAGTCCCTGAGGGATGGGGATGGCCTGGGCTGAGAGCAGGGCCTCCCCACAGCTCCTGGCAGTCCCTGAGGGATGGGGATGGCCTGGGCTGAGAGCAGGGCCTCCCCACAGCTCCTGGCAGTCCCTGAGGGATGGGGATGGCCTGGGCTCAGAGCAGGGCCTCCCCACAGCTCCTGGCAGTCCCTGAGGGATGAGGATGCCTGGGCTGAGAGCAGGGCCTCCCCACAGCTCCTGGCAGTCCCTGAGGGATGAGGATGCCTGGGCTCAGAGCAGGGCCTCCCCACAGCTCCTGGCAGTCCCTGAGGGATGGGGATGGCCTGGGCTGAGAGCAGGGCCTCCCCACAGCTCCTGGCAGTCCCTGAGGGATGAGGATGCCTGGGCTGAGAGCAGGGCCTCCCCACAGCTCCTGGCAGTCCCTGAGGGATGAGGATGCCTGGGCTGAGAGCAGGGCCTCCCCACAGCTCCTGGCAGTCCCTGAGGGATGAGGATGCCTGGGCTGAGAGCAGGGCCTCCCCACAGCTCCTGGCAGTCCCTGAGGGATGAGAATGGCCTGGGCTGAGAGCAGGGCCTCCCCACAGCTCCTGGCAGTCCCTGAGGGATGAGGATGCCTGGGCTCAGAGCAGGGCCTCCCCACAGCTCCTGGCAGTCCCTGAGGGATGAGGATGCCTGGGCTCAGAGCAGGGCCTCCCCACAGCTCCTGGCAGTCCCTGAGGGATGGGGATGGCCTGGGCTCAGAGCAGGGCCTCCCCACAGCTCCTGGCAGTCCCTGAGGGATGGGGATGGCCTGGGCTGAGAGCAGGGCCTCCCCACAGCTCCTGGCAGTCCCTGAGGGATGAGGATGCCTGGGCTGAGAGCAGGGCCTCCCCACAGCTCCTGGCAGTCCCTGAGGGATGAGGATGCCTGGGCTCAGAGCAGGGCCTCCCCACAGCTCCTGCTCCTCAGCCCTGCCTGCCCAGGGGCAGCACAGCCCACAGGAACAACTCCAGCATCTCTGCAGGCTCTGGGCACTTCCCAGAGCATCCCAGTCATGTCCCCACAGTTTTAGAGCCTCCTGGAAGAGTGGCTGTGGACGTGTTTGTGCAAAGGTCTCTCTGGGGATGTGCCCACTGCTGCTCCCCACGGGCACAGGGGAAACCCAGGAGGGGCAGTCCCAGGAAGCCACGTGTGTGACTTCACCCCATCACCCTCCACAACTCAACTCTCCCTGCTTTTCAAAAAGGGCTCCTGGCACAAGCCCCCACCCTCAGGTGCCCCCCTCCTCAATCTCCAGGATAAAAATACAGGTGGAACAAGCTATATTGAATTCTTTTCTAGCTGAAAAAAATTATCACATTCTTGACATTTCTGCTGTAGTTGGTACGAGGAATCCAGGTCCTAAAGTCACTCACAGGGCTGGATCTCCTTGGCAACACCTACAGTAAAGCACAGCTTGGAATTATTGCTTTTTTCTAATATTATTAATATTTTTATGGTACCCCCTACATTATGAGTCATCAAAAGGAAATTGATGGTTCAGGCTGAAAATTTCTGATCCTTTTCATAGCACCAGTATTTGCAAGATACCCTAATTACCAATGTAAGGATTTGTGGAAAGGATCTGGAAATAACAGAAATAAGCCTTTTAACAGGCACAGTAATTACGCAGACACAACAGATGCTAATAACAAATTCATTTCTGTAGAAAAATGATTAAGGTTTAAAAGTACAATAACAGAGGCATAAGAAGAGTACAAGGAGGTGTAGATGACACAGACAATGTATGTGTGATCACAATTACTAATTTTAAAAGAACTTTCACACTAAAATCATCCCCAAACCATCTTCTCAACAGCAATCTGTTTGCCTTTCATGCTGTTTTCCTGCTGCCTGTTGCCCTGGTTCAGCTATTTACCACTTCTGTTTCCTATCACAGGCAAAACAACAGAGCAGATGTCAAACCCAGAGTCTTTAATATCTGATTGTTAATAATTCTCCCAGAACTATTCTGAATACTTGGAATATTCTTTTCTTCCTGGTAAACTTCTGTCGTTGCATATCAGGTTTTTTAGCAGTTTCTTCTGGGTCAGGAGCTGTTTGTCACAGGGTCCTGGGGCTCTCTGCAGGTGTGGGAGGTTCCAGAGCAGAAGTGGTTCTGTGTCAGAAGTGCCTCAGTGGACTCCTCTGGAAAACACAGAGCAGGAGAGAAGGCTTTAAATTACCACTGAGCTCAGGGTTTAATGGAATGAGTGGTGGAATTAAAGTTCATGGCTCCACTTGTGTTAGTGCTAGACTTTCTGTTAAGTTCAAAAATTGTTCATTAAGATAATTAAAGTTCTGGGCCATCTCACCCATCAATCAGTCTTCCTTCTGAGCACTTTACAGTTATTGCTGAATAGACTCTGAAATAACCCATTAACTCAGCACAGGTTTGCCAGAAATTATAGGTGCTTCGAGATGGCTGGGAATGAAAGGTGGCACATAAATCAAAGGCATTGCCATCATCTGATGCTCCCAAAGCCTGCTCTGGAGTTACCTCAATCATTAAGGGCTGCTATCACAGCCATTTGCATTGGAAGATGGGACTTCAATTCATTTCCAAGATCAAAAAGGGAGGTGATGAATCTGCCACTCCTGCAGAGATCCTGGCGAGGGATCCCGGAGCCAGGAGTATTTATGGAGCTGTCCTTCAGAGCAGAGCAGGGAGCCATAAAGCTGGTAAAGACATTTTCAAACCAAACCATTTCCTCCCCAAATGCCCACACAAAAACCCAGCTCAGCAAATTCCAGAGCACTGTGGAAGAAAAGTTCAGCCCTGTGCAGACAATATTTTTGGGAATACTGCACAGCTCCTCTTCACGCTATCAGCCACAGAAGCAACTGAGAGGAAAATTACTCAGTGCACTGTGTATTGAAGGGTTCTGGGGCTTCCTTCAGTCATTTAATGACACAGGGGGTACACCAGAGCCAGCTTTAGAACAGGCACTGCCAGCACTGTGACTGTGGTACTTTTGAATTTAGCATGAACTCGCCTTTTGATTTTTTTTTTCCTTTTCTTCACTGAAATTGGCCACTAAAGGGAATTCTTTTCATGCCCGCTGCCCTGGTAACATGGACAAGGTTCCCCAGCACAAAGCTGGTTTGGATAGAGATGTACAAGCAATGCCACAATCCAGATGCCACCTCACGGGGAAATTTCACGACGATTTAAGGAGTGCTGTGTTCACTCCTGCCTGCTGTGGGTTAACCCTGGGAGGGCAGATCAGGTCCCTGAGTCCTCTCAGATTGCAGCTTTCCCACCATCTAGTGGCTGAAGAGTTACAGATAATAAAAACTCTTCACAGTCCTGTACCTCATGGAAGGGTTTTTAATTATTTTTTGTCTTTTAATAAGGCTCCCTGTTTTATGAGGACAGCAAGGCTACTTTACACCTGGCATTTTCTGCTTCAGCCTCTATGTTTTCATGTTACAAGAAGTTTCTTACTCCAAATTCACAGGAGACAGGAGCCCTGAATAAACCCTTGAGTGGCACTTGCCAGCAGAGGAAAATGAGCTTATTCCCAGTGGGGTATCAGCCTGACCAACTGGTGACACCCTAAAATAAGAAACTGGTACAGAAGTCACTGCTGACTGCTACACTCAGGAAAGGAGGATGAACACCACAGCAAGCAGATCATGTCAGAAAGATCCTATTTGACTGGACTCTGGGAGCTTTAGGGCAGGTTGGGGAGGGTGCCTCTGTCTGCTGGGCCTCCCCTGCTCTCACCCACAGCCTGGCACAGCACTGGGTGAGCTGGAGGCTGTGGGTTTCTGTACTGCTGCGTTTGAGCATATCCAGTCATGTTCATGGAACTAAAAGTTCAATCACTGCTCAGTGCTTTGAGAAATGTGTTCCAGAGACGTCAAAAAGGAGGCTTTTAACTGATGGCAAGTGCTGGCTTTATACACATCCTTCAAAGGAGTGTCCTGAATCTGTTCTGTGAGCACACACAGAGAGTAGATATTAGCATTTCTGGTATTTCCTGAGATTAATTCGGGGGCTGTTTACAGAGAGCTATGAAAAATAAGACACAGATCTGGCTTTCTGTTGTTCCCTGGCAAACTTAGCAGGAGCAGCACATGAAATGCTCAGTCATGATCTATTCTGTGACAGATTTTTGCAGGAGTTTAAAAGTACAAAAAACTAATGCTATTTTTCCAGGATGTCTCAGTAGTTTGTGATGAAAGCAAGAGCCAGTGTGCACAAACAGCCACTTTCTTCCGTGTTTCCAAGCAAAGAGGGGCACCCAGGAGCTCTCAGCTGCATCCTTGTGGTGGAAGACGTGGTGGGGAAAAGGTTTTCCATGGGCCATTCCACCTGGGAAGGGTGATGGTGTCCAAGCTCACCCCAAGTAGATACTGAATGGCTCTGCAGCACTTCAATAGACAGCAAATACAATGTTAGGGGGGGAAAAACCCTTTAAATTGGTTTCAAAATTCTCTGATTCAACCCTTCATATAGAATGAAAAATTAGACCATCTAAAAGTAAAAATAACAAAAGCTTTGCTAACCCTACAGGATGCACCTAAATCAGGTCAAACTGCACATCCCACCAGTTTGGGGGAAAATTTGGGTAACTGCATTTTAAGTAGATTCATCTGCAATATTTAAGAACTCTGGTCATCATTTGCTAGTTCAAAAGTAACACAAGATCCCCCTTTTCTCCATGAATGTAAAAGATTGTTTAAGGGTACAGCCAAAAGCAGCTCTTGGGAGATGAGCTGCTGCAGCCTCCCCCAGTAGAAGGCACAAGACTATTTCATGTGGTCAAAAGTAACATTGAAAAATTACAATTAAATATCCGTATGTCCCTTTCTGCTGCAGGTTTTTCCAAGTCTGTAGCAAAACTTGTCTGCTTTGCCAATGGAATCACTTGTACTCTCAATTTGCTGCTTTAGGATCCTCAAAACATCAGTGTCTACCCTTTCACTGAACTGAGCATACACAGATTTCCAGCTCCTCCTGTCCTTCCTCCCAGCTATGACACTTCCATCTCCTTTAATCTGCATTTTATTTCATTGCAATGCTCTATGCTGGCATTTTTTGGCAGTGGTTTAGATGCAAACTCCACTCTAAAAGTGAGACCTGGGCAAGGAAAGGCATTCACTTTGTTACAGAGACAAGGGAAGAAAAGAGCAGCCAAAGGGGTCCTGGTCTTAGGATGATGAGGGCCATGTTTAGCATTATTTTGATTTATTTTCAATAAAAGATTATAAGCATTCTTCTCTGATAGCTCTGGGCACGTGAGGAAAAGGAATCTCAGAAATTATGGCAAATTAAACATTGTGGGTAACAGACAAAAGGTGATCTCCTACTAACAATCTCGGTACCTTTCACTTTGTGTATCATCCTGTGAACTCCTCCTACGGCAAAAATAACCCAGGATATCAAACCCTTGTGCATGCCTGACACAGCGATACAGCTGGAACACCTCCACAAAGCCATGAGAGAGTCACTGAAAGAGCAGACCAGCTTGGAGGTACCCCTTGGGAACCAGCCTATGGAAACAGATTTTTGACCACTCAGTGATGTGTATTTTTCTTTTCAGAGTTTTGGCAATCCACAGCAGGGTACTGGGAGCCTTGGAGATTTCCTGCTGATGTTTGGAATGAGGAATGCAGCAGCTGGGGTGTGCAGGACCTGAGCACTGCAACCCCCAGCAGCTGCCAGACCTGTTGGGGCTGCGCCTCTCACATCCCCACCCAGCCTGTCCCACAGAAGGGGCTCCTCTCCACATACTAAAAATCCACTCAGGAAGGGACCAGCTTTCAGGAGATCCATGGAAAACTGTCTCAAAGCTTTAAGCTCTGGGCTCTTTGCTTTGCCTTGCCCATGCCAAGGCAGAGGAAGAACTGAGGCTGTGCTCCAGGACAGCCCCGTTGCGTTCTCCCTTCAGTTCTGGTGCTTTTGTCACTGAGGAAGAGGAGAATCTGATTTAGAGCCCTCAAAGAGCAGCAGTTCCCAGCCAGCAGCCAGGGGGGTGCTCCCAACAAGGAAACCTCTCATCAGGGAAGCTCAGCACCCCCTCCCCGCTGCCTCGCCAGGACTTTGAAACAGCAGATTCTGGTTATGAGCAGCTTTTGGAACTCGTGTTCTTGTCAGCAGATGAGGAATTAATCAGCAGCATTTCCTGATTTAAATAATGAATAAAGCACCCAGCAAGTTGTCACAGAGAGCTCACCAACAAAAAAGTGGCAGAGCTCATTTAATAAATTATTCACTCTGAATTCTTTTGCTAAATCTAATATACGGTCCCCGTACATAGGGGGGGAGAGGGGGAACATTAGCAGGTTTTAGACATATTTTAGAAATGTTCGTGTCAATTGTGTACAATTTTCAAGGTTAATGGCTTTTTGATACATAATAATGGAACTCCCATTTATTGTACATATCCTAGTTGCAAAACCTGTTTCATTTGCATAATCATAAATTGCAGTCAAGCAATCCTCAGCATGTGGTTAATCATTTGATGAAAATGTAAATTTCAATTTTATTTTTGTTCAATTGCACACACACTGCATTTACTGAATATGAGAAAATGCATTTTAATTTAACCAATGCATTCAGCTCATTACAACCTCTTAAGAACATTGAGTAGCCCAAAATTTTTTGACAAGATGCATTTTTAAGCAATGACTTACTATTAACTGATATTCTTGTTTTATGTTTTAACACCTAAAAAAGTTACTCTGTTTATTTTTATGCAAATAAATTCCTTTCAGGATATGAAATTGCTCTGCTATTTTACATACAAAAATAGTGTAGTAGCATCCAAAAGAAAGGGACTCAGTTTAAAAAAAAATAAAGGCAGATATTTAAAGCTAATGTTGACTGAAATCCATGGGAAAAAATATTCTGTTGTGCTTGGGACCTAAAACAGACTCTGATGTAAAAATGAATACTCAGATCAGCTGATCTGCTTACCCATCTGAGAATTTTGGCCTGCCTCTGTTGGAAGAGTAGCCAAAATAGAGTCCCTAAAAGCTAAAAGGAGTAGCTAAAAGGTGAATTCTTTTCTACTTGCAAACTGAATATCTTACAGAGGCATCCCTGAGAGCAACAGTGCAGCTCCAGGAGAGGCCTTGCACACAAACCTGCTTCCAGAGCTTCAAACCCCTCTTTAAAGCCAAGAGGCTTTGCAGGGGCTGGGAACTGTGCTGGGAATTAACCTTGTGTGCTGTCCCCCTGCCCACCCCGGGCTGCTGCTGCCATGGATCCATGAAATCTCATTCCCAGCTAATGAGAGCTCACTCAGTGCCAGAGCTGGGATTTCCCAGCTAAGGTGGGGACCAGCATCCTCAAAGGGCCCCTTTGGTTGACTGAAATTAATTTGCTCTGACATTATAACTGCTCCTTCTAATTAAGCCGAGTTCATGATCTTTATGGAAGAGAAGTAAAGCTTAGAAAGATGAACAAGCCCAAACATTTTGAGATCATATAAGTAAAAATTTCTACTGACACAACTTTAGATTTAATTAAAAATGTGTCTGATAATCACAGTAATGGGCCTTATTTTAATAAATAATTTCTGTTGCATATCTTATGCAGATTAACCTGGATTCCCTTTCTCTTCAGAGGTATCACAAGTATGAGTAATTAAACTTTACGAATTGACAAAGTCTAGCATTAGAATTCCATGCTTGATTTGCTTCCTCCAGCCATTCCCCCTCCCCTCCAGCAAACAAACATTTTCCTCTGCCCTGTTTAGCTGCAGTCATTCCTTCTCCAGGCTTTGGGCTGGATTATCTCCTGGAATAGCACCATCACAGATGAGTGAGCACACTGCTCCTGTCCACCCAGAAATCCTGACTGGATGGGAAAAGATAGTTTGGGACATTTGTTCACAATGCTTTGCTGACCCACACCTCAGCCAGGTGAATAACTGGAACATCTGTAATCAGCAGGAACATTCTGTGGCCTCTCACAGATCCCGTGATGAGGATAAAAGTCAGTGCAGAAAACCTGATCTCACACACAGCCCATGGCCAGAGCCTTCTGGGATCTGCTGGCTGTGCTCCCTCTGGGACCCACAGGTGTGTCCAGCACACCAGGGCAAGGTGGGACTCCCTCTGCGTTGATAAGTATAAAGGACCCAATAACTGATTGCCAATTAGATAAACTTCATTAAAGCGAGAAGCTGAAGTGAGCAGCGCACTGGGAAAGCCAGAGAGCACAAGTCTCAGCTCGTGCTCCACGCACAGCTTTGGGAGTTTCCCCCACAGATTCCCATTTTTATAACTTTTTGGTTACACACACCCTTGGTCCCTCCCCAGTCCATGTTTCCCATATTTGGTCACAGTTGAGTCTTCAGGTTCCGGGAGTCTGGGGTCTCCTGCCCTCTCAGGGTGGTCGGTGGATGAAATCTCTCCTCTTCCTCATAGCACGTCCCTGGGAACCTTCCACTGTGGTCACCATGGTTTCACCAAATCTCCTGTTTTCTCCTTTCTTTATGTCTTATGATACAAAGTTACATTACATTATCACATTACCTTATCCTGCACCAAGGCCGGGCTCTCTCTAACTTTTCTGTTTCTGCAGTTTCTGCAGCTTCCAGTTATTGCTAAATATCCTCTACATATTTACAATTTCTGCAGTTTGCTCAATAGCCCCTACATATTTATAATTGTTAACTATAACATTTGACACAAATTACCTAAATCACTCATTTCATTTATAACAGGGTGCTTTGCAAACCGAAAGTCTCCCCAAAGCTGCAGCCCCACAAGGCAGGTGCAGCCCTGGCAGTGCCTGCTCACTGAGGGCTGACAGGAGGGAGCCAGGGCTTTGGGGCCACGGCCTGGGTGAGCAGCCAGCACTCACAACAGGGCCCCCTGTCCCTGCCAGCCCCGGGAAAGCTGCTTTGGACAAAGGAAAAACAGTCAGATCAGGAGAGGGAAATACAGACCTTGTTAAGCCTCTGCTCCAAAGCTGATGTTGAGGAGACACACACACAAAACCTGGTGGTAGACTGTGCTTTCCTTTGAGCAGCTCATTGCTGAATTTCATTTCCCTGACAGATCTCATTAAATTCTGAGGTGTATTTCTGGCAACACCCACGGATTGTGATGATTGCTGTACAACACAAATATTGATTACATGTATTTCCTTAGTAGAAAAAGTATTTTCTTTTTTTTTTTTTTTTTTTTCCTTTTAACTGGTAGTGTTAAGCAGAATGCAATGAACTTAGTCAAAATTGTCACTGAACTGGTCTGAAGTGTCTTCTTATATTTTAAGTATTTAACTACAGATTTCAAAATTTGAAGCTGCTGTGTAGCATTTTCCCATCACCTGCTGTAAACTGGGAGGAGGTTTAGGTATATCCTGGGCAATATCTCAGAGGAGAACCTCTCCCAGGAGAGAGAGGGAGAGGAGCAGCCGGGACAGCTGGCATTTCTCTGGAATGCTCTGGCACAGCACCGCTCCCAGCTCGTTTCCAGGGCCTGGTTGAGGGTTTTGCTGGGCATTTTCCATGCTGGGCTGAGCCTCCCAGTGCCCTGCAGGGCTCCCCTCCCTGCCAGTGCCTGGCCCCAAAGCCAGGACACACTCTGGGACTCAGCCTCCCTTCAGGACTACAGCCATGCTTTGGCAAGGATTGAACAGCCCCAGACCAGGTGGCTGGAGCTCCAGGGGAATCAGGTAAACTGAGTGGCACCTAAAAACAAAATGATTTTCCATGTGCTTCGCACTGCATTATCCTGTAGAGAGCTGGATTGCTGAATTTCACAGAAAACAGTCTGGGAAAACAAAAATAATAGTTCATAAAACTTCCTAACCTATTCACTTGGGAGCACAGCTTCATTTTGCAGAGCACATTAAGAGCTCCAAGATCAGCTCCTTATGTTTTAACTCTAAGCAAGTGCTTGTTCAATTAAGACAACTCAATTAATTTGGGGTTTTTTTTCAGTTTCTCCTATGAAAAGACTCTCTTATTATCCTGGGCAACATGGCACAACATAAAAATATGGATTAAAGAGAAAATGAGAACTACAGAAAAATAATGTAACATATTTGATATCAATGCCAAAACTGAGACAAACAAAAATATTCTCTTGGTGTGTGAATTAGCAGCTTCAACCCTCACTGGGGGATTAAGCAACATAGTGGAGGAGTAATTCAAGCAGTGGCTCAATAACTTAATTGAGCAAACATGGTTAATGCTTAAAGTTTCTTCATCCCATAAAATAAACAGGGGTGTCCAAGGCAGCAAAGCCTCCCACATGCCCCACAGAGAGGTGATGTGTGTCTCAGGTTGGAGCCACCTCGTTTGCCTGCGTGGCACTTGTGCCACCACATCTGGGTTTGGATGTACAGGATAATGACATACAAAAAAAATACCAAAAAAATACCAAAAAGCAGCCCCCTGACCATTAATTACTGAATTCCTGACAAACCTGAGCAGGAATTGCAGTGTGTGCAGCAGTAGCTGCAAACTGAGAGCTGCCTGATGGAACAAAATGTAATTTCTAGAGAGGAAATGGAAGCAGCAGTCTCATGTAAGACCACCATGAAGTGCTTCAGCATTGATGTGCATAATACACCCACGGTAAAGTTTTGTCTTTGTACTTTCAAATAACCAGGGATTCCATTTAATTATGTACATAAATAATGGATAGCATTCCTTTCCTTCTGCTCCATTATTGCTATTTCTTTGTTTATTTATAAATTATTTGCCAGGTTCATTCTGGAAGGAGAAAGGATGTTGTCTTCTCCGGGAAGTTTAGAAACGAGGATAAATAGAAATAGAAAAGGGAGGAAAACTCTGTGCCAGTTTTACTGGTTTGTGTCCAACTAGGAAAAAGAGGACCAGGGTATAAAAACTTGTTCCAAATTGAAAGGCAGAACCCCAGCTGGTACAAAATGCATTTATGCCAACTGACCAGATCCAAGTGATGATATAGCCCTGGGTTTTCATCCATCCTATCAAATGCTGTCAGCAAACTCATTTCAATGAATGAAACAAACCAACAACAAACCAAAAACCAACTAACAACAAAAGCAAACCAAAACAAGGACACATAAGTAGTAAATTATCAATGAAATAAAATAGAATACTAAATCCCCTATCATGTGTGTATTTTTGGTTTGAGTGCAAAGTCAGCTCTGCCATTAACACAGTTCTGACTCGTTCCCTGCAAAGCTCTGGGGATGTTCTAGGCTGTAGAGCCCTTGGGAACTGGCCTGGACAGTCACAGATACAAATGTCACTGTTTCTTTCTGCTACACTCAGGAACAAATTGAAAAGCTTGTTTAAAAGAAGAGATAAAATTAGTAAAAGAAGCCTGGTTTTAAGATGGAATAAGGAGTGTTCTGTCTCAACACGACACAAAGAAGCGACACTCAACACACTGAGATATCCAAGGCAAAAAAGACAAGGTTTATTTATAAACGCCAACATTTATAGAATTCCAACAGTGACCATAGATTAAAGGAAGAAAATCCTTCTCTTTAATCACACTGGTCAGCCCAACAGTCCATCAACAGTCTCCTCCTTATGAGAAGAATGTAAACATAAGTAAACAGTTACAGTAACAAGAAAGTTGTTTATGTAAAATGGTAAGAGACTCCATTGCAAAAAGTAAACACAAAAAGCTGAAATAGAACTTTAGAAAAACTTCTTAAAGAGACAGAGGAGAACAGAAAAAACCCAAACAACAGTGTTCCATTGGTTATTACTTCGAGGGGTTTTCATGCCCCAAGACTACAATGGCAGCACAATCACAATTCAGCTTTAGGTACAGGGCAAGCTGGATAATTATTCAAAGGTGACCTCCAGGTTTTCAATTTTGGATTCTGCCTGTATTGAAGCAGGAATAAAATTTTTATAAAATTTAAAGAAATATACTTGTTAGGACCACGGAGACAAACACATTCCCTACAGCAGCTCGTGTTTCTTGCTGTAACAGCACATAAAATACAGCCAACCTTTATCAGCAAAACTAAGATGTTTGGAGAACCTGGGCTTCTTTAAGATCCCATTATCCTTCATCCCTGAAGGAGGATAATACCCTGGATATGATTATGTAGCCGAGAAAGTTAAAAAAAAAAAAAAAAAAAAAAAAGAATCAGAAAAAGAAAAAGGTAATAGAAGATGCAACTGGGAGAATAATTTTAATGAAGTTGTTTCACCTTTACCCTGATGCAAAAATGTGAGGCTCTTGAATAACCATCTGGATTTCCATCCTATGAGTTGAAATATAATTATGTGACCTGTGCACAGCTTCAGCATCTCATCAATTGCAGCACTCTGGTGAATCACACACTTCAAACCTCCTCATCTCAACAGCAAAGCAGCTTCACCAGGCAGCACAGACAACAGAGGGTAAAAGGTAAATTCATGTTTGTGTTGGGCCTGCAGCAGGATCTCTCACAAACTGACTCAGTCCAAAATCTCCGTGATTAAGGCACTTCAACTCAGTCAGCATTTTAACAATGGAACAGAAGTGGCACTTGTATTCCTTAGAGCTTTCCCCTACAAAAGGACTCCAAGGCACCTCCCCATAAAACTCCACGGTTGTTACCCATGTGTTATAAGCAAGAGAACATTTTTAAGAGACTTGGACCTTCTCAGGACCAAGTATAAGAAGCAACAGCCCTCATACTTGAGAAATGCAAAATCTAAAGGGTCATATGCAAGAGGATCTAGGATTTCTCAGCTATTGGGAACAGTAACAATTCAAGACATTCTGAGTGAAACCAGAATCTGATATTAGCAAGGCTAAATCAATGCATTTATAACAGCTCTTGGTGCAGGCTCCTCTCAGAGATCTGATTTCAGATTCATTGTGCCCCAAAACCAGAGGACAAGTAAAGCTTCCAGCCAAAGAAATGGGACTGCAAAGAACTTCATGCAAGGATTGTCTGTCAGGCATTAAAACAACAATATTTGTTATAATACCTGCCACAGGCAGCAAAGTTAGAGATTTCCAGAGCTCACTAGCAGGCTCCTGGGCCCAGCTTCTATCCCCTTGATTGGGAGAGACAAGAACAGAGACTCCCAGGCTTTTGCAGGTGTTTTTGTCTCCAAATTCTGAACCTGTGAAAGGGATCTGACTCATGATGGAGACTCATTCTCTGGCTGCTCACACTTGGCCATAAGATGCACATTCTTATAGAAGTTGTGAGCAAAACTAAAATTACCTATTAAGCTACAGAACCTCCTGGGGTTTTGGTAGACGTGAAACTCTCTGAAATATTCCCTTGGCTTCTGACACTTAAATTGCATGGATGGGAGTCAGTCCTTGGCTCAATGTGAGGCAGCCTCCACCTGGCATCCTGCTCCTGAGCCCCTGAAGTCTGATGTGCAATCCCAGCGTGGACATGCACAGAGCAGAAATCTCAACAGGGAGCTCTGAAACCTTAACTATTCCTAATTACATTTGAACCAACCCATACCAAACAAAGCTGCCCCTGTCAAGGACAGCCAGGAGTGCCTGAGTGACAATGAGGATTTGGATGTTGCTGCTGTGTTGTTAGAGAGAAGGGAAGACACAGAGCAGACTAAAGAAACCTTAAGTTTCTAATTAGAGAGGCTGTGAGGCCACTGCAAGAAAACAACCGAATGCAGGGTCTGTAAAATAACACTGTGTTCTTTCCAGCACTTTATATTCTCAATGGGCCTGATCCAATCCTTATTCAGAAAACATTTCACAGACTTCAGGCACGTTGCTATGCAGTGATCTGTGATCTGTTTCATTAATCCGGGAAAATTCTAACTAGGAACACAACACCCTTTGATAATCCCCAAGCACAGCAACAAAGAGCAATGTTTACTACTATCTAGTGAGCCATACATAATATAGCTCATCATCAAACTTCCTTCCTGCACAGCACTAGCACAAATCTGCAACATCCCTTGCACCTTCCACAAATATCAGAGTTCTAAGAATAAAAAGAATGGAGCCAAATCAGATGCTGTGCCACTAAAATTACTGTACCCAGCAAGGGTTACAAAGTGAGGCAACCAGAAGGCTTGTGTGTGATTTTACACTGAGAAATAACCATTTTGGGTCCAAGGAACTGCTCTTTGCCTGCTGCAAGAAGGTGGCCCTGGCTCCTTTCACAGGAGAACTGGAGGTGTAAAACAAAAGCCACTGTGTCTGCAGAGAGCAGAGTCTCAGGGCTCCCCTGGCACAAATCCAACCTGTATCACACCCCTGGGGCACAAAACACCTGTCTGGAGCAGGGAATCCTTCCCAGGGCACACAGGTGAGGATTGTTATGGGTATGGTCTGCTTTCCTACAGAACTTTCATTTTTTTTTTAACATAAAGACTGTTTCTGCTCTACAGCATCCAGAAAAACATTTGAAGTACAGACTAATTATGACTGGCAGGCTGATTTAAATAAGAACTGGTTACAGCTAATTATAACAAAAATAGAATGTTGCATTTTGTATATTTAGCACTGCACCATCTCCCTTTGCAATTGTACCTTCAGAGTGCTTCAGCTGAACTATCTCTGAAAATCCTCTGATGTTAAATTGCTTTTACCATCCTCCCTCAGACTTCAGTGTATTTTAGGAGCTGAACAAACCTGTTCTACTGACTGCAGGGAACCCTTCCCTGTAGTGCAACCCTTTCCTTTCTCATTCTCTTCATCTGCATAAAGGTAACTTCCAAATCTGCCTGGATTAAAAGGAAGGTTCCCAAACAGGCAGCACAGACAAAGGAGCTGTGGGGCCAGAGCAGGGGAGGGGAGCTCCCAAACCAGCCCAAACTGCTGGGGGGTCCTGTGCCCTTGGGGCACTGAGGAAACCAAACACTGGAATGGTTCCCTGCAAATCAGCAAGCAGAGTCTGAATTTGTAACCTGTGAGCTCTGCAAACACTGCTGGCACAGGGCTGAGCCCCCAGCCTGTCACATCAGCACTGTGACATCAGTCAGCGCAGGGCAGGGGCAGGGGGAGGATGAGCCAGGGCTGGTAGATGTCAGCAGCACACATCAGCTGAGGCTCCTGCCTTGCCCTGCTCACAGCCCAAACAGCAAATTATGGAGGGAAAAGGGGGAAGAGTCTGGTGCTATTTCTTTGAAGCTTGAGTTGCATTTAGGCAGTCTGTGCTCACCTCTCTTGCATTGACATCTCATGAATGCTCTCAGAAACAAATCTGCCAACAAAATGTCTACAGAAACTGCAAATTTTGATTAAATACTGGAGCACTTGAAAAAGAAAAAAAAAAAACCAGAATTCATAATTCAGAAAGACCAGATATTAATGATGGAACTTAGAAGTTTTGTGGTCCTGGAACATCAACCACACAACTCTGTAAGTTCAATCAAAAGACCTAGTGCAATTCAATTTAGGTAAACCAAGTACTTGTAATTGACTTCTTCTGCCTTTAATTTGCAGATGAAGATTAAGATTTATTAGTTCACATGATTCAGAGAAAAATAAGAAGTATATATTGGTTGCTGACAATTCATAAGGAGAAAAAGTGCTGAAAGAGAATAACATAAAACAGTCACTTTGAATTACAGATTTTCTCTAGAGCATCTCCTGGGAGGCATTTCAGGGTAGATAGAAAGCATGGTTTTGTTTAATAAAATGGAATGTGTTAGAATACAAACCCTGTATTCACAAACCCTACCCTTCCCACGATGTCGAGGTGGCTGGACACATCTCCTAACTCACAGGTTATAACCAGCTCAAAGTAGAGATTTTTGAAGTTTCTTCTGCCTCTGGTATCTTTCAAACATGCACAATGCAAATATTTCTGTTCTGAGTGATTAAATCAGGCATTTCCACTGCTGACAAGTACTGGGAAGATTCAATAAAACAGAATCACTCCAGGCTCACCCATCTCCTGTAATCACTGGGGAGAAAATAAACCAATGTGTTTTTCCTATTAATGCTAAAAAAAGTTTCTTTCTTGAGTGAAAAATAAAGTATGTGTTATTTAAAAGGATACCAAAATATATATGTGTGTGTATATCTGTGCAAGAAACATATATTGCTGCTCTTTAACCCTTCACTAGAAGTGTTTGCTTCCTGATCCCTTAAAGAGCACATCCATTAATGGTAGAGAACAGACAATTGTGACACATAAGCTCAGCTCATGAAGTTCAGGGAGGGTCTGGAGCGAGCAAGGTAAGGGATGGGGACTGAAAAAATGTGGATTTAATTCTAACCTGAGCTGCTGCATGACCAAAGGGCAATCACTTCCCTCCTGTGCCCCCTGCCCTGCCCTTTGGGATGGAAAACTGCAGGAGAGGAGTGACTGCTGGATATTCCCACTCTCTGAAGGATTCTCCAGGTTCCAGAACTGCAGGGACCCAGCTCAGGTGAGAAACACAGGGGATGTGGATCCGTTTCCACCACTAAAGCAGAGCTCCAGCAGGAAACACAGTGACACAGGACACGCTGGGAATTTCTGTGCTGGACAGAAAGAGTTTGGTCTCATGTGCACACGGAGTGCTTTGCATCCATACCCTCCAGGACAGAGCCAGGAGGGGATCAGGAATTCCTTTCCCAGAGGGGGACACAGAGTGGAGTTTCTGCACTCCAAGAGAACAATTTCCAAGCTCCTGCCTGTGAGAGCTGCTGAAGCTGTCAGCAGGACTTCCTGAGTGCAGGGAAGTACTCTGAGCTGCTTTCCGTGTGTATCCTGCTTAAGTGGCCAGAGAGGGTTTTATCAAAATGCTAAAACTCTCCAAGTTCTCTAATGTAAGTGGGCTCCAGACCTCTGCAGGGTTGGTTAATCCAGGCACTGTCACTGAATCCATTGCCACCTGTGCTCTCTAAAATACAGATTTGGGGCTGAAATGGTGTTCTGGGTTGTGGAGCTGGGTTTTGTATATTCTATTTACATCTGTTTTGAGGCCTGATGACCCACCTTGATAGGCCATTGTTACCTTCCCCAGCCTGTGCGGTGCATTTGCATTTCTATACATCTCATGCCCTGGCGGTGGGGGGTGGGGGGGAGGGGAGGTGGCCGGGTGGGGTCGGTGCTGCTCGGTTGCAGGAGCGGGGTGCGCGGCGCTTCCTTCGCGGCGGTGTGGGAAGAGCTTCTTCGTCTCCTGTGCTCGTGATCCTGTCTCCCTCCTGGCCGTCCCTGAACCGGTTTCTTCGCAGAATCATCTCTGCTCCAACAGGATCACGTCTGCCACTCCAGAAGCGTTTGGACTGTTTACGTTCGGACTGTTATCAACATCCTGAATCACAGGGTCAGATTGAAACTCTGACTTTGTCAGGGTTTTCTTCTAAAATTATTGTTTATTTGTTTATTTGTTTGGTTAGTTGGGTGGTTTTGTTTCCTATCATATTTGTATTGTTAATACCTCCTAGTAAAGAACTGTTATTCCTATTCCCAACATTTTTGCCTGAGAGCCCTTGATTGCAAAATTATAATTCGTCGGGGTGCGAGGGGTTGGTATTCTCCATCCTAGGGGAACCTCAGTTTCCCTGGCAGATACCTGTCTTTCCAAACCAAGACAAATTTTGGCGCCCAAGGGTGGGGCACGAGGGCATTGGGAGAGAGGAATAACAGTTCTTGTGTATTAGATAAAAGCCCACTGGCCAGAATAATGTGGTCTAGCTTTCCCTGGTTTGGGTGGCACGTGGTGGTGGCTGTATTTCTGCCATTTGCTACTCCTTATGTTAATATGGGTCCTATGACTAAGGCTACTGTGGCGGGCATTCAGTTTGTTTTGTGGATTAATAAGGTGAGAAATTCATGGATTTTTAACTTCCTCTGGAAAGCAAGCACATGGATTCATAGCTATCATAGGCTAACTCTGTGCTTCTGGGGTTACTTTAACAATGGTACCTATTGTAAGGAAATGGCACCGGGGGAAATTTTCTCCCAGCCCTTCACACAGTTTTTTGGGTCCACCCCACCAGTTTTTGAAGGGTTGAAATCTCTGAGTGCTAATGATATCATACAGTGGCTGGTGTTGCTGGTATGCCTGTTCTGTTTGGCATTCAGAGATAAGGGGAAATTGGCCTGGGTAAGCACCTTAATAAGTACCCCAGAGAATAAGAATGCAGCCCAAGAGTCCGCTCCTGCCCCACAGCCTGCCTCAGAGATAAACCACCCGGTTTGGGTGGGGGCTCTGATTAAGGAGATGCAAGAAAAGATGAGCCAGATGCTGAGGGAGTACATCTCCCCAGCTAGTGGGAAATCCTTCCCCTGCCCTGACAAAAGAGAGCCTGATGGTGCAGCAATGAAACCCACAGAGATTACAACTGCTCAGGTCCCAGCTGAACCACAGGGGCAGTCACAGCCAGCGGCAGTTGCCCCTGTGGAAACAAAGAAATCTAAGGTGAAAACAGCAAACCCAGACAATAAGAAAGGAGGGCCCTCACAACCTGCAGGGGAATCACATGTTCAGATCATCACCGAGTCCCTGTCGTATGAAAGTCTCCGTAACCTGCAAAAAGATATCGTACGGCGGGGGCGTGAGGCTTACACAGCCTGGCTACTTCGGGTTTGGGACCTCATGGGTACTGGTGTGCAATTGGACAGTGGTGAGGCAAGGAATTTGGGACCCTTGACCCAGGACTCAGGTATAAATCAGGTATTTGTAAGAGAGCCAGGACCCCTTTCCCTTTGGGAGCGGCTTTTAATGAGTGTGAGAGAGAGATTTATCCACAAAGAAAGAATGCAGGAGCACCACCATAGAATGCGCTGGAAAACTCTGGAGGAAGGGATCCAACAGCTGAGGGAAGTGGCGGTGCTGGAGGTACTTTTTGGGAGGAGTGGACAGCATGATAATGACCCTGACAAGGTTAAATGCACAGGGCAGATGTTGTGGAATCTGGCAAATCTAGGGCCATCTCAGTACACCACCTTTATTGCAACAATTAATGCTGAGGACAATCGAGAGACAGTGGGGTCTGTTGCCAATAAGCTTAGGAATTATGAAAGTATGATCAATGGCCCGATGCAGGCTCATATCTCTGCCGTGGTTAAAGAACTCAAAGAAGAGATAAGGGGGGTGAGGGAGGAGATGAGGACAAACAGTTCCAGTGTGGCACCAGTGCGAGTCACAGGCCCCAGAGTTAGAGCCCAACGACCCCCAGCTCGAGAGAGAGGGTACACCCCAAGAGCTGACCTGTGGTTTTATCTGCGTGACCATGGGGAAGACATGGGAATGTGGGATGGGAAACCCACTTCTGTCCTGGCAGCACGGGTGCGTGAGCTCAAGGAGAGGAACAATCACCAAGGGGGATCTACGAAAATGAAAGTAGCCTCAGCCTCCTATAACCAAGCTGCCAATGCTGTGTTGAATCCCCTTGAAGGAACCTCTAGTATGTATGCTCAGGAAGGGGATAACCAGTGCTAGAGGGGCCCTGCCTCTAGCCAGGTAGAGGAAAGGGATAATCGGATCTATTGGACTGTGTGGATCCGATGGCCTGGCACATCTGACCCACAAAAATACACGGCTTTGGTTGACACTGGTGCCCAATGTACCCTGATGCCATCAGGGTATGTAGGAACAGAACCCATTTCTATTTCTGGGGTGACAGGAGGGTCCCAGCAGCTGACTGTAGTGGAAGCCGAAGTGAGTTTAACTGGGAATGGGTGGCAGAAACACCCCATTGTGACTGGCCCAGAGGCCCCGTGCATCCTCGGCATAGACTATCTCAGAAATGGATATTTCAAAGACCCAAAAGGATATCGTTGGGCTTTTGGAGTAGCTGCTGTAGAGACGGAAGAGATCAAACAACTGAATACCTTGCCTGGTCTCTCAGATGACCCTTCTGCTGTGGGACTGCTAAGAGTTGAAGAACAACAGGTACCAATTGCCACAGCAACAGTGCACCGTCGGCAATACCGCACTGACAGAGACTCTGTGACCCCGATCCATGAGATGATTCGTAAACTGGAGAGCCAAGGGGTGGTCAGTAAGGCTCATTCACCTTTTAACAGCCCCATCTGGCCTGTGCGTAAGCCCAGTGGGGAATGGAGACTGACTGTAGATTATCGTGGTCTGAATGAGGTCACGCCACCACTGAGCGCTGCTGTGCCAGACATGTTGGAGTTGCAGTATGAGCTGGAGTCCAAGGCAGCAAAGTGGTACGCGACCATTGACATTGCCAATGCCTTCTTCTCCATTCCTGTGGCAGCAGAGTGCAGACCCCAGTTTGCTTTCACCTGGAGGGGTGTGCAGTACACCTGGAATCGGCTGCCCCAGGGGTGGAAGCACAGTCCCACCATCTGCCATGGACTGATCCAGGCTGCACTGGAAAAGGGTGAGGCTCCGGACCATCTACAGTACATAGATGACATCATTGTGTGGGGGAACACGGCAATGGAAGTCTTTGAGAAAGGAGAGAAGATCATCCAAATTCTCCTGGAAGCCGGTTTTGCCATCAAGAAGAGCAAAGTCAAGGGACCTGCCCAAGAGATCCAGTTCCTGGGAGTGAAGTGGCAAGATGGACGGCGTCAGATTCCCACTGAGGTCATCAATAAGATCACTGCCATGTCCCCACCAACCAACAAGAAGGAAACACAAGCTTTCCTAGGGGCCATTGGCTTTTGGAGGATGCACATCCCTGAGTACAGTCAGATTGTGAGCCCTCTCTACCTGGTTACCCGCAAGAAGAACGATTTCCACTGGGGCCCTGAACAGCAACACGCCTTTGCCCAGATCAAGCAGGAGATCGCTCATGCGGTAGCCCTTGGCCCAGTCAGGACGGGACCAGAGGTAAAGAACGTGCTCTACTCTGCAGCCGGGAGCCATGGTCTGTCCTGGAGCCTGTGGCAGAAGGTGCCAGGTGAGACTCGAGGCCGGCCACTGGGATTCTGGAGCCGAAGCTACAGAGGGTCTGAAGCCAACTACACTCCCACAGAGAAGGAGATCTTGGCCGCCTACGAAGGAGTTCAAGCTGCCTCAGAGGTGATTGGCACTGAAGCACAACTCCTCCTGGCACCCCGACTACCGGTGCTGGGGTGGATGTTTAAAGGAAAGGTTCCCTCCACCCACCATGCCACCGATGCTACATGGAGCAAATGGATCGCCCTCATCACTCAGCGCGCCCGTATTGGTAACCCGAATCGCCCTGGGATTTTGGAAGTAATCACCAACTGGCCAGAAGCTGAGAACTTCAGTCTCACTGACGAAGAAGAACAAGTAACCCGGGCTGAAGAAGCTCCACCATACAACCAACTGCCAGCAGAAGAAACACGTTACGCTCTTTTCACTGATGGTTCCTGTCGCATCGTAGGGATGAACCGGAAGTGGAAAGCAGCCGTATGGAGCCCCACAAGACAAGTTGCACACGCCACTGAAGGAGAAGGTGGGTCAAGCCAGCTTGCTGAACTCAAAGCTGTTCAATTGGCCCTGGACATTGCTGAAAGAGAGAAATGGCCGAAGCTCTACCTCTACACTGATTCGTGGATGGTGGCTAATGCTCTGTGGGGCTGGCTGGAAAGGTGGAAAAAAGCCAACTGGCAGCGTAGGGGAAAACCAATCTGGGCTGCTGATGAGTGGAAGGACATTGCCATCAGGGTAGGGAAACTACCTGTGAAAGTCCGTCATGTGGATGCCCATGTCCCCAAGAGTCGGGCTAATGAGGAGCACCGGAACAACGAGCAAGTAGATCAAGCTGCGAGGATAAAGGTATCCAAGGTAGACTTGGATTGGCAACACAAGGGAGAGTTGTTCCTAGCTCGGTGGGCCCATGATGCTTCAGGTCATCAGGGCAGAGATGCCACCTATAAGTGGGCACGAGACCGAGGGGTGGATCTAACCATGAACAGTATTTCACAGGTTATCCACGACTGTGAGACGTGTGCTGCCATCAAGCAGGCCAAGCGGGTGAAGCCCCTCTGGTACGGTGGACGGTGGTCCAAGTACAAGTATGGGGAGGCCTGGCAGATTGATTACATCACACTGCCCCAAACCCGCCAAGGCAAGCGCTACGTGCTGACCATGGTGGAAGCCACCACTGGGTGGCTGGAGACCTATCCTGTGCCTCATGCCACCGCCCGGAACACCATCCTGGGCCTGGAAAAACAAGTCCTGTGGAGACATGGCACCCCTGAGAGAATTGAGTCGGACAACGGGACTCATTTCAAGAACAGCCTCATAAACACCTGGGCTAAGGAACACGGCATTGAATGGATATATCACATCCCTTATCATGCACCAGCTGCCGGGAAAGTTGAACGGTGCAATGGACTGCTTAAGACCACCCTGAAAGCACTTGGCGGGGGGACCTTCAGAAATTGGGAAGTGAACTTAGCAAAGGCCACCTGGATGGTCAACACCCGAGGGTCTATTAATCGAGCTGGTCCTGCCCAGTCTACCCCTTTGCACACAGTGGATGGAGACAAAGTCCCTGTAGTACATATGAGAGGTATCTTAGGAAAGACTGTTTGGGTAAACCCCACCTTGGGCAAAGGTGAACCCACCCGTGGGATTGTTTTTGCTCAAGGACCTGGTAACACTTGGTGGGTAATGCAGAAAGATGGGAAAACCAGTTGTGTACCACAGGAAAACCTAATCCTAAGTGAGAACTGAGTGTGAGGGTTCATTCTGTATAGTGGAGTTTATTAATTTAGGTATGATACAGATGGTAATAGAATAAGGGGTGGATAATGTTCTGGGTTGTGGAGCCGGGTTTTGTATATTCTATTTACATCTGTTTTGAGGCCTGATGACCCACCTTGATAGGCCATTGTTAGCTTCCCCAGCCTGTGCGGTGCATTTGCATTTCTATACATCTCATGCCCTGGCGGTGGGGGGTGGGGGGGAGGGGGGGGTGGCCGGGGGTTGGCGGTTCGGCCCTGCTGCAGGAGTGGTTCGGCCCTGCTGCAGGAGTGGTTCGGCCCTGCTGCAGGAGTGGTTCGGCCCTGCTGCAGGAGTGGTGTGCTCGGCGCTTCCTTCGCGGCGGTGTGGGAAGAGCTTCTTCGTCTCCTGTGCTCGTGATCCTGTCTCCCTCCTGGCCGTCCCTGAACCGGTTTCTTCGCAGAATCATCTCTGCTCCAACAGGATCACGTCTGCCACTCCAGAAGCGTTTGGACTGTTTACGTTCGGACTGTTATCAACATCCTGAATCACAGGGTCAGATTGAAACTCTGACTTTGTCAGGGTTTTCTTCTAAAATTATTGTTTATTTGTTTATTTGTTTGGTTAGTTGGGTGGTTTTGTTTCCTATCATATTTGTATTGTTAATACCTCCTAGTAAAGAACTGTTATTCCTATTCCCAACATTTTTGCCTGAGAGCCCTTGATTGCAAAATTATAATTCGTCGGGGTGCGAGGGGTTGGTATTCTCCATCCTAGGGGAACCTCAGTTTCCCTGGCAGATACCTGTCTTTCCAAACCAAGACAAATGGAAAGCGTGCTCCATGCAATGCCGTGCTGCCCAGAGGGAGCTTTCTGCAAATCCCAAACCAAAGCTGCTGTTACAAGTTCCTCCTGAGCAGAGACCAGGTTTTGGAAATCATTACAGTTAAAAGGCTGCACATGTGCTTATGAATTGGGCATTTCCCCCCTTTTTCCCTTTCTCATTAATGACAATTATTTTAGTGAAGGCTGAATAGGGGAAAGAGGTGTCCCTTTTAATCATTGTGCCTCATCTGAAGCTTTAATTATAACTTCACAACTCCACAATTACTGTGAGGCAGTGATGACTGCAAACCCAGAAGAGGAGTAGCAGAAGGGATCATTGCACTCAAATATTCTGTTACTCTGCAGTATCCTAAATATTTTTTGATTTAGCAAGCACGAACAGGGGAAAGTACACATGTCAAATAATATGAATTTATCAAGTTTTCCATGAAATGCAAATGCCCTTAGAGGTGAAAGAGTTCTGATTAGGAGATGTAGAGCATTGCAAAGATGCTGCATATGCAACATTTCTCAGACTAGACTCACAAAATACACTGCAAATTGTTTTCTTGTTAGAAATTCTCAGAAACTCTGACAAACTGCACTGCAGGCATGGCACACTGTAAAGTCACAAACACTGTAATTAGCTGCTTTATAACCCGGTGTGACTACAGTCCTCAGCTGTGAGATAATGAAATAAAACATTCCTAATATTACTCTCACAAATATTAATACCAAAAGTGGATATATTAGCTTTCAAGAGAACAGAGAATTAGCCTGGCATGGAAGCACTGGGAAAAAAAAATGGAAAAATAATTTCTTTTTGGCAGCAATGAAAGGAGGTCACAGCATGAGAAGGTAAAACATACCTGAGGAATACAAATTATTGGGCACAATTTGATGATCATGTCTTCCAACAGCAGAACATCCTTCTTTGTCCTTGTGCCCACAGCCCTGCCCCCCTGGAGCTGCTGAGGAGCCCCAGCCGGGCAGTGCCCACACAGCCCGGGCAGGCAATGCCCACACAGCCCAGGCAATGCCCACACAGCCCAGGCAGGCAATGCCCACACAGCCCCAGGCAATGCCCACACAGCCCAGGCAATGCCCACACAGCCCAGGCAGTGCCCACACAGCCCAACCAGGCAGTGCCCACACAGCCCAGGCAATGCCCACACAGCCCAGGCAGTGCCCACACAGCCCAGGCAATGCCCACACAGCCCCAGGCCAGGCCCAGCAATGCCCACACAGCCCCAGCCAGGCAATGCCCACACAGCCCAGGCAGGCAATGCCCACACAGCCCAGGCAATGCCCACACAGCCCAGGCAATGCCCACACAGCCCCAGGCCAGGCCCAGCAATGCCCACACAGCCCCAGCCAGGCAATGCCCACACAGCCCAGGCAGGCAATGCCCACACAGCCCGGGCAGGCAGTGCCCACACAGCCCAGGCAGTGCCCACTCAGCCCAGCCAGGCAGTGCCCACACAGCCCAGGCAATGCCCACACAGCCCCAGGCCAGGCCCAGCAATGCCCACACAGCCCCAGCCAGGCAATGCCCACACAGCCCAGGCAGGCAATGCCCACACAGCCCAGGCAATGCCCACACAGCCCAGGCAATGCCCACACAGCCCCAGGCCAGGCCCAGCAATGCCCACACAGCCCCAGCCAGGCAATGCCCACACAGCCCAGGCAGGCAATGCCCACTCAGCCCAGCCAGGCAGTGCCCACACAGCCCAGGCAATGCCCACACAGCCCCAGGCCAGGCCCAGCAATGCCCACACAGCCCCAGCCAGGCAATGCCCACACAGCCCCAGCCAGGCAATGCCCACACAGCCCAGACAATGCCCACACAGTCTGGGCAAGGGCTCAGCTGGGGCCATGGAGGGGCTGCATGCTGACTGCAGCCTGCACTGGTGACTGTCCCTGTCCCTGTCCCTGTCCCTGTCCCTGTCCCCATCCCTGTCCCTGTCCCTGTTCTATCCCTGTCCCTGTCTCCATCACTGTCCCCTGTCCCTGTCCCTCTCTCCCTGTCCCTGTCCCTGTCCCTGTCCCTGTCCTTGTCCCTGTCCCTGTCTCCAACACTGTCCCCATCACTGTCCCCTGTCCCGTCCCTCTCTCTCTCTCTCCCTGTCCCTATCCCTGTCCCTGTCCCTGTCCCTGTCCCTGTCCCAGCTCCCCCAGCTCCAGCTGCTGCCCACTGGCCCCTGGACAGGTGTGGAGGCCCAGGGGAGAGGGACCCTCCTGGGGCTGAGGCACCAGAGAAGACCCAAGGTGTGGCAAGGGAGGTTCTCCAGTCTGCCCTGGACTTACTGGAGTTCTGTGGGTTCTGTGGAGTTCTTTGGGTTCTGTGGCTCTCACACTTGCAGATGGAGAGCTGCAGCTGCCAAGCAGGAATTCTTTGCACCCGAGACGGGGCAGAGAGTGGAGTTTCTGAACCCCAAGAGAACTGTGTCCAGCCTCACGCCTGTGAGAGCTGCCTGGTGGCTCCTGGAGCTGCCAGCAGCACTTCCTGAGTGCAGGGAATTGCTCCTCTCCCCACGGGACAGGGACTCCAGCCCCTGCAGTGCCTCAGCCCTGGGAGGACACACAGATCCCTGGTGCAGTCTCCCCCAGCCTTGCCTCTGCAGCAGCACAACATCCACCAGGATCTGCTGCAACATCCCTGAGCCCGGGGTGAGTGTGTCTGACACCAGAGAGGGCTGGAGATGAACAGGGGAGCAGAGACAAACTCTGCGAGCAGCTGATAATGCTGCAGGGGAGCAGGAGGAATAAAACACTGCAGAGGAGTTGTCAGCTTCCCTCTCTTCTTCTGTGGTGGGATTAGCAGGAAAGGTTAGACTATACATTATCCAAGAGTCACTCTAATGATGTATCACTCCGAGGTTTTCATAAAATTAATCTCTCAATAATAAGACATAATACAGGTTTCATGCATACTAGGTAATTAAAGGGCTTGATGAATAGATGAGAGAGTGAATGTTCTGGATCCTTAAACAAATCACAGCTTTAAATTTCATTAATTTTAAATTTACTCCAAGACCTAATTTAAAATTGGCAAAGCTTCTCTACCACTGAAACCAGAAATCATTAAATAAAACTGAATTGTATTATTTATTGTTGTGTTGGGCCAATAAAAGACATCAATTTACAATGTCAGGATGGCAAAAATATGACAGAACTCTACAATATTAAAAATAGTTTGAAAAATTCACTGCAGCTCTTGGTTAAAAACTTAAACAAGAAAATCTATTCACAGATACTTTCTTGGCCTTTTCATTTGCTGTCCTGTGCCTTGGGCTACCCCACAGAAAGGTTTACATTAATTTAACCATCATCTGCTAGAGCTTCCAGAAAGGGGAAGGCAAAGAAAGAGAGCACTGACTCTCTTCAGTTTGCAGGCAAGGAAAGCCAGGCAGGATGCTTGCTGAAGTCAGCAGAGGATATCTGGATGTCTGCAGCACTCTGAAACACCACGGCCTGAGGAAAGCAGGCACTGCTTAAAGCACTTCTGCAAGGTTCAAACTGCAATCAGAGTAAGAACTGTAAAATGCAAATGGGGAAAGCCACCAGGGAAAAACAGTGAGTCATAGGACAGGGAACACAGTGAGTTAAAATAACTCTTTTACTATGAAATCGGGAAAAAAGCCACAAGTGATTGCAAAGCAATCCAAGAGCAGAGTGTGGCAATGCCCGGTGTGGGGCAGGCCTGGTGGGCTGGACCCCAGGTGTGGGTGTTGGTGTCACAGCCCAGCAGCCCCAGCTGTGCCCTCCTGGGCACCACCCCAGGCCTGGCTCCAGCCCTGCCACCAGCAGGGGCTCACTGAGCCAACAGGGAACTCAACCCTTGCCAAATTCTCCTCCTGGGGCAGCAGGATGGCAGCGACTGGTGTCCTGCCCTGCTGCCCTGCCAGTCCTGCACACACAGACACAGCCCCACAGACATAACCCCACAGACAGACACAGCCCCACAGACAGACACAGCCCCACAGACACAGCCCCACAGATACAGCCCCACAGACAGACACAGCCCCACAGACACAGCCCCACAGATACAGCCCCACAGACACAGCCCCACAGACAAACACAGCCCCACAGACACAGCCCCACAGACACAACCCCACAGATACAACCCCACAGACACAGCCCCACAGACACAGCCCCACAGACAAACACAGCCCCACAGACACAACCCCACAGACACAGCCCCACAGATACAACCCCACAGACACAACCCCACAGACACAGCCCCACAGATACAGCCCCACAGATACAGCCCCACAGACAAACACAGCCCCACAGACACAGCCCCACAGACACAACCCCACAGATACAACCCCACAGACACAGCCCCACAGACACAGCCCCACAGATACAGCCCCACAGATACAGCCCCACAGACAAACACAGCCCCACAGACACAGCCCCACAGACACAACCCCACAGATACAACCCCACAGACACAGCCCCACAGACACAGCCCCACAGACACAGCCCCACAGATACAACCCCACAGACACAACCCCACAGACACAGCCCCACAGATACAGCCCCACAGATACAGCCCCACAGACAAACACAGCCCCACAGACACAGCCCCACAGACACAACCCCACAGATACAACCCCACAGACACAGCCCCACAGATACAGCCCCACAGACACAGCCCCACAGACAGACACAGCCCCACAAACAACCCCACAGACACAGCCCCACAGACAAACACAACCCACAGACACAGCCCCACAGACACAGCCCCACAGACACAGCCCCACAGATACAGCCCCACAGACACAGCCCCACAGACACAGCCCCACAGACAAACACAGCCCCACAGACACAACCCCACAGACACAGCCCCACAGACACAACCCCACAGACACAACCCCACAGACACAGCCCCACAGATACAGCCCCACAGATACAGCCCCACAGACAAACACAGCCCCACAGACACAGCCCCACAGACACAACCCCACAGATACAACCCCACAGACACAGCCCCACAGACACAGCCCCACAGACACAACCCCACAGATACAACCCCACAGACACAGCCCCACAGGCACAGGGCAGTCCCTCCTCTCTGGGGACACTCAATGCAACTCAGATCCACCTCCAAAGCAATTTCATGCACTTCTCTTTATGAGAAATACAGGAGTGATTAAACTCTGCCCTGCTGCTCCTTGCAACTCAAGTTTAATAATGTTTAAGTCTCCTCCTTTTGGGATTGGTTGCTGGTGTTTCTCCCACAGATGCCTGAAGAGAAATGCTCCACAGCCCTGTGCATTCATACAGGAGTGGCACAGCATGAACTGCCCCTGTGTGGGCAGTGCCTTTCCAGGTTCTGTGCCCTTCAGTTTAGGTCTATTTCCTTTATTTGTTTTATTTTTCTCAGATATTAACTTCCCATGTTTTTGCTTTTCTTCAGTACAACACCTAAAAAAGGGAACAATTTTCTCAGCCTTTTCCTTATTCTTTTCTGTAAACCCATATGAAAAGATTATCTCCAAGTGTTGACATAACTCTCTCCCTCATCTCAATGCAGCAGATGAAGGGAGAAAAGCAAAGAGTTTACACAAGTGGCCCCTGCTGGCAAATATCCAGCTTATAGACTTCCTATTGTTTTGCTAACAATTAGAAGCTTGAATTATCAGTTTTGCTAGAACTGCATTTAAAGAAACCCTTCTGGGTTTCATCACTGGTAGTCTCTTTTATTTGATAACAATTCTCATTCCAATTTAACAACTTCCCTAAACTGGAGGACCAATGGAGCAAGGAAAGTTTGGTGCATCCCTGTGCTCTGGTGAATTCCTGTCTGAATGCAGCTCCCAGTCTTGAAGGGGTCTTGACCAGAGCAATTTTATGTCCTAGAGCTGGAATAAAGCAGATTGACTCCCTAATGTTATGAATAATTCCAAACAAACATTTGGACAGCCAAAAGGATCAAGAGGCACTGAAAACACACTGATAAACAAACACAGTGAGAATCTGTGATGCTCATGAGATGCATAAGTGGCTTCTTGCTGGAACAGGAGAAGCTGTGGGTCATCTAAAAGTACTTGGAAAAGAAATGTGGGAGTTGTGACAATAACAAGAAAAAGATGAGCAAAGATGGATTGAAATACATGGTCTGTGGATTTTCAATTCAAATGTTGAAATCAAAATTCTTTTCTGATTTTCATACCTGAAGCACTTTAATAGTGAATTTAAACAAGATCTCCCTAAAGACCCCTGCTACCAGCATGCTAAAAATCCAGATATAAAGTACAACTCTGCTTAGCAGCCGTGCCCAAATCTGGACAAAGAAGAATCGGTGTGTGCTCCAATCTTTTTCTGTTGCCAAAAAAAAAAAAAAAAAAAAAAAAAAAAAAAAAAAAGTGTTGCTTGGACCACTTCTGTTCACACCTGACACAAAATTACAGGGAAATCTGAGTCAGGGATATCTGAGAGTGACAGGAGGAACATCCATTACTCCTATGATACCATGGAATATTACTGCTGCACCTATCACTTGTCCTGTGCTGAAATAGATGGAGCCACCCACATGTGTTTTCACTAGGGCCATTAAAAGGAATTTAATTCTGAAAACTCCACATTTTTAACTGGCTGAAACTGCATGGACAAGGCAGCACCAGATCCAGACTGTACCCAGCTTACTGCTGGTGGTCTTGCACTGAATCCAGGCAGCACCATGGTATTAATGGCAGATTGAAACAAGCAGCTGGGAAGATTTTATCTCCCATTTGATGGAGGAGTACATCTTCTTGCCTTCCCTCAGCCCTGAGGCTCTATTAGATCCTCACAGCTGTCCCTCAGTGCTGCAGGACCAGCCCTGCTGAAGATTGATTTTTATCTGTCTGAGCTTGAGGAGAAAGGAAAGACCTTTGCTATCCAATAATGAGACCTGTGTCAGGGTTTTTACTTTCACAGACAGACTTCTTTTAAAAGTTTTAGCTCTGGATTATCACTTAAATAGGCAAGCACCAATGCTGGAGTTTGAGCTCGTAGTCTAGGAGTTTCTAAGTTGCATTTAAAGAGTTATATTGATTTTAGAAGTCTCAGGCTGGCTGAGATGGCACCTGTCTTGCTATGTAATCAGTTGGCAGTTATAGACAAGAGAGGCACATAATATAGTTAATCTCCTTTTTCAAGCACTGGTTAAATTGTCAGCCAGCATGCAGCATTGCATGTGGATGCTTATTATTCTCCCAACAAATACTGTATTTCATTCTAGTTTGCTTGGTATGAATAGTTCACAGCATATTCTTTGTCACTTAATTTCCTGTGTACATTGTGAGCACTTCCAAAAGCTCAGCAGGGTGCATTAGAGAAACCTACAGAAGGAGCACAGAACATTAATCAAATTACTATATTAGATACTATTAGATGTCTTCAAGTTGGAACTTGTATGCACTGATTTTTACAGCTTTCTTTTTATCACTTCAGAAGAGATCAAAATAATTCATTAAGTCAATTCATCCTTTCTGCTGCCTTTGCTGATGGTGCAGGGAAATGCAGGCTGTGAGGGGGAAGGTGGAAAGGGGCTGTGCCCAGGCCTCCTGGGGAAGGAGGGCAGGGAAGGAAGCCCTGCTGTGGCTCCCACCCTGCATCTCCCTTCTCTCCCCCTTGGGGACTGAGATCCCCAGTGCTCCCCCAGGAATGGGATGTGGCAGCACCAATGTGTCACATCCCCCCCAGACACACCATTTCTGCTGGGTGACATCTGTGCCAGGGCTCCAAACCTGCCCCAGGGCCCCAACCCTGCCCCAGGGCCCCAACCCTGCCCCAGGGCTCCAAACCTGCCCCGGGGCCCCAACCCTGCCCCAGGGCCCCAACCCTGCCCCAGGGCCCCAACCCTGCCCCGGGGCCCCAACCCTGCCCCAGGGCCCCAACCCTGCCCCGGGGCCCCAAACCTGCCCCAGGGCCCCAACCCTGCCCCAGGGCCCCAACCCTGCCCCAGGCTCCAAATCTGTGCCAGGGCTCCAAATCTGTGCCAGGGCTCCAACCCTGCCCCAGGGCCCCAACCCTGCCCCACAGCTCCAAACCTGCCCCAGGGCCCCAACCCTGCCCCAGGGCCCCAACCCTGCCCCAGGCTCCAAATCTGTGCCAGGGCTCCAAATCTGTGCCAGGGCTCCAAATCTGTGCCAGGGCTCCAACCCTGCCCCAGGGCTCCAAATCTGCCCCAGGGCCCCAAACCTGCCCCAGGGCTCCAACCCTGCCCCAGGGCCCCAACCCTGCCCCAAAGATCCAAATATCCCCCAGGACCCCAAACCTGTCCCTTCTCTCCCTCTTTGCTTCTTCCATCACCCTTTTGTTTGTGTTTCTGTGAGAAGAAGAGATTAGCAAGTGCATTTTGGGTGGTTTTTTTCAGGCAGACCAACATGAGCAAAGCACTTCCAGTTCTCCAGCCTTTCCTTCTCTTTCTCAGCTAGAAAACAGGGACTGTGCTGGAGGAAATAGATCAAACGTCCCTCCTACTCCACCAAAAGAACAAAACTGTATCTGAAAACTCCTCTGCTGGGAAAATTATTTGCTAGATTTTATATCTTTTGACAAATAAATTATGCAGTTTCAAAATTTACAATTAAATTGGGATTCAGCCAGTTATTCTCCGTTCACAGCCTGTTTTAATTTCTTCACTTTGGGATGTCTTGAAAAGTTCTATATTCACTGAAACTATTCAATGCTCTTCTGCAACCAGATCTCAGCTTTCCCTTTTGCATTTTTGTACCAATAGCTCTGCAAACACACCAAGAAATTCCCAAAATTAAGATGAAGAAAAGCACTGTCAGGACTTAGATGTATACATCGAAAAGTGAGGAATTTTAAGTAAGTCTTAGAGTGTTGCAAATACCAATTCTGTGTAAATGGACTTTTGCCTGCACTGCTGTCTCCTAGAGTTCAACACTGCATTTGTCTACTGATTACGATGACTTAAGGCAGGAAGTGAACAAAATTTACAAATTTTGTAATTACAAAATGTTTTAGAGAAAACATTTGGGCCACAGTTTATCTCCATGTCCAGCTGATTACATAACCAACCAGAATTTATCAGACAACCTATAATGATTGTTGGAAGCACGGGGCAAACAAGAGGAGAAAAAGTTGAAGATTCTGCTTTAGAACAGAGAATATTAGAGAATTAGAGAAGAAAGAGAATTAGAAAAGAAGAGATAGCAGCAGCAGATCAGGAGACATGCTGCATTTCAAAGGCACCAAAGGACAAGGTAAGGCTAAAGGGCTTAGCCTGAGCACATGCCTTGAAAATGCCCCGATTTTCAGGAGCAATAAATACCTATTGACATGTTCACATCCTGACATCACCTCCATGCTCCCCAGCTGAAAGTCACCGCTCTCACCAAGGAGAATAAAACAAAGGCTTTTAGGGGTGTTACATTTTAAAATCTTGGCCTAAACCCCAGTGAAAGAGCTGTATAATCAGTGTGTGACCTGTGCCTCAGGGGTCAGAGCCCGCCTGCGTGACTCCTCATATTTCATGGCAGCGAATGTTCTGCACCAGGCTCTGGCAGGCACTCCTGCCTGGCTCTGGGAGGGAGGAGGCTTCTCCATGGGCTGGTCTTTATCTCCAGCTCTCCCTCCTGCCATCCTCCTCAGCTCCTCTGAGCAGGGCTGTGGGGAGCTGTCGCTGTTGGACACGAAAGAAAGACACGGACTCGTCATTCAGAAGGCTGACGCTCCAAAAAAAAAAAAAGGGGGGGGGCTGGTTTATTCTCAGAACTTATTTTTATACCTTTCTACAATGTGCCCACCTAAGAGGTGGGATCTTTTGAACCATTGGTCACACCAAGGGTTAACAAGCAAAGTCCCTCCTTAGGAGAGAAATGTGAAAAACAAGAGAGTTTAAAAAGTGTGACCTTGTTTAGCAGTTTTGGTCCCTGGGAAAGAACTTCAGAAAACCCAAACATGACAGGCAGTGACTACAGGGAGCCTTAGAGGGAATTGTTCTCCTGCACTGACAGTGCTTCATTGCCCTGGCTGGGTGCAGCCAGCAAAAAGGGGCAAGGAGCAACATTAGCAAGTAATTAATTATATCGATTATTTAAATCACAGGGAGGAAGGTCTGCATGCCAGCTGGAGCAGGAGAGTTTATCCAAAAACCACCACTGAGGAATCTGTAAGTTTGAAGTCAGTCACTGAAAGAATTGGCAATGAGTAATGTGAGCTGACAAGGAGAGCGCTTTCTGTCAACAAGTGATTTGCAAACAGGCTATAAATTTCATTAATTTGTTCATTATTTGTGATCCTTGAAGAATTGTGCTGTATGAATAAGTTTCAACTTACAATTAGGTGCTAAGAATGCCTTTTGTTTATTACATGTTACTGAAGTGATGTGTCTGGCTTTCTAATCAGCCTGAATTTTGGAAGGTCAATTGCCACAAATTCAGCTTTCCAAAATGTTTGGGGTTTTTTGGTTTGTTTGGGGGTTTCTTGGTGGTGTTTGTTTGGGGTTTTTTTGGTTTCGTTTTTTTGTTTGTTTGTTTTGGGGTTTGGGGGTAGGGTTGTGGGGGGTTTTTTGTGTGTTTTTTTTTGTTGGTGTTTTTTTTCTGTGGGTTTTTTTGTTTGTTTGTTTTGGGGGGTTTTTTGTGGGTTTTTTTGGGGTTTTTTTGCATTGTCTGCAAAGTTATTTATAGAGACAAACGCTTATGAATGAGCCACTAAAAACATCTTTCTCAATGATAGATTGTTGTATTATAATTTCTCTTTTTAAAAATAACTGTTTTCTGAATTTACTTAGTATGTAAATGTCCTAGGTGAGATTTCTTTGGGATTTATGACTTTCCAAAGCAGCAAGAACTTGCAGCTTTGAAGGAATAGGCTCGTTCTTCTCAAAAACCGTGACTCTTATTTATGTTTCTTCCACTTCTCCCTAAGATAGGAAACCATATTTCTTGTTTTAATAATAAAACATCGTAAAATCAAATTCTAGAAAATTACTTTCACAATTTTATGGGTTTACATCTATAATCTCAATAGGGAGGAACAAAAAACCAATTCCTGAATTCAGATCTGATGCCTGACAAAGTATTTTATTGTTCATAGTGCTGAGTTAAATTAGCCATGGTCACTGATGCCCAAAAAAAGCCCCTCAGTCCCAGTCTTTATGCAGCCTAAAAGGACTGTGCTATTATCAGACACATGTTTTTCTACCCTCAAAGAGAGCAAGAGCCATATCCATCACACTGCAGTACAAGTTCATCCCAATAACCCCACAGCAGCTCCTCCTTCCACTGCTGTAGAGGTTTCACACTTTGCACCATCAGAAAACTCTCACTGAGTTTCCTCTCAGACTGCTTAAAACAAGAAAAAGTGCCTGCACTCTACTCCTCTCCACTCCCAAAAGTTCTGACTACTTCAGAGCCCTCCTGGGCAGAGTTAGTGCCAAAACCCACAAATAATTGTCTTGTTATCAGCAAACATCTACAGCTCTAGGTGGGCTGGAAACTCCTGCCAGGATTCAAACAAGTTTAGTAAAATTTCATCTAAAATAAGCTTAAAATAGAGGAGACCCTGTGCTACAGGAATGGCAGGTCAGGAAAGGCAAAACAAGGTCTGACATCTGCAGCCCTGTAAGGCTCTGGTATTATTTACACCTTTCTTGATGCAAGGAATCTTTTGACATTATCAAGCCCAGCCTTCCAAGCAGGGCCAACTTCAAGCAGAATGAGAAGTCTTTGCTGCTCTGAGCTTTCAGCAATTCCTGGCAAGGGCAGACGCAGGCTGAGCAAACTGCAAAGACCATCAAGGAGCAGGGCTGTGTTGTGTTCCCTTGTTTCTGCAGTGGTTTCCCTGCACATCACTCACCAGCTCAGAGCTCCTTTTCTCTGTGTGCTGGCAGTAACAGGAAGAACAAACAGCAAACCAGCTTACAGTGAAAAAACCCCACCATCAGTGTGGATGATTGACCCTGCACAGGTGATCAGGGGATCTCCCTGACAGGTGCCTGCAGAGATGAAGAGTGGAGTAAGCACAGCTCTTTCAGAGCACACAGTTAAAACAACCTGCTCTCTCTGCATTTGGAACAAACTTCAGGGTCCACCCTGTGCCATTTTCTGTGACCTGTGCCAACCTTCCCAATGCTGAAATCTGCATTTCACCTGGCAATTGGAGTTTCCCCAGTGCAACCACCACCAGAGGCAGTCACACCAGTTTGCACAGATGCGATTTGTAGAATCTCTCTTTACTTTTCACAAGCAGGGTGGAGGTGAGTCAGGACTTGCTGGTTTCCAGGCTGTGCACCACTTCAGCTCATGATCTGGGCCTTGTAGATGCCCCACAACCATGACCAAGATCCAACTGCTCCCCATTGGCACTGTATTTTGAATGTGTGCCATTTATTTTTTGCAGGTTTCTTGCCACATGATGGACAAAAAGTTAATTTCTCAACTCAAAATCCTGCAGAGATCCTTCATGGCTGTATAACAAAGTCAGACATGAGAGCTCACTGCAATGTTCATTACAAGGGTAAGGTGAGGTAAGGTAAATTAATAAATTCATCACAACATAGAAATAATCCCTCACAGATTGTTCCTTCTGCTTTTACCCAGACATTTGCAACAGCAAACCTTTCCACATAAATGTTTTACAAAAAACCAACACAATCCAGGTTGGATTTTGTGATGGACCTGAAGGGAATTGCACACTCAGACTGTGCTGAAGTTGGCAGAGGCCCTTCCCCGTGCTCACTGTAAATACCAGCTCCCTCAGCCACGTCTGCATGGAGAGATGGCCACACATCTGGAGAAGAAAAATGAGAGAAGCAGTAAAGGAGCCCCTCAGGAAAAGAAACCCAACCAGATCTGAGCAGATGCTGCAGAGGGCCTGAGGTGTTTGTGGAAGGTGGAAGGCGAGGGGCAGCAGCATCAGGTAAGGGCCCAACGGAGGGGAAGGCAAGGGTTGGGAATTTGCTTATTTTTAGTTGTTGCATAAAAAATATGATAGTTTCAATTTCACTGAAGTCTTTTTTAAAAGAAATAATATGGGTTGCACACCCTGATTATCTACCAGAACATCTCGTAGCAGTCAGAAAGAAAATGACCTCCTGGCCTTGGTCCGGCTGTGATGATCCCAGATCCCAAGAAATCCACTTGCAATCTTTGAGAATGGGAGAGGAAGGGGCAAAACCCCAACTCAAAACAAACACCAAAGACAGACAAAAGCAACCAAGCTCTTATTTTTAAGCACAAGTGATGAACTTTGAAAGGCTGCAGTGATTCTTTTGGTCTGCTGTGCTATAAAAACCAGAGAGTTTTGCTCACAGTTTATGATGGCACAGTCAAGCCATTGGGTACTTATGTCTATTCAGTGCATAAAATGTCTTCTTTAAACATATCCCAAAACAAATCTCTTAACAGAGCACTTCTAAAATAAATATTCTGTTGCTCTGAAGGTGGAGATTTCATTTCTGTGGTCTCATTGGCACATAATGGACATGGAGTTTATTATCCTCGACTCCAGTGCCCTCAGGGAATGCACCTTCCTCACTGTTCTTAATCTGCTCCAAAAGAAATACAATTGCACTTGTTGTAAAATACAGCATGATGTGACAGCACCGAATGAAACCATAATTCTGCTCCCTGGCTATTATTTATGCTGTGGAGACAAGAGGGTTGTGATTTCTAGAGGGACTACGAGGATCACAAACCAGGCATTTAACAGGGCCTTTCTATTACATTTTCTTTTATTAATCTTTACCAAATCAAAGTTGCAGATAAGAAAACAAAATAATGTTTTTATGTCTTCTCTCAATACCAAATTTTATTAGTAGATATAACACTATGAGACATGTTGATATACACTTGGCCAATATATATGGTCAGAGCTACAGAAAATATGCTGTTAACCTCTGAACAGTATTACTAAAATGGCCCTGGGGTTGGGGGGTGGGGGTTGATTTGATTTTTCTTTTAGCATACAGAGAATGTGAACAATCCAGTTTTGCCATTAAAGCAGTGCTTGCAACCTTTTTCTTTTTTTAATTTTTTTTAATTTTTATTTCAAGAACAGTGCTGTCTGATGCTCTGGGGCAGAAAAATTCTATTGGGCTGAAAACTCTGAAAGTGAGGAATACGGTTTTCACCTGTTACATTTGACAAAATGATAAGATTCTGCTGGCTCTTGCTTGGATTTTGGATGAATCCTGAATAGTGCTAGGAGCACAGAGTGCTGGGAATCAAGTCCTTTAAGCCTCAGTGGAGTATGGAATGGAAGGAGATTGTCAGGAGGGTGAAGCCAAGGCTTCAGCTCCAGCTGGAGGGGTGGATGGGCTGCCATGGAAAACAAGGAGTTCCTTCCTTTGGGAGAGAGAGAGCAGCAGAGCTGGACCTGTGTCCCCTCTGAGTGCCCACTTACACTGACTTCTGTGTCCATTGCAATTCCAATCTTTTCCTGGCACCTGACAGGTTTTGTTGAAGAATTTATTTGTTGTACAATGAAGATGCATTTACTTCAACAACACATAATGCTTTGATTTGCCTTTTTATTATTAACTTGTCAAAAGAGGAGATATGGCATTAATAAAATGACAAAATACCATGTTAGTTGTTGGAAAATAAATGGGATGTATAATACATCAGGTAATGGCAATTAATTATATGGCTGGTGTACATAATGCCAGTTATTCAAACACTCACAATTATCCATACTTAAAAGTATTGGCAATCATATAAACAGGCTTAATGAATTATAATAACAATGTGTTCTAAGAAAAAAAAAAAAAAAAAAAAAAAAAAAAAAAAAAAAAAAAAAAAAAAAAAAAAGGCAAATAGCCAAACTGTGAACCTGTTTAAGGGAATAGGCTTCAGGGAGGTAAATTATTCCAGAGTCAGATGGACTTTAGAGTTAAAGTGACATATTTTTCTGCAAGTTTTCATAGTCCATTTGTAGCACAGTAACTGGAGATGTTTTAATTGACTATTAAAACTAGTCAGTAGTTTCCACAGTCTGTACATTTTATTATTTGCAAGGTTCATCATCAAGGAGGTGGGGTTAGAAGCAAACTGCTTATTTAAGTCAGGCATTGTTCCTTTCCAAATGTGTATGCAAATTTATGCACCAGGGAGCAAAACTGGGTGTCCAGTGCCAGGCTTTCAGTTTTGGCATCTCTGTCTTCACTGCTCCTCTCTGAAAAAGCCATGTATAAAATATTAAATTCCCTGAGAACATCATTTTAATTACTCTTGAAAGACTTATCCAGCTGTTAAATGATCCAGGGTTAACTGAAGGGCTACTGCTATAAAACCATTTAAACACACCACGGTGATTTTATCAAATTTCACAGCTGTTCCTGCAGCAAATGCAGCTCCTCAGAACACAAGATTTCTGGTTAATCCACTAACAGTAATTTTGGAGAAAATTTGCATCAAAGGAGAAATTGCTGCACAGGAACTGCCTGCCTGGATGGGACCCACAGCCAGCCCAGTGCAGAAACCTGTCTCCAGGACGAGCCAGCACCAGATGTTCCCATGGAAAGAAATATAGAAATACATAACACACAAATGTGACTCAGCCTACAAAAGGTCATTCTGCTTAATCACTAAGACAGGAAGACTTTCCTTTTTCCCAGTGTGATTTTCTTAGTGTCACATCATGCACAAACCCTGTTATTCATAGGGAAATAGCCATGCCTTGAACCCAGGCTCCTTGGCTCAGACAGTGATGGAATCCACACTTTGACAGCACAGTTTAAGACATATCCTCCTTTATTCATTCAAGATTTTTCATATTTCCATTCTGCTGCACTTTTATTGGGTGATAATTTCTCTGACTCCTTGGCTATTTTACAGGCTGTTTTCTCTCTCCTGCTATTTCTCATCCTTGCAGGGGGAGCAGGCTCAGTCACCTCGGCTGCTCTCCGGGTGAGGGGCTGCTCCTGACACCCACAACCCCCAGACACCCCCTCCTCAGCTCAGCCCTGCCAAGGGAACAGTTAACAGTTCATTTTCCTGTGACACCCCCAGATGCTGTGTTTGGGCTGTCTCAGGGACTGAAGCAGGGAAGAGCATTCCAGGCAGACCCTGTGGAACTGGCCTGTGTCCTGCTCTGGGGTGGTCTGGCTGAGCTCACTGTGCAGGGCTAAGGCAGTGAGCCCAGGCCTGTGTCCATGAGACAATAACAGTAACAATAATCATCATTCCAGCTCTTCCAGTGCAGTGTTCTCACCATAAAGAAGGCAGTTGGGCTAAAGCTTGTAAGGGGTTTATTTCCCTAATACTCTGTCAGACCGTATGTCAGGAAGGAAGGGCTCAGGATGGATCCTGCTGATCCTGATGAATTACCTTGGTCAGACAGAGGCACAGCTTTTTCAGCTACTCCCACCTGTCTGGAGAAGGACCTGGATCCAGAAATGCTGGGATAACTGTGTGGGGCTCGTCCTCAGCCTCTGCCTTATCCCACAGACGGCCCTGCTCACAATGCAGAAATGATCCCTCACAGAACACAAAACCGAGGTGCAGATAAACCCTGCGACTGCCAATCATTAAACTTCAATGCCAAATTCAGCTCCTCCTGCACGACTGATCTATTGATAACAAAACAACAAACAGCACTGTGCCCACATCTGTCAGCTCTCCAGGCCTGCAGAACCAGCAGGAATTAGCAGAGGACTTGGTCCATGGGCTGTGTATTCCCCAGCCCCATATCTCACCCCAGCTACAAAAAACTCCCCCACAGGTCTCATCCTCTCACTGAAAGAGCAAACAAAGCATCAGACCATATTAACCCCGTTCCCAGCTCCACAAACCCACAGAACACAGCAATAAATTTGCACATCTTTGATACTTTGAAGGATGAGGTGTAACTCCCATCTAACTTCCAGACCACTGAATGCTCATCCTCCATCTCTCTGGGAAAGCAAGAGGATCCAACATCCAGTGGGGCTCCAGGAACAGGTAACAAATAAAAAGCATATGTATGCAAATATAAATATTTGCAATATAAAGCAAAGCCATAAATTTCAAGGTAATTCAAATAATTTGGAGTAATTCTGCTTACAACTATACATGAAAGCTCTCTCTGAGTTAGAAATGTCTCTGGAACATGACTTGGAGCATCAATTTCTCCTTTATATATGTGCTTCAGGGAGTCAGGCTGCATTTGGAGACATAAAAATTACAAATTTCCATATTTTTTTTCTTTTAGTTTATGGGACATAATAGGATTATCCTTCATTTTATGGTAGTGAAGCTGAAAACTATTTGTATTCCAGCAGCTGGATGAGCCTCCTCACATAAATTCAATCTACAAAAGTCACCCAAACCATGAAAATTCCTCTAGCATGATCCTATGTTGGGTAAAGGACAGCTTCTCTTCCTCTCATTATCTTCCCAGATCATGATGGGCCATTGGAGAGAGCTCTTTGTTCTTACTTAAACTGTTCTTTGGCCACAAACAAATCTGAAGTGCAGGCTCAGCTCTGGCTGGCAAGCAGCCACATTTGTGTTAGGAATGACTCCTGAAAAAGGGAATCAGGCTCTGACATTTTTTCCCCTCTTTGTGCTCCCTGTGTTTTGCTGCTGCCCGGCACAGCCAGATGCTCAGCACTGTTATTTATCAGCTCCCAGGCCAGGGCATGTGAGTGGCTGTGCAGGCAGGGGCAGGGAGGAAGCACCACCACCACCACAGAGATCTTTGTCCTGACTGCCCCGGATCCCCCTCTAACCAAGGGACTTCTGATGGGCAGAGAAATCACTTGGGTGATTGTGATTCTCCTCACCTGGAGCTCCCCATGTCCTGCTGGATAAGCCTCCCCTCTCCAGACAAGCTCTGTCTGTCCTCTGCACCTGAAAGGTCTGAGCTCCTGAGTGGGCACGGTGTCACAACCTTCTGTCAAATTACTCTGCAAACTGCATCTTTCACAGTCCTGAGCTGTCACTGTTTTATTCTGCTTGCTCCAAACTGTTGAATATTTCTTCTAGTCGTGCATGATAATGCCAAAAGCCACTGTGACAAAAAAAAAAAAATAAGTTTTGAACAAAGGCTAAACAACATAAATGCTTTTACTTTGCAGATGGCACTCAGAACTCAGCAGATGGCAAAAGAAATCCCACAGGATGTTCTTCTCTCCCTTCTCTCCCCCCACAAATATATATGAGAGCATGTGTGTGCACAAAACAGCAGAGTGTCCTGAGGAGATACTTCTGTGAAAGCCTTTGGAGTCTCTCCCCTTTGAGCAGTATCTCGTTGCCCTTTTTTACAACAGGAAAGATCCAGCCAGGGCAGGGTCCAGAGAGGGAATCAGGGAGCACCTGCCTGTTCATGGCTCTGCACCTGAGATGTGCCTTTGGACAGGCAGGTTTGTTCCTTTTTCTTCCCGTGCCATGCTCAGTCCTTTATTTTAATTCTACATCCTCAGGGAGGAGATTCTTCCAGCCTCTGGCTGCTAAGCCTTGAAACAGCTTGTACCATGCTGGTGCTCCTCACTGCAGCTTCTGTTTCCCAGGAAGCATTAGAGACACTGCACTCTGTGGCATTTGCTGCATTTCACAGAGCTGAGGATAAAGCTGACCCTGAAATGGAGATGTGCCTGATGGAGGAGCAAAGATGGGCAAGGATAAACCACTGAGAATCTACAATCCTCCTTCTGCATCAGGTCCTTGATAGAGGCAGGGGGTAAATCTTTCTGGGAGAGAACTGTGTGAACAGGCACCACTGCTCCCAGTTCCCTTGGCCATGGGGTAACTCCTGTGTGGGACCATTTTGTATTTACCCCTGCAGATTTTCACCCTCACGTGTCCCTCTAACACAAATGCATCCCAAAACTCTCTATGGACTCTGCAGTCACACCCAGATCCCACCCATGGTGGAAATGTCCTTTGTGCTGGAAGCAGCAGCAGCTCAGAGGTCACAGCAGCACCAGGGCAAGGCACTCCCTGCTCACCTGAAGCTGCAGGCAGCATTTCCAGCAGGCAGCATTTCCAGCAGGCAGCATTGCAAAATCCAGGGCAGCATTTAGTTTGGGTCTTTTGCAAACCTGAACCCCAGCCTGGATTTTTCAACCAGCCCCTTACTTCTGGGAGAAAGCAGCACATCAGTGCCTGTCTCAGTGTTGCTCAGTGTTTGCACAGCCCCACCGTGCCCTGACCCACCAGCCATGCTCTCCACAGCACTAAATTCCCTGGCAGTTTGCTCTCCTGGAGCAGACTGGCCCATTTGAACGTGTCATTATGATCACTTTGCAGCTCCATGTTGCCTGTGCACAGCACCCCAGACAGCCTTCATCCCCAAAGCACTGCACTTCCTCACAAACAGAAAGCACTGGCAGCAAATGCCTCTGCCACCCTCACCTCCAAAGGGGTGGAGCTGCCTGTGATTGCTTCCATTTCTCAGTCCCTGCTAGAGGCAGCTTCTCTGGTACAAATCTCTGCTCATCTCTGGAGGAGGGAGTTTTACATGCAAGGCTGTGAAACTGCCCCTTCTGCAAGCAGAACTCATTTCTCTGGGCAGGGAGCTCTGGTGTGGCAGCAAACCTGCATGGGCAGGACTGGTCAAACACAGGGCCCAGCAGGATGCCAACATTTGTTAAGTGCCATTAAATTCTGAGGTTGGTCACAGAGTCTGAAAGGATGACAGCCAGGGGTGCAGAGTGACAAATTTATCTGTTCTCAGATGCCTGAATCACTGAGCAGATGGACTGGTTTGATACAAACCCTCTATAGCCCTTCCAAAACAAGGAGTACCAGACATATGCGCAGAAAATTGTACACACAAAAGTGTGCTCTGCTACTCTGACGCTCACAATTTTGGCAACTCGGGGACAAATCTGTTGTTTAAGCAGAGAAAAATGCTTTTTTTCTTGGGTTTTTTCTTTTTTTCTTTTTTCTTTTTTTCTTTCACTTTCAGGACAACCTGGTTGTCTGCAGCAGGGATGATTTCAGGTGGAAGAAAGCTGTTCTGTGTTTGCATGGCAGTGAGCACAGTATGGCTCAGGCTGGGGAGACACTGCCCAGCACCTCCCACCATCTCCAGGGAAGTGCAGGGAATGGTCACCCCCAGACCCCTTCACTCCAGAGCCCCCTGAAGCCTGTTTGCAGCACTGTTCACTAGGTCTAAAAAGAGTTCTGCAGCAGCACAAGGTGCATGAAACAGAGCAAGCCCAGCAGTGGGGAGCCTGGACTACCTCAAAGAGGCAGAGGATCAGCCCTGAAACTGCAGATTACTTCCTGAAGAAGAATATTTAGGAATGGCCTGGCTTTGGGTCTGTACTTTTCCATCCTCACCATTTCAGTGGCAATCTCACTTACAACTGTGCCTTCTCCCAGCACCCACTGGCTGCTCTTTCCCACTCAAAGATCTCTATCAGTCATAAACCTCTAGCCAAATGGGTAAATTTTTTAAAAGTGTGGGGAACTCTAACAGCTGTGATGTTTCCTTGATTAGTTCCACAAGAAATCACACATGTGTGAAAAATACTATTCACTTATTATGTAAAATTTATAAGTTTAATAAAAGTAAAATAAAATAGACAATAAGGAGAAAAAAAACAAAGCTCTTTTTGGCCGAGGTGCTGATACCAACAAGATCAGATCCTTTGTTTTAAGGACTTCTGTGTTACATAATTAAATGAGCTAATACATGATTCAAATATTCATTTCGGTTTCAAGACACTCCCCCTTAAGTACACAGTTTATCTATGGGGCTCCGTAGAGTCTGGATGGAGGTGGTAAATCAGCCTTCTTCAACAAGGCTCAATTGTTCCTCATCTTCAGGAATTCCAGATGCCCATCCTGTCTTCCATCTATTTGAGGAATTACAACAATCCCATCTCTACTTTGTTACAATCTAAGGATATTCATCTATCACATTTTTCAGATTCTATCAATAAAAGAACACACAATACAACCTTCCCATATTATACATAAAGCAATCAGCTTGTTATATGTGAAAAGCCAACTCCAAAACCTGCATTTATAACACATGTAAAACATAAGAGAGAAAACTAAACCTCCCCATTGCCCTGTGCTCCATGGATGTGTGGTCAAGAGCTGGGTGAGAGCAATGCTGGTCTGCCCAGGACCTTCCTTGGAACGGGAACTCAGGATATTTGTCCCAGAGCCCAGAGAACACGAGCAGGACGTTTGCTGCCCCTCACCTCTGTCAGCCTCAGGCAGCCAGGATGAGGAAGATGCTCCAGGAAGGAGAGAGGAGGGAACGAGGAGGATGAGAACATGCTGGATGTGCAAGGCTCTCACTGCTGCTCAGACCAGCAACCAAAAATGGAAGCAAAACAAAATGGGAGGCCCCACTGGGAATGGAAGAAATAAAGGCTGAGCATTACTTCACTACAGATTGTTTGGATGAAGGAGAGGTTCAGTCTCTACAGGAAACTCCATTGCTGACACTTCCCATATTTTGAGGATGGGACCTCATACAAACTTGTAAGACTTTTGTGGCACTATTGGAAACGTGCTGGTGGTGTCCGATGAGAGAGATGATCTGAAGGCCGGGATGCTCTTTGGGACACGTGGTTTATTGGCAGTGGGAAGGCAGCCCAACTGGGGAAGAGTCCAAAGGTCTAAAGGGACAGGGACTCAGGGGAGCATTTTATTTTAACCCTTTCTATCGTGAATATTCTAATGAGCATCAACCAATCACCTCAAGATACAAAACCTACAGAATTTACATACAGCCTATGGGAACTACAACATTACAATGCTACTCTACAGACCAAAATCCTGAAAAACCACCTTATCCCTGATACCTGAGAAGGTCCAACCCCTTATTCATCCTTTTGTCTTGGCAGGGGTGTCACTGAATCACCCAGCCCTGTCTTTCAGCTAGTTTAATCACTCTCTTCCTGCCCAGCACCTTACTGTTCAAATTTTCTGTTTCAAATTACTGTTTCAAATTCCATCTCTTTTGTAGGTTTCATACTCTTAGAATCTTTCACTAATAAACTATCTCTGCAGGGTCCTCCTGCTTCCTCCTCTCCAACATGGCACAATTATTGTTGATGTGGGGTGAGTTACAGATGTAAGAGGTGTCTGAGGTATCTGAATTTCAACAGTGAATTTGAAACTACACCAAGCTCAGATCAGGGGATTTATTTGGGCTCACTTCCAGTCAAAACACACAGCTGAGGTCACATGATTCCATGGGATAAGGCAGTTTCTAATCAAATTACTGCAGTATTGGCAATAGATAGCTTCATGTTTCTGTCAGGAGCCTTATTATTTTTCCTTATTATTTATTTTTCCAGCCTTAAAGGAACAACCAGAGCTGCTCTGGCTGCCTCCAAGGCTGCTGAACAAGTTCCATTAAACCTTTGTTTAGAGCAGCTACACTGGCTCAAACACTTTGTTTCAGGAAGAATCTTACCCAAGTAAGAGGCTCATATCTCAGAAAAACATCTTACAGTACTCTACATTAATTAAAGATAAGGTGATATCATTACAGAGATAGACATTGTTATCTCCCCTCTAATGTTATCAAGGCTGTTTTTATGTCTGCAGATGAACACTTCCAGACAAAGATATTTTTGAAAATCTCCCATTGTGTTTGAAAGCATCTGCTAAATGGAATTACAAGGTTTCACTGGGTAGCATGATTTTGGGTGTGATCCACAGCCCGCTGAAATCAAGAGGAAGTCATGTAAAATCTGGTTAACTGTCCCTGCTCTGGAGTGCTGGGGTTTTCAGCAAGTGCATGTAACATATTAAATGTTTACTGAGTTTCTCTCTTTTTGTTGGCTGTTAAATGTTCAAAGGAAACATTTTCACGAATCTACCTGGGTTGAGTTTGACAAGAAGCACTCACTGGGGCAAAGGAGCAATAAAAGGTTGGGAAGGCTTCAGTCACTGCCAAAATTTCCAACTATTCAGTGCTGAAAGCACAGAGCAGACAGGATGCTTTTTTTTTTCTTCAGCACCAAAAAAAGTTCATTGTTTTAGATTAGAACCAGTAGCTACAATTGGAACCACTATTTAACAGTGCTTGAAATGAGAAGGTTACACATCACAGCAATAATTCAGTTAATTTCATGGGGAACACAAGGAAAGTGGTGTTTAAAGGAGGTGAGGAGGGGTTCTTGATGTTGGCTTTGCTGAACTCCTGGGAAAATCATTTTTATCATTTGAAACCTAACACAAAGCCACTCCCAACACCTGAGTGCTGCAAGTGTGTGCCCCTCAGCATCTGCTGTGGGGCACACGGGGAGGCTGTACCAGGACAGCTCAGAAGAGAGCAGTGGGTGCCCCCCAAATGGGGAGCTGACCCCTGTCAAGAGATGGGATTGTTGAACAGAAACCAGTGGTGAAAACCAGATGGTGTTTGTGTCAAACTTTGTGTGTTTACAAATAAATTCAGCTTTGCTGTAGTGTTTTCCAGCACTGTTCTAACAAAGAGGAGCTCCAAGTCCCTGGCTCACAGCACGGAGGAATCCCCATATGCCTGCATTCAGGTAAAGAAGATTCAGAGCTGTTGCTGGAGTTGTTCTCTAAGTGTCTGACCAGAGCAATAACAAGTGATTAAGGCCCTTTCTCTCTCAAAACTCAGGACCTGCACATTCCCTCACAGTTCAGACAGATTGTGAGGTGATGCCTAATGAACCTCTGGGGTTTTACCCTTCCTTCCCTGTTAAGGCAAGCAGCTCCCATCAACTCTCTGCTTCTGGGGCTTAAGGGAAATCCAAACGAAAAGGATTTTAGTTGATTTAGCCTGACTTCCAGATTTAACTCCTGAGCATCCTTTCATATGGAAAATCCCAATCATAAGCTTGAGTTGGTTCGTGCCAATCCCAGTTCACCGTGAGGCTGGATGAAACCCCACAGCAAGTGTCAGGGAGATGAGGTACCATGGTTGCCATGGCATTTCCCCAGACCAGAGTCATCCCTTGCTCTCAGAATGCCCTGGGTGAAGGCCCCTGCACGGGGCAATGGCAAACAGGATTCACTGAGCTCTGTGGAATCACATGGAGTGGCACAGAGATGTCCCTGCCAGGAGCTGTGCTGCCCTCAGGTGAAAACCAATCAGTGAGCTATGCCAATATACAAAATTGCTTCTTGCTCTGTTTTCAGAAATACATGGCTGCTATCAGGTATCAGTTCACACATTTCCAAACTGATCCTGCTTAAGGTTTTGTGCAGTTTTCTAACTAGCACAAGTGAGGTTAAGCACTAATGAACTTCAAACTATGCACATCATGGGAAGGGTCAGACCATGGCAAAAGTGCTGCTAGACCCAGCCAGAATTCTGCTGAATGCCCAATGGAGGAAGAATTCAAGGCTAGCATTTAAAATGCAAGGTGAAAAGCAGTTGAAATTATCACCTTGGATTTTGGAACTGAGGCAGATTCCTGTTATTTACATGCCCTGTGATGCACACAGGCATTCAGGGTTTTTTTCCAACAGCATCTGCACAGCAAGGTGCCAAGAAACTCTGGCACTGCTTAAATTCCGCAGACACCCCCAGTCCTACCTGTACCCCAAAAGCCTGGCTTTCATGGATTGCATCACCCTGGGAACAAAAGGAGCCCTGAGAAAGTTTAGCAACCTGATTATCTCCACAGAGGTTTTATGCTACAGAATAATAAAAAAAACCATAACAGCAGCTTTTGTGCTCACCTGTGCTGTAAGTGCATGTGGAGGATCTTTGCAACTTGAAATGCAACCTGAGACCTCCTTAGGGAGACAAAATTGAAAGACGAGGAAGCTACTGTAAAGTTGCTGACAGAAACACAGATAATGTTTCAATGACCTTCTTGAGATGTATTCCTTACTCTGAGTTATTTGTACAAGTTTGCATCCACAAAGAACCTGGAAAGGAAATTATTCTGTGCACAGAGGCCAAAAGCTGACACTGTTCACCTACAGAGCTGGTGAGTTCTTGTTTGTGTTCTCAATCTCTTTCCAAGAGTTTTAAAAACCAAAGTGTCAGAGAGGTTAAAACTATTTTTTAAAGCAATAAGTTCTTCACAACCTCTTTGGAAATCAAAAGAAAATTGTTACAAGTGTTACATTTTTTATGTTGAACTCTGAAAAAGAAGTGTGGAAGCATTTTTTGCTAACTTTGGGTCTGGCTTATGGGAAGATTTTTCTATTGCCATATCAGCTGTATCAGTTTCAGGAGCACACTCAGGGTCAGCAGAGGATTAATGACCAGGAGTGCCTCCTATCAGCATTCCCTGCTTCCCTTTCCCCATGAAGAGAGCTGCAGCCAAACCCTGCCTCTTTCATCAGGATAATGAAACTCACACCAATGGAGGAGAAGGGAAAGAGAGGGCTGAGGTCTCCAGCTCCAGTGAAGTTTGAGTTTCCTGTGGCCAACCCCTCCTGGCATCCTCACCCCAAATCCTTTGAACTGTCTGTGCTGAGGGGAGACCAAAGCAGACACTGGGACCTAAACTGGGGCAGAATAAGCGCAGAGCTAGAGAACATGGGCCCTGATCTCTCCTCCCTTCAGTCTCTGGGAGCTCTGGGAAGGAAGCTTCTCCTTCCCCTACAGCCAGGCCCTGCTCCCTGAGCTGCTTTCCCAAAATGTTCCTGCTGTGCCCAGGTGAGGGATGTCTGCAGGAGCCTGCCCCAACCCCGTGCCTGCCCCACTGAGCTCTCAGAGCTTCCCCCTGCCCTTGGCACCCTTTGGGCCCCAGGGCAGCCCTTCCCAGCTCTCCAGTGCCAGGAGCCATTCCCACATCTCAGCTGTTTCCCCTGCAGGGCTCCACTGCCTCTCTCTGGCTTCTGAAAGTTTCCTTGGGTGTTTTGAGAGGCTCATCTGCAGAAAACGCCTCAGACACAGCGGTGCTGATTTGGTGACAAGTGACTTCTGAAAATAGCACATTTATTCACTGAGCTTCAGCACAGCACTCCCAGTTGTTGATGCTCCTCATGAAAATATTGATGCTAAGCTCCCTAGCTTAGAATGTTTTGATCCATCTTCTGGGCCTATTGATCTACCTTTGATACTTCAATCAAACTGCTGTTCACATCAACTGCAAATTCATCTGATCTCTCCAAAATAATTAGATTAATCACAGGAGGATCTACAAAAGCCCTGCTTTGATTGATTATGTCTTCATGCTCTCCTGGGGAAAACAGGTAAATTTTAAAATGTGAAAAAGACAGTTGTTAGCCTTTTCATTCTGGCATCTTTGAAATACTTTTAGTCTCACTTTTCCTTTTATGATCTCAGCCTTTTACAAGATTGCAGGCTCGCAGCATGCTTAGTTATGATTTCTTCAGTGGCTGACATTTTGCAATACATAATGATTTAGCCAATATGAGCAGAACTATCATTACACAATTTATTGTTCCCCAAAGTATTATTTGTTGTAGAGACTATTAAGCCTAGGAGTTACATGTTACAGAATTTTTATTAGAACTCTTTTAAACTCCAAGGAAATTAATCCCTCCCTTCACACCTCCTGCTCCAAGATTTCCATTTTGCAAAGCAAAGTAAAAGTATTCAAGCACAAAAGTGGTGGGGGTAGCAGGGACTTCTCTTGAAATCATCAGCACTTTTCTTTGCATAAAAAAACAAATGAAGACGCCAGGATTTTATTTTTAAGAGCAAACTTTTCCTTTTAATTTGCACCATAGAAACACCAGTGATGCCAGTGGGATCTGTGTATGAGTCCTGAGCCCAGCTGAAAAACAGAGTGGTGGCTGCAATGCCACTGCTCAAAAATGGGTATTTTATTTGATGAATGAATTGCTAAAGGGAAAAAAAAAAAAGGCACTAAATTTTTTTCTATTCTGGAAACGATGGCTTTGTACAATAATCCTATTGTTCAATCATCACTACAGCCTCCACTGGAACCATGCCCAGAAGGATGAAACATTTTGTGCTAAACCTTTTCCAGGGCCCTTCTACATTAATCAATAGTTTTGATTACTCAATCCTATGATTATTCCATTTTTTGGAAGGAACCATTAGGGTTATTAATTGCACTGAGACAGCTGTTTATCTTCCAGCAGAACAAAAAGAGCTCGTCCTGCCACTGCCAGGGAGCTGTTTAATGCAGAGTGATGTGTTGAACTTGACTCAGCTTGGTGCTCCCTCCCTGGCCTCTGAGGGTGCCACGGGAGGAAAGGATCAGAGCTGGGTTTGGGGAGCCACAGCAGCTCCCCTGGAGATCAGACTGCTGCTGCTGCTGGGGTCACCTCTGGGAACCCATCCCTCAGTCTGAGCAGGAGCAGGGAAAACAAGGCTTGTGTGGTGGTGAAAGTGAGCTGGGCCAAGAGCACATTAAAAATCAGGGAAGGGATGCCAAAGGAGGGGTGGATGTAACTGAGGGGAGAGGCAGGGAGAAAAACAAGGCAGAGAAGAGAAACATTGTCAGTTTGGGGGGTTTGTTTGGCTTTCCATGCCTGCATAATGAGGGGTAATTAGCGCTGCCTACACAGTGAATTTCTGCATCTCAATCAGCAAAGAAGAAAATCCTGGAACTGCTCCTCAGCAGGAGGAGAGCAACATCCCAGAGCAGAGTGGGACTGGGATGGACCAAGGGAAATCATTGTCTGTGCAAGATGATGGCTGAAAGAGGAAGCACAAGCGCTGCAAGGACATGCTTAATGGTTCTTCAGGATGGGAAAAGAACAAAGGAGGGGGTGGTGGTTTCCAGGCATTTCCTTTCCACATGAAAGCAGCCCTGAATTTATGGGGGCAGTCACTCCCCTGAAAGGACTACCTTCTCTTAGCTAATTACATAAGGTTCTGGTGATTTTTTTTACTTAAGAAAACAGAGTCTGTTTCCTTTGCTCAGAGCAGGAATCATCATCTGCTTGTGTAAGGACCCCAGTGTGGAGGGCATGGGAGCCCCCAGCTCCCAGCACTGCTGGGCTGTGCTGGGGGGACATCACAGCCCCTGCAGGGACATCTCCTGCCTGGAAATGGCCCAGGGAGCTCAGCACAGACCCTTCAGTGCCTGTGCAGGGTGTTAAGGAGCACTGGGCACATGTGGGATCCAGCACTGCTGGGGAGGAGGAGGGATAATCCCACACATCTGCCTCACACAGAGCTGCCACACCTCAGCCCATCCAGGCACTCTGTGTCACCTGAACGTCACAGGGTGCAACAGCCTGCTGCTATTACTGTGGCAAGCATAAATAACCTACCTTCATCCCTTTGAAAAGATTTCCTTTTGTCCCTTTTCCAGGGATTAATTTCTTTTTCCCTGTGCCATTCACTGGATCGTGTCCTGCTTTTCTTCTCCGAGTGATTTGGCACCGATGCTGCAACCACTGGTTTCAAAAAGCCAGGCTTATTTCTTTATTCTGGGTCTCTACAATACACAGCATGACAGAGGCCCTTTACATCCTTCTAAATATTAATAAAAAAAGAACAGTATGGAACTTCACTTGGATTTGGGAACAGCTGCATTGTACAAGATGCTAAAACCAAAGTCGTTTGTTCATTTCTGTCTGAAACAGTTTGAGGTTTTTATGCCTCAAGAAATGAGGATAAATTTACAGTCTTGTTTTCCAGAACGAACACAGAAAAATGAAAATCAATTAAGAGAATTTTTGCAGCTTTCTTGGATTCACATCTCCGAGGTTTTAAACCAGCTTTTCCCAGCAATGTCTAAATTGATAGATTCAAAAATCCACATTGTATGCAAGTCAGACAAAATCTCAAGGATATATACTGATTTTTATAGAGAATTGGAGGTAAACCACGTTTTTTTCTTGCTATACCAAAATGAATCCTAAACATTTTATGGGATAAAAAATCCCAACAGAGTTGAAAGTAACTAATAAGAAAGGCCGTGCTTTAACTCCAGTGGGCTCCTTCAGGAGCTGGGGAGAGATGATTTTTCATTTATTTCAAATTTATTTCAAACAATGGGAAGAATGTTAAAAGGAAAAAGCAAAACTTCAGTGCTGCCAGCCTTGGAGATCACCACACCTTCAACCTGGCTGTGGCAGCTGGGTCCTGAGCACCCACAGCACTTCACAGGCCCATTGGAGAAATCACTTCTCCCTGAATTGTTAATGAAGCAGCTCTGCACAGCCCTCACATTTCACATATGGCAAAGAGAATTGAAACCACTGGCATATTCGAAGATTCTGTTGTGAAATGTCATCTTTTGATATGCAAATACCAGGCCAGAAATAATATCCCCTCTTCCATTAATGCTCTAGTCCTTAAACTTAAGGAAAAGAAGAATTAAATCAATAAACAGCTTCAATTTCTACTTCTTCTCTCAAGTTTCTTTTAAATCAATATGCAGCTAAAATCTCATTGTTAAATACACCAGGCCCACATGGTGCCTCAATTACTGTCACATAACCTCTTTCAACTTGGTATCCATTATCTTACCTCCAATGGATAAATACTCACCCTTGGGAAAGGACCAGTGCTTAATAAACAAGAAAATTGAGTTGCTCTCTTAAGACAGCTGTCAACTGGCACAAGAAGTGGTGATCAAATGCTCCAAAATAACACTTAAGCTGATCAAATTAAGGAAGAAGCATTTTTTGCTTTTCTCTTTTCTAGGGTTGTGGGGTTTTGTTGTTTGGTTGGTTTTGTTTTGTTTTGTTGTTTTTTTTTTTTGGTCCACAGATGCCACGTAACAGGGTCAGATCCTCTTACCTGCTGTTGCTGAAAGAATTAATTCCTAAAATGCAAGTTTTAATGAATGTCCTCCTCCAGCAATACCTGACTCTACCTCAACAGGCACAAAGTCTGAGGCACCAGACAAAAGGGATCCAGGCAATGTAAAGAATGTGTTAAATCCAGTGCAATCTGGATAAACAGTAGATTCATATTTGGACTTGGCAGGAAAATCAGAGGGAGAGGCCTCTCCGTTTTGCAGCGATCTGGAAAAAGTGCAAAGCCTACGGAGGGCTAATAAAACTTTTCTGGCACACCATCTGGAAGTCTCAGCAGTTTCTGCTTTTGGAAAGAATGCATTCTGCTTTTAACTCCACACAATGCCTCATTGCTGCTTTCATGTGCTCCAGACCAAGGAGGCTTTCTACAAACAGCCCAAAAATCAATACCTGTTATTCTGCCCGGGCCAGGTGTGTGCTCTTTGAAAGCAAACTGAGACATCCCAGCATCACACAATGGCTCGGCCAGCTCTGCCTCCAGGAAGTCAGGCTGCAGCACTGGCAGGACCTGCAGGCTGTGCAAAGGTTGTGGAGCACTGGAAATGAATGGAGGAGGAAAAAAAAAACAAAACAAAGGGAAGAAAGCCCTTCTTATTCCTCTCTCAGGGGACACAACCTGCAGTATGACAGCTTTCACCTATGACATCAGCCAGTCTGAGCTAAAATCCAGCTGGGTACTTCACTCATCCTTTACTCTAAGCCTGTGAATAGACTGAATTCCTCCCCATTCTGAATAGAAATTCATCCCCATTTAGTTATAAATGCCTGGCCAGATCAAGGCCCAAGTCACTCTGATGATGAGGTTTATTGTCACAGGGTATAAAGAACAGGAGCAAAGGTCAGACAGTTTCTTATTCCTTGGCAGGGAAAAGGACGTCAAAGAGAGATGAATGCAGGAAATATTCCTTAAACATAAAGCCCACAAATGGCACTGCCTCCTAACAAACCTTGACACTGTAGTAACAGCTCTGCACACTGGCTTGTGGCTGGAGGACAGCCAGAGAATGCTTCAAGAACTTACTCCCTTCTTATGAGAATTAAATCAAGGAGAAGCCTGGATGAGAATAAGCCATGTGCCAGAGCCCCAGAATAACCATCTGATCCAGGACAAATGGCACCATCCTCCAGGAACCCAGATGCTCCTGTGCTCTGGTTGAAATCTGAAAACAGGTTTTTCACCAGTTCAATTTACATGAAGAGTTCAGAAGGCTTATTTTTCATTCCAGCAGAGAATTAACACAAATGTCAGAAGTTGCCAGGGAACAGACTGTCACCCTCCAACTGCTTCCCCCCCTTCAAATACTTGGAGGATATTGTACTTCACATATCACCCTTTAATCCTGTGTTCTGCTGCAGCTTTTTAATATGTACTTGCTGTATCTGCACAGAATCTCAGAATGCAGACTAGCCTAGCAGACAGAGCTTTGGCTTGGGATTTAGGAGCCCTGTGAGCTGTTAAAAGCTGTTACAGAGGCTGCTGGAAGTGACTTCCTCACTCGGCTTCACGCTCTGCATTTTGGCAGCATAAAATCAACACGCTTTGGGATGCGTGGATGGAAAATCTCTCAGACTTTAAAACACAGGAGAAAGCTTAAACACACCAAAAATGCACTCTTGGTGGAGAGGAGAGATGCTAGCAGCCCATGCAGAACCCACAAGGAGTCAGTTTGCAGCAACTGCCAGGCACAACTTCCGTAGGTCATTTCTTAAGGCACAAACCCTGCCCACTTATAGGGTACAAACCCTGCCCACTTATGGGGCACAAACCCTGCCCATTTATGGGGCACAAACCCTGCCCACTTATAGGGTACAAACCCTGCCCATTTACGGGGCACAAACCCTGCCCACTTATGGGGCACCCAGCCCCCAGTGCCCAGCCTTGCCCTGGCTGGCAGGCCACCCCTGGAGCTTGCTTTAGGCCACCCATGGACAGGGAGTCTCTCACCACGGGCCCAGCACGGGCTGGAGCACTCAGCTGGAAGCTCTGGGTTTGCATTTCCCTGTGCTGCACTCAGTGCCCAGCCAGGGTGAGCCCAGGCACTGATTTCTGTTTGCAGTACAAACCCTGACAGAGAAGGTGGCTCAGTTTTACCAAAACTCTGCCTCACCTGAGACCCCCTAAAGGCTAAGTAGCCACAGCTGACACTTCAGGACACTGTTCCATCCTGGTCCAGGGAAAATGCCAAAGCAAGCTAGAATTCCTCACCAGTGCTGTAGGAGATGGCCTCCAGCTCTGCTCTCCCTGGCAGGGATGAGGGACCAGCATCAGAGTTTCTATCTCTGCCAGCTGCTTCTGCTACAGGGCTCAAGGAGCAACTCATGAGATGCCCACCTGTGCTAGGCAGGCTTGGTGTGTTAAAAGGCAAGTGCCTTCACACAGCACTGTTTTCAACTCATTATTTACTAAAACTCACATTTCAGAGGTGCTTCCAAGGTGAAACACCCTACACAGTTTAAAATCTGATATTCAGCATGTAGACACAGGCAAGTCTAATCCTGCTAAATCTGATTCTTTCCAGCTCTGTCTCCCTGTTTCTTCTCCCTTAAATCCCCAGCTAAAGATGGCAAGAGCAGCTAGCAATGATGGGCTGCATCCTGATGGCCTGCGCTGCCAGACCCACACATTGTGGTTTGAAATATGAAAATGCATCACTAGAAAACAACCTTTGAAATAGCACAGTATATCTGACATGAGCTTGCAGCCTCTGGATTGTTCATTTATATTCAGAGGAAGCTTGGAGTGAAAGAGAACTCTGCCATCTGGCAGAAGTTAAAGCGACCCACAGCGGGCGTGGGCAGGTGCTGACATCCCAAAAAGACTGTCCCAAGGAGCAACAACTCGGGGCTTTCTCAGCTGAGGTGCAGAGGCTGAGCAGGCCAGACACCAGGCTGCTCATTGCACCTCTGCGAGTGCCCAGAGGAGAAAACAGAGCCCAGGAGCAGAGCAGGGGCACAGAGCCCTGCAGGCTCCTCAGTGCTCTGCACTGGAAATCAGATGGGTGCTGACAAGTGCAGGAAAATTCTTTTTGAGGAGATCCAGGCTGCTGGTGTCAGTTCCAGTGACAATCACATCAGGCTGCCTGCACAGACATGTGGAGAGTTCATCCCCTCCCAGACAAATCCTGTATTTACTTGTTCTCCAGAGCAATCATACTGAAAGAAAAACATGTTGAATGAGCTATACAGCAGGCAACTCCAATCATCTATGTTTTCAAGAACCTAGGAAGAGAAAATAGACAAGATCAGATTTTGAAAGCACTGGTTAAGTGCAATGCCTGTGAAACCCAGGCTCTTGTCCTTCTAGAAAACAAAGTCTGATGGGGTTGCCCTCATGAATGACTTTTCATCTGATCCTCACCACTGGCTAAGGAAAAGCACAAGTTCAGTTGCCTCCCTCTCATATCCAGAAATTGCACTGGAAAAACTGGACCATGGTGGACTTTTCTACATGAGCAACAGGACGAGGGAGCTTAGGGAGTCAGACATCCAAAAAATGTCTGGTTTTCTCCTGCTGACATAAGAGCCTGGTTTACCCAGTTTGGTAAAGTTCTGGTTTATTATTTTAGGCCTGTTGAAAGTGCATTAACGAGGCAAGAAATTCATCCCCTTTGGATTTCTTAGGATCTGGGCACCCAAGTTCTCTGGGCTCTTTCCCTGCAGGGGAAGCTGATCTGGAGCAGCTTGTTGCCTTGTCACCAGGCAGATCTGTGTGCACCACATGCTTTACATGTTCCATAACTTACACGCATAAAATCCTCTTTTCCCTCCACTTTACAGCATAATATGCACATTTCATAACTGTGCTGCATGCAGGCTGTCATGGGACAACACAAACTGCACAGGCTGCACAGCTCACCTGCCAACACGACTCGCTGGAAAAATTCCTATTTCTGTCTCGAGGGATGGCTGATTGTATAAAACAAACCAAGAGCCCCAAATCCTGCTCCATAAGGGCTTCCATGCTAAAACCTGGAATGCACTAACATATGTTTTGTGTGTAAAGTGTGACAGAGCTGTAGTCAGCAGAAACTGAGTTCAGAAGTAAATACTTTGGGGAACTTTTCCTGATGTGGTTGGAATGTGGATGCTGTCTGCAGAGGAGAATATTTATCCTGAGGTCAAGAGCACAGCTCAGTGTTCTGCCTCCTAAAGCACAGAGAGGACTTTGCTGGCCACAGAACAGTTTTTGCCTGTACATCTGCTTACAATGCCATTGCTGGGGACTTTATGATACTCATGTCAGCTTTTACAGGATTGTAATACTGTTTTCTTCCTATTTCAATGGCTCTGGTAGGTGCTAAGTCCATTCAGAGACTGATGGTTGCTTTGGAAGAATTCAGAAAGCTCTGCCCTTTCAAACACAGCAAACCACTCTGTAAATGTCCTTGTGAAGGATGAGGCAATCTGGAGACTTTTACAAACAGCGCAAACAACCTAGTTAATAGTAACCAAAATGGACTTGAACAATTTGATTACTTTCCACTCTTAGATTCTAAGAGCATTTATGGATGCATTGTAAGGGGAAGCAATTTATTCTTTCCAAAAGCCCAGCCTGGTTAGTTAGGACCGGGATGACAAATGGGTCAGTGAAGCTCGGGCAGTTCCAAAGCACCTGTAACCTGCCCCCAAAGACAGGTCCTGTGCCAAAAGTTCTCCCTGGGGCTCTTCAGGCCTGACAGTTTCAATTATGCACTTTTAAAAGTTCCACTTCAAATGTTTCAATAAAAAAGATGCAGTAAATGCCTTCGTGGCAGGAAATTACATAATTAAAATTAAGAAATGAGAAAAAATCCCCCAGACCTGCCTTACAAGGGATCCAAACCCAGCAAATGCCTCAGCTGAGTGCCCAGCCCTGCCACAAACACGTCCTGCAGTGTGGCACTGCAGAGCCACCCCCACAGGTGACAAACAGCTCTGCCACACTCTCTGAAAGAGGCAGAAAGTGAACTCTGAATGCTGCAGCCCCTAAGGATCAACAGTTGCATTTTAAACAATAAAAAATATAAGGAAGTTCCTCGAGTTGACAAAGGTTGTGTTGGTACAAAGGGAGATGTTCACTCAGTTAAAGCACAAAGCCTTCCTCAGGTATGTCCTTAGGATGGGAGCTATAAATCCATTTTATTTCCCCATGGATTCAGGCTGGATTTCCTTTTGATCACAGCCCCTTGCTCCCTCCCACACCGGGATGGATTGGCAGGAAGCACAGCAGACCTGGACTCTTCCCGCTCAGCCAAAGGTGTGCAAAGCCACAGGAATAATAATTTGATAATGAAAGGAGGACTATGACCTTGATCCTTTCTTTTGCCCATACTGTGTGCAAATACTAAAACTAAATCCATAACTTGGAGCATTCTTTGAGGAAAAGGGAAGGGGAAAAAAAATGCAAAAAACCAACCCATGTTTGAACAGTATGAAAACGAATTCTGGCTCCTTCTAACCAGAAATGGGGCCACGGTGACCAGGTGAAGCTTTGGGATTGTGCATTACTGCACCATTTTACAATCTGTTGTTTAGCGGAAGGAAGAAAAAAAAAAAAAAAAAAAAAAAAGAGGTGATTTTTCTAGATACTTTTGATTTTTTTTTCCCTTTTGTCTTCCTGAAGTGTCTCTTGGCATTTTGCCATTTTTTACCTCTTCCATGGCAGGTTTTTCTCCTTCTTCCCTACATTTGGAATTTACGGGCCCTTTACCATTGGAGGGAAGATCCCTGAATATTTAAATAGCCCTGCTCCTTTCATGAGCTGTGAAACACCTACATCAAGGACCAAAGGATCTAAGCAATGACCCTGGTATTTAGATCTAAGAAGTTGTTGATAGCCAAGTTCACCCTCAGCACAGCTTCCCTGAATTTGAAAGATTCACACCTGGGATGGATTTGGTGTTGAAGTTGTAGGGCTGATCTAGGGATACATAATGAGCAGAGACATTTGAAGGAGTTCAGCGTCTTTCAGGGTAAGGATTTTTAGATCTGTACCTTTGTTCCCAAAAGAGTTAAATGAATAATGAAATCTCCCTGCAGTGAGAACAGCTGAAACTTAATTCAGAGGAAATTTCTCAAAGAACTGCCTTGGTGCCTTGCACATGTGCCTGTCAAAAAGGGCTGCTCCTTCCCAGGTATTTGTTTTAGAAATTCCCTGCCTATAGGATTACACAGAGCAGCTCAGAAGAGATGAGATGACTTTTTTATGCTTACAGAAGGTTTGCATTTTGTGGGTTTCAAAAATTATGCTTTTTATTAGCATAAATGTGAAGCACTTAAAAGACCAAAGTGTATTTAACAAAATTAATTTCAAGGTAATAACTCTTCAGATAAACAAAAGACAAACTTCTGAAGATCAGTACAATTTCTTTGAGCAGTTAATTCTTTCTTCTCTACAATAACAACCCTCAATTAGGAGTGCATTTGTAAAATTGTCCCTCCATCAGATTTGAGGGCTTCAAGTGTTTTGAACAAATTACAAAACAACCTGAATATCTGATTACACACCCCATACCTCAGCAGAAAGTGCATCCTTTGCAATTTGGAACAGACAAAGTTAAACCCTGGTGTCATTCCTTACAATCACAAAATTGACCTAAGAGTGGAATTCTGACATATTTACCTTAAGCAGAAATAGCACTTGTCTTTAATATTCAACAGAGTACAGCTAAACCTGTGACAGCTGCCAGAATTACTGAAACCACTCTCAACACTTGTAAGATACTTTGATTTTCAACTCTCCAGGAGTTACAGTGGACATATAGACATTGTTTTAGAAGACCACCAGCAAAATGACATTTACAGAAGTGTAAATGATCATTTTGATCAGACTTTTCAGACACTGTGTCCTGGGTTATGGAAAACAAAAATGTGCATTCTATTTTCATCTCCTGAAAGCACTGTTCTTCTTTACTCTGGGAGGAGGAGGGCGGGTGTCTTTTGTCAATGGGCCAACTGTAGGGGTTTGTTTCTTATCTGTTTCACCACCTGTCTTCCCTCCAGGGGGACAGTTGTCTGCTAATGGGCCATTAACACCTCCCCAAACTGACACATCCCCAAACTATACCCTCCCCAAAGCAGCACATCCACATTCCATCATCCCAGTGTGAGATGCTCCACCCAGTGGGGGGAGCCAACCATTCCTACCTGGATAAAACTGAGACACAGGAACACAGAAAGGATCCAGCTTCACCCAATCCCTGGAGGAAGACTGGACCCTTCTCACCACCACTGGACCCTTGTTCTACAGGATCATCTCTACTCCACCAGAACCACCTCTGCCACTCCAGGAGGACTCACTTTGGGACTGCTTCCAACACCCTGACCAACAGGGTGCCAGGTTGTAGCTCTGACTCTGTCAGGGTTCTCCAGGATTGTTGTTTGTTTGTTTGCTGGTTTGGTTGGGTGGTTTTGTTTTTCTACTACATTTGTATTGTTAATATTCCTAGTAAAGAACTGTTGTTCCTATTCCCAAATCTTTGCCTGAAAGCCCTTGATTGCAAAATTATAATTTGGTGGGGGTGAGGGGTTTACATTCTCCATTCTAAGGGAAACTCCAGCTTTCTCTGTCAGATACTTGTCTTTCCAAACCAAGATATCCTGAAAAGCTTACCTAAATATGGGACACTTAATCTTGATGGTTTGGGTAGGTTGACTCAACTTCCAAGCAAGAAAGGAGGTGTGGAAGTACCAAAGCTGAATTTTCCCAGAGAACCCCTTCCTCTGTCGGTCCCCAGGTTCATTAAAGTTTCAGAGCTGATTTCCAAGCTACTGTTTACTTTTGTGTTGCTGTCAGCCAATCCACAGAAGGAAAACAAATTGGATGGACTAGTTGCAAGCAGCCTGCCAATAAAAAATTTAAGCACTACTATCTAGAAGTAAAGTTTAAACAGAATTTTAAACTAAATCAAAATGTCAGAGTAAAGGACCATCAATGTAACGAGCTCTGCTGCACTGCTCTTTACCTGAGATATTGCAGAAGAATTTCTCCCTCCCCGAGTCTGAGGAGCCATCACTCGGGCTCTGATGCTTTGTGCCCTGGCTCAGAGGCCTCTGCAGAGCAGAAAACCCAGCCCAGCACTGCCCTGCTGCCCACAGGTGCCTCTTCAGCAGAAAGCCTGGCAGAGGAGATGGTTTGTTTGAGAAAATCCCTGTCGAGGCGGGGGAAGCCTCGGATTTCAGCGTGTGTGGGACTTGGCAATGCCTGGGAAATGTGCTCCCTTCTGGCTGTCAGGGGTGTCTGTAGAACCTGGCAGCTGGGGCCACGTGTCTGAGGTTTGTCTGCAGGGAAAGCTTCCCAGCACTCACAGCTCTGTTCTGCCAATTCTGCTCTGCTCTAAGCTCCAGGATAAACATAGCACACAAAAAGAATTTTAGGTTGTTTTTTTTTTTTTCCCCAAGACAATTAACTCCAGTCTGGATGAATTACCTTTATTTTGGAATACAGTTTCTAGAAGGAGAGGTATACTAGGGAACCAACTTTGCTGCATGGACAGGGACTAAGGAGTTAAAAAAAAAAAAAGTTCCAAAGGAACTTCCACGTTTCTGCAAAATGCCAGCTCCATGAAAACCAGCAGCAGATAAAACAACTTGGAGAAAGCAGGCTGGGGGGAAAGGTTGCTTTACTGGCTGTGAGACCAAAAGGCAGGGATGTGAGAGCTGCACATCCTTTCTGTAAATCACTCCATGATGTTCCAGCTGAGTTGCAGAATAAAGAGGAAAGCGCTGGGCTTTACAGCACACTCGGCATTGTTTGTTTTGTCTGCCAAGTCTATTCCTCTTCCTTCAGTGCAGTGCTTGTGGTTTGGCAATGACTTTTTAGCCATTTCTGTCTGTCTCTGTCTGAGGCCCCAAACTCTCCTTTCAGAAGTGTCACATAAGTGGAACTTTGTGCTGCTGTTCTGCAGCTTCAGCAAGCCTGAGAGTGTTTGTGCCTCGCTGTTTATCCATTGCAGCAAGCACTTAGGGAATGAAAACATCAACTCCCCCATCCAGGCACAGACACTTGGAAAGCAGAGTTCAGTTCTGGAAACACAAACACAGGAGGCAAAGCAGCTCAGCAATGCCTGCCCCTGACTGGAGCCATCCCTGGTGGCCCTGCTGCGGGTCAGCTGTGGCTCAGCTGTGGATGAAATGTGGATCAGCTCTGGATCACGAGTGGATCACCTGTGGATCTCCTGTGGCCCAGCTCTGGCCCAGTTGTGTCTTCTGGTTCGCAGAGCAGTGCCTGTGGTCAGCACCACCCAGCCCTGCAGCGCCAGCACTGCCCACATCCCCCTGGAGCTCATCTCCAGCCCTCCCAGCGTGTTAGGCTTGGCTGAGAGGGACAGGGGGAGCAGGAACACAACCCCTGAGGTGGCTGTGGTGCTCTAAACCCCCAGGAGTGGGTGGGAGGCTCCACCTGAGCCCTGCTGTTATAGATACAAAAACAAAGTTGAAACTTTTTAGTAGTTGTGTCTGTGTGCTAGCTGTATGTTTCGATTTCTGGGTTTTTTTCTGTATTTATTATTATAAACTGTGTTTATTTTCCAACTAGTTCTAAGTTGTTAAAGATACTCACTGCTGTAATGTTGTTCAGTAGTTGTTAGATAGTGTTACAGTGTTTAGTGACGATGTTTGTAAGAGTTTTGTGCGGCTGCCTCCCCGACTGCAATTGAAAGGACAACACCAAAGCGCAGGGGGATCTTCCACCCTTCCCCAAACAACTCAGAAACGGAGAGCACCACCCAGAGCCTCCATTGGAGAACACGGCCAGCCAATCAAAACATGGCGGGAAGAAATGATTGGTGTGGAACACACCCCGCTAAGAGCCAATGAGAGCCCGAAGAATGCACCAATCAGGGAAAGGATCCAGAACGGACCAATCCCTGAGGGGACCGAGCCTTTAAAAGGGACTGACCCCGCCCTCAGTGGGTGCTTGGCTCTCAGGAACTGGACTGTCCTGAGGGGTGGCCCATGCGCACTTTATTTTACTCTGACTTGCCGTGAGGGGCTGGGACTAGCCCAGCCTCCTGTTCCTGTAGCCGATTTTACAACAATGAACGATTGACCTTTCCTTTTTAACATCTTTGGATTTATGGCCTCGTCATTAAATTTGCAACATTGTAACACTGCTGCCAAACACAACCCCCTCCAAGGACACAGGTCCTCCCCCCTGGGATGGAAGCAGCAAGGACACCATGGAGAAATCCTCACAAGGGCAAGGGCTGGCCTGGCAAGGGGAAGATTATTTTCATAGTTTTTGATGCATAATTCTCTCAGTAATGGAAAAAAAAATAAACCACTGTGATTCCAAGCATTCAGTTTTCACGGCCCGGATGGAAGCAGAAAACTGAATACAAACCCTGCCAGTTCCCATGCTGGTTATTCCCACTGCTAGCACAGAATGGATGACCCTCAGCAGGTATTTTGTAAGGAATGTCAGTGAGATTCTCCAGACAACACACCCCAGAATTCCGAAGGTTTGCCTAAATTCTCCTCCTCTGCATCCTAGTGGAGGAGGAGCAGGAAAAACTTACAACCACCCCAACTGGGATAACTGAGCTACTTTATGTGGCTTTGGATAACAAGTACAAGTGCTTGTTAAAATATGGTGTATGAACATCAGGATTAGAACAACTCTTTGCAAAATTACAGGAGATTTGTGGTTAAATTCGATCATCTGATTATTCAAAGTTTATTTTTGAACCTCATTTTTCCTTACAGAGAAGGTATAATCCAGCACAAGGCACATAACGCATGGTTAAGGGGAATTTTTAAGAAAGCACTGGCAGATCTGCTTGGATCTCAGATCCTTTTGGTCTTTAAGAATCCTCTAAAAGACAAATAAAGTTGCACTTGCATGACCCCCCTGTCCAGGACCAGCTCAGGCTGGAAAAGGCAATAACTCATTGCTGTTATTGCCTACCTTGATTATGGTTCTTAAGAAGGTGTCTTGGTTTGGAAAGACAGGTATCTGCCAGGGAAGCTGGAGTTTCCCTTAGAATGGAGAATGCAAACCCCTCACCCCCCACCAAATTACAATTTTGCAATCAAGGGCTTTCAGGCAAAGATTTGGGAATAGGAATAACAGTTCTTTACTAGGAATATTAACAATACAAATGTAGTAGAAAAACAAAACCACCCAACCAAACCAGCAAACAAACAAACAACAATTTTGGAAAACCCTGACAGAGTCAGAGCTACAACCTGACACCCTGTTGGTCAGGGTGTTGGGAGCAGTCCCAAAGTGAGTCCTCCTGCAGTGGCAGAGGTGGTTCTGGTGGGGCAGAGATGGTCCTGTAGAACAAGGGTCCAGGTAGTGATGAGAAGGGATCCAGTCTTCCTCCGGGAATCGGGCAAAGCAAGGGCCCTTCTTGTTCCTGTGTCTCAGTTTTTATCCAGGCAGGAATGGTTGGCTCCCCCCACTGGGTAGATCATCTCACAATAGGATCATGGAATGTGGATGTTCTACTTTGGGGATGTGTGCTTTTAGGGGTGTCTTAATGGTCCATCAGCAGAAAATATCCCCCTGGAGGGAGAATGGGTGGTGACAGAGATAACAAACACTGCCCCATCTGGTTTAACAGCTGGCCCATTATCAGAAGGCATCTGCCCCTCCTCCCAGAGTTACGAGAGATAAAGAAAAACATCTCCCCAGCTGCTTTCAGCAGGTGAAATAGAATACAGACCCCTGGCTCCACAACCCAGGACACACTAGGCAAGGATATGACACAAAAAAAAAAGTTACTTTTATGCTAACTGGATGGGAATTTAACCCTAGAGTGCTCCAAAACCTTCAGTTACCTCCCTCTGAGTGTGCATTTCACATTTGAAATATTCACTGATATCTCGCTGCTTTGGACAAACATTCTTTATTTCAAAAGGCTTTCCCAGCAACCATATTAGATGCACATACCTTTAGAAAGGCTCCAACCATAATTGAGCAACCTTAATTGAGAGAGACTCCAATTAAGCAATCTTTCTAAGACCAGTGAGACCTCAGACCTTGCCAGAGACCAGGCAGCACCACAATTCTGCTCATTACAAGTCTACTTCAGATTTCTGTGTTTCCAGCTATTAATCTGCTTTGTGTGCAGAGCTCTGTAAAACACTGCTGCTATTAAAATGAGCAGCTCTGTTGGCAGGAAGGCAGCTGCTGGTAGAGCTGCTCATTTTCCCTTACAACCTGAAGCAGCAGCTCCCTACAAGCCCTGCTAATGTTACAACAGGAGCAGGATGACTGATGTTAATGAGCCCATCCCCAAAGACCCAGGGAAGGATCAGCTGCAGGTGGGATACAGAGAGCTTTGGACCACACTTAACCTCCAGTGAGCCAAGGGTTTGCTTCTCTTCACCTCATTGATGTAAATTACCTGGTGAAGCCCCTGAAATTTTAGCTCACTTCAAATCAATGGAATTCTTCCCAGTATTTTCACTGGGCCCTGCATCAATAGTGTAACATTTCACCAGCCCCAAAGTAATTTTAATCTAGAAATTGTTTCCCCAAAACTTGATAGGGATTTAAGGTACAAGCAGATTTATTTTTTTTTAAGCCTGATAAAAAATAACTCAAAGGCAGGTACCTCTAAAATTAGTTGTTGTGCTTCACTGAGGCTGTCACAAAACCCAGAAATCTTGTTCTCTTTCCTGTAGTGCACACACAGTGGATTTCAAAGCAATCTATATTTATTTGCCTGCTCTTTTTCTGTAAGAAAACCAACAAATTATTATAATGCACATTTAATACCTTATTAAATTAGATGTCACCTGCTCTTTGAGTGAGAGGTAAAGATTGAGGTCTGTGTAGTCAGAGGCACAAACTCAATCCAGTATTAATGGCTGAATTACTTTCAACAATAAGACACTAAGGCCAAGCAAAATGTCCAAGGTCACTCCACTCCAGATGGCACTAATATATTTACAGGACTGATGCCTCCTGGCATTTTCAATTTCTTATGTTTTTGGAACAAATCAAATTGAGGAGCTGGCAACTGCAATTTGCCCACAAAATCAAATTTAAAGGATAATAACTCCAGTTTTTAGCAGTGATTTGACTGTATTGATGTGAAACCACTACTCCCAGCTCTTGATTTCCAGTGAATGATGACCACAGCATATCATAAATTCAAGCAGGACAGACCAGAGTGGCTATCACAGAGACATTTTTTTCATGTTCACAGCCACTGAATTAAGCCTCAGCTCTCAGAGCCAGCAATCAGGAATATAACAAAAGGAGTCCACACCAAAAAACTGCTTCTGATACAGGGGCCTGAAGTAGCCAGCATTCCTCCCCAGCAGGGGAATTTCAGGTTTTCACCCAGCAGTTGTGCTCAAGCACTGAACACACACAGAGTTACAGGTGTTCCTGTTCCTGGAGGAACCTGTAAACACAGGCTGGCTGTCTGCTCCCAGCTTGTTCACTTGTGCACAGGCAAAGCCACTCTTTTCTCACTGCTCTGCCAGGATCCGAGGGATCCTCTGCCAATCCAACCCAAAATTGGCTTCAGAGCCAGTCAGGGATCCCAGTGCCCAGCTGGGCACCCTGCCCCAAATCCCAGCCACGGGACAGCCCTGTGGTGGCCTGCTCAGGGCACAGAGGGTTTGTGCTGCACACAGAGCTCTGGGGGGCTCCAGGGCATCCTGGCCTCTGGGATGCTGCCAGCAGCTGGCAGGAGGGGCAGGAAAAGCCCAGCTGATTACCCAACACAAAATGCAAAGGCTTCCAGCTCTCTGAAACTAAACAATGCCCAGAACTGAGTGTTGGAAACCACAGCCCTGAGCAGTGCAGCCTTATTTTTATATAGATATGGAATAGGTTGTGTTCACATATATATTTAATTATATGCTACTGTCAAATTTTAGGTAGGAGAAATACTGGTTTTGACCTATTCTTGGGGTTTCTTAGGCAGAAAATCCTGCAGGTTCCTTATCTTTCAGCACTTGGGGTCTGAGGTTTGTGGTCTGGGTTGTTTACACAGGCAGCAAGCGACAGACTGTCAGCACCGCTTCAGAAATCAAAGGTGCAAAGGAAGAACTTTGTTCTGTGCTGTCAAATCCTGTCCCCGCAGACCCCCAGAGCCCCCTGGTGACCTCAGCCCAGGAGCCCTGTGCTTTGGGGAACCCTCAGCCCTTCCACGAGCTGCTGAACTCCACTGGGGAGCCAAGGCAGCAGATTCCTTCCAGGCAAATCTCCTTTGCCCACCAGCACCTCCCAGAGCAGCTACTGCAGCTCCTGGGTTGAAATGCCACCCAGTTGTTCCAAAACATTTACCAGCAAACCAAGGAAAATGCTGTTTCAAACTGCTTCTACTTCCTGGTCACACTGGTAACTCCAGCCCCGGTATGGGCTTTGAGTTAAAACATGGATATTTAAAAGTCTCCTTCCTGCCCATCCTTCCTTTCAGTGCCCATATAATACCCATATCTTGCCATATTTGCCTTTTTTCCATGTCACTGTGGCTCTTCACTCTCTGGCTTATGCTTCTGACCTCCATCAGTTCCAATTTAATACTTTTATTACTGCACTAACCAAGCTGTGCCCAGAGTTGGTTTTCCCTTTAAATTTTTTATCTTGATGAAACCTTTAACTACTGCAGTATGATATTGATGATCCCAATATTCCAACCCTCATAAATAAGTTAACAAGAGTCTTCTATTTATGGTTCTATTTATGTATACAAAAATAGAGAGAGAGTTAAAAACAGAAATTACTTTTAAAGTTTTCTGTCATATTAAATATACAGTGGCTCCTGGGCATCTCCAGACCAACTAAAAAATTTGAAAGGGAAAGAAAAGAAAAAAGAGAAGAAAAAGAGAAACAAGTCTTTAAAAATTCATGTGCTGAAGGTACTGGTGAAATCAGGATCCCCAAAATACCTGGGTAGAGCCAGTGCAGAGAGAATGGAGCCATCAAGCTCTTTTCATTTGAATACCTCAGACAATGAGTGCTCACACTCTGAGGAGAAAAATGCCAGTAATTTTTCAGCTGGAGCATAGTTTTGGACAGAAAATGAGGAGGAGAATGGTTCCTAAATTGTTTAACTGAGCAATAATTCGCATGCTTGCAGAGACCAGGCCATCAGCAGAGATCTCTCCCTGCCTCCTTCCCAGGCAGGACAAGGAAGCAAAGATCAGAACCTGCCCAGCCCACTCAGAGCATTTCCCACAAGAAATGAACGGCTGCAGCTGCCAGCAGCTCCCTGCTTCACCCGGGGAGGGGCAGGCACTGCCTGGGAGCCAAAATCCCTCATTTGCACCTCAGAAACCAACCCAGCAGGGCCTGGGGACCCCCACGGAACACGGGGCTGGGGGGACACGGGAGTGGCACCAGCGTGGCCATGGAGTGACCACTGCCCCGGGCACAGAGTGACCGCTGCTCCAGACACAGAGTGACCGCTGCCCTGGCTGAAGTGTGACCAATGCTTCAGGCACAGTATGTCCAGTGCTCTGGCCACAGAGTGACCACCACCCTGGCCACTGTGTGACCACTGCCAGGACATTGTGTGCCCACTGCCTGGCCACAGAGTGACCACTGTCCTGGCCACAGCAAGCCCCTCCCCAGCAGGGCCAGCAGGACCCTGGTGCACTGTAAGTATTTTGCTCTCTGCTGTTCTTTTGTTGCCTGTGGGGAGAGCAACAGCAGATCAAAGCAGGCACCAGCTCCCTCAGAGCAGAGTTATAGAACAAACAACTGGGAAATGGTTGTGCTCTCAGAGATTAAAACCATCCTGGATGACAAATTAGCTCCTCAAAGTGATAAAGTGACATGTTTGCAGGGTTTCTTTGTAGTGAGGATCAGGAGGCACAAACCTGAGGAGGCTCAGGCACTGGCAGCACTTAGAGCAGCCTCTGATATGCCTTGGCCCATTTGTGTGAATGGCTGTCACAGGAATCCTCTCTTTCACCGTGCAGAAAGCCAAAACTCAGCTACCTTCCACTCAGAGACTGCAGCACCCCTAATTCCCACCTCCAGTTTGAAAGGGAAATACAAAACAATCAGAATAGCTGCGGATTTCAATGCCTCAAGCACAGCACCCGTTTAGGGATTCAAATGCTTTCTGCAAGGAGGTGTAATGCTGAGCCTGCATTGAAAATAAAAATCTGCACTGCCCCAGGGTGAGTGGATAGAGGGATTTTACTGAGATTTGTGGGCTCCATCTACCTCACCCTGCTGCAGCTGGATTCACATAGGGGGGAATGGAACAGACTCAATGATCTCCAGACACAAAAAGCTGAGGAACAACTGGAGAAGAGGAGACTGGGGATATTTCTTCCCAAACTGGGGCGGGGCAGACATTCAAACAGGGAAATATTCTTGGCCAGCTTGATGAATGGTGGCACATCTCTGTTCAGACCTGTGTTTAATCCATGAGCTCCCAGTGGCAGAGTGGAGATGTTGTCTTGGTTTGGAAAGACAGGTATCTGCCAGGCAAAGCTGGTGTTTCCCTTAGAATGGGAAATGTAAACCCCTCACCCCCTCCAAATTATAATTTTGCAATCAAGGGCTTTCAGGCAAAGATTTGGGAATAGGAACAACAGTTCTTTACTAGGAATATGAACAATACAAATGTAGCAGAAAACAAAACCACCCAACCAAACCAGCAAACAAACAAACAACAATCCTGGAGAACCCTGACAGAGTCAGAGCTACAACCTGACACCCTGTTGGTCAGGGTGTTGGAAGCAGCCCCAAAGTGAGTCCTCCTGGAGTGGCAGAGGTGGTTCTGGTGGAGCAGAGATGATCCTGTAGAACAAGGGTCCAGTGATGGTGAGAAGGGTCCAGTCTTCCTCCAGGAATCAGGTGAAGCTGGATCCTTTCTGTGTTCCTGTGGCTCAGTTTTATCCAGGTAGGAATGGTTGGCTCCCCCCACTGGGTGGAGCATCTCCCAATGGGATGATGGAATGTGGATGTGCTGCTTTGGGGAGGGTATAGTTTGGGGATGTGTCAGTTTGGGGAGGTGTTAATGGCCCATTAGCAGACAACTGTCCCCCTGGAGGGAAGACAGGTGGTGAAACAGATAAGAAACAAACCCCTACAGTTGGCCCCCGCCAAAAGGCACCCGCCCTCCTCCTCCCAGAGTAAAGAAGAACAGTGCTTTCAGGAGATGAAAATAGAATGCACATTTTTGTTTTCCATAACCCAGGACAGATGTCCAGGGCAGCCTTGGGAGATCCTTCCAAAGCCTGAAACATGAAAGATCTGTAGACCCTTCCCACCCCAGCACCTGAGCAGTCACAGCCAGAAAATCTCAGAGCCACCTTTTACATTTGCAGGGGGAAGTGTCCATCTGCACAAAATTAAGCAGTGTGGTTCAGAGCCAGGGATGAGGGTCAGGAAAAGCTCTAAATAATTTATATTAAAACAAGCAATAAATATGGAGGGATTGCAGAGCCTTTGACTAGAATAGAGAAACTGGCAGCAAAGCAGTGTTCCTGTAAAATACTCCCTCAGTGCTGCATCCTCACACCAAGGCTCCTTTGTCTTGCAGGTGCTTTTGGAGTCTCTTGCTCTTCCTGGTCAAATGTAAGAAAGCAACTGAGAGGAGACCTGGAAAACTTGGAATTACAAGGGCAATATGCAAATCCACATCTCCTTTGCAGCACATTTCACACCTTCCCCAGCACCTGGCAGGGACAGTCTCCCCTGTGAGAATCACCCACGATTCTCCCCCTTCACTGTGCCAGTTATGGAGAATTCCAGTGGGGGAGCTGAAATCAAAAACAACTGCATCTGCTGGGATGGATCCTCCATCCTTCCCAGTTTTCCCAAGGGACTGGCATCTCCTGTACCCCAAACTGTACAGTTTGCAAACTTGAACAAGTTTACCCCAAACTGTACCATTTGCATTTTGCTTAGTCCAGGTGAGTTTCAGTAAATATTGTAGCCAAAAGTACAAGGCTGCAGATTCCAGAGTAAGGGCTCTAAAAATCTCATCAGGGAATGCCTTGCACAGAGATGTTCAACCTCACAGTCCCTCCACACTGAAAGCAGAAATTAGCAGAAATTAATTGCATGTATTTCTGCCTGATAGGGTTTGCAGGCGCTTTCCAGCAGTTCCAAACATCTCTGGATCCCACCCTGTGCTGGAAGAACCGGCAAGAGCCACTTGGGGTCTGCCAGTTGTTGTTTCCAGGCCTTGCTCTGTCCTGGATCGCTGGCCAAGCGGCTGCCAACAGATCCCTGCCAGGCTGCCCCATCCCAACCCCACAGATCCCTGCCAGGCTGCCCCATCCCAACCCCACAGATCCCTGCCAGGCTGCCTCATCCCAACCCCACAGATCCTGCCAGGCTGCCCCATCCCAACCCCAACAGATCCCTGCCAGGCTGCCCCATCCCAACCCCACAGATCCCTGCCAGGCTGCCTCATCCAAACCCCAACAGATCCCTGCCAGGCTGCCCCATCCCAACCCCACAGAACAGATCCCTGGCAGGCTCCTTTATCCCAACCCCAACAGATCCTGCCAGGCTGCCCCATCCCAATCCCACAGATCCCTGCCAGGCTGCCCCATCCCAACCCCAACAGATCCCTGCCAGGCTGCTTTATCCCAACCCCACAGATCCCTGCCAGGCTGCCCCATCCCAACCCCAACAGATCCCTGCCAGGCTGCCCCATCCCAACCCCAACAGATCCCTGCCAGGCTCCTTTATCCCAACCCCACAGATCCTGCCAGGCTGCCCCATCCCAATCCCACAGATCCCTGCCAGGCTGCTTTATCCCAACCCCAACAGATCCCTGCCAGGCTGCTTTATCCCAACCCCAACAGATCCCTGCCAGGCTGCCCCATCCCAACCCCACAGAACAAATCCCTGCCAGGCTCCTTTATCCCAACCCCACAGATCCTGCCAGGCTGCCCCATCCCAACCCCACAGATCCCTGCCAGGCTGCCCCATCCCCATCCCACAGATCCCTGCCAGGCTGCCTCATCCAAACCCCAACAGATCCCTGCCAGGCTGCCTCATCCCAACCCCACAGAACAGATCCCTGCCAGGCTCCTTTATCCCAACCCCACAGATCCTGCCAGGCTGCCCCATCCCAACCCCACAGATCCCTGCCAGGCTGCCCCATCCCCATCCCACAGATCCCTGCCAGGCTGCTTTATCCCAACCCCAACAGATCCCTGCCAGGCTGCCTCATCCCAACCCCACAGATCCTGCCAGGCTGCCCCATCCCAACCCCACAGATCCCTGCCAGGCTGCCCCATCCCCATCCCACAGATCCCTGCCAGGCTGCTTTATCCCAGCCCCAACAGATCCCTGCCAGGCTGCCTCATCCCAACCCCACAGATCCTGCCAGGCTGCCCATGGCACAGCACTGATGAGAGGAGTTGTCAGTCAGGTTGTGATGCTGGAATAGGAATGCAGGAATGCCCGACTCACTTCCAGGCATCCCTGGAGAATCCCAAATTAACCACTGCATCGCTGTGCATGGGAGACAGCTGCTGTTCACAGGGGAAGAAGATTTCAAACTCCTCCATGCACTTCAGGTTCAGCCTGCAATGCCTTTTGTCTGTTACCTTTAAGCAACTGAGCCACAAAAAAGTGAGTTAATACAATGTGGTATTTGACAATACACTAGCAACACTGTAAAACAAACTAAAACCTGTTCCAAAGACTTCAACATTGTTGATTTTTTTTTTTTTTCTTTTAAAGAAGAATCTAAAGGAGCAAATTCACACACTGGTAGTGAAACTTTCAGCATTCAGATATGCAAGAGACAGATGCTTTGCCATGAGACATGAAGAGCCATATCCAATTTTTAAGCCTTCGGGAGGTTTGTATTAGATGATAAGATAATACTAACAGTTCTTTCTACATGTACAGGTGTATGTAATTGTATATATAAGCAAAAAAATGAAATTATAGAAATATGGGAATTTTTTTTGAGATGATGCTATCAAATTGATTTGAAAATTAATTCCCCAGAAGTCAGATGGTATTGCTATTGTGACTCAGTGAGTTTCTTTGAATAAAGTAACCTTTGAGTTTAAAAAACATGCTTTGTCTCCACCTGCACCACCACGTGACCCAACATGGAATGGAGGAGAACCTTCCTGTAAGAGGCCAGAGTATTTCTGCCTCAGGGGGTCTGCCAGAGCTGTATCCCACAGAAACCCCTGCTTCCTGCACACCACAAAGCTGCTTTCCTTACCAGTCACTAAACTCAGTTCTTTACTTTGAAATTAATAACTCTGTATTCCCCAGCTTCTGAGTGTCTCTGTGTGTGAATAGCTGATATCCTTGGTGTCCATTCTTTGGCAAGTGACAACCAGTCATTAAAGCACTTACAAATGCTCCCTCTCCCAGCTTTATTTCAAGGCCATAAAAAGCTATGCAACAATGACAGCAGTTAGGATTCTTAATAACCAGGGTTTGCATGAATGCTTATTTTTCCTTCAGAGAGCAAGGAGGAAATCACAGGCTGTTAACTTAATTGTGAAAATACAGCAGAACAATCTCTCTTTAGGGTTGGGGTCCGTGGGGCTGGGCTATTTTCTTTTTTACAGATGACTGTAGGATTCAGAATAATGTGTTTTATTTAGAGTTATAGAAAATATTTCAAGGATCTATCTCACCAGAATATCTGCCCCTCACCCTACCTGGAAACATTCCCTTGAAGGTGAGAGTTAAACTCCAGGGCCCTTCCCAGTGAGTGTCCAAGGACCCCCATGGACTGCAGGGCTCTGTACAGCCTCTGACTCCAAATCTGTCAGCAGCACAAGAGGAAAGATGGGCTTTCCCCAGGGCACCTGCAGAGCTGCTCTGGGTGCAGCTGGGAGAGAGAAATTGAGCAAAACAGCTTGGAAAAGAGACTCGAGGTTTACAGCACCATTGAGGCTTCCCTGCAGATCCCTCCATGCTGCTGGTTCAGCTCATCCTTGGCCCCAGGTTATGCATGAAAAATTCAAGTTCAAACAGGACAGTTTTGGCCGTGAGGAGTTCCCTGCTTTTCACCTCCCTCCCCACACAATTCCCACTCTGTCAGGCCCTCACTCTGGAAGGCAGAAAGGCTCCGTGTGCAGTGCTAGGAAGAGGAGCTGCCATGGTTTCCAGAGCTCTCTTTGCACTCTGGGATGGATAAGATGGAAGAAGTGATGCATTTTTAGTGGGTTATTGAAACTCTTGCACTGTGTATTTTTAACTGTTGGCTCTGTACACCAATGACCCCACAGCCAAGCTTTCCCAAAATGCTCCTGGGATGCATTTCAGCTTTATTTTTATAGCAGCCTTCAGGTTAAAGCACCTTGGGGCATCCTACAATATTAAATGAAATAAAATGTCAAAGCATATAAAGTATGTTCAGTGTGCCACCTAAGACAGAACATCAGACTGCTGTCTAATTCCAAAAAGCTGCCAGTTATTCATTTTATCTTAACAATAAGGGTAATGAATTCCTCTGATAAAAGCATGAGATTTAATATGGCTGGGAGTCAGCAGAGGTCATCTGGCTTGTATTTTCAGGGGTCTCTCTGAGTGCACAGGGCTGGGTGTCAGTGAAGAGCACAGAAACACAGCAGGGACTGGCCTTGAGAGAGTTCATGGGAAGCTGCAGGAGCAGTTCTCAGGAACCCTTTTGCTCCCCACAACAAAAACTATTCCACTTTTAAACCCACCTTGGCAAGCTGAATCAGCAAACTCTACTGATTATACAGCTCTTGGTTAAGAACAATTCTGTTCATGTCTCTTGGATAACTCCTCTGGCCCTCACCAGGTGCCTGAGCTGTCCCAGGGCTGTGCCTTTCACTGCTCACCCTGAAGATTCCTGTGCCTCACACGTTCAGCTGGGAGCAAACAACCACCCAACCAAGGCACACACACTTTTATTGCTGCTCCTGTCAAGCTGAGCAGGGTCACAACGTGATTCTTCCCAGAGTTAGATGACATTTCTCCAGGAGTGACAAAGTGGGCATCCATAGGAAAGACCCTGACTATACATCTATATATATATATATATATGTTACTGCTGGAAATAATCTGCAGTGTAATCCATACTGGTAAACCCAGCAGGAGTTCTGGCTTCTGAGAGATTTTGATCTGAATCCAGTGGATTAGCAGAGCCCATAATCAGCTTTGTGCCTGGCATCAGCCTGAGCTGTCCAGGTGTGATCCCTGCTGTGCCAGGCAGGGCTTCCCTCCACCCAGCAGTGCTGGGACACCTGCTGGGAGAGCTCTGCATCCTCCTCCTCCTCCTCAGGCCTGCAGTCCTCAGGCCTTGTTTGAAAAATAGGGGTTGGTTCCAGCACTAAAAATGCCTTTTTACCACCAGGACCAACATAAATAAAAACTGACATTTTATTTTGTGGACAACTCATCACTTGTCTTCAGCTGAAGGCATGCAGGGAGAGATGAATAGCAAAGCTGCCCAGCTGGGTTATTTTGGATGTTCGCTGTGCTTCCTGAGTGGAAACTCCAGGGGACCTGCAAACACTTGACATAAATGATGAGTAACCTATTAATAAATGGACTGCAGCCACAGAGAATTTCAAGTGCAGAGAACACAGACTGCAAAAATCCTCCCCACAGCAGCTGCACCTGCAAAAGCCATGGCTCCTCACACCACACATCCCTCCAGGTGCCTGAGCTCCTCAACACTGGAACCTCAGCTGGAGCAGCAGGGCCATGGTGGGAGCCTGTGAGTCACCTGTCACAGAAAGAGAGAATTATGATGGAATCCCCCCTAATGTCAAGCTCTCTAGACTTTCCCATACTCTAATGGAAAGATGTTTTAAGGTGAATGCTGTTCTCTCAGGTTTGTTATCAGCCCCACTATGTGTTCTGAGTCCCTACACAAATCAGCTGCACTCCTTTCATGGATCTGACACAACTGACTCGGTGCTGGAACATAAAGTTCACCAGATTTTGTAGTTTATGTAGCCAGTAAACTGTAGTAGGCACAGAAACCCAATAATATAGAGAGAAATAAATAAAGAAAATGATGTAAAGGGACCTTTCTCTGTGTGATCTAATCCATGAACCTGCCTGAAAGCCAAGAACAGAAAAGTGTTAACGTGCCCAGGAGCACCCAGATCCTCCCAACACAACTGAAATTTGAAAACTCCTTAAAAGGCAGCAGCACACACCACACATGGGCTTGAAAGATATTTTTAGGCTCTTGAAAAAGTCAAATCTAACTCTACAGGGAAAGGTTTCCCCACCAAGATTCCAACCTCTGAGAGATTCTCCTGCTTTCCACAACACATGGAAGATGCCATTGGACTGGCAGATGTGCATGTCAAAAAAGGAACTCTTTAAAGGGATAAACTACTGATTCTGGGCATCATAAATAATCTTTCAGAACCACAGGACCCAAAGTAAGCCCTTTCTGCAATTAAAAATTTTACAATTTAAGAAGTGTAATACTTTTTATTTAAAGTAACAACTACAGCAATGGGTTTGCTTTAGTGGGGAACTTGCTTTAAACAACATTCTGAGAAACTCTACCCAGGCTCTTGTTATCCCAGCATTATGGATGCCAATTCCCCTGCTGCTCCCAGTGTCAATCCCCAGCTGGTTTTATGATGCTGCCCATGGCTCCAGCTCAGCTCTGCTGGGGACAGGTCCTGTGCTGGTCACTTCCATCCAAATGTTGTGTGTCAGGTCACCACAGTTCATTGTAAATGCTGCTGAATTGCACCAGAATCCAATTCCTAACCAGAAAAGGATTACAAATCCTAAGGTTGACATGCAGCAGAACTTATGAGAATAAATGTCTTTAGGGTAAGCCCCACTTAATATATCCTATTACATCTCATGTATAAGACATAATGTTATTAGGTACTACAGATCTGTGCTGTCAGCTTTCTCAGACATATGCACAAAACAGATCTAAAATTATTAATCAGCAGAAATGAGGAAATAATTCACATTCCTCTTGCACACATATAGCAGGAGCCAAAGCAGCACTTTGGTACATTTTTAAACTCATTTTAATCCCAAACTCTGTGCTCTGTACAACAGCAGCACAATGGAAAGCTGCAGTACAAAAGTTCAGCTTTGTGTCTCTCCTTCAGAGCAACACTTGGAAAATTAACACAATAATACTTCAGTGTCAAAGACTTTTGGTTTTCAGTTTACTTTTGCAGGTGTTGTCAACAAAACAGACAATAATATGGTATTTAGACTTCACTGGGACTGAAAGTGACAACGACCTCTACAGCAATTGCCTGCTGCACTCTGTTTCTAACCACTTGTACTTTCCTCCATACTCTAATTTAGAACTGCTATAAAGCCTGTCAGGTTTGATGGGAAACACCATGAAGCTGCAATATCAGCAGCTTACATCATGAAATGCAGTAAGGATGGGATGGAGCTTCACTGAGAGCCCCTTTTCCTGTCAGCCTGGGTTCTTTTTCTCTTCCATTTCAGAGCTTCTTTCTCTTTCCTCTTTGTTTTTGCTTCCCAAGCAGGGCAGGAGAGAATTTGGGAATGGTGCTTTCTTAAAGACATAGATACATACATATGCACACACATATATATTCCTTTTTCTGAAAATGGAAAGATTTTTCAGACATAACCTTTCCCTGTTCTGCTCATGGAAGGACATCACACATCCAATTGTGTCCCCAATCTATTTCCTGCAATATCCCTGAGGGCAGAAAGGCACTGTAGAGGTGAAACTGCTCCCAGGCACTCAGCAGCGCCACAGTAATTCCCTGGATTCCAAAGAGGTTTTTGCACCAGTGGATATGCATATGGATCACTGTATATACCAATTACCCATGCAAATGGGCTGTGATTATTTCCATGCACAATTATCCCCTCTGCACCTGCAAGCACAGCATTTGCATAGAGGAACTGAGCTGTGTTTGTTTGGGTTCTGACACATTGTCTGTGTCTCTGTAATTTCCATGGAGCCCCACACCTTGATTAATGCCAGGGCTGGCACTGGAACAGTCCCTGTGTTACCTGCCTGTCCTCACCTCCACAGCAGAGGAAACTGGGAGAACAAGTGAGGTGCTAAGTGAGAGCCTGGGAGGTGCAAACAGCATTTCAAACCTGGGTGAAACAGAGCCTGTGTGGGAAATGTCCAGGGGCACATCAAATCCCTCTCTGCTTCTCACTGCAAGGCCTGGAGTGGTGACCAAAGCTCCAGACACCCACCCAGCCCTGCCCCACTGCAGGGAGCCCTGCAGCTCCTTTCAGGCCTCTCTCATACAACTTTTCATAACAAATATCCTTATTTTCCAGAAACTGTTCGTCTTTGCTCATCTCTCCAGTTTTACAGTTAGATCAGCAATATTAGAGCATGGTTATTTCTCAATTAATTCTAAGAGCCTGTGTACAGTGCTAAAGTAGATAATTTTAGCCCTCTTAGCACAAATAACCAACTCAACCATTGCTTGTAACAGAAATAATGATTTGTTGAAATCAGGCTCAGGTAGTCGTTAGTTTATTATGAAGGAGTTTATTTTGTACTTGGAATGTTGTTCATGGAATTGAACAAAACCCCCTACAGTACAATAAACAGATTGTAAAACATTGCATCAGAGCCTGGATCTTCAGTTCATTAGACATAAAAATTCAGTCCCATTAGCTCCCTCCTTGAAGATGCTCTCTCTTTTACACTAACCATGCTTAGCAGCAGTTTGCTCCAGCTGACCTTAATTTAATACATTTTTCACAGAAGGATTGCTTCAGGGTTCAAACATTTCTGTTGCTTACCACTGCACACGTTCTAGCGCTTGGCCCTGAAGTTCTGACATCTTTCTGAGAACATTTGCTGCACAACAGCACCATGGGAGTTATCATTTTTTAAAACATATAAGATAATTGATTTGTAATTATCAACAGGGAGAAATAGCATCGCTGGTGTTTGCTAACCTAATTGTAAAATTTATTGTTCCTTTCAAGTCTTAATGTACTGCCTCAAGTGATCACCACTTAGGCACCAACAGGCTGCAGTAAATGGAGTGGCAGCAGGAAGCCAGGGATGGAATTACCCACTTCTTGCATGATAAACGAGGCTCTCTCCTGATTGCTCCATCCCACATTACTGGGATTTCCAGGTGTTCCCCCACTGGGATGCAGCCCAGGTGTCCCTGCTCTGCAGCAGGACCCTGCCCTGGGCCAGGCTGGGCCTTGCTGGGGATGGGGAGCTGAGCTCAGGGGGAGCTGAGGGGAATAAACCCAAAAACGGCACCTGGCAGCACCCAGGGTGCACACACAGAGAGTGAGAGCACACAGAGCACCTATACACACAGTGCACACACACACAGAGTGTACACACAGAGAGTGAGAGCACACAGAGCACCTATACACACAGAGTGTACACACAGAGAGTGAGAGCACACAGAGCACCTATACACACAGTGCACACACACACAGAGTGCACACACAGAGAGTGAGAGCACACAGAGCACCTATACACACAGTGCACACACACACACAGTGCACACACAGAGAGTGAGAGCACACAGAGCACCTATACACACAGTGCACACACACACAGAGTGTACACACAGAGAGTGAGAGCACACAGAGCACCTATACACACAGTGCATACACAGAGAGTGAGAGCACACAGTGCACACACACACAGTGCACACACACACACAGTGCACACACAGAGAGTGAGAGCACACAGAGCACCTATACACACAGTGCACACACAGAGAGTGAGAGCACACAGAGCACCTATACACACAGTGCACACACACACACAGTGCACACATAGAGAGTGAGAGCACACAGAGCACCTATACACACAGTGCACACACACACAGTGCACACACAGAGAGTGAGAGCACACAGAGCACCTACACACACAGTGCACACACACACAGTGCACACACAGAGAGTGAGAGCACACAGAGCACCTATACACACAGTGCACACACAGAGAGTGAGAGCACACAGTGCACACACACACAGTGCACACACACACACAGTGCACACACAGAGAGTGAGAGCACACAGAGCACCTATACACACAGTGCACACACACACAGTGCACACACAGAGAGTGAGAGCACACAGAGCACCTATACACACAGTGCACACACAGAGAGTGAGAGCACACAGAGCACCTATCTATACACACAGTGCACACACACACAGAGTGTACACACAGAGAGTGAGAGCACACAGAGCACCTATACACACAGTGCACACACACACACAGTGTACACACAGAGAGTGAGAGCACACAGAGCACCTACACACACAGTGCACACACACACAGAGTGTACACACAGAGAGTGAGAGCACACAGAGCACCTATACACACAGTGCACACACACACAGAGTGTACACACAGAGAGTGAGAGCACACAGAGCACCTATACACACAGTGCACACACACACAGTGCATACACAGAGCACACACACACACACTCTGTCCTGGGTTGTGCAACCAGGGGTGTGTATTCTATTTCATTTGTTAAAAGCAGTTGGGGAGATGTTTTTCTTTATCTCTTGTAACTCTGGGGGGGAGGGGGGCGGATGCCTTCTGATAATGGGCCAGCTGTTAAACCAGGTGGGGCAGTGTTTGTTATCTCTTTCACCACCCGTCCTCCCTCCAGGGGAATATTTTCTGCTGATGGGCCATTAAGACACCCCTAAAAGCACACATCTCCAAAGTAGCACATCCACATTCCATCATCCCATTGTGAGATGCTCCACCCAGTGGGGGGAGCCAACCATTCCTACCTGGATAAAACAGAGACACAGGAACACAGAAAGGATCCAGCTTCACCTGATTCCTGGAGGAAGACTGGACCCCTTCTCACCACCCCTGGACCCTTGTTCTACAGGATCATCTCTACTCCACCAGAACCACCTCTGCCACTGCAGGAGGACTCACTTTGGGACTGCTCCCAACACCCTGACCAACAGGGTGTCAGGTTGTAGCTCTGACTCTGTCAGGGTTCTCCAGGATTGTTGTTTGTTTGTTTGCTGGTTTGGTTGGGTGGTTTTGTCTTCTACTACATTTGTATTGTTAATATTCCTAGTAAAGAATTGTTATTCCTATTCCCAAATCTTTGCCTGAAAGCCCTTGATTGCAAAATTATAATTTGGCAGGGGTGAGGGGTTTACATTCCCCATTCTAAGGGAAACTCCAGCTTTGCCTGGCAGAAACCTGTCTTTCCAAACCAAGACACACACACAGAGCACACACACACTGATACACACACACACATACACACACACACACAGACACTGAGGGCACCCACACCCTTTGGGACCCCTCCTGCAGGAGCTGCCCTACTGAACCCCCTCCAGCCCCTCTCCTGAGCTCTTCTATCAGCACCTTCCTTGTCTGGTCTCATCTTCTGAGAGATCTGGGGCTCCCAAACCCAGCCCATCCCCATTCCCTGGCTGCTGAAATGCCCCAGCCAAACCTGGCTGCCTGTCTGGCACCAACAGGGAACAGAGGGAGTGGGGAACAGCAGCAATGAGCTGGGCCAGGGGTGGCACAGAGAGCACACCCTGAGCTGGGTGACCTCAGATCCCTGGCTGTGCTTCAGTGCTCTCTGCAGCTGCTCCCCAGGGCATGGCTCCTGGCATGTGTCCCTGTTTGTTCAGGCAAAATGTGTCATCAAAAGTACGAGAATGTCCACTCTATTGGTACCTTTTAGAGTTTTTCCCCAGTATCTCCATCCTCTACCCTTCCAGCCTCTTTTTTTTTTTTTTTTTTTGTATTGCTTAACATGTTTAATGGCCTCCTTGTTCTATTTCAGGTTCCTGGGAGAGCTGGGTGAAGAAAGGTCTCCCAGAGGATCGATTATGAGATTTTGTTTAATTTTCTTTTTAGCCTTTTAAGAAGACTTGAGCTAGAAGTCTTAGGCAAAATAAACTATTTGAACTTGATCATATTTAAAATTTGGAGAAAAATGCAAGCTATAGGGTTGAGTGCCCAGAACTGCTTTTGTGTGTGTGTGTGTTCAGTATGAATTATTTTGGTGCAGACTTAAAAGACACTCAGGTTTTTTTTCCCAAGCAAAGTTTGCAATTCACTTGAAACATGATGTAGATATGGCAGATTTCAGGCCATTTCCATAAAACCTTTTTTCAATCCTAGGATCCACCTGTCTGGATTCATCCCCAAAGACAACTTCCTTATATTTGCATGGATTATCAATATAGTATTTTATGAAGAGACAGTTTTGTTTTAAAATAAAGTCCTCACAACTTCCTAAAATAAATACAGCTACATGATTTATAGACATTGGACCTTTATTAAACATGTATAAACTAGATTCTTGTTAGGAAATTAAAATTTAAGAAAAGCTAAATTAAATTCATAAATTATTCTGGTCAGGCAATTTGATATTAATAGTTATTTTGTTGATATTAATGGTCCCCTGGTCCCTCTGGGGCTGCCATCACTTGCTCTCAGTGCTCCCTCTGCATCCCCAGTACCTGTGAATGCAGCACTAAGCTCCAAGGGTGGGGTGAAGGTTAAATTGTCCTGGGGCTGCATTTCTGAGCCCAGAGGAGGCTGAGGCTGCCCCGAGGGCAGTTCACAGCAGACAGGGAAGGTCACCACAGCCAGGTCACCAGAGACTGTGGCCTTCTCTTGTTATTGCTGCCCAGAACACACCTTGATGCTGAGCACACCGAGATCAGCCTGGAAGGAGGGGGCTGAGCACAGAGCCAAACAGCAGCAACATCAGCACCACCCGAGGAGGCTTTTCCCCCAAAGATGAGGAGCTCTGGAGCTCTGGAGAGCAGATCCCTCCAGTGCAGCTCTGGGTGAAATGAACACCCACCCCCAGCAGCGAGAGCCCGGGGGCAGCGACAGCAGAGCCTCTGCAGCCCAGCAGGGCCTGGCCAAACGTGGGACAGGGACAGGCACTGCCCAGGGACAGAGACAGCAACAGGACAGGGATGGGACAGGGGCAGGGACAGGGACAGGGACAGGCACTGCCCAGGGACAGAGACAGCAACAGGACAGGGACGGGACAGGGACAGCAACAGGCATTGCTCAGGGACAGGGACTGCCAGGGATAGGGACAGGGTCATGGACAGGGACAGGGACTGCCAGGGACAGGGCCAGGCACTGCCCAGGGACAGGCACTGCCCAGGGACAGGCACTGCTGGCTGCTCTGTGAGCTGCAGCAGCTGGCAAGGGCAGAAAACCCCAGCCCTGTCACCAGCTGCTGGGACTTCACCAGGAGAAAAGGGAGGTCAGAGAGAACAGTTCATGTCCACACCAAGGTGGACACAGCTGAGAGGGGTCTCACCACCACAGAGGGGATGGCTCAAGGGTCAAAGGCCCCTGTGTGAGGAGGTTTCACACCATATCACCCCTGTGCATGAATAATCTTTGGGAACCATGGTGGTGGGCTCTGCTCTCACTGGGGTTTCCAAAAATCCAGCAGGCAGTACCCAGCGTGTCCCACCCCTCTGCCACCCTCCCCACGTGGACCAGAACACACTGATGTCACAATCTGACACAAATGAACGACACACACACACTGGGATGTCCAAGGCAAAAAGGGGCAGGTTATTTACAGACCTCAACATTTATAAAATTCCAACAGTGACCATGGATTGGAGGATGGAAATTGTCCTCTCCAACCACACTGGTCAACCCAACAGTCCATCAATTCTCTCCTGCTCCAGAAAGGAATCCAAAACAATCATTGCTTACATGAAAAGTGCCTGAGGAACTCCATCTCAAAAGGTAAACATCAGAAGGCTGAAACAGAACGTTAGAAAAACTTTAGAAAAACAGAGAAGAACAGGGCAACACACTGGCCTAGATGAAGAACAATGAACAGCCAAGTTTCAATTGGAAGGAGAATTCCACAGCACCTTGTACCTATGACCAAGCCTGTTTTTCTCTCCCTGGTTCTGAGCAGTGGCCACAGAGCTGTGGAGCTCAGGGAGAGCTTCCCCCAGCCTGGTACCGTGCAACAAGAGGCTCTCCCAGGCAAGGGAACGTTCAGATTCCAATGATTTCTGCAATGAAAAAGCAGAACAGTTTCATCATTTCAAAAATCTTGGTATGTGGCAGAAACAAAGAGACCTCACACAGAGATGTATGCAGAAATATTCTGAAAATACCGGTACACCTACACATCTACTGGGAAGTGAAGCCTCCTCTGCTTGCTGACCTCAGCACTTGGGCTCTTTCCTGCAATTGTGCTTTAAAGGCAAGTTCTTGGCTGAGCAGACCAAGCAGATGTTGGACTTGATTTTACCTTTTTTTTTTTTTTTTTTTTCCATTCTAAGAGCTACCAAAAACTGCTTGCAAGAAGGCAATTATTTTACTTATATGTAAAGGGCAAAATATACACACAGGCTCTTTTTTTCCACACTATCCCCTACTTAAGCAATGACAATGTATAACACTACAGTTTAAGCAGGTTCTGGTAAGTTTTGAGTTTTGTCCCTGTCGTTCCCCTCTGTTTGGGGAGCAGCACAGTCCAGTCTCTCTGGGCTGCTTGAAAATTGCATAACAAGCAGAGCAGCATCCTTTTTACCCACACATATAGTTTTAAATATGATCCCAGCGAGCCATTAACGTCTGTGTGACAAACTAGCAGCTTTAGCTGCTGCCATTAATCCCACATCCAACAGCAGTTCCAGCCCCACTCGGTGCCTCTTGGTGCTCTAAGTAATGATGCAGTTCAGGAGCAGACTGACAGCTTAACCTGCCCTGACCCACACACGCATAAAAACTCTGGCTGCTGCATTTCACTGCTGGGCTGCTGCATCGTGGCTACAGAGCAGAATTCTTCAAAATGTCTCTGTCAGCCCTCAGGGGACTGAAAGAGCACTTGAGAATTGTTCCCACTGGCTCCTCACAGCCATACCAGTGAGAATCATCACAGTTTGAACAGTTTTCACAACAACAGTTTGAAAATATTCTCTTAATAGGTATGCTTTACACAGGCCCTTCTATTCAGTCTCCTCTGCCCACTGAAAATAAACCTCCCACGAATGTACAAACCTACATTTGTGCTGTCCTGCAGAACCTCCAGGTTTGTCATGCCAAAGAGTTTTCCTGCAGATAGGACAAACTAGAAAATGCCCAGTAAAGACAACAAACAAATTATCAGTTAGAAAATCCAGGTTTGAAAGGCAGCCCTTCTGTTTGCTGTCCCAGATCCCAGGACTTCTCAGTGGGGACACTGAAGGACACTGCATGTGGTGCAGAGAGGCACTAAGGATTAATCCTTAGCATCCTCCCCATGGTACCAGACAGGGACAGGCCAGTTTCCTGCTGGGTAAAACCACGTGGCAGAGAGCCACAAAACACCCACAGAGCTGCAGAAAGGTGACAGCAGACACAGCTCCAGAAATGCTTTATGCAACGGGGAAATGGCACTCAGGGCCCTCGAGGGCCCCTGTCCAGAGTCAGCTGTGCAGCACGAACCAGAGACCACTGCAGTCATTTCCAGGCTGTGCTCCCCAGAGCAGAGGGCTGAAGGGCTCAGCAGCCCCTCCACCACCACTGCCCCCTGGGGCAGCTGCACTGGAGCTGCTCAAACCCACAGGGCACTCCACAGCTGAGATCCAGGCCTGCTCCTGCCAGGAGCTCTTGCTCTCCCTTGATTCCCAAGGCAGAAGGGGCCGAGCCCGGGTGCCATCAGCTCTGTGCCTCTCAGGACAGCATGTCTGGGTGTGCAAAAGGTGCTTAGATTGTGCAGGAATTCCTCTGCTCCTGACACTTGCAAGTGGCAAAGCCTGGTGGTCACAAAGTGAGAGCAGAGCCCAGTGAGACACCAGCTGTCCCTGCAGTCACAGCCCCACAGAGGTTCCAGCTCTGGCCAGGACACTGCCAGCAGCAGCCCCAGAGCCCAGAGCCTGCTCCTGACACAGACAGGAGCAGCTCCTGCTCTGGGCAGCCCTCTTCTGCCCCTGCACTGGACCTCCACACAGGAATGCTCAGCTGAACACATGCAAAAATATTCTAGAAAGGCTTTCAAGAGAAAGGTCTTATTAAAGATCCTAAACTGCACCGAGTGTGGAACAATAACACTGCCTGCCTGAAAATGTCATATCTTTGTCTGAACAGCTCAAAACCTTATGTGCTCTGAATAAAGATAGAGATGTAATTGCTTTTCTTGTTACGACTCACTTGTGCATCATAGACTTTTTAATATCCTGCAGAACACATGTATTGTGGGAAGGAAGCAGGTGACAGCAGTAAACATATGTAATGTTATTTTTCTTTATGATAGATATGAGCAGGGAAGTCTAAATGATGCCTTAGGTTTTTAATAATCAGCTATGGAGTCTTAGGGGAAAGTGTGCATTTTGCCAGGAGCAAAATCATTAGAACTTTAGCTCCAGCCATTGTGGGGAATTTCATTCAGTTAATTGTAGCCATTAAGTGACAGGTTATGCAATGAAATTACTTCAGCCTTGTCTACACTCAAAAACTGGTTGCTCTCAGCAAAGTAGCTTTTTCTGAGAGTGAATGGGGGTGAGAAATGCTCTCTGTTGTTGAAAGTCTGATGGGATGTGTGTGAGAGGAGCTGAGCTGATGCTTTGTGGTTTGGAAAAATGATCTGTGGAGATGCAGCAGAGTTCTGAGAGAACTGCAGCTGCAACACCTTTGTCCTCATATACATGCACATGGAAGGCCCACAGGCATTGTCAGCTAAATAATTCTTAAAATTTTGGTGAAGATTTAAAGCCACACCACCCTACATTGGGCATTTCAGGGCCTGATGTAATAACAAACTGCAGGAAGAAATAGAAGTTTACATTCTTGTAGTACAGAGGCTCTTTCTGCACAGACTTTCTGAAGATGATTTCTGAAAGCCCAGCTTTCCCACTGTCTCCTGCACGTTCTCTAAACCCAAAAAGCCCTCACTGTGGGCATCTGCCCTTTCCTGGCTTTCCAAGCCCCATAAACTGGGCTCTGTAAGAGGGAAGGGTTCAGAGGTGAAGCCCCAGAGGGAAACCAGGAGCCTGTGGGCTGAAACCCCAGACATGCACAGCATGGAAATGCCTGGGATCTCCCCAGCCCTGTTCAGATCATGCTGCTCAATGGCTTCAATTGGGCCACCAGGCATCCCAGAAAAATGTGGAAATTCTCTGATCCACCTGAGAGAAGTTCCCACACAGCAGTCACCAAAATGCAGTTCCATGGTGGATTCCTTGGGTGCAGTTCTGCAGAGCCACAGCACCAAAAACCAGAGGGAGAGGAGGAGCTGACAGAGCTCAGAGCAGCCACCAGACCCTTCCCAAAACCTGCCAACCTCACCCCAAAGATTCCCATTCCCAGCACATGCACAGGGCACTGCCTCGAGGGAAAAGAAACCCCTCGTGTTTCCTGAGGCAATGAAATAATCCAAGTTTTTCCAGGAAAAGAATACAAAGCATATTAAGGTGTTATTAATTTAATTAAAACAGCTGGTCAGTGTTTTGCATTTGTAAATTATGACCTCAAAGTTTCTCATTATTAAACCAGAAAATCAGGAGGAAGAGGCACACCTGTACTGCCAGGGTTTAACAAGTTTGCCCCAAAGCTGTGCCAGGCCAGGGAGTGGGATCAACCCATTAATTTATGTGGTGATGCTTCTGGCTGCTGGAAGTTCCCTCAGCTGCAAATAAATTCTAATGAAAAAGAAAGCTGAAGCAAATTCTTCTGAAAGCCCCAAAGCTCTAGGCTGTTACAAATGAAAAACAGTGCTGATGAATTCAGAGTATGATTCAATTCCAGCCGCATCCAGAGTGCATGAAGCAAAGTGGCATTAAGGTATTGTCCTGGGATGGTGTGAGTTCTGCCACAGCCATGGAAAGTCAGGAGCACCATCCTGGGAAGCAAGGCTGAGCATAGAACCTCCAAAGGGTTTTCTGCAGAATGACTCAAGTGAGGGCAAACCAAATTGTTTTGTTCATCCAGTGCTGGTTTTCAATTATGTGAGGTCACTTTATGTGGATTGTATTTTGTGGTCCTAAATTCTTGTAGCTTAATCCTTATCAAACTGCAGTGATCCAAGTGATCCCATTACAACCCTGATGGGAGATGAATCCTGGGTGTTTCACTTGCTCAGACACATGGCATTCACCCCTCTGCTCCATTCCCAGCTTTCCAAGTCAAACCAGAGGCACCCGAGGCTCTGGAAGGCACTGTAGGCAATATTCAAATTTTCTTCTACTGTACAGTAATCCAGATAAAGTCCAGTGAAGCCTCTAATACTCCATATGAACTCCAATGAAATCCCTAATAAATTATTTCCTTTCTTCTTGTGTCAGATCTTGTGGAGCCTTCATTCCTTTAATGTTCTCAACCATTCAAACCCTCCTGTGAAACTGGTGCAGACAAAAACTCTGCCTCTTGGGGATCACTGGAAAGGCCAGCCCATGACAGCCCTGTCTTCAGCTTTAGACTTCTCTCCTGCAAAACCAACTTGCTAATCTCAGCCTGCTCCTGAAAGCACAGCACAGAGCCCTACACCCACAGTGCCCACCCTGTCCTGCCTGCAGCTCCCTCCTGCCTCCAGAAATTAATAATTCCAGGCAGTTTTCAGGCAGTGCCAGGTACAGGACAAAATCCTTCCCCACCTCTATTAATTTTTAGCTTGTGCCCCCCCAGAGTCATGAGTGTCCCCGTGCTTTGCAGTCTGCAGAGCAGTTTCCTTTCACAGATGTTCTTTAATTTTGTGCCTTTTTTTTTTTTTTTTTTTTTAACATTTACAATATTCTAATTCTTTACAGCGAGCATGGAAATTTTAGGAATTAGATATGCAGGTCCAGCTAAGAACAATACAGCAGTAAAGATTTCATTTCATTCGTATTTTTTTGGAAAATTACGGTTTTAAAATATTTTTCTTCTCAAAATGAAGATTCTTTTGACAAAAGACATGTACTGAGGGCAGGGTTCCTTGGCCAGAGCAAAGGCACACAACTGGGTTACATCACTTGTGATAAAAAACCTGCATGAACAAGACTCTGCAGCTCCTGTTGTGTTGCTGCATTAACTGAGCTTCACCAAAAATTCTGGTGTTAATATCCCACATTCTCCCTCACCAACCATGGAATTCAAAATCACAAAAAGGGAAAACAGGTGGGGGGAGATGGGCACGGACAGGCACAAGGCAAATGATCTTCAAATCCTGGTACCCACATTTTAAAAAAACAAAAGTCAATCCCCTTTTTTGCAATCAGACTGATGTGAAGCAACAGCAGTGTAATGTCATTCACAAAAATAAAGACAAAATCTTGAAATTTAACACCATTTAATATAAGTCTGCCAAAAAAGAAAATCTAATGGAGAAATTTGGTTTTAGTGCTAAGAACTTCCTCAGCAATGCTAGAGGGAACTACAATCATCATGATTTAATTCCCTTGAATTTCAGAAAACTAATAATGGTTCTAAATAATTAGAAACTCTTATTACATTAAAATGCATGATACATACTGATTAGATCATATTAAAATGAAAAGAGTAATTTGAATTATTTACACAAAAAAAGCCCTCAAAGTGAGACAAATCTATGGACCATAAAGACAAAGAAAAGAATTCCTGAGACAGTAACAGCTCATTGCACAAGTAATTTTCATAAATATTAGTGATGTCTGAATTGCACCAAATAAAGAACTTCCACAAAAAATACCCCAAAAACATATGTACCTACTGATATAAAGTTATTTTAATGCCTTGGCTATCTTGGTTCAAAACTAATTCTAAACTAGGAGATGCAAGCCAGTGGTTTTTCATTAAATACAAAATATTCAGTATATTACAAATTATCCAAGGCTATAATGTGAAATGCTTTTGTGACAGCAGCTTTATTTAATATTCATTGTCAGGTTCTCAGAGGATAGACTGAGAACTAATAAATTCAGAATATATTAGTATTATAACACACTACACAATTTATATTTAGTGTTTTATACAAGCCATAACACTCGGTAGAAGGCAGGTACACTGAATACAAAAGATTAGATATACAAAATATATTAGGATATTAAACTAGGAATTAAAATGTTCCTTCTCTACAGTTTAAATTTGTTTGTTGAACACGTAAACTCAGGGCAACATTTTTGCTTTTTTGGTGCCTCCTGCCCTCCTCTGTGAGAGCTGAGGCAAAGCCTGGCTGGAATTTGCTGGAGTAAAGGCCATCACCAGCTCCAGACAGTTTGGTTCCCAGCCCAAGGAATGCACAGAAGGAAGGAAATTGCCAGCTCCTCTCTGCAGGTGTCCCCTGTGTGTTTTTAGATCATGCTGAAGCTGTAATTGTTTAATTTGTGCTTTGTGGGGTGGATGCTGTCTGCAGTCAGTAATTTACAGAGCTGAAGAGCCCATCTGACCAAACGTGACTGAAGAACACAAGTGCATTTTGAGCAAGAACACAAATGCATTTTGAGCAAGAATACAAAAATGCATTTTGAGCAAGACTCCCTGCATTTCCCCAGCCCGTGTGTGAGCTGTGGCAGGGAGAGGCCGGACAGGGCCCAGGGCAGCCCTGGGCTGGCTCTGAGGTGACAAAGGCGGTGCCACCACCTGCCAGTCCTTGCTGTGACATCCCCGACTCCTGGCTGGCTTCTAGAAGGGATCAGGAGCTGCTCTCTGGAGTGAGAGCTGGATCTGCCCCAGCCCTGAACCCCCCTGTGGGCAGCAGGGGAGGGGGATTCTGCCCCTCTGCCCCTCAGGTGAGACCCCACCTGCAGAGCTGCCCCAGCCCTGGGCCAGCACAGCAAGGACCTGCAGCTGCTGGAGAGAGCCCAGAGGGGCTCCAGGATGAGCAGAGGGATGGAGCAGCTCTGCTGGGAGGAAAGGCTGGCACAGCTGGGATTGTTCACCTGGAGAGGAGAAGCTTTGGGCTGAGCTCAGGGTGGCCTTGCAGGGCCTGAGGGAGCTTCAGGAAAGATGGAGAGAGACAATTGCCAAGGGCTGGAGGGACAGGGCACAGGGAATGGCTGCCAGTGCCAGAGGGCAGGGCTGGCTGGGATCTTGGGCAGGAATTGTTCCCTGGCAGGGTGGGCAGGCCCTGGCACAGGGTGCCCAGAGCAGCTGTGGCTGCCCCTGGATCCCTGGCAGTGCCCAAGGCCAGGCTGGACACTGGGGCTGGGAGCAGCCTGGGACAGTGGGAGGTGTCCCTGCCATGGCAGGGGTGGAATGAGATGAGCTTTAAGGTCCCCTCCAACCCAAACCATTCCATGATTCTATGATAATCCAACTGAAAATGTCAGTAAGCTCAGACACAAATGCAACAGAAATCTGGCTCCAGCAGCCCTAGTACTTAAAAAAAATACATATTAAACAGTACTGGTAAGCTACTTTATTCTTTAAAAAAATAATTATATTACTATTTATCGAAAAAGTAAGCAGCAAGCCCGAATTCATTTACACTTGTGAAATACTCAGATGTCTGTATCGAGTCAATGTACAAACAAATGATCAGTAGCAAGTCACAGATAAATTTCTATTATGCTTGTAGGAACATAGTGTATGTTTAATTAATTAATATTAATAATTTATTATTATCACTATATATTTAATGTCTGGCACTCCTGGAAAATTACTTAGGTTGAAAACAAAACAAACAAACAAACAAAAACCCAGTGAAACAACATTAAAAATAAAAACCAACAACAACAACAACAACAACAAAACTCCTCCACCTCACCCCCACCAAAAAAATCTCTTTTGTCCTCTGCAAAATAAAATTTTGTTTGTAACTGTGACAGCAGACTTAGATCTCATAGAACTGATGGCATTTTATTCCAGTCAGGGGCCATCTCTTTTTTCCTCAATTTTCCACATAACTGACATCAAGCTGACTTTCTTCCCTTGGGGTGCAGATGGCTGGGACTGCTGACAATAAAATACGGAGCAAAAGGCTGGGAAGGAAACAGTCAAGATGGGTCTTGTACCAAATGCATTAGGAAGAGGTCCAAGGAAGGGAGGTGAGATCATCCCCAGTGAAGCAGCTCTCTCCCCCACTCTGCTGTCCCTCCCAGCTCTGGGACAGAGGAACGGTCTGGGCTGGGGTGTGGTGCTGCTGGGTCGGGATTTGGAATGTTTGTTCTGTCCAAAGGCAGCTCCAGTGCCTGGGTGCCCAGGCAGGGACAGGGACACCAGCCCCAGAGGGTCCCACCCCAGGAAATGCTGCCAGCAAGGCAGGGCTGAGCAGCTCTCAGAGCAAAGCAGAGCCAGCCTGGCATTTGGGCAGGCTATGGCTCAGCGAGATGACATTTCTTTACAACTGACACATTCCCACTTTTAACAAGCACTGGAGCACAGGGAAGAAGGGGACATCTGCTGCCTCAAGGAAGCCTGGCTCCTGCCACAAAGGTGGCTCAAAGTCAGCCTCAGAAGCACTTGCTGACCACTTGAGCAACTTGGCAAAGTCTCCCTGCCACTTGTCCTCCTCTGATGAATTGCTCTCTCAGCTCACACCTCCTCCTTTCTCTCTTCCTTAGTGCAGCACGTCCAGCAAGAGCAACAACATTAGCCCTAAAAAGAGGGGATTAAATCAGAATATCCCTGTAAGCACCGCATTTCAAGAGGAGCCAGGCCATTCCCCAGAGCAGACAGACTGCCATTACAGGAAAGCTTGGACAGTTTTTCAACTTCAGGTCGAGTTTCCCTATGACAGACCTGAGGCTGAGAGCCTCTTTCACTGCACAAAATATATAGAATTGGCCATAAGTCTTTAAAGCCCTGATATATTCCAGCCCATTAGTTTTTACAGTTCAATTTATGTTGTATTACGAGGAGATGTGCTGAACTGCCTGAAAGTACAGATTGGCCAAACTACCCAAAAATAATCTGGAAAGCAGGAAAGTCAGGATACCAGCCAAATCATAAGCAGCATGGCCATTTTGCTACCAGTTCAGCTGGTAATAAATTTTTTTAAAGCACTGTTAAATGTATCTAGATGAATTTGACTTTAAATCACACTTTCTGCTGTACATTTAAAGAGCTATCGATTCAAAATGAATCACAGACAACTGGTACAGGTTCACGTGCTGGGAGAACAAGGCAACACAGACATCTCCCTGTCCTTCAGCTTTGCACAGCACACAATTCACCCGGCTCCCACCCTGCCACACAGCAATTAAAAGTGATCACACAGCTCCTGGGTGAGCTCTGCAGGATGGAAGAGGGAGCTGGCAGAGACAGGAGTCTCAAGGAAGTGGAGCTGGTGAGAGAAGATGCAGCATAATTACCATCACAATGCATCTTCCCACATACAGGAGCGAAGCACTGTTAAATTAAGCTTATCTTCTGTGAGTCAAACACATGTTGGGACTTTGTATTTGCTTACTCTAAAATTTGCATGACAATTGAAGTATTACCCAAATGCAGAGTCATCCTAGAGGCAGCAGAGAGCCTGTCTGATGCTTCCATGTGGAACCCTGGCACTGAAGGTGTGAATTATTTCTGCTTCTCTTCTGTGCACCATCTGAGAGAGAACTGGAGGCTCCAGGGCCATCCTGTGCTGCTTTTCACTTCCCTGACTGACATCTGACAGCTCTCCCCTGACTTCCCAAGTGCACAGCTCTCCCAGATCCCTCTGGAAAAGAGGGCAAATGAAAAGCAGAACCAGGAGCATTTCCCAGCTGCTGGGCTGGCTAACAAAGCTTTCTGCAGGGCTTCCCACAGCCAGGCTGTGACACAGGCCAGCAAAAACAGCCTGAGAGCAGCTTCATGCTAAGTGACCACAGCAAATCAGCAGTGAAGAAAACCCACAGGGGTGTGCCTGGAAATGTGCTCTGGAAGGATATTGACTGAAAAACAACAGATTGTTATTTGAAGATGATTGGATATTAAATACCTCCTCTTGGTCAGTATTATTTATGCCATTTTAGAAGTAGTTTTAGCAATCTTGCTGCCGTGAGATACTCAAATCCATTCAAATTTAGGCTCTTCAGGTCAAGGAAATGGACTTTTAACAAGTGGCAAATTAAAATGTCAAGAGCAATCATACAGACACTTGTTTACAAGACTGTTATTGTTTTGTTTTACAGGTCCCAGCTTTGTCCTTCTCAGTAATTGCAGCATTAACATTTTCACCATAAAAGAAATGTACCAGATAACATCAACAAGTTTTTGAGACCTCGGCTTAAATTGCAAAATTCTTAAATGTAAACAGAGTCCCTCACAATTCCCAAATCTTTCAGTCAGTTATAATAGAGCAAAACTCTGTAAGCAAAGTGATAGGCATCTGCATTTTTAAAAAGGGTGTCTAATTGTGTCTCTCAGAGGGAAGGCAGGGGGATCACCCTCGAATCCTGCTGTGTGTGGCTGTCAGCTTTCCTGGGGTCCTTAAGGCTGTGAAAAGCCTTTCCTGAGCTTATTCATTTTCCATGCAAAAATACAAAGTCCCAATTCACAAGCAGAGGATGAGCAGGGATTTCAGAGAGCCCTGGAGCAGATGAGGCCAGTGCTGTGCCCTGTGTGTGTTCCACAGCACCCACAGGCTGCCAGAGCCTGTGCTGGCCCTGTGCTGCACAGAGCATTCTGCCCATTGCTGAGGGTCTGAGGTGGCCTCCTCCTCCCTCTCACATGGCAAGGGCAGAGGAGAGTAAGGAATTTCTCGATGGACTTCATCTGAAGTTTATTTGGATCAAAGGAAAGAATTCCATCTAGGTTACACACAGTGCTGGATCCAGATCTTCATGTCCCCTTTGATCCCAGTTCCTAATTTCTGGAATAGGATGAGAAATGATAAATATCCTGCTTTAGTGAGTGTTGGAGTCCCGGGCACGTGGAAAATCCCCTTTGGGGGGCGGGGTCTGAGACCCTGGCTGGGACCCCAGGAAAGCTCTGCCTTTGGCCTCAGCCCATGGGAAAAACTTCCAACACTCAGAGATGAGTTGAAAGCAACAAAGGTTTGAAATAAATAGTAGTTTGGTTTGTCACAGGGTGAAAATTTTTAGTTTTGGGGTTTTAGTATGGAGACAGATGAGAGGAAGATGGAGACTTTTGGGTGGTGTCTCATCTTCTTCTTCTGCTCCATTTTCTGCTGTGATGGTGGCACAGAGACATTGGCAGGATGGGTTTGACACAGAGGTTGTGTGTTTAGAATGGTGTCCTGGGTTGTGGAGCCAGGGTTTGTATATTCTATTTTCATTTGTTTTAAAGCAGTTGGGGAGATGCTTTTCTTTATCTCTGGTAACTCAAGGAGGGAGAGGCCTGACACCTTCTGATAATGGGCCATCAGCACCTTCACAGCCTGTACCTTCCCCAGAGCAGTGCATCTGCATTTCCATCAGCCTATTGTGAGATACATCTCATGCCCTGGCAGTGGAGGGGAGCAGGCAGTTTGGGTGGATAAACGGAGACTCGCAGACAGGAGAGCTGCCAGTTTTTCACCCGATTTCCTGGGAGGAAGACCAGACCTCATCTCATCAACACCAGACTCCATCTCACCATCCCCAGACCCCCTCCTCATCATCACCAGACCCCCTCGTCACCACCCCTGGATCTGCTTTTTCACAGAATCATCTCTGCTCCAACAGAATCACGTCTGCCACTTCGGGAGGACTCACTTTTGGGCTGCTTTCAACATCCTGAATCAAAGGGTCAGGTTGTGGCTCTGACTCTGTCAGGGTTTTCCAAAATTGTTGTTTATTTGTTTATTTGCTTGTTTGCTTGTTTGGTTTTTGTTTCCTATTACATTTGTATTGTTAATATTCTTAGTAAAGAACTGTTATTCCTCTCCCCAACATCTTTGCCTGAGAGCCCTTGATTGCAAAATTATAATTTGGCAGGGTGTGAGGGGTTTGCATTCTCCATTCTAGGGGAACCCCAGTTTCCCTGGCAGAAACCTGTCTTTCCAAACCAAGACAAATGGGTAGCAATTATTGGCAGAGAATAATAAACATAGCATGTTTGGGGAGTTAATTGGGCTAGAAACCTTTAAAAACCTTGGAATCTTCTGTCCAGGGGCAGGCTTTCACTGTGTTTCTGGTGTGCTAAGCCAGGTTTGGTGGCACAGGACTTGAGATAAGAAATGGAATAAACAGCTCTGAAGACCAAAGCTGCGAGCCTCATTTATCTTCTTGACCCTGGTACTGGCCTTCTGGAGGAAAAAGCTCACCTCCAGTCAGGGACTCCTGAAAGGGAGTACCCACAGGTGAGCACCAGTGTGTGAGTGGGGAACACTTACACAGCACAAGCTTCCTGCTGCAGAGAAAAGGAGCTGCTCTGCTCTTCATCAGCTCACATTACAGTGAGCATCCAAGGGACACCCCTGCAGTGGGAGAGCTTCCAGAAGCTGAACAGTTAACAGCCTTCACTGACAGCTTTGATTTCCAATCCTTTCCAGGCAGAGATAAAAGCACTAAAATGCCCTGTTTCGATGGGGACTTTGCCTTGTGCCACTCGTGTTTATAAGAAATGATGATACCCCTGTTTTAGGGGAGGTAAATCAAAGCAATTCACTTTGCACTTGGCTGTATTGGAGGAAATGTTTATGGCACGATCTTAAAAACATTCAAGGGAGCCTGCAACTTTCATTAGACTCTCACTACAGGGTAATCCAGCCCTGGGAACAATCTGTTTGCTCTTGAATTGACAGGCAAGGAGGCCCCACAACTTCACTGCTGCTGCTTGCCTTGGTAGGGGTGAGGAGCTGTGATGGAGGTGGAAAACATCCAGTGCAGTTTCTGGCCCTCCCTGCTGCTTGAATAATGCTCAATGCTCACACAGAGAGCGCTGGTTTGTGTTGCTGTTTTCTCTATTTCAAATCTATATATCCAAATCCTAAAAAGGATGAGGCAGCCACTGAGACAGCACAGAGGGGCAGATTAGATATTTTCGTTTAAGTGAAGCCCATATTCTTGCCTGTATTCTGTTTCTTCAGAAAATAAAATACAAAAAACCTGTCTGTGGCTTTTGATGAGCAGATTCTATTTCTTATTCTGTGAATTTTTAAAGTTTACTGTACACTGTGCACCACCTAAGCAATCCATGACCAGGAGTCCTGATTATTCCAGTTAACAGCTGTAACAGTGACTAGGAACACACTTAGGCTCTCAAATGATACCTTCACAGATTTCTATGTTCCACTCAGGAATTTTAAAACATCAAAAATATTAATTAAGTTTTACAACATGGCTATTTAACTAATTCTGGAGGAGGGGGAAAAATGAGATAGGGAGGTCAAACAAGTCCAGAGGAAAGTAAAAATTGAGTCTCAAAGCCCTTGCATGAGTCACACAATCCCAAATACATCTGGGGACATTTAAAGGTATTACATTTGGTCCTGTCAAAGACAATTCAGGCATTCACACAGAATACCCCACAAAACATTCCCTGTGTCAGTTCTTTCTTAAAGCCTCTTTAATTTGCAGGTCAGTCACATAATAAACCCCAATGGCTGCCTTAGTATCCATCAAGGCAGTGTGAGAGCAGATCAGGATTTATTTTTTCACCAAACCTGTGATTACATTCTAATTCCAGGGAATAATGTTTATTTCAGATTTAGTTGTTGAAAGCAGGTCCTGACCAGGCATTTAATATTCTCAGAGAATCACAAGATTGTGTTACTGGTGTGAAAAACAAGATTCACTTATTATGTAAAATTTATAAGTTTAATAAAAGTAAAATAAAATAGACAATAAGGAGAAAAAAAACAAAGCTCTTTTCGGCCGAGGTGCTGATACCAACAAGATCAGCACCCCGCCTCTTTTCAGATCCTTTGTTTTAAGGACTTCTGTGTTACATATTTAAATGAGCTAATACATGATTCAAATATTCATTTTGGTTTCATTCATTTTAAGACCCCCCTTAAGTACACAGTTTATTTATGGGGCTCCGTAGAGTCTGGATGGAGGTGGTAAATCAGCCTTCTTCAACAAGGCTCAATTGTTCCTCATCTTCAGGAATTCCAGATGCCCATCCTGTCTTCCATCTATTTGAGGAATTACAACAATCCTATCTCTACTTTGTTGCAACCTAAGAATATTCATCTATCACATTTTTCAAATTCTATCAATAAAAGAACACGCAATACAACCTTCCATATTATACATAAAGCAATCAGCTTGTTATATGCGAAAAGCCAACTCCAAAATGTGCATTTATAACACTGGGTTTGAAAGCTGCCACTGCCTTCACTTCAGCAGAACTGGTGCCCCAGTCCCTAATGAGCAGGGCCAGTGAAGGCAGCTCCCACATGCTGCCCACACAGCTCTCCATCCCCTGGGGCAAACACCCTGCCTGGGGCAGGTGAGGGGCTGGACCAAAAGCTGATGGTGCAGAGGGGCCTCCCCTGCCTCCGAGGTCAGTGGGAGCTGAGACACCAACACTGGGCAAGATCGAGCCCAAGAACTTTACCAAGCCAAGATTTCAGGAAAAAAAACCCCAGTTTCACCTCTCAGATTTATTGAGGAATTGCATTGTCTTTGTTTAAACAGCGAGGAACCTCGGGGAGGCTGAGTCTCTGCTGTGACAATGCCTGCTGAGGATGGGAACGACATCAATTAAGAGGAAACTTGGCAGGACGTAATCTGTTAATTTTATGCCATTTACATCCCATCTCTCAGCAATGCCAACTGTCAGCACTTGAACTGTTTGAGTTCTCCTCTTCCCCTTCTGTCTCTGCTGCACAGGATTGCAGAAGCTTCAGCTGTAGAAGGAAGCCAGTGCAGCCATTGTCACTCCAGAGCTTCCCACACCACAAAAGGTGCCTGGCATCACTGCTGTCACCTCCCAGGAGCACACTGCTGTCCCCAGGGCATCTGTAATTGCCAGGATTACTGGGCTGGTACAGTACATTACTGGCTTTCCTCTGTACCTCATGAACCTCCACACTCCATGGGTGCCTCCTCGCATTTCCCTCTGCCCTCACACACTCAGAAGAACTGCTAAAAACATGCTAAAAACAATTTTGTGCCCAAAGAAGGGGCTACACATCATTTCAATGAATCAAACTCCTTAAGGGGATTGGTACAGCATAATTTGGCTTCATTTGCATTTTTAATCTATTTCCTGCTGCTGTGAGAAAAGCTGCTTCAGGTATACTTGGAGATGGCTCTAAATTACAATCCTAAATACAATAAAAATCTGGGGAAAGGTTTCTGTGGCAGTCATGGGCTGCCTAGTGTCAGAATAACATCCCATATCAATCTGCAAATCATCACTGGCATCCACCAGCCTGAAAAAATATCCCCTGGGATCATTGCCCAGCCTCCCCTGGTGCTCACCCTGCCAAGGGCTGCTCCCACTCCAGGCACACAGTCAGGATGATCAGCTCTGACCCAAAAGGCTCCACTGCCATAAATCCAGGTTTAAAAAGGTTAAAACCACACTTTCACTAATCTCAGAGCTCAGTATTTCTGCCTGTAAGAGCTAAAAGATAAACTAGAGATACAAGTGCATGTGGGTTTAAAAACTGCAAAAATAAGTTTGTATTTTTTCCTTACCATTGCTGTTCCTCAGGACAGTTCATCATTTACTTCTTCTTGGGTATTTCTAGTTCTTCACTTTAGTTTTTCCTCGTTTTCCACCTTTTCCTTCCTATCTCTATATAATTTCTCTGGTTTCCCTTATAAGATTCTTTCCTTTTTATTGTCCTGGTCTTCCTAATTTTTTCTTCACATTCTCCTTAACTGATTGTCTCTCCTCCTTCCTGCACCCACATATACTCAGTTGTTCCTCCTGGTCCTTCATGGCCACAAATCAAAAAACCCAGAAATGTAAAAAGGGCACCAGACATTTTCAAACCATTCATGCAAGCATCACACTTCCCATTTTCTCTCTGAACCTCTCACTGTTTTCTTCTTTCTCTTCCTCAGCCAGGAAGCCACTCTCTTCCCTTTTATTATAAGTACCTTTATCCACTCAGATCAATTAATTTGTACCAGCCCAAAGCACTTAAACTATTCAGATTTGGGGATAAGTAAGGTGGATTTTGAAGGGGAAGGTTTGCTACTGTGCCACTTACTGTCAGGATTCTTTTAAGGCTTCACCCAGTCTCACACACAGACACCAAATAAAATTTAGGAAACCTGTTTCAGAATTTGCTCTCTTTCCAGGGAGGTGGCTCAGTCTAAACCCACTTTTGGTGCATAAAAAACAAATATACAGCTGAGTCCTTTTGTAGCCTCTGAGCCCTGCTGATGCCATTGAAGAAAAGAGGTATTTATTTGTCCATTCATTGCTGAGTGTTCATTTAAGCCAGACACTGAAATACTGGCTGGAAACTGTCCAGTTGTTTAAAGACAGGCATTAATTGACTTCTTGTTCTTCTATGTGGGAGATACAATGGGTGCTGTTGGCCAGACAGGATAGGGAGAATAAAAGAGCCACCTCTGGGGCTCAGAATATCTGGAGGGCTCTGGTGGGCATGGAAATGTGGCTGCCTGTAATTTGCCCTTCTCATGAGGGACTGCAGCATCAGTTCTGGGACAGTGAAGTCAGTGACAACTTCCAAACCCAATAACCACAACCTTGTGATTCTCCTAGAACATTAAATGCCAGATCAAGACCTACTTTCAGCAGCTCTCACAACGATGGTTACAGTGAAAGAAGAGATACAGGGGTTTATATTAGAGAAGTTTTTGTCTTGACCTTGTATCAAAAAATTGCCTTGTGTGAAAGAGGGTCTTATAGCTTGCATTGAAAAAAGGGTAAAAATATCCCAGGCTCAGTTTTAAAATATTCAATATTGACAGTATTTTTGCTTACACATGGGATTCCTGCTGCAGTAGGTCCTGAGCCAAGGCCATGGAAGGCAGGAGGATGTGGACACTGGAGCCCTTGGCTCCTGGTGACACAATTCCTGCTGGATCCCCTCCTAGGCAGCAAGCACAGCCACAGCAGGGCAGGAGCCCAGGGAAAAGAGAGAATGAGAAAGGAAAAAAAAGGGCATAACTTCTGGGGTCAGCTGGTGGCTGTGTCAGAAGCTGTTCCAGGAGCAGATCAGAGGAGCCTGTCATTGTCACTGTCCCCTCTCCATCCATCCATCCTTGCACTGTCACTGCTCCAGCACAGCCAGGCACCCTGGACCCCGGAGCTCAGAGCTCTCCCCAGGACTCCTCTGGGCCACAAGTGCCTCACACAGAGAGTTTCTTTCTTTTTTTTGTTTTTTGTTCATTTGCTGCTCAGAAAATTGAGACACATTCCGGGCTTGTTCTACTGTTGCTACAATGACAAATTACACTGGAACGTCGGGAAGGCTACATTTTGTACAGCTCTGTTTCACACAGACAACCTGCTTGAAAAGCTGTCAAAATGCATCAATAACTTACCATTATCTCCCCTGCAGGAAGTATCAAGGTACTTGGAGAAGTCAGCATCTTAATATATGATAAACTTTCAGGTGAGTTAAGGGGAAAAAACTATATTTATAGCATAAACCCTTAATGATTCAGCAGAAAGCTTCAGCACAAAGCAGAATTTAGCCTGCAGCTTTTAGCACATCACTTAAAAATTCATCTAGCTCAATTTCACTAACTAACCAACTTTAATCATCAATTCTGGCAAATTCAGCTCCCCCAAACATGAGAACTCCAATCTGGGCACATCCTGGCTTGTATGTAAGGGAGCATCTCAAACAAGGATTTGCTTTTAAAGTCAATAAAACCATTGTATTAATCCAATTTCACAGATGCAGACAATTAATTACTGCAGGGAAAAATGCTTTTCCAACCCAATGGTGAACTAAATAAGCCTCAATCTCAATTGCCCATGATCAAAAATGTTTAGCCCTAGTAGCTAATTAGCAATATTTACTTGTTACATCACAAAAGCATATCATGAGGTGGCTAAAACTCATTAGATGGGCTTTTTTAAAGTCAAAGTCACCAAGTATCAGAGTTGTCTCCCTATTTTCATGACTTTGACCACGAAAAGATGTGCATGTGAAGTAGTCAGTGGGCTGTAAACATTTCTTGATGACTGTCCCATAAATATTCTGGCTGTGCCTGGACAGGTGGAAGCCCCCTGAACTTCAGTGCTCTCATGGATGAACTCATGTGCACTATCACCACCACACTGGGGGATTTCCCAAACACAAAATGCAATCATTTTTGGAAGGAATGTATAAGGTAGAAATCAGTGGGTTTTGTCATGATTAAGCTTTCCAGATTTTACTGTCAGGGCGTTTTCCATCAGCGCCCCCCAAATGAATTTGCTCTCTTCCACAATGGACTTGTGCTCCCTCAGAAAGTAAAGAAATGGCACCACTCAAAATGGTTTGTTCAGGTAATTTTGTTAGCTCATCACAGAAGTTTCCTGTTACTGCAGTTTGGTAGCAGTGGAACAATGAACCTCCAGGGGCCTTCTCTTGTCTAAAGCAAACTGATTCTAGGTATTTTTAAGTGAAAGTTTCCTAATCAGCATAACTGAAGATTCTAAAGTTCATCAAGGAATTCTCTCCTTTTCTTTTGCCCCCATTATATGAATGTTTTAAACAGTGATTTCTATTTCCCCCCCAATTTATCCCTGTGATATAAAATCAAAATTCCCAATTACAGTTTAAAAAAAAAAAAAAAAGGCGGAAAGGAAGATTCAGCTGCTGGTTTTATCATTTGCATACAGAAAAGTCTCAAAACCCAGTGAAAATACACTGGTTTGTATTACAGCCCATTACAGATTTCCTGCAAGGATCCAGTGTCTCTGCTCAGATTAACTGTTTGACATTCTGCTGGGAATACATCCCAGTGATATCCAGAGAGGAAGAACTGCATTTCAGCAGGCTCAAACACCAAGCAGCCTTTGCAGAGCTCTCCACTGGCACAAGGAACAGGTTCAGTCCTTTCTTAGGGAGAGAGGGAGATGGCAGATCAGCAAGCTTATGAAGAAGCCTGGAACATCTCTTTGGAAGGCAGAGCATCTCAGGCTCACTTGGACTGTTTTGTAAAAGCTGTCAGTCATCAGCCAGTAGAGTTTGGTAAATGTATGACTCTGCAAGGTTTCATTACCACCAAAAATGCCAGTCCCCTGATGAATCATGCCTGGCAATTTATGGATACGTTTAGAGGAAGTTTGCTGCTCCCATTTTTTTATGCCAATGTAGTTTGTCTCTCATCCAGCAGCAGCTGAGCTGCCCAGCCAATCTCTCTCAGCAGGCAGGTCTCTCACTGTGCAGAGCATTCCTCTGGGACATGGTGCTCCCTGTATGCCTGAAGGAAACAAATGCTGAGTAGATTACATTATGGGCTGAGTTTTGATGCTACCTCAGATGAGCTGATAAGCCTGAAAGAATATATTTGCTGGATTAATTTCCTGTAGTGTTTGTGGGCTACTCCTGACTGAAATATTCCTGGCTGTCACAGAGCTGGACATGACATTATCACCAGGAGCTGCCTGTGGCACCCCAGGCCTCCCTGCCCTTCTGTGTGTGACTGGGAATGCAAACACTCCTGCTTTTATTTCAATGCATCTTTTAACAAACACTTTAACATGTAGAAATTCAACATTACCCAGAGATACATCATGCTGTCTTCTTCTATTTAACTGAGCAAAAGGCTCCTTCCATTGCAAGGATTTAAGCCAGGGAAGCATCACTCCTCATTAAATCTGAAGTCCTGGGTTATATACTCACTGTGTGACCTTGCAAACAAACATTTTGCACTTGCCAGTCACATCCCAAAGTTTTGCCCCTGTGATGAATGGCACAGTTGATTCACAACCTGAGCCAGCTCATTAAACCAGCCCAAAGCTAAACATTTGCAACATCCTAATCAAACTGCTATAAATCCCACCTGCCCTGTGTTGTGGGTGTAAATCTGGAGCACCAGGCTCTGCAGGCAGCTCAGGGGAAACTCCAGTGGAAAGAGCCCACAGTGAAACTGGCAATTCCCACCCACAGAATCCCTGATCCCAGCAGGAAACAGCAATTCTGCCCTGAACGTTGAATGCACTTCCCCTGTTTAGACTGCATCATAGCTGCTATGTGTAGTGTCAGCATGGTTCTATTAAATATCTGCTCTGTGCTCTAAGGTTTTATTTGTTTTATGGCTTTTGTTTTCCTCTTTTGTTTTTCAGGGACACTGGTGCATGGTTTTAGAGAACTGAGCAGGCTGGTCTCAGTAACTGTGGCCACCATTCTTTACTCTTTATTTTTTTCTCCCACCAGAAGTCAAAAACATTTTCCTTTTTTTTTTTTCTTTTTTAACACAAATTTAAAAGCAATGTAAATAAGTATATATAAAGTAAAAATACATGACTATTGTTATAAAAAAAGATTTATTAAATTCTTCCAGCAGATAGATATTAACTGTGTCTGTCAAATGATTTGTTTTAAGTGTTGGTATGTGTAGAGACAGTTTAATTGACATCTGAATGTTAAAACCAATACATTTTAGGATTCAAAGCACAAAAGCAAATGAGGTGTCTCCACTGGCTTGTGGAAGGTTGCAGCTATGACACAGCAAAACTTGAAAGTGAGTAATGGATAAAGTAAAGGAAAATTCCTTGGATTCACACCCAATTCAGCCTGGTGAGGCACTTGGGGATTGATCTCCAGCACCATAGGAAGGACTCCACCAGAACCCTCCATGAGGAGCAGGGACCCCTCCCAGAGCTGCAGGAGCATCTGGGAATTCAGCTGAGGCCAGAGGGGTGAGCCAGTCACATTCCCAGAGCCAGGAGCACTCGGCTGCCCTGCCTTGCACCACGCCCTGGCTCCCCCTCTCCCACCGACTGGCCTTGCTCCAGACACCTTGGGTGAGTGACCAGAGGACAGCCAAGACACTGCTGCTGTTCATCCCTTTCTTCCCAAAAACAGGCAGTCAGAGTCTGCAGGTCACCATCTTACCTCTAACGGAGTTTAAAGAAGATTTTGGCTGTTGAAAGAGCACAAAAAAAAAAAAAAAAAAAAAAAAAAAAGAGAGAGAGAGGGAAAGATCAAGAATAAAACAAATTAAGTTAAAAATAAATACTATTAAATTAATAACCCTGAGTAAAAATGAACTAACAGCTCTGCTGCTGTTATTAATAGGATGGAGTAATGAGTAATATTCTCAAAAGATGAGAGAATCTCAGGTCTGTAAGCTAATGGCACTAGTGGGTATTTCAGTGTTGAACTACCATAGCTTCCCAGAGCCATGGAAAAAAGCAGCAAGAGCAGTGTTTACCTTAAATTCTGAAATAAAGCCTTTAACTGATCCTATTCCCTGATACACATCTTCTGATGGGCAACAAGAAAAAATAAAAACCCAGAGGAAAAAAAAAATAAACCAGCTAAAAGGCATCCATAGTTGACAGCAAGAAGAAACTAAAGCAGAACAAACTCTTACTCACAGCACTCTGATGTTGTTGCAGTAAAAGGATGAGTCCTATTAAACCAGAACATCAGCATCAAAGGCAAGGAGCAGAGGTTGTAAGAGGAGCACAGAAGAAAGCAATGCATCTCCAAAGGATTCCTGCCAAGGAGGTGCCAGCTGTCCCCATGCTCTCGCTGTCCAAGGCTGAATAAAACACGTGGGAATCATTATTTTGCAAAGAGTGATGAGGCAATGAGGTGATTCTGTCATACAGTGCTGCTCCTTACAACAATTGGGGAATTAGAAATGCCCCAATCCTACAGCTGAGGGGACAGGCAGAAAGACAGAAATTCATGGCAAGATGGAGTGCTGGCATTTCCATTCAGAGCTCATAAAACCTTCTATCTTTCCTCTTAGTTCCTGTTTTCCCTCTTAGATAAACCAGGTAAAACTTAGATAAACCAGGTGTGGAGTACCTGCCCCATCCTGTATTCCTGGTGTGGCCTAGAATCCCACCAGCTGCTGGAGATCCCTGACCCTGGTGGGCAAACACACAACCAGAGCTGCAGAACTGCAGCTACCTGGCAGTCATCAAACTGTCAGACCCAGATCATCAAACAGATCTCAGCCAGGGGGTAGAAAGGAAAAAAAGAATCACAACAATTTCAACTTGTGGTCAAAACGAACAATAAAATTGATGGGTTAAGTTAAAAAAAATTAAATATTTTCACCACCACAGTTGTTTCTTTACCATGTTATTTTCCATACAGTGCACACACAGCCATGAACAGCTCCCTGGCTAATTAAGATGTTGTGTTCCCTCTGTCTGACCTGCAGATACTCCAGAGCTCTGCACTGGAGGGGAGCCCCAGCTCACTCCCACACCTGCAAATCAAAGAGTGCTGGCTCAGAGTGGCACAATGCTGAAAGGCAGAATTCACATGTCCAGCCCTCAGAGCCAGCACAGCCAGGACAGCCAGCACAGCCAGGACAGGCAGACAGAGACAGGACAGCCAGGACAGCCAGGAGAGACAGCCAGGACAGCCAGGACAGCCAGGCAAAGACAGGCAAAGACAGGCAGCAGCCACTTCCTACTTTTACAAAGCACTGTCATCTTGAGAAGTGGCAACATTCTCTAAAATCCAGCTGAACAGTGGGAGGAATGAGGCACTGCCTTAAAACATCAACCCCAGAACAACTGCAGCAGTTAAAACATTGCATCTATTCAAACAGCCACCACCAAACCCCCCCCCACTGTAGCCCTGGTTTGTGCCTGAGATGTTTTGGTTTCTCTGAAACTCTTTCCCAGGCACTGTTCTGTCTCCAAGAGACACGTTTTCCTGACTGTAACCTTTGTTTACATTCCTTTCCCTGGGAGGGACTTCTTGATGTCCCTCTGACTTGACCAATGTGATTGAAGAAGTTTGTCTTTCTTCCACCCACTGGGTGGTTCTTTGTAAAATAGTATAAAGGGAAGAAAACCCCAGGTAATAAAGATTGGAGTCATTTCAGCCTCCTGACCTCGGAGTCGGTGCAGTTGTAACCTTGAACAGCGTCACCCACCCTGTTTCCCTTGCTCCCCTGGGGTGAGGAATGAGGAACTGAAGCCATGAGAAAAGGCCTGGTTTGGGCATCCAGGGCATCCCCAGGCCAACCAGCCCAGTCCTGGCTCTGCTCAGCTGTCCCCAGGTGTCACCTGCCCTTGGAGCACCAGGCTGAGCGTGGAGTTCACCTTCCAAGGGACAGAAGCCCCTAATCACTGCTGCATGTCCCCTGCACAGAGTGACACAAGGCCCTCCCTGCCCTGACAGCAGCTCCCTGCCCATCCCCGTGGCTGATTCACATGCAAACCCTCAGCCATTAGCATCCCATGCTCTGAGTTTAGCACCTGCCTTTGGCTGACCACATCAGCACCCAGCAGAACTGGTACACCCGGGCAAAAGGACCATAAAATATCCTGCTGCTGTAAGTCCCAGCTGTACCCAGGGACCCCAACATGGATATTTTTCTGCCTGCAGCGTAGTAAGGGTCTCAGAATACAATGTTTGTAGTATGGGCCAGCTCTAAGAGAGGGCAAGTATGCACAACAACAGTTTTAACAGCTGCAGATAATCAAAAAATAACTGGGAGAATAGACATATATATATATATATGGATACTGTGAAAGCAATCCAGAGGCTTTGCAAGGAATTTTCTTTTGGCTTATTCCCTAGTGGAGGTCTCAGCAATGGGACCAAACGTCCCCATTTCTGCTTGAGGTGGGTTCAGCCCCCCTGGCAGCAGCTCTATCTCCACCAGGCTGAGGCTGCACTTCCTTGCTGGCTGTGAGGAGCACACCCCTTCCAGAGGGTGCTCCTGGTTCTCCCTGGCTGCAGGGGATGCTGTCCTGGACCCCCCTGCTCAGCCCTCTGCTAATGGCCACAAATGACAATGGAGTGGGACCATCCAGGGCATCCAGCAGGAAAACCCCAAGGAAAGGGAATAGATCCATAAAACAAAGAAAGGCTCCAGGTCAAGGCCCTGCTGGGCAGAACTGGCTTCCATGCTCATGGAAATGCCCTTTTCCCTCACACAGAGGCTTCATCCTTGAGACCTCAAAAGCAACAGAGAGCACAGAACAGGGACAGCAAAGCAAGAGCAGCTACTTCCTCCTGAGCTTGGTATGCCTTTGATATTTTGCTTTTGATAGGTTTTGCATCTCCCCTCCACTGGGCAGAGTGCAGTACATTTAAACACAAAGCCATTTTCCCCCCTGATGCACAGCCCTTTGCCCTGGAATTCACCACCACCACTTCCTCTGTTTTGGAAATACAATCCCATCCAGGCAGTTTGGAGGTCTCAGTACCAGGAGGTGGTTTTGGCTGTGCTCACACCAGTGCTCTCCATTCCACACCATTTTACAGTTCCAGTCAGCACAGGCAGTCTTGAGCAACACAAGGAACAGGGAACAGCCTCTCAAGGGCGCTCTGAAAACTGGCTTTTGTCTTTTCTACTCCAGTGTAACCATCTGGAAAATCTGCCCACACAAAACCTAATGGCCCCACTCCAAAAACCATGGAAGGGCTGTCCAGATCACCCACACCCCAAGCAGGGACAAGGCAAGGTCAGGATGTATTGATGGCTCCTGCTCAGAGATGCTCACAGCACTCTTAAATTAGAGTCTGTGGGAGCCTGGGGCCCTCAGTCACCTTCAAATGTATTCCCTAGCAGGGGAGTGGTAAATCTCAGGGTCCTGGGGATGGGAAGTATGAATGATTGCCCATAAGCTGTTCAGGGTGTTTGAACAGGTACTTAGGCATTGAATTGTGGTATGAGTAATGTCTGGGCACTTCAGCTCTGGTGTCCATGGGCTCTGCCGTGGCCAGAAGGTGTCACATTTATTGAGCACAGGCAGTCAGTCCAAAATGCCTTGGATATGTCACTGCTAATTCATCTTCCCATGTGGTCTAAATAAACCCAGGCCTTGAGAGACCTAGATTTGATCCAGCCAGACACAATTTGTTGTCCAAAAGTCCCAGATCCCACATGATGGATCTCAGATCTCTCCAGACCAGGACTCCAAACAGAGAAAAAGAAACACGTGAAGAACTTCAGCCAGAGGGCAGCCCTGGGGCCAAGCCCAGCAGAACCACCACAGAGAAAGTTGCAGCCAGCTCAGGCCAAGGGGTGACTGAAAATGAGGGTCCGGATTTGGGGACCTGGATCCAGCACAGGAAGGACAATTCAGCTGCAAAAGCTCTGCTGGTGCTGTGCAACAAAGCTGCCACCTGCAAGGCTGAGTGTCTGCATGAGAAAACACTCCAGAGGGCATTGGCAAGACCTGGCCTCTCTAACATGCTTTGCTGTGGACTGTTGCTGTCTGGTTCAGCTCCTCCTCCCTTTTGAAGCCACAAAAATCCTCCCCCATTTCTCCCTTTATTCTCCTTCTTTCCCCCCACAATTCTCTGTCACAGATTCTTTCCAGCTGTTACCCATTTTTTTTCCTGGAAAGATCAGGAGGTCCATCCACAAACTCATCTTCTGGAAGGAGAAACTTGCTGTTCTATTTTCTTGCACTTGAGCATATTTCCCCACTTTGTCTGGGGACCTCCAGGCAGGCAGTCATACAAGTGCAAAACATCCCCAGCTGCACCTGCAGTCAATGGGCTCGCAGCAAGGCAGATTTCCATGGCAGAGCCACTGAACATTCACCAGACCTGCCTGGCCTGCTGACAACCCCTTAACTCCATGCCCTCCTTGGTTTGCCCTCAGTTCTGCTGCTGTTTTCCCCACAGCTGAGCTGATTCTCCCTGGTGGGTGTTGGGAATTCAGTGAGCAGCAGCCGTGCCTGCCCGCCAGGCTCGGGGCCCTGCAGGCCTCAGACACAAACCCAGCAGCCTCTGGAGCTGCAGATCAATGCCTGGGAGCAGGTTTTTGTGTCAGAGCAATATGGATTCTTTCTTGCAATGGATTTTCCCATCAGGTTTGTGCTGGGCTGCCGAGTAAAACACAGCAAGCTGGTTTCTGCTGCCTGCCATGGTGTGCAGATTGATCTGTCCCGAGGCAAAAGGTAACAGGTGGTGCCACGGAGGCTGCAAACTTTTCTGTCACTTCAGGGTTTTAAAGGTGGGGGGTTTTAGATCTGTCTTAAAAGAAATAGAGATGTTTTCTTATACCTTTAGTGAACATAAAAGAAAAGGAAGAGGTAAAAGAGCCAAACATTTTAGAAGGAGCCTGCAGGAGTGTACCTGACCACAGACCCAGCAAGCCCAGAGTCAGTTCAGCCCTATCACCTTTACAGTTGCCTAAAATTGAAAACACACTGCTTAAATTGGCTGAATTCAATAGTTTGCTTTCTCTTCCTGAAATGAGAAAAATACAGGTGTCAGCAAGGCAACCTGAGGCACAGAATCCACTGTGTCCAAAACGACTCCACTTGGAAGTGTTCTAATCAAGACTTTCTCCTTTAAGACTCCTGAGTTAGACAGAGAGAGTGACCCAAAACCAGGCCACAATTTAATTGCCTGACCCAGGGCCAGCTGACCTTTCCTCAGCCCATTGCTTGGCCAGGGGGTTTTGGCATCAAAAAAGACTGAACTGTGTTCAGTCACTTTTTATTTTCTCACTTGCACACGGTGCTTGGCCATTGAAGGACAGAACAACACAGACCTGATGCCACAAAATTCCCCAGGGTATTCCCTCTCTTCAAGTGGAGGATTGCAATGAATAGCAATGAGGTTCTTATTGAAAAAAAAATCCTCCCTAACTGTAAAGTACACAAAATCAGAAAGGACCGTATTTTTCTTTTTTCTGCCCTGAAAATTATTTATAGGAATAAATTTACAAGAACAAACCCAAGTTTGCTCTACAGTGGAATATTTCAAGCCATGTTCAAGGTACTATTCACTATAACTTAATAATTTTAGTGCATTCAACACTCACTTTGAAACCAAAATAAAGAAAAATCATATGAAATATGCTTAGAACTACTTGTATTTCCCTTATTAACAGCATATTTTCCATGCCTTATTTATCCTTTCTGCTGGCATATCTGCTGCAGACTTTGAATCAAAGTAAAGCTATATTCTTTTTATTGCCAATTTTGACTGGATCCCTGATAATAAACCATTAAAATGACAAGCAAGTATATAAAACAAATGGAATCACTGATGCCTATGTATCACAGTTCTTGACTATAATAAGCACATCTCTCCTCTTTCTCTCTTGTCTTACATCTGAAGAGGAGTTTTTATTTTTTTAACACAAGTCATAATTCAAAATTATCCTACTTAGGCATCAAATCACATCTACAGCTAACTCTTCTTAGAATTTTATACTACATTTTGCACAAAATTAGGTGAAGGCAGAGCTGGTGCTCCTTTGGGTAAATGCTCATTCCATTTCTCTGTTCCTAGTCTACTTGGAGTTACTCTGTGCTTAATGAAATCTAATGCTGAAATATTTCCTGTAAGAAATTAAATGTCCAGCAAAACTGTCAGTTTGCAATATGAATTATTGGTCAACTCTAGGGAAAGCTTTTGCATGGATCTGTGCTCCCTGGGGCCTGTGCAGGCTTTATCTCAGCCCTGTCACCTCTCCAGCTGCCACAACCAGGTTTGCTTCTTCCAAATTTTGGTCACATCACTGAGGTTGTCACAGAAAAGTCTCTTGCATCAAGCCAAGAGAAACATTTCAGTTCTTTTTATTGAGCATTACCTGTAGAGCTGGCAGTACCAGCCCTGCCAGAGTAGAACATGAGCTCAACACCTCCCCAGGATTCTCCCAGCTTTCCAGTCCCTTTACCTTTCACTGGCACAGAGACTGGGACCTGAAGGCACCAAAATGCAAACCTTGGACCAACCCAGGATGCAGCCATTACCACTTTCTGAGAGCAGTTCTTGGGAGTCTTCCCTAACATGGCACTTCTCCTCAATGCCATGGAAAATGAGGGCTCTCCACAGAATCACACCCACTGCTGACCTCAGGGCATTGCACTGGGCCAGGCCAGGGCACTGCAGGCATCTCAGCCAGCTGAGCCTGTGTGGGCTGCCCTTAGAAACACCCTATGGGACTCATTCCAGCTATGGAAGAAACAGATTTATTTTAAAATATTACAGGGGGAAAACAAAAACAAAAACAAAAACCACAAACAAACAAACATATTCGTGATCTAAATTAGAACCTGAATGGACTTGCTTTGGAAGTTCTCAAAGTCATCCCTTGTACTGCTCATGGAGCTTGGGCTGAGTTCTCACATCACAGAGGAACTCATCCCAAGCAGCTTTCCATCAGCTGGGAGGTCTCAAACCTGGAGCAGGGAAGAGCATGGAATATGCACACCCCTTCTAAAATTTGCACCCCTGGCTCTCAGGTTTGGCTGGTTTCCTGAGATTTGGGTGGTTTAGAGTTCTTTGCTGAAAAGCCCCAAGCCAGACACAGAACAACACGGAGTCTTCAGATGTTCTTTTTTCAAGGTTTTTCTTGTTGTTTATTCTTTCTTATCTTTTTCCTTTTTCCCTGTGCCCGGCCAAGGTCTGAACAGCACAGGCACCAGGAGAAGACTCTGCCCCTGACAGAGGCTGGTCATCTTTTATACAGATTATTACATACTTGCTATTTACAATTACAAACCAGTATCCACAATTTTTTACTAAACAGATCATTTCTACTCTGACTCAGTCACCTTGAACTACTTTGTGCCACCGTCACAGAAGGTGGAGATGAAGAAGAAGAAGACCCCAGGGCACCACCCAGAACCCTCCACCTTGTCCCCATTCACCCCTAATCTATGTTGAAGCCCAAATGTGAAAACTACACCATTCTTTATTACCTTTTGTAGCTTGTAATTCCTCTCTCAGTGTTGGAAGTCTCTCCCATGGACTAAAGTCAAAGCCTTTGCCTTCCTGGGCTCTGTGCCAGGGTCTCCAAACCTGTTTGAAACCTGTACAGGTCCCAGACCCCCCGTACAGGTTTCAAATCCCCCTGTACAGGTTTTTGACAGTCCAGGGTATCCAAAGGAAAGCCCTGGACTCCCACACCTGCATTCATGTGCTGCCTTTGTTCCTCTTAGAGCAAAATCCCAGGAGTTAAACAAGATTCCTGATTCCTGAAATTTCTCTGCAGAGAGATGGTATTTGTAGAACCTTCCAGTAATAATCTAGAGCTTGTAGAGCTTTCTTTTAAATTTGCTATTGCTTCCAATCCTCACTTACAGTGCTGTAAACATCTCTCCTTTCTGCTGGTCATTTATCAACCATCATATTGATATTTCCTAACAGAACAAACCAAGCCCCTCACCCAGGCTGAGCTCAGACTGTCTCAGCCCAAGGCTCTGCAGCAGCAGCAGCAGCACCTGGGGATGCTCCCCCTTGGCACTTCCTGCTCCTACTGCTCCTCCAAAGACACAGAACCTGGTGGCACCTGCACCAAAGCTGCCTCAGCAGCCCCTTCCCACACCCCCAACTCCAGTCAGGGCTTGGGGGGCAGCAGCAGCCCCAAGTCTGGCACTGGCTGGGTGCTCCCAAATGATCATTCTGATTTTCAAACATAAGTTCTGCTTTCAGCTGTATGAATCCCCAAACCCTGGCAGATGTGTGATTATGCAGAGGCAGAATTAGGAAACATTTCAGCAGCCCAAAGGCACCTAAAATGGCTCTGTCTTTACCTCACCACATTTCAGAGGGCAATGGGCAAGTCCAAAAGCTCTGCTGGATAAAAGCCCCATGACCCCAGCTGTGGGCCTCTGGAACAGACTGGCCAATCTGAAAACATGACACAGAAATGGTAACTATCTATGCTTAAAATAAAATTTATAAAAAGGATTTAATGCCAAAAACTTGCCACATATAATAAGTGAATTGAAACATCCTGTTCAGAGTTCTACAAGACACCTTAATTTATTACTCCTACCAAATAAAATACTCCTACCTCAAATCTGTTTGAGTCTATTCCTGCTGTCCCTAAATCCAAAGGAAAGTTGGAAATCCAACTTCTGGTCTAAACATTACAGAGAAATTAGGGTATACATGTTCCTGCCCCTTGAAAATATAGATTATTCCACTTAACAAGCTTTGAGCTAAAGTTTACCTTCCTGTGGGAAAGTCTTGTCAGCATTACCAAAACTTACTTCAGAGAACAATCTATAAATCAAAAACAGCTCATCATTCTTAAAAATACTAAGTGTAGAGACATACATCCACTTTCCAGCTGCCCACAAGCCATGAGCCCATGATTTGGGTACATTTAGGATTAAGTGAAGATCCTGAAGATGGTGGAGACGACAGCCTGAGAAGTACATTTGAAATGCTCAGGATTTTTAACCAAATATGTTTCTTAACAATGCATTTTAAGCTCCCTCAAATTGGGGTGTCCTTTGCCTCAGCTGCTCTTTTGCTTTGTGAACTTTTGGAGCTGACATCCTCCAGCTCTTCTCCACTGCCACAGAAACCAACACGAAAATATCTGAAATGTGAAGACAAGCTCGGAGTGCAGAGCACTGCAGCAGATGGTTACAAAGAGACAGCAAAGCTTACATGAAAAGGAATTTAGAAGCAGAGAAAAAAGGTTCACTGCTGCTTCCATTCAAGGGGAAATCAGGGTTTCCCCCTCTCCTGAACATGCTGAGATCAATGTTCAGTTTGTTGGGACTTAGAGAAGCGCTCAGAGGTGGCCTCGCTCCCTCTGTGGTGGAACCAATTTGCCCTGAATATCACTCAGAGCTGCTGCCAAGATTTTGTCATTTCATAACCCAAGATACAATTTAAGGGGAGTCCCAAATTAACATGAGCAGGACCTTTAAAGTCAGCTTTCTGGTTGGTGAAATGGAGGGGGAGGCAGGGGAGCACACAAGCAGTGCCACTGATGGGGTTTATTGTGGCAGAACAATGCAGAATAGAGCTGTCATTAGGTTGCTGCTGCCTACACAAGCATGATAGCACCTGAGAATTCCCTCCACGAAGGCCACTTTGCTTTCTTGTCTCTTTTCTCACTTTCAGAGGTTTCAGACTGGTTTTCATCAGGAAGAAAGCTGCTCTCCCTAAGCTGCCTTTGAAATGCACACACGGGAATTCATTCCCATTTCAGACCTGCTGACCCAAACAAGCTTACCAACAGCAAAGCCCCATGTGCCATCTGACCTAACCCCCCTCTCAATATGCTTTCAGCTGCTTCCCAAGCCCCTTGCTGGCCTGGCTGGTAACTCATCCACCCACTGCCTCCCAAAGCAAACATGGGTTGAGTTCTGTGGGATTCTCCCCCTGAAGGAGATTTAATGTGGGTCTCCTCAAGCTGAGGATTGTCACCAAACTTGGGGGAGCTCTGTATTTCTGAAGGCTCTACATTACTTTCAGCTTCAGTGGAACTGGCCCTGGCTTGGAAGGTAATTAGCAGGGGGCTGATGAAGATGCAGAAGCAGTCACACGGGTCTGCTGGCTGCAGGTGTGTCTGTGCTGTGTGGAACAACACCTCCAACACTCACTGCAGGTTTGGTCACTGCAATATCAGATATTGAGCCATCAGGGTTTCCAAAAGAGGCCATGAAGATGGTGAGGGGCCTGGAGGAGCGGCTGAGGGCACTGGGCTGGTTCAGCTGCAGCAGAGGAGCTGAGGGCAAAGCTCCCCAGGGCTGCAGGGGCAGCTCCGAGCTCAGCTCTGGGCCAGGGACAGCACCCAGGGAGCAGCTGGAGCTGGGCCAGGGCAGGCTCAGGCTGCAGAGCAGGGACAGGTTCTGCTTCCCCCAGAGGGTGCTGGCACTGCCCAGGCTCCCCAGGGAATGGGCACGGCCCCGGGGCTGCCAGAGCTCCAGGAGCCTTTGGGCAGCACTGCCAGGGGTGCCCAGGGGGGATTGCTGGGGGTCTGGGCAGGGACAGGAGCTGGATCCATGATCCCTGGGGGTCCCTCCCAGCTCAGGTTATTCTGTGGTTCTGTGATGTTACATAAAATTAAAACCAAACAGGCCAAACACCCCCAAAAGAAAAACAAACAAACAAACAAACTCAGCTTCAAAAACGTACATCCTGCTGGGTCTCAGTCTGAATGTGAAGGATGTGAGGGTGTCTCTGATTCCATTACACAGGGGATTTGAAACCCACACAAGTGATTTGGGAGCGTGACAGGGCTGTGCCTGCAGGCAAGGACAAGCCCACTCTTCCCAGTGGAGGAAGCTCAGGAGATATTTGGATCTGGAGGGCAGGACATCATCAGTAAGAACAGGAGGAGAACAACAAAAACTGGAAGTTACACACACATGGATAGAGAAAACAGCTTTGTCCTACCTAAATTTAAGTCTGAAACTGTATTTGAGCTTTTACTTTTTATTTATTTCAACATTCTACTTATGAATGCAGTAATATAAAAAGCAATTCAGCCTTAATTATAGTGGTTTAGCTGAGTTGCTATAATTTTCCTGTCCCTTAATTCTCCCCGTGTTTATAACTATCAAAGAGCTTAGGCTCTGGTAAATTTTTTATTCTTCATAATTGCCAAGTCTGAGCAGAGCAATAAGAGCTCCATGCTTAGCATTTCCTCGTGTAATCTAAAGTCACACTGTGCCAAATATAAGGCACTTGAAGTAAGTCCCTGTGGGTAGCAATGTATATGCTTTAACTCATGGCACATGAGGGCTGTGATGTGGATTTTGGAGTCACCCACACACCTCCTCATCCCCAGCCCACCCTGAGCCAGGCACCCTCTTAACGCTGCTGCCAGGCACAAACAGCTCCTATTTTTATCCTCTTGTTACTTCTTTGTTCAGCAGTCACAACTTACTTCTTCTACACTTTTACTGTACTGGGGCAATTGAGACTGGGAACCCCAACCCCAGGAACTGCTGCATCCCTGTGGCCCTGGGACACAGCTCCCCAGGACCTGTGGAGGGGAAGTGTGGCAGAGTGTCCTGGGTTATGGAACCAAAATTGTGTATTCTATTTCATTTGTTAAAAGCAGCTGGGGAGATGTTTTTTTTCTCTCTTGTAACTCTGAGGGGAGGGGGGCAGATGCCTTCTGATAATGGGCCAGCTGTTCAAACCAGGTGGGGCAGTGTTTGTTATCTCTGTCACCACCCATCCTCCCTCCAGGGTATATTTTCTGCTGATGGGCCATTAAGGCTCACCAAGGACATGAAACATTCCGTCATCCCATTGTGAGATGCTCCACCCAGTGGGGGAGCCAACCATTCCTACCTGGATAAAACTGGGACACAGGAACACAGAAAGGATCCAGCTTCACCTGATTCCTGGAGGAAGACTGGACCCTTCTCACCACCACTGGGCCCTTGTTCTACAGGATCATCTCTACTCCACCAGAACCACCTCTGCCACTCCAGGAGGACTCACTTTGGGACTGCTTCCAACACCCTGACCAACAGGGTGTCAGGTTGTAGCTCTGACTCTGTCAGGGTTCTCCAAAATTGTTGTTTGTTTGCTTATGTCCTGGGTTGTGGAGCTGGGTTTTGTGTATTCTGTTTCCATTTGTTTGAAGGCCTGACCCTCATGGTAATAGGCCATTAGCACCTTTCCCAGCCTGTACCTTTCCCCAGAGCAGTGCATCTGCATTTCTATCAGCCTATTGTGAGATACATCTCATGCCCTGGCAGTGGAGGGGAGCAGGCAGTTTGGCTGGATAAACGGAGACTCGCAGACACGAGAGCTGCCAGTTTTTCACCCGATTTTTCCTGGGAGGAAGACCAGACTTCATTCTCACCAGACTCCACCTCACCATCCCCGGACCCCCTCCTCATCATCACCAGACTCCCTCCTCACCATCCCTGGATCTGCTTTTTCACAGAATCATCTCTGCTCCAACAGAATCACGTCTGCCACTCCAGGAGGACTCACTTTTGGGCTGCTTTCAACATCCTGAATCACAGGGTCAGGTTGTGGCTCTGACTCTGTCAGGGTTTTCCAAAATTGTTGTTTATTTGTTTATTTGCTTGTTTGGTTGGGTGGTTTTGTTTCCTATTACATTTGTATTGTTAATATTTCCTAGTAAAGAACTGTTATCCCTATCCCCAACATCTTTGCCTGAGAGCCCTTGATTGCAAAATTATAATTTCGCAGGGTGTGAGGGGTTTGCATTCCCCATTCTAGGGGAACCCCAGTTTCCCTGGCAGAAATCTGTCTTTCCAAACCAAGACAGCTTATTTGTTTGTTTAACTACTACAATTGTTAATATTCCTAGTAAAGAACTGTTATTCCTATTCCCAAATCTTTGCCTGAAAGCCCTTAATTGCAAAATTATAATTTGGAGGGGTGAGGGCTTTCCATTCTTCATTCCAAGGGAAACTCCAGCTTTCACTGGCAGGTACCTGTCTTTCCAAACGAAGACACAGAGCCAGGGAGGGGAGAGGATCTGATCTTTCACTCAGCAGCTTCCTCCTCCCAGGAAAAGGGTGGTATGCCACCACACTCTCAGAGTCTGCACAGGAAAACAAACCACCCTTTCAGCAACAAAACACCCTAATTCTGGTAGCAGCAACCTGCAAATTTTACTTTAAACAGACAAACAGTTGAAAAAAAAATTTTTAAGTGGGGATACCTTAGGCAATGCACAAGAATATGGGAGAGACTGAGAAATTTCTTTCAGATGCTGCAAGCTCCCAAATTAAAGGAAGAAGTCCCTAGCAGCACTTGAAAGAAAGCTATTTCCTCAAAAATCCCATTTGATCACATAAAATGTGGCCACTGGTGATGCAAACAAACATTCCCACAAAACCAGCGCAAGGTTCTGGGAGCAGCCCAACTCCCACAGATCATGGGAGAAGGCAGGTCCACGTGCACCCCTGTGGGACCATTGGGGCCCCCCACAGAACCCACCATCCAAACATCCCACAGGAACAGCCCCTGACCATTTTCATTGCCCTCCTTTCCTGTCTAACTTTCATTTTCAAAAAGGTTTTGTCCAGGGCCCTTTTCTGGACTCTGCTGTTTTACGCCACCAGAGCTGTCCCCCTTCAGAGGAGCCTCCTCACTGTCTGCTCTGAGCCTGCCCAAGCTGCTTTTCCCTGCAAGATCCTCACCCCATGTCCCCCAAAAGCAGCACTCAACAGGCTGGCTAGGAAGCACAGATTCCAGGGCCAGTATCCAAAGGCTTCCTCAGCAGGGCCCAAACCCCTGACAAACAGCTTGTCACAGCTTCAGTTTACAGAGTTTATAATTGTTTTGGGAGGTGCATTACAGAGCAATCAGAATGATAACAATGCTGAAAAGATTGCAGTGGGTTGTGCAGAGAGATTGAACAGCTTGGTCCTGCTCTCGCTGGGAAAATGGGAGATTGGCAAACATGGAATTAACATTTTTAATATGGTGAAGGGGAATTAATAAGATGATAAATATTGGGGGTGGGAATCAAGGACCAACCTGAGGGACAGCAGGTGTTCTGCTGCTGCCTGGGGGCTGAGGAGGGCAGGAGGATTCTGTCTGTGAGGTCTCAGCAGGGAGCAGAGCTCTCCTGGGAGGCTCAGGCCAGCCAGGCAGTGACCTGTGGGGTACAAAGGGTACAACGTGGGCCCCAGCTGGCCCCACAACAGGAGCTCTGTGAGCCACCTGAGGGGATTGTGTCCAGGTGCAGCAGGGGCAGAGGGCTGGGAATCCCACCTGCACCCATCTGGTCACTGGCAGACACTCACCAGAGGTGAGGGAACACCTTCAGCAACCCCAAACCCAGCCACTCACCCAAAAGTTAATTACCTCCAGAGAACAGCACATATGGGACAGGCTTTGTTTCTTTTCACTTGTGGGCAAAGCAATTCCCAGGTGGTGTTGCCATTGTGCTTAATTTAGATTTTGTAACATCCTGGAAACCCTGACATGACGTGAATGATGGCTCTTAGAACACACTCCAGAGCTGCCTCCGAGTCCTTCCACTAGCTGTAAGTTGAGAAGAGGAAAAGGAAAGCAGGCAGGGCATCATCAGCTTTCTTATCAACTATTTTATCATAAATTTACAAAAAAAAAAAAAAAAAAAAAAAAAAAAAAAAAAAAAAAAAAAAAGAGGCTACAAAAATAGCCCTGCATCACAACTAAATATTTGCAGTTAATACATGCAGATCTGGGTAACATATTCCTGCCACCCCTAAACCACCAACATAACTTTCAGAAACTTGCATCCATTCCTGAACAAAATCAGCATCTTCCCAGCACTGGGTCATGTAGGATTGGTGCAATCCACAGCCAAGGCTGAATGTATCAGGGAGCTTCACGTCACAAAGGTCAGGTGTTGGCAGTGAAGAAGCTGCAGCCTAGCACAGCTCCTGCTGGAATTTCCACCCAGCTTCTGGAGAATCTTTTACCATTCCCTCTGAGCTCCTAGAGGTCCCAAGCCTCCACCACCTGCCTTAGTAAGTGGAGGCAGCTCAGGAGACAGGAGCAGGGAAGGCCAGCAGAAGCTGCAGGGGTGTATGTCCAATCCCTGGTGTGATGTCCAGGCCTGAAAACACTGCCTTCACTACAGCAAAGGAACAGGAATTTCCAGTTCAGAGTGTATTAAGCTACAGCTGAATATTGAGCACCTGTGGGGCCAAATCCTGCTGTTTGTCACAAACACTGTACTGCTCTGAGCAAAGCTGAAGGCAGAAGGAGTGCTGTGCTCTCCTCAAGTCACCTACAAGCATTCCATTCCTACAGTGCTCCACTGCAAACTGACAAACCCAGCTCCCTGGGCACTGGTATTTTATTAACCTTTTAAATTATCTAAATGTTTGCAAAAATTGTTGTCATTTTGCCCCATGCTTCCTTTTCCACTCCAGCTTCATAACGCAGAAGTGACAAGAAGTGGGAAGAAAGGTTAGAAAAGCCAACCAATCCCATTCTGGAGTACAATTAACAGAGTACTTCAGTTTCACAGGGCAGTCCTGGCTTAGTAAACATAATGATAGCTTTACTCCCAGGTATAAATGAGAGGGCATTCATTTGCATTACTAACACACCTTGACAAAGGTTCCAAGATCAAAGACAAGCTGTCAGCATAATTGTAAAATAACACTTTTCCTCCATTTTAATTACTTGAAATAGCTTTTCTGTATTATTAATAACATCCTTCACCATTAGAGCAAAACTTGATTGAAGGCACTGCTTTGTGCACCAACACAGAAAAGGTTTGCATAACGTGGGAATGCCTTAGAGATGTGTTTGGAGCACACTCTCAGGGACAGGGTGGGATTGTGGGGGTCTCCTGGGCACCAGGAGTTGGACTGGATGGTCCTGGTGGGTCCCTAACAGCTCAGGACATTCTGTAATTCTGTGCTTGGATTGCAAACACGGAACAAAACTAAACAAATGTGCTGCCTTCAAACCCAGCCAAAGCCAGGCAGTTTGAAGCAAGACTCGGTCCCTCTGAGAAGTTCCCAGCCCCAAGAGGCAGCTGCTGTGAGCCCAACCTGACAGCCCTGCCAGGCAAGCAGAAAGAAAAGCTGGATGGCCACCAAGCCCCTCCTCTGAGAGCAGATCACCCTTCCCACAGAAGAAGGAATAAATCCTGTTGGGCAGGAATTGTTCCCTGGCAGGGTGGGCAGGCCGTGGCACAGGGTGCCCAGAGCAGCTGTGGCTGCCCCTGGATCCCTGGCAGTGCCCAAGGCCAGGCTGGACACTGGGGCTGGGAGCAGCCTGGGACAGTGGGAGGTGTCCCTGCCAGGGCAGGGGTGGCACTGGATGAGCTTTAAGGCCCCTTCCAGCCCAAACCATTCTGTGAAGAAACTCTGTGATCTCAAGTCTGATCCAGTGCCCTCTCAGCCTCTCACCAACACTTTCAGTGCATTCTGGAGGAGTCCCAAATCCAGCTGCTTTAGCCACAGCTGGTGGTTGGCATCCCCCAGAGATCCCATGGCTCACTTTCCCACCTCACATTCTTACACTCCCTACCCAGAACAGGGACCCCACAGAGGCACAGCCCTGCTGGTCAGGGTCACACAGCCCTGGCTGTACAAAAGCAGGTGACACCCTGCTCTTGCACTGCCCCAGCATGGCTGATGCATCAGTGCAGCAAAATTAACACCAAAAAAGTACCCATTGCTGTAATGATTCTTCTCAGTTTGACATTTCCTTGTCTCTAAGAAAATGCCTTGCATTTGAGGCTTGAAGAATTAAGTGATTTAACAGGTTTTTGCATCCCTATCTTCCATGACTTCCATTTGATAGCTCTGGTCCAGCCTCAACACTCACTGAGCCATTTCTGCAGATAATTAGCTCTCTGAATACATTTTGCATTGTTTGATTGCATTTAATAGAGGAATACTGTAGTACAAGACTAAAAACAAATTAATTTACAATAGATAAACTTTTATGGTCGCATTTACAAAAAAAAAAAGTAAACAAAACTCAATTTGCTTTACATGTGAATAACTTAGATGTTTTTCCAAGAGATGAACAAACTGCAGGAGTTTCATAATCCCCAAAGCAGTGACCACAACAGCTCACCAGCGTTAGACTCGTTTGTTCCAGAGCACAGGCAGCATGTTACAAACGTCCCTGGTACTGAGTGTGGTGATTATGCTGATTTTTCCCAAGGTGCCCTGCCCTGTGCTGGAAAGGGCTGCAGGTCCTCTGTGGAGAACCATCATCACTCCATCAGCTCGTTAGCAGCCGAGCAGAGAGGATGCCCCGCGGGTGGTTGTGTAGTTTCCTCCTTAAATAGGGATGTAGCCCATGAGTAATACAAAAAAACCCCCAAACAAACAAAAACCACACCCCAAACCAAAACAAACAAACAAAACATTAACATTCTATGATTCTCTGATTTCAGCTGTTGCAACTCAGCCACAATTAGGCACCAAACCTGCACTGTTACACTCCACCTTCAACATGAAGTGTCCCATGGCAAATGCCTTGGCAGCCTCTACAGCACCATTTTGTGAGGGTGGAAATGGGAGCAGCTGAATGTGTCTGAAGGGAAAGGTCACCTGGAAATCGTGGCAGCACTTTCCTTTAAAGATTTGCCTCCGTGGGTATTGGGTATCCCTCGTGCTGTCTGCAGAGCTGGGAGCTTCCCAAGTGAGCAGTGCCTCCTGCAGTGCCCCAGGAGATGCCCCAGGCCCAGCTCTGTGCCTCTGTGCCCAGCAGAAAGGCTGGGCAGTGCCCAGGGCTGCAGCCCCACTCCCCAAGGACACCTCTGCAGTCCAGGCAGGGCCAGCCTTTGCCTTCCACAGCTGGGGGAGGTGTGAGGGACGTGTGGTTCAACCCTGCAAGCTCCAGGGTTTGATCTCTATTAAATGGAAAAACATTTCCATTGAAGTCATTCCAGCAGTACACTCAGCCTCCCAAAATACAGCCTCGAGGCCCAGGCAGGCCAGGTACCCTGCTGGACACCCTCCCTCCACCCCAGACCAACTGCACTGCACAGGTGCTATCCACACAAATTCCTTATATCCAGAGGAAAAGAGCCTGAGAATCCCAAAAAGCAAAATAGCCCTTCTCTGAGAGGTTAAGATGTCTCTTATGGGAGGGAAATTGGGTATCTGGCAATCTTAGAATGCTTTAGGAAGCTGGGATTGTATTTTTTTCCCATCCATGTGAGGGAGAGAAAAGGGCTCTTCGAAAATAGTTTGTTGCTCAATATGGTCTTTTGCAGGCCTTTAACTTTTTTTGTTATTCATTGAAATTTATAAGGGAAAGCTGAGAGTCACAAATGGAAAAGAGATTTGACTGGCAGCTACAACTTCAATTTGTATGAGAAATCTCCCTGGAAAACAGACTTATTTTATCTCAGCCTCACCTTCCAGGAACAAAACCATGACAGTTACACTCACTATTCCCTTGTGTACCCATCCTCACTGGAAATTACAGCTGAATTACAAAACAGATTGTCTGATACTCGTGGAAATAAAATTCATAGTCCACTCCACTCCAGCTAATTAATTTTCTTCAAACCACATCCCAGAGTGATCAAATGAGACACGAGCTCTTTCATGAGAGGGAAATCCCACTGGAGTTCCTGAACATCAAATGTAACAAACACCAGCGTTTCAACATTTGCATCACCATGTTTGAACCCCCATGTTTGCATATGTAAGCTCCCATTTGCATGTGAGCATTATGTTTTATTAATAGTGATTAATATTAAATATTCCAAGGTGGCAGTCTGTGTGAGTTCTGAATCAATGCAAAATGGGCTCATGCAGTGGGAGAAAAGCAGATTGCTCCTGGTTAAGGTCACCAAGAGAAGAGGGTGTCTTGGGTTATGGAGCCAAAAATTTATTCTATTTTCATTTGTTAAAAGCAGTTGGGGAGATGTTTTTCTTTATCTCTTGTAACTCAAGGGGAGAGAGGCCTGACCCTTCTGATAATGGGTCATTAGCACCTTCCCAGGCCATACCCCAGCATTCCATCATCCCATTGTGAGATGCATCACATCCCCCTGGCAGGGGGGTGAGGAGGGCAGGCAGTTTCTACCTGGATAAAACGGAGACACAGGGACAGGAAAGCTGCCAGCTTCACCCGATTTCCTGGGAGGAAGACTGGACCCCTTCTGACCCACTGGACCCCTCCTCACCATCACCAGACCCCTCCTCACCACCCCTGGACCCTTGTTCTACAGGATCATCTCTACTCCACCAGAACCACCTCTGCCACTCCAGGAGGACTCACTTTGGGACTGCTCCCAACACCCTGACCAACAGGGTGTCAGATTGGAGCTCTGACTCTGTCAGGGTTCTCCAAAATTGTTGTTTGTTTGCTGGTTTGGTTGATTGGTTGGGTGGTTTTCTTTTCTACTACATTTGTATTGAGACATAGATTTTAAAGGACATAGGATTTTAAGGAAATTAAGATTTTAGTTAGAAATAAGCCTTATGGTTGTTGAAGTTAATTAAAAGCTTTGTAGTTAGTTAAGGAAGACTAGGCTTAACTTTTTCCAAATAACTGATTGCTTGTCAACTTTATGTTTGCTTAGCTGTGCTTGCAACAATAAATAGGGAACCTGATAAATAGGTTTAGGGACACAGGACAATTGCAGAGACTCCCAATGCTGAAACTTATTGAAAGTCACCGTACCTAAGGAAATGGGAGTCCTACCAACACCCATTTGTCACATTTGCATTGGAAAGGTAGAAAGTTCAGGGCGATGAAGAGTCATTTTACTTCTTCAATTTAAGCCCACTGCTCTTGAATGAGACCACCAACCCATTTCAAAGGACAAACTACACATGTTTAGTTGCTTTTTTGCTAATTACCATACAAAGCGGGGAATGGGATGTACCAGGGTTATGAATATGCATTTGTATTTTGGATATTCCACAGTTTTGTCAATAAAATGACTGTGATTTTCTGTAAGGCACGGTATGTTTTTGGGAGCTATCCCATATGCTGCCCAGTGCTGCAATAAACACACACTTTCTAACTTTAAACTGTTAGAGAGTTTTTTGTCCGTCTCAGTTGAATATCAGTATTAGGTCGATATTCATATTTTTAATAAATCAGTATTATTAATATTCCTAGTAAAGAACTGTTGTACCTATTCCCAAACTCTTTGCCTGAAAGCCCTTGATTGCAAAATTATAAATTGGCAGGGGGTGAGGGGTTTACATTCCCCATTCTAAGGGAAACCCCAGTTTCCCTGGCAGACACCTGTCTTTCCAAACCAAGACAGAGGGTACATCTGACCACACTGAAAACAAAGCAAAGCATCACGTTCCTGCTCTCAGCACTGCTGTTCACAGCAGCACCACTGTGAAGCTCTCCAGCACAGCCCTTCTTTTGTCTGCCTGGCCCTGGGAAACCTTTTGCACATTTTCATACAGCTCATATTAAATATGGGAACTTAGCTTCCCTCACGAGAGGCAGCTCTGGAGCTCCTTTCCCTCAGTAATGGCCATCTGTTCAGAGTGACCTCCCCAAACAACTCGCTTTGTTAACAGCAACTTCATTCACCACTGGGGATCACTCCAGCCAACTTTCCACGGGCCTCTGTTGTGATGAAAACCTATTATCAAGCAATTAAATGACAGCAAGGATGCAATAAAGTACAAGAGTTTCACTTGCAGCATTATCCTGGGTGCTGATGTTAATGAAAGGCTATCGCACCCTTGACTGCCGTTCCCAAATTCTGCCCTGCAGGAGAAAACTCCCGTCAGCAGCTATTTTCAGTCTTAATGGTCTGAGCAATTACAATCCTTGCCTAAGCCCTTCCCCAGTATTTCACCCCAAATTGCATTAAGGACAGCTCTGATCTCCAAGGCTGCTGCTGCAGCCAGGCCCACAGGAGCCCGGCGGTGTCCCTGTCACACAGGTGAGCCTCACAGAGCAGCATTCACAATCCCTTCTCCTCTGTGGAAATGAAACAGTAAACCAGCCTTCTGAATTCTCCTCTCTGAATTTGTCTCAGTGGAAAATAATGAAGTTGAGTTGCCCTTGAAGTCCTTTTAGTGCCCCTCTGGCAGGCTGCACTTCTGGCATGACACCTTTCCTTTCCTTTTCTCATTTCTAGAGCTAAACAGAAACTTAAATAAACCTCTTTGAAAAATGACATGCACATAATTGCCACAAATACAACAAGGTGTCTAGACCATTTCCCCTTTCTAAATTATGCTGGGTTTGAAATTCATACAATGAGCATTTTTTATTTCTGATACAAAGCAGAGCCGTAGGTCTGAAATGAGTTATGGGGTTTTCTCCCCACCATGAAGGAAATGTACAAATCTGTGTTGACATGGAGTAGTTCTTTCCCCACTGCTGGGAGGATCCAAGTGCAGTCATGCTGCTTGGCAAGGATTCAGCTAATAAGCATTTCCAGCTCTCCTGCCCTGCCAGAAGGCAGTATATTTACCGGCCTGGATGTGCAGTTAGGCTAAAGTGTTGTTTTTCACTGGGACTCATAACCTCTCCTCTTTGGAATATTTATTTTCCTCCTATGATGCCAAAGGGAAACTTTATGCAACTTGACTCTATCACTTCTCCATCAATACTGCACCCAGGTCTCCCCCAGGTAGCTGGCCAAAACAACTGGATGGGAAAGCTCCACAACAGAAATCACTGCATGAGAGAGAATATGAATGAATTCTTTGCCCATAAGCAATTTTAGATTGTTTTATAGTTCAGGTTTTATAATCCTGACATTAATTTTATAAGGCAGAAGTGTTTCACTCAATCTAATTACAGGAACAACCTGCAGGTAGAGTGTCCCAGGAAGGGCCCTTCAGAGGGAGGTGCTTTCCAAACCAAGCAAGAAACACAGGATCCAGCTATCTCACCTCTCAGAGGAGATGAAATTGATTTTGTTTCTTGGGAGAAACCACAGCAGCTGCCAAGCAGGATGGACAGTCTTGGTTGTCCCTCCAAACCCACTCCCCTTTGCCATGCAGGGACAGAACCTTTTTTCTTTCCTCTGGGTCCATAATCCAAGCCAAAAATGGGAAAAACCAATGTGGTACCTTAATCCTCCTCACTATCCTTCAAATAAAAAAAATCTTCAACTAGATTACAGAAGATACAACTAGATACAACAGAAACTTTAAAAACTGGACTAAAGCACAAGGGAACCTCTCATAACATATAGGAATGTTCCCTGTGCACTGAGAAAAAGAAACAGGAAAATAATATATTAATCTAATAACACAGACAGGATTGCTTCTTGGAAGAACATTGATAATAAAGTAGCAGAGGAGGGTTTTGTTCTGTAAAACAAGTTGTGCTCACATGAGAGAGACCTGAACATCACTCATGCTGCTGAGAGAAAACCTGTATTTCCCAGCTCCCTCACGAATGACAATTTCATCTCTCCCAACTCTCTATTGTCAAGCAAAAGAAATGTGGTGTAGACTTGTATAACAGCCAAACAACTGACATTTACTTTTGGTAGTCCCTCCAAAGTTGTGCACTTTCAAAACCAATATTTTTGACTAATAACCTTTCTGTTCCTCATCATAGCATTTGTTTGGATCTCTTTCTGAGTCCTGGCTTGTTGAAAATACCTTGCTAGAGTGATTGTGTCCTTGACACCTACAGTGTAATATGGGGACTCTTCTCTTGGCATCACTGATGGTTCCCAGCACACAGGGGAGCAATGAACAGAGCTGAGTGTTTCACAGAAAGCTCCCAAGGGAGAGTTTTGCCCTTGAGGTGTTGTCCCAGCGAGCTTTGCCTGTGTGCATTGCAAGGGGCAGCTGTGACAAAGGTCCCCAAAGCCAAACCATGCACTAAAGGATGTTTCTGAAGCTGCACAAAGGGGGTTTTTACCCCTTGGTGTGATGGCCAGTCAGAGCAAGCAACAACCTGTGGATTCTGGGGTTTATTTAAAGGAGGATCAGAGATTTTCCCCTCACTCCCTTCAGTGCTGTCTTTGCTCATCAGGTCTCAGCCTCACTGTGGAGTGGGACTTGAAGCAGGAAGTTCTTCTGCTCCAGCTGTGCACAGTTGTCCCTCTCAGCTCTTCCTGGCCCAGGTCCCTGGGCATCCCAGGCCTTCATCCCCCTACTCACATCCAGTATCCAGGATCTCCTCTCCAGGACTTCCCTTCTGGTCTCTCTTCTTTCCAAGACCACTTCTCACTTTGGGAACATTCCTTTTCCAAGCCCTGCTCTGCTTTCCAGAACCCCAAGGCCCCAGTCCTCCCTCTGCAGTCTGTGTACAAAAGCCCACCAAGTGACTCCCAGTCAGGAGGCCTGGTTTAGGTCTCCCTGGCAGGTTTGGGGCGTGCCCCTTGCCTAATTCAGGCATGACAAGACTTTACAGCTGTCCTGTAGCAGCCTCTGCCAGAGGTCATGTCCTGGGGTGACCTTATGCTGTATCCCCAATGGTCTGTGGGGTTTATGTTGGATATTGCACTCTGTACCTCTGATTTGGATCTGAGAGTAAACGGGGAGAAAGTGCACAGTTTGTTTTCAGAAACCTCTCAGACTGGCCTTGAAGAGTGGGAGTCACTGGCACCCAGACAGCAGGTTTTTTTGTTTGGTTGGTTTTTTTCCAGCACTCACTTTCGCTCTGCTCTGTAACTAGTTAGCGTAGCTTAGTTAGGGCTGAGAAGTTTTGCAGTTCTCTTTTTTTTTTTTCCTTTTTTTCTTTTTTCCCTTTTTTCTGCCTGTTTTTTGGAACTGTTCAAACCTCCCCCAGACTGAGGACCTGGGGGGCACTGTGGGAGCTGGCACCTGGACCCACCGGGATCCACCCTGCACAGCAACTTCCACCAGCGCTGGGAAAAACTGAGAGCAGAAACCACCTACAGGAGGGACTTTGTTTTCCTTAATTCATCATCTGGTATTGTTCAATCTACTGTGCTGGGGGAGAGCTTTGCTGGTTTAATAAACAGGTTTCCACTTTCTCTCTCTGAGGAGTTTTCTCCCGAACCGGCTGGGGGAGGGGAGGGAGGGTTTCCCCAGGAGTTCTCCTCCCAAAGTGGCCTCAAACCATCACAGGTCACAAGCCCAGTTTTGGAGGCTGACACAGAGGCCTGCGAGTGAGCACAGTTTGTCCCACTTACCCCAGTCTGGTATGGATGTATTCCAATCTGTGAGGAACAGTCAGCAGAAATTCCTGCTGAGAGCCCAGTCACAGAGCCCCAGGCAGGGCACAGGCACAGGTGCCACACTCCTGAGGAGCCCTGCAGGGCCCAGCAGCACTCCCAGGGCTCTCCCCACACCTGGGATTGATGTGGGCAGAGCTGACCCTGCTGGCCAAGCCACTCGTGTCCCGGGGCACCGACACCCCCAGAGCAGCTGCAGTGGGGCTGGAATGCCACAGCTGGATCTGGCTGTGACACCCAGCTTCCATTGGAAAAGACAGCCCCAGCCAAGGGGGGCAGGGGAGAGCAGCCCAGACAAACACACAAACCAGGTGATTAAAAACGTGCAGGGGGTGCTGAGAATACACAAACCAGAGCTTTGCTGGCATTTGCATCAGCATAAAACCTGACTGGCCCGAGGGAACTCGGTAGAGCTGAAGCTACATAAATAATGAGCTGTGAAATCAAGCCTTGAATAGCAAATAATACACTTCATGATAGTGCTCGTTTCATAATATTGCTGTAGTACCTGCCTCCTGCATTAGCCTGCCTTCGAGTCAGGGGTGAGATGAGTATTCAGCTGATAACCAGCTAATCAGTGGTTACATTAAAACACATCAAATTAGGCTCCGAAGGGAAAAAGCTTGTACATAAGAAATTTTGGGGGTTTTTTTGTTTGTTTGTTTGGTTGGTTGGTTGTTTGTTTGTTTGTTTGTTTTTAGAAAATACTAATGATTTTTTTTTTATAGCTGTTGAGAGCTCTGCTCAGCTGTTTCACCTCTCAAGGCAGGGCAGAGCAGGGGTGGCTTTCCTCTGCCCCCAGCGAGTGCCAGTGAGCCGAGCTGAGCGCCGCACACACCATCTGACACCCTGCAAACACCGCCAGCGCTCCACCGGCAGCAAAGGCAGGCAGACAGGAGCCTTCCCAGTACTTGTCACATCCCCCGATTGGTTCTCACAGAGCTCTTTGGCATGGAAATGTGGGGAGGGATGGAGCGCTGAGCCACGGAACGCGGGGAGAGCGCCTGCGACAGCGCCTCACCTCCTTGTTAGAGACCCTGGTTTGGGAAACAGACAGGGAAAGGCATCGCTGACACTTCTGGTGTTGCCTGCTACACAACTAAAGAGGAAGTTCGTCATTACATCCCAATTAAGCACGCCTTCATGGCTTTGCTAAAATCCATTTCTTTTCCAGGAAGCACACACAGCTTGGAAGTGGAGGCAGCCCCAGCACAGAGCCCAGAGCCAGGCAGGGATAAACACAGAAAACCCCTGTGACTTCAGCCCCCAGAAACTGCTGATCACAAACAGGACAAGCACATAGGCAGGCAGCGAGCTGGACCAAAAGTTCTATCCAAAAATGATTATGAAACACTTAAAATCTAAAGCAGCAGAGAAGGCAAACAAAAAGAAGATTGGATTGCCCTGGGAAGCTCAAAAGAAGACCATGCTTGATTGGATTCAGACTCGATTGAGATTCACCCTCATTCATTAAAAAGTTTGAAGATGTTCAGATAGCTAAAAATTAACTCTTGGGTTGCAGAGTGGGGTACAGAGGAGCCATTTCTCACACAGCTTTTCTTACAAACCCATCACCTGAACTCCTGCAGTTACATAGGCACTCGTAACCCACACATGAGCAAACCACATTTGCTTTAGAAAATACTGCCTCTCACCCAGGCAACTGCCAAAGCCCCCAGACCCTGGGTGTATGCACACACATCTCCAGTTCTGCAGCCACTCCCAACACTGACATTCATCCCACTGCTGAACTGACACCCATGCAAATACTCAATTAAACAATCAGGTTAGTACAAAATCAGTATAAAATCATACAGTTTATGGCTGTATGACTTCAGCAGGGCTGGCATTTATGCTCAAATTAAGTCCTGTACTCTGTGTCCTGTAACTCATCTGAAGCAGACAATAATTATTATCTCCCTGCCCTTCAGAAATGGGAAACTGAGGCAAGACAAGGTTGAGTGCCTCCCTCAGGAACACCTGAAAGGTGAGAAGTGATGCTGTTGTGAGTGATGAGTAGGAGAGTGGCTGAATAACCCCTTGCTTAAAGCCTGAAGTATGTTTACTGAAATTGATTAAAAATAGGCTCTTTGCTTTTAAAATGGCTGGTTGGAATTTTTCAGCATTTTGTGATCCTTTTCTCTTGCCCTCCACCAGCAGCAAAGTTCACACACATGAAAGCAATATTTAGCACTAAAACCTTTAAAAGTTATTCTGGTCCCAGTGATGTTGACCTAAATTTAGAACAAATTCTAGGATAAGCTTTATCCTGTAACCTCCACGTGTCCCCTGGTGCTCAGGCTCACAGCATCACCTCTCAGGAAGGAGACCCCAGAGAACATCAGCCCCTTGCCCAGACCAGGGAAAACCCTTCCCTCACTACTCCCACCTTCAGCACAAGCAAGTCAGCAGTGTAAATGTGCCTTCAAAGTTCCAGTTCCTTGTGTTTGTACCTGGATGCTTCCTTAGTACCTCAATTCATTTACTTAAGGTGTCCACCCCAGTCCAGGCAGGATAGAGCATCCAAGGCTCTGGGTGCTGAACAGATCATACATATGCAGCAGAAAAACTGTCACTGAGCTTGAGGCCAAGAAAACTCCAGGCATTTCCCATTGTCCAGTGTGCACACAAGGGAGGGACTCAAAGAGGAACTTGCAGTTTCTTTTTGAGCACAAACAAGAGGTGCTGCTGAGCTGGAGGAAGCAGGGTCACAGGGAGCTGCATCACGGCTATAAATAATTCTGATTTTAAGGCTACAGTTAAATGAAAACAGAAAATACAACTGACAGCACCTATGCTTCTTGTCTTTCTCTATATTCTCTTACAGCTGACCTTGAGAATTTTTAATATTAGCCTAAGGGTGAAAAGAAATGTTCTTCCTCGCTGCAATCATGTAATAATAGCCTGTCCTCTTCCTGCTCAATATGCGAGCAGACACTGCTTTTGTCGAGCCTTCAGCAGGTGCTTTGCTCAGGCTGAGCCGGTGCCTGCAGCACAGGGAGTGCCCCTGCCGGGGATGCAGGGCTGTGCCCAGCCTGGGCAGCCCGGCCCCGGGCACGGCAATTCCTCAGCACAGCGCTGGAGAGAGCCGCTCCTGCCTGGGGGCTCCTGCCCCTCAGCCTCAGGGGAAAACCAACCCCAAACACCATTAAAGTCAAACCACGAAGTGAATTTTGATTCAACAGGGGTTTCGTCAAGAAAAAAAAAATAAAGAAAATAAAAACAAACGTCTGCCAGCAGTTTGGCGATGGGGTGAAATCAGATTGTTAAACCGTGTTCTGTTGCCGTTTGTGAGCGCTCCGGTCTGACAGTGTCAGGGCTGCCTGATGGATGCAGGAGGAGCCCTGGAGCCGCAGTGCCCTCTTCCGAGCTCGGCAGGGCCGGCAGGCAGCGGGACCGGGCTGTGTCTGCACATCCCATCCCTGCCCGGGCTGCGTCTGCACATCCCATCCCTGCCCGGGCTGTGTCTGCACATCCCATCCCTGCCCGGGCAGACTCTGCACATCCCACCCCATCCCATCCCATCCCATCCCACCCCATCCCATCCCATCCCATCCCATCCCATCCCAAACCATCCCATCCCACCCCATCCCATCCCATCCCAAACCATCCCATCCCATCCCATCCCATCCCACCCCATCCCATCCCATCCCAAACCATCCCATCCCACCCCATCCCATCCCATCCCAAACCATCCCATCCCATCCCATCCCATCCCATCCCATCCCATCCCATCCCACCCCATCCCATCCCATCCCAAACCATCCCATCCCACCCCATCCCATCCCATCCCATCCCATCCCATCCCATCCCATCCCATGGATCCCACCCCATCCCATCCCATCCCATGGATCCCATCCCACCCCACCCCATCCCTGTGCCCATCCCCATCCCCAGCCCTGCACGGGGATTCCCCGGCCGAGGCGGGGCAGGGCACGCCCGGAGCTCTCTCCGTGCAGCGCAGCGCTGCCCCGGGGCGGCAGGCGGGGAAGGGCGGGCGCAGCCCGGCTGTGAGCGCTGGGACAGCTCAGCCCGGCACGGCACGGCACGGCACGGCACGGCATCCCTGCCAGCCAGCGCCAGGAACCGGCACCTGGCCACAGCAGAGCTCCCGCAAAAGCCCTTCCAGCCATCTAGGAGGCTAAACACAGGCTACATTTTCAATAAAGCCAGTTAAAACCTGCTTATCTTCGGGGTTTTTTCTACCATAAAATAGTCTCTTGAAATTATTTTTCCCTCCTTTTCTCTACTCACACATTCTCTCTTCCCAAGCCCTCTCATTTGGGTTCCTGATTTTGGCTCCAGTCCTGCTTTACAAGCTGGGCTTTACAAGGTTCCTATTGAAGTGGTGTCGCTGTGGGACACAAAGGAGGAGACTGGTGATTCAGAAGGCTGCTGGACTCCCAAGGAGGGAGCCAGAGGTTTATTGTCCAAACCTATTTTATGCCTTTTCACAAAGCACCCACCTCAGAGGTGGGGACCCCTGGAATCATTGGTCACTTGAGGAGACCATCACACAAAGTCCCTCCCATGGGAAAGCGTGTGGAAAACATCTTGGCTTACAAACAGCATGACCTTGCTTAGCAGTTCTGTCCTGGGAACAGAATTCCCAGAAACCAAAACATGGCAGGCACAAACCGTGGCAACAAAGTGGTGACAAATTCTTTCCCATCTTTCTCCCAGGGGTTCATGAGGATGCAGATGCACCTTGCAGTTCAGTCTCAGAGGACAGTGAGTTCAAGGGACATTTAAAAACCCAGTTTCATTTCTTCACCCTCAAGCCTTGCACTGCATTTCCCCTCTGCTGACACACTGAAGTTGAGTGATGCACACTGTAACTTTATTTAGGCAGAGCTCGTGAGTCATGAAGAACACGATGACAATAAACCAACTTTTGGGCAAGCCTTTGCTGCAGCTCTCACACCAAGGAGCTCAAGAGCTTTCAAATTAAGGTTGGAAAAGACCTCCAAGACCATCCAGTGACTGATTCCCACCTTGTCCCCAGCCCAAAGCACTGAGTGCCATGTCCAGGTGCTCCTTGGACACCTCCAGGGATGGGGACTCCAAACCTCCCTGGGCAGCCCCTGCCAATGTAGAATTAAAAGGATTTCTGCATGTTTATGCCTCATGTTAGCAAGTCCCAAATCCTTGCTTAATTTAATAGTGGCTGTTACCAAAGCAACATCCAAATATCTCAGCCTTGATGCTCACAGCAGCCACCCTTCTCCACCATGCTTTCCTCTCCTGCATTTATAAACATCAGCTCTTCCCTTACCCTTAAACTGAGCTTAAATGAGCACTGCTGCAAAGTTTAGCAACAGCAAGAACTTCATCTACCAGAGCACCTTTTCATGCCAAAACATCTGTGTTTGTGCACCAGCAACAATGATTAATGTCAACAGGGCTCTGGGAATTGTGTTTGTTAATTAACTGCTGCTGTAGAGCTTGCAGGCAGAGTACAAAACATGACGTTCCTACAGGGTGTACACACATACTTATTATTTTCCTTATGCAAAAAATCCCAATGGAAGACTTATTGTTTGGGTTTGTTTCAGTTAGCAGATGAAACAGTTACACTTCCAGTTGGGTGTTTTACAGGAGGGTCTCCAGCAGCAGACCCCTGGAGAAGATGAACAGAAGAGGAAGTTGAGGTTTCTGTATTTTCTCTAAGTTAGGTCACCTCTGGAGAAAGGCAATGCCTGCTCCAAAGTCAAGTGTGATAAATTCCTGAAGGGGATTATATGGTACAGCTTTCTGTGATAGCAAGAGATTGAACTCACCGACCCAGAAAGCACTTTCTGCTCTTCTCTTGCTAAAATGCTCCTTCCCAGGCACTGCTTATCAGCACCAGCTGTACCAGAAGGGTCTGGAGCGACCTGTTTGGCAGGTGATGCTGACAGGAGCCCCCCAGCAGCCTTTGGGGGACCCCCTGAATCAGCTGCTGCTGACAGAGCTGGCTGCTGCTCTGGAGAGCAGAGCCCTTTGGGACACCCAGCTGAGGGGAGAGCAGGCACAGCTCGATGGAGCTATGGCCTGCAGCCTTCTGGCTGAGCCCTGCACACCAAACAAACCCCGTGAAATACTCCCCAGCCAGGAGCTGATCCATAACCATAACCTCTCCCCGTGCTCACTGCAGAGCCCTGTTTGCCATCCTGGGCCCTGGGATGCTGCTGTAATTGACTCCATCCATTACCTTAAAGTGTTCTCCTGTTTATCCTGCCTTTATCACATCGAGCCATTGTAGAAATCTCTTCTGGTTTACATCTTCCCTGTGCTTTCAGCAATGCTATTACTCCTATAATAAGCTTAATGAGGACACTGAGTGGAAGAGTCTTCACATAAATAATCACAAGAGAAAATGCTCCAGAGATGCAAACAGCAATGTCACACTGCCCTCTGTTGAAATTTGAGGCACTGAAGTAATTTTGAAACTTCTTATTTCTGAGGACTAAAGGTTAATTATTTAATATTTTTTAACTGCAACAGCTCTTTCCAGCCATTAGAGAAGATGATTTTTTTTTCCCCACGGATTACAACATACATATTGAGCTAAGCTTAATGAGCTGTCAGAGAGGGAAATCCTTCCATCCCTACAGTCAGGGGGGCAGCAGGAGGGCCTGCAAATTCTGAACCTGAACAATCCTTTCAAAGCTCAAGACTTGCCCCACCACCAATCCTAAATAGACTGAGTAGCACCTGAGTCATCAAATCCCCCTGACCCAGGCTGGCTCCCACCAGAGCCCATCCACTGCCACACAGCCACTTCTGCCACAGCCTGTGGCAGCCAAGGCAAACACCTTCAGAAACATTCCTGCAGGGAATGCTTCTCCAGTCAAAGGAGAGGCACCCTGGGAGGGTGTGCTGAGTGGTCTGCAGGAACCACTAACATCTGCCCTCGTTCTGTCTCTGCAGCACATTAAAAGCATAAGATACAATTTCCCCTTCTGCATTCATCAGGTTGTGTTGTTTGTCATGCTTTAGAAATCCCAGGTGACATCCCATGATCACACCACAAGGATTTTGAGAGGCACAGACCCACACTATAATCAGCCCCCTTTGCCTTGTGCACATTGGCCCAGAAAGGGGTCAGGATCAATAGAAGTGTCACACCCTGTGTGCAGCAAGGCTTCCTTAGGTACAAGGGGAAAGTCAGGCTCTGGGAGGAACAAGTCTGCATTCTGGCCCTGCCCAGCTTGAAGTCACCCTTAGAGGGGCGGAATTTGGGAGAAACACCTTTTGGAATGACTGGCAGGAGGCCCTTGCAGGGAGGGGGAAGGTGCTGGAAGGAGCTGCTCCTGGCATGCTGAGAGCTGGGGTGGGGCTGGCAGAGCAGAGGTGCCCAGCACAGCCTCTCTGTCCTGCTGGGGCCAGGAACAGCCTCACCACACCAGAGAGAAAAGGAGAGCAGCCCTGGGTCAGGAGAACACAAAGGACTGGTATCATTCAATCATGGGCTTTGGATGTCCAGCATTTGGATGCCCAACAGCACAGGGCTCTCCTGAGCCCCCCACCCAGAGCCAGCACGGAGCCTGAGGCCTCTCGAGGGGAGCACATCCCTCCTGATTGTCTGAATGCACATTTTTATCATATGGGTGCTATTCACAAAGGCAAAGGCAAGCAAGGCTCTTCAAAATGTATTTCTAGCAGAGATAATGTTTTCTACCACAATGACAGCTACAATACCAAATCCAACTTATCAGCATTCTCCTCTGATCTAAAAACTAATTCATCAGCTCTATCATTGTATCTAATAAGAATATGCTGAAAAGCCTCAGCTTTGAAAATGAGAGTCAAAAGCATTTGTAAGAACCCCAGGAAGTCTCTCTCCTTATCTACCATTTGCTGCAAACATCAGCCTTTTGTCATTTAAATTACAGAAGCAAAGAATGGGGGCTTTTGGTGACTCCGAAGATTTCTGGATTTCAGTGCTAAAAAGTTGTGTCCTCTGCAGCATGGCCCCAGAGGATTGGACATGAAGTGTGATCTGAGCAAAGTCTGCAATGTGTAAAACCAGCTATCAGCTCCTTTCATTTTGCCACTGCTAAAGCAGGAACACTTGGCCAGCTACCTGGGGGAGACCTGGGTGCAGTATTGATGGAGAAGTGATAGAGTTAAGTTTCCCTTTGGCATCTTAGGAAGAAAATAAATATTCCAAAGAAGAGAGGTTATGAGTCCCAGTGAAAAACAACACTTTAGCCTAACTGCACATCCAGGCTGGTAAATATACTGCCTTCTGGCAGGGCAGGAGAGCTGGAAATGCTTATTAGCTGAATCCTTGCCAAGCAGCATGACTCTGCCCACCAAACTCTCCCAGGCCTGGGAGAGAGTGAATGACCATCATTTTGGCCTCCCTTGCCAAGCAGGGACAGGTATTTGAGGCCACCTGAGGGTTACAGATGATGGAGTCTGAGCATCCCCTAAGCAACATTAGCTTTAATTACACACATACTTCCAGCTGGAGCAAAGGTGCTCATAAAAGCACCCTGAGCTCCTCCCCTTCTGTTAGGAATTACATCACAACAGCCATTTGCAGACCAATTACTGGTGTCACCAGTAATTTTGCTCAAAAGAGCAAACTTTATATCAGAACTGAGGTAGAAATCAAACTTTCGTGAAATACATACCATTTTTATTACCAGAATAATGCATAACAGGAACAAAAAATAAGTATTCTGAAGGCTAAGCCTTTAGACACACCTTTAAATAAAACACACCTAAAGCCTGGAGGTAGCAACATGGGTTGATAACAGATGGAGGTTAAAAGCCCTCTCCAGTAGCTGCCAAATACAGATCTAAAGAGGAAAGGATGCACCAGTTTATGCTTGGAGTCCAGTTCTAGCAAAATAAAACTAAGGAAAAAGATCTCAGCCTGGGCTACCCGGAATCCTGTGTTAAAACTCACAGCCATGCCCACATCAGCCTGCAGGAATAAAGGACATTTTCAATGCTTCAGCTGAATAGCACTTCACCTGCTGCTACGGCTGTGTGCACAACAGCTTTACAGCACTCTTTGTGTTGACTTTTTAGTATTGACCCTGAAATATTCAGCTGGAGTTGTGTCTTTAAGACTTGAGATCTTTCAAACCAGAGTGAAATTTCAGAGAATAGAGGTAAATTATCAGAAGCACTGAGGGCAGGAGGAGGTAATGAAGTTGTTGCAATCAAACAATTCCGTATCATCCTGAACTGGTTATGCTGTGAAGAACAGAAGGATGCCCTATTTGCTAACAGTTCAATTCCCAATCCTTGGATGCCAAGCTAAGTGCAGGAAAAGCCTAAAGAAAAGTTCACACACCTACCTGTGCTTGTAACACCCAGCCAGTACTAAAATACAGGTTTATATCTGCAATAGGTGTTAATGCCCTTTGGTTTTTACATGTGTGACAAAGCCACACATAAAACCCAGAAGTACCTTCTGTTTATCTGCTCCCTTCTCTTTTTGCTTCTACAGCCATAACTTTCTCAGTCTCTTTAAAATCTGACTATCCAGCAGACCAATACAGAATCACAGAATCACAGAAGCACTGGGTTGGAAGAGACCTTTGAGATCATCGAGTCCAACCCAGGCCCAGCACCTCAACTGAACCATGGCACCCAGTGCCACATCCAGTTCTTTAAACATGTCCAGGGTTGGTGGTTCCACCACCTTCTTGGGCAGACCATTCCAATACTTTATCACTCCTTCAGCAAAATCTTTTTCTGGACATCCAACCTATATTTCCCCTGGCACAGCTTGAGGCTGTGTCCTCTCCATCTGTCAGTGCTGCCTGGAGAAAGAGACCAACCCCCACCTGACCACATCACCTTCCAGGCAGTTGTAGGGAGTGATAAGGTCACCCCTGAGTCTCCTTTTCTCCAGGCTGAACAACCCCAGCTCCCTCAGCCCTTCCTCACAGGGTTTGTGTTCCAAGCCCCTCACCAGCCTCGCTGCCTCCTCTGGATGTGTTTGAGTGTCTCAGTGTCCATCCTGAGCTGAGGGGCCAGAGCTGGACACTGCACTCAATGTCCATCCTGAGCTGAGGGGCCAGAGCTGGACACAGCACTCAGTGTCCATCCTGAACTGAGGGGCCAGAGCTGGACACAGCACTCAGTGTCCATCCTGAACTGAGGGGCCAGAGCTGGACACTGCACTCAAGGTGTGCCCTCAGCAGTGCTGAGTCCAGGGGCAGAATGACCTCCCTGCTCCTGCTGGCCACACCATTCCTGATCCAGGCCTGGTGCCATTGGCCTTCTTGGCCACCTGGGCACACTGCTGGCTCATGTCCAGCACCCCCAGGCCCCTTTCTGCCTGGGCACTGTCCAGCACACTGTCCCCAGTCTGTAGTGCTGCAGGGGGTTGTCGTGGCCAATGTGCAGGCCTTGGCACTTGGACTTGTTAAACTTCATCTTGTTTGACTCTGCCCACCCATCCAACCTGTCCAGGTCCCTCTGCAGAGCCCTGCTACCCTCCAGCAGATCAACACACGCTCCCAGCTCAGTGTCATCTGCCAGTTTACTGATGGAGGACTCAATACCCTCATCCATGTCATCAGTAAAGATATTGAACAGAGCTGGCCCCAGCACAGAGCCCTGAGGGACACCACTGGTGCCTGTCCCCAGCTGGGTGCAGAACCTCCACCACCACCCTCTGGGCTCGGCCATGCAGCCAGTTCTGAACCCAGCAGAGAGTGCTCCTGTCCAAGCTGCACAAGTATAGAAAAGCAAAATACATTCAATGCCTTAATCTTCCTTTGCATAAAACAACCATGTCTAATAAAATTTGTTCCCCATGGTTGGCTTTTGCCATCAAAAGCTGGACCAGATGATCCTTGAGGTCGTTTACAACACACTATTTTATGAATGTAAGATATTCAAAAGGTCTTTCTCTTCCCAAAAGTTCTGTATAACAGCTCTTCCATGACGATGACATTTCCTCTAGTTCCTGCCTCTTTGAAGATGGAGAAGTTGAGGGGAAGCTGATACCTCTTCAAGCTGTTTTAACTCCCAAAGTCCCATCACCTCAGCAGTGCACAGAGCCTCTGGAGCTTTGGGGTGCACAGCAGAGAGATGTTCAGCTGGGTGAATTAACTTCTCATAGCACCTGACACTGCCTCTCATTCTGAGTTGTTTTATTTTTCCCTCATTCTCTTATCAGCTTATCATTCTCTTATCAGAAAAAAAAGGAAAAAAAAAAAGGCAAAAACACAGTAGGCAATTTTCCCTTCAGGTTCAAATTACTTTGTCTCTTAATTAAAAGTAAAGTGCAGAATTCCACAAAAGTGTCACTTTTTAGGGGCACTGTCTAGTCAGCATTGAATAGAGCCAAGGACACAAATTTACTGTTCCACTCCTATTTCTGGGAGGATCTTTCTTGCCTGTGTTCTCTGAGGCAGCAGGGTCAGCACAGAGCCCAGAGCAGCGCATCCCCACCAAGTGCTGGGGCATTGCCAGGGCAGGCTCAGCCCTTTTGATCCCCAGGGATTTCTCTCAGGCACCCACAAACCCCAAGAGAACGTTTTGCTGCCTGTGTCAGGGGCAGCAAAGGCATCCTGCTCTGTTTGTGTTGAATATTTAGGAGGGTTTAATGTCACACAGTTTCAATAAAAGCCAAAGAGCAGAGCAGCCAGCCTGAGGAAGACACGTTAAATGCTGAGGTACTGAGCGAGGCCCTGAGAGAAACAACTCGTGGAGTTAATTTATAACACTGTTGTGTTTTTCTGAATAATATGGCCTGTTACATATAAGGCACTTATGTAAGAATTTTCCCTTTTCTCCAATCTCCAGAAAATAAAGTTTGAAAAGCATTCTTCTCCTTAAAAGCTCTATTTGGGGTTTTATATTACACACGAGGCCTGAATTTCTCCTACAATTACTCAGATAATTTATCTACCAAAAGCGTAAAACAGATAATTTCCCAAGTATGAAAATACCAGCATTCCACTTCAATATGTGCTGTTATTTCCTTGCCTACAAAAAAAAAAAAAAAAGCAGCTGAAACCATTATCTACCTGTTACAAAGAGATTTCAACTTTCTAAAAAGCTTAGATAAGTAAAACTGCCATTCTCGAAGGTCTGCTTCAAAGCAAGTAAGGTACATTTTATATTTAAAGGTGAAGTTTCTTCTTCCACCCTAAGGGCTTTACATCCTCATCTTGATGTATTAATTAAAGCACATTTGTGGTGAATTTTTAATTATCTCCCTAATAAATGGTATCACAAGGAATAAAATGGTCTCTTCACAAGTCTCTCTAGACTCCCCTGTGTCTTGGAAACAGCACTCACTCGGCAGCAAAGGAAGAATGCAAATTGCTGGGAGGCCTGTGAATGCTGATGGGCAGGGACCAGATGGCTGTCTTGCACTCTTTCTTCATCAAAGAGCTCTGCAGAATTCTGCAGCTCCACTTGGCCACACAAAAAGACACCAGTCTCCTCCATCCCCTTCTGAAATGCAGATATTTCCCTCCTCTGAAAACCAGACCAAAGGAGCAGAAGGGTTTGTGAAGCTGATTCCAGGGCTTTTCCTGGGGTCAGTTCTTGCTCCGAGGCAGAGGAGGGAAGGATGAGGGGTGGGTGAGGACATTTGGGGTGTTTGCACCCCCCGTGCTGTCCCCTTTTGTTTGGAGTGCAAAGCAAAGCAGTGCCCGTGGAGGGGCAGCCTGGGGGCTGCAGCAGCCCCAGGTGTCAGAGGAGGCATCCTGACTGCCCCCAAACCCCAGCACTGGGAGATTCACCCAGCAGGTCCAAAGAAATGGGAGAATGACCGCAGGAAACCACAGCAAAACTGCAATTTGCTGTGCAAGGTAAGCCAGGCACTGCCATGGGCAAGGGACAGGACCCTGCCTGGGAGGTGTCAGGCAGTGGCAGCACAGAGAGGGGGCAAATGGGACATTGACTGTCCAAATGGCATAGACTGCTGCCTTTTTACCTTTACTCATGTACACACAGGCACAAAAAGCAGGGAAATATGTGATTCTTGCAATGCTTTCCAGGAGGTTTTCCACAGAAGACACTCCAGGCCCTGCCAGATACAGTGCACAGACACATCTTTATCAAAGAGTGACACAGGTACAGTCAGCTCAGCACAGGGAATTGCATTCCCCCTTTTCAGAGGGAGCTCATAAACCTCTGGAGGAGGTGACTGTTGCCTGCTTTGCTTTTTATCCCCTGCCTATCCCTCCTGCAGAACCCAGCCAACACTGCAAACCCACTGTTGGAGCACCAAAAGAGTAGAGGCAAGTATTGCTAATTCCCTCAGAGCTGAGCCATACATCCATTTTTTCTTTTTTTTTTTTTTTTTTTTTTTTTTTGTAAATGCTGGAAGTCAATTGGTATCATGCAGCTAAAATCCTGTTTGCTGTTTCCAAAACAGACTCTAGCCCACAGCCTCAATACCTCTGGCCTGTTGCCAGACACTTTAAATAGAGGGGAAAATATCGGAATTCATTACTGCTGTACAGAATTCTCCATCAATTAACAGGGAACTTATGACTATTTCTTTAACCACAGTCTAGCTGTTCTAATCAATTTTCTCCACCTTTAGTTAAGAAAGCTATTTCAACTGTGCAGAGCAGCAATCAGGAGTGGCATTTTTTTTAAATACACATGCAAAACAAGACCTTAGAGCGTCGTGCCTCAGCATTACACAGAAGAGATCCATGGACTGCAGAGCAGGGCCACAGCATTAATTGACTACTGCACATTTAGTTATTTGTGAAATGGAGCTTCCTGTGTTTGTTGTGCAATGTTTGAAGGTCTAACAAGCTGTGGATAATTGGGAAGAGCCAGGATCTCCTGACTTGTGAGATACTGAGAGGTGTCTTGTAGAAGAAATCCATGAGCAGGTATGTAAATAACACTTTCAGCATATTTAATAATTAACATCCCCGTGGCATTCTCCTGTTCAGCTAAAAACTGTTACCATGCTTTAGCAATTCTATGTTTTCCAACCTGCTGTCTCTTAGATTAAAAGACTTCAGGAGTTCTGCAGGACTTCTGCACTCACCAGTTTAGAAACTACTCCTCGTTCAAGCTGCTCAGCAAAAAAAAGTCCATAGGAATTGTATGCATTATGCATTGTCATTACATGCTGGCATGATTCCCTTGCAGAACAGATTAGGCTACATCTCCAACATGTTGATTTCCTAATAAAGCATATTAATTTGTCTATGACAGTTATTGCCTTGAACCACCACAAATTAAGGATGAAATAAAGTATTTTATTTTTAACATTTTCATTTATATGCTCATCTGTTGAAGCACAGGCATTATTTTTCATGGAAGTTATGATGTGGGTGAATCAGATTCACTTGCTTGTAAAGTCTTAGTAGCCTGTAATTAAATTGTTTGTTTTATGTGCAATGCAGGGCAGAGATTTACGGTGTGTGCACTGTGCTGGCATGAGTGCAACTCCCCTTGCAGAGCTGCACAGCAGAGCCCCTGCAAACCTGGGTTTGACACTTCATGCTCCAAGTTTTGGGCCCCTCAGTTCAGGAAGGACATTGAGACATTTGAGCGTGTCCAGGGGAGGCAGCGAGGCTGGTGAGGGGCTTGGAACACAAACCCTGTGAGGAAGGGCTGAGGGAGCTGGGGTTGTTCAGCCTGGAGAAAAGGAGACTCAGGGGTGACCTTATCACTCCCTACAACTGCCTGGAAGGTGATGTGGTCAGCTGGGGGTTGGTCTCTTTCTCCAGGCAGCACTGACAGAAGGAGAGGACACAGCCTCAAGCTGTGTCAAGGGAAATCCAGGTTGGATATCAGGAAAAAGTTTTTCACAGAAAGAGTGATAAAGGATTGGAATGGCCTGCCTGGAGAGGTGGTGGAGTCACCATCCCTGGATGTGTTTAAGGAAAGCCTGGATCTGGCACTGGGTGCCATGGTTTAGTTGAGGTGTTAGAGCATGGGTTGGACTTGATGATCTTGAAGGTCTCTTCCAACCTAAAAATTCTGTGATTCTGTGATTCTGTGAAGTCACAGCTGATTAGCATTGGCCTCCAGGCCAGGGATAGAGCCAGGTTCAGGGCATGACTGACACAGGGGTGCTGAGGCCACCCAGTCCTGAGCACCCTGAGGCACAGGCACACAGAGGAGCCCAGCAGTGCTGGTTTGGGCTCTGGCTGGCCCTGGTGAGCCCACAGCTGCTCCCAGGGCTGGGCTGCCAAAGCCCCGGTGCCCAGAGCAGGCACAGCTGGGCAGGAACACCCCCATGGAACATCCAGAGCATTTATCTCAGCTCCAACTGCAAACCTGCCCCAGGCAGGAGGGACAGGGCAGAGCCCCCCAGTCTGAGCAGCCAGAATTCCCATCAGCTTTATTCCCCCCACAGAGCAGGAGCACAGCCTCAGTGATGGGGACACATCCTCTGAGCTGCAGCCTGCTCACGGTTCCTGCCCCAGAAAGTCAGTGCCAGAGCATGGCTTCTCGTTTTCATGGTCCTGCCTCATTTGTGTCCAGCTGGAGCAGGAGCCTTTTTCCAGCAGGTACAGGAGGGAGCTCACAGTGCCAGCCACAGCAGTCCCTGCCAGTGGAAATCAGCTGTGGCCATGGAGTGACACCAGAGCCCACCTTCCACAGGGACACTGAGAGTGCCTGGGACCAAGGCAGGGGTGAATTCACACAGGGGGTTGTGCTGCCATCTGCAAAGCAGTAGGTAGTGGTCAGGGTAGAGTTCAAGTGAAATAAAAATCTGTGGCACTGGAGAGTAAAGTAGCACAGACAGCTGGAGCCAAAGTCATGAAGCATGGCTAAGGAAGTGTTCTGGAGAAAGGTCATTCCTTCAAATCATGCTGCAAACAGAAATGTCTGGAAGCTTCTGAGGGTAGAGAAGCCACCAGATCACAGACCTTTTCCTTCCCAGCTATAGATCCCTATGAGGTATCAGGAACACCTCCAGCTTTCTCCTAGAACAGTCTTTACTCCAAGGAAGCCCCACTCTGGAAGAGCCCTTCTCTCCCCTGACAGCAAATCAGGGACATTTAGTACCCACGGCCAACCTGTGGCCTCTGCTCCTTCTGGGCCCTTCAGCTGATCTCAGAGCAGCCAAGATTTAGCTCCTAAGCAATTGCTGCTTCCATTCTGACATGAAACACATCAGGAATTACACTATGAATAATCTCCTGCACTCACCACCCATTGAAGTGTCAACCTTTTGACAGCTGAATTGTCAGGGTTGTGTCAGTAAGTGACATTAATAAGTTTTTCCATAATCCTTAGTGGATCCATTTGTTGCTAGGCAAACATTTTATTACAGAGTTGCATGAGGTGAAGAGGTGCAAAAAGACATATTAAAAAATGGCAAAGTTGATCCCCTTCCCCAAAGCAGTTTAACAAAAAGCCATTTACAAAATCCAGATGAAATATTGTAGAAATTACTGGGGACTTTGATGAGGGGGATATGGTGTGAGTTATGCACCATTTGACTGAGTTTTACACAGCAAACTATTTATCAGAAACTTTGAAACAGTAATTTCTTCCTGAAAATTCAACAAAGCAAAACATGGATATCTGCCAGCTTCCATCTGAATTCCTTCAGATCCCTAAATACCAGCACAGCTGCATCAGCACCGAAGGGAATACTGGGGAAGTAAGGCACTGTTCACAGGGATCTATCCCCTGGTTCTGGCTGATATTTACTCTGGGATATGCAGTTCATCTATAAACATTCACTTTCAGACGTGCCCTCGCTTTCTGGGCAGACCCAAGCCCACCTGAACAGCTGCACTCTCTGAGTGGTGCCCTCACCCCACAATTCCCATTTTCACAGGATGTGCAGCTACAGCTTTATGCCCTTAAAGGGGCCTCTGCCAAGCAGCAGAACATAAAACAAAGACCTACAATTAAATGTCCTTCGCCTCAGTCCCCCTGTGCCCCAGCAGCCCCAGGGAGCAGCCCCTCTCCCTTTTGCCCCCCAGCCTGCCCCAGCCTCCCCCCTGCTCCTGCACCACCTCTGGCTGCTGACAACTCTCCCAGACCCATGGAAGAAACTCATCTCCTTCTCTTCAAAAAGGAGATTAAAGGATCAAAAACCTCCCGCCAGGAGGCTTGGCCACCACCCTGAAATATTCCCTTTCTTGCAGGAGTATGAAGGTTGTTAATCCTTTCCCTTCAAGCCTGTGCCACCCCAGAGCCCCACTCCAGCCTGCCATGGCCAGGGTACCCCCCGCACAGATTTCTGCCTGCTCCATGCTCTGAAAAGCTCTTGCTCTTCACTCCCAACCTACCTAAAATATTTAATGAGTACTTGAAACAGGCACTAACGTTTAGTTTGTCTCCTGAAAAACAAGGGGGAAAACATATGGGTAATATGCAGCCTGCTTTGCAAAACAATAACCAAGCATCTGGTAGCTTCTCCAGGAAGAGGAATGGAAGCTGAGGGGGTATTTTGCAGAATTTGGAAGCATGCATGGGAGGGTGTGCTGTTATCCAGCATGTGTCTAAACACACACAGTCTCCTAGCACAGCTTGAGGGGGGATATTTGGTGTATTCATTGTAAATCTCTGGCAAGCACAGCACACGGCCACTCTGCTGCTGGCAGCAGGCACGGGAGCCAGCCCAGGCAGGAGGTGTGCCCAAAAATGAGAGACATGGCCTGTGACAGAGCTGTGGGCAGATCACACCTTCGCTGAGCAGAGCCAGCAGAGCAAACCCCTCACAGGCCAATAGATTATTGACAGCTGGGGTGAGACACCTATCCTGAAATTCACCTTTTCCCTTCATTTGTAGTTTAGCATTTTCATTTTATCCCCTGCTGCGACAAATAAGCAAATTCAGTTTGTGTGATTGAAATCTGAGGCACGTGGCTATGCCTTCCGTATATCCCTTTCATTGTGCTGCCCCATTCCCCATAACCATGCATAAAATGCCAAATTTAACAAGCAGGACATACAATGCACCACATAATAAACATCCACGTTTTAGGTAGCGTGTGTTGAGCCACAATATCAGCCTGTACAACAGCCCCGGGCTTTGCCTTAGCAGTGGAAGGAAAGAACACTAATTAGAGAGCTGTAAGAGAATTGAAACCCAAGCTGTTATAAGAGACTATAAAAAGGATCAATGCTGAGAGAGGGAAGGGCATGCAAGCAGAATACACTCTGCAAGGGCATGATCAAAGGCAGGACAAATAGACTGCAAACACTCTGTAATGTGCAAACATCTCCAAGGTGTGCTGAGGATCTGAGGAGCATCCCCCTCACAGCAGGAGGCTGCAGGCACGTTTGGCATGGCCTAATTTGCCAACAGATCACAGCCAGCTAATAAAGGCATTCCTCAAAGCCAGGCAGGCTCTGCTGGGCTGGGCTGGCAGTGAAATGAGAGCTGCTCTCCTGCAGCAGGCAGCAGCCACCCCTGGCTCTGCTCCACCTCCAGCACTGCGGGTACCACAGGGCTGGGGCACGCTGGGGGCTGCAGGAGCTGGGGTGGGGGACACCCAGCAGCCCCATGGTCACTTTGGGGTGTGCAGGAGCTGTGGGGGGAGGGATTCAGCAGCCCTATGTTCACCCTGAGGTGTGCAGGAGTCACGGGGGGACACCCAACAGCCCCATGTTCACTTTGGGGTGTGCAGGAGCCGTGTGGGGGGACACCCTGCAGCCCCATGTTCACTTTGGGGGGTGCAGGAGCTGGGGTGGGGACACCCAGCAGCCCCATGGTCACTTCTCCAGCTCTGATCATTAACAATCTCCCCTCCTCACATCACCCACACTGTTTTCCTGGCTCTTTATCCAACCCATATTTATACTCAATGGCCATGAACTTATGGCCATGCTAATGGCCCCAAAATGAACATGGGGCTGTTGGGTGTCCCCCCATGGCTCCTGCACACCCCAAAGTGACCATGGGGCTGCTGGGTGTCCCCACCACAGCTCCTGCACACCCCAAAGTGACCATGGGGCTGCTGGGTGTCCCCACCACAGCTCCTGCACACCCCAAAATGAACATGGGGCTGTTGGGTGTCCCCCCATGGCTCCTGCACACCCCAAAGTGACCATGGGGCTGCTGGGTGTCCCCCACCCCAGCTCCTGCAGCCCCCAGCGTGCCCCAGCCCTGTGGTACCCGCAGTGCTGGAGGTGGAGCAGAGCCAGGGGTGGCTGCTGCCTGCTGCAGGAGAGCAGCTCTCATTTCACTGCCAGCCCAGCCCAGCAGAGCCTGCCTGGCTTTGAGGAATGCCTTTATTAGCTGGCTGTGATCTGTTGGCAAATTAGCATGGCCATAAGCGTAACATTAGCAACCCCGTTCACTTTGGGGTGTGCAGGAGCTGTGGTGGGGGACACCCAGCAGCCCCATGTTCACCCTGGGGTGGGAAGGGTCCAGCTCAGGTCCCAGCTCACACCAAGGGCAGCAGCAGTGCTGGGAGGGGGCTCAGCCCACACTCAGCTCACACTCCTGCCTGGGGACAATCAGGCTGCCAGGACAAGCCCTACATCCCACTGACCCCAGCCAGCCCCTCAGAGGTCCCTGTTAACTCCATCTCAGCTGAAGAAATCTTTTCTTTTATTTCATTTCCCAGAACAATCCTCAGAAACACAGAGCCTTGGATGCTCTTCCTCAGAGCAACAACCCAGGCCCAGATTCCCTTTTTGCTCAGGAAATTCCACGGGGGAAATGGCACAAGGGAACAGCCAAGCTACAGAGCTCCTGGGGCTTGAGGTGACCTCCAGCCCCAGCTGTCAGGCAGGATCAGCAGCTTTGCCTGTGCCCTGCATGTCCCCACCAAGAGCAAAGCAGCCCAGGCTGGCTCAGGAGGGTCCCACACCCATTTCCCAGCTGGTCACCCTGAGCCTGTTGGATCTCTCTGCACCCAGCACTGGAGACAGACCCTGGGCCTCTGAACACTTGTGTGCTTTGAAAATTAGAAGGAGGGGAAGGTGGCAGATTTAGAACTTCAGCCTTAACCCAAACCAGTCTTCTGTACAGTGCCTAAGCATGTGGAACTCCAAGGAAGAATTAATTATTAATATCTTCATGTAAGGAGAGCTGTGGTTTTCATTCTGCTCACAGCTGTCAGGGAGGCACAGATGCAGCAGCACCTTGTGTAATTGGAGCCTTTATTTTAGGAACAGGGCACTAGGCTGTGTTTTATCTCCTCTGATCCCTGTGTAATACAATCAAGGCTCACCAATCAAGGCTCCTTCCCCTTTGTTTGCCCTTCAGATGCTGCAGAGAGCCTCTTCTGTGCCCTGCACAGTGAGAGTGTGTGACACAGCTGCATCACAGAGAGCTTTTGTCCTGACTTTAAGGTACCCCAAAGTGCCAACTGGCAGCACATTCCAGCCTGGCCAGGTGCTGTTCTCCAAAAGATGCCATTATGTACCAACAATTAACAAATCTATCAACAAGATTTCCTTTGTGCTCCTTGGTACCCAGAATTTAAATACCCTGCCAAGGAGAGCAGTGCCTGGATGGCAAACAGAAACATTTCTAGCTGCCAGAGCTGACACAGGAACACAGCTAAACAGCTCTGCTGAGCCACAGAGGGATGGGAGCACACTCAGATCTTGATCCTGGGGAAAATCCTTCAGCCACAGCCAGGGCAGAGGCCGTCCATGGGGACACTTGGAACTGCAGAGCATCAGCTGCAGTGCAAACCTTGTCAAATCTGAACCAGTTATGGCACTTCAAAGGGACACATTTGGTGTGAGCATTTCGAGCTCAACACTTCTGCTGTTTCTGGGAAGGTCCCTGAAGGAAGAACTAGCTCATTTTGCCTGGGGTAACTACAAATGTTCACAAATATTTTACTTTAAGGTCAGGATGCTTTTTTACTTTTTCCAGGATACCTTTTTTACTTGCAGATAAGGCAAGTGCTGGGGGAGCAAGGGGACGGATAAAAACAGCTTTAGTTTTCATGATAACCTGCCTGATTTTGAGGTCACTTTGTAAGTAAAGTTCATGGCCATTGAGTATAAATGTGGGTTGGATAAAGAGCCAGGAAAACAGTGTGGGTGATGTGAGGAGGGGAGGTTGTTAATGATCAGAGCTGGAGACTCTGTATCAGGCTTTGCAGGTGAGCTGAGTAACTGCAACAGGAAAACCAGGACTACCTGAGCAGAGCTTTGGCTTCAGAGATGAGAGGAGCAGAGGCTGTGCTTGGGTACAACCACCTGGGGAACAGGCTTGTTTGAAAGGGAAGGAAAAGCAAACAGGATTTGGGTGAATGAGCAGCAGAACTTGTGTCCAAATATCACATCCTGGGCACAGAAACATCTTCATTATGTTAGGAATAGGGGGAAAGGATGTATAAGCACAATTAGAAAACTAATTAAAGCAGTTATCAAATTATGAGGTTAATTTACCCTGAGCAACCCTCTGGTAACCCTGCAATCTGAGGTCAGGGCAGCTTTGGAGGTCTCTTTTGCTCAGGGAGTCACAGCTGGATCTGGCCCAAGGGGACATCTCTGCTGCCCTGAGCTGTGGCCACTTCCTCCACCAGCCAGCAGTGGCAGGACAAGCAGGAGTTGTATTTTCTTGGCCAGGGAATCTCTAAAGCTGGGTGAATTTACCTGCACTGGGCTGGCTGCCCTCCTCTGGGGGCACAGGGAAGTGTGAGAGCCTCTCTGCAGTGCAGCCAGGCACTCTGCCCTGCTTCTGTGCCTTCCTGAGCACCTTCCCTCCCTCCTCCCAAGGAGCTGGAGGGAAGTCCAGCAGCAAGGAGATAAGGAGCCTTTGGATCAGGGTCTGCATTCCCTACCAAGTCCCAAGAGCTCAGAAGCTTTCAGCTGTATCCTATTCACATCTTCTCCTTGTCAGACATCCCTTGATGAGAACAGGGCCTGACAGAAGGGGAGGAAGAAGGAAATTGCATAAGCAAAACAAAAGTGTAATTAAATTCCTTCTGCAGATGAGCAGATCAGGTCTTGGTTGTTACTTTTTTTTTTTTTTTTTTTTTTTTTCTGGCACATTCTGGATAGTTCTTTAAGGAATTCTCTGCTAAGTGAAGCTCAGAGGGCAGGTGAAGGGCTTCTTTTTCAAAGGATTGGCAAATGTCTGCTCTTGTTTCACTCCCACTGTCTCATGCCATTTGCACCAACCTGAGCATTGATGGGGGAAGCACAGAGTGTTTCTTCTCAGGGCTCTGAAGTGCAAGCACGGGCCATGGCTGAATTATGCAGGATGAAAGCAACTCCCACCCAGAGCCAGCCTCCCTGGGGTGTCTCAGCAACTGCTCTCAGCATCACAAAGTGCCAGCTGACTGATCCTGTTAGTGCTCCTCAGGTCTCTCATCAATCACAGCTGAAGCCTTTCCCAGTGAGTTACTTAGGGAAACAAGGCCATTCCTCCTGCTCATCCTGCTCTGGAGATTTCCAGAGCCTCCATCATTCTGGGTTAGACAGGTGCTTTGTTTCTCCCCTCGCACGACTTTCAGGTACAAACTGCTTTGGATTTAGCACCCAGATTAAACCCTTACCCCATCTCGATTTTCTAATTGGAAAAGGGCCTGAGGCAAATCCCAGGAAAATTGTCCTTGATTCCTTCTCTCAGAGTAAAGCTGTGACATATTTAAGAAGTACACAGAGGATGTTGAGAGTGAGGTGTTTTCAGTGCTGCCTGGAGAAGAAAGGCCATGAGGTGCTGATGAGAGCACAAAGGGATGTCACACTGAGTTGCTCTGCTCTTGTTCAAGGTTACTGGGCAGAACAAACTGCAGATATTCCTTGCAGTGGGGGAAGTAGATCAACTCCAGGTATTTTACCTGCAGGCAGAACATCACCCTGACATTCCTGGAGTGCTTAAACAGATCAAGACAAACTCCAGAGGCTAAATAGAGTTAAAATAGGTTAGATCTTGTAAGAAATAAAATACAAATTACTAAACTAGAACATGGGCCTCCACATCCCATGTCCAACAAGAGCAATACTTTTGCTCACTTTCTGACGATTTATTTGCAATGTGTGCCACCTGACACAGTGCAAGGCTACTCTGAAAGGTGCTGAATAGCCATTCAAACTCAAAATCATAATCTGATTGCCCACATGGAAATGTTATATCTCTTTCAGATACTTCAGCTATGAAATTCTGGTGAACAAATTATCCAAAAACTCTTAAAGGCTCAACATTAATAAGCATTACCCCAATTTCTTCTAAAAACAAAATTATGTCTGATTTTCTCTCAGTGTTTCCACCAGCTGAAAGCTGTGCTTTATTTTGAGGGGCATAAAAAAGGAAGCAACAAAGTTTTAAAGAAATTATGAACTTCCTTGAAAGCTGGAGAGAAAAGGAAAGAAGTGAATCTTTCAACTCCAAATTGCAAGGTAGGCAGCAAATCCCCAGCATTAAAACCAGAAAGAACTACATAATTTTGCAATCAAGATTACTGCATTGACAGCTTTATTTCTCAATTTTTAACTTGATAACATTTAGCAGACGTTTCAGAAAGTATTTATTTACATGAAGGTTTATCTTACTTCCAAGGTACTTGATTATTTTGCTGGGGTTTGAACTGGGATTTTTTAGCTAATAGGAGAATGATAGTGATAGCTAAAAAAATATCTTTATTTTTTTAGTAGAGGAAAACTCTCTCTGAATACCCTTTAATTTCCATGACAGAGCTATTTCTGAAGTCCAGACTCCAAAAGTTATCAATTTAGTGCATTAGATGGATTTCTATGCACTTAAATTCATGACTTAAAATGGTAACAAGTGTATTCACACAGAACTCACTCCAATTACTCATGACCATTTAACTGACCCTTACTAAGGGCCAGCGGTGTTTCCCAGGCTGAGGAAGTGATTTATTGAGAGATCCTGAGAAGGGGGAACTCCAGCCCCAAGTTCTGCCTTGCTTGCCCTACTTTAGCACCTCACCAAAACTTCTGGGGGAGCAGTTCCTCCTCTGAGAGGTGGAACACACCCAGGGCCTCTGTGGGAACGTGGGCTGCTCACTTCCACACAGCAGCTCTGGGAAATCCAGCACCCCAGAGGGATTTCTCAGTGAATCAGCCACAGAGTTAACTGGGGGTGCTTAGGGAGGCCCTGAGGGGGAAATGGGATGGCTCCACCAGCACTGCAGCAGCCTGAAGGACACAGATTCCAGGAGCTCTGCACCCTGGGCTTTGGGAAGACACTGTCAGTGCAGCCACAGGGAGGGAGGGATGGAGGGATGGATGGATGAGAGATGGATGGATGGATGATGGAGGGAGGGAGGGAGGGAGGGAGGGATGGATGGATGGATGGATGGATGGATGGATGGATGGATGGATGGATGGGGGATGGAGGGAGGGAGGGATGGATGGATGGATGGATGGGGGATGGATGGAGGGAGGGAGGGAGGGATGGATGGATGGGGGATGGATGGATGGATGGATGGATGGATGGGGGATGGATGGATGGATGGATGGGGGATGGATGGAGGGATGGATGGATGGATAGATGGAGGGAGGGAGGGAGGGATGGATGGGGGATGGATGGATGGATGGATGGATGGATGGAGGGATGGCTGCACAGCCACAGGCTTTACTGACTATTGATGAGCCTATGGCCAGCCCATTTTACCCACAGCTTAAGGGTTTTAGGCTAAAAACTGCACCTGCAGCTGCTTAATCCCTGCACTGGAAGGCTCACCCCTGGGACCCTGCCCAGGTCCCTGTGTGCTCTCCAGTGCAATTCCAGGGACCTGGGCAGCTTCCAGGGAACTGGGCAGCTTCCAGGAGCAGACACAGCCACCCTGGAGTGCTCAGCAGGGGCCTGTGCACCACATCCTTTGTGCCCACCCATCCCCAGGGACAGGGACAACTTTCCAAAGCCAGTCTTCTGGTCTCAGCTGCAATATAAACAATAATCATTCCAGGGAAGAAAAGAGAAAAAAAAATGAAAATAAAAGGGAAAAAAAAAGATGAAGCATTAAAGCATTTCTACAATTTTTAAGTAGGTCTGGACATGAGTCAAGGGTAATGATATGAATTAAAATTAAAATTGCTAAATGAGTTGGAGGTTATGGTTCTCTCCAGTGAAGAAGAGAAATGTCAGTCTGTGGAAGCAGCAGGACTTGTAATGGTTGGAAATTCAAATGGAGAAATTGTCGGGATGGAATTGGCTTTGGAGAAAACAGTTTTAAACCCCCTTTATACTTTTTCCTCTAAAACTAAGATTATACTTAATCTCAAATGTAAAAAACCATATTTTGTCCAAGAGTCAAAATAACAGCAGCATATTTCTTTAAAAAAAATCAGAGTTACAATCAAATTCTGATTCATAATCCCCCCTATCAAATCCTGACAATAATTTTTATTGTCAGTAGCAGCAATAAATGATTGCCCATCTTAGCTGAGGAGGACATGCAGCTTATATGATCCAAACAATTGCCAGTAACATGCACAAAAGTAAGGAAAAAGCATTATCCAGATTACTAGAGCAGTAACCTTCTATAACAGGCTTATATAGTGCAACCTGTAGAAATATTCATTTATCTCTTTGCTTAATGCAATGCCTAGTACATGAAAATGATACTTTAGACCATCTTATTTACTACAGGCAAGAAGGTTAATGCAGGAGAACATATTAAAGGTCATTTCCATTCTTTGAAATAATTAAGTGTAGCACTTGCAGAATCCTTTTAGGGAGATTTGCAACAGAAAATGCTTTTAAATAACTCCGATGGGTAACTGCATTAAAATAAATCCTCAGACAGTGGAGGCTGGACAAAGAACTTGGAATAAAACAGCAGCCCCCATTTGAGAGTCCCAAGTTGTCCTGAGTTTCCAGAGCAGCAGTGGGCATACCCTTTTGTTCCATGGCTCTTGTAGGCCCAACAGGAACATTTTTATGTGCTTACAACTAGATTAATTCAAGATTTCCATATTGGAACAAACCTTCAGTGGACTGGAAACACAACACGTTCTTCAGTGTCCTTTAACCAGGTCTCTCAATGGCTCCAAAAACACTGAGGCCATTAAAGGGAAGCTCACTAAACAAGAGCAGGAATCAAGCTGAGAACCCCATGGTCCTGTGGTGTTGGACCCAGAAACTCCTCTTGTCATCCTGCAGAAAAGGTTTGGCTCATTTGGAGCAGAAAGAACTGTCAGAACTCAGCAGCCAGCAGGGGAGAAGCTGCAACAAGTGAGGGGGAGCCCAGGCAGGGCTGGAGCCATTTCCTGCCTCTCTTTGGAGGGGGGGATTTTTGTTAGATGGGGCACTTCTAAGAAATGGTTTGTAATACTCTTTTGTTCAGTGTTGTCTCCTCTTGAGGTAACACAGCTAAAATACCCAAAGCTGGTGTGATAATGAGGGAGATGCACAGAGAAAGGGGGGAAGGTGAAGAGGAGGCTCCTGTATTTTAATCAGCAGTTGTGACACACAGGGCAGGAATCCTCAAGCTTCCACGTGCAGGAGGCACAGGAGAGGCAAGCACATCTTCCCTAAATTAGGGCATTAGAGGAGAGAGGGGATGTGTCAAAATGATGGGGTGGAGAGGCTCCAGCTGGGTAACATTTTGGTGCTCTCTGTTGGCACTGGCAGCTGCAGGGACACTGCCCTTCCTGAATTACACCAGGTGACATTCCCAGAGCACTGAGAAGCTCAAAAACACCACAAATCTGCTCTCCAGGTCCACTGGAATGCTCCAGCAGCCTCGAGCTGCCCACAGGGACAGCGTAAGTCCCAGCACAGCCCTGCTGGTGCTCCCTGGGCATCAGCTCCCAGCACAGGGTGAACTACAAATGGAGAGCAGGTGGGGACAAGCTTCTGCTTGGGAAACCTTTTAATTTTGTTACTTTATCACTTTTCAGACTCAGTAATCACTTGCTTCTGCCTAAAAGCCATGGACCCCAGATGGAAAAGCCAAAGCGATGGGAAGTGTCACCAGGTCCTTTAACCACCCTCGAGCTGCTGGCAGTGGTGGCTCAGCAGATCAATGAGTGCTGCTCATCCATCCTCACAGCTACACTGTGCAGGGTCTCTGCCATGCCCACAGCCCTCCAAAGAGGGGGCAAGGTGCCATTTAAAGGCTTCTCCTTCCAGCACAAGTCACTGTGGCACAAACATCAGAAATATTTTCCTGCTGAACTCTGCTGTCAGCTGCAGGCCATCATTTCTACCCTCGGACACATTACAAGCATAATGGAGAACACATAAATGAATGCACAATCATTACAGATATTTATATGCATCCTGCTGGTGAGAGATCATGCCTATAATTCATGTGTGGTAAAGCCACAAAATTATGAAGGTCTCCCCAGCACAGCCATTCATAATCCAATGGGAATCCATTACATTTTTATTTCTCGTGCTACAAGGAGCAATTTATGACTCTCTGTATTTCACATTATGTTTCAGAGGTGATGATAATGTAAAAGCAGCCTGACCTCAAAACGGAATAACTGATTGAGGCAAAGAGCCATTGCACAAAGTGTATACTTGATTTCTTAAAGAAATAAGCAACTACAGCTTTTCTAATTTTTATAATGGAATTCACTTCAGAAAAACATTTTCATCAAATTAATTTCTTTAATTTAATTTAATTTAATTTTCCTTTTAGGCACAGAGGTCTGGATTTATTTGATTTCCTTCATTTCAACCAAACACAAATTCAGGCTCTTTCAGAAACATTAAAATACCTCATTCTCTGGTCTTTCAGTCTGGTCCTTCCCAAGCCCCTTTGCAGTCAATACTGAGCTGTTCTCAGCCCCAATGGAAATTTCAAGACTGTTACTATTTATCTACTTCCTTTTTGTGTTGTGAGACATAACTCTTGGTGTATTTACAAGTATTTAGGAGTTACAGTGGTCACATCACTAAAAGAGGCCAAGAATTAATGTCAGAGTTGTCACACCGAGCTACACAACATTTGATGGGTTTGAGATGTGCTTACTCCTTCTCTGAACTGAAATAACATTTGTGATAACAACTACCCTGTGTCCTCTACAAAAGTGTTCCTTCAGCGGTGCTGTTGTTGTGGGGCTTGTTATTATTTCTGGGGATAAGTGTCCTATTACATCCATTTGATTTCCTAGCAGCAATATAACTCTGTTCATACCTTTGCAAGCCCACCACATTTTCATTTTCATACCCTCCAGTCCCCAGCATTAAGGATAGCATTGCCACATTCTGATAACAGTTTTCTAAAAGCAGTAAATTCTGCTCTCTCTTGAAGGGCTGCCTTTCTGGGGGCATGAGTATTTCAGAGCAGATCCATAAAAACTGACAGCTAGCTAAACTTTACACATCTTGACCTCACCAAGAGTCCTGTTTCACCTGCAGCAGAGCCATTTATATTGGCATCGTGTGTTACACAAGTCTGGCTGCAGGAAAATTACCCTTAATAAGCCAGACTGTATTTGAAAAGAAGAGGAAATAATGGCTATAATATTTAATGTGTCATTTACCTGTCACATTAACAGTAAATCCATCAGTAAAGATGACAGAGCCACAGTGATTTAGCAGTCACCAATCCCCACCATCAGAGCTTTATGTTAAAACCAGCAAAGAGCATTTTGGGGCCGAGCAGTGTAATTTCTCAGATGGAAAATTACTTTCTTGAGGTTCCTGAAGAGGCACAACTACATGGGGCTTGTAATGAGGCTGCTCAGAATTAGTCAGGGTATCAGAACGTGGCTCTAGCAAGGGTGAAACATGATGCCATTCTCCAGATTTTACTGGGGTACCTCCTGATGGGCTGTTTAATTTTTTTAAATATCATTCTGACCACACAGCATTTTGTACTGTAACAGTGCTTTCCTCTTTTCACATTAAGCAAGCCTAATGTTGGTCAAAGGTGCAAATTTATTTCCCACAGTGTGATGCCTGATTTGCAGCTTCTGAATGTTTCAGGGGTGTCAGCCCCAGGCTCTCTTAGCTCACCAAGGAAACCCCCAATTGCCCAAACAGCCTCCTTTCCATGGAAAGGCCACAGCTTTCCACATGCCCTGTTTTCCCTTAATTCACTGACTAAACCTGCCACCAGTGCAGGTTTAGCAGATGCCACATGGCTCATGTGCATGAAACCCCTTTTTCCTGGGGCATTGGGTGTTGCTCTCCAGCCTCCCAGAACAAGGGAAAGGCTCCTCAGCCCATGGCAAACATCCCAGGCCATTTCAGATCAGAAACTCTCCAAGGATTACCCATGAAAACACCCGAGTTTACCATGATCTGCTTTGGGCTGTGTGCTCTGTGGCAGCTTTCAGGACTGAAGCTGCAGCCCTGGTTTCAGTCTTTAGCACTGACCTCCCCCAATAACAGCTTTGGTGGCCATTGCTCAAAAATTCAGTAGCCTCTGGCCACAGATAACCATCCACCAAGCAACCTTAAATGTTTTCCTCTCAAGGTTAAAAAAGTGTGTTTGGGATTACTTTGGCTTTCAGGTCACATTCTTGCATCCTTCCTGAACTCCTGCTTCCCAGGAGATTCTGCCCAGTGATGGATTCAATGTGTTTTTCCTCCTGTTCTTTAAAGCTGATTCATTCATCACACTAGGTGGGGTACATTTTTTGAGCACTGGAATGAGAGCTGGTCAGCACAGAACAGCATGTCTGAAAGGGAAAACTGTGCTGAAAGCAGGCCTGGGGTAGGGCTGGGGAAGAGTCCAGAGAAATGCACAAAAACCTCTCTTATCAAACCCAAAACTTTGTATCAAGCAGCTCGTTGCACCTCCCTCTCAAAATCTCTGGAATCTCAACTGATGTTCCAGTTGTTATCCTGCATTAAGATTTATTCATATTAATCTGGAATATGGCCCAAAAATTTCGAAGTATTCTTTCATCTTTGCTGAGGGAAGGCAACAGGAAAGAAAACAGCTGCACAGCCAGCCTGGATTGGTGATGTCTGCACAATGAACTCAACACCACAGACAGAAACTCTTGCAAGTGTTCTTCACAGCAAGTGTTTTTAACAGACACTGACTTTTCTCCATAAATACTCTCTGTGTCTACTCTCATCCCCTTGGCTCTCCCAAATTAATGCCAAAGAAGAACTTTTAGAAAACTCGATCTTTGCAACCAGAGCTGTGCATGTCTTTATAAGACACATCTCACCATCGACTTTCCACGTTACAACAAAAAGGAATTAGGATGTAAAAAAACACACATCAAATAACAAAGCTAGTCTCAGGATGAAGTAAATGTAAAAACTGAGGAAATCTCCTCCTAAAATCAGATTAAAATAATAACAGGCTCTGCCTTTGCACAGTAGAGAAATACATTCTTGCTAGAAATGCCCTGGTCGTTGAAGATTTGGCTCTTGTAAGTCCAGCTGTGGGTTTGGGACAGGTCACAGAGCCCAGGGCACAGGGATTTCATCTCTAGGGGTAGTCACTGCTGCACTGTTGCACATAAACAAACCCACTGGTTAGAACTTAGATTGTTAATACCCAACAAAATCACAGAACACATTTTGAATTCAGACCTAAAAGCACTGTTGAGCTACTGGCATGGAAAAAAATTAAGCCCTAGAGATGAAATCTTTCTGTTCTGTTGATTTTCATGTATCACTAACCTACATAATCTGTTATTTAATCTACCATCACTGATTTTAATGGGCCAAGGCTGATGGGTTTTTAAGCTGTCATTAATACAGAGATGAAGACAGACAGATGTCACAGTCACAGAGGAGACACTAACCAGGCAGAAGGGGTGTGCCCACTGAAGCCCTGTCAGCACACAGGGTGATTTCCATATCTTGAGGCAACAGCTCCTCAGGAGGGGGCTTCAGATACAGGCAAGGGGACACACAACCCTTATCTGTTGGAGGAAGCTGATATACACAACCAAGGCTATCCTGGACCTCCTCCAAGATCTCCTGTTTCTAAAATGCATTAGTATGAAAATGCTACACTCAAACAGAAAAACAATTTTCTCCCTTTCCTTGCATTTTGCTTTGTTTCCCCACTAGCCAGTTCCTGAGGCATGGAAAAAACACCCAACAATCCCAAAAGAGAAAAGCCCACTATAAAGGTACAAGTTTACCATTCTACCACAGTCTATACCTTCTCTCAGCAAAGTCCAAACACAATGTGCTTCCTGTCCCCAGCTTTGTTATACAACGGAAATCCTTTCAACAGAAGCATGGATGGGTCAAAACATACCAGAACCACTGCATTCAGACAGGGAAAAAGTTCCCTTTCCCACCTATTATTCTATTCAAAGTGTGCCTGGGGGCATTAGTGGCACCCAGGCTGTGTGTGTCCCTTCAGCAGGACAGGTGGGTTCCACTGAATGTCTTCAGAGAGCTGAGAAATGAGTTGGTCACTTTCTCTTCAGTAAAAATCTCCTCTTGTGACAAAGGAGAGGGGGCAAGACAGACAATCATTGATCCAGTAAGTGAGCACATGCAACAAATGCCATGGAAATCCCAGCTGGGACACTGGGCCTGCCCAGCACCAGCAGTGCCAAACCAGTGTCACTGTGGGCTGGACAGGGACAGAGAGGCCAGCAGGGAGCAGAGTACCCCCTCCCACCTGCATCTGGGGTGTTCCTCACTTTGCCCTCCCAGCGTCAGAGATCCTTTGGCCCTGCACTTCCCCACAGGCAGAGGAGGATGGAGGAAGCAGCACAAGCACAAGAACACCTTGAGTATTGTGTCCAGCTCTGGCCCCTCAGCTCAGGATGGACATTGAGTGCAGTGTCCAGCTCTGGCCCCTCAGCTCAGGATGGACACTGAGTGCAGTGTCCAGCTCTGGCCCCTCAGCTCAGGATGGACACTGAGACACTCAAACACATCCAGAGGAGGCAGCGAGGCTGGTGAGGGGCTTGGAACACAAACCCTGTGAGGAAGGGCTGAGGGAGCTGGGGTTGTTCAGCCTGGAGAAAAGGAGACTCAGGGGTGACCTTATCACTCTGTACAACTCCCTGAAGGGTGGTTGCAGTCAGCTGGGGTTGGTCTCTTTCTCCAGGCAACAACTGGCAGAACCAGAGGACACAGCCTCAAGCTGTGTCAAGGGAAATCCAGGTTGGATATCAGGAAAAAGTTTTTCACAGAAAGAGTGATAAAGTACTGGAATGGCTTGCCTGGAGAGGTGGTGGAGTCACCATCCCTGGATGTGTTTAAGGAAAGCCTGGATCTGGCACTTGGTGCTGTGGTCTGGTTGAGGTGTTAGAGCATGGGTTGAACTTGATGATCTTGAAGTTCTCTTCCAACCTGGAAATTCTGTGAATCTGTGATTCTGTAACACACACAACACCCCTGAGGGGCTGGGGAGGCCAGCACTGAACACACCTCAGCAGCATCCCCAGTGTGCTTTTCTTTCTTTGCTGATGAAGTTCTTTGTGTGTTTGCATCATTTACACAACAGAAAGCAGCTCATGCTACATAATGCACACAGCAAAATGTTACCAGTCCAATTTAAACCAGAAGTCAGCTTCTGCTTTCCAGAAAATGAAGGCAACAGTTGATTTTAAGTGGCAATAAAAGCCTTTAAAATCACCATTGTAGTTCTTACTACTTTCAAAAGATACCCTTCCAAGTCATACCAGCCTCCAAGAGTAAAGCCAGAATTCAGATTACCTGACTCATTCCAGCAATACTATGAAAGGAAATGGGATGATTCTCCCCACCATGGGGCTCACAGTAAGTTGCATTTTCATAAAATTCTGTGTCACACATCAGGATCCAAAATGAAAAATCTAAGCCATCCTGGAAGAAATATGAACCACAAAACCCAGGAAACCAGTAAGAAAATCAATAGAAAATAATGTTTGGGCTCTTCACAGACAGATTTGTTTCACAGCATCATAGAACTGTTCAGGTTGGAAAAGGCCTGAGACCATCAAGTCCAACCATTCCTCCAGCACTGCCAAGGCCACCGTGTCCCCAAGAGCCACACAGCTGTTCTTTCCTCCAGGGATGGGGACTCCAGCTCTGGCCTGGGCAGCCTGTTCAGAATCCCAGAACCATTAATGTTGGAGAAGCCTCCCAGCCCACAGAGTCCCAGCTGTGCCCCATCCCCACCCTGTCCCCAGCCCAGAGCTCTGAGCGTCACCTCCAGCCCTTCCTGGGACACCTCCAGGGATGGGCACTGCAAACCTCCCTGGGCAGTTCCAGTGCCTGAGCACCCTTCCCATGGGGAAATTCCTGCTGATTCCACCCTGAGCCTGCCCTGGCCCAGCCTGAGGCTGTTCCCTCCCCTCCTGTTCCTGTGCCCTGGGAGCAGAGCCCGACCCCCCGGCTGTCCCCTCCTGACAGGAGCTGTGTAGAGCCACAGGGCCCCCTGAGCCTCCTTTTCTCCAGGCTCAGCCCCTTTCCCAGCTCCCTCAGCCTCTCCTGGGGCTCCAGACCCTTCCCAGCTCCATTCCCTGCCCTGGACACCCCCAGCCCCTCCAGGTCCTGTTTCCATCAATGGTGCCCAGGAGCTGAGCAGCCTCAGCAGGCCCAGCTCAGGCCTTGATCACATTTTCACATTTTTCAGCAGGAAAAGTTCTTTACCAGCACTGACCTGATGTTTGTTGCTGAAGCAGATCTGCTGCTGGTGTTGATGAACAAGATGGAACCTGTGCTTTGGGACAGGGGGAAATTCCATAAAATCCCTGATTGTATTTGGGGCCTGCATTGCAATGACCTGATCAATTACCCCGGGCTGTCCCCTCCTGGCAGGAGCTGTGCAGAGCCACAAGGGCCCCCCTGAGCCTCCTTTGCTCCAGGCTGAGCTCCAGTTCCTCAGTCTCAGTGCTTGACAATCCTTTCAGCAACACTTAGTCACAGAATTTAACATAAAATCACTTTTAAAACTTAATTAAGCTACAGCAGGGTAAACTGGTGGCATTTGCCACCAATTGCAATCTGCCCTACTGCCTCCAATGCCTTGCAGGAGTGGAGAAATGAGCACTTTGTAGGCCAAGGCTGGCCTGAAGATTTCATTTGCACCATGTTCAGCACAACAGGGCCCTGTTCCATCCTGGACATCACAATAAACCTCCTCAGCAATGGTCCCAGCAGGTCCCACCATCATTTCTGGCCCTGCACCTTTGCAGATGAGGTGCAGCTGAAAAGAGGTGGCTTAGCCCTGAAACACAGACACCAGGACCAGACCCCACATTAGCCTTCAGCCAGGAGGCTTTTGGCATGCACATCCCATCAGGAAGTACTTTTGGCACTGAGTAGGCCATATCTATTGTGGCTGGGGACAGGCAGGAAAGCAGGAAGGCTGGATTCAGTCACTGGAGATGCTCTGGTCCCACGGCAGGGGCTGCTCCCTCCTGCTCTGCAGAGGTTTGAGGGCACAGTTCTGCAGAACAGAGCAACCTGGAGGTGCCACAGGGGGAAACAGGGCAAGAGTAAAACCTGAGGAGCTGCAGGAGGAGAAGGATGCTAGGTGCAGGAAAAGGGAGGAAATGCAGTGTGCAGGCTGAAAAATGAGGGGGTGAGAAGAGAATCCCTGAACAGAAACAGAAAACACAAATTCTCAGCTTTGTGACAGGAGTATCTGCAATCATCCAACCTTCACCACCTGTTTAATCCCAGCAATTCCCTTCAAACCAGCGTGCCACACCAGCAGCAGCCAAGGAACCTCTGCAGCACCCCAGGCTCTTGGCTACACCTCACAACAGACACAACCTCTGCAGCAGCCAGGCACTCCCTGACCCTCCAGCAGTAGCAGAATGAAGCAGAAATTTTTCCACCTCTGAATTCTTTTTGTTCCACAAGTGGTCGATTTATGATGCAAACTCTATTTTTGCACCTGTATGAACAGAGTAGGCTCAGTTTGTCATGGGCTCCTTGGTCTCCTGCTCTGGAAAGCCAAAACAAAACCTGGAATTTCTCCTTGGCCTGATTTGTGATGCATTCAGCCCTTACTACATAGTCTGACTCTGTGGCTACAGTTGCTCTTCATCTTCCTCTACTTCCAGGGTAGTAGAGGAAGTATTATTTTGACTGTCAAATCAAAATAATACTCATACTAATACTGTTAGTAGTGGTAGTAATAAAAAAAAAGATAACAACAACAACAACAATAATAATAATATTTTCACATATAACTCAAGACACTTGCACTGCTCAATTACCGCTAAAGAAGTATGATTATATGTCCAATTATTGTTATTATTAATAATAATAATAATTGTAATTGTAAAGCGCAAGTTTTTGCAGAGCAGTCGTTGACAGCCTTGGTGAAAGCTGTTTATATTTGCATGTGTGCAATAATCAGAGATCAAGTCTGCTCCAATAGAGTGATTTATCGTAAGAAACCTGACTTTGCTACAAGCTTTCCTGTAGGTATGAAATACTTCATGCCACAAATGCAGCCACTGGGTACCTGTCCTGTTAGTCTCAATGGGACTGTGAAAAAAAAAAATCTCCTTTTTGTAACGACAGCAATATTTTAATTTTTTTTTCCCCTCCAGGTAAGACAGGACAGCAAATCTTTGCTGTGGCAGGCAGAGAGTGCTTGTGAAACAAACACACACAGGTGTGTTCCTCTATTTCAGCACCAGGAAAGTTGTCCCTTGTTGGGCATTTTGCAGGCAGTGAAATCCCAGGTGGCCAGGCTCACTCCCACTCCACTGAAACTCTCTCTCCTGGCCCACACCTCTGGATTTTCTCCCCACACCCAGTTGGAGGAGCCACCAAAGAGCATCCCCCAGCCAACATTCCAGGCTGCTGACTCACAGCATCCTCTGCCATTTTCAAATGTGCTGGAGTTTAATGCTCACATTTCAGACCTCCTCTGCTCTGATCTGCTCTGTGATTCCACCCCACAGGGGTGACTGGGAAGGTCTCCTTTTCCACCCCCCTCCCCTAGGCCAGCCTCTCTGCAGATGCCAGGGGAGCACGTAGAAAGCATTTCTCATTGTGCTGCCTTGCACCTGCAGCTGCCGGCCAAGGCCACGCAGGAAACAACAAAACCCTTCCAGAGAGCCCATTCCTTTGTCATCTGAAAACGGGCAGGAAACACTGGAAGTGTCTCAAGAAAGTTTTTCTAATGAGCTCTTAGCTCAGCCTTGCAGAAGCCAAAGACAGGTGCTGATTGCAGGACCCTTCCAGCTGGGACAGCCCATCCCACCCTGCCCTGTTTGGAGCACAAAGAGCACCAATACCTGGCCTTTTCACACCAAAATCGCCATCCTCGTGTTCACAGGGATTCCTGTGCTTCAGAGCACAGCAACAGCCACAGAACCTGGGTTTCAGGGAAGGGCAGGGCCAAGGTCTGGGTCAGAGCTGCTCTGGCTGCACTGCCCCATCCGCCTGAGTTCAGGTTCTCCTGCTCTGCTTTAACCTCAGGAGCCCTTCAGAGAAGGCTCTGAGTTATTCTGCAGTACAAACAATATTAATTACCAGCCCTTTTATTTCATAGGTACTCAAAGCCCATTTAAAAATATTGCCCTCAGTGTGCAGATAATATATAAAAGGTGGGGGGTTTTGAAAAGCAAGTGTTTTAAAGTTATGCTTTCTCTTCAAAACAGATTATTAACGTTAAATCAGCATAATTTTCTGCTGCATTGAACTGGTGACAAGTCAGAAGGGCTGTAAGTTTGCTTGAAGTATTTCAGGAACATTTCTCTTTCCTCTTGTTTATTGTAAATATATCTTTATAGAATAAGTTAATTTTGCTACATACTTCTTCAGGAACCAGACAGGAAGACAGATCCTAACAGAGCTGTTCATGCAAAATCCTTGCAAACTAGGAAGATCAATCATTTTCCTTTTCTCTGAATTTCCAAAATTAATGTAAATCCTGAGAAGTCAAAGCAAGGATTTAACTGCATTAAATTTTCCATTGTGCCTTTAAATATACTTATTCTCTCCTTGGAGATTCTTTTTGCGTGTTAGGAACCAGATCTTATTCATTTTAATCTCTGTGAAAGTGCACAGGGATGGGCACAGTGTAACCATTTGTATGGTCAAGATGAAATATCAGCAAAAGAAAACTGTCCAGGGCAGATATATTTCAGTAGGAATCATTAATTCCTAAAGCTTGAAGTTTTTCATTATTCATTACCCATTTTTCATCCTGTATTACTCCCTTGGTTTGCAGAGCTGCAGTGAGATCCTCACAGCCCAGAGGTGCTGGTGTGTGGCTGGGGGGAGCAGCCGCACACCTCAAACTGAGCAAGTCACAGGGAAACACAAGATTAAAAATTATTTTTCCACTGCACTGCAAAGACCAGTCCCTGAAATCTGACATTTTACCAACTAAACCCTCCAAGGTCTGTGACTGGTTTCCCTGACTATTTGCAGGGTACATCCTCACACCAAAACTCCAAATGACAATAGCCAAACCGAAATACTCAGATTTCCATCTGATTTGCCCTGCCCCGTGCTTGAAAGCTAGGAATTTATTTGTGCAATTCTAAACACAGCATTAAAAATCAGGTGCTGTTGTATCAGTTCTGGGGAAAGCCTGTAACTTTAATATTCCACGTTCCACTGCAAAGGCTGAATTGAAACCAGCACAAATCAGAGCAGCCTGACTGCAGAGCAGACATCAGAGCCTGCAGAGTTTCAATAGAGGCAGGGCCTGGCTGCTGGAGGCTGCACACAGATGGCTGGGGGCAGAAATCCATCCTGACTGGTTTCCAGGCCATTAGGAGTCCTCACACATCACTCAGTGGCCAAAGAGGCACAAAGCCTGCTGCAGCACGGGGACAGTGCAGGGGGAAGGCAGCGGTGCTCCTGAACCATCTGCACTTGGCAGGCAGAGCAGGGCTGGCAGCCTGGGCCTGGGTGTAATAAAGGCAGTGTAATAAATGAGTGAAAGTCACTGAACCAATTTACAAGGCATTAGTGCCTTGGCTCTCACACTTCAGCCCCTCAGCAAGGATCCATCCACAGCAGCTCTCCCCACTCTGCTTTTGGCAAGTGCTCAGCTCCTCCAGCAGCCTTGGAGAAGGTTCATCACCTCCTTCCCTCGCCCCACGGGCCTCTGAGCAACACAAAACCCACCTGGAACCCCGTGGGAGGGGGTGGCAGCAACCTGGGAGTGGGGTCTGTGGTCCATGGACTGTGGAGAGCCTGTGGAGCCACACAGGGACTGCCTGGAGCTGGGGCCACATCTGGCACTGCCCAGCACCATCCCACAGGGATCACAGGGTGTCCCAGCCACTCCCAGTGGGAACGTGGCAGAGAGAGCTGGGCACAGCCAGGTGACACCAGCTGGGCTGGCACAGCAGGCCAGGCAGGGCCACGGCTGTGGCACAGGAGACACTGAGTGTGTGTTTGTGTGTGTGAGTGTTTATGTGTGTGTTTGTGTGTGTGCTTATGTGTATATTGTGTGTGTGTTTGTGTCTGTGTTTATGTGTGTGTTTGTGTCTGTGTTTATGTGTATGTGTGTGTGTGTTTATGTGTGTTTCTGTGTGTGTGTTTATGTGTGTGTGTGTGTGTGAGTGTGTGTTTGTGTTTTTATGTGTGTGTGAGTGTGTGTGAGTGTGAGTGTGAATGTGTGTGTGTTTACGTGTTTATGTGTGAAGGTTGAACATGAGCCAGCAGTGTGCCCAGGTGGCCAAGAAGGCCAATGGCACCTGGCCTGGATCAGGAATGGTGTGGCCAGCAGGAGCAGGGAGGTCATTCTGCCCCTGGACTCAGCACTGCTGAGGGCACACCTGGAGTGCTGTGTCCAGCTCTGGCCCCTCAGCTCAGGATGGACACTGAGTGCTGTGTCCAGCTCTGGGCCCCCCAATTTAGGAAGGATGTTGGGATGCTCAAATGCATCCACAAAAGGGCAGCAGGGCTGGTGAGGGGTCTGGAGCATGTGTCCTGTGAGGAGCAGCTGAGGGAGCTGGGGATGTTTATCCTGGAGGAGGCTCAGGGGAGCCCTCATCACTCCCTACAGCTCCCTGACAGGAGGGTGCAGCCAGGTGGGGGTTGGGCTTTTTTCCCAGGGAAGAGGGACAGAACAAGAGGACACAGCCTTCAGCTGCACCAGGGGAGGTTTAGGCTGGACATTAGGAAGAGTTCTACAGAAAAAGGGTGATTGGGCATTGGAATGGGCTGCCCAGAGAGGTGGTGAGTCACTCTGGAGGTGTTTAAGGAAAGGCTGGATGTGGCACTGGTCTGGGTGACAGGGTGGTGTTGGGTCACGGGCTGGACTCAAAAATCTCAAAGGTTAATTCTGTGGCTCTGTGGCTCTGTCTGTGTCTGTGTGTGTTTTTGTGTGTTTTTGTGTTCCACAGAACAGCTGGAGGGCTCCAAGCCTGTGTGGCCACAGCAGGGGAAGGAGGCTGAGCTGTGCCCAGGACACCCCAACGTCAGTGCTGTGACTTCACTTGGAGTGCCCACACAGAGGCTGCATCACTGGGGCTGGGGCAGCTCAGGGTGAGACACTAAAGGAAAATCCAGAGACTTCAAGGGGCATCAAGGAAAGCATTTGAGATATGGGTCACCTCACATCCTGTAAACACCATTTCCCTTCAGGAACTGATCCATTGGCACTCCCTGGAGCAAAGCCCCAGTGAGCCACGTCCCTTCCCTGGCAGTTTACCAGGGGATGCAGCACAGGGGGAGGGACAGGGGGTGAGTAACAGCCCTGAAAGCAACCCCAACCAAGTGTGTGACCTGCCTGTTGTTGCACCCTGCTCTTTTCACCCCAGTACTGTAAAATCTTCCTCTCAAGATAAAACTCCTTCTGCACTTGAGTAGCCACATGAATCCCAGCACAGCAGAGCTATTTGTGTGCTGCAGCTTTTGGGAGGACAGCTCTCCTCTGCCTGGAATGGTTATTCGGTACACAGGTTGCAGTTCAAGCAATCATCTGACTTTTTATGTCAGAACAATGAGAGACATAAAAATTAGGCTTCAGATTTTCTTGAAAGAAAAATCAGCATTATTTCAACCAGTTTAAAATCTTCTTCAGTTTTGGAGCTTTCTAGCAGACATTTAACTGCAGGACAATCAAGGAGCCAGTGCTGCTGAGTGCAGGGACCTCTGCCCCTGGTCACCCCAGCACTGAAGTCAGGAGCTTGCAGGCTGAGCCATTAATGGGCAGAATGCCACAGGAAAGCCAGGATGGGCAAACTCTTGTGTAAACAGTGCAGGAAGAAAAGGGAAGAGGCCATCAAACCCCTGGTTCTGTCTGATCCCTCACAGCCAGGACATGAGCACAGGGTTTGGAGCAGGCCCAGGTGGGGCTCCCAGAGGGAAACCTTGGCAGCTCCTGCTGCTGCTGAGCTCCACATCATCTCCTGCACATCATCTCTCTGCTTCTGGGGTTACTTTAAATTAATGCCCCAGACATAAAGAATGTTTGCACTGCAGACTTTGCCAAAAATTAAGATGGATGTTCTCCCTCTGATTTCAGATCTGGCATAGCAGAACCTCTTAAACACCAAAACATGAACTCCCCATTTCCACCACCAGTCAGAGGTGAGAGCTGGGCTGCTTCAACAACTAAACAACAGAGTTCATGAATGAAAGGTGACAACTTCCATCCCTTTTGTTTAGGAACAGATTGCCTTGGTTTGGGTTTCTATTTTAAGGGGCATTGCAATCAAAACAGATGTGTTCTTCGGGTGAAAAAAAAATCCACTGAAATGAAGATTGTTTATCAAAAACATTTGTGGAAAACTTTTTATCAGCTTCATACCTCTACACCAGACCTGCTGTTCCAACTGCAATCACATGTAAAGGTTAATGTGCCAGAGTTAGCCTGCAGGCTTGTTGTTCCAAATCCCTGTGGACTGTGTCTTCAGTGAGGGATCAAAGGTGTTCATGGCTCCTTCCTTCAGCTCAGTGGTGACGCAGTTCCATTTTATGGCTTCTGCCCAGGGTGTTTCAGAGTTTAGCACAATATGGGTGCATTTTGTACCATCTATTCTTTCCTGGCATTTCCTAACAAGGCAACAAGATCATTTGGGACCACTCCCTGCTGAACATTTTAGGAGAAAAAATCCCTGTGGTCATTAGTCTTTGTGAAGCCAGAGGTCTCATTAAGGAGCACAGGACTGACCCTTGCACGAGAGATCTGCTGCAGTGGAGTGAGTGTGGCACAGCCAGAACAAACATCTCAGCAGATGCTACCACACCCCCCAGCAAACACCCAATTCCACCAGGTTTAACTGAAACTCCTCAGCAGTTTTAACTGAAACTCCTCAGCAATTGGGGTTTTTTTTAAAATACACCTTAAATTAAAAACGAATCAGAGCTACATTCCTTTGTTTAAGAAACCTGACAAGAGGAAGCTGAGTCAGAGTGGCTCCAGGATGCGCCCCTCAAGCTGTGACAGCAAGGAAACCAGTGACCAAGTGGAAATGACTAAGAGCACTGCACTGCCCTGATTAAAGGCCCAGAAATAACAACACAACGTGCTGCAGAGATTATGCTTTCCACATGGAGCAGGAATTGTTATTTTTTAACCTTCAAGTAATGGTCCTTCCAGAGAGGCTGCAGACAACCATCAGATGCAATTGCACATTTCAGATGGGAGGGATTTCACACTGATTAGCTGAGCTGCTGGAAATTAGCATTTGGGGTTTATTTTTATAACTGAAGGAAAGCTGTGCTCTTCCCTACCATCCTTCCTAACTGGCCACAAAAGTCCTGATGCACTGCTGTGACTGAACTCCCAGCCTTGGCAGACCTTCACTTGCACAGTGCCTGTAACGTGCTGGGTTGAGCAGGGCAGGCTACTGAGCCTAACTTCTATAAACTGTTACAAAAGCATTCTTGGGCTGTACTGCCAAGGGTAAAACCCTTCCCTAGTGAGAGGCAGATAGTGGGATGAGGATTAAAAGATTATTAATTGCAGCTGTGTCAATAGCTGTCTTTGGTTTTGATGACTGTGCTTATCGAGAAGGGCTTATTTATCGTATGGAACTTCACCATAACTCAAATTACTTGTGAAGAAAAGGAAAACTCTCATTCAGTGAAAGGCTCGGGGCTGCTTTATCCACTCTGCTGGGATTTGTGCTGGTTAGGAAAGCAATGAACTTGTTCTACAACTATGTTTTTCATGAATTCTTCGAGGAGAGCTTCCCAGAGCATTGATCAGACAAGAGAGTGAACAAGCACCAGAGTGCAAACCTGAAACCAGCTGTAACCACAAGGCAGCCTGCTCTGCTGGGTACACAGCAAGCAGAGAAACTGGAGCTCCTGATCACCAGACCAATCTCCTCAGCAAAAGACAAAACCTAATTCTGAAGAAAGGTGCTTTACTCTCACATTTCTTCTGTGCACGTATGGACCCAGTAACTTACACCAGCCCCCTCATGGGTGTCTGTGCACAGTGAGCACAATCAGATTGAACAGATTTAATCTGGTGAGGGCTCTGCTTCTGCCCATTATAACACATTATTCCTCTCACCAGTAGCAAGATGACAGCTATTACTTCAGATTCCCAGGAATGTCAAATTCAAATTATGCACAAGCACCTGTAAAGCAAAGTTGAGTTCTACCCCATCATTCAAGAGAGGGAAGACTATTTTAAACTTTACTAGCCTGGCAAATTGCTCAGACTCCAGCATTTCAATAACACAGGCTAAACTCCAAGTTTCACAGAAAGATGCTGATCTGAAGCAGACATATCTGACCCAGGTGCCAGAGAGTCCTGAAGCAGCAGCTAATGAGCATCTGTGGAAAAAGCACTGGAAAGGAGCAAATGATCCAGCAAGGGCAGCTGGATATAACATGGAAGAAAACTCATACAGCAGAGCTGAACTGAGAAGGGCCTGATGTCATTTGGAGAAAGGAACAGCAGGAAAACACTGTGAAATGCCAGGTAAATAATTATCACTCCTTTTGCTCATGCATCAGTCACACAGACAGTGTGTGCTAAGGTTTCCAGTCATTTTTTACCTGCTCCCTTCAATTCCACAAGCTGGACTGTTACATAACATTTCATACACAAAATCAGGCAACTAAAAGGTCCTCATGTCTGCCAAAGTTGTCTGATATCCAAAGGATTTTTCCCATTAGCAGAACTTAGTGGGAATTAATAATATTTTTGAAACATTACCCTCTGGCTTGCAAAAGACATTGAGCACCAAGGAATTTTTCCAAAGTCTTATGATTTGGCCCCAGTGATGAAGTCTGAAAGTTTGAGATCTACAAGAAATCCTGCTTGTCAGCAGCTTTAGAACATGGTGACATTCACTTCCCAGGAGGGACAGCAGGGCAAATGCCTGGGATCCACCAGAGGGCACGGGGCACTCTGAACCATCAGGAGCTCTGCTGCTGGTGGCAGGGGGCTGCAAGAATTGGTCCCTCTTCCCATAAAATCCCAATGGCCCTTTCCTCGTAGCCAGAAAGGAAACCTAAAGAATCAGTTCAGCAGAGATGAAATCTATAAAGCATCCTGGGAAGGTTTTAGATGATAAATCAGGTCTCTAAAATTTCAATGGAAGTATCTTCCTCTTAAATTTACAACAGGTTTTCTCAGTTTTCTATCGAGCTCTGAAGCAGAGCACGTGAAAAGGCTTTTAGAAACTTTCTCACTTGCCTTGAACTTTTTGGGGGAGATGAAGCAAATCAGATAATAGCAAGGTAATTTAGCAGACACAGAGAAACAGACCTGGACAACCCCAGCCTGTGGCCTCAGAGCACACAGAGAGAGCCTGGGGTCTCCTCTTTTCCCTCTGAGCAGAGAGATGACTCCCTCCCCTCCTCCTTTCCAGCTGAATGTCACCCTCCCTCCCAGCCCCACACGGGGACATCAGAGCTACCAAGGGCTGGAAATGCAGTTGGAGCCACTTGCAAGGGTAAATCTTATCTGGGCCCCTTGTCTGCTGTGGGCACCAGATTATCAGGGAGCTGCATCTTGGCCAGAGAGCTGCACTGCCCTGGAAAACCCCTATCAGCATCTCTCTGCTCCTCTCCCAGCAGTGACACAGCTCATTCAACAGCTTATTTTCCTGCAAGGGAACTGGACTCTCTGAGCTCCTTACACAAGACTTTGAAAAATGTCTCCTTTTATTTTTTTTTATTTTTTTTAATAATTGATGTAAGAAATTCTTTCTGAAGCTATTCATCTTCACTGCTGTACCCATGAAAATGTGAAACACTCTGACCAACCTCAGCCTTCTGGCAAGGCAGGAAATCAGTGCCACCACCTGTGCTGGACTGCCATGACAAATAGGGGCAGGAGAGTATTTAACCGTGGAATAACATTAAACATTTAATTCAATAATTAAAATTATTAAAGTCATACTTAAGATACATTGTACATTTGCCAACATTTATTATAAGTGGTTCCAAAGAGTGCGTTTTGAGCAAGCCCTGCACTTCTCAGTTTTCTTCTGCGTTATTTAGTGAAAAAAAAAAAAAATCCTCTTTCATTTGTAGTGCACAAGGCCAAGAGCTACACCCTTGTGTTCAGTTTAACACTGAAGCTTCCCCTTCTGTGTGCCCTGAGTGGTCTCCAGATTTGGAACTCACCACCATCAAGATGCTATGAACACTTTCTCCTTCTGAAAGGCCTACACACACTGCCCTGCTCCTCGGGTCCTCACTGTACCTGTGAAATTTCATCTTTACACCCAGCACTGACAGCTTAGCAGGAGCCCAGCCTCATTAACAGGAAGGCTCTGCCTTTTTGGCTTCCAGGTATAAAAAATTCTTACAGGTCCAAACAGCTTTGAAAATCCTGTTTGTGCAAAGCAGGCATAGTGTGTGTTGATCAAGTGTCAGACACCAAAAGTTCCTCTCAGATATTTGCTAGCTCCTAAAACTCTCTCTAAAACAATACTAAATAACAGACCAACTCTGGTGTTTCTCTCAGAGCCAGCTTCCTTTCATTCAGTTCCCTCATTAGAGTCAGCAACAAATAAGTAGATAGAGCAATAATAAGGCTGAGTTTATCTTGTTTCCTCCACTCCCTTTTCTCGCTGTATTACTAAGGCTTGGAACAATAACAGGATGCCGGGATGCAGGATGGGAAAAGGCTGACTCCCAGCTGGAAAACCTTGGAGGCTGGGGAGCTGAACACTCCCAGTATTGCTTAACAAAAAGTGAAGTGGATTTTTTCTGTTTGATCTTCATTTAATTTTTGTATTCTGCTCAACATTTTGGGATACTGTTGGGTTCAGTCTGCCTGATTTGGTACCGGATCTGCTGCGCCACCTCGGACTCGGGTAAGAGATAAATGTTATTTTCTGTCCTTGAGCCATGACATTCATTTCAAAGGGGATTTTTACCTCCACCCAAATTATCTTCTAGTGTCTTAAATAATTTAAGAAGTACCAGCGAATGGGCTGTGAATTTTATACATATCCACCAGATCCTTTGGGCCTTACACTGATGGCACCCACACCAAGTAACAAAGAGCAGAGCTGTTCACAATTGACACTGGAAGAGGAAAATCTCTGGCTTTGTTGGGCTATACCATAATACTCCCAGATGTCTTTTTTTTTTAAAGAGACATTCCATAGTTTGAGTATTGCTCTGTAATATTTAGGTTGTGCTGCTGATGTTCATTCACAGTGGAAAAGAGGTGGAGATTCTGCTGCCATTGCACCAGTAAAGGCTTCAGGAAAGGATTTCACTCCTGGTGTGGACAGGTGCAGCTCCAGGGCTGTCTGCACTGAGTGGGGCTGGGATTTGATGCAAATGTTTCATTGAAGTGGGGCTGGATTTGGGGTGGGTGGCTTTCCTGCGCCTGGGGCCAAGAGGTGACAGCTACCCTGTGCACTGGCCAGCTTGGTGTATCTGTTTAAAACTAAGAGGGGAGTTCATACAAGCTCAGGTCAGTGATTTGATCTCCTAATTCCCAAGTTTAAAGCGTCCCAGGTACTTTAACACCCTAACTCTGGAGTGCCAGGTTTTACAGACCCTGTTCTAAAAGACCAGCAATTCTTATTCCAGAGCTTTCTTGATCTCAGTGGTTCAAAAAAAACCCATTTTTTTTCTGATGAGTTATTTTATGAGCAGTGGCTTGACACAAAAAGTTGGTTGAAAAGGCTTTTATCTTGTCCTAGAGCCAGCGTAGCAGGTCTCTGAACTAACAAGCTCAGTGTAGAGCTTGCAGAGACAAAGCATTCATGCATAAGAGATGAACTGGTAGTAGTTTTTCTGTAAGAAATCTATTCTGCAACAGTGGGACTGTCAGTGTGCACAGCACCTCACTGTGCTGGCTGTCACACTGTAATAAAGATAAAGGAAGGAAAGAAATGCAAGGAAAAAAAAGATATGGAAGAAGATGAATTTCTGTGAGAAAATCTCTTCCATTCTCAGCTCCCCGAAACATTCCAAGCTGGCTGTTTCTGCAGTTAACAAAGGTACAGTTAATCAATGTGTCCCTGCCTCCTGTGAATATAAATCATTAGATCAGCATTTGTAAAAGCACACAGTATTATAGATGTTCATGCAGGAAAATATGTTAGACAAAAGAAAGGATGCTCCAATGATTTACAAAAGCTTCTCATCTTAGGTTAATTTGTGGCTGGTAACAACAACCCATATACCAGAAACAAATGACAGAAATGCTGACTTGAAATTTATCTCTGGTATCTCCAGGAGGTACTTTCTACCCTTAAATAAAGGGTGACCCATGGGAGAAAAGGACACAGGATGCATTTAGCATAGGAAAGCCTTAGAATAGTACAGTATACTAGAGAGAAAAATGTGAATTTACAAGCAATAAAACAAATTAATTTGAAAGCAAAGGAAAAACTCAATTAAAAAGGCATTCCTGCTTTGCCCACAAAGCCACAAACCTGGGCTATTTTTCAGAGTGCTACAGCTGCACTGCAATGCAACAGGAAGCATTTCTCTTTTATCATAAGCTTTGCTCTTTAACTGAAAACCATAAAATTGTTCTTTAAACATTTTTAAAACAAATGCTAACACTGAAATTGTGCCCTGGAAGAAGAACCTGTCCCTGAGCAACGTGCAGCTGGCAGAGTGCTGGCTGTGGGGCAGCTGGGGCAGGGCAGAGTCAACAGCTCTGCTGCCAGCTCTGCCTCACATCCTGCCTCTGCTGAGGGGAACTGCTCTGAAAACAGGATAGAGGTAAAAATCACGGGCCATGGTTCAGAGGCTGCTCTGATTTACAGCACTTATGGAACAAAGGACTTCACTGGCCATCCATAAATCAATGACTTCAATTAATAGTTCAAAATCAAAATAGAAAAACTTGTGTAAAATTCTCTTTTCTTGTCCGGGTATGTGTCCACAGAGCTACAGACTTAAATCAGGCCAGAAAATACTTTATGTTTTCTAAAAGAGCAGAGGTTCACAGAATCAAGGTAACTGATTATTTCTGGTAATTGAGCTTTCTGTAAGGAATCTTCATTGGATGTTCATCATAACTCCAGGTTTTGCTACGGTTCTACAAGTTTAACTCAGAGGTTCCAATGTTAGTGCCAAGAAGAAAATAAGAGGTTCCTTTTGTGAGAAATTTGTTGGGCATGAAATTATTTTGGTGTCTTCTTTTTTTTTTTTTTTTTTTTTTTTAACAAATGAGTTTCCCTTATTATTCTGGTGAGTTTACAAACCAAAAACCAAATTTCAGCACTGGTGTGAGTGATTTCCCTTCCTCCCCTGAGCACAGCAGACAGGGATTATTTTTGCAGAGGGGAGATTTGCTAGGACAGAGAGGGGCCCAGCTCACAGTCACCAGAACAGGTCCCACACAGGCCTTGAAGGAGAGCAGACCTTGGCAGCCCAGAGCTGGACACTCTTTCGATCCATGAGAAGAGGGTTTTGATCCACCTGTGGCTTCCCTTCAGGGCTCTGCTCCACCAAGGGCCATGCAGGTGTGGCAGACACAGAAAACAAACACTCTGGTGTCACTGCCATGGCCAGGAGCCACCACTTGAGCTGCTGAGGAGCTTCCAGGGCTCCTTCTCCAGAGCCCAGCCCAGAGCCCCTGCAGACCCAGCAGTCCCACCAAGTAATGCTGGGGGTAAACCCTGTGCAAAATGCATGCTTTAGAAATGAAGGCACAGCAGTTCAGGAAGCTCCCCTGCCCAGCCCAGGAGGGCCTCAGGCAGTCCCACTCCCACTCCAGAGTGTCCCTGCTGGGACTGGAGCCCCTGCCCAGCTCCAGGACCCGACAGGTCCTGCCTGGCTCCCCCCACACCCCCTCTGCCACACCAGGACTCCTTCCCAGCTCCAGCCCAGCTTTCCCATGGCAGAGTCTCAGACAAGCCATTCCATAAAGCCTTTTATTCCCAGAGCAGGAGCTCAGAACAGCCCCAGCTGGTGCCTCCCAGGAGGGATCCCAGCCAAGGAACCCCTGGGCTGGTTTTGCCCTCACAGCCCAAGAGTGCCAAAGTCTCACTCTCCTTCCTGAGCCCTGGGCTCCTGCCAGGTCTCTGGCTGTGCCACAGCTCCCTGTGCCCCTTCCCTGGGGCTCCAGCCCTCCCCAGGGTTCAGCCTGAGCTGCCCCAGAGACCTGCACAGAACGAGCTCCTCATCACCACTGCACCTCCTGAGCTCTGCAGTGAGGCTGGCCTTGGAACGTGAAAAATTAATAAAAAAACTGTGAAGAACAATGTTTGCAGTTCTTCAGTGCAGGAATACAAATTAGCCCCTTTCATTTGATTTTCATTCATCTGCATCTGAATTTCAGATCTGTCAATAAGAATGGGACTGGCTATATTTTGAATGCAAGCTTTTGCTGAATATGTTCAGTAAGTTCTCTCATCTCCTGAAATGGAAGCTGTTTGTGCCATGGGTCTGATCTGTGCGTTTGCTGCTATACACATTTGTTGGGCAGGCAGGGAGATTTGGGGTGCTAATTAGGCGCTAATTAGGACATTCATAGGACCTGGAGCAGCTCAAGACCCGGGATTTCCAGGGCTGGCAAAGAGAGGAGAAAGACAGGAAGGCAATTTATCCCTCCTCTGCACTGCCTGCTCTTCAGCTTTGGTGCTCTGAGATTACCTCTGTAAAGGTTTATAATCCATAAACCAGAAAGAGTCAAGAGGTGAACAGACACTCTGAAGACTTTTCTCCAGACAAATATTTTTGTGTGAGTCAGAGAGCAAAACTCTTACTATAGATTAGCAGCTGCATGTGAAAGCTTTATCAAGTATTATCCACAGAAGTCCAGAACTTGTAGTGAAAAATGACTGGTATTTTAGAGAAAGGCAAGCATGGTTACCTGGACAAACCAGGGAAATTGCACAGACACCTTCACAAAGAGCAGCAGAGAGAAAAAAAGTGTTCTTCTGCCCCAGCACTGCTACCTGAAATGCAAGGACTTACAGAGCACCATCTCAGTTAGAGGTAGACAAAAAGGCAAAAAATGTTTTAAATTCCTCATTTTCAAAACCCAGAGGGGTCACTTTTATTGTCCCAGCTGTCACCAAGGCCCTTCTGTTCTTGCCCAATTTCCCCAGCATCCTCAGCCACAAGCTGAGGTGCCAGAGGTGCTGTCTCTGTTACACATCCTGTTCAATGTGCCACAACAGCAGTGGCACTTCTGCCTTTGTCACCCCTGTCTCTGCACCCTCCTCTCTCCCAGGCCCAGCAGCAGCACCTGGAGTGGTGCCCCTGAGCCTGGCAGAGCTCACCAGGCACCAGGGGGTTAATGGAGCCCTGGGCCTCATTGTGCATGGCAGTGGCAAGGGAAATTCCCCTTCCACCTGGAGTCTGGGGGATACACTCAAATCCCTCCTCGTGCCTTTGTCCACCTCTCTAGCAATGCTCTGGTGGCACAGTCTTCCTTTTCCCCTTCCCTGGACGATGCTATCTGCTGTGAATTTGTGCTCTGGGAATCCTCCAGCAGCACAGGGCCTGCCCTGCGGCCTTTGGCTGGGGGAGACCAAGGGCCTGGTGCTGCTGTCCTGCAAATGATAGGAAATCCTGCCATTGATGGGAATGGTTCCTGTGGTGGGCTCAGCTCCCTCTGCAGAGCCCCCACTGGCACAGAGCTTTAGCTTGGCTTCTCCATTCTGTTTGTGGGATAGTCCCTCCCTGAACCTCCAGCCCCAGACCTGAATCCAGAAGAGATTTGAATTGTCTTTCTGGCTTTTACTGTCATTATCTTTCAGATATAAATGGTCTGTCTGAGAGAGAATCAGTTTACTCATGACCTGATGATCCTAAGGACTTTAACAATTCTGTGATTCTATGTTAGGATTAGGCCAAGCAATCAATATTAAAAACAATGTATCAGAGTTTTCCACACCTCCTCCAAGGAGCCCCGAGCTGCAATGGATTAGTGCATATTGGCTGTTTGCTCAGTGCTGTTAATTTGGGGCTTTAGGCTCTGATTAAATCATAAACAATGATTGCACATTTTAGTATCATTCAGATGGTCAGTGCACTCCACTCCAGACACTCACCCAGCACACAAATTAGGCAGTAAGAGCAGGAGAGCTGGAATGCCTTTTGCAGTGGGAAATGTGAACTGGACAGGGCCAGAACCATCAGAGAGCTCCCCCTCTGCAGCCCCATTTAACAAACACCTTTGTTTTGTGGCCTGGATTAGCCAGCAGCAGCTTTGGTAGAGGTTTAGGATGAGAACACATCCTGAGTTACTGAGCTGCACTTGGATGTGACTTCGGTCCCAAAGAGGAAGGAAGGGACACATTTCTCTGTGGAAACATCAGCATTGTGCCCAGGTCACTGCAACTGATATTTACTACATTTAATATATGTATTTTATATATATATTATTGATTTCCACACCTTTCTCTGTGGAATACATCTCCTCATTTCCCTGCTGCGAAGGGATGAGCTGCACCACCTGCCAAACAAGGGCTCCCTCTCAGCCTCAGTGACATGTAAACACAACCTGCAGCTTCTTCAGATGAAGGGAAAGGGTTTATTCACACCAGAAGGGGGTTTCAGTGGCTGTGACTAAACCATGAGCTGTGGCAGAAATAAATGTTCCACTTACACGGCCTCTGAAGAGAAAAAAAAGTTCCAGCTCAGCTTAAGAAATATCTTTGTTAAATCACAACCACTCCCACATAGAAACAAATCCACACAGAAGAGAGTCACACAACTTACAACAGCTTTCCTCATCTTTTTAAGCTTCCCTGTGTCTGAGGCCTGTATTTTCAGGCTCTCCAGCTTTCCTTTATCAGCACAGTTAAGTGGAAATTTTCTCCCCTAGTTTTATTTTGATTTAAAGGTGGAATTTTCCTGACAAGAGCTAAGCTGTAACTATTGAAAGGCTCATTGTAAATTCACAAGAGCAGTAATAATATCATTTGCATCATCTCACAACACAGGGAGATAATACGATGGAAGTGTTCCAGGAAAGGGCTGTAACTTTAGGGATGGACATAAAAGGTCTTAAAGTTAATTAAACCTGGTCTACAAGTCTTGTTGGATAAGAGCAGGAAATAGAGAAGAATGAACTGACATTTGAATGAGACATTCTAAAAAGGGAGAAAAACACAGAACACTGAACAAAATCTATCCAGACACACCCTGTTTCTTTAGCCTCTTGCCCAGACAGAAAACAAGAGATTTATATATATGTGCATGCCTTCTTTATCTGCCACAACATTAATTTTCAGAGGAAATACTAATGCATTCAGTTACCCCAGAGAACACCCTGGACAAAGGAATGAGCACACACAGCCAGCTAAGCAGGGTTTCTCTGCTGCACATGACTGCTGCTGCAGTAAATATCAATTACAGTGACCTGGGCACCATGCTCATGTTCCACACAGATACTTTTGCTCCTGAGCTTTTGTGAAAGAAAAAACATGGAGGGAAAAAAAATCTTATCTGCTGTAAACACAGCTACATTGTACTTTTATAAAAAAATTCATCTTTATTGCAAGTGGTTCCTCAAAGGAGAGGGACTTTTCCTTAATGAGGGGGGCTCAGCTGGAGCTCTGTGCTAGGAGGCCTCTCTGATATTAAGGATTTATGTGGAAGCAAAGGGGAAGTAAAGAAAGCTCTTCAATACATTATTCTTATATGTACCTTATATTCTCTCAGCTTGGCCAAGCTCTGAAACACCCAGTGGCAGCTTCAGCCAAGCCCTGGAGAGCTGAGCCAACCAGGGGAAGCACCAAAACAGACCCAGACTGAAAGGTGCACCCAATTTATTGTAGGGAGCAGAGCTTCTGGCCAGAGAGGCTGGAGAAATCTTTTCAGTGATCACAATCACCTCCAAGATGCCCAAACTCTTCCACTTCCACAATGGAATGAGCAAATAATTTTTGGAGGATTCTCTTGTCCTCTTGCTCCCCAAAACTGAAACAGCATCAGAGTGTGGGGGGTGCTGGGGATGAGGGGGACTCAGTGAGACTCCTGCACCTCCCTCTGTCCCACTGAGCAGCGCAGTTTGGGGTGAGCAACAGGAAATTGGCTCAGAGGAAGCAAGAAAGCAAGCTGGATCTCCAGCCAGGTAAATATGTCACTGAGACTGAGAGAGAGCCCCTTCCCAGGGGGAGTACACCTGATCATCCCTGAAATTTGCTTTTGGATACAAGGAAGGGAATAAATTCTTTGCCTGTCTGCAACACTGGCACCTCATCCCTGTTTTCAACATCTGTCTTTATCAATAATTAATCCAGATGGGAGGGATCTTCCTCTTTATCTTGGACAAGGAATTCAGAGGGGGAAATGTCTGCAGTTCCAAACTATGCTGCAGGGTTATCCCACCCATCTTATCAGCTCACTTCAGAGCAGAAGGGGCTGCATTTAACCCACTGTTAACCCCCAGAATGGCTCTGGCTTCAACAGCATTTGGCAACTGTGACCACAAGGCATGTGGCCAAGAGCAAATTTTCTGTCATTTGATTGTTTGTTTCACCCCTGCAACATCTGCAAAGTAAATAAATCATACCAGTCGTAGGTGCTGTGGGATTTCTGATCCTAATAAATGGAATGCTCTAAACCAGAGAGCACAGTATCTGTGTGACAGTGATGATGAGGTGAGAATATTCAGTACCAGCCCCCAAACTCTGTGTGTGAGTTTGAGCACATTCCCTAAACACCAGAACATCCCTGTTCTCCTCTCTCAGCCCTCATAAAGCTGCTCCCAGGGACCAGGGGCTGCAAAGAGCTACAGCAGGGTAGTTTGTGGCCTTAAACTCCATGGGATTCATGCTGTCAACAGCTAAGGGAAAGCCAAAATTTTCTGTTTAAGATAATATTATTGTTTGCTACGAAACAAAATCAAAAATTGGTTTTACAGTTTAATCACAAATGAGCTTCATAATATTTCAGCAGCTGTGTTTATACTGGGCACTGTGCTTGAGCACATTTTTTCCCTCTTTGTATTTTGCACTGACATATTTGTACATGAAGTAGAAGTCTTTATGCATGGAAAGCCTGGACAATACAGGTTATTTAAAGGACTCTAATCCATTTGGGGAATATTTCAGGGAAAGTAAAGCATTATGTGACTATAGGAGAAAGGCCAGAGAACCCTGAAGCAGCACCAGAACATTTCAGTGCTTCATGCTTTGTATCTGTCCCATTTCAAACTGGTTCTCATCAGCTCTCAAGTGTCTCCACAGCTTCTGTGGTGACAATGAACATTATCATGAGAACTGAGCAAAGCCAGGGACTCTGCACCTGGCACATGCTGAGAGTGGGAAATGAGGAAGGTTGTTAAAGCTCCCCTCAGGCTGAGTGTGCTCTGACAGACCTTCACCTGTGCTTCTCTGCTGGGCAGAAGGTCAGCAGATTTACCAAGAGCAGGGAGTTCTTGCTGGACACACCAGGATGGGCACAGAAGAACAGTCATCCCTTAAAGCAACCATGAGCTGCATCACCAATCAGATGAGAACAAAGTCTGTACTGTCACTGCTCATTTTAGTGACTTCAAAGCATTATTTTACCTCCATCACCTCTGTCATCCACAGCAAACAACCCCCAGTTCAAGAGTGCACTGTCATTTCAACAACAGAAGTCATTCAGGAATTATTAATTTAGCTACCCTCAAAATACTTCTTCCATCAACAGTCCAGTAACTGAAACATTAACATGTATTTAACTTGCTTCTCAATTACCAGATTTACAAGAAAGAAACTCAGATAAAACCCAAACCAGATTACTACAGATTGACAGGGAAATTATTTGATTAAAATTGAGAACAGGAGTCAGAGCTTGTGCACGTGCCCCAGAGGAGCAGCCCCTCTGGGGTGGCTCATTTCCCTGGGTGAGATTTTTGACATGACACACAAAAATAACTCCTGGATTTTCTCAGCCTCCGTGGAAGTTGCACACTTTTGTACAGACTCTCCAGGTCTTCTTTTATTACATCATGTGAGGGATTCATTTCCACAACAAGAAAGGTTCCAGATCCCCAGACATATTTAAAATGACATTATCCAGAAAAGACTGGAGGCACCAAAACAACACAGGACAACCAAGCACAATCTATCAGCCCATCTCTCCCAAATCTTCCTAGGAAAAGAGATTCTTTGATGTTTTCTTGAATTCTAACAGAAGCCAAATTCAGAGCTGGTTCTCAGCTGTGCAGGTGTTATGTGAAGGGAAATCAAGATCTAAGCCAAACAAATGTGTATTTGTGAACAGGAAATTGAATCTGAACCTTCACCAGAAACACACATTCAATAAGTAATTTTATCCATTCCCTATCAGATACAAGTCAGGTAGGAGCACAGACAGCACCCTCCAAACTGCAAATATGCTTTTGAAAGTTTTTAGAAAATGCATGTTAAGAGAAGGTTGACTAGAAATTGAGAGAAAGCAGCAGAGGCCCAAAATCCTTCCACCTTTGAGAATTTGGGCCTTGGGGCTTCTCTGTCTGACAGGACTCTCTCAACTCAAGGAACAAAAGGGATCTTCCTTCTTCACTCATTCTGTTTACAACCAAAGTCTTCTTGGACCATACATTTCTGATTTTCTGCTCTCACTCTGCCTTCTCTCAGGATTCACTGCAGCACTTTAAACCCTCACTAAATGCCAGGGGTGTCAGGCTCTCTGGGAGGACTCTTGGGTAGATTCATTTTTGCTGCTCACCCATCTTCAGGGCACAGGCTGCCACTCACTAGCTTGGAGAGTGGCTTTCTTTTTTAGAAAAGAAAAGGAAAAAAATAAAAATAAAAAATAGGAAGATAAAAATAAGGAGGAAAAAAAAAAAACAAGGAAAAAGAAAACCACCAAACCATTTTCTTTGCCTCCCCCATTTTCTCCCCAGTTCTGTATCTGAGATAACAGAAAGACTTGGAGCACAATTTGGCTGCCTGCTTTCCACCAAGGCAATAAGCATTTCATGTATACAAACCAAGTATTTACAGATCTTTTATAGCCAAATTTCTTGATTTCCAGGAGAGAAATCTGTCCTAGCTGAGGACTCCATCCACCCATGAGATGAAGTTGTATTTTGCATCATCCAGGAGAAACTTTTGGGACAAGAAAAAACGATCATTAATAAATCATCAATAAATCATTAATAAATTTCCCCCAGACCTACCAGAAACTTGAAGCTCAAATCACAAAGCAATTTCAGATCAGAATTAATTCTCCTTTTCCCTGGAAAGAAAATATGAGGAGCCAAAATCAAAAAGTGCTGAATTTTGTCCTCATCTGTGTCTACACACTGCTGTTGCAGCAGCAACACCAAGAGTGAGCAGCACCAAATGCAGCACGAGTGCTCTCACGAGTGCTCTGCTGTTTTTAAAGTAGCAGCTTTGCTTAAACTATTGCTGGAGTATCTGCTCATTCAGAGATGCTATCCCAAGCAGAAAATGTCATTTTTCCAATGGGTTTTCAGGCAGGCATTTGCACTCCAGACTATTTAGTCATCAGTGGAGATCACTTTTCCCATGCATAAAATCGACACGAGGGCAATCAAAAATCCAACCCCAGGTAGTCAGGCAGGAGGGCTGCTGAAATCAGCTCAATAATCTGGGAAGGAACAGCAGCAGAGTGTTCTCAGGAAAGGCCTATTTTGGTCGCTGTGCCTTGCTGGGGACATGTGACAGAGACTGAGAAACACCGAGTTCTGCCCCGCCACAGATCACGTCCGAAAATGCAAATAAAAATCATTCCTCGGAGCCAAAGGCTGCACCATTTCCTTAGCCAGCTGCTTGCAGTGTCACTAGGGTTTGTGGACCTCCCCAGTTCCTGTTGTCACTGGGTGCCCTCAGCTCCTGTCCCACGGGAGCCCCGGCAGCGCCGCAGGAGCATCGAGGGGAGCGGAGCAGAGGTACCACAGAGCTGGGGACACCCTGGGGACACTCTGGGGACAGCCTGGGGACAGAGCTGGGGACACCCTGGGGACACCCTGGGGACACCTTGGGGACACCTGGGGACACAGCTGAGGACACCCTTTGGACACCTTGGGGACACCTTGGGGACACCCTGGAGACACCTTAGGGACACCCTGGGGACAGAGCTGGGGTCACCCTGGGGACACCCTGGGGACACCTTGGGGACACCCAGGCTACAGAGCTGAGAACACCCTGGGGTCACCCTGGGGACAGATATGGGGACACCCTGGGGACACCTCCTATTGCTCCCCCGGGCGCTGGGCACAGCCATGGGCAGCAGTCCTGAGCTGAGGGCACTGGGACAGCAGCAGCGAGGGCATTGTCACTGCTGCCCTGGCCCCTGTCAGACCCCCCAGCCACAGCCCCTGCCCTGGGCTGCAGAGCCCCCGGGGGAAGGGACGGTGCTTTCACTGCCTGCTGCCAGCCCAGCTGTGCACAGCCCTTCCCAGCCCCGGAAAGGCAGCAGCCACTCTTCCTAAGGCTGTGCTCTTTTCATGGTGTTCAGCCTGCTCACCAAAACCAAAACACTGCAAAGGAAAGGCATCGTTTATCCCCCTCCTGAGTTTGCTGTGTTCACTTTCTGTTCCTTAGGGCTTGCTGTGTTCACACATTTACTCTTGGTCTTACCCATGCTAGAGATGAGAAATTAATGTTGAAATGGACCCTGTTTGGCCAGGCTGTTCAGCCTCTCTGCTCCCTGACACCAGGTCAGGTTCTGCTCTCTGTATCTGGTTTTATTGAGCATAGCAATTTCCAAGGTGCTCAGATGGTGTATAAAAAGTATATTTTTTCTATTTGAAAAACAGTTTTTCAGTGTTGTCTACTCCAAGAAAGACTACTTTTTTTTTTTTTTTGTATAAGGTTTTTCATTTTTACTTACATCATTCAGATTCCAGAAAGAGAAAATAATCTTTATTTCCAGCCTTTCTCACGATCAGGTTTGCAAATTATAACAACACAGACATGACCCTTTTAAAATGTGATGATTTTCTTGTGTATGACAGCCACTTTTAGCAAATTTCTCTCTCAGGATGTTCATTATCACCACTCTACCACTATTTGTGTTGTTTGGATGCTGAAAAATTCTCAAAGATAAGCATAAGGTATTGGTATGACTGACCAGGAAAATACATCATTTCAGAGACAACTGCCCCTCATTTCCTAAAACCTCTGCTCAGAAGCCTGGTTTAACTTTTGTTAAACACACAAGCATAGAAAAAATTTCTTTGCCAACTAAATTAACCTTGCATAAGCCTTAATACACACTTTCAGAGTTAGAGGTAAACTAGGTGAGAGGCAAATACCAGGAAAAAAAAAAAAAAAACAAACACCAAGAAAACCACAAGTGTTCATAAGAATATTTCATCCAATGTGGTTTCATTACATGGAGACTGTATTTATATCAGCTGTTCATCACTTTTACAGTTGATTACTTGCCAAAGTAACCTGTAAAATGCAAACTTTTAATTAGTACAGTATTGTCTGTATCTCCACCCAACATTTTTTAATAATTACTCCCAGTCTGGAAGAAGAAACTGCACTATATGAGTCATGTGTCACATAAATCATGTTGAATACCAGGATTTCTCAGTTAACTGTCTGTAGTACCCTGCAGACCAAGAGTTATTTGCTAAAATAATTCAACACATAAAATGAATAATATGGGTGGGAGAACCCATCATTTGCTGGAGGAAAATTTAGGAGCAAGGCAAGCAACTCAGCTGCTTGAATAAACCATTCCCTGCTAACTTGCAGGAGCATTTATGGCCCCTGATTAGAGTAAAAGAAGCTGGAACTGTTGGGCTCATCAGGCAGAGGGATCCCTGGGGGCTGTGGGAGGGCAGAGCAGGGCAGGGATGCACCTGCATTCCCAGTGTGCTGGGAGATGGGGGTCCTTGCTTGAAGGGATGCACCTGACTCCCTCCCCTCAGCCCTGGCTGCTCCAGCAGGCACAGGAAGAAAGGAAAAGCTGATCCTTACAGAAAAAAAAAAAAAAAAAAAAAAAAAGCTGATCTCTACAGGAAAAAGGAAAAGCTGATCCCTACCTGTTAATAATCCCCTGTTACCCCTTAGAAATGTTCTTGCTTCTGGCTCCATGGGAATGCCTTCTCCTGCTCAGGCACAGGAATGTCCCCTTCTGCTGCTGCCTCTGGCTCTTTGGGTGAGAGCTGCTGGGAAGGGAAGCTGTCATGGCCAGAAAAGAGAGCATTTAGTACAGCTTGTCAGGAGCTGGCATCCAGCCTTCCTGTGGCCTGCCCTCCAGGGCAGAGCCCTGCTGTGTGTGTGCTGCCAGGGAAGGGCATTCCTGAGGAATTCAGTGACAGAAGGAGCAGCAGAGGCTGCCCCAGGAGAAGTGTGCACTGTGCCATGGGGAAAGTGTCCTCGGGGTCAGCCTGGCCTGCATGGCCCTGCAGGAGAGCCAGCACAGAGCTCCAGTGGGCACTGGCATTTCCCCAAGAGGAGCAGCTCCAAAGATGCCAGAGGTGAAGCAGAATTCAGTTTTTGCAAGGGGCTCTCCCACCTCAGTCTGTGTTTGAGCTGCAGTGCCAGAGGGCAGCCAAGGACCTCCAAACCACTGCCAAAGGAACCCTTCACTTCCCAGGGAGGCTGGACAAATATTAACAAGGAATCCATTCATCAGGAGTTGAAGGAACTGAAGCCTCCTTAAAATCCACAGGCACAAAGATGGACATGCTGAGTGAAAGGGGTAGCTGAAGTTCCAGTGTCTGTAAATAGATTCAGTCAGCACTTTCTGGTTTGAAACTTCCAAGCATCAGCTCAGCACCACAGCAGAGCTCTACTCAGCACAGGAGCAGGAGCAAAAGGCTCTTCAAACACTTCAGTCTGTTCTTTGGCAAAACCACAGCCTGTGCTGGTTGGCAGTGTCCAATGGCTTCCTGTGGTTATCGTGTTTTGCACTTTTATGGATAAAAGTCTGATTTATGCAGTCACAACAGAATCATATCACTGCCTTCCAGTTTCCAGTCGTAAAATGTTCACCTACACAAAGTACAGAAACACAGCTAAATCATACTCATTTTTCTAAAAATATTCGGAGTTGAGCTAAGGGCATAGAATAGAAAAAGCTAGCAAACTCAAAAAGCTTTGTTTGAATCCAGAAAACTGTATCCAACACAGCTTATCTATCAAAAAGCAACTTCAAAGGCACCTTACTCAGTCACTGCCCACACAGCCATAGAGGAGGAACTTTCTCAGCTTATGTACAACAACGTGGGAGAGAGAAAAGTGCAGCAAAGCAACATTTCATGGTAAATAAAATCCTTTTTACTGACATTGATGCTGCACCATGGGATAACACTGATTGCCTGGTTACCAAAGAGTAATTTTTGGAAACGTCTCAGCACCTTCCTGATGAAAATATTAATTTAATCTCACATCTAGCAGCCTGTGTGATGTCAACTCCTCATCACAATTAGCGGGTTTATTTTTGATGTGCATGCTGACAGCTCCTAAAAGCTAATGGAAAGTCATTTTTGTGCAATTTGAAGTCTGATTACTTGAGTGTTAAAGTTCCCTGACAGTCCTTTATATCGGGAACGGGAAATTTAGTAAGAAAATGAATCAGCTTTGATAACATTAAAATAACTCCTCTGATGTGAAAGTCCGGCCTGAAGTTTGCTGTAGTAACACAGGATGCAAAAATATGGTTTCACCTGAAAATCATTTCACAAATTATCATTTTGCAGATGTTTAAGTCTGGGAGCAGGGGATGAAGGAACTTTATGTGAGTCTCCAAAAGCTTCAGAAGACAAGGAGCTGAATCAATGGATGAGCTCTTAAAAAAAGATAATTTGCTGTATTGTACTTGAAATTGATTGAAAATTTCACACAAATAACGCTTTTCCACCTAAAAAAAACCCTCCAGATTTTATTCTAAATCAATATTCTCCATAGAAGGATATTGACCATAGCATATTTTGTGTCAGGGCATGTCAAAACACTGCATTTGCATTTGTCAAGCCTGAACATTTCATTTCAAGTGGAGTTAACTGAAGCTCAGCCATGGTGCCAGGCTGCCCTGGCCCGTGCACAGGGGGGACCTTGGCTCTGACTCTGCTCCTCAGAGCAATGACAGTCACTCAGGGGAAGGCTGGAGCTTACACCAGTATTCAAAACCCACTTTTTATTTAATTGAAATACTTTGCATTGGTTTTTACACTTTTCATCCAGCTAAAACTATTTCACAGAAGGAAGAAGCCTTCAAACTTTGACGCTGAGGCAGACGAAACAAAATGATCGAACTTGCCTGTAGAAGGAATGTCCATGTTCACTTCTACAGGTGTTCCCTCTGCTGAATCTGATTCTGCTGTTATTTATATTTTTGCATTTCTGCATTACTTTCTAGGCTGCAGAGGAAGATGAGCCACCTTGTTCTACTTTTCTCGTTGTTCTTGGCTCCAGCACTTGCTGAGGGAGGAAGTCAGGAATCAACCCCAAACCTTTGTGCAAATGGTGCCAGCCACAAACGCCAGAAGAGGGACTGGATCTGGAACCAGATGCACATCAAAGAGGAGATTGATACACCTTTGCCACACCACGTTGGCAAGGTAAGCAGCAGCCTGGGAGCAGTGACTACCAATAGCAAATTAGGAGCTTGAAAAGCAGAATTTGTTTGCAGTCCAGGCAGGAGAAATGAAAAGAAAATAGAAATGAGACTTAATACCTACATATTAACGTGTTAAAAATCTTCAAAATGTGGGCAAAGAGTAAATGAAGAACAGTGCTAAAGGAATTTTAATTCCTTTAAGGAACACAAGTAAATGTAAGGGAATAGCAGGTCTGGAGATTCCCAGTGCAGGAACAGCCACATTCCCTGCAGGTGCATGGTCAGGAAGGAAGTCTGGTGCCTGATGCATGTCAGGATTGTTCTGGCAGCAGGAGATTCTTTCAGAAACCTCAGAGATCAACAAATAAAAACATACGTGTTAAAAAACACACTGTTTACATCCCTCAGCTTGTACACGAAACACAATGTTTGTGCTATTGTTGCACAAAGCAAAAGCAAAATTTAAAAATACTTACAAAAGCCATGACCTGCTTGCAAACTCCTTTTCCTCAGGGCAGTGTTCATAAAAGCCTATTACCAACTGCACATTGCCCAGGGAAAGCTCTCCCTGTCCAGTCTTTCAGAGGGGTGCAGTGTGACACTTGGCAGATAAATGCAGCTGGGTGTTCCCCTGAACAGCACTCACATCTGCCAGGGCTGTCCCAGCACAGCCACACTGCCCTTGCCAGTGCCAGAAAGCACCACAGAGGAAGCACAGAGGCCACAGAGAACTCCCAGCTGCCACGGGGCATCTCTGCTTCTCAGACCAATTCAGCCCCAGAGTGAGGAGCAGCTCCTATTCCTGGAGTTCTCCTAAATAAGAGTAATTAATTCCCTTTGCCCAGCTCTGGGTGTTTCACCAGCACAATCCCCTGATGGCTGCAGCAGAGGCTGCTTGGTGCATCTGCAGCACTGAGTGACAGCTGCAGGATGTGCTGGCACATTTGGATTTTACCTGGCACCACCTGGGTGCCTTCCTTTGTGTGCTCATCCTCAGCACCAGAAAAGGCATTCTGAGAAGTTTATGGGGTTTTTTTACACTGAACAGGTACAATAAAAATGGAGAAAGAAGGCACAGACTCTCCCATCTTTGAGACAGGGGTGGGGTTATTCCTCATGTGGCATCTCCAGAGCTCTGAACTGCTCTCCAGCAGTGCCAGCAGCCAGGACCATGACTAAGGGGTCAGGGGTGGAAATATTAATGACACATTTCAAAAGAGAAAACCAAAATTTAAACAATGCTCCCCAGTAAATGACAACTACAGAATAAATCAAATCCTGAACACCTAATAGGTGACATTTGTGATAACATCAGTAACAAAAGGCTGGAAACACTTGGTCAAACCCAGCAATCCTGGATAATTAGCTGGCTGAAATAAGAATGCTGATATAGGGCATGGAAAATTGTGGTCTAAAGCTTCTAGCAGTGACCCTGTATGTGTGAAGGTATAGAAGGGGAAGCATCATTACATTATCTGCAGATCAAGTGGTGTGCAAAAGCATTTAGAATTGGATTAAATTATATTTTAAAACTGATTAATGCTCATTCCTCTTACCACATCCCTTTTTCACTGCATATAACCTTAAATTTTAAAATCTGTGGGGTGGAAATGTAACCTTCCTGTCACAGCCTGAGCCTATTAAAGGATTGCATGTGACTGAGCACAAGAAAGCTGTCAGCTGTGGCAGAAATTCGGCTGAATGCTAAGGAATAGAGGCTAATGCTGAATAATGTCAGGAGCTGTGAATACAGATTTCCTCCTGTAATCCTGTGAAACTGAGCAAAAACCCCTGGTAGATCCAAAAAGCTGCAAACAAGTGTAACTCAAACTGAACAGTGGCTCAGGTTATTTCAGACACAATGAAGTTAATTATTTGTAAGTGCTGGCTGCATGAGCAATTTGTACCTTTAGGAAATATGAGGTATGATTTAAAAAAAGGAAAGGAAAGGAAAGGAAAGGAAAGGAAAGGAAAGGAAAGGAAAGGAAAGGAAAGGAAAGGAAAGGAAAGGAAAGGAAAGGAAAGGAAAGGAAAGGAAAGGAAAGGAAAGGAAAGGAAAGGAAAGGAAAGGAAAGGAAAGGAAAGGAAAGGAAAGGAAAGGAAAGGAAAGGCTTTGTTCTGTATAAGCAAGCAAGGTTCAGTGTGAGTACAGGTGTCACCAGCTGCTGCTGTGGTGCTGCCCCAGCTGACAGCAAAAGTCCCAAGGGCTGCTCTGGGTCCCAGTGAGACGAGGAATTCCTGACTGTCAATCCTCTGGGAGAAACTGCTGCAGCCAGCTGCCAGACCCCACCTTCACCTCTCTGAGTTCTCCTTCCTTGCAGATCACATCCAGCGTGAGGAACAACAACGCCAAGTACATCATCGAGGGCGAATTTGCCAACACCATCTTCAAGGTGGAGGAGACCAGCGGGGACGTCTACGCCTTCGAGAGGCTGGACAGGGAGAAGAAGGCAGAGTATGAGCTGACAGCCCTGATCATTGACAGGACAAACAACAAGTCCCTGGAGCGCCCCTCCAAGTTCATCATCAAGGTGTATGACATCAACGACAACGCCCCCGTGTTTGTGCAGAAGGTGTTCAATGGTTCTGTCCCAGAAATGTCACCAGTAGGTACGTCCTCTCCCTCCTCTCCCCTTCCTGGATGCCATCAGAAAGCACAATTTAGGTTAATGTGCACCTTGAAACTCCTTTTCTAGGAACCTCAGTCACCAAAGTGACAGCTGTGGATGCTGATGACCCCACAGTGTCAGGTCATGCCACGGTGACCTACGAGGTCACCACAGGAGGGGAATATTTCTCCATTGATGACTCTGGTAAGTCAGACACACAGATGTCCTAACTTTGTCCATGCCCTACCCTTTGAAGAAAACACAGTTTTAAGCCTTTTTCATTCAGGAAGAGAGGAAAAATCATTCAAAAATATTTTAAACATGATTTAGAAAGGTTTTTCATTCACGCTCCACAATGCCATTGCCTGCATCTGGACATGAACTAATAAAATCAGGATATCAGCTGCCATGAAGAAAGTGAGAAGATAAAAGGTCTTTTTTTGCCCCATTTATGGAAAGGCTAACCAGGAGCTAAGATGAGTTTGTGTTTTCAGTTCAGCATAAGATACTGTTCCAGTGACCAAACAGGAAAAGAGAATACACAAACTCTGAAGCAGCATTCGCTAATCAATAATTATTTGCTTTCCTAAGCTCTCTAGTTTAATTTTTTCCCAGTTTTAAAACCAGTGTCAGTATCTCTTGTAACCACACTAGTGTGCTAGAGCAAAGAACACAAGTAAAGAGGTTAAAGACCCATTAAAGGAATACTCTGCATGAGCTCTCCTAAAATATTCCATCATGCAGAAAAATTTCTAACATTTCTTGAAAAACACCACTGTAAAATTTCTACTTAAAGCTGAATGTGTGAAGATAAAAAAAAAAAAGATAAAAATTTGTAAAAATGTTACAATTTGTAAAATTGTATGTTAAAAAAAGGATAAAAAAGTGTAAAACTTGAAGAGATGTTGGACGTGCTGCAAAATCTAATTTATTCAATATCATTTTTTTCACAGGTGTGATTTATACAAAAGAGCCCAATTTAGACAGAGAGACCAAGTCAACGTATGAGATTGTTGTCCAGGCCAAAGATGCTCCGGGTTTTTCTGGGGATTCCAGCACAGCCACGGTGATCATCACCTTGTCTGACATCAATGACAACTTCCCAGTGTTCAAACACCGTGAGTGCCACACAGCCCCTGGGCCACCCTGGGACAAGGGCTGGCACAGACACCACCAGCTCAGCTCACAGGCCAGCACAACTCAGCTTTCCTTAAAAACGGCCAAAAGAACTTCACATGTTCAGAAGCTCTTCTGTGTTTCAGCCAGAGCCGCTTTTCCTGGGCAATGCACACCCAGAAAACAAAAATCAGTATTAATTTCATCCTTTTGCTAAAGATCTTTGATTTGGGGTATTGTTTATTCTTTTACATGTCTTGGAGATACACAATGCTAAATTCGCAATGAAATATTTTTGTATCATCTGTCAAGTAAGAACAGTTGTAACTAAGTTCTAACTTCCATGTACACACACCTTATGTGTTTTTCTCTTTTTTTAACAGCATCATTTCATTTTAAAGTTCCTGAAAACATTTCAGTAGGAGGAGAAGTTGGCAGAGTCAAAGTAGAAGATATTGATGAACCACAGCACAGAAATACAAGATACAGCTTTATCCAAGGAGAGTTCAGGGACACCTTTGACATCGTAGCCAATCCATACACAAATGAAGGAATCATTAGGCCAAAGAAGGTACTTCTCCCCTAACAAACATGATTATTGTGGTTTTCCATGTGTAACAAGTGATTTTTTGGTTTAGGACTAGCAGCAGGAAAAAATGGAAACGCATGAAAGTCAGCATGAAATATATTGATCCTGAACACCAGCTCTCCAAGCTCTGGGAGAAGAGCTGGTGACTTCTGGTCCTTTTCAACCTCCAGACCTGAAAAACTGCAGAACTATTGCAGAGTGCAGTGGGGGCCGTGTCAGAAATTCAGGTTACGCACTTTGGGCTTCTCTCAAACTTCAAGTGGTTGGATGCTTCAAAGAGGCAGTGATTTGAGCATTGAACCAACTGGCCAAGCCAAAGAGCCCTTCCCTTCTGCAGCCCACATGAACCCAGACAAGTTCAAATGTAAACAAGTCCACCTGACCCCTTTTCTAAAAGTCTCCTTGCAGTTTGGCATTTGCTCCAATCCGAGCCACAGCTCCCTTGCTTTCCTCAAGAGCTTCAGAGCTCTTCAGAGTTTTCAGAGCTTCCCCACTGATTTCTTATCAGTCTTTAAGACTTTCCAAAGCCTTCATTAGGTTCTGTTCTTTGGGGTTTTTTTTAAATTCTCAAACCCACTTGGTTTGTACAAGGGGACTGCTGCAGAGCATTGCCAAACCAAGACTTCATTGATTTCATTGACCAGCTGTTAAAAAAAAAAAAAAAAAAAAAAAAAAAAGAGAAGAGAGGACTGTAAATCAGCTCCTGTAATCCTCAGATTGATGGGAATGTGTTTTTCCCTTCCAAATGTCTCCCTGTAACTGCTAAGACTAGAAAAGTCATTAAGAAGAGAAAACTTCCAGCAAAAACAGTGCCAAGGATTTCAAGACTGGCAATAAAATCCTTAGCTGTGGTCACACTGGGTATGAGCAGCTCTCCTTCACCTGCTGCAGCTCTTCCCCAGCTTCCCAGGAGCTGGGGAATGCAGCGCCTGCCCAGGGGAGGAGCAGTCACAGACCCCACACACTCCCTGAGGGATTTGGAACCAGCTCTTCCTCCAACACGCTGTGGGCAAAGTTCACCTCCCTGTTTTGCAGTGAGATTTTGGCCGTGCACACATCATGATTTTAAATACACAGCCATGTGAGATAAAATGTCAGCTGCTGGAGAAGTCCCACTGCTTCCCTTTGCAATGTCTTCTCAAAGAGAAAAACAAGAGTCACCAGCACTGCTGTGTATCTCAGTGTTTTTACAATCTCAGGTGGTAGAACAAAGGAAACCTTGAAAGGAGCATTTCTTACTGGCCTTCCTCCCATTGTGTGATTCCTTTTATAGTCTCAGGCAAGGGGAAAAACAGGGAAGAGGATGTCATTTATCACTAAATGCCCCAGCTGTCAGCCAGTGCAGATCTGCAATCTGCCTTGAGTGCCTTCAGAACACAAAGCTTAGCCAAGAGGAGAATCTGTTCCCCAGCCTTTGTGGGGCAGGAGCTAACCAAGTTTTGGTAGTTACAGCTTTATAAAAAGAAAATTATTTACCCCAAAAGAAAATTATTTTGCCAAACTACTGGATGAATCTGTTCCACTCCAGAGGTAATTTGAGCCACACTGTGATAGAGAGGTTCAGCTGGGAAATGCTCTCCCCTGGGTCCAGCCAAGATGAAATTTGGTAACATTGCCAAAGATGAAATTAGAGCACAGATCTTAAATCTGCACAGAGGGCCAATGGAAAGTTTGCTTAGACATCACCAATGGAAGAATATCAGTAATTATCTTTTTGTTTTTAGCCCCTGGACTTTGAAACAGTATCAGAATACAGGTTTAGCATTGAGGCCACGGACCCCACCGTCAACCTTCGGCATTTCAAACCCGGCAACCCCCGGAGCATCTCCACAGTCACCATCCAGGTCACTGATGTGGATGAGCCTCCTGTCTTCACCAAACTCCCATACGAGTTCAAAGTCAGGGAAAACCATGCAGAAGTAAAAACACTTGGTTCAGTTCATGCCGAGGACCCCGACGCTGCCAAACGGAAAATCAGGTGAGACAACACCAGCTTCAGCAATTCTGTTTAAAAGTGCAGAATCCATTAGTGGTGCCAAGAATCTGACAAAGGACCCAGATTTTGGCCTTATTTTTTTAGAATCTGCATGCCAAACAAAACAAAGAAAACCCAGTTAAATTTTTCCAGCACTGCAGCCATGGATATATATGCTCACCAAAAGCTGAACATAAATTTTATTACCCGTGTAATCACTACATGGACTTACTGATAAAACATTTGCACATTTAGGGAAAAAAATATAAACCTGGATATTTTTACACAGTTATAATTTATTGTTATTTTTTTTTTATTGTAAGAGCTCTCTCAAACACGTGCTTAGAGAAGAAAATAGACTTTTGAAAGAGCAAAGTACAATAATCTAGAAACTCTTCCAACCGACGTATTTCACTCTCACAGCCTGCATAGTTTTAGAGCAATAATCTCAGCCCTCCTGGTCAAGATATTAATGTGATTTATCACACAAGAACTCTCTGACCCTCCTCTGAGAAGAAATGAAGTGAAACAGCATTTTCAGCCTTGCATTGACATATCTTGTTTTAAACAAAACCCAGATATATTCAGCGTAGAGCAAGTCCTAATGGAGACTACGTCAGGGTATCCAATAATGGAGTTATTCAGCTTCCCAAGCCTTTGGACAGAGAATTCAGCTCCTCATACAACATCACTGTGGCAGCTGTGGAGATCCTTGAAGATGGTAAGTGCCACCCATTTCCCAGTTTGAAAGAAATCCATCCAGGTACACCTTTCCAGCAGGGCTGCAGTTTATCAAAAAAGGAAAGGCACAACCTGACAGCCTGTTCCCACTGAGCTAGGAATGAAAGGAGTGCTCCTCCTTTGCATCATCACCTTCCCAATCAAACAAGTCCCTACCAATAGTCAGAGATGATTTTAAGGTTTGGTCCCTGGCTTTGCTCAGCTCCAGGAGTGGGGCAGGCCAGTCCCAACTTGGTTTGATATTTCACAATGTAGAAATGGCCTGTTCTGTCCATGTTGCTTTAGTGCCAGAGAACGCTGCTCAACCCATTGCCATGCAGTGGGGAGAATCAGGAAGGCATAAGCTACTGTCATTTTACTCCTGACAGATCCTTGATTTAACCACTCCTACAAATTTTAGGAAAATGTCTAAATCTCAGAGGAAAAGTTAAAGTTTTTAAATTAATGAGCTAGAAAGTCGTCCTGCTGTGGGAGGCACAGAAGTGGGCAGCAAGTGTGGGCAGGGGAATTCAGGCAGCACTGGGACTGCAGAGCTGTGAGCTGCTCCCTTGCTGTCACTGCAGGCCGCCTGTCCGACAGAGAGTCACACGCCCACGTTCACGTCCTGGTGGATGATGTCAATGACAATGCTCCTGAACTTGTTTCTCCTGAGGAGCCCCGAGTGTGTGAAAATGCTGCACCTGGAAAGGTGAGACAGGGAGAGCTTCTCCCCGAAATCTGAACTGCTATTCACTTGTCAGCTCAAGTGAAAGATGTCTTTGAATAAAAGCGAGTCTCAGTTTCCATGCCAAAACACCTGATCATTTCACTGATTTCCAGAACATCAGTGGTCAGGAATATCTCTTAAGGATATTGCACTGTTGGAGTATTGACTTTTATCTGCTTGCACACATGGGCTGCACTGCCCCTCTCCCCCCAGGCTCTCACGTCTGTCTATTAACAGCTGAGCCATGAAGGACAGTCAAGCTTTGCACAGCAAGAATCAGCAACTCAGTTCTATCACACAAATGCTTGAATGTGATACTGAGAAGGAAACCATTTCAAACTAGTGAGACAAACATTGCTGCGTGGAACATTGTTTTGTAGTCACAGAGTGCACATACAAATTGTGTACTGCTTGTGCTGGTTATTTCAGATTAACCTCTTTGGCCTCAGACACAAGTGTTCAGCCCATGCTTTAATATTTGTTTAATTAAGACACTTTGTGTTGTAGTTTAGGGGTGGTACTCCCCAGTTTAGTGTTCCCACTGAAACTCCAAACAGCACTCCACTCACTGGCCCCCTCTTCCCCTGCAGCAGGATGGAGAGGAGAACTGGAGGCACAAAAGGGAAAGACTGTGGGCTGAGATAAGAACAATTTACTGGAAACAGCAACGAGATAAGAAAATTAACTGTAATAGCAGCAATATAAACAGCAAATATATATATATTTATTTATTTATATATTTATATATAAATAGAGAGAGTGCAGAGCAGCCACACCACCCAAAGTGTTCCCTCTGTCCCTCTGGCCCAGCACCAGCATTATCCCACCACTCCCTCCACCACACCTGCTCAAAGGAACCCCTTCTTCAGGAAGAGAGTCCCTTTCCTCTCCCAAAAATGACATGAGGTGGTCAAGAATAACCACTGTGCCACCTCCCAGCCACTGAAAAAAAAAATTAACTCTTTTCTGGCTGGAACCAGGACACTTTGTCATTGCCTGGACTCTCTGATAGAACATGCAAGGCATTAATTTCACCTTTAATTTTTAAAATACCTTTGGGACATAATCAGATGCATTTTTTTATATTTTATACATCTAATGTACATCAGGTTGAAGATTTCAAAACCCAAACATGTCCTTCAGGCATAGCAGTCCCAATGGCATTCCAAGAACAGCAGTCACACCTCAGAGTAGGCTGAGGACTTTAGAGAGCACCATTTTAGACATTTCAACAAACCATATGTCTAAAAATGAGGCTTTTTTTGTGCTTTCATTACACAAAATTTTAAGAGGCAAAAACTGGTCTTTTTGAAGACTCACAAAGAAATTGCTTGCCTGAAAAAACTTGAAGAGGAGTATCCTGAGGTGCCTGTGTCCTTTCTTTTACTGAAGGGTTGCACAGGACACGCAGCCCAGCTCAAATTCTCCACATGTTTTGTCACTGGAGGTAACGTGCAACTGAAAACTGTGACCCCTTCCATCCTTGCAGGTGATTGTCAGGATTTCAGCTGTTGACAAGGACGAAACATCACCCAGAGGTTTCTTCAGATACTCCCTGGCCACAGAGGACAGCAACTTCTCCCTGATTGAGAACTACGGTAGCGTATCCCTGCCACTGCCCTTCCTCAGCTCCCCAGAGTGGGACCCCAGGACTCAGGGGAGAAAGGCTTTGGCACTGACCTGTGATTGGTCTAGCTGAGCTAAATAACTCCTCATTTTTAAAGGCTTAACACACCAAAATAAAGTACGTTTATGTCTTGGTTTGGGAAGACAGGTTACTGCCAGGGAAACTGGGGTTCCCCTAGAATGGAGAATGCAAACCCCTCACACCCTGCCAAATTATAATTTTGCAATCAAGGGCTCTCAGGCAAAGATGTTGGGGATAGGGATAACAGTTCTTTACTAGGAAATATTAACAATACAAATGTAATAGGAAACAAAACCACCCAACCAAAACAAGCAAATAAACAAATAAACAACAATTTTGGAAAACCCTGACAGAGTCAGAGCCTCAACCTGACACCCTATGATTCAGAGTGATGAAAAGCAGCCCAAAAGTGAGTCCTTCTGAAGTGGCAGACGTGATTCTGTTGGAGCAGAGATGATCCTGTAGAAAAGCAGGTCCAGGGGTGGTGAGGAGGGGAATCTGGTGATGATGAGGAGGGGGTCTGGGGATGGTGAGGTGGAGTCTGGTGTTGGTGAGATGAGGTCCCATCTTCCTCCCAGGAAAAATCGGGTGAAAAACTGGCAGCTCTCCTGTCTGCGAGTCTCCGTTTATCCAAACTGCCTGCTCCCCTCCACTGCCAGGGCATGAGATGTATCTCACAATAGGCTGATAGAAATGCAGATGCACTGCTCTGGGGAAGGTATAGGCTGGGAAAGGTGCTAATGGCCTATTAAGATGAGGCGTCAGGCCTTCAAACAAATGGAAACAGAATACACAAAACCCGGCTCCACAACCCAGGACAGTTTAATGGGACCAAAGTTTCTCTGCGCTCCCGAAAGGCTGGCAGGGTCTGAGGGGAAGAGGCCCCAGCTGGCTGGTGACCTGTGAGGCCAGTCTGGTAGAGATGATCACTGATGGGGTGTCGCTGCTTCTTGCAGACAACACGGCCAACATCACGGTCAGGTACGGGCAGTTCAACCGCGAGCTGGCCAAGTTCCACTACCTGCCCGTGCTCATCTCCGACAACGGCGACCCCGACCTCACCAGCACCAACACCCTGCTCATCAGTGTCTGCAAGTGCAACGAGAAAGGGAACTTCACCTTCTGTGAGGAGAGAGCAAAGCAGGTTGGCGTCAGCATACAAGCACTGGTGGCAATTTTCATCTGCATCTTCACAATCATTGGTGAGTGTCTGACTTTTAGAGTGCTCTCTGCACTGCTGTGTGAGCATTGTTTTGTTCTTTCTTAAGATCTACAAAAGCTTTGTGGCTATGAAATGGCAGAAATGCTGTATTTGATTTGATTCATCTCACGTGCTCTTCCTCTCTGGCCTGTTAGAACAGCTTCAGCTGCAAAGCTGCTCACTCCTCTAGACAGGCTGAGCCACTGGAGAGGCTACTGCACACATGTATAATATACTTGATTTACTGGTACCAGCCTCATACACAGCTATAAAACAGGAAAATTGGGCTGGAGCAATAACAAGAGGATTCCTGGTTCCTATGGCAGAACTAGTCTGGAAACCCTTTAAGCAGTACAGTGAACACAAATACATTTGTAACAAATCAGCAGACCAGTACCTGTTTGCTGCATTTGAAATCTATCAGAGGAGGCTGAATACCATTTTCTGCCCGAGAACTGGCCTGCTTTGCAAGTACCACATAAGTAGCATCTGATGCTTGGCATTGAGAGATTTACCAGTTCAAGGCAGTAGTTGATTCAATGACCTTGAGACACCATGTGTTTGTACTTGTGATTCCAGCTCAAGAGTCAGCTGGACTATCCCTGTCCAGACTGAAGTCCTTCAACTAATCCTTTAATCCAGTTAAACAGAAATTTTAACCTTTTTTTAAAAATAAATATATGTTTAAAAAACACTCCAGAAAAACAAATCACACTTCAGACTATGTTACGTCTCCTAAATGCAATTTGTTTTAGTGTCTTCCTTCTCTATTCACACGCGCTGATCTAAGTTTCCTTTGCAGTGATTGCCTTGCTGATTCTGCTGAGGAAGAGGCACAAGAAGGATCTGAGTGGGCTGGGCAGGAACGTGGCAGAGATCCACGAGCAGCTGGTCACCTACGACGAGGAGGGAGGGGGAGAGATGGACACCACCAGCTACGACGTGTCCGTGCTCAACTCCGTCCGCAAGAACGGCCTCAAGGCAGAGGCTGCTCCCTCTCCATATGCACAGGTCCAGAAACCTCCTGGGCACGTCAGCCCCGGAGCTGGGGGCATGGAGATGATGATTGAGGTGAAGAAGGATGAGGCTGACAACGACAGGGATCTGCTGCCCTACGACACCCTGCACATCTACGGCTACGAAGGCGCCGAGTCCATCGCGGAATCCCTCAGCTCTCTGGGCTCGGGCTCCTCAGACTCTGACATTGATTATGACTTTCTCAATGACTGGGGACCCAGGTTCAAGATGTTAGCTGAGCTGTATGGATCAGAACCTAGTGAAGATTTTGTGTATTAAGCTCAAACTAGCCATGAATTTCCTCCCTCCCACCCCAATAGGCACCAAGAGACTGCCAGTGGCCAAAGAGGAACTCACAGCTCTTCCCTCGAGCCGTAGTAGGACTTCAAACAGGCATGGAAAAAACCTGCAGAAGGGTTAACAAGACACACAGAGATCACCTATATTAACTTCCCTCAGCACTACTGTCCTTGCTAACATTCATTTTTTGCCTCAAAATTCCTGCTCACTGACCTGCTCAAGTCTTCCAGGACGCACCTCCTCTCCCCATCTTCCCTACTTCTCCTGGTTTTGTCCCCAGTTTCTCCCTCAGTCCCTTTCTCCTGTGCTGTTTCCATCCACATGCATCCAAGGTCACCCTCTGCTGGGAGAGAGAGGTTCAGTGGCATTGGGAAGGGATGTTTAACCCCCCTGGATCTCCAGCTGGCTGCTCTGCCTGCTCCTCTTACATCTTTATTGATATTCCACATCTATGCTTACCCAGTAGAGGAGAGGAGGAACATATGGTCTATCACTTAGTATTAGAAATTATTCCATCACTTTCAAAAAGAAGCATTATTTTTTCCTTCTTTCCATTCTATTAATTATTTTTGCTTTATAGCCTTCTACTACATCTATGAGTTACTCAAGATAAAATTAGACAGGATTTTTAGACACACAATCTGGTTTCATCTGTCATTTTTAACAGCCTGATGACAATTTCAGGCACATTTCTGGCATGCTAGAATTTGCTCTAGCTAGCAGCAAAATTGTTTTTTCTCTCTGTAAATAGGATCTCAGTGTTACTCAATGGAACACATCCTGCAGGGCAGGAAACGTGGAGATCAGGGGAATGTTAAGACTCCAACACTGTAAATGTCTCTAGATGAAAGCATAGGTCTCTCTAGATTTCAAAAGAGGTTGAATAGGGGGTTTATTCAGCATTATTAAAGCAATAGCATTTTTTCAGGGATAAAAAAAAAAAAAATGAAGGGCCTCATTACTGTGAAACTGTTGTGCTTTTTTTCTAAGCAGGTACTGTAAAAGGAGTATTTTCCACCTAGGAGAATACTGCAGACTCCCAAACCAGAAGGCTACACAGACACACTCTCAGCTGCATAAAAACACCACAGATGTAAGGCAGGTTTGTAGCTGCAGCCACCACATCCCAGGAAAGGGTTTGTGTTCAGTTTCCCACCTGGTGAAGAGCCACAGAAGGACCAGAATGAAACTTCCCACATTGGAAGTGACCCAGCCAAACCCATTTTAGAAAAAGTGGGTCCCTTAGGACCATGGCCTGTCTCTGGCTTCCAGCAGTGCAGAGTCCTGTTACCTCCAACAGGAACAGAGCCCTACTACACAGATCCTTCACTGTGCAGGATCTGTGCTGGACTTGTATCTATTAGTTTAGTTGGTTTGATTATTTAAATCTGGTAGCTAACCAAATAATACTAAATTTTTTTTTTTTCTCCTTAAACCAGTATGGTGGAACCTCGCAAATTTGCTTTTTACTTGTTCACATCATCTCTAATTCACACTCCCTTCCCTCAAAATGTTTTCTTGGCAGGAAACCAGTAAAGGTCTCACACTGCTCCTCACTGCTGTGAAAAGTTGTCCAATGCAATACTTGGCTGGACACTAATGCAACGTCAAGAACATACTCACTCAAATTTTCAAATATGAACTAAAGGAAAACTGAGGAGAATTCTGTCCATTGGTCAAATCAGCTTTGGATTCCATCCTTTGTTTTTATAAAGTACATTTTGGGGTGACAGCCTTGGCTTTATTTTGAACAGGTTCATTCTCTTTTGCCTAATCCAGCCAGCAATATGTGCTATAGAGGTTCCACATGTTTGTGTATTATAAAGAATGCTAACTAATAATACTTACAGTTTAAGGGTTTTGTCAGTACCTGTGGTATTGGCCATCAGCAGGTAAAGTTAGTTATGAAATTATTTAGTGCAGTAAATCAAGTACTTTGGTAGGTATCAGCCAGGTTCTATTACCTGGCATTGCTGTTTTTAAGCCTGATTTTTTTAAAGTTGTTTCAAGGAACACTGTATCCATTTCCAATGTATATGATGTTTGCACTGGACAGTTTCTTTTTATATTCCTGTACTGTATAATGTTGTTTTTTTACTACATAAAAGCCAATCTCAAGTTTGGATTTTCTGCATTAATGAGTTCCACTCAGAGGACAAGATCAGGCTCTGTGCCACGCGACCTCAACCATAAAAGCACTCTCAGTGAACCCAGCCCAGGCACCAACTCATCACAGAACTCTCTGTTAAAGCATTTTTCTCCCTCTCCTTGCACAGCTGTTGGTAGAGAAAAGCTCCACAGTGCAGCTGGGGAGGTTGGAGCCTGCGGGGTCGCTGCCAGTGCTGCAGAACCCAGCCCAGGACCCACTTCAGCAGCCAGGCAGCAGGGTGGCTTTGAACCACCCCGGAGCTTCTGCCCTGCTGTGCTGCCTCTCAGATGGGGAGGAGACTCCCAGCTGTGGCTCAGCACAGCCCCAGAGCAGGGCAGCCCCAGGGGATCCAGGATCCAGCCCAGCCCAGCCCAGCCCTGTCCCAGCCCAGCCCTGTCCCTGCCCAGCCCTGTCCCAGCCCTGCCCAGCCCTGTCCCAGCCCAGCCCTGTCCCTGCCCAGCCCTGTCCCTGCCCAGCCCTGCCCAGCCCTGTCCCTGCCCAGCCCATCCCAGCCCAGCTCTGCCCAGCCCAGCCCTGCCCAGCCCTGTCCCTGCCCAGCCCATCCCAGCCCAGCTCTGCCCAGCCCTGCCCAGCCCAGCTCTGCCCAGCCCTGCCCAGCCCAGCCCTGCCCAGCCCTGTCCCTGCCCAGCCCATCCCAGCCCAGCTCTGCCCAGCCCTGCCCAGCTCTGCCCAGCCCTGCCCAGCCCAGCCCAGCTCTGCCCAGCCCAGCTCTGCCCAGCCCAGCTCTGCCCAGCCCTGTCCCTGTCCCAGCCCAGCCCAGCCCAGCCCAGCTCTGCCCAGCCCTGTCCAGCCCAGCCCAGCCCTGCCCAGCCCATCCCAGCCCAGCTCTGCCCAGCCCTGCCCAGCTCTGCCCAGCTCTGCCCAGCCCAGCTCTGCCCAGCCCTGCCCAGCCCAGCTCTGCCCAGCTCTGCCCAGCCCTGCCCAGCTCTGCCCAGCCCAGCTCTGCCCAGCCCTGTCCAGCCCAGCCCAGCTCTGCCCAGCCCAGCCCTGTCCAGCCCAGCCCTGCCCAGCCCTGTCCCTGTCCAGCCCAGCCCTGGCCCTGTCCCTGTGTTGCTCCCCCAGACTGGCAGCAGGGTCACTCTGGGCTACAGAACCCTGCAGCTTCCTCAGGACTGACACAACAGAACACACCCGTGCCAGAAAATAAAATCACCCCTGAACCTGCAGCTTTAGGCAGCACAGCTCCTCACCTTCTCTTTACTGCTAATGATTACCCCAATACATTCCCAAGATTATTCTAGCACTAAAAAAAAAAAAAAAAAAAATCACATCCATTTTCCCAGATATGGCACTTATAATTTACAAAGCCTGGAATAAAGCAAAAAAGTTCAATTCCTTCACTGCTAATTGCCATGAGCAAACGCCAGATCAAATACACTTTAGCACAAGTTGTATTAAAAACACAATAGATGTGCTAATTATGTTATAATGAAATGCACTTTTCCTTAGAAAGAATTTGATTAAACAGCTACTTGCAACTTGTGGGAGAGAATCTCACAAAGGTTTTCATTATTCATTTAATTAATATGCACTTTAATCTCTTATCTCTAAAAATATATTATAAATTATTATTTTATTACGTTCAGATCCAGAAGTTCATGCCATTTAATAAAGGGTTTTTTACTCCCATCCCATTAGAACTTTTTATGAAGCAATGGCTTGTGATGAGAATCCTTGATATGTATAAAAGCAACAATGAAAAGCTGTTTGAATGTGAACACCTGGCAGGCAGTGGCACATCCCAGGTAGGGCAGGTGAGCTAAGGTCCCCTCATCAAGGCAAATTTACACCAGCCAGTGAAAGAAAGAACAATTCCATGATTTATTATCCTATTGCAGTCCAGTGCTACAGCAACAGCAACCCCAGCGAAAACAGAAGGATTTGTTATCAAAGGAAAATCGAATAATCATTTCTGAGCTCTTGTCCTTCAAGAAATGCGTTCTTCCCTTTCCTCCTTCCAGCAGCAAGGGCTCAGAGCAGCCCCAGGAGGGCCCAGCCAGCCTGGCAGTGACACCTGCCCTGCACAGGCATTGTCACCCTGCCAGGACTTACTGTCTGCAAAGCCTCACTGGTTTTTGGAGCTCAGAGTTCAGGGTACAGACCCACCTCTATACACTTATTTTACATCTTTTCACTCCCAAGTATATGTCACATGCAGGGGAAATGCTCTGGTGGCAGTAAATATGGTGACATACTCTCTTATTTGGCTAGAAATAATAGTTACATTTATTTTCACTATATTTCAGGTGGGATTAGGACAAAAATAAATAATTACCTTATTTTCTGACCTATTCTCCCCTTTTTTTTTTTAATAATGTTTCAAGTTAGAGAGAGCAAGAAATAAAACTCTGTTGGCCTTACTTCACAAACTTTCTGGAATGAAAGACATCACCAAGGTGATATCTTTGCCATTGAAATCTTCCCATTTCACAATCTCGGTGCACCACAAGTGATCATTTCCTGCCAGGAAATGAATAAGAGTCTGATCAGAACACAGTGGAGGATCTAGGCTGAATCTTGTCCTTAGAAAAAACACAACAGAAAACAAAACAGCAAAGACACTCTTCCAGGCTGCATCAGAAAAAAAAGGAAAATAAAACAATACCTGAAAAATGCTTTTATGAGCAATAAATACGCATGGATCTTTGCTGACCTCCCTCACTTTCCTGACTTTGTTCCTGCCTGACCAAAAGGAAAAGGGAAAAACAGCATTTCCTTCCACTTATCCTCAGTGAGCTGCTGTCCCACCTGCTTCCCCTCAAGACTCTCTTAATTCATCCAATTAACCCCTTCATCAATGCCACAATTAGTCAGACATCTCTGCAACTCTTTAATTCCTCATTAAAACACAGCCTCCACTTGAAAGCCAGTGCTCTGGGTGAAGTCACCAGCACAACCAGAACAAAGCAGGACAGAGCTCCCCAGGCAAACACACCCAGCAAACACAACCCCAGAAAGGTTTGCCCAAAAGTCAGAAACAGCTGGGGCTGCAAATGGTCCTGGAGCTCTTGTGGCAGCCCCTGGAGCCCAAAGCCCGGCCTGCAGTGCTGCTCCAGACCAGAGCATTCCCAAATGGCAGCCCCTGGAGCCCAAAGCCCGGCCTGCAGTGCTGCTCCAGACCAGAGCATTCCCAAATGGCAGCCTCAGGAGCCCAAAGCCCGGCCTGCAGTGCTGCTCCAGACCAGAGCATTCCCAAATGGCAGCCTCAGGAGCCCAAAGCCCGGCCTGCAGTGCTGCTCCAGACCAGAGCATTCCCAAATGGCAGCCCCTGGAGCCCAAAGCCCGGCCTGCAGTGCTGCTCCAGACCAGAGCATTCCCAAATGGCAGGCCCTGGAGCCCCGCTGCTCTGCCCTGGCAGACAGAGCTCAGGGCCTGTGTGTGGCACTAGAAACTGCTCTGAACCGGGGCACTGCAAGAGCCTGAAATGCGATCCCCAGCTCCAGCATCAATAAATGCCTTTTCTAAACAGCTGTCTGGGCTTCCCTCCTCCCATGGAAAGAGCAAACCCCAAGAACCCAAAAATGCCAAAGGCCTGAGCTGTGCCCCACAGCACTGATGTGTGGAACACAGGCTGCTGCCCTGGCACTTCAGCGAACTTGAGCCTTGTCCCTGCTCTCAGCATCGGGACACTGCCCTGCATCCTTGCTCCTGGGACACTGCCCTGCATCCTGTGATCCCGATCTTGGCCCCAGGACACTGCCCTGCATCCCGTGTCCCCTTGGACCCAGGACACTGCTCTTCTTCGCGTATCTCTGCTCCCGGGACACTACCCTCTATTCTTTATCCCTGCTCCCCGGACACTTCCCTTTATCCTGTGTCTCCGCTTCCGGGACACTCCCCTTTATCCCTTTATTCCTTTGTCCCTTTATCCCTTCATTCCTTTATCCCGACACAAATCGCGGCCCCGCTGCCGCAGCGCAGGCTGCAATGACCGCCGGTGGCCGCCAGGTGGTGCCCGATGGCAGCGCTGAGCACGGCCGCGGCCGGCGCTTCCCGATGGATCCCTCATGGATCCTTCATGGATCCCTCGTGGATCCCTCGTGAGTTCCCGATGGATCCCTCATGGATCCTTCATGGATCCCTCGTGGATCCCTCGTGAGTTCCCGATGGATCCCTCATGGATCCTTCGTGGATCCCTCGTGAGTTCCCGATGGATCCCTCATGGATTCTTCATGGATCCCTCATGGATCCCTCGTGAGTTCCCGATGGATCCCTCATGGATCCTTCGTGGGTTCCCAATGGATCCCCAGCGGATCCCTCATGGATCCCCCGTGCGTTCCCGATGGATCCCCTCGCAGATCCCTCATGGATCCCTCGTGGATTCCCTGTGGATCCCTCATGGATCCCTCGTGGATTCCCACTGCATTCCCGCTGTATCCCCACTGTATCCCTCACTGATCCCCGATGGACCCCGACGGATGCCCAATAAATCCCCCTGGATGCCCACTGGATCCCCGCTGCATTCCCATTTCTGCCCGCTGGATGCCCGCTCTGCTTCCCTGGGCGTCCCCTCACACCGACCACGGCCAGTGGCTTCAATAACGCCCCGAAGGTCATTCCATCCCTTTCACGCTGTAACGCTGACTCCACAGAAATTGTCGGGCATTTGTGGCAGCCAGGGAGGCTGCAAGGCTGGGATTTCTGCAGGAAGGGGCAGGGACTGGTTCAGGCAGCAGCGCTGAAGGGCACAAAGGGCTCTGGGGAGAGGATGCAAGCCCCAGATGTCTCCTTTAATCAAACCTCGGTCCAGACCATCCTCCCTGGGGCACCTTTGCCTGTTTGCCAGGAGGAGTCAGTGCCAATTCCTGCTACTGTGGCACACCACACTGCAATCTTTTTTTTGGCGATGAAGTCCAACCCTACTTCTCTAGAATATTCTCTTTCCAAACCAAACTACAACTACTAAATGGGGTTTTCTGAAGCAACACCAAATAATTTTTATCTTCAGTGACTCCTGGTTCGCCTTGAATGAGAACATTTGTTTACAAGCACACACCTTATCCATCAGTTACAATTTGTTAATTATTTCTGTGTTATAGCCATGCAGCAAAACTTTCCCAAGTAGCCACAGAAACAAAACAGTAACAAAAATTTACCTAAAAGTTGGAAGTATTGACAGAAATCCTGTCACACAATTACAGATGAATGACTACCTGCAAGTCAAATTCTCCTTGCGAGTGGCTGCAGTTCAGCAGTTTAATCAGCCTCCATCCTCTCTCCTGCCCCTCCTCTGGAGAGATTACTGCAACCCTGCTGCTCCAGCAGCTCTGCCAAGCTCTGTAGAGAGAGCACAGAGGCAGAGGCAGGCTCTGCCTTGGGGATCCAGATCTCCAGGAGGAACTCCAGCTGCTCAGCCACAAAGAATACCAACAAACACCCAGGTCAGCTTAAGATCTGTTTATGACATTTCATTGGGCTAATGACAAAGGTTACAAATTAAGTGAATGTGTACACTGACAATCTGTCCCAAACAGTCCTGGACAGCAAGCAGGATGAGAAGGGAGGAGGAAAGAGAAAGAGCAGCAGGTGAATTTGTAGGTCAAAACCAGGAGAGGTGAAGATGTTATTTCTCCCTCTGATCCAAAAAGTTCTGCTATACACAAGCAGCAAATTCCCTGTGAGCAGAGCCAGCCTGGAGGGACACAGCTCCCCCATTGCTCAGCTCAGCAGCAGCTGAGCCTCAGCCTGGATTTCCCTTCTGGAAATAAACCTGGCTGGAACTGATTCAGTGTGAGGGCCTCCTGCCTCTCCTTGCTGAGCCATGTGGCGTGTGTGGATGTGTGAGCCAGACTGCTTTGCTTGAGTTTCCCCAAGAGGCCTTTCCACTGGAGTAGCTTATTGGGGTCTAGGCTTCAGCTCCACTCCTAAAACACACGCTGTCACATTTCTCCCTCTGATCCAAAAACTTCTGCTATACACAAGCAGTAAATTCCCTGTGAGCAGAGCCAGCCTGGGGGACACAGCTCCCCCATTGCTCAGCTCACAGCTCTGCTGCCCCACGGGTCCCATCCTGCCCCACAGAGTGTCCAGGGTGCTGTGACCAGCCCCTGACCAGGTCCCACCCTGCCAGGCCTCCTCTCCAGAGGAACAGCAGGGAGGGTTTCCCTTGGAGCTGCTGTCCTGGCACAGGGACAGCAGAGGTGACACCTCCAGCCTGGCCTTGCTCCAGGGGCACCAGGGGCAAGTTCTCTGCACACTCTGTGCAGCTGGGGTTTGCCAGGCCTCCAGCGCAGCCTGCCTGCCTGAGGAATTCCTGCTGGAGCAGCAGGGAGGATGGATAATGGGGGATGACGTGAGTGTGTAACACACCTGGGGAGGACAAGAAGCTCTCCTCTGTACCACCCAGCTGGGTAAGAGCATCCACAGGGATGCTGAGCCTTCCCAGATGTCACTGCTCCAGCTCTGGGGGTCGGGTGAGCTCCCACTCCTGCAGTGTTTTGCCCTTGCAGACACGGGGCAGACACAAGCAGGGCCCTGCTCTCCATGGATTTCTGAGCCTGGCAATGAGGTGAGCTCTGCCATTGCAGCCAGGTGAGGATCCAGAGCAGCAAACCCCACAGCCTTTGTGACCAGTGCAGCCAGGACAAGGCTCAGATGGCCATGGCCAGTGCTGCTGCCTCCTAGAACTCAACAGCAGCTGCCAGCACAAGCAGAAGGCCAGGCTAGCAGGGATCCACCACGAAACTCAACTGTGTGAAAGAGCTGGCACCAAGGAATACACCTGGAAAGCCAAGGGATAGACACTGGGCAGTCAGAAATGCCAGGCAGCATGCTGGCAAAAAAATCATCCTGTCACTCTGTTTACTTGGCAGTGCCCACTTGTCACCAGCCTGAGAAATCATCTCTTGAACAGATTTGAGCCTCAGATCTGCCTCTCAGGGCCTGCCTGGATCTGGCAAAACTGCTGCTCAAGCCAGGCAGAGAAATCACTGTGAGGAAGTGCAAAGCATTAAACCCTTCCTGAAGGGCCACAAAAGAACAGCCAGCCCCTTCTTCCTCCTTTACTAGAAGAGCTTTGAGTGAGCTGGAAAAAATCAGTGATTCTCTTCAATCCTGGTAGAACAATCTCCACGATTAAGTCCTTCTAAAAACAGGTGATTGAGCATTAACCCTAATCAGAACTGGGCTTCTTGGATTTCATCAGCACTTGAGGGTTTTTGTGCACACTGGTACAGGCACTTGGTGAGCCCTGTGGGCAGGGCTGTGTGTGGCCCCTCTGCTGCCCCATCACTCACTCCTGAGGGAAGTCAGGCACCACAGCCTGTCAGGAGAGGGGGAACTAATAAAACACTAAATGGTGACCAAACTGACTTTGTGAATCCAGCTGCCTTTGGTATTTTGGGAGGAAACTAGGACCTATAAACACCATGCAGTAATAAAGCCTGTTTGCAGGGCAGAACTCTGGGCTTGTACCCTCACTGGGACACAGACTTCCTTTCCATCTCAGGTACATCACACAGGCCAGTTGCTGCTTCTTCACATCAAGTGTTCAGAGTGGGATTCCCTTCTGAAAGGTCTTTGTTTTGGTTTAGAAAGACAGGTATCTGCCAGAGAAGACTGGGGTTTCCCTTAGAATGGAGAATGTAAACCCTTCACCCCCTCCAAATTATAGTTTTGCAATTAAGGGTTCTCAGGCAAAGATTTGGGAATAGGAACAACAGTTCTTTACTAGGAATATTAACAATACAAATGTAGTAGAAAGACAAAACCACCCAACCAAACCAGCAAACAAACAAACAACAATTTTGGAAAATCCTGACAGAGTCAGAGCTACAACCTGACACCCTGTTGGTCAGGGTGTTGGGAGCAGTCCCAAAGTGAGTCCTCCTGGAGTGGCAGAGGTGGTTCTGGTGGAGTAGAGATGATCCTGTAGAACAAGGGTCCAGTGGTGGTGAGAAGGGTCCAGTCTTCCTCCAGGAATCAGGTGAAGTTGGATCCTTTCTGTGTTCCTGTGTCCCTGTGTCTCAGTTTTATCCAGGTAGGAATGGTTGGCTCCCCCCACTGGGTGGAGCATCTCACACTGGGATGATGGAATGTGGATGTGCTGCTTTGGGGAGGGTATAGTTTGGGGATGTGTCAGTTTGGGGAGGTGTTAATGGCCCATTAGCAGACAACTGTCCCCCTGGAGGGAAGACAGGTGGTGAAACAGATAAGAAACAAACCCCTACAGTTGGCCCATTGACAAAAGGCACCCGCCCTCCTCCTCCCAGAGTAAAGAAGAACAGTGCTTTCAGGAGATGAAAATAGAATGCACATTTTTGCTTTCCATAACCCGGGACAGTCCTTCCCCTTCCTGTGCCACAGGAGCCACACAGACACACTGCAAGGGTTAGTTAATGCACACCAAAGCACCCTGAGTAAGGAATATTGACGCTGTTCAAGGTTACTACGACACGGACTCCGAACTTCAGCAGGCTGACAATGACTCCAATTTATTACCCAGGAATTTCTTCCCTTTATGCTGTTTTACAAAGAACCACCCAAGAGGCAGAAAAAAGACAAACTTCTTTAATTACAGTGATCAAGTCATAGGGACATCAAGAAGAAGTCCCTCCTAGGGAAAGGAATGTAAACATAGGTTACAGTTAGGAAAACGTGTCTCTTTTTGGCAGAACAGTGTCTGGGAAAGAGTTTCAGAGAACCCAAAACATCACTGGCACCAACCAGAGCTACAGAATATTCTCTTATGCTTACTCATTTTACGGATGCAAGTTTTAGCACTCATCATTTTAAAGTAATTTCCAGGCACAAGAGAATTTTGCAAAAGATCTACAAAAACTTGTAAGCAGGACACCCTTCCCTGCCCATATTTACAGCTCTGCATGGCATATGCAGCATTATTCCACTGCAGTTAACAGAGAACCTGTGGGATAACACAGGAGGGGAACCTGCACCTCACAGGACACTGTGACCAAGGGTGAGGGGTAACAGTTCACATCAGGGAGTGTTAAATAAGGCACTCACACACACCTCTGGAAGTTAAAATCACTGTCTCAGGCATCTGTAATCCATGGCACAGCCACAAAGAGTATTTACTGTGTGCAGAAAACACTGTGAGAAATAAAGCTGAAGTGCTGTTTTTATGATATGCTAAACATATGAACAACACACCTCACGTGGCTCCATATGGGAGGGGAAAAGATTTACTTTTAGTTCAAGTTTCAGTGCCTTTTCACTACTTTGATTCTTCCTCTAAGGATCATAGTTATCTTAGCCATTTGTAGTACTCACATCAGAACTTCAGTCCAGCTGCCCAAATCACCCTTTTCCAAACCACAACAAATAACCAACATTCACCTGCTTTTCTTGTATAACTAATTTTTTTTTTTTTTTTAATTTCTACCCACCTCTGATGTTTTCAACCACCAGGCCTTCTATGATTTTCCTGCCCTCCTCTGAGCACTGCCCAACTACTTCATCCTGCAGGAGTAAGTCCCTTTGTGAACTCAGAAATATGAGTTGGCTGTACTGGTGTTCAGCTGCCCATTTTCCCACACAGGACAGTCTGCAAAGCGTCCACATGGCCACAGGCCTCTGGAATAAATATAAATATATAACTCTACACAGCTCTGAACAAGACTCCACCACTAGGAGAGCAGTTTCACATCATGATGTTTGGTCAAATGCTAAATCACAGCACATTGCAAACACCAAATGAAGATTTGAAAGCTGAGTTATAGGGCCCTGAAGATGGGTTAGGGCCAGAAATGCTGGTGGAAGCTGAATTACACAGATCCTGCTGTATGCAGCTCTGCTGGGCAAGTTATTCCAGTCCTTTCAAGAATGTTTTGCTGCAATGGGAACAGCCTGAGCTGCAGTAGCGGGTCTGCAACATAGAGAACATCACAGCAGCTGATGTTATTCCTTCAATAAACTCATTTTTAAAGATTTTTTTTCTGCTGATCCACCTATCACTTGCCCTTATCTCTAGAGAGTACAATTGCCTTTTTTCTGCCATTTTCAGTTAGTTGTGATTTTCAGATTCAGCTTGGAGGAGCTTCATTCAGTATCAAATAAGCATATTTTTTCTATGTATTTTATTTATTTGAGGAAACTGAAGGTTTCCTGCTGACTGCTGTGCATGTGATGGCAAAGCACCCAGGAAACTCCTCTCTTGCTAAGAAACAAAAAGCTGCAGCACTCACCCTACCAAGGAGCCTGAGAAAATCAAACTCTCACCAAATATTTCCACAGAAGCAGCCAAAGGCAGGAATAAGACAGAATGAGTGGGGGGCATCAAGAGAAACACATCTCTCAGCCATGACATCAGCCACTTCAAAGCCAAAAGAGAATGAGAGTCCTCTCTTCTGAGAGCACAGTTTGGGCTTGCTCAGCTTTGAGTTTGTTACCCTTCATCCCACCTTCCCAAACTGCGAACTGTTCCCTCCACACAGGCCCCCAGCACCTTCCTCCTCCCCCTCACACCTTTTCCAAACAAGAAGCCAAACCCCTATTCTTGTTGCACTCCACCCATCCCACTGAACACCATGAGATTGCTGTCAGCATTAATGAAAGCTGCTTTGTTTTTCTGCATTCTACAGAAAGAGACACTCCCTGCAGCTGGCAAAGGGCAGCAGAGCCCCAGGGAAACCCAGCCCTCTTTGGCCACATCAGATCCCCAAAGTCAGTGACAGCAGCACCTGATCACAGCTCCCAGCACAGATCTGAGCTGCAGGGAGCAGATTTTTTCAGTGTCCTTCAGCTTTAATGTCCCCATGGACTCATCTTCAAAGGTAAGACATGGTCTAAGCCAATTTGAATACAAACCTCATCAACTGTCTGCATTTATCCTCAGCCTCTAATATCGTGTTTCGCTATTAAGGCATTTTGTTTAATCCCATCTCTAGCTACAGCTGCTCTAGGATTCTGATTTTTCTCACAAGTAATCCTGTTTTTCACTTAACAGCCTAGTGCTCTGTCAAAAAAAAAAAAAAAAAAGTAGATGATAGTAGATTACTTATGTTTTAGAATGTTTTCTAAAAATACAATTAAAAATAAACAATTTTTAATTGTTTATTTTTAATAAAACATTCTAAAACATAAGTAATGATTGTGGGGATATATTTATACCTAAGGAGTAAGTAAGGCCATATCACTTGAATTTTTCTTAACTTAGCAAAATACAGTGAAAATACATTATTCATATATTATGTTGTCTTGTGTCTTAATACATCTTTTTTTTATTAGCAATTAATTCCACTCAGTGGCAGGAAGATAATTTTCATAAACTGATCACTTCAATGAGGATTTCTCAGTGAATTAATGGGGCTTAGCTGTCTTTATGTAATAAAACTTGAAAAATTAAGTGTCAAATAGAAAGGTGTACTTTTCCTGTGCCTTGTGGAAGCTGCTAAAACCATGTGCAATCCCAGGCATAACAATGCCTGGTCTCCCTCCTCTGTTGCCCATTTCAAGCCCTCCCAGGGAAGCACCATGCAATTCCCAAATCCAAGTTCATGTACAGAGCCCCTTGAGGGTGAGTGGACTCTAAATAAATCTCTCACAGTTGCACTAATCTCTTTCCAGAAATAAGTTCCCCTTCCTTACTCCCAACCCCTACAGGGCTGTGTCTGCACCATTTAAATGCAGCCAAATTTTGGTCCCCAGCAAGGGTAAGATCTACACCCAGGCCCTCATGTAGGGCAACTAAAGGGAAAAGAAAGGAGCAACATGTACAGAAAGCCCTAAGTGACGTGTTTTCATTTTGCTGTCAGTTCACATCCTCAGACACAAAGTGATTTTGAAAGCAATAGAAAAGCAGTGTAATAACAGCATCCTCAGCGTGGCTCCCAGATCCATTCCTGGCAGCCCCACAGGTTCTGCACATTGATCATTGCAGCCAAAGCTGCACTTAGCTCCAGACTAAACACCATCAGGAGGCAGGGTGGTAAATAATGCATTTCCCTGGGGCTTTGGACTGTGTATTTGATCATTTCATGCCTTTCATACCCTGAGAAACAGCCACCCACACAGCAAACTGCCAGCTGCACTCCCCCTGATCCCTGGGGCTCAGCTCAGCCCCAAAGAAGCAGCATCAGGCAGGGGAAGGAGGACCTTGGTGCCCCAGCAGCAGCACAGTTGGAGGTTTCCCTGCTGTGCCCTGGGCAGTGCTGGCTCCCAGTCCTTGTGTTGTTTTCCAGGAGATCCACAAGCAGGAACCACAGGCACTCTGCTGGGGCACTGCAGGCAGCCTTAGCTCAACCTGTACAACATAAGCAAGGCCTTCTCACCTTTTTAAAGCATGCACCAACTCTCTTCATGCACCTCTTCCCCCTCAAGGACAGTCTCTCTACATATTCATAGACAGTTTTTTAATTTTGACTTGAATATCAAGGCCCAACACCTGTTTTTTACCAGTATTTTCCAAGCCACGTGCACATGTGTGTCAGCTGGATTGGCTTTCATGCTGCCAAAAGCACGGTGTCTTGGGTTATGGAACCCAAAATGTGTATTCTATTTCATCTGCTGAAAGCAGTTGGGGAGATGTTCTTCTTTATCTCTTGTAACTCTGGGAGAAGGGGCAGATGCCTTCTGATAATGGGCCAGCTGTTAAACCAGGTGGGGCAGTGCTTGTTATCTCTTTTCACAATGGGCCATTAAGACTTCCCAAGCTGTTCTCCCCAAAGCAGAACATCCAGCAGCACATCCACATCCCATTGTGAGATGCTCCACCCAGTGGGGGAGCCAACCATTCCTACCTGGATAAAACTGAGACACAGGAACACAGAAGGGATCCAGCTTCACCCAATCCCTGGAGGAAGACTGGACCCTTCTCACCACCACTGGACCCTTGTTCTACAGGATCATCTCTACTCCACCAGAACCACCTCTGCCACTCCAGGAGGACTCACTTTGGGACTGCTTCCAACACCCTGACCAACAGGGTGTCAGGTTGTAGCTCTGACTCTGTCAGGGTTCTCCAAAATTGTTGTTTGTTTGCTGGTTTGGTTGGGTGGTTTTGTTTTCCACTACATTTGTATTGTTAATATTCCTAGTAAAGAACTGTTATTCCTATCCCCAAATCTTTGCCTGGAAGCCCTTGATTGTAAAATTATAATTTGGCAGGGGGTGAGGGGTTTACATTCCCCATTTCAAGGGAAACTCCAGCTTTCCCTGGCAGATACCTGTCTTTCCAAATCAAGATACACAGATAGCAGTTGAAGTGGTGATATCAGCTGTTCCTGGAGAGCTCTCCTGGGATATCCCCCAATTCAACCTCACATTTCAGAGCAGAGGGGAGACATATCCCTTTTAAGGTGTGATCACTGGAAACTGGTTGGGAAAACTGACATTGCACCCCCTGCATTCATGTTACTAGTATTTGTTGTATTTATAAGAGAAAAAAGGTATTTTCCTTGTCAGGACAGCAAATGCGTCTGGGAATTTACAAACCCACATGCTCTCTTTCCTTCTTGAAACTTGGGCATTTAAACCAAATATTTCTGGTGATAAAACATGCTACAATTGCTTAACAGATGTTCATATTATATTTCAGAATCTGGCAATAGAGATCATGTAGACCCATTTTTATTTATATATATATATATATGGAAAAAATTTTTTCAGTTCTAAGATTTAACAGCTATATGGTTTTGATCTTTACCCTTACTCAGTACTATTAGAAATGTGTTATCGACCTTTTGGCCACAGATATTACCTTGAAGATGGGCCTGCAATGAATTTATTACATATAAAATACCAAAGTCTAGACTGTTTAAATAACTTCTTCAGATCCAAACTGTTACTGGTGGTATCAGCAATCCAAGTGCCCCAGAATAAGCAAGACTCGACCTTTTGATTATATTCCTGAACATTTGTGTTGGATTTTTTCTTTGTTACTTTTTTAAGGCTCTCCAGCTCGTTGCCAGTGTCTCACCCAGTATCTGGAAGCAGAAGGCAGCACAGGTTGAGTCCTTGTCCTCTGCAGTGATGGGTTGAGTAAAGGTGACTTTCAGAATTAGTAAAATGAGGTCTGAGTGTTTTAGTGGCAGAAGCAGGGACTGCTGTGAGATAGTTTTAGATGAGCATGGAAATCAGCTGCTCATACTGGATTTTTTTTAGTTTTGTTTCCTCTGCCTGCTCATATTCTTAGGCAGACCTTCACCTGCTGCGAAGAGATCCAGGGTAAGGCATTGGAATCAAATTCATGCTACAGTACCAAAACTTGAGTAAATGTCATATTCCTGGTGACTTCTGGGCACCAACACTGGGTAACATCCTTGTTTCTGATGCTGGATGATCCAAAAGGAGAAATACAGGCATTGGGACAACAGCTTTTTTCCCCTAAGACACCCGCTTACATTGTTGTGTAGCAGACTTGAAAAACTAACTACTGGTACAGAAATAGATATATATAATTTAGCTAAAAAAATCAAGAACAAAGTAATATTTTAACAAGTCATAACACCAAGGCTCAATTCTGAAGCTTCTTAGGGTAAACTGAATACTTCAGTATTTAACAGGTGCTCATTTTGGGACACTCTGTAGACCTTGGGAGTGGATAATTTGTTAGAGAACTGAAGCAAAGTAGCATCAGAGCTCATGGATGAGAATCTGCACATTGTGTTCATGCTGTACTTTAATGTCAGAGAAGTTAATAATAAGAACTTCAAACAACCAGAACAAAGGAGCCTCTAAAATACTAACCTACTCCAAACAATAGAGTGCAAAGCATACACTGGAATTCAAATGAAATTTTAAAAACCCAACAAAAGAAAAAAAAATTGGTCACTTTTCAAGCTAATAACCAACCAAATTAAAAAAAAAAATTAAAAATCTAATTGCCCTTGCCTTTCCCTATCCCCTGTTTGACACTCAGCACATTTTCAGTTGAGCTTGGACCAAATGTGAGTTAGTAAGAAGGGCATGCTCCTCTGTCCACCTTGTGCTGTAAAGTAATGAAAGCAAGGGTGGCAGAGACACATCTCCAGTGCTTGTGTTTGTGCCATTCAGTTGTTTCTGTTGGGTTTCTGATAAAAGTCAATTGTCCTTTTAAGTACTAAGGAACAAAAAAGTGGCTGTCCTACCTACAAATCACCAACTCAGGCAGCCTGTGGCTTCCTTCCCCTTCAGTTCCTTTCTCTTTTCCCAGCTACTCCATCATCATTTCCCTTTGCAGACAGCTGTACTGGCTCTGCCTCACTTCTGCCTTAGAGTGCTCAATTCACAACTGCTCCTTTATAATTTTACCAGCAATTTTGGGAGCATTGTGTTCTATCCCAAGCATACACAAAGGCTGACCAGAAGTTGTTGCAGTCTGAGGCCTGCAGCACCCCAGCACCTCTGAGCTGGTTTTGGATTCTCTTTGTCAGTTTGTGCCACCCTGTTTGCTCTTCGCTGCATTAAACACCTGCCCAGGCAAGTTTTACCCCAAACCCCAGCACAACCTTTTTGTGTTGCAAACCCTCAGGGTCTGCTCCCCCTCCTTTGCTTTGCTCTGTTCCCTTTGTCCCCAAGCCTGTCTCGGATTTCTCTGCAAAGGAATTGCACAATGCCCCTGTGTCCCACCTCTCCACATCATTTATTGCAGTGCTTCCCTCTCCTAGCACTGAACTGCTCTGCTCTGCAGGTTTTAAACTCATTGCCAGATTGCTTATCCTTCTGCACATTTGTTCCCACAGGGCAAAACTGTTAAACCAGAGAACAGGTTACACCCTTGCTTTAACCATTAATAGTTCATAAAAATACAGATCTCCTTTCAGAAGTGGTGCCAGTCTGTCAGGAAACCCGGAGGACACTGGGTGGGGGGGTTTTGTGTGTTTGTTTGTGTTTTGTTTTATGTTTCACATATAATCTGGCTGTATTTGAATAATTCCCTTTTCTGTCACTGGTTTCTGCATCTCATGGCAACTCCTCTAGGACAGGAGCCTTCCTAGGACCTAATTCCACCCTCTGGTAGAGGGTAGAATTTATAATGGTTTTGCCAGCCCAATGCCATTTAAACCAAGCTGGGGTTGCACAAGGGTTTCATGAGCCCTAAGGTTCCTCCCCAAGCGTTTTGATCTCCAGTCTGCATCTCTTCCTTACTACTATGAAAAAGTTCCAGTGAGGAACTTTGCACCTCTGCTTGTTTATACTTTTTTTTCATCCCCTTCAGAGGCTCTGCAGATTCACAAACAATTCATAAATAAACTAATAATAAAACGGAGAGATACTGGCTTGTGCGTTCTTTGGTAAAACACAAACAATGAATTATGGGATTTCTACTTCAAGGTGAAAGGAGTATTTTTGTTTAGTACACAGCAGTGTCAGAGAGATAAAATCAATGTTGGGTCACAATTGCACCTTGGGCTGCTGCCATGCTGCCTTTTCCTCATTTGTACTTTTGGTTTAGGTGAACATAGGCATGGCTGGATTCTCATTCTTGCCTGCACTGACAGCACTGCAAGGCTGCCTTCTCTGCCCTCTATCAAAGCCTCTATTAAAAACCTTCCTGAGAGTAAATGATGAATACTTCACTTCAGTGCAAAAAATAAGAACTAAATCATAAAACTTCGAACCTCTACGAGGGTTACACTCACCAGCAATCTTTTAAATACTCAATGAACTACTCTGTAGTGTGAAACTTCCTTTCATTTCCCTTTTCTTTGCTCCTTCCTGTGACATCTGATGCACACCCCAAGCTCTGCCAATACAGGACGTGGACTCTGCATGAAAAAAAACAGATTTTAAGCCTGGTCCCCCATAGGGCCATGGATAGCCCTGACCTTAGGAACAGGTATAGCCATGTTTCATGGGCTGCAGGTGGATCTGATCATCCAAACACAGGATTTCCACCACCAAGGGCAACACCCATGACAGAGTGGACCTACAGCATAAAATGTTTTTCACTATTCTGAGATGCAGATTTACTGTTATTGCTGGTGGTAGTGGCGTTACCTAATTTTAAATGCTGTGTATGACATAATTCAATATTTCCTTCTCTATATTTCTGTATATTTATAGTTCTGTATCTCCAGGGACACATATGTTACTATTTGTTAGTAAGCCACTGGCCATCCTTAATTCCAAAAGTGCCATTAGCCTTTATAACAAATTCATTCCAGGACCCATGGAAGTAAACACTGAGACTCTACATTCACCATCAGATGCTCTGGGGTCTTTGAAAGGTCAACACAAAATACATTGCATAAATAGCTAGAAATTTAATTAAGGAGTCAGGGAATGAGAGGGAAAAGAACACTGAGATGAAATTTTCCATTCTACATCCTTAAAAATTGGCATCAGGAAGATTGAATACAGTTAGGGGAAATATTGGATTTTCAACAACAATCTTGGACCAAATTATTTCTTAGCATATATACAGATATTTTTTAAAACAATGTACAGCAGGCAATGACAGAATAACTCACCATCTTCCTCAAATGTCTGCAAGCAGGTGGATAAATAAGAAACTAAATCTGGCCCCAGAGCCCAAGAGCACCTTTTGTTCCAGAGAATAAGACAGTTGGTAAGCTAAAAATCAGAAAAAATAGCCTCTGAGAATTTGGGCATGACATAAAATTCCAACAGAATCCCTTCCTGCCATGGCAGTTATAGAGAGAGAACCTCTTCATTCCAGGTCTCATTCATTACATGGCAGGTAAAAGAACAGGACTTCTGCCTTTGGGTCTTCAGGCTGCTGTGAAATATTTGTTACTGATACGCTTCATCTGTATTAATAATTTAAAATTATTTTTCCTCTTGACAGATTTTATGCCCAAAGAACAAAAACACTTGATATAAAACTCTAGAAAATACTATTCAAAATGAATTTACCTGTCCTATAAATGCCAGCTGAAAAAATGTTCTATGTTAAATGTATATATTTAAAATTCCACCCTTTTCATTAAAATAGCTTTCAGCATGGAGGAAATTCCTTTGTTAGTAATTCTACAATAAGTCCAAACTCAGAAAACATTTTAAACCTGGCAAACATCTGTTTGTTTGGGGTTTTTTTCACAAAATTTGAAAATTTCTCCTTCAAAGGGCTTTTTTTATTACATTTCAGATCCCAGGGAGCTGTGAAAGCATGAGATGCTTCCACGAACCCCAGAGCCTCTTCTCCTGACCTCTTTTGCTCTCAGCAGCAGGCAGTTTTACTCAGCTGACTCCACCACAGCCTGGAGACTCCAGCAAGGAATTCCCTGAGCCCAGGGCCTGGTGTAATCAGCTTTTCCAGCAGTGCCAGAGCCCTGGGAGCACCCAGCACGGGGCAGGATGAGCTGGCCCGAGGTGATGCGAGGGCAGAAAGCTCTGCAGACTCTACAGCAGTGATGAAATCTCACTGCTCCCACATCTTCCATGCAGAAAAGACTTTCCTGTTCCCATAATCGATTTTGCTCATCCTGAGGCATTTTATCCACGACTAATTGTATAATCCAGCTGACATTTCTTTCATTACCACCTTTTCCACTGAGCAAAAGAAAGATGTGGTGAACAGTATCCCCCAAACGTCTTGCTATGAATACATAAAATTTCTCAGTCAAAAAGTGATCTCACTATAGCAAGAAAATTTATTTTGCCTTACAAAATCAGCTACCAGACTGCAGCTTCCACTCAGCTCCAAGGATCCCAAGGCAAACCCCAGGAGATGGAGGCTGAGCTGAGGTCTGTCACTGCACTGACAGCAGCTTTATAATGAAGTCCCTCGACTAGAGAAAATGTAAAATCATCCAAGAATAGAGTTATCTGTCTTCACCAAGGGTTTCTCACTGGTTTTTTGTTTGTTTTGTTTTTTGTTTTTTTTTTTTTTTTCCTTACCAGTAAATTGGGCAACAGCCACTGTGGACAGCAGCTCTATCCACAAGGAATACCATTCCAAACTTTACCTAAATGTGCTTGGGCTCCCAGTCAGTCACACTCCCCATTTCTGTAGACTGGGAAAGAATGAGAAGATGGCAGAGTTCAGACTGGAACCACTCAGGTTCAGACAGGCACTGCCTTGTCTCCCCTGCTCTGTGATGTCCCAAGAAGGGCAAACTAACCCAAAGTCAACAGACAGGAGCAGCAGGAATACTGGATAGTTTTTATTTTTGTTCCAGCTCTCCCAAATACCACCCATAAGCAAACTCCTATGTGTTAAATCATTTATTTGTGGTGAGTTTTCTTTAATACAAATCCATTTTCCAAAACAGAAAAGCAGATGTTACCAGAAGAAAGAGCTAAGGATGTAACCTACCCACAGTATCACCATGAGACAACACAGCCCTGCTGCACTGGGCATGCAAATCCAAGTCTGGCCCGAGTCCCACTCCACAGCCAGGTTCCACTCAGCTGCACAGCTGAGGGAGCAACACAGGAAGGTCTGAAAGCTGAAAAACACACAGGGAAAAGGGTAAAAAACTACCCTGTCTCCACATGCATGTGATGCAGATTTGGAAATGAGTGGGGTGAGCAAAGCCCACAGCATTCCAGTCCCTTGCAGCTGGGCACAGCTGGGACGCAGAGATTCCTGTTAACTGCAGGGATGTTCCTGCAGGCTCTGAGGGATCCTGCCGGGCACTGTGTTGTCTGACCCAGAAACAAATGTTCTCTGTCTCAGAAGCAGTTGCAACTCCTACTGCAGCAAAAGGACAAGACTCTCACAGAAACAAACGGCTCTAAAGCCAAGCTGAGAGAGATTTTGTCAGAACTGCAAACACTGAGCCATTCCTCTGCATCCAAAGTCAATTACTAAGGCACTTCCCATGATTTCTGAACTTATTTAATTGTCTGAACATGGATATTTCAGTCAAACTTAAGACCCTAAGTCTATCAGGACTAAACTCAACGCTGATGTTGTGAGTAAATGTGAGATGAACAAAGATGTGATCACCAAAATTCGCAGAAGTACTAAACATTAGGAATTCCTGAACTTTAAAGTGGAGGAAATATTTTGATATCCTTAAGTGCAGTGTTACACACATGTATGATTCTTGACAGGCAGAATGAGGCCAAGGGGCACGTATCCAAAACCCAACACACAGAGAATCAGATTTTCTGATGTATGTACAGATTCACACCCTCAAGCCATAACCAAACAACAAAGACCCCTAAAAGGAAGCCATGCAGTTTCCATTTTTTGAAATTACAAACGAGGAGTCGTTCAAGGAGTCAAACATTCTGAGGGGTTGAAGAAACTTACTACAAGGTGACTTCTGCAGCAGCATTCTAAGGGATTTTAGGGTACCAAGGTACTATAGTTTTGGCAACAGGTACAGGTTTCTCTGAGCCATAAGGAAACACCTGTAAATCCCCATAAACCTTCATTTCAATTGCCTTAGACTCCATTAATGCTTCCCTGGATTTAAAAAGAAAAGAAAATGAAAAAAAAAAAAAAGGTGATCAGTGACAGCAGGAAACTTTTTCCCAGGGACTTCGCATGTTTTACATCAATCCCAAACTTCATTCCAGCCCTGCATCCGTCACTGCTAAACCAAGGAGAAGCTGAACAGCCTAAATACTGACAGCAAAGCTGTTCTGATTGCGAGAACTTGCCCTCCCGGCTACAAAACCACGCAGGGACAGGGAAGTAAAGAAGGCTGGCAGCACACTGGTGCAGCTCCAGCTCCGGGTCCCTGCAAACAGAGCAGCAGTGTCCTGCAGAGCTAACGAGCGCTTGGGTGACAGGAACTGCCAGTGGAACCTGGATCATAAAAAACACCAAACTGCTGACCGGACTTTTAGGAAAGGGACCTCATTTCATTCATTCTTCACCTAAAAAGCCAACGACGCTTTTCTGAGAGGTAAACAGGCAGTTATAAAGCTCATCCTCTTCAGTACCTGCTGCAGCCCCGTTCTCTCTGTATCCAGCACTGAGGCATTTACCAAGCACAGCGAGGAACGTCCCCAGGATCCCTGGTAACAAGTAGATCTTATTACTGTAAAGTGAGTTTAGCTTTTCCTTGGACTACATGACTACATCCTCCTCCTAGCCCCCATCCAGCCCCACGGAATTATATCCTCCACGGCCAGACAATCCCGTCCATCCCCGTGGGTTTACTCCAGGCAGTCCCTCCCTTTCAGCCGAGGCGCTGGGCTGGACTCGGCTTTCCGGAGCCGCTATCCGCCTACGGCTCCTCATGCAGGCAGCGAATCCCCGCGGCAGCCCCGGTAGCGCCGCTGGCCGCTGCCGCAGGAGGATGAGCGGCGGGGTCAGCCCCGGCGAGTGCGGCCCCGGCCCCCCCGCGCTGCCCCCGCCATGTGCGGCCCTGCCCGCGGGGCGGGGGTCACCCGCCCCCCTGCCCCCAGCCCGGGGCCGCCGGCTCCGGCCCGGCCCCGCGCACGGCAGCAGGCGGCGGGGCCCCGCCGGGCCCCGGGGAGCCGCGGCGGGGGCGGATGGAGACAGCGGGCACGGCGGCGGGCTGGGGTAAGGCAGGGCAGGGCGGCATGGGGGAAGGTAGGGGCTGAGCCGGGAGGGGGGAAGGCACGGGCTGCGGCTGAGGCGGGCTGGGGAAGGGCACGGGGCTGGGGCTGAGCCGGGCTGGGGAGAGGCAGGGACTGAGATGGGGTAGAGCAGAGGCTGGGGAAAGGCAGAGCCTGAACCGAGCCAGGGAAAGGTAAGAGCCGAGCCGGAGTAAGGAACCAGGCTGGGGAAAGGCGTGAGCCGTGCCGGGGTAAAAGGCAGGGGGGCCGAGCCGTGCCGGGTGGGGCAGGCTGTGAGGGGCCGATCCCAGCCGGGGCGGACGGGCTGTGAGGGGCCGATCCCAGGAGGGGGGGACGGGCTGTGAGGGGCCGATCCGAGCCGGGGCAGGCAGGCTCTGAGGGGCCGATCCGAACCAGGACGGACAGGCTGTGAGGGGCCGATCCCAGCAGGGGCGGACAGGCTGTGAGGGGCCGATCCCAGCAGGGGCGAACGGGCTCTGAGGGGCTGATATGAGCCGGGACGGACAGGCTGTGAGGGGCCGATCACAGCAGGGGCGGACGGGCTGTGAGGGGCCGATCCGAGCCGGGGCAGGCAGGCTCTGAGGGGCCGATCACAGCAGGGGCGGACGGGCTCTGAGGGGCTGATATGAGCCGGGGCGGACGGGCTGTGAGGGGCCGATCTGAGCCGGGGCGGACGGGCTGTGAGGCAGGCGGGAGCCCGTGGGTTGCCGCCCTGCCGCAGGTGCGGGGTGCGAGGATCCCACAGCCCAAAGACCGTGCCCGAAACTTTGTGGGGCCGGGCCCTCTCCCGAAAAGGGAGCAGCCCCTTCCCGGCCGTGCCCGCGGTGGGAGCGCGGCGGGCAGGGCCGGGCAGGGCAGGGCAGGGCAGGGCAGGGCAGGGCAGGGCAGCGCCGAGAGCCCGAGCTGAAGTCTGTGACACAGCGAGCCACTCTCGGGAATCGGGCTTGAAATCCGTCTGCAGTCGCAAACGAGCTCATCTTTGAAGAAATCGAAAGATTTGGTTATTTAGGGCACGTTTTACTCGTGTGCATTTTGTTGCCTGTAAATATAAATCTTTGAAGAGCGAGTTATAAATATTAATGCCTAAATGCATAGGGGGAGTATGTGTATCAAATTTTAGACTAAATTTATTCCAACGCAGTTTGGCACACACGCTCGATGCATTCAAGCTGCACTCACACAAATCAAGTTGTGTGGTTTTCTGGTTTTACAGTGATAGGTGCCTATTTCAGAGACTGGTGAACGACTTAACAATAATTAACATATTTATATAACACATTGTTGTTTATACGTGGGGTTTGGAATCTGAGAGGCATTAATACCATTTCCTGAACAGGAGGGATTCCTGGAAGTATGAAGCAATGGCTTGTTTGGCGTTCCCCCCTCCCCATTCAAGCTGCATCTGTGTGTGCACTCAGGCTCTGAGATGTGCAATCCTGCCCAGAGAGAGCAGGTGAACCTTAACTCGACGTGGTTTCAACTCACATCTGGTACCAAACAAAACCAAACTGCTATTAAGGACCTTTCTCTTCATTTTTTCCCTTTTTAGTTATTTTCTTCCATCTTCCTCTCATCTCTGGAAGCTCCATCAATATTGGGATAGGCAGCAATTATTCCAATCTCCGTAAGTAAGCTCTTTTTCTTTCTTTCTTTCTTTCTTTTTTTTTTTTTTTTTAACTGCATTATTGGCATGCTTTGCAGTCATGTACAGCTGCAGGAATATTATATTTAAAGTTCTCTCACAGATAAACATCAATCCAGTAAAAAGCAAATAGCTTCCTGACTGAGAAAAACCTGAGTTAACAGAAATATCCTTAACCTTGTCATCTTTAGGCAGACCAAACTCACATAAATGACAGAATTGTCTGAAATAAAGGACCATAAAATTTAGTGTCAGGTACAAGTACTTCAGTTTTTTATTAGAAAAAAGAAAAAAAATTCCTCCTTTCAGCATTTTCTCCCACAACAGCAAACTAGCAAATTGGCAAATGAAGCACACTGACATCAGTCAAAATTTATATCATTTTGGCACTCACTGGCGAAACAAATGTGGCTAAAAATTGCTTCCAGTCATTGAAATAAAACAATTCCTGACATTTGACTTCCTTCTGCTCTCCTTTTTATGACGGCCTTTTGTAGTCATTACATGAAGGTTTTCTGGAGAGGAAATACAGCATTATAGGAGCCAATTATCCTCGTGTCACTGGTCCTATTTTGGCAGAAAACCACGTGCACGCAGGGAAGCAGGGCAGCATGTCCAGTGTCTTGGATGGAAGAATGCATAATGAGAAAAATACACTCACAACAATTAAACCCACCAAGAGCCCTCTTGGAGCAAGGGCTGCAGCTCAAGAAAAGCTGTGCTGGAATGTTATAATTGGACTGTGACTTTGTAACACTCTTCCTGCCCATCGTGGCTGAGAAATCATACAATTAAAGGTGCAGTTTAAAGGAAGAACAGACAAGAAGTTCCCTTAAGTTACTTTGGAACAGACATGAGGGAACACAAAGTCAGACAGCTACAGTCATTCACAGACCAGAAATCATACCCCTTTTAATGTTTGCTGTCACAACCTATCGTGACAGCAAACTTGGAGAAATTATTCATACAGTCAGAACCAGCTTCTGGCCACAGTAGGGATTTTTAGGATCTACCCCTAGGATAACTTTGGTAATTGAGAGCAGAGTTTGGTTGGTAAAGGGGAAGACAGTGCAAAACCAAGTGCATGCCAAGTGCTGTCTTTCAGATTGCCTAGAAATCCCTTAAACTCCTCCAAAGCACCACGTTAAAGCTGGGCTGAAGAGCAACTGCAAAATTCGTAGCTGCTGCCTAATAGATGCCCAACTGGCCTCCCCCAAGTCACAGAAAATATGTAACAGCAGTACAAAAATGTGGGCATTGGTATCAGCTGCATTGCCAGTCTCCTCATTTGTCAGTGAGCTGCCTGTGGGCTTGGCAAGCAGATCCCTGCGTGGTGCTGGTGTTGTTACAGGTCAATATTGCAGAAAGAATGCTGGGATTGTTTTCCCCCAGAAATGTTGGGTTTACATAATGCACCAAGTGATGTCTCCCAGCACTTCATTGCAGGACAGCTTTGTATTGCATTGGGTGTAAATCAGCAGAGTTCTGTAACAGAACAATGGCAGCAAACAGTTCAGAGGAGTCTGAGGATTGCTCTCATTTCCATGCAGGTTACAAAATTAAGTGGTTTAGACCATGGTTTTCCTTTGGCCTTAACTGAGTCCAGCTCAGCCAGGCCTCTGGCCAGACACTCTGGCCCTGTCCACAAGGGCTCTCAGCTTTAATTCCTGTAATGCCTAGGCTCTGAAATGCTCCATGGACAGGAACAGGTAATATTAACACAGTTAATTATTAATTCTGGGCATGAGCCAGAAATGAAACTGTAGCTCGTGGGATGCTTTTACAGCAAATGTGGAGAGACCAGAGTTATCCCAGGCTGTTTGGAGGTACCACAGGAAGGAGACTCCACAGCGGCCTCTACAGCTCCACAGAACTCGTGTAGGCCAGGTACCAGACCTGTTTGCTCTCCAGACACTGAATTTCCTAGGCAAGGGCAAAGGGCCAGGAGCAGGACTGCAGCCCTGCCCATACAGACTCAGCTGTGCCTGGAGAATCCTGCTCTAGCCCAGGACAAAGGGGAAAAGTCACATGAGCAACATCCAGACAAGAGAATACTCAGGGATATGGAGCCCAGTGGCTTCAACCACACAGAGCCAAGGTGAGCTGACAGGGTCAGCATTTTGCAGAACTTCCTAGTCAGAAATAGAATTTGCTTTCACTTTCTTGCTTTAGATGTTTCTTTCTGAGAGAAACAGTGGATTTTCTTTGCAAAGTGTTTCTAGGTTTTAGTCAGCTGTGTTTGGATGGTTGATTGGTTTTCAGAATAAAAAGTATGATTTATTTCTAGAAAATAATGAATATAAATTATCAATCAGCAGTCATGAACCTCAGTCAGTGTTTCAAATGCTTAAATGAAGGGGTCCAGAAACTGTCAGAGAAATAAAAACGCATAAAATGATTCTATGCAAACTAGCTTCCCTTTCTGCCTCTTCCACCTCCTTCCCAGCACTTCTGAGATTTATTTCTGAGGAGATTGGTTGTAGACACAAGTAAAAGCAAACAAACCAACTGATTATTCAATCAATTATCCAGATTGCCACATATGTATGTGGTATAGAAAAAGATGGTTATTTCCAGCTATTTAGTGACTCTATAGTTAGGTATTCAAATATTAAGTATTTATGATAGTCCCATTCAACTATGTCCCTGCTTTTGTATCTAAGAGCACAAGGAATGCCCAGAGATATGTAAAATATTCACTTGCATGCATGAATGACAAAAACCAAGCTTTAAAATATACAGACAGCATTTTCAAATCCAGCACTAAGATTCCTGTCTTAGAATCTTTAGAGAGTCTGCAAACTTATCCTAATTAAACAAAATTCTCTCACCAAAGGAAGCAGGAACAGAAGCATTCCTAGTGGTGCTCCCTGTGCATGAAATCCCACCCAAGACAGGCACAGGGACACCTCCCACAGGGGAGAAGTGCAACAAATCCTCCTGCTGGAATCTGTAGGGCCACCTTGGGGGCTGTCCCTCAGCACCTGGCTTGGAGACAGCAGAAGAGCACAGCTGGCTGCCAGCTGTGCTGCCACTGACTCCAGCACTGAGAGCGGCACCCTGAGAGCCCAGGAGCAGGGAAAGTATGAATAAACTTCTGCTTATAAACAAGGGAAGCTTTCTGCAAACATCAAATGCTCTCTCCACTGCTGAAGGCTTGGGACTCTGCAGCTCTTGATGGCAAATCCTGTCTTTTTCCCACTCTGCCTCAGCCAGTCTAGTGCAGTTGTCTGAGGCATGGACACAGTTCCCAATGACAGGGAGCACAACATCAGCAGGAACATAACTGCATATTCCCAGGCGTGGGTGGAGCCCAGTGCCTCAGTCCAAACCAGGGAAGAGACTGGTGATTTGGGATCTGTGCTAGCACCTTCAGGAGTTCTCCTGGCTGTCCCAGATTTGAGACAGGCAGAAAGACAGGAGATTGCTTCCAGCTTTGGTGGGAGCTGCTGGCCTGGAGAGGTACAGGATGGCAGGAGTCTCAGAGAGAGCCTGACAGATCTGCAGCAAGGCTTGTGCACAGCACAGCAGGGCATCCCATTGCACTTGTGGGATGCCTCCAGAGGTGTCAGTGATCAAAGCACCAACACCCACCACCCATTATCAGTCTCTCTATCAAAAATGCCAGATAACACTTAGGTCTGTGGTCCCACACAGTGAGGGAATGCACTGCAGTTGCACCCTCTTCTCTTAAGTGCACAGCAAAATTCAATCCCCAGAAAAATCTGCTCTTTTCTTCCTTCACTCTATTTCTTCTCCAAGTGTGGATGTCTTTCTGAAGGTGCTGAAGAGGTTCCCATCTCCTTTTCCTTAAGGGCATACCTCAGATCTCCCTACAGTTTTCCACATTGCACTTCATGTTTTAATGACTCCAGCTGTGCAGGAGGGAAGGATGCTCAAATACCTCCAGAACCACACCTTAGAATCCTTTGTTCCTCTGTCCTACCAGGTAATAGCCAGCATCTTTCTACCATCAGTTCATTTTATGATGGCTTGAAATCATCTATTAGATGAAGAATAATTTCTTCACCTTTTAATTTTTTATTAGGCTGGAATCTGCACTGGGAAGGGATCCATTTCTCTCCAAGCCTGACAGTTTCTCATCCTCCTGTATGAGGATGTAGGCTGACAGCTCCAAGTCATTCATTTACACTATACCTACAGTCTTAATGCTTTCATTTCAAGCAGCCTCTCCCAGCTCACACTTCTCCAGTTGAAATAATAGATTAGGAAATAATAGATGCATAGTTCCCATGCACCTGCATTGCAAACACATGGAGGCTAGTCCAAACCTGCTCCCTAGCGAATAAATAAAATGATGCTTGAGCTTTGGAGAGGATCTCATCAAGGTGCTGCAAGCAGCCCTGTAAAGAAGCCTCTGAGAGGAGAGTAGGGGAGGTTTGGTTTAGATCCTGTTTGAGCTGTGTGTTCAGGCACATGCCCAGGTGCCTTTATCCAGAGCAGCTCTCCAGGAGGGGTGGACTCCTCTGTAAAGCTTCCTTACAGTCTCTGTCCTCAGATGCTTTGAAGACTTGGCCTCCAGCTCAGAGCTGGCAGAAACAATTCAGTTGGCTTTGACAGCATTTATGCAAACAGGGATTTAGCTCCAAGACTTAATACATTTCTTGCTGGAACTTCCTGAAATACCTCTGACTTTTTTTTTAATGACATTATATGACATAGGGAAGCCTACAGTCCTCAAGAACCTGTGTGAAGATAATTCACTAAAGGACATTCCAGCCAAAGCCCCATGTTCTCTGTCTACTCCTAATACAAATAGTTCTTTTATGATACTTTGTTTCTGTAGGCTCTTTAATTCTAAGTTTCTTATCTTTTAATTGCCATTTTTAGTTGCAAGTGTGTTAATCCCTCTGTTTCCATCTTTAAAACGAGGATTTGTCTTTCAGCAATTGTTTTTTTCCTTCATTGACAAGTAATCTTTATTAGTTTTGTGGTTTAAGAAAAGCAGCTCTGTAAGCATCTGGCCTTTACAGGTTTTCAGCATCCTAGCTTTATTTTGATTTAGCTGCAAAATTGCTACAAGACTGCTTCTACTTAAAATCCCCAACTAAAACTGAAACTTAATCACTCTAGGTTCTGCACAAAACAACTGGCCTTATCCTTTCAGATAACAGGTATCTGGAAAACACAAAAAGTGAGTAGAGGAATAAAAAAAGGCTGACAAAAAAGTTAATAGCTTGAAATTACACAGGAACTTAAGGAGAAAGTCAGGCTCTCCTGGCTGCTGGGTTGGTGTCTGTCCATTACCTGGCACTGACTCTTGTTACCAAGAGAGGAATTCTCTGAATTCAGTTTCCATTTCCTGAGGACCTGTCATGGTTTTTATGGTTAAATGATAAATGCAGGCAGGGCTCCATTCCACTGGGGAAGGGATTTCTAGAGTAAGGCCTCAGGATTTAAAGAGATGACCTTTACAAAAGAGAACCCAGATCCTCTTAGGGAGAGAATAATTGTGACCTCTTAAGGCCCAGTTGGAAGACCAGTTCTTTCTAGGACCCCCTCATATTGAGTTTTGCTTCTAATCCAGACTTTAACATCTCTTCTTATTAGCAGAGGTCAGTATTTAGGTTATTTCCAAGCTAAACTACTGAGGTACAGACTGGCTGTTTTCACTCTCCAGCACACAAGTCCTTGGCCCAAACAATTGGCAGAAGTACTAGGCTTTATTAAAGAAGTTGGTCACAGAAAGCCCAACACAGAAGACTTTTGTTGTCACCTCAATGTATTGCCCTGAAACTTGCTCCAAGGCCAGTGGTTACACAGGATCCTCACTCCCTGGGCAGCAGAGGAAGGGTAAAGCCCTGCTGCCCTGACCAGACCATAAAAGCTCTGAGAGGTAAATTAACTGGGGGTTATTTTATTTTATTGAAAGACAAATTGCTGCTTTATTGCAGCAGCCATGTTGACAGTAGCCCAACAATATCTAGTCCCTGGATGTTGTAATTCCACCTCTGCCTCAGAGACACACCCAGAGAGGAATGTGAATCCAAAGTGATTTCTGGTTTGGCCTGGAGCTTGGGGCTAAGGGAAGAACACACACTCTGCAAAGAGGAGCAGAAAGGAGGAGCTGTTTGGGGTGATTTTTGTGCATCATCTGAAGAGTACATCAAACTGCACTAATGGTCACTCTCCTCACACTGAACACATTTGTGGAATCAGATGTTCCTTTAGAAAGAATGTGGGACATTCAGTAGTAGACTGAAAACAGTTCCAATGCATCCTGCTGGGTGCTGTGGCTGTACAGCACATCTCTGAGCAGCAATCCCAACCAGAAATGCCCAGGTATTAGGGAGAGCACAAAATCAGAATATCACCAATACTTTTTAACTATGCAGACAATTTTATAAAACATTTTCCTTTTAGAACAGCACGATCCTAAATGGAAACGTGAGTGGAAACTGCACTTTTGCACTTGATCCTATTAATCAATCTGAAAGATATCTAAAAACCTGATAAGATAGCTAAAAACAGAAAAAAACCCCTAAATTCAGATCTTTATTTCCATGCTTCTGATTAAAAAGGAACAAAACAAACCCACACACATTTCTACTGAACAAAGCAAGCTGTAAATTGGAAATTTTCCTAAAATTGGAGACATAAGATCTCCAATTCTTCAGGAGACCTGCAGCATCTGTAGAGGTAAAAATAAGAACTTTTCCTCAGACTTTCAAATTATGATTCCCAAATAGAGGCAAGGACAACATGGAAAAAGGCAGGGATAAAGGTGGTATCAAGGTGCTGCAGAAGTACAGAACTGACATCCTGTGTCTGTCCTCTGGTTTAAGGTTATTGGACATTTCTTTAGTTGCCATCAGTACAAAAATACTGAGGAACTGGTGGGCACAAGAAGTCACCAGAGAGATGAGAATTGTGTTCCTTAGGTTGTGTTTGGCACAGGTTTGTGTGTCATGCTCCTCTAGATCTTAGATACAGAGCATTAAACATCACTTTAGCCTGGGCCGTGAGTGGTTCATTCATTGTCACTCAGTGGCTGAGGTGACAGCTGTGTACCCACTTCAACAGAGACACAATTCAGGGATCATGGGGCTAAGAAAAAAATCATATTACTGACACAGGAAAATTAGCTGCAAACTATTACCTTTTATTACTGTATTTTAATATCGATGCAGATTAGTTTTCAACTTGTGGGTCAGTTTTTTGCATCACATTTATATAATACTGCCCCTTAGCCTAAATTTGACATGGCCATTTTGATGTTCTTAAGTTCCCAGTTTCCTCCTGCCAAATCCATGAAACACATGCTGATTTAGAATCCAAACCCTGCACCCCATTGCTTGGCCCCCTCTGATGGGAACAGGTGAAGAACCAGAAAGGGTTTCTCTGAGAGAGGTTTCTTAGTTCCCTGATATCCATAGGAAAAATGGGTTTCAAATCAATTTTAGTTTTAAAACACTCTTGGAAGACAAAATATCCTGTGGCAGCATGTACTGGGACAGATGGATCACCTTGGGAAGGAATGCATTTTTTTTCACCAGTGAAACACTCAGTCTCAAAAGAATTTTCATTGCAAAGAACTAAAAGCTCATTATTTGCTCCGTTTGTGATGCCTCTTTTCCTGCCTGCTGGCTGGGCCTCACTCTCTTCCTCAAAAGAACACTGACATATTTTTAGTCTTCATGGTTTTGGGGATTATTTTACAGCTCCTTTTGAGAACAGATGGGAGATTTGTATCATCTGGATTCACAAAACACATAATTTGCACTTGCTACAGCTGGGATAGGCTTGCACACCCATTTTTTAACCATCATCGTACCCCACTGCATCTCAGTCCAAAGGAAATTGGATCTGCTCATGGAATGTTTTACAGTTTACAATCTGAATGGTTCTCCCTGAGGCTGACAAAACATCACTGTGTGTTTGTGGTGCTCTCATAAAGGCCAGATCCCAAAAGTGACTTCCCCAGCTCCACAACAGCTGGCAGAACACAAAGCACAGCATGACCTCATGGGAGATGCGGGGTTGGGATTAGAGTGACCTTCAAAGTGGGGCAAGTGAAGTGGTGATAGGTAAAACAGGAATTTTATGTTGCAGGAAATGTAGAGAACTTTCATATGTCCAAAAAGTGGTGACATCAGCCAGTGGTAGAGGAGAATTGTGTTGAACTGGTAAGAAAAGGCACAGTGAACAGGATACAAAAGGGTGTAAATTGGAGCAGGTTCATAGAGGTTTAAAATAATTAGGGCAACTTTGAACTAGATTAGGAATTAAACAGATTTATGGAAGATATGAGATATTACCAGGACTAATTGCTCCAATAAATTTCCTAATGAATTATTTTCCCTTTGCATCATTTTCCTGTTTGACATTTGCAATGACTGTGCAACCAGTCCAACACCAGTAAAAGTTGCTCCCATTTACATAAGGACTACCCTTGGCACCACAAAGTATTACTGCTTAGCTACTGCTTCTATCATTTTTTTAACTCTAAAAAAACCCCCAAACCACAAAAAAACCCAGTGCCCTTAAAAAACCCCACAAATAAACAAAACAACCCAAAGAAGTTTTCATTTTACCCAAAATTGTCTGAGATGCCTGCCAGAAATGCAGAGGCCCTTTGGGAGGTGCACCACGGTGTTCTGAAGGAAGACAATGATCCTGGGGGGTGGCAGAGCTGCCAGGTGCCAGGCTGAGATTTGCTGGGGCAGGGTGTTGTCAGTGCTGCTGATGTTTATCAGCTGGGGACACTGCCATCTTAGCCATCTTAGCCTGGAGCAGCTGTGCAGGACAGGAAATCAGGAGCAATTGCCCAAACTGCAGGGTTTTGCAGCTGTAAAGGGTGACAAAAGGTTGCAAATTAAAAATACTGGAGAGCTAACAAACCTCCTGTAGCAGCAGTGCCTGTGTTCTGCTGGGTGCCAACCAGCACCTGTGTGCTCCAGAGCTCGAGCTCTTCAAGCTGGGCCTGAACCTTTGTTTGCCTCTGGAATGTTTTAGATTGCTCACATAAAGTGGCCTGGATACAACCTGAATTCATAATGCTCTGCTGAACATTAAAACTGATTTCCAAAGAATCTTTCTGCACAAACGTCTTCCTTGCCAAACTTAAAAATATTTGATTTGGTCATGGATGAACTATTTTCTGTTTTACTTCTCCTTCTCTTTATTGGAAGACTCTACACGTACCAGTGCACACTCAGATGCATTTGTCAGACAATTATTTGCTTTTATGTACCAATCCAAACAAGATCACTTTCAATAGCTCTTCTGGTGAAATGGGAAAAAATTATAAAATAATATACTCTTTGAATAATGCAAGAAGTTTTTACCTCTATTTTCATGGAGAATTTTCTGACTTCCTGATCTCCATAATTTTGTTTGTTCCTTATAGCTTGTTAATAGATTTGTAACCTAAGAAACTGGAATATATTTACGTGACAAGTTCTCTTTTCAATTATTTGCTCAGTGGTTTCGATGGTTCAATGGGACACTGCAATTCCATGGGATATTTTGTATTGTGAAGAGTAAAATACACAAGAAAACCCCATGTGCTTCCTTTCACAGAGATGGCCCAATTCCTTTTTAAACTTGGTGTCGTGCAGCTGCTGTTTGAATGTTGATGAGCACGAAAAGCCAAACTGCTGCTGCTGCAGGCAAACGCTCAGAGCTTTTGCCTGGGAAGGGGTGGCCCTGCTCAGATGTGACAAGTGACACCAGTCCCACCCACACTCCCATTTCTCATGCAGATATATTTTGTACAGGTGAATATTAGCATGACCTGAAACTGCTTTTCTGGCTGTTACCATCTCTCCTTTGAGAGGAGGAAATGTCTGTTCGTTGCTGGCTGTGCATAAAGATAAAAGGAACCCCAGTGCACTATCAAAGGACAAGAGAAAATCACTTCTTTGCCCTCTCTAGGCAGAGAGGGGTGATTCAGTTTTCTACCCAGCACCCCCAAAATGAACAGTAGCCCTGGCACACATCTTCTTCAGTCCTTTAACTGAGGGGCCAGGAAAACATTTGGCTTCAGGCAGAGCTGCAGACCCTGCTGGATAGGATTTCATGTCTCTGCAAACCAACTCTGAGTTTATGTCTACATAAATTCACCCAAGGCTTCATTAAGAGTACTGAAAAAATCCTTCCTCACTCTGTCAGACTCAGTTCCTACCCTTAATTGTCCAACTGGAAAGGGGCCGTGACAGAGTTACACTCACAGCTACGGAGGTCTTAATCCAGTCCTTCAGGTTTATGTAAGATAACAAATCTCCTTTTTTTTTCCCCATTTAACCATTTTGTGTGTTCTGCTGGGGTGAGGATGCATTATTTTGGTTTGGATGTTCAAACATGTCAGGCAGCCAGAAGGCTCAGAGACACCGCAGCCTTGGGATTTCTCTGTGTGCTTCACCGAGACCTCATCTGGCTCAAACCCAAGTGAAATGCCAGGAACGACAGGACAGGACGTATTTGTTTCAGTCTGCCATCCTTTTCAGGTCTGACAAAGCAGAGAGTGCTTTCATCCAACCAGGCCTTTGAAAAGCAGCGAGATTGACTTTCAGAAGGAATTGCTTGTTACACAATCATCTATTGTTTCTCCTCCTTTCAGATGAACTGAACCTTCTGCTGAGTAAAAAAGAACCACACTGTGGTGACAGACTCTGCCTCTTACACTGGCTGTGCTGTCACTGGAAGGGGGGCTGTGGCAGAGTGCACATGTCCTTGAAACTCTGCCCCAGTGAGTTACCTTCCCTTGCCTGAATCGTGCCCCCACATTCTGTGAATGTGAATCCATCTGCTCACCAGCTCAGCCTCTGCAGCTATAGGCTGCTCTGAACAATAGGTTTGATCTGGTTTTGCTGTTGCAGGAACATGGATATTTAGAGGCTTATTTATTCATCTGTCTAAATCATTTGTACTGGATGCTGAGTTCAAGGACCGTGTGTGATTCAGGCAGCAGTGGGAGTGGAAGATGTGGTCAAGCTCAGAGTGCATTAAGCTAATGTATTATGAAAGCTACTGCTCTGAAATGCCAGCTGGGGAGGGAGAAGAAAGAAAAAAAGCCTAAGAAAGGCAGTTGTCATTGCCAGAAACAATTAGGCACTGGCAGCTCTGCAGAGCAGTGGCTGCTGGCTGGGCCTCTGCATCTGGAAGTAGAATGTGAATAACCAAACCACCTCACAGCTGCTTCAAGTAATGCTTGGCCAGGGGAGAGGGAGGAGTTACTGCCAGGTCAGAGATATCCAGTGTGTTTAGAGGAGTCATGGGGTACTTTTTATACAGAGTGCAGACAGTTTTAGCCATTTGTTTTAAAACCAGATTTGTTGCAAAGGAGTTGAAGGAGGTGTAGGAAGATACGAACACAAGGGTGCTGCAGTCTCAGCAGCTGCTGTTTACAAGGAAGCTTGGAGATGGAACCACCTCAGCTTCTTCAGCTCCTGCCTGGTTATGTTTACATGTAATGTCAGCTACAGTTTTAACACTGAACTCTTCCTTTAAGCCTACCCACTTTGTGACTAGCAACATCTAAGAGACAAACTACTTTTAGACCTATTCTACACTCTACAAATAGCATTGATCACATGCTGTCACTAATTAGAAGTAGTACTTGGAGACTTGTGGATTTCAGTTACCATGACATTTTACACAGAACGTGGCCTCAGTCATGCAGAGGGACCAGATGTTACAATGGCAGAGTGGACTGTAAAGACACTTCAGATGAAAGAAACCCAAAAAATGAGATTGAGGAGTGAGCTTAGTACACCCCATCCTGGAATGGCCATGAGATCCATGGAGGAGAAATGCAAAGTAAAACCCTCTGGACGTGGGGAGTGTGGAGAGCAGGCCCTCACCACCATCCCTGCCCAGCAGCACCCACTCCCAGGCTGCCCAGGGCAGCTCCAGCCCCACACCACACTGACAATACAGCAGCACCTGGGTCAGATCCATGGAGCACAGAGGATAATGACTTTATGCTGAGGATTCCTAAGGTTTACAGTTAATGTGCGTGGGAAGCAGGTAAGACCCAAATTTAGGCGAGATCTCAGGTTCTTACACTCTGAATTCAGCAGAGATTACAGCTACACATGAGGTTGTGGTTTTTCCTCTGAGAAAACACATTGGGTGTGGCAGTGGAAGGTTGAATGGGAACACACTAGTTTGGAGGATCGTGCATTTTTCCAGGATCCCATGATAACCTTTAATCAATTTACACTGCACATAAGAATGTGCTATTTTCTGCCCTTCTATAAAGGTGTGCATAAAGTAGTGACTGGCAACAGTCTTGATAATACATATAAATATATTTTCTTCTAAATGCAAAGCTGTCACTTCAGTGCTAATAAAAAACTACAGGATTGACAGCTGACAAAATAGGAGTCAGGTACTCACAGGTTTGCTCTGATCACATTACAGTCACTAAGACTCCAAAGCAGTGGAGCATTTGCAACAGTTACAGGTGTGCACAGAACTCAGAAACTGCCTGGAGGAAAATTGATTGTTTGTCAGTGCAAGGACTGATGATCTTCACACACTGACTCTGCACAGTGTCACCACTGAGGCAGCAACAGCTGTCACCCCACAGACACAGAAACACTCCAGCCAAAGGAGCTGCCAAAGCAGCTCTGCCAGGCCTGTCAGCAGAGCAGCAGGCGCAGCAAAGCTCCCCAGGAGGACTGAGCTACCCCTGGTGCAGCATCCCCTCCGTGCCAGCCTGCCCAGAGCAGCACTGCTGCCCAGGGATGCAGGGCAGGGCCACATGGGATCCAGAGGCTGCCAGGCAGATTTCCACAGGAGTTGTGTCCACATCAGGAAGTCATAATGAACATGTGGCTAAATCAGCACAGGAAAAAGTACTTGTGTATAAACCCCCCCATCTTTGTGACTAATGTATAGATAACATTATGGAAGGTATATCATTCTATAATTAATACCTCAGGGATGGGTATATATCTAAATATATATCATCTGTATGTAGCATATTTATTACTTTTCCTCCTACATGTGTGCAGGACAGAGGCACTCCACTTAAATCATTCACTGCTCTTATTTCTAACTTTCTGGTTTTGTAACATCTAAACATTTAGCCCAGAGGGTAGAAAACACCTTGGTTCCTTCAGAATAGATTTGGTATTTGCTATATTTGATATACCTATTTCATCCTAATATATGTTCAGATGTTTAGGACTTCCTGGCAGGATCCAAGACTTAGTCTTTAAATAGTTCCAAGATTTAAAGAACATTTAAAGAACATCCTTGAGCCATAAAGCATGAATGAAAATATCTGACTTTTACATGTTAGTTATCATTCTTTCTCATCTTAGATTTGTTAAATTTACTTTACAGTTAATGGTATCTCCATTCAGAAATTTAATTTTCTTTTTATTTTGGCCAACAAAAACTTCATCTACTTCATCTGAAGTATGAATAAATAATAAAAACCAGGTACCAAGAAGGGAGTTCCCTTATGTCAGGTTTTCTGTTAAATCATTATTAACAGATACCTTTAAGGCTTGTGTCAGTTACATCACTTATCCATTATTTGTGTGTCCTTGGACAATTTCTCATGCTGCTTAAGGACACTGATGCATGCAAATAGATCTATCACATCAGATTATTTATTTATTTTGAGAGGCATAGGGATTGTGACCTTTTTTAATTGAAAAGGATTTTATATAGATAAAAGCAGGGATGGATGGATGGATGGATAGATAGACAGATAGATAGATAGATAGATAGATAGATAGATAGATAGATAGATAGATAGATGGATGAAATCTACTTTCATGTTACTACTTCAACAACCTAAAAATCATTTGATAAATGGCTTTAAGTGACTTTAAACTTGCTTTTTGAAACAGGCAAATGCAGCACTGTATAAAGTTACAGCTATCAGACTGTCAGTACTAAAACCCTTTGGCCATCCCCTCCCCAGTTTTGTTTAGAGACCACATCTGCACCCCCCACACTCACACACACACATTCCCAGGGGAAATTGGAGCCTTCTGCTCAATAGCTGTTTCTTCAAGGACAAAAAGTGACTCAGTCTTTTCTGAATGCCAGTGCTGGTAGCCAGCAGTGCTCCCAGTGCTCTGTGTGTTTCTGACTCACAGTAGCAGGGTGCAGCAGGGCCTCTTATTCGCTGTAGTTATGATGAATTAACTGCAAAGGAGGAGGAAAAAGACAGCTGTTGTTTAGGCTTTTTTAAAACCCAAACCTGCAGCCCAAATCTCTGCCATGCAATATGGTGTTTCCTTGCCTGCAAGTGCCTCAATGGATGCTGAGCAGATGTTCTGAAATTAATTTCCTCTGGGCTGGAAGTCTGTAATTCTCCTAATAAATCATAATGTAAAGCTAGTGCACAGATAGGTTAACATTTCCATTTCCTGTGTGTTACAAAGAAATAATTCCTATACTGTGAAAATCCAGCAGAATAAAGCCATGCTCTACCTTTGGAGCTGTCTGTGAAAGCAGTCCTTGTCAAAACTCTTCTTCACCACCAGCCAGGAAGGACAGGTTTATATTTGAATGGGAATCTGAATCAGCTCCTCAGATTTTCCCTGCAGCTTATCAGGAAGTTTTCTGTGAACCTCAAGAATTCCAGGTAGAGTAACCCCCAGCAAAAGGGGGAAAACTGCCAGGTAGATCATCTTCACCAGCATCTGTTCTTGCTAACAGTTCGACCCTGACTAAGTAGGTTTGAGGTTACTTCCTCAGCCTAAAAATGTGTGAGCACAGGAAGCCTGCACCTTGTCCTCTAGAGAGAGGGATGTGTCCCTAAGTGCCATTGGGGTCACAATCCCTGCTTCTCATGGAAGGGCTGGACACAGAAATACTGCACAGCACTCACCAGGCCAGCGGATGAACCCTCCAAGTACTCCTACCAGACTGTGTTCCATCTAATTAGCAAAGCAATTCTGTGATGGAATTTATTGAGTGCAGTGCCAGGCAGCTGGTGATAGAGCCACACGGTGTGCAGAGCTCTGTCTCTTAAATTAATTATGTGGAGTATTTCTCAAAGTCACAAAGCCTTTTAATGCTGATAACATGCTTTACTGTGTTATTTAGGTCTGCTCTATTTCAATTTTGTTCCAAATCATTGCCCCACCTCTGGCTTTCCAGAAACCCAAATATCTTTCAGTAAGGCTGAAACAGCACTTGTAAGACTGTTTGTGTTATGAACAGTATTGGCAACTGGTCATTCTGCAGCACCTTAAAAAACTACTTCATCTTTTGGAACCCTGTTGAAAACTCTGTACAATAATTTGACTTTCAAACATACATGAAACTGGAAAATGAGAACCATTTCAGGTGCTTCTGACAAACAGTTCACCCCCAATAAATGCCTACAAGCAGGACTTAGGTACTTTGTTTCTACTCACAAGCAAATCTGTCATTAGCTTTTGAGATCATGGAATATTTGGTGGACTACAGCTGTACATGGATTCCCAGGGAAGCTGACCATGTGCAACTTTATTTGGAAAAAAACCCCAGCAATTTCATCTCAGCTATCCATTAACAGAGCAGACCAGTCACCCAGAAAACTGGGATACACTATAGCCACTGAAGTATTGGGATGTATTTCCTATTGCCCCAAGAAAGTGCCTCCCTCAGTCTGAAAACTGGTCAATCATTCCTGTTAGTGCTGGAGTTCTTAAAAATGAATCATAGAAGCCTGGTGGGGTTTTGCTTTGACTGGACTAGATCATCTCTGATGGCACTTAGGTTTAAACTACAGCTGTGGTGTGATTATTCAGGCCCTTAAACAAAACCCTAAATTCAGATTCTAGAATCCCAAAGCATGGAAGGTTAAGCTTTGTGCAGGTTTGAAAACAAAAAGCTTTCCCACTGTATACCCATTAGAAGGTTATTAGTTCAGTTCTGGTTTTGGTGTGGGAAAAGCTTTTTTCTTTAAACAGAAATCAGTGCCCAGGTTCCTCAGTCTGTCACATGTGCCCACAGTGCATTCACTGCCGGGGCTTCTGGATTGGCCTGTCACTAAGGAACATTCATGAGATCTGCTTCCTAAAACACTGGCAGCTCATCAGCCACGGAAGCAGATTAATGACAGAGATGACTTTCAAAAACCTCCTGCCCACTGTGCCATTAGTGCCTGATCCAATAGCCTGTGTTCCTGCTCTTGGGCCTCGGAGGGAATCAAACCCTTTGTTCTGGCACTGATAAAATCAGATTCTGTGGTGTCTACAGCAGTGACCAGGAGGCCTCAGCACTCATTGGATAAGAGATTGCTTTGTATCAGCCATGCAGCATCTCAGAAATGAGAAGGGCAAAGCAAAAAGAGATGCTAAGGAAGGAGTTCAGAAATAAATACTGAGGAAAGGGGAGACCCAAACCTGGCAGCTCTTTCTCAGCCATATCACACCAATTATACTATCACAAAACTCATGGAAATCTCAGGCTGCAGCTGTGAGAATGAAGCCAAGGGGTTCTGAGGAGATCCACCACTGCTGTGGGCAGGAATGAAACCATGGGGGTTTGAGATCCGCCACTGCTGTGGGCAGGAATGAAACCATGGGGGTTTGAGATCCGCCACTGCTGTGGGCAGGAATGAAACCATGGGGTTCTGAGGAGATCCGCCACTGCTGTGGGCAGGAATGAAACCATGGGGTTCTGAGGAGATCCACCACTGCTGTGGGCAGGAATGAAGCCATGGGGGTTTGAGATCCACCACTGCTGTGGGCAGGAATGAAACCATGGGGTTCTGAGGAGATCCACCACTGCTCTGGGCAGTCTGGTCACACTGAGGCTCTTGGCAGTGCTGTTTGAGCAATCATGAGCAAATGGCAGAGACATGCCATGTGTTCTGTTTGAGACAGGGAGAGAGATTCCCCAGGGCTTACACACAGAATGGTGTTTGTAAAACAAAGAGGATTCACATTTTACACGTCCTTTCAGACCTAGGCACGTGCAGGAAAAGCTTTGTAGCCAGCCACAGTGAAGTGAATTTTCAGGGAAGGAACAGAGGAAAAACTTAGGTCCTCAAAATCAGCATCCACAATGTGTCCTGAGAGTGAGAGTGGACTTCCCAGGCAGGCTGTATTCCAGGACAGATTTCTATCATATGTTCAGCATATTGTTGCAAGGTGGAAAACATCTGTGCTGTTGCCACAAACCAGCCTGGCAGGAAGAGCCTGAACAAGTGGTGGATCAAAAAAGAATGTGGGAGGAGGGAATCTTTGTTCTTTTTGTAGCACCTCACCCAAGCTGTTTCCCAGCCATGGCTCCTGGGCATTATAGCCATGTAAGAACATCAGTCCCAGCGTGCTGAGCCTCGGCTCCAAAATTCCTGAAAGGCTCTTTAGGGCATCACAGTAACCAACAGCAGCCTGAGAAGCCAGGAGTGTGATTCCTGGGGAGGATTCCAACGCAGCCCTCAGTGAGTGCTTCCCACAGCTGATGTGTGCACACACAAACACACACAGCTCTGCACAGGAGGGGCTTCGTGCAGAAAGAAAAAATCAAATGTAACTTGATACTTCCCATTTTATTAGTAATTAAACACTGCACAGAAAAAGTTAAAATAACTCTGTTGTGAAGATTTCACTTAAAGCTCACATTAGCAGGAGGTTTCTGTTTGGTCCAAGAGCAGCATCTCCACAGCCAAGCCCCCAGATTGCCTCTCTGGGCAGCACCTCAGGCCTTGGGGATTCATAATCTCCATCCCTCTCCAGCAGCTTTAGAGAAAACCATCTGTATGATCCTGCCTATGGAAAGTCCTCTCTAGGTGAAAAAGATAAAGGGGAGGGGAAAGGGAAAAAAAAACCATCAGCATGCAATTCAGGGGCAGCTTAGGAAACAAATTGTTATAATCATGCTGACTAATACAGAAAGAAAAAAGAATGTCAAAATAAAAAAATAAAAATTTCATATTGCAGGATAAGTCCCCAGAATTTAGTTAATTTTTACCTTCCATAGCTGTCCTGGCTTTCAGAAACAGAATTGTTACTTCCTAGCTTACTGTGAGAGCTTAATTTTAGCATTTAGGAAGCAAAGCCCTGGCATTAAAGTATTGCACCTCATGTGCACCTCCCATGAAATTCATCCTAATGGGAAAGATCATGAACTGTTTCAAGTGTATTGCAAGTATGAATATATTTGCCTGTTCCTTTCTGGCTCAGCCAGAGTCCCCAGATGAAAAAACACATTTTTGTATTTTTACTCCTCTCCCTTTCTCTTTCCTCTGCTCTCTTTTCTGACTGAGGGTGGGGTTTTGCTGTTAAACCCTCTTGGATGGGAAGTAGAAGCACTTCTAGGACTTAACAAAATCATTGTCCTGTGTGCTTTCAGGGGAAGCTGCCCTGAGAAGCAATGCATGGATTTGTTCCAGTTGAGAAAACAAGCTAAAATTTCCCTGGCTGGAAGAGGAAATCAAATGTATGACCTTTGCTCAAGGGTTACCTACACATTTCTCAGAAAATACTCTTGGAAAAGTGGTGCTGACCTGTAGCACTTAAGATGTTCTTGCCTTCATCTCCCCTTTGTCTCCTCCTCCACCACCCATTTAGCATGAAGCTAAAGCACACAAAGATTTGAGCTGCCTTTTGGTGTTTCCTTTACCTGTCTGCTTTTTTTCAGGCTGTATTTTCTACCTCGAGGCTTTCTCATGAAACCATGAGAAAGCAGATTGAAAGGGTAAAATTCTGCTTCAGGTTTAAACATACATTTTCATGGGAACCAAAGAATTCACCACACTGAAGCCAAAGAGAATCACAACCTGTGTAATCATTGCTCCCAGTCCCAAGGGTTACATGATTGGAGGCTTTCATCTTAAAGAAATCCTATTTTATGTAATTTGGCACTTCTCATTTTATTAGTAATTAAACACTGGACAAAAGCTTTAAAATTATTCTGTTATGCAGATTTCACTTAAAGCTTACATTAACAGGAGGTTTCTGTTTGTTCCAAGAGTTTGATCTCCACAGCCAAGGCCCCAGACTGCCTCTCTGGGCAGCACCTCAGGCCTTGGGGATTAATAACCTCCATCCTCCATCCCTCTCCAGCAGCTTTGTAGAAAATCATGTATGTAATCCTACCCATGGAAAATCCTTTCTAGGTAATCCTGCCTGAGTCCACCAGGATGGTGAACAGAAAATCAAAAAACAAAACAGGAGACTGTTGAGGAAAATATGTTTGAACACTGTCCAAACTTGGGTTTTGGACAGTTCTTGTCTGAAAAGCTGATTTCAAGGAAGCGTGGTACTGTTATTGAAACATCTATTGCATTAACATACCAGAACTTGAAATATTAAATACTGAAGACATTAAATGTTAACCTAATGACTGCATTCTTTGTTTCCATTCATTTCATTGCACGCCCTTTTAGAACTGAAGAAAAGGAATTTGCAGTATCACAGTTCTCTTGCAAATTTGTACCCAGGCACCTCCCAGTCCTTGCCAGCAGTTCCAGGGAAGGCAGCAGACCTTCTCCAGATCGTCAGAGACAGGCAGGTACTCAGGAGGGGCATTTCAGAGAGGTTCAACCTCTCTGCAGGTGCATCCAGGCTCTTCTTGCTGTCCAAGCGGGAGAGCAAGGAACTCCTGAAGCAAGCTCCCAAGTGAAGTTCCAAAAGTAGGGGACAATTTGCTCTTCACCTGTGGGATACTGTCACACACCACTGAAAGAGATGGGAAAACCTAGTTACACAGATGGAAGGGTTATCAGAGGCACTGACAGGAAGGAATCCCATCTCAAGAGGCCCAGAACTGCCCCGTGCCTGCTGATTTCCTTCTGAGAAGTCATTTCAGCTTCCTTTAACTTCACTTCTTCACTCAGCAAATGAATGTAACTGTACTTGTCAGCTTGGCAAATTGCTGTATCATAAACCCTAGCACTTCTATGAAGCAACAAAATTACATTCCTTATATTCAGGAACACCTTTATTATACAATCTTCTCTATTAGGAAAAATACTTGAACATCCCAAAGAAAAATATAAAAGGATGGGGGAAAGTAAAAAACAACCCAAACAGATCCAGTTTGGGGGCAACTTAATAAATCAGTTCTTATAAACAGGCTGACAAATTCAGGCTTCTTAAGGTATCACATTGTGGGTTGTACTGATAGCTGAAGCAGTCTTTGTCAGGCAGTTAAATTCAGAATTCACTGCTACTTGTAATTCTTCTTCACTTGCATAGTGACAGGCTGTGACCTCCAGACAGGTCTCAGTTCTTTGGAGCATTCACAACATTTGTCAGTGTTTAGCAGGAGAATTTAGATTGTTGTGGAAATCACCATCTACTGTTCCCCTGCCACAAGAAAATGCAGCCTGTTGCCTACAAAAATCCTCCTGCTGGGCTGGTTATAAATTTCACAGATTACCTTGGTCTGGATTAGCAGCACTAATGACAACAGTATCCTCTTCTTTTACAACTTTTATTTCTCCTTTCTAAGGATTCATTTGCACGACTGTTTCTTCCAGTAGTTATGTTTATTCAGCATATTCTCCCTCTTTTATTTGCTGGCATTGGGTTTTATTTAATGAGTATTTTACTGCCTGCTGAGGGTCAGTATTTGTTATCTTGCCTGATACAGAAAATCCCACTGACACACTACCAACTCGTGTAAGCAGAAATGAACAAAGGACAAAATTGCAATAGCCCTCGAGTAACTGTTAATTAGAGCAGAACTTTTATCTGGTTTTGCATCTCTGATCTGACGGCTTATCTTTTCAAAGGCTAAAAGGAATAGAGGGCTTAGGAAACAACAACTGAGCACAGAGTTCTGGCCCTCAGGAAACAAGAGAGACAAACCTGCAGGGCTGTGGCCCCTTTGCCTCCCCCTGGAAGCACTGACAGTGGCTGAGGGAAACCAGGAGCCTTAACTCAGGAGGGGGAGCAGGGAGAAGCAAAGATTGCAGTGGAGTTCCCCCTGAAGTGGGACAGGCATTGTGATGGTGACTCCCCTTGTGCCATGAACTTAGAAAATGCTCAGCTCTGCTCAATACAGCCATTTTCAAGATACACATAATGACAGTAAATATCTGACAGGATATAAAGAATGAGCAGTTCTGTTTCATGCTGAGAAATGATCAGTAGTACTGTTATATTTTTGAAATATATTAACATATTTCTCTGAATGGCTGCCCTTTTTCAGGGGAGACACTACAGTTTAAAAGTTTCTGTCAAGGTAGCCTGTAAAGGCTGCTCCATAAACCCACAAACACAGGCAAGAAACTGCTCTTGTTAAAGGAGTTACCTTGCTATGCCTTTTCCCTCATCTGTTATATGAAACTATGAATTTCAGCAAAAGTGCTTTCACACATTCTGCTAATTTTGATTTCAGCACTTCTAACATACAAACTTTGAAAACAAGACAAGCCCATCAGCAAGGCAAAATCCTCTCCCACAATCTAAAGGGGTGGAACAGTGACAGTTTTAGAACCTGAATCTAAGTGCCTCCTGAATTGGAAAATTTTTAGGAATAAAATCAAGGATGCATTTCCAGAGCACAAACTATGCACATAAGCACCTTCCTGAACTGAGGCCCAGCTTCAGGATCTTTATAAAAAATAGCAGACTCCAGTTTTTGGTACATTATCTTTACGAAGTATGAGTTAGTGGAAAACACTGTATGCTGTAGAACTGAGAATAAGATGAAAAATACAGAGTGAGCAGAGTGAAAACAGCCTGCAGGGCCAGGGGGCATAACACCTCCTTGAAATCCTAAATTCAAACCTGCCTTGAGTCATAACTGAAATAATGTGGCTGATTTTGTCTGAGTGGCTTCCAGAAGAGTCTTGTTCCCATCATTGCATTGCATGAGAAGGGTTTGTAGCTGCCAGGCTTCATTCCCCAGAGGAGAGTGACAAATAAATGCATATTACATATAAACACATAGGGCAGGAGAAAAGTATATGGAGTGGTAGACAAGAAAATATTTTGCTGTCTCTTATTAAGCATCACTGATGACTCCCATTAACAAGAGCAATTAGCAGAACCTGTAACAGATGATAAATGAAGGAAACCCTGAGGATGCCCTCTCTGAGGAGGGAAATGGAAGCAACTGCCTCAGTCCTTTGTGTGGGATAGCCAGGGAAATGCACGGAGCAGGGGTCGCTGTGGGACACAATGAATGAGGCGCAGACTCGTGATTCAGAAGGTTGCTGTGGACTCCTCAGGGAGGAGCCGCAGGTTTATTTTCTAAACCTCTTTTATACCTTTTACAAATGTGCCCACCTTAGAGGTGGGACCCCTGGAACCATTGGTCACTCGCAGAGACCACTACACGAAGTCCCTCCTCTGGGAAAGTGTGTGGAAAACAATATAGTTTACAGAGAGTGACCTTGTTTACCAGTTTAGGTCCCTGGGAACAGAATTTCCTAAAACCAAAACGTGGCAGGTGTAGGAAACGCGCTGCTGTGGGGTCCGATGAAAGACTGAGGTGCTCTTAGGACACGTGTTTATTGGTCATGGGGGTGGCAGCCTGACCAGAACTGGCTGAGGCAGGGAGCAGCCCAGAGAGAGAGAGAGTCCAAGGGAGAGAGAGAGTGTCCAAGGGAGAGAGAGTGTCCAAGAGGCCGAGTTTCCTGTTACATTCCCTTTTACCCTTTTCCCTGCTGAATATTCTGGTCAGCATCAACCAACCAGCACAGGGTACAAAATCTACAGAATCTACATACAGCCTATGAGAACTACTACATTACCATACTACTCTACATACCAAAAACCTGGGAAACCACCCTTTTTTCCTGCTACCTAGCAGGGCCCAACCCCTTATTCATCCCTTTGTCTTGGGAGGGGGTGTTGCTCAATCACGAAGCCCTGTCTTTCAGCTAGCCTAATCACTATCTTCCTGCCTAGCATTCTACAGTTCAAATTTTGCTTTTAATTCTATCTCTTTTGTAGGTTTTACACTCTTAGAATCTTTCACTAGTAAACTATCTCTGCAGGATCTTCCTGCTTCATCCTCTCCAACAGGCAGGCACGAATCGTAGCAACAAGCCGGGGTGTAGGAAAGGAAGACCAAAGAGCTGAGGATCTCACTCAGATAACGCTCCTGGCAGTGACTCCTTCCTCCTTTGTAACACACACTTGTTGGGAGTTAGACTGGAAATAGAGTCTGGGAATTAAGCATCTGTCTTGGTTTGGAAAGACAGGTTACTGCCAAGGAAACTGGGGTTCCCCTAGAATAGAGAATGCAAACCCCTCACACCCTGCCAAATTATAATTTTGCAATCAAGGGCTCTCAGGCAAAGATGTTGGGGATAGGAATAACAGTTCTTTACTAGGAAATATTAACAATACAAATGTAATAGGAAACAAAACCACCCAACTAAACAAGCAAATAAACAAATAAACAACAATTTTGGAAAACTCTGACAGAGTCAGAGCCACAACCTGACACCCTGTGATTCAGGGTGTTGAAAGCAGCCCAAAAGTGAGTCCTTCTGAAGTGGCAGACGTGATTCTGTTGGAGCAGAGATGATTCTATAGGAGCAGAGTAGAAAAGCGGGTCCAGGGGTGGTGAGGAGGGAGTCTGGGGATGGTGAGATGGAGTCTGGTGTTGGTGAGATGAGGTCCCATCTTCCTCCCAGGAAAAATCGGGTGAAAAACTGGCAGCTCTCCTGTCTGCGAGTCTCCGTTTATCCACCCAAACTGCCTGCTCCCCTCCACTGCCAGGGCATGAGATGTATCTCACAATAGGCTGATAGAAATGCAGATGCACTGCTCTGGGGAAGGTACAGGCTGGGAAAGGTGCTAATGGCCCATTACCATGAGGGTCAGGCCTTCAAACAAATGAAAATAGAATACACAAAACCCGGCTCCACAACCTAGGACAGCATCCTTTCAGTGCAGCTACAGGGTTAAAAACCATTCCTTTCCATGGATTCACTTGTCTGGCCCCGGCAGTGCTGGATTCATCTGAATTCCCCTTTGGGTTTGGAGCTGCTTGGTGCCGTAGGGAGGGAGCTGTGGCACCCACCCTGGGCACGTGTTTGTGCCTCTGCTCCAGAGAAAGGCCTGGGACCTGCCCGTGTCTGCTCCAGGAGCAGCTCCGGGTGCCGATGCTGCTTGCAGAGCCAAAGCGCTTTGGGAAAGGCTCCTGTTGGCTGTGCAGGCAGCGCCTGGGGCTGGCACCGCTCCCCGTCTGACTGACTCCGCGTCTGCCACCAGCAACAAACAGAGCCGTGCTGGGGATTCTCCAGCGAAGAGAAATGTCAGAACTGACACAATGTTTGCAGTAATAAGCTGTGTTGGCAAAATTCTTGTAGATGTCACCCGAATGTAAATGAACCCCGGTGACTCAGGGAAGCAATCTCCCGAAGAAAGAGACACAGAACTTATTTGCATTTAGCACTGGATTGCAAATATCACCGTTCTGCTTCTTCCTCTCAGACTGAAACTGCTGGCTCAGTGTCAGCAGTGCACAGATGGATTTCTCCTTCTTGTTTTATAACTCGTTTAATACCAAGAGGGTAAAGTGGGGGTCCCTGAGCTTCTCAGGTGGCTCTTTTGCACACATACTTTGCTGATTCTCAGTGCTGGGAATATTTCATACAGCACAGCAGAAACATGTAGAAGTGAATAATTGGTGCAGAAACACAGAGATCACTCAATGAAAGCATAAGACACATCAATCACTTCAATAAAATACAGAGAGGTCAATCCACAAGCTTCTGTTGGGCTTTAAAAGTTTTCTTGCTCTAAACACCACACTGGAGACAGTAGGCAGCAGAACTTTGCAACGTTCTACAGAGCCCCCTTTCTGGAAATACTCTGGAACCTGAGCTTACAAGAAGGACAGACAGTTCACCTGAAAAAATGCATGAATGAGATGGGCATAATGTAACACCTTAATTTTGGTTGCCTGGAAAAAAGAGACATCATCAGAATAAGAACAAAATACCCAACGATAGTACAGGAATGTCATTTACATTTCTCATTTTTTAAGGAATATAAAGAAAATTATGTAAAATCTAACAGACGTAACTGTCACACTTTCACCATAAAGAATAATTAGTACAGTAATCCCCACTGCAGAAGAGATGAAAGCATCAAAAAAAGAAAGGTGGGAAAAAAACCTGTTTCCATAGCAAGTCTCTTTATTCCCACTTTCTATCTTCACATAACCCATGTAATATTCATTCAAAGTAATTGCTCAGCTTAAGGAAACAGTGTGCTGGTAATTCATCCCTCTTCACAGGTCACAGCAAGTGCAGGAAAAATGTGCAGAGCTAGGATGTGACTGAACACAGAGCGTGACAGAGATCATGTGCCACAGAAAGGGCCATTGGGGTTTAACTTAAATCACAAGGGAATCCAGGGAAGGGCTGAGTTAAGCCACCAGCCAAGAGGACAATCCCTCAGAAGTGCCTGCAGTCAGAGCCCCACTCACACAAGTGCCACCAGTGTCCCCCTGTCCCTGCAGCCCTGCCAGCGCCTGCGCAGCAGCCTGGCCCCACCACACTGCATCCGAACAGAGGCCAGCGTGGGATTTCAGGGGTCAATGAGACAAAAAAAAGTCTCTATGTGCTAAAATCCTGCACATTTAGGTTATTGTGTGGTGCTTGAGCAACTGCCTTGTCTCATGAGCTAAACAACCCTGTGGATCCAGGGTGGGTTGGTGCTGGACTGCGCCTGGGCACTGAGCTCACCCTTTCCTTCTGAAAAGACAGAGAGCACTTGGATGCCAAGTGCTGGTACATCCTCTGTTCCACTGGGACTGAAAAAGCTCTGTTGGCTCTGCAGGTGATAAATTCCTTTAGTGTAGCCCAGCAAGGGCCACCTCCTCCTGCTCTGTGGGGAGCTGTTGAACAGGGGAGCTGACACAATGCAAAATAAGCCCCCAGATTTTCCTCCTGGAACCCAGCAAAAGCCACTTGACTGGTTACACAGGAGACCACAGTGCTCTGTTCCATGTTCCTCAGGAGAAGGGGCACCTGCAGCCCCAGAGCTCTGTGGGGACACCTCTGCTCCCAGCACACTCCTCAGGATGCTTTGTCCTGGCTGAGGGAAGGGCTGGGCCAGCAGCCCCCTCCCTCTCCCACAGGCAAACTGGCATCCAACAAATGGAAATAAAACAAACCTTACAGTCAGCATTTCTCCTGTCACATTATGGAAACTTGAAAATACTGCTGCATTCTGCTAAGGCACAGTGGGGGAAAAAAACCCCTTAATTTTATCAATAGAAACTGCCAACGAGAATTAGAAGAGCTCTTCATTAAAGGCAAAATAAGGCTGACATTAGGCAAACTGATTTTGAATTAGTCTTGATTTAGGATCATAGCACAGCAACTATTTGTGATAATATAGATCTATACACATTTGTAGGAGACACAGATGAGTTGGATGTACTCATATTGAATTATCTTGAGTCAGAACCCAAAGGACTGTGCTTATGGAGTAAAAAAACCCTTTAAATTAGATTTCTCTGCCTAAAGTTGCTTTTAAAGTTTAGGGAAAAAAAATACTACTTCTGAGAACAAAAACAATTCTCCAAAATTTCAAGAAAGATTAAAACTTCACTGAAAAAATGCAACAGTAACAAAAAAGTAGAATTCAAATCTAATGAAATAAGATGACAAATAATGATTAAAGACATGTTCCTAACTCACAGATGCACAGATGAGTAACTAATCTGGTCTCATACCATGACCATTCTGCACCTACATTGCCTGCCCCAGCAGCAGCATTCCCCCAGCTCATCCTGGGGACACCCTGTTCCCTTGGAATCCCTCCCCACTGAAGTGGCTGCTGCTTTGTAATTTCATCTCTGGGACATGAGCAGATAACTGAGCCCGTGCAGCAGGTAATTTGACCAGACACTGTATTGATTCCTCCTGCAGTGACTCAGGAGCTGCTGGTGAGGAGGACTTGTTTGGAGAGAGGAGTAAAGGCAAAAAGCATTCCAGGGAACCTGTGCTTCATCAGGGATATCCACCCCGTGGGCAGGGAAAGAATAAACCAAGGAATCTTGTGCTAAATTAATCAGAGGAAATGAACCCATCATTCAGTCAGTAATCACCTTGGCAGATGTAAATTACTGCATCAGTCGTTGTTCATTCCTCTTTTTCTCAGTCACAGTGATTTTCTAGGGGTGACATGTTCATGGTTCTCTTTGCAGAGCTTTTGGGCAACGTGGGGGATAAACACACACCTTGTTGGGCTGTCCCCAGCCTCTCTCCAGGCAGGGTTCATCTCCAAGGGACACAGGAGGGGAGCAGGAGCAGTGAGTTTCCTTTCTGAACCACAGAGCTCCTGAACACCCTCGGCACTCCCTGAATCACCAAGGCTGCCCACGCCTTCTCCAGGCAGCAGGCTCGGGTGTTGTTAGCTCCTATCAATGCAACCAGGCACCTGTTTGTATCCTCAGCCCTGCCTTCCCTGGCCCAGCCTGAAAATCTGGGGTTTCAGGAAACTCTGCAGCAGCTGCTACTTACAAAAATGTGTGATCCCATTCCCAGAAGGATGTAACAGGATAGTATCAACAATTAACACAGCACATATGAATCCATCAATTATTGTAATAATCCAAACAAGGGACATCCCAGTGGAAGTCCCTGCTCTGGGTGCCATTCAGAGCAAATTGCAGCAGGCCAGCCTGCACTGGCTGACCATTCTAAAGCTGTAAATGTAGCCCAAATGAACACAGTGATCACCCTTGTTAACACCTCTAGCACATTTCTCCAATTAATACCAATGCAGGAGCCATTCAGAAGGCAGGAGGAGTTCAAAGAGGATTTTGTTGTTGCAGAGAGTTCATACCTTCCTTGGCTAAGCATTGCAGTCTGCCCTTCATCTGCAGCAGCTAAAAGAGGCTTAAAACAAATCAACCCCATCAAACAGAAACAAAAGCCATACAAAAACAACCAAAAAAACCAGCCCAGAGGAGCCATCCAACCACAAACACCTGACTCCAAATCACATTCCATTTCCAGCTTGCAGTGGAGGGCAGGACCCTCCCTTCCCCGGGTCAGGAACCCACATCTCTGTGGACCAGCTGAAAGACACCACCACCACCCTCACTGGGACCCCTCAAGAGAACCTTGTGATGCACAAGTCAAGAATGAGGAGTTGAACTGTTTGATATGTGCAGAGATTTGAACCCTTTCCCATTTTCATGGTTTTCCTCAAGCTTCAGGACAGCGGGCACTTTGGATTTTTTAAGAAACATAAGCAACTAAAACAATGAAAAAAGGGTATACATATACTTACCATTATATTTAGGACATATTGTGAAGTTCATGGGTTTATAACTTTGAAGGAGCAGGTGAAGAGCTACTTCTCAGAGGTAACACAGATTTAAACATTGCTTTGAGGCAACAGGTCATCCTAAATTCCCAGCTTCTCCACAGCAGATCCACACTGACTGTCAGCTTTTTAATAATGAATGAGGCTCATCTCAGCTGGTTTACTCTTTCCCTTTCCAGTTACAACACCCACAAGGAGTCCATCTGACATTAAAGCGCAGGAGCTCTGAAGATAGAGCAGCCACCTTTTCTAGACTGACATTTGGTGCAGTCTCAGCAAGCTGTCATTGCAGGGCTCGTGCTTCAGGCAGCTGAGGTTCAAGGCTCCCAAAGTGTCTCAGCATTCCTTGGCTCTCTCATTCAGCCAGCCCTCCCTCACTGGTCCTGCTGGAGTTCAGCCACTGCTGCCAGCCTCTGCTCAGGGGACCCCTGAGATGTCTGGGCAAAAGGGAGTTCCTGCTCTGGGAGTTGTTCTTGGTCCCCTCCCGGGGCCAGGACCAGGTCCTTGCTGCTGTTCAGAGCCCTGGCACTGCACTGCTGCTGGACAGGGTTCTCCCTGAGCCTTTCCCTGTCAGCTCATTCTGCAGACAGTGTCCAGCACAGGCCACATATCCCATTGTGCTGTGCAGGGGTTTGATAGTGCTCCAGTAACCCTGGAGCCCCATTTCTCCCTTTTGTTCCTTTCAGTGCTCCATCACTTCCATGAACAAGCCTTTTTCAGAACAGCACTCACTTTTCTGCAGCACACACACCTGTGTTACTGTCTTATAAAACAGGAGCTATAGTCATGCTGTCAGTTTCTTCACAAAAAACCTCTTTGACTACTAATGCAAAGAATAGAAAATTTCAGCTTGTTTTTAATCCGAATGTCTCTCAATCTGATTGTTCATGCACCAGAAACTGAAGAGGTTGATCCATTCCCACCAGCACTGAAGAGCAGCATATCCAGCAACTCTGAGTCTTCCTAAGAGCTGGCGAATACAATTTACAAATCTAAGTTTATCAGTCTCTTTGAGATGGAGTTGATCAATCCCCTGGTGCAAACTCTTTAGATTGCCCTCATGTTGAAGGACATTCTGATTCTCCTGTAATGCAAGATTGCCTTCAGGTAGGGAAGAAGAATGTTTGGGTAATTTGGGTAGAACTCCTTACCTGGCCACACCATGTGGGTCCTCTCAGCCTCATTAAGCACCTGACAAGGTAACCCTGATCTGCAGCATGGAGTTAAAGGGAATAATTAAGGCAGGTGAAAGGAAACTGAAGAAGTGGGGGGTTTTTTTGTTTTTGGGGGGGGGGGGGGGGGTGTTTGTTTGTTTTGGTGTTTTCTTTGGTTTGTTTTTTATTTGTTTGTTTTTTGGGTTTTTTTGGGGGGGGGTGGTTTGTGATTTTTTTTCAAATTTGTTAATCAACAAGGTAGAAGCCCTTGCTGTTAGCAAGCATGTGGATTAAAATCCCTTTGCAATCACGTGTCATCAGGACAACAGGGACAGGAATTACCTCCTTTTCTATTACAAAGTTGCTTCTTTCTCCATGTGTCTACCCATGCACTTGAAAGAGGATAGAAGATTACATCAGCCTAGATCCCAGTTTCTCTACCAATCCCATACCTTTATTCAAAAAGTTTTTGGTTTTTTTTTTGGGGGGGGGGGGTGGTTTTGAGGGTTTTTTTTTTTCTCAGTGGGTAAATGGGAACAATCTAACAGAAACATTTCCACTGTGGGTATTAATAGAAAGCAGCAATAGTTAGTGACCTTTAACACAGACTGAACTTCAAGAAGGTGGGAGCTGGATGGTATCCCTGGATACTTCCAGGCAGTATCCCTAAAAGAGCTTTTATTTAGATAGTTTTATTAGAACCACCCCTGCTGGGCACACTTATTTTCTGGGACTGAACCATTTTCTGGTCCCTTTTGTTGAAAAGGCCACAAAACCCAGCCAGCCTTAAATCCAGCCAGTGTTCCAGGTTAAGGCATTGTCCAGGGTGCCATGAGGGCATCACAGGGGTTCTCATCTATGTGCAGCACCATTCATTACAAAGGGATTTATAAATCCTTTGGATTCAAAATTTAATCAACTTTCCCATAACATATAATTATTTAAATTGAGTATAATCTCCAGAACAGTGTGCTCACAGAAAAAGCCCAAGTTCTTGTTCCAGCCTGACTCTGCACCCCTCAATTATGACTCTCTCAGTCTCACTGGGTGGCAATGCAGGACAGTGCACACTGCAATTCCTGTTCCTTTAGAAATATTCCCTTCTTTAAATCATCTTTGAAAACAATGAACAGCTTCCTTTTAAGAACAGTTTGGAATACCTACAGCCTGGACAGTCAGCTGCCTGGAGAGGAAAAGGTGCAGCAAGCACAGCTGATTCTGGGGGTGCCTGTGAATCTCAGTCCTGCCCTGCCTGCCTTCTCTGCAGGGACAGCTCAGAGCCCTCTGGGCTCCCCAGCACAGCAGAGCTGCTGGAGCTGCTGCAGATGTTTGTGCTTTCAGCTCTCTGCTGAAACAGGCCTTGAAGTGAGAACTGCATTTTCTATTTTAAATATTCACATAGACACACTGCAGTTTATATGGAAGGTGAATCAGTGTCCTTTCCTAAAGGCTGCACTTGGCTTAGGGGGAGGTTTTTGTTGGTTTTAAAGCCTTTCCCCTGCCACATGAAACAAAAAGCAACCATTATTTAGAGGAAGGAACTGTGTGGAGCCTGTAACAGGAGCTCTGTGTGCAAGACAGCAGAATGTTCTGCTGCTCCAGGAGAAACCCCACAGCCTGGCAGCTTTCCCTGCTGTAAAAGCTCACCTTCAGGGTGAGTGTCCTCTGCTCTGCCAGCCTGGCTCAGCCCTGCTGGGCACACACAGCCCCAGGCACTGCAGAGACCCAGGGGATGGTCCTGGGGCCAGTCCTGCACTCCCAGTGACCAGACCTTGCACCAAATGGGTGTTCTGCAGGAGCAACAGGGATTTCCCCCCTCCCCAGGCTTTTGAATAGTGTTGGTTTTGTGTATCATTTCCACAGATCTTTCTGTGCCCTTGTATTTCAGTGGCTCCTTTAGCAACAAAGAACCCAGGTGATGGGAATTGTCTCCAGAATCAATATCTGACTTGCCATTATTGACATCCCAGCATCTGTCTGTGCAGACATCCTAGTCCTGTTCAGATGAAATCTGAAGGAATGAAATCATTTCTTAATGGTATGAGAAAACCCCTTGATTTATGCAGGCAGATACTGCTGGAGCTTTCACAGACACAAATGATGATGTAAATCACACTGTAGGCTTTGTGTACTCTGCAACACCATCACCATAACTCATGTGGGAGTGCAGAACTCCACTGCAAACCATTTTAATTATTTTTAAAATTCATGTAACCTTGAAAGAAAGGCTGAGATAGATCACATGTGATACCACCTCCTAAAGGAAGATCTGAGGCTCCCAGCATTTGTTAACAGGTTTCTATCTCAGCACCCCATTCCTTACACAACTCCCTTACAACTCCCTGGATCAGTATTTCAGTCATCATTATTTTCTAAGCAGTAAAAATCAGTCATTACCCTATGTGCTTTTTCAGTAGACTACTCCTACTGAGGACTGGCAAGTAAGCTGGCAAAAGAAATGGGATTAATTTTGTTAAGCAGCAGCACAAGGGCACAAGCACTGGAGGAGGAGGGCTGGGGGGGTATAAAAGGTGGATCTGGTCCCTGAAGCTCAGCTCAGCCTCAGCATTTGGTAGCAGATGGATCTTCACTATAGAGCTTTGAACCCTGTGAGCAGGGTAAGGATTGCTGAAGATGGGGACTCATAGAGCCAGTGGAACAATTCATTGAAACACCAGGAAAACGCAAAACTCCATCATTGAAAAAGTGGTAAATATGAGCCAGTTTAATAGTGGTCAGAACTGATTTGGAGATCCATAAATGCATAAAGGTCAGGTGCTCACCAGTTGTGACTCTTTGAGCTGGAAAGAATTCCATCATTCCTTCCCATCCTCTCTGTGGAGGTTGACAGAAAAGTTTGTAAGGAAAGGAACTTCTCTGTGGAAGGTTTGGATTTTTGGTTTGGGGTTGGTTTTTTATTGCCTCAATATAGATTATGTTTGTTTCCTACCTGGGCTCCATGTCCCATGAGCTGCCACCTGCCCTCTTTAGGTTACATTAAATACAGTTCAGACAGAGCTCAGCCTCCTAAAGACAGGACATGAGACATCCAGATCACACTTCAAGCAGATTGATAAGGTAAAATATAAAATATTTTGCCCATTATATTTTTCAAACCTTAACGAATATTACTATATAGCAATATTTTTTCCCAAGTTTTCTATGAGAAAGTTGTGTGCCAAAAACCCAGAGCTTCTCACAATAACCCTCCCCCAAAATTACAGGGTTTGCCCCATTCAAGTCACTACCAAACTAAGTTGGATCTAAGCTTATGAAGGTAGCTTTACTTTAATGGATAAAAGAGAATTCTCATCATACTTATTTCCAAGCCCTAATACAGAGTTTCTGAGAAAAGTAATAGCTTTGGGTCCTGCTTATAAAACTGTATTAGTTCCAAGTTGTTTGAATATGAGAAAATAGGGGGGAAATATTCCTTGTCCATCAGAAAGCGGGCTGTTGTATCTGCAGAGTGATTTGTTTCCCTGCAGTGGTATTTATCATGTTGATAAAAGAGACCATGGATCTGAAAATTGGAAGATTTTTCCTGTTAATTTGAAACAGCACCTATACAAGCTGCTGTGACATCAACATAATACCCTAAAGCCACAGCAGCTGAAAAGATTTATTTCCTGAGCCCTTCTGCAGCCACACTCTCTTTGCTTCTGACATTCTCAATTTGCAGGCTGCTGGTGATCCAATCTTCCTCGTTCTGGCTTTGTAATAAGGATGTCAATGCAAGAAGAGAGAAAGTCATTATCTGATAGGCAGCAGGCAGGATGAAAAGGCAGAGTTTGCTGTCTCAGGGAGAAGGCCACCCTCTCTGCCTTGGAGGGGCTCCTCAAGGTCCTGGGCAGCTTTTGTGCCTGGGAGGATGCCCCACGTTCACTCTCAGCTCTGGGCTCAGATAAAACTGAGCCATCCCTAGCACACAGTCTCAGCTCTGAAAAGGGTTTTCATTTTTTTTTACTATTAATCAGTGAAAAAAAAAATTAATTCTGGTTAGAACATACATATGAAGTAAAAGAGTTCAAAGAGTCTTTGAACTGCAGAGAGCTGCTGAGAAACTGAGTGTGAACTCACAGGTCCTGCCTGGTTAATGCCATTCCTGTGGGTTTGCATTATGCTGAGGTACCTCCCCACAGCAGCAATGAACAGGCAAGGTTAGTTAGCCATTTGTATAGAAAGATTTACCTCAACTTTAGAAATAATAATGAATATCATCTGGTTTGGGAACTGTTAGAATGTCATTGGTGCAGCAACTGGCAGAAAAAAATTAATTTATTAATTGATTTTGTCCAATAACTACTAAGTGTCAGTTCCAGAAGATAAGAATGTAAGAGGTAAAAGTCTGAAGCACTCCCTACTGAGTTGTTATTGAACATCCATTGTAGCTTAAGAGGCAGCTTAATTTTCTGTGTGGAAAGCAGAAAAGCCTAAAGAAAGGAGAACTGTGTTGGAGGGATCCAAACACGCTCCTGAGCCTCCTGAACTGCAAATTTCTTTTCCCATACTACTTGTCTGGCTGGTGTAAAACTGCTTTATAGAGAGGGCATTTCCCAGCCTGTTCTGGTCATTCACTCATTTCTCAACTTTTCTACAAGAGAGCAAGAGAAATACAAAAGGACAAATAACCTGCCCTGTTCTGAGCATCCTCACTGCTTCCTTTTAGTCCCATAAGCAGGTGACACCCTGGTATTTATCAAGCCTATGTGAAGTTTCAGCCTTCCTCAGGATCCAATGGAATAGCTTTGGGTCCAACAGAGACATTTCTTTTCAGTTAATCTCAAGGTTCATCTCCTGTGGGCCCTTGTATTCGATGCCTGAGCAACATCCTTCTCCCCCTGGCTGCAGGGATGCTCCTGTGGTCCAAACCCTTCCCCAGCTTTTTTGCTGCACCTCCCTTACTCCTTTGCTGTGCCACAGAAACAAGCAGTGCAATTTCTGATTTCCAGAGATTTATTTCCCAGGGCAGCAGCAAGGGCAGGGTCCAACTGGTCACTCCTGGCCAGACCAAACCATCTTCAAACAGGAACATTCTGTCTTCATAAAGACAGAATCAACAAAATCTTGGCTCATTCCACTGATTTAGTGTATCTGGGTGCTCTCAGCTCCTTCCTGACACCTGTCACTCCCCTTCCCTGGATAAAGAGACTGCACAATCCAAAGGACTGAGTGTCAGAAACATGCTTTGAATTGATTTGGTGTCTGAGATGCTTGGCTGCAGTTATTTGAAGGCCAAAGGGTTTTGAAGGGAGCTATGCACCATCCTAAACTGACCTTCCCACTACTCCTTCCCAGTCCTGTACCCTGTGTTAATGCAGAGCAGCTAAGGGTGCTGGGAGGTGCTGGACCACCATTCCAAACAGTTTCACTGACCCAGGGGTACAGGGAATACTCTGTTCTGTCCATGAGCTTCAGCTCTAGTTCAGCAAATCACTACCAAGCTCACCCTGCCCTCAGGAAGGAGAATCCCAGGCTGGCAGGGATGAAGAGTGGATAATTCTGGACACAAAATCTTTCCAGAACAACACATCAGCACTCCTTCAGGAGCTGGCCATGCACGTTTCAGCCTGGGAAACAAAACCACTCCATGCCTCATCCTCTTCACCAGTCATAACGTGAATTACCATCTTTATTAAGATGATACATTGGAAACCTGAGGAAGAGATTTGGTTATCTTAGCAGGATCCAGCTCTAAAATCATCTCAGAGCCCCTCAATTCCAGAGGCTGTTGCAGCCTCACTAGAGCTGATGTGCCTTCAGCACAAAGGGAACAGAACAAGACCCCAGCACCAAACTCAACTCAGTGTGGAGAGACTCACTCATGTAGGTGCTTCCCTTCTCTCTCACCTGAGCTACAAGCAGGTGAAAGGCACTGAGGAGCACAGGAGCCACTCCTAACAAAGGGCTGAATGCTGGGTGGGCCAAGCTCCCAGGATGTATCTGCACACCAGGACACTGCACCCTGCCAGGACCTGACCCAGCTGAAAGTTCCCCATTACTTATGGCCAGGTTAGAAAGGGGTAACTGTCCCTTCAAAGGCAGATTAGCAGGAGTGAGAAAGAGCAACGTGCACCCAAAAAGTCAGGCTGTTCTAGACCTCCTTCAGTTACTTCCCAATTGGTTTGTTGGGATGCAGGAGCAGTGAGTAAAATAAGATAGTTTGATATTGAAGGGATTTTTGCAAGTGCTAATTTATTGTCTGACACTGAGTGAACAGTGCAGGCAATTTTGCACTGGTGCTCACTCTAAAGTCAGTGTTCTGCCAGCCCTGTGCCAGTTGTGCTGTTTCTTGTTACTTACACAGCTCCCATCGTGGATAAAAGCTGTGGTGTGTACGTCCAAAATAATTCATAATAAGAGGATTAGATATAAAACACTCATATTTATGTATGCATTGTTTATAATTTGTAGTTTTGTGGGAATGGATACAATTTACCTCAAAACAAAAGCATTAGGACTCTGTTAGTGGTGTATTATTTATGGGCTTCACATATATTTGTAGATACCTCTATTCTGAAGGAAAACCCATAGCATTTTTATATGGAGAAATGCACAGTTTATCAAAAGAAGACGGTTTTGGATAAGAGGAGAAAATTTATAATGTGGGGGGGTTTTGCCAAAAGTAATATAAACATCTCTCTTTTTTTTCCCACAGAAAATTCAAACCCAAAGAATTTATATCAACAGAGCAGCCACTCTGCTGTTGTTTGTCACAGCAGTAAGTCAGTGGTAAAGTCTGGAGGATCAGACTCACAGTGTCAAACTGAAAATGATGCCACAGGAGAAGTTTATCAAGTACATTTGGTGTTAGGAGCTGGGCTAAGGGGACTCATTCATTCCTTCTAATAAAAGCAATATTGCACTTTGACTTGTCTACATGTGGGACTGGGTTCAGTTAGATTAAAAGCATAAAAAACCCAGAAAGAACCACACTGGTGAGAAACAACAGACAAAGCAGACAAGACTTGGGACAGCCAAGGAAGCCCTGAGAATGGTGGATAAATGGGGTGTCCTGAGCTAACCCCCACCACCTCAGCACCAGTGCAGGAGAGCACTTTCTGTATGAAAATGCTGAACTTCTGTAAAGCAAAACAGGTCCAAATATCAGTGCTCACACTGGGTAGCACCACAGAGTGAGTCAGAGTGTGGATATTCCAGCTGGCTTCCACAACTGGAAAAAAAAAAAAAAAAGAAAAGATAAATATCCTTAGCTAGCCCCTTCCTGTTCAGAGGATCATTCCAAATTTGTCCCAAGTTTTTAAATATCTGAAAGCACTCACTGCAGCCTCCTTCCTCCCCACCTGGCAGCAGTTTATCACCAATTCCATTTCAGTGCTATTTGACATTAAATTGATGACCACAAGCCTGACAGTGTTTGGGGCAACCTCACACCCCAGGTTCATGTTCTCACCATGCTGACAACAAAGTTGATTCTTCTTTTATCTTTGCAAGTCAGCCAAAATTACCAATAAATTACCTGCCACTACTTCCAGTTCAGGTGTTAATCCCTGCAGCCAGGATTTAAACTGCCACTGCTGTGATATTTGCACCTCTCAAAGGCAGAATCTGCAAAAATCTGAAAAATCAAGGCCTTGGAAAGCCAGTGAGGGTGTGTTGGACACATTACCAACAGAGATAGCTAAAAAAATGTACAAATGAGAAACACAAATAAAATCTGGTAAAGTTTTGGGAATTTTAGTTCTCCACAAGGACCTTACCCCCAAACATATCCCATAGCCAAAACTTCTTTGCACTGAGTATTAAGTAGGACACTTGTCCATAATCTTTGATTTAATGCTACAGCATCAGTTTAACTCTCAGAAAATTCAGTCTTGGTTTTTGGCAGAAAATGCTTGGTAAAATCTCAGCAAATTTCTTGGCTGTCTGTCCTAAATGTCTATCAAGCTCCTCAGCCAACAGTAAAGTGCTTCCAGAAAATTAACAGAACTCCACTAGATGCTAATTCCCCTGGTTTCATGTGCATGCCACAATCTCAAGCATCAGCCAGTGATAACAAACACTGGCTTGGAGCCATTGTCTTCTTTCTAAACTTATTGTGACTGCAAAACATCAAGTGGTGTCTCCCCAAGGAAAAGAGCAAACATTGCTGAGATCTCTCTGATAACATCTATCCTTGTAAACAGCACACTGCACTTCCTAAAACACATCCTCACTCCACACCATACTCAGAGAGAAAATTTTCTGCCCTGATTTCAGCAGGAAATAAAATCTGTATTTGTTAAGCTGGCACATAGCTAGATATAAAAATATATCCAGGCCAGATTTGACAGCCAAGCTTGGTATATGACATGTCCAGCAATTTTTTTGCATCAACAAACTTTTGGTTTACTAATCCAAGCAGCTAATGGGAGGTTTTGTTTTAATTTGGGCTGAGAGGGGGATTCTATCTGCTAAAATCCTGAATTCTTTTCCCCATAATTTCTTCCACTTACCTTCCCTCCATTAGCAATGCAACCCCCCATAAATACATGTCTGGGCAATTAATTTTCATGTATAAGCATGCTATCAGTTGATTCTTCTAGGGAATATTATTGTTTAACTTTTGATACTGTCTCTGTGGCTTGTCCCAAAAGGATGTTTGACTTGGCAATAAATTACTGGAGCTATTCTCCTTTAAGAAGATTTATTATTGAACTCAAATAATACATTTATAGATTTACAGAATAAATACAGAATACAGAGTAAAGCAGTTGCAACCAAGCAATCCCACTCTGGATGAGTCTCTTCACACAATACAAATCAGTTTCTTAGGATGCTGGCTCTTCTCACAAACCAAGACAAGCCCTGTGCCACAAAAGCAGGCTCCTGTGCTCCATTCATGCCCAAAACTTTCTCTGCAAAATCCTGGAGCCTTCCTGCACCCCTAACAACAGGCAATTCCCCTGCTCCTCTTGGAGCTCATCTTTTGGCATTCCCACTTCTCTCCTTGAGCACTTCAGCTCCTTCGGCATCACTCAGGTCATGGTACAAAGAATCCTGGCCTGGGGGAAGCCGTCAGAGTTCTGGGTCACAGAGCTCCAGCAGGATATTCCCAAAAAACAGGGAAGCTCCAGCCGCTGTTCCCCAGGAGTTCTGGTACCTGTGTGTCCCCAAGGGCAGGAGCTGGTGCAGTGGCTGTGCCTGAGGAACCCTGTGACAAGTGTGCTGGTTTGAAAGCAAAACCAGTGAGACTCGCAGCCAGAGATACAATTTAATAGGAGAAGAGAGGAAAAAAGGTAAAATAAAATAAATGGAACAATACAACCTGACACCCTGTTGGTCAGGGTGTTTGAAGCAGTCCAAAAGTAAGTCCTCCAGGAATCCAGTGGAACCAGATGAGATGTTCTTGTCAAAGCAGTGATCCCATCTGGTAGCTCTTGTCTCCTCTGGGAGTCCAGTGGATAGAAGCTCCCCGTGATGTCTCAAACCCTGGATTATATCCAGGTGGGAATGCTTGGCTCCTCCCCCTGGGCAGAGCATCTCACCATGGGATGATCTCATTCCATGAGTCATGCAGTGGGTCCTTGATGGCCCATTAACCAGAGATAACTCCTGGAGGAAGTTATCTATGAGTCATGTGGCAAGGCATTGTTGGGCTCATTAACAGAAGATAAGGAAAACACTGCCCCACCTTGGCTCCAAGGGCTCATGGGGATAGAATACAGACCTTGGGCACAATCTTACATTGTAACCTAGGACAACAAGTGACACATTTCTCTCTCTCTCTCTCTCTCTCCCCGCACAGCAATTGCCTCGAACCAGAGCAGCGCGTCCAGCGCCTTCCCCAGCCCCAGGGAGGCCGGCGGTGACAGCAGCCTGCTGGTGTCCCCGCTGCTGGTGGCAGGGCTGGTGATCGGCCTGGTGCTGTTCCTGTCCTGTGCCACCATCGTGGTGGGCAGCCTGCGCAAGGACAGCCGGCCCGGCCGCCCGGCCCGCGGCCCCGGCACTGCCGATGGTGAGGGAGGAGTGCGGGCAGGGGAACACGGGCAGGGGGTGGGAAATGCGGGGAAATGATGGGCTGGGTCAGGCACGGGCAGGGGTGGGAAATGCAGGGAAATGCAGGGAAATGATGGGCTGGGTCAGGCACAGGCAGGGAAATGCAGGGAAATGCAGGGAAATGATGGGCTGGGTCAGGCACAGGCAGGGAAATGCAGGGAAATGCAGGGAAATGCAGGGAAATGATGGGCTGGGTCAGGCACGGGCAGGGAAATGCAGGGAAATGCAGGGAAATGATGGGCTGGGTCAGGCACGGGCAGGGGATGGGAAATGCAGGGAAATGCAGGGAAATGATGGGCTGGGTCAGGCACGGGCAGGGAAATGCAGGGAAATGCGGGGAAATGATGGGCTGGGTCAGGCACGGGCAGGGGTGGGAAATGCAGGGAAATGCAGGGAAATGATGGGCTGGGTCAGGCACGGGCAGGGGATGGGAAATGCAGGGAAATGCAGGGAAATGATGGGCTGGGTCAGGCACGGGCAGGGGTGGGAAATGCAGGGAAATGCAGGGAAATGATGGGCTGGGTCAGGCACGGGCAGGGGTGGGAAATGCAGGGAAATGCAGGGAAATGATGGGCTGGGTCAGGCACGGGCAGGGGTGGGAAATGCAGGGAAATGCAGGGAAATGATGGGCTGGGTCAGGCACGGGCAGGGGATGGGAAATGCAGGGAAATGCAGGGAAATGATGGGCTGGGTCAGGCACGGGCAGGGGTGGGAAATGCAGGGAAATGCAGGGAAATGATGGGCTGGGTCAGGCACAGGCAGGGAAATGCAGGGAAATGCAGGGAAATGCAGGGAAATGATGGGCTGGGTCAGGCACGGGCAGGGAAATGCAGGGAAATGCAGGGAAATGCAGGGAAATGCAGGGAAATGATGGGCTGGGTCAGGCACGGGCAGGGGTGGGAAATGCGGGGAAATGATGGGAAATGATGGGCTGGGTCAGGCACGGGCAGGGAAATGCAGGGAAATGATGGGTTGGGTCAGGCACGGGCAGGGCAGGGGCCTCTCTGTGCTGGGCTCCCCCAGTGCGGCCACAATGGTCAGCAGAGCCAGGCAGCGCTGACAGCAGCTCCCGAGCGGCTTCCTTCCCTCGCGGTGGGACACGGTCTGTGCTCTGGGGCGTTTTCACAGCCCCCTACAGCCTTGGGGCAGCCTTTGCTGTCATTTCTATTTCTTGGGAAGGCAGAGCTGTTCTCACTTCAGCCGAGTGCCCCAGCCTACAACAATCACGGGGCAAATGCTGTTTGAGTGCAAAAGTGAACATCGGCCTGCAAACAGAACAACAGGGCACCCAAACATCATTAAACTGTCACCATCATTAACAATGGCATTGGTGACATCATTACAACAGTCATCATCGCCAGAGAGTCAAAAAGGTGCCCATCCCTACCCCCTAACCAAAATAAATCTCATAAAACAAAACCAGCACGTAACAAAAAACCTTAAAGATAATTTGGGAATATCAAGGAGTTTATTTTAGAGTAGTGTTTTCAGCCCTTTTGGGCTTTGCTGACAAGAAGCCACTTTGTCAAAGAAATGACAGAAGATTATTTCTATTTAAGGAAAAAAAAACAGTTTTAAAAGTGACTGTGTGATTCTTCAGACAGTAAAAATTCAAATGATAAATGGTGGAGCATCAACAACCACGTCCTCTGTGAGCAGGCTCCCCTGCCTGCAGTTTGTTGTGGGTGCAGTTCTGTGCATATCATTGAGGGGCTTTATATATTTATATAGAAAAGCCAGTAATAGTGAGCCACACAAAAATACATTGGCTTAAATCTTGTTTTCACTGAGGAAAATTAAGTATCCTTTGAAGTCAATTGAACTTCATTTAATTATTTGGACCAGGATTTTTTTCTGTCTAAACTAAACAAATCTCCTAGGATCAGTTTGTCCCCTTGGAGCAAGGAATAATTTCTTTTTGGCTTTTCCAGAAATATTTATCCAGGTAAGTGAATAACATCTATATTTTGGGAATAAAATTTAGAGTCCAAAAGAACTGAAATGCAAACTCCCATGGCAACCCACAGAGGGAAAACAAAAACAAAATGCAGAAAACTAATGTCTACTATTACAGTATTATCAATTTTCCTAATTTTCAGCAGCTACATTGAGGATTAAATAGTTAAACCCAAACTGGAATTACTGTTTGACCCAATATTTTGGCATGATAAAATACTGACCCTTAAGCTTTAATCACTGTGTTTAAATCTACTACTCTGGTAATTACACCTCATTGAAAAAGCCTAGAGCCAAGCAAAAACAGAAAGGAAAAATTTCAAAAATTGTTAGAAATAACAATGCTAGAGAAATGGAAAAGAAAAGCATATTTTGGGAGATATTCAAAAAGATAATCCTAAACTAAATTGTGCTGCAAAACATTACATGGACACACACACACAAATTATCCTAATTATGCACAGAAAATAGCACTAAACTCTTAATATTTGTGGAGCTGGGAAGCTCTTGCATGGAAGCATTAAGAGGTCCCTGGAGCAGGCAGCAGGATGGTTTTTCTTTGCTGTTCTCCAGCTGTTCCCATTTTTGTCAGTGTTTATTGAGAGCAGCATTTTCTCAGCCATCAAACACCTGCCCCTCCCAGAACAGACAAACCTTCCAGGGATGCAGCTGCTGGGAAGTTCAGTTACCCCACACATGGGGCTGCACGTGGTAGAACCCAGACTCCTTTTCAGCCCTTGAGGCACAAGAAGAGCTTTGGAACCTCCATCTGCCTGGCAGGGCAGCACTGAAGGTGCAGCCCCTGTGGCACAGCCTGAAACACCACAGTTCACCTGCAGACAGGGTTCACTTGTTCCTAAGGAATTAAGAATATCCTGTGAAACCTGTTGTGCAAAATATCCACAACTCCTCTGCCTCAGAGAGGGTTTGTTTCCTGATTCATGGCAGTGGTATAAAGAGTGACAGAGAATCCAGCACAGAGGGGAAGAGGAGCCAACATAAATTCTTGTTTTGCAGCTCCAGATGGTTTCTCTCCCGGCGGCTCCTCTGCAGAGCTAAGATCCACCTGCACCGAGGAGTTCCCCCCAGCCTGTGATTTTGACTCCTATCTGGATATCCTGTCTCAGGTGAACATCATGTATCCTGATCCACCTCCATGGTAAGCACTTGCCTGGCATTCTCAGGGTTACAGTCCTGCACTGGCAAAGCCCACTACAAAAACTCTGAACACAGACAGACCTTGTTTAGCTTGAGTGTAAGTTTTCCTTAGCAGAATCCATTTTTACTAAATAAGGATGTGGACAGGAATTCTCATTCAGTGATATTCACCTTAAAATTCATCATAGTGATGACATACTAATGGAACACACAAGTAGAATTACTTACAATCATCTTTCTTTCAAAGAAATGTATTTACAAGTCAAAATTTCAAAGTCAAATATACATACTTTTCCCAAGAGCTTCCAAGTTACATTTATTACTGACCTTCAGAGTGTTCAGATCAGAGGAAACAGAAAAACAAAATTCCAGAAATTATACAGCAGCTCCTAAATTATGTGCCCACATTGACAGGGTACAGGAACAGCCTCATCAGGCACAGGAGCTGCACTCTGGGCCATGGGCATCTCCTCCATGTGCCTCAGGCACCTTGAGGTCCAGAAATGAAGAAATTCAGGTGCTCCCTGCAATGAACCAACAGGAATCATTTTAAGCAGAACATCACTTCAAGCTTTCTGTAGTGCTGTGTCTTACAAACAGCAAACAAATGTTGAACATCCATGCCCCCCTTTCTTTTTCTTTATTTTTTCTTCCTTTTGAGCAGACTGTTTTGAATTAAACCCCTGTAAGACCAGCCCTTTCCTGCCTGTGCTATAGAGCAGCTCAGCCCTGTGAGCACACCAGCCATGGGTCTCTGCTCTGTTTATTCTGAGCATGTTCTACAAGCAGCTGTTAGGTATCACCAGCTCATCCTGTATAACAAATGGGCTTTTAGGGGTTGTGTAAATATTTTAGCAGAAAGCTCAAACGTGAAAAATTACTCCGAGCCTGGCATCTGAATGTGTAGAACTTCATATAAATCCACTTAGGAATTTAGGCTGGATTTTGGGCCCACACCCACGAGTCTTTACTAATAAAAGGCAGCCAGCTGACACCCAAGCAAGACTCTGAGTGGGCAGTTGGCCAGATTCCTGAGAACAAATTGACAATGCATTTCTTTAGCAGACAGATCATCAAAGACTATACCAAAGGATGCCTCCATTTCCAGTTTGAAACAGGCACAGAGAAGATTTTTCCCTCTCTGTGGAGCTCTGTTTGAAGGAGATACAAGTGACACAGGTTAGCACAGATTATCCACATTTTGCATTAAATTCTGCAGTGGCCTCTGTAACAAGCCTGGCAAGTGTTAATCATCTTATGTCTCACCTTTTTGTGTCCCAGAATATTGGGGGACACATAAAGGTGTCCAGCCACTGCCTCCTCCTGGGCAGTGACTCCCTGCTGGGCTGAGTGGCCTGTGTCCCTGAGGATCCACTCTGCACACACTGGAAAACACTGCTCATCCCAGTAACTACAGCCCTGCATCACAGGTCCAGAGTAAAGATTATTGTTAATGGATTGGCTGTTTTCTCACTGCTACTGCAGTTAAATATTTTAGGAAAAGCAGCTTTGGCAAATCATCAAAATCTTAGTAAATTTTATATCTTAGCAACACAACTTGGGGAACTTCAGGGAAAGCAGATGGCTGAAAGCAAAGCTACATGGAGACTTTGAAACTTGCTATTAATGCATTCCCCAGAGACCATTGTAATTGTTCAGAAGTGCACTGGGTGAGAGGCATTTCTGAAGTCCTACATTATGTAAAGCCCAAAAAATTCCTGTACACCTCCCTTTATATTCTCCTGCATGGCATAACACTGCAGTGTCTATTTTTAATGAGTAGAGCATGGGATTATTTGAAAGCTGACTGTCAGACATGGCCTGGAAGCAGAAACAAGACATGCCTGACCTTGTGCATTTGAAATACCAACTCCCTGGGATCAATCTCATTGCATATGATAATATTTTGAAGAGTAGTTTTACTGAAACATAGCACTGCCTAAGTGAATGTAATTCCTCCTCCTAATTCCTGGAGGGCAAGATGTAATTTAAAGCTAAACTAGCATGGCCAAAAGCTAATAATGCAGCTGTGGCATCAGCAGAACAGAAATGAGGAGCAGCAGGGAAAGCAACCACACCGGTAAATAACTCTTAAAAATCTCTGAAGTGAGAGAATTCAGTGAGTTAAAAGCAGATATCCTGGGTGCTGCCAGGATAATTTCCTTTATCCACCTGGTGCTGGCAGAGCCTCCAAGGCCACCTGCATTCCAGCACCCAGACTGGAGTGTGCAGCCCAGGGCTCCTCACACCATTTTTGCTGAATTTCTACTGAAACAATTTCTCACACTCCAGAAATGGTTTCAGTAGAAAGCACAACACCTTTAACTGGCCAAGGGGTCAAGCATGTTTTAGTTGGATTTTATAGCTGAGCTTTAAACCATAAAATGAATGGGAAAGGGATTTAAGGCTGATGAAACACAGAGTCAGTGCCCATATCTGTGGCTGTTCAGGCCTGCCCACTCCCAACTCTCCAGCTGGAAGCCCAATAACCCTGTTTATATAAAACACTATTTATAGAAAAAAATGTTATTGGTAAATTAATCTATGAAAAATGCCTTGGGATATTAATATTTGCTCTGATCTCTAAATCACAAGTTTCATTTGAGACTCAGACTACTTCCACTAACCCCTTTCTTGCATTAGATTTAGAGGGAATTCCATGCCAGGCATGGAATTTTGTCATTGACCTGCTGTAGTTGCAGAGTGGTTACAGAGAAGCCATTTGGTCAATTTGTTTTGACAGCCCAAAATATACAGTGCTGCTATCCATAAATGTCCCTTTAGGACAGTTAATGGCTTTTTAATGAATCTCAGATCTGTGCTAGCATCTGTCACATTGATTTTACATGAGGTGTAGATGGGAAATATAAAAAAAAAATACAGGGGCTATGAACCAAACAGTTTCAGAATATGAGGGGTTTGTATTTCAGAGCTATTCCTGATATGTACAGATACTTGCAGCAGGGCTGGAAGTTAATGTTCCACAATCTGTCACCAGACATGGCAAAGCCTTTGTTTCTAAGAAATTCAGCCTGAGAAGGATGATCCAACAATTCTAAACCACAGAATTCTAATTCCTCCAAATGGGCAAACTGAACACATCCAACCAGGACAGAATATAAGCACAATCTCCCTGCCACATCTCACCCATCACCATGGGCAGAATGACATGGACAGAAACACTGGAAAGCCTGGAAATCCAATATTTTGTTCAGCATTCACTCTGCTGGTGTGAGTAAAATCACACTGTGGGGATGAAACCTTTGTAGACAAATCATGAGCTCACGTTCACTGTGCTGAGTTCTTTGCAACACACTTGTAGTGAGCAGTGCTAATTATCTTCTTACAAATATGCAGTAAGAAAGCTGGTTAAAAATAAGTTAAGCTCACGTGGTTGAAATTGATTGAATTACAGTACTGACCAACATCCAAGTAAATTAAAAACTATTACATTTTCTTCAGGAGAGTCAATGAAATCCAAGCAATGAGGAGATCTCACAGCAGGAAAGGAATTTTATCAGCTTCTCACCTTGTGGCCAGGGACAATGCATCTCACCCCATTGTACAAATGCTTTTTCACACCTTAGTGATTGGATATTAATGGTATGTACAGAGCTTGAGGCAACCAATACTGTTGCCTTTTGCATCTGAGACTTGTGAGTGTGTAACACAGAACATCCCAGAGGAACAACTGCTCAGGAGGATGCAGGGATTTACCTGCAGGAATGGTTTTAATGGAAGCCACAGAAGTCCTCTCCATACTTCACACCGAATGTTCCCCACAGGGCACATGAAGATAAAAAAAATTAGCCCCCTCTATCCCAGTATTCATATTAAATCACACTGTGTGAGGGTTTCTTTGTGGGCTCACTCTCCCTCAGCTGGTCACCCTGCCTAATCTACACAGGATCTGTTCTAGAGAAAATTGTCTTGTTTAGCTTGATAAATCCCAGTATTCTCAATAACCATGTTCAGCCTGCATTGTTTAAATGGGCAAATCAATTTTAAAATTACCTTAAAATGGCTAAAGGAAATGCTCCTGTCTTAAAGTCAGACACTAATTTCCCTTTAAATATATATATTTTAAAAGCCTACTTAAGGGACTTTCTTTTTTAAGACATTCTTTTCCATCCCCCACTTCTGGAGATGCAAGTTAGCCAAGCCAGCCTTCTGGATTTTCTTGCAAGGCGGAATTAAGCTTGCAGGGAACTGACATAAAATCTTGCTCTATCTGCTGTATTCCTTTGCCAAAGCTGTTTTCCTGAGAGCAAACCAGGTGAGGAGCTTTTGACACATTACAATGACAGCTGGCAAAGCATGAGATGGACATTTGGGGTTAAGTTCAGCTCTTGCTTCAATACAACTGAGATTTTCAGTTAGTAAGGCAAAAAATGCCACTGGAAATATGACAGGTTTGTAACTCCATTAGATATCATGATATGAGCTAAAACTCTCAATTCCCTTAACTCCAAATTCCAACCACTCTAAAGCCCCTCCCCTCACATCCCAGTGCTATTCCTCATCAGTATTAGGGATAGAAAAAGTAAGTTCCTAATTATTTGGGCAAACTTCTTACTTTAAGCTTAACCTTGTTTACAGCCATTTTATGAGAGTTTCTTTCTGTGGCATTTCCATTCCTTCTTAAAACCCACCCCTTTCTCTTTTTTTCTTGTCTTTGTAGTCAAAAATGCTCTCACACCTCAGCCTGTGTGTTGGGAGGCTGAGGCACAAAATTCCCTTTGCTTTCTGCCATCAAAAATACCTGTGGGGAGGCTGCACCTTCTGACCAGCCTCCCTTTACACCTGCCCCAGTTCCACCCTGGAGGTGCAAATTATTGCTGCATAAAAAACCTGCAGGAGTGACAGCAGCAACACCTGATGGAAGGGAAGCACCAAGGATTTCTGGCCAGAAATCTCAAGTGCCATGCAGAGCCACCACAACTTAAAGCTGTCAAATCTTTGATGACTGTACTCAAAAACCAGAGAGTATTTTCCTCTGATTTCCCAGTTGTCAGATTTTGTGTTGCCTATTGCAGCCAGTATTTCCTTCACCTGCTCAAAATCCATTCCTGGAATAATTAAAGCAAAGCCCTTTCTAGGAATATGATCCTAAAACTCATCAGATGGAAAACTTCCTCAAACATCAGCAGGTTCTGGTGACATGCAAGAATTGGTGGTGTTTAGAATCCTGGTTGTGGATTAACTCCATGGCTTGGGAAGCTACACATTTTTATTTATCTTAACTGATAAACATCTTTTCTTGTTACTCAAGCAGTGCTCAGCATCCTTTTCTGTATAATGGTTACAGAAATCCAGAGACCAAACACTGCTGATGACCAAGATCTTACTGTGTATAAAACTAATGCCAGGCTGCACCATATGAAATCTTCATCCTGGAATGACTTGATTTAAAACATTTATTTCAATTGTTTAAAGCTGCACAATTACGATGAAACTGCATTATATTGGTTTCAGATGTTATCTGATAAATGTTCTCATGAAAACACTGAATTTCAGTTTTCCTCTGGAGTATTTATCCATCAAAGTCATAACTTCCTCAAGATTGTCTTGACACAGAGTGCAGAACAAAGATGCAGCCTTTTAGTGCTCATTAACTCAAATCGTCCTACTGTAGTTCTGAGGAATTGGAAATTCCAGAAATAACTATGAACAGAAAAAAAGACAGAAAAAACTGTCTCTACATTCTCTAAATTCCACCTTTCCTGTCTCTTCAATGGTTAAGATACTTAAGCCCTAGATGTTTTCTTGAACAACACCTTGGGTTACATTTTTTACTATTTTAAAAACATTAAAATAAATACGTATATAAATACGTATATAATCAGAATCTCCAATGGAAAGTGTCAGGATCAAAAATAAACCAAGGAAAATATCCTGGCTCATGGTAGATGTCATTAGAGGAGCACTTCTGTCAAAACTGATACTTTTACTCATGGTAATAATAAATCCCCAAAGAAAATACGTATTCTAGGAAAACACACCTCAAAGGAAACATGGACTGATTTCCAGGCTGCTCTCCTCCAAACCTGGCTGTTAGCAAATTGTGTCATCACAGAAGGCAGAGTCCAACACCATCAGCTCAACTGCCTTCATGGCCATCAAACACATCATCATTTTCTTTTATCTGAACCTTCTTGTAGAGAGTTACAGCCCAGTTGTTCCAATTTCAGCTTTTCTGTTGGTAAGAACAGCATCTAAACCTCCTTTGTGCTGTTTCATCACAGCTCCAGCCTGTCAGCCCATGGATGTTCCAGACTCAGGGGTTCTGTTTGCCATGATCAGAAGGACACAGCAGGTCACCACCAAAATGGAAACAGTGCAACAGGAGCAGAGTCAGAATGCACAACAAATGAACAAAGGGAACCACCAGACACCTACTGCACTAAGAATTCTTCATTCCCAGCTCTGCCTTTTTTCACTCATTGCTGTTTGCATCTTAAAAAGTTCTGCCAGCAGAACCTTCTTCCTGCCCCAGAGAGGGGCTCCTAGTTTATGAATGACAGCTAGTTAAAGAAGCTCTCTGGGGTTTCCCTGGCAGCAAACCCATCCTAACACTTACTGCAACAAGAACCAACAAATTCACATAGTTATTGTCACTCCTGCCATGGTCTGAGTCAGCAAGCTCATCTAGGAGAGCTGCTGCCAGTTTTGAGTACCATTCCCCTCTCTGCAGGTTATATTTACCTGCAGTAAGATGCTCACAGACATCAGCCTTCCTTGCTTTTTCCAGGGAAGTGATCCCTTAAAAACTCAATAGTGTGTCTTCAGTGGCAGTGCTGGTATTACAATAAAAAAAGAGGCCCAAATCCATGCAGACAGCAGCACATTTCATGGTCAGTAACCCCTTCCTTCTCATCACTGCCTGCTGATACTGAGCCTCCAGATAATACAAGGTTTAGAAAGCAGTGGATTAAAGTGGATTCACCAGAAGTACTGCAGGCAAGGATTTTTTCAGGGCTGGTATCCACAAGATGCAGTGGAATGAGTTCCTGTGCTCCATTATTTATGTTATGGTAACACAACACTTTCCAAAAGCATTTGCTTTCCTATCTAAAAGGATTTTCCTGTAACTGCTGAAGTGAACTTCAAGCCTGAGCTACTTTTTACATGTCCAATATCTGCACAGCAGTGAATCTGACAGATAAAATGTAACTATTGTGGTGGGTTTTGTAAAAGATGAACAAGTATTTTTCTTTTTCCACTTCAGGGTCCTGCATTGTCAGTTGCAAAACACACATATGTGTGAAAATATATACACAAACATATAAACATACCTATATACACATATATTTGTGTACACACACACATTACACACCTCTTTGTGGGTGTCACTCCCTTGGCAGTTCCTGAGGTTGCAATTTGATATTTTCAGACCTCCCCCCTTCCTCTCTCTCTCCCATTCCCACTTCCCTGGTGTTCCTGGTGCCCCCCAGCTAAACTGGGAGTTTCTGACTGAGGCAGCCAAACCAGCAGAAATCTGGCCCAGAAAAAACTCACACATAAAATACAAAATAAAAAAACCAAACCAAACCCATTTAGCTCCAGATTGGGGATCAAGGTTTGCCTTTATTTTAAAATGACAATAAGGTTTTAGTCCAACATCACTCACATCAATACTTGCCAATCACCTGCAAGAAATTATTGCTGTTGCAATTTTTTCTAAGTAACCCTTCAAATCTTTTGAGCAATGCTTTTCCAACCACCACCATACATAGACAGTGGATGCTTGTCCAACTGGGTATTATTTCTTACAATACTTGCTTACATTCTCTAATAAAAAAGATCTTGTAAAGTCATATAAGGTTACATATTAAAGTCTCCTTGAAGGAGAGACTGCAAAATAAAATTCATGCTTGTAGAGTTGATAGTGCATTATTTATCCTACAGGAATGCCTCTATAACAGCAGTTAGAGAGCACAACCAAGTACTAAAGCTATTAAACAGAGGGGAGAAAAAATCACATCACAAAGCAAACAAAGAAAAACAAAACCCTCAAACAAAACAACAAAAATACATTTTTAAAAACCCACAAAACACTTACAGACAAAGGGAAAAAACCACAAAGTTGAAGTCTCTTTTATGAGATTAAATGATGTCCATTCTGCCCTCACCAGAGAGTGCTAGGAACCTTATCTGCAGAAATAGAGCAGGAGCTGTTTGCAATGCCAGCTCTACAAGTAAAGATCCCTGATATCCTGATGCATGCAAAAAAAAAAAAAAAAAACCACAGGAAATGAACATCAAAATCATAAACTGATAACAGAATACAAAAAGTTATTAAAAAAAAAAAAAACACACAGCTATTTGAATTATTAGTAATTCTCTCCGTGGCCACAACAATCTGTAGGCACAGCTGTGAAGCTGCCAAAAAGCTGTTTAATTGAAAGTCTGTTTTTCACTACCTTACTCAGTTTTTAAAATGTGATCTTAATTGCCAGAAATGAGGGGGAAGAACATTACTTGCCTTTGGAGAAAAAGAGAAAGTTATTTTTATCCATCATATGTATGAAGGATAAAATGCCCCAACACAAATATATTGATATTTGGAACTGAACACTAAGAGCCAACTCTTCAATACCATAATTCACAGCCATTTACTTGACCCTTAGAAGTCTGCTTCCCAAGGGATCATTTCCCTGCTTATCCCAGCCAGCAGTTCAGTTCTACCAAGCTGAGCTGTGGTTCAGGAAAGGCATTAAATTAAACCCAAGGCAGAGGAATCATCTGCAGATGATCAGGTAACAGCAGCAAGAAACAGTTCCCATTGCTCCTTTAGGTCAGAGGCAGATTTCCCAGGAGCAGGAGACAGAGAAGCTTCTTCCCTTTTGTGTCTTGGCAGAAGAATTCCAAATTTTCCACCTTGAAACTCACATTACTGTGGGCTTTTCTGAATGGAAACTTTCCCCCTGTGCTAACAGAGCCAGCAGTGCTCTCTGTTAGCCTGATTAAGTCAGTCAAAACCTGAGGAGAGATTTTAAATAAATTCACTGGGCTTTGGGTCAGCAAAATGTAAATTAAGTAAAGATGCAGCTCATAGGAATCCTGCAAGAAGTGGCTGTTCCTTTACCCTCACAGAGCTCAAGGAGAATTGAGGACATCAGGTCCTCAATCTCTGACTGAGGTCAAAGAACTTTGTCAAGTATGTTTGAAAGCTCCAGTGTGCTCAGTAGAGGCTGGAGTGACATCTTTTCCACATGCTGTAAAAAACACCCCAATTCTACTTCCTAAAATGCTGGGACTTTTCTGAAATATCTAGCAGCCCTGTTCAGGGTTTTCAGAATGGGCTTGCATTCTTAAATATTCTTTTCTGATGGGGAAATCAAACTTTTCTAGTCTGAATTTAAAGCCATTGTCCTGATGAATATAAAAGATGAAATGGAGGTAAAAATAAAAACACCCATGGATATTGAGTTCAGTTATGTAGCACTCTGATTTCACTTTCCTACCTCTCCCTTCCTCCCAAGAACCATTTCCATCACCCAGACTGGGGCCTGGGAGCTTGGTTCAGCCTGGCAGTAACACAGGTACAGGGGCACGGTGTGTGCCTGCAGTCTGCTGAGAAGACACATGCTCAATATCCCAATTTTCAGGAAACATCCCAGATCTTAATTGCTCAGCAGTTAGCGTGGCTGAGGAAATGGGTTCCTAATCTGTCTGGCTCCAGCAGAAATGTTTTTCAGGTTAACTCAGTAGGGAAAGGGTTTTGGTTTTTTTAACAGGAAACATTCCCTTCTTCAGGCTTGGATGTAAACTGACCCTGGACTGGTTCAGCAGCCACAAAGCAGGTCTAACATTAAGATGTTGTGACTCCTATGGCTCTTGCCTGTAGCCAGGGAGCACAGAGCCGAGGGAGCAGGGAACAGTTCCCCTGGCACCAGCCCGGTGGCACAGACAGAACCACAACGCCTGGGTGCACCCGAGCTGGCTCCCCAGGGAAACCCCCCAGCCCACCTGCCCTGCACCCCTGCTCTTGCCCAGTCCAAGTGCCCAGCACTGCCTGTCCAGGTTATCCAGCACAGCTCTGAGCTCAGCAGGGAATCCTGCTGCCCTGGCAGCACACACCTTCCCCAGAGTGCCCACCCAGGCAGAGCTCCAGACCTGCAGCAGGACAGCAGAGAGGAATATCTGCTAGAGACTCCACCAGGAGCTCTCCATACCCCATCTCACAACTGAAACAGCAACGCCACCTCCTTCCCCCCAGATTTTTCTAAGCTGGCTCTTACAGGCAGGTGAGAGCAGGAATGAGCTGCACTGCACTTATGGTGACTGTGCACCTCTGGGATTATCCCTGGGTGGTTTTGAGTGCTGACGTGACAGGGTCAGCAAGGATGTGGGCTGAGGGACAAAACACCAGACACTCATTTTCTTCTTACTTTACTTGCCTCTGTTATGCTTAAAAAATGTACTGTGGCATTTTCCCAGGAATCTAATGAATATTTCTTTTTTTTTTTTTTTTCTTTCAGCTACGATGATTGTGTGGGGCCAGGAGCAACACAAATATATATTCCCACAGACGATCCCCCCCCATACTCCCTTACGGACCCTTACCAAAGAAATGAAATACCCATCAATATCTGTATCAGCCAGGAAGAGGAAGCAGCATCTGGGACTGCAGGAGGGGCTGCACATTCTGCAGTGAGGCTGCAGGACTTGCAGCAGCCCAGCTTGGCCATCTCAGTGATCTCGCAGTGCTGCCCCCCTGCTCGGGACAGCGGCGTGTGAGCACAGCCTGCCCCAGCAGCAATGCAACATTCTCCCACCGGCCATCGCATCCCAAATCATGTCAATGAAAGTGGCTCTTCCCTTCAATTCTTCTCAAGAACTCAGAGCAATGGAAGAATAAACCTCTGGAAATTTTACCAATTTTATATCTTTAAACAGGGGTACAACGGGATTTTTTTTTTACAGGGGATTTTGCAAGTTTACCTAAATTTCCCTGTTTGTGCTTCGAAGTGTTCCATGGCATCACACAGCATCAAAGAGCAGCAGAGACAAGCAGTGCATCTGACCTTTTTTCAGCACTACAAAACCCACTGAAATCAGCAACTCTTAATGAAGATAAATGTTACCCAGTTGAGCCTACTTGTTGATTTTATGATACTTTGCATGTTTTAGAGCAGAAGGAAAAAGAGGAGCATTTTGTTGTCATTGTAGGTGTCACTAGTACATCTCATTCAATGTATCGAAGACAAAGCATTTTTAAATAACTCTTTGTCTAACTATGTGTTTCAGTAGGCAAAGCACTGCCTAAAAAAAAAGAAAAAAAGATTATTATCAGTACCATGTAGAACCAAAAGGAAAAAACCCCAATATTTTAATATTCACGTTATTCCTTTGGTACCAGGCTTTCCAGGCTGCAAGTCTTCTTCAAAAGACACCACCCACAAGTGGTGGACAGGTGGCAGTGGGTGCCCAGAGAGCAGCTGGCTTCACCTGCAGAAGCTGCAGCAGAGCTCTGCAGGCTGCAGCTGCGTGTCCTTCACGGCTCTTGCTACAGCCAAGGGAAGGGCACAGCAACCCTAGAGGATGCTTCTGGCCACTTCCCACACACGGCTGCACTTCCAGGCACAAACCAGTTTGTTTTTCCATGAGGAGCCTGGGTGATACCGTGTGACCACAGTGACCTCTAGAACTGGGCGAGTGTGATGCAAACGAGGGACGCTGGGCTGGGCACGGGCACAGAGCCTCAGCTCTCAGCCTCAGGAGCCTCGCAGCGTTCCCGGCTTTGAGAGGAGCGAGCAGGGAAAGGAACGCCAGGAGTAAGCCCAGGACACTGGGATGGGAGTCCGTGGGTTGCCGGCCGGTGAGCCAGGGCGGTGAGAGCTGGGCTGGGAGCTCAGCTCGGGCACAGCAGGGCAGGGCACAGCAGGGCAGGGCACAGCAGCGCCTTGTCCCGGGCCGGCCGGGGCTGCGCTCGCTGCTCCCGCCGAGCCGGCCCCGCACCAGCCCGGCCTCAGGAGACAGAGGCCAGAGGAGGTGGCACCGAGGCCCAGAACGGGCCCTGGCTCTGGGGCGGGCAGGGCAGGGCAGGGCAGGGCAGCGGGCACCCAGCCACTCCTGGGCACCCCTTGCTCCTTTTCCCCTCCCGGGAGCCGCTGGCCAAGCCCCAGGCAGCTGCTGGGCACAGCTCCCGGGGCTGGATACGCCCCTAAAAGATAACACATCCCCTGAGTTTGTCTCTTCACTCCCAGCTGGGGAAGATCCACTTCCTTTTTATGGCCCGGCAAAAAAAAAAAAAAAAAAAAACCAAAAACAAAAACACCTTTCAAGATTCAGACTAGAGGCCAGCCCTGAAATCCAACAGTAGGCGGCCGAGGAAGTTTCTGTCTCTCACCTTAAACAAAACAAAGTTCAGATTCTGATATTCACGTCTGCCTGGAAAGTCCCATTCCTCATCTGAAAGCTTCTGTGTGTCTGGCTGAGGACACACAACCCTCGAGAGAGCAAGGAGAGCTCAACCCTGTGCTTTCCTTGGGACTTTCCCTTGCAGAACTTCTTTGCTGTGTTGTTTAGAAACGTGTTGCTGCCAGAAAGTCAAGCTCTTAGTTTGCACTCTACATTTTAAAGTAATTTTAAGGTTCTGTGTCTAATGGAAAGCCCCTGGGTGAGTCTGGGTGCTAGCAGGAAGCAGAGCTGACTGCCAGCACATCAGCAGCAGGATGGAGCTCCAGCCAGCCCTCGGGGAGTTCACAAGCCTGGGCTCCCTCTGGGACCAGGGACAGGAGCCAAGCAGCTGTGGCAGGGGAGCAGAGTTACCACAGGCTCATCTCCAGGAAATTTCTTAGAAATATTTTCACTAAAATACCAAAAAATATATATATATTTTACACTGAGAAAATGGACTTCATTTTCTATCCCCACTAAAGGATATGTAAAGCTGAGTATAGTAAATATATAATGGTGTTTAAAAGGAAGCAGCATCCAAATTATTAAAATCACACTTGGATTTTCTGTAAGTACTGAATAATTTTCAACTGTAATCATCATTTAACACTCCAAAGATTGACACAATTATAATTAATACTTAGATGGGAAGTAATTATATGTTTTTTACTGCTATATAAATTATACCATTACTGAGTCATATGCACATAATGAGATATAAGGTGAGCATGCATTTTTTGCTAAGTAGATGACAGTAAATATGTATTTTGCTAAAACGAGACAATTCTTTTGCAGTTTAGCCAGATTTTCGATATTCTCAGTATTATATACCCAAAATAACAAAATTTTACCCTTTTGCATTGCAGAACTGCTGGCAGGCATTGCTAAAAGGCAGGCTCTATTTCACATTTGTGTTGTTAACAGAGAGAACTGCTCCTTCCATAAAGTATTCATTTAAACAATTTTGTGGTATGCAAAGCACCCTGCAATGAGAGAGACAAAACTCTACCCCACCTCTGAGGGGCTGGAGATGCAGGGAAGTGCCCCAGTCAGATTTACTGGCAGGAGAATCAGAGGGGAGGGGGAAGCATAGGGTGGTTTGTGCAGAATGGGATTTGCTTTCAGGGCTGTGTCTGCCTGCAGCTCCTGCAGAGCTGCCTGGAACAGGGCAAGGCTCTGGGACCTGCTTCCTCTGGGCTGCTGCTGGGCAGGGCCAGGGGGAATCTAATGAACCCAGATGAGAAGGGAAATGTGATTTTTTTCCCCCTGAAAGTGGGGCTCTTCCAAGTAACATGACCAAGCTGCAGGCTCCTCTGCAGACAGGCACAGAGGGCTTTTCACAAGGCAGACAAGTCCCTACTCCGTTACTGATGCTCAGTTTCTCTGCATGGTGGGAAACCCTCAGGTTTGGCTTTTAACCTTTTTAACAGGGACTTCCTGCCCTTCCACCAACTCTGTATCTGCAGTTTACTAAACAAGCTGACTTTTAGTAAACTTGTGATGAGAATGGGAGATTTACATATTACCTCACGTTAGCAATGCATTGGTAAAATTGTAGCAAACTAATCCAAGTCTTTCTTTCTTCCTTCAGTAACAGCGAAGTGTCCCTGGCGCTGTGCTCTGGGTTTGGCAGCATTTCCTACACACGTCTGCCTGCTCCCTCTTGTGGTGTGGAGCACTCCGTAAAATCCTGTCATCCTGTTCTCACTGAGCAACCCAAATAATCCCGGCTGCTCTGTCACACGGGTACGGGAGCCAGCCAAAGCAGCCACAGCCACACCGTATTTCTACATTTTTCTAAGTTACCACTGAATACCTGAGTTATGTGATGCACTGCCAACATATATAATTAAAAAACAAACTGTGAATTGGAGGCAGAGTGTGCTGCCTTCTGTGATATCCTACCACCATCACTTGCAGGAGTGGTTCAGCATTTTCTGCTCTTGTTAATCTTTTTAACTGAGCGATATCCGACAAAGCTGTGGAGGAGGAAAAGCTTATAAATCCAAACAGACATCACTAAAACAAAACAAAACAAAAATTAGCTGTAAAACACTACACAGAGAAGTTTGCAATTCTGAAGCTCCTCCAACAGCTTCCAATGCTACTACTGCAAGTGTTGAAATTCCTTGTAATGGTGCAATAAGAACATGCTTTCATTTCTTGAAAATATTGCAGATCTTGGATAAATCTCAGCAAAGTTGGCAGTGATGTTGCTCTTGAGAAATTAATCTCCTGCTATCAGATATTGTCCTAAACCCTTGCATAATTCTAATAGCAGTGCTAAAACCCAGGCTTAACACAGGCCTTTGCTTTATTACATGAGTAAAATCAGAAAGAAAACTGGACATGCTATTTCCTGCTACTTGATAACAAGCCTGTATTTCTGTAGCCATCTCCTATGCTTCGGTTTTTAGTATACTGATCTTACACAGAACTTTTAGTAAAGAACACACAAATATTTGGGTTTGCTTCTGTGCTTTTTATTTTACATCTCCGGGACCACCATGACTGAGCAACTCCTGAGGAAGCAACACTGTGCTTCAGTCACTTACATTTGGATTTTACCTTTGTCAGAGGCCACAGGAAGAAGCACTGGAGCAGTCAGGTCCCTCCTGCTCTGGGGAAAAGTCAGTGTCCAAGCTCAGGAAGGGCAGAGTCAAATTACTGAAGTCAAGGCACTGAAAATGACAACCTATCACCAAGGGAAAAGATGAAAAGCCAGTAAATAATGGGCCAATCATACCAGAAACATTCAAACAGATCATTTTTTAGCACAGCAAGTTGCGTAAAAATATATTTCTTGAATGGAAACCACATCCAACTGATCTACGTGGTCTTGGTACAGACTGACAAATTATTGCCCTCGTTAAATGACAGAAATAATTTCTATGTGAAATTATGACCATAGACTTCTGTGAATTAACATAATAATCGTGATACGAGAGACTATTTATCAATTTGTGAGGTCACACAGGTGCACAACATCATGGTGGCCACAGGTGGTGGCTTGAAAATTCAGATGCCAAAAATCAAGACTAGAAAAGCACCTGGGACACAGGTGCTGGATCCAATCTCCATTTAACCCCAGTGCAGGACACCTGTCAGCCCCACAGCAGACACAGGGCTCATTTAACCCCACTGCAGGGCACCTGTCAGCCCCACAGGGCTCATTTAACCCCACTGCAGGGCACCTGTCAGCCCCACAGGGCTCATTTAACCCCAGTGCAGGACACTTACCAGCCCCGCAGCAGACACAAACCTGTCCCAGCTGTTACCCAGCCCTAGCCCGGGGCTCCAGGGGCAGCTTCCAGCAGGAGGAACAGGACAGGCCCAGGGATCACCCCTTGTCTGAGGGGTCTCCGGCAGGGCAGCAGCAGTGGCAGTGTAAATGCTGTGTGCTCGGCTGACCTTTTTAACGAAAGGGAGGACAGCCCCAAAAGGAATGAATGGGCTGCTTGGCCAGCAGGAGTGGTGTGAGCAGCACCGGGAGGAAAGGGAATTGCAGCAGTGGGAGATGGTGACCAACCCAGCGATCACCTCCTGCAAGGGAAAGGACGCAGATCCCAGCGCAGGGACCATCGCCCCTGAGGGCCGATCAGCATGAGCCAGACACAACCAGCAAAGAGCGGTCTGAGTATTGATCAGCACAGATTTATACCATTGCTGACCAATGAATGCTGATACCTCTGTTAAAATGTACAAACAGCGTAAACTTTTGATGATCAGGGAGCTTTTGATGGTTTGCCAGCAGCTCCTGCTTTGTGCAAACCAGGTTAAAGCACAGAAACATCGCCCTGTGGTGTGAGAATTGCCGCTGCGCACCCGGGAGCCACCGACACCCGGAGACATCCTGGGACACGCCGAGATATCCCGAGATATCCCGAGACAGCCCCGCGCGCGCGCGCCCCCCCCTCCCCTCAGCGCCCCTGTCGCGACAGGCCCCGCCCCGCTCCCCGCGCGCAGCCCGAGCCTTTCCCGCCCTCTCCCCTTTCACTTTCGGTTCGCGGGGCTCCGCCCCCGCCCTGACTGACAGGCGGGAGCACCAATGGCCGCCCGGCGCGCGGGCGGTGCCGGCCAATGGCGGCGCGGGGCGGGTCCCGCGGGGCGGGCCCGGCGCCATGGCGGAGCCGGCGCTGCTGAGGGAGTACGTGTCGCACCTGGCGGCCCGCGCGGCGCAGGGACAGCTGGCGGCCTGCGCCGACCCCGCGCTCAAGGCCCGGGCGCGGCGGCTGCTGAGCCCGGGGCGCCGCGGGGCCCTGGACGTGCGCGGCGTGGCCGAGCGCTGCCGGCGGGCGCGGGGTGGCCGCGCCCTGCGTGACCTGCTCAAGGCGCTGGAGCTGCTGGAGCTGCTCTGCGTCAACCTCCTGCTGTGCCCCTGGCGCCGGGAGATCCGCTCCCTCAAGGTACGGCGCTGCCGCCCGCCCCGGGGCTACGAGGCCGCTTCCCCGGGCCGGGACTTGGCAGCGGCACCGGGAGGTGATGCGGGGCCAGGGGCACGTCCTGCTGGGGACAGGGAGTGGGGTCAGGGGGACACCCTGCTCGGGACAAGGTGCGGGGTCGGGGACACCCTGCTCGGGACAGGGAACGGGGTCGGGGACACCCTGCTCGGGACAGGGAGCGGGGTCGGGGACACCCTGCTCGGGACAGGGAGCGGGGTCGGGGACACCCTGCTCGGGACAGGGAGCGGGGTCAGAAGCTCAGGGCAGGGTGCCCAGCACGGTGCAGGGCTGCCCGGAGGTGTTCATCGGCCTTCACAGGCCGTGTCCTCGCTGAGGCCGGGAGTGCTGAGCAGCTCCGGGGACTGGGAACGGAGCCGCTGGCTGCGGTGAGACAGCAGAGAAGGTAAAAGCTGCTCTAAATGGCTTTGCCTTTCATCACGCTCCGCTCTGGCCAAAATCTGCCTGTAAGCAGGGATGTTTTTAGCAGTGGCCATCTCCAGTGGGCCGGTGCCTGTCTGGTCCCTGATCCCACTCAGAGCCTGCGGGAGGGGAGTGGGCAGGGACAGCCCCCTGCCCAGAGGAAGTGCTGTTGTGTTTCGCAGCAGGGTGGTCACAGTTACACTTCCCCAGTGCACTGAACACGTGTCGTTGCCCAGAAGACACAGCCATCTTCAAATATCCATCTTCAAATATCCCAAATTTAAACAGACTCCACAAACACCCAAATGCAAGCTTATTGCTCTTGCTTTGGCAACAGGTGCTGCTGAGGAAAAGCCATTTCTTGGCTTTTTCCTGCACTTAGGTCTCACCTGTGGATTCTCAAACAGCTGTAAATTCCTGTTCTTCTCATTCATCTCCCTAAAACAGGGCAAAGTATAAGACAGTCAGGTCTACACTTAGTGGGTTCAGCTTTTCCTAACACAAGAATCCTAGGCTGCATTAAAATTAAACTTTGAAGACCACTGTGGGTAACCCAAAGTGTAAGACAGCCTGCTGGAGGCCTGAGATAATTCTGCTGCAAGGCACAAGTTGGAGAACAACCAGTACCTCGTGCATGTACAGATTTGATTAAAAGCTGCTGAAATACATGGAATAGTATTTCCCATGTCCTGCCTCTCACCTGCTCTGATGTCCCTGCAGTGCCTGCAGCTGCCCCCCTCCAGAAGGAACAGAAGGTGAGGAGTGCAGGGCACTGTTGACAGATTTATCTGAGAATTATTCTGTGGCCATTCTGGAGGTCAGTTTTGTTCTCCTGAGCCTTCTGCTTGTGACACTGATGCTCAGGGGTCAGCCTTGGTCTGGCCTGAGCTGGGCAGCCTGAAAACAAGGTGCCCCACTCCTGGAAATCCTGACTTTGCATTCCCACCTCTGTTCTGTTCTGACTTGCCAGGAGCTGGTCATGCCCAGCTCAGAATAATCTCTCCTGTCACAGGGTTTCAGACAAAACCAAAAACCACTTCCAGGTTACAAACTGGGCCTCGTGCCTGGGATAGCTCTAAAACCAAGCAAACATGGAACAGTTTGTTAAGTTGTTGCACAGCAGCAGCATTTCATTGGTGTTTTGCAGACAGCTTGTGCAAAGAGAGGTGTTTGGACAATATTTCTGTTAGACTAGTCTCTCTTCAGAAAGATGCTTTCAAAAATGTCAGTTTAATTCAAGGGTGATAGGGCTCACAGCAGGAGTCTGAACCATGGAAAAAGAAAATGTCAGCAGCTCAGAAATGTGATTCACAGTGAGTGCATCATGTCTGTTTGTTTAGGAACAGACTTCAGCAACTTGTTCTGTGAACCTCTGTTTGCTTAAAAAGCTTAGGTTCAGTTGAATACATGAGGTTTATTTCTGAGTTTCTCTACTTGGACTGAAATGATTTCCTTACTGTCTCCCTTTTTGAATACTGGTACTCTTGGCCAAGACCCCAGCAGGTTTAAAGTGGCACAACTTCACTGAAACTGATGTGCTGTAGCAAAGCTACAATGCTCGAGAGGCTGCCAAAATACTGTGAGGCTGTTAGAAAAGCCTCACTCACTGCAATTCAAAACTCAGGCTTCTAGAACACAAGTTTTTGAAGGCTGTAACCGAGTTTGGAGGTATTTTTGATCTTAAAGAAATCAACTCTGTCACATTTCCCTGCACCCACTGCCCCAGTGTTCACCACCTTTTCCATGTCATGTTCTGTTCCAGACCTTCACTGGGAATTTTGTCTACTACATCCAGCCGGCGCTCCCGGAGGATGTGGTGAAAGCAGTCCTGGAGAAAATAGGTTATGTTGCAACTACAGCAACAGAGTTTTCACTTGTCAAAAAGAGAAACAATGAGGAAACGAAGCAGACAGCATTTGAGATATTCCTGGCAAGAATCGAATGTGAAGCCATCCTGGAGATGACAAATGAAGAAACCCAGGGCAGTTTGGAGAGGAGCCCACAGCAGGGAGCACAGACACATCGGCACCGAGGAGAGCAGGCTGGGGAGGATCACACACCCCAGAGAGGAGACACTGCCAGTCTGGGAGATGAAGGGAGCAGTGAGACAGCTTTGTGCCTTGCTCCCCAGCAGAAGTGTTCAGCTACCTGTGCTGCATCCTTTGGAGCCGCTAGGAATGTGAGGATCAGAGGGGAGGTGGCTCAGGCAGCAGCTGCTGGCAGCCCCCAGGAGCAGCAGAGGCAAGGCAGGGACACCGCGCACCTCCCGGGGCAGGGCTCCGACAGCGAGGACTTCCTGACCGAGTACAGTGACATTGCCATAGGACAAACACCCATCCTCACTGAGAGTCTCTCTCCAAAGGCTTTGGAAAGGGAGCCAAGGGCCAGGCTGAGGGAGGAGCGAGCCCTGGCAGGGCCTGCAGAGTCGGCTGCATGTACACTGGAGCCTGCGCCTCTGTCACCGGGAGCCAGCGGCCCCCCAGCCTTTGCCATGTTTGCTGACAGCTCCTGTGACAGCAAAATCACCTTCCAGTTTGAAGCTCCAGGAGTCCCAGAAGGATCAATTGAAGCAGAAATTAATGATGCCATAAATTGCATAGACCCAGCCCCTGGTGATGAACCCACTGAGCTGCAGTCTCTGCCCTACAAGGACTTTGCCCAAAACTGCAGCATCCCCAGGGAAGGGGACGTTTGTGAGCTGTCTTTAACCTTCACAGAACTACAAATCAAGGATGCTCAGGAAGAACTTACATATCCAGTAGAGGAAACCAGCCAGCCTGAGGCAATGGCCTATGCAGGAACAAGTGACAGGCACGTTAGAGAATTGAATCACTCCCAGATAAAACATGCATACCTGACTGATGCTGAGCTGCACAAGAGAGCAGCGTCACACACTGAGCCACCTTCAGGTCTGTGCTGTACGGGGCACACGGAGGATTCCCCTGCTGCTTGTGACAGCAAGAGACTGTTCATGGATCCTGCTAGGGCACACCCAGCTTCTGAGTGCTTCAGGCATGTCAGAGAGCCCCCCAACCTCACCTACATTCCCCCCCACAGCCTCAATGTGCAGCCCTCCCACGGGGGCAGGAGGAGCCTGGTGCAGCCTGCAGGTGGCTCTGCTGGAGGCAGGGAAGGGAAGCTGGAGAGCTGTAACTCCCCAGAGACTGACACCCAGGAGCCTTATGTCATCATTGACAGAACGGAGCAGGCAGTGCTGTGCCATCACACCTGAGCCTGCAGTGCTTTCTCTGTAATGCCTGGGGGGATTGTCCTCTCACCTGTGGCCTTGATCCTGTTGTCAGGGACATGACTGGCTTTGTCACAACAGTTCTGAAAAAACCCAAACAACATCACTGCTTTGGGACAGAAAATAGCAGGAGTTACACAATTTCTTAGTGGTTCCTTTCACAAGGAAACCTGAAGGGTCACCTTCATGAGGGGTAGGCAACCTTGTATAAATTTAAATCCATTTAATTCATTACTCAGATTCCTTCTGGCTGTTCTTAATGCCAGACAGTTTCTTCAGCTACTTTTCTTTTTTTCCCTTCACAAACCTATTTCTGGAATACTCTTCCAGTACAAGGCAAATTCTTCTAAACTAGAAGACCCAGCTTTAAGAAATGCCCTACTGGAGTGTACTCCTGTTAATTCCCTGCATTCCATTGAATTTATGTCTGAGCTAATCTTCCTCCTGACTTCAGTTGAAAACAGGTTTAGAGAGTTTGATAACATTCCTTTAGCTTTAAAGAGGGACACAGCTCTGTGAACACTTGGTTTTGTAGAGGCATTAACCTGTGTTACAGCTTTTATATCTGCCTCCATTTGTTACCAAAGTATTTTGTGGCCACCACCACAATTTCCAAGAGAAGCCTTGAGCATTGTAACTGTTCACTGCTACCAGCAGAGAGAGGTCCAGCTACAGCTGCCATTTCCCTTGCCCCTGCTCCTGACACTTAATTCTGCACCAAAAGTTCACAGAATTTTTCTGCAGGCCAGTTCTCCTCTCTAAAATGAAGGGGGAAAATCTCATTCTTCACCATTTTAGTGGCAGGAAAAAAAATCTGCTCAGAGAAGGATCCCAGTGAGCAGCAGAGGCAGGATCAGGGCTGCCCTGCAGGTGGGAGTGTTGGATCAGCTGGAAGCTGGGTCCCAGCACTGAGAGCCTGGGTCACACACAGCTCTGAGGGCATTGAGGAAAGCACACTGCTGTTGTGCTTGGGCTCCAGTGCTTCTCTATACAGATATCTCCAAGGGGTGTCAGAGGGTGGTGCCCAGCAGCAGGACAAGGAGCAGTGGCCATAAACTAAAACACAAAGTTTCATTTCACCATGAGGAAGAACTTGTGTTCCTGCAGGGAGCAGAGGCCCAGGGAGGCTGTGGAGTCTCCCTCCCTCTCTGGGGCATTCCAAACCTACCTGGACCTGCTCCTGTGTCACCTGCTCCTGTGCCACCTGCTCCAGGTGACCCTGCCTGGGCAGGGCTTGGACTGGGTGACCTCCAGAGGTCCCTTCCTACCCTACAAAGCTCTGGGATTCTGTGATGCACTTGTTACCTAGAAAGACACTTTAATACTGCCTCAAGTAGCTTTTTCAGTAGCACTGAAATGTGTGCTGGTTTGGGCTGGGGTAGAGTTAATTTTCCTCACAGTGGCTAATATGGAGCTCAGTTTTGAATGCTAAAAAAGGCCTTTCCTGTACAGTTAAAATATTAACTGAAATTAATTTTGTATGAATTGTTTATAATTGACTTTCATCCCCCCAAAAAATCAGAGGAGCACACATGTTCAGACTAGACTAGAAAAACCTCAGGAACTAAAACAAAGATTTGTTTTTTGAACAACTACTGGTTGAAATTCTGTCATCCCCTGATTCCAGCAGAGCAGGAGAAGCGGAACTTTGCCCAAGGTAACACCAGGGGACAGGACTGCCTTCAGCTCTGGGTGGGGTTGTGAGAAATGGGTTTTAGGAACAGAAAGCGTTCACAGAGCTGTGTCCTGACAAGTAACAGTGGCGTCCTTTGGGCTTTAAGATTCTCTGTACTAAAGCACTAAGTGACATTTTCTGTGCTGTACAGAATGTATGTCCATAGTGAAACTGGAATGAAGAACAAACTGCAGATGACTGAGCTTCAAACATATAGAACCATCTCCAAAGAACTCCTCCTTTTGCACTCTTAGAGAAGAAAAAGTTTTGGAAGTTTAACAGCAGGTATTGAGAATATCTGGTATCCCCCTGCAAAGAAGCTGCAAGAAGTAAGATAATTGCTTAGTACACAAAATCTTACTTTTGAGCTCGAATTCTAAAGATTGACAAGAGAGCAGCAGAATAGCATTCCTGGGATCACAAGCTTTAGTACTTGACTAAAAAATGCTCTCTCTGTGCACTTACCCTTATAAAGTTGCAGTGATTTGGAAAAGAAACAGCTCACCAGATGGGAATGACAGGACAGGAGCTGCAGTTCCTGACTGGGTGTGGTTCTTTAGTGCAATGGGTTTTGGGCAAAGCACAATTTTACAAAAGCAGTGATGTCCAAAAGCAGCACCATCAGATATTGTTGAGAAGCCACATACCTGAATGTTTCCATCCTGCACTAAGTGCCTGACAAATGTCTGTGCAAAGTGATCAAAGTGCTAACGAAGCCTGGCTTGTTCCAGCTAAACCAACCACAGCCAGTAGGGGAAAAATACATTCTGTACTTGCAGGATCATTCCCCTAAAATTACCCAGAGAATCAATGTGAAAGCAGCCTGAGTGCTGCCTTGAAAGGATTCCCTTGAAGACAACACCCAGAGGGTAAAGCACAAGGGAAGGGCAACTCAGCACTTCCTTTAACAAGTCCAAGAATGAAACCCCCACTGGTTTTCTCTCCAAGTGCTTACAGGTCGTAATAAACTGATTGTGATATAAACCCCAAAAAACCTGTGTTTTTCTTTACAAAAAGAAGTGAAATCAAAGAATGCAAACCAGTTAAGAAATCAATTAATTATAGGACTTCTTAAAGAAACATTTTAGAAGAATAACACAGTCCCATGCACCCTGTATTTTCAGTACTCCTCAGCTCAGCCAGAGCAGGGCTGGGGATCTCATGGACACAAAATCAGCTCTCTATGAAAAGCTAACTGAAAAAACCCTCAGGGCCATTCTGCAGTCACTTACAAAAACTGTGTTTTGAGGATTTTTAAAATTTTTTGCACTGAATTCAGTGGGACTACCAGTGCACAGTTCTCTCCAGAACTAAGTTATATTGTGATGTCCTGTAGAGCAGAACGAACCTCCTGAATTCAATGAAGTTGCATTCATGTGGGCAGGATTAGAGCAAAACACCATTTCTAACTGGTAAGATCTGTTTAACAAAGCTGCTTTAACTCAGTGCCCTTCATTTGCTTCCTCCAATAATAACAATGAACATCCCACCTCTGATAGGGAGTGTGTAAAGCCTGGGCAGGAAGGAGTCAATGTGCCTCAGGCCACTCAGGATGTGCCTGGGAAGGGGAACAGAGGAGCAGAGCACAGGGCAGCACCCTCCTGGAGCCAGTTCCCTGCTCAGGTCCATGGTGCCCACACAGCACAGGAGCACCAGTGGGCCAGAGGGGCATTTATACCACCAGGCCTCAGAATGCCCCTGACTCCTCCAGGGAGGCTCCACCCAAAGGCTCAGCATGGCCCTCAGTCTCACAGCTGCCCTGGGGAGGGATAGAGCTGTTCCCATGCCAAATGGAATGTCTGCAGCCCTCTGAACCTTTGGTTTGGTGGGTACCACCCCAAGGGATCAAGACTGAACATTAACCTGACCACGGACATCAAAATTCCAACAATCCAGCCTCATGGACATGAAAATTCCAACAATCCAGCCTCGTTGCTGTGAGATCTTTCCACTACCTACTCTTACCCTTGCCTTCCATACTTGGTGGTATCTTTGTACTTCAATAGAAAAGGACCCAAAGAGCTGCACCCCGCCTTTCTACTGCAATTCAATTGTTTGAAAATCACAGAATCACTGAGGTTGGAAAATACCTGAGAAGTCACTGAGTCCAGGCTGTAACCAAGCACTCTCACCCAGCCCAGAGCACTGACAGGTCCTGACGTCCCCTGGAGCTGCAGGGGTCTTTGTGGCTGAAGCACAGCACCTGGCCCTTGACCCTGCTGGACCTCGTGGCAGTGCCCTTGGCACTTCACCCAGCCTGGCCAGGGCCCCCAGCAGGGCCCTCAGATCCCATTCCCACCCACGGGTCACACCCCAGAGCTGAGGCAGAGCCAGTGCCTTCCTGCAGCATCACTGAAGGTGCTCACCAGGCCTGGCCCAGCTGGATCCCAGGGGGTCCCATTCCCACCACTCCAGGCCCGGCCATCAGCCCCATCCCAGCCAAGGATCTCCAGGAGATGCCACGGGAGAGGGGCTCAAAGGCTCTGCTCAGCTCCAGGGAGATCCACAGCCTTTCCCTCACCCACCAGGAGGGGCACCGGGCTGGGGGAGATCAGGTGGGCCAGGCAGGACCTGCCCCTCCTAAACCCAGCCTGGCTGGAGCTGATCCCATGGTTACCCTGGGGTTATCCCAGCCTGGCTGGGGCTGATCCCATGGTTATCCCAGGGTTATCCCAGCCTGGCTGCAGCTGATCCCATGGTTATCCCAGGGTTATCCCAGCCTGGCTGGGGCTGATCCCATGGTTATCCCAGGGTTATCCCAGCCTGGCTGCAGCTGATCCCATGCTCATCCCAGAGTTATCCCAGCCTGGCTGGGGCTGATCCCATGGTTACCCTGGGGTTATCCTGGGGCTAATCCCATGTGCATCCTGGGGTTATCCTGTCCCTGCCATGCTCACACTCTGCTGGGCTGACAGCTCTGCTAGAAACAACCCTCCCTTGTACACACACTGGGCATTTGGAGTTGTTTCACCCTCATTCACCACAAGGGGTGAATTCAGAGAAACCTCAGGTGTCCTCCCTCAGAGGGGCGTTGTAATAAACTGTTTATTTCAAATTACAAAAACAGGGTTGTCTTTGGGAGGAAAAAAAAGACAATAAAGTTACTTCTAGGAAGCAGCAGTGAAGTGGGAAATGAGGGAAACAGCCATATTTTAGCTGAACAGAACTGACACAGTAAAGCTGATGGAAAACCTAAAAACACAAAGGGAATTGGCTCATACTCTGTTCCTGATTCTGTTCTGATAATTTCTGAGCTGGAAGTCCACAGCATTCTACAAAGCATAGTGCAAAAACAATACCCTTACATTTAAATATTAAAAATACCAAATCAGGCTTCAGGAGATGATTTCAGATACAACAGTCACAGCCTTTATACATGGTGTTGTCTGTTAGGTGGGTTCAGTATTTGGTCCCGGTTTTCTTCATACTTCTCTATCATCTTCTGCATGTCATGGTCAGCTCCAATAACCTTGGGAAGAAGAAGATGAACATTGGAAACAACTGACACCATGGAACTTGGTTTCTTTTGAGCAGAACAGAACAGGACTGCCAGTGCAGCTAAACTGTGCACAGTGAAGGTGTTCACCAGGCCTGGCCCCAGCATGGATCCCAGGGGCTCCCATGGATCCCTACTCCTAGGGATCTGTCCCAGCTGCTTTCTGCTGGGAATGTGGCATTCCCTGAAAAGCTACAGGGTTGATCCTGCAAGCAATCCCAGTGAACAGCCCCTCAAATTCCTCTGCAGAGATGGCAGGCCCCACTTTTATGCTATATACCAACAGCTATCACGTTTGTCTGAGACTCTCCTTCTCCAAAGGTTTACCAGAAAAGCAGATTTATTTACTTTTGCCACTAAACAATGCTCCTGTTATTTGGAAAGCACAATCCCCTGCATGCCCAATTGGTTATAATTAAAATAATACTCACAAGTACTGGGCAGGAAACTTCAAACAGTGCACGTTTAATGAGCCACTCTTCGTACAGCTCATGAATAGCTTCTAAATATTCCTAGAAAAGAGGCACTGGAATAACACAAATGCCCAGGGGTGACACACACGTTGCAATCTTTATCCATTTGGGAAGTAAGAGACACATACAAAGTCAAGAGACACATATAAAAGCCTGCAACATGTATCTTCCACTAACAAAAAATAAAAAGCATCAGAAGGTTTTTTAAGCAAAATTAATTCCCAGTACAAAGTTTAACTCCAGGAAGACCTCAAAGGCACAGCTTACAGGAGCACAGGGCTCTCAGCTCCTTTTAAGATCAAGCAACCGTGGTTCTCTCCCACAGGTAAAATGTGCTTCAAGATTTTTACAGAGAAAAATCCAACAAAGTAAGGACAAAAAGGGCAAGGCTGCAAAGAATATGTATGGGAGCCACTTTCTGTGTCAGTATGTTTCCCTAAAATTCCCAGTTCACTTTCTCATAACTCAATTTCCTCTAAAAGCTCTTCTGCCTGTCATCAATTGGTTTTTTCTTCATGGAGACCACTTCACACTGCTCATTCATAACTGCTCCCCTCCTCTTCAGCAGAGCTGCAAAATAACACAAGAGCTCTTCAAATCCATCACAGGAGGATTCACTCTCAAGCCAAAATTTCACATGGCCCAAAATTTAGCTCTTTGCACAGATCCTCCACTGACAACTGCTTCTCCTGAGCCACCCACCCAGAGCTGCAGAGGGAACTGCATTTATGTCTGGTCAGGTTTCTTCAGAAGCCCTGTGGCAGGAAGGGCACTGGTACAGAAAGTCACTGCTCAAGCACCACAGATTCCCAAGTTCACAGTTTTTTAGGAGTTTTTAAGGAGTTGCTTCTTCCCAGCCACAGCAGAGACACTTCCCCTGCACAAACATCCTGGTGAGAGCAGAGAACAAAAGTACCCAGGGAAATCTCAGCCTGCAAGCCCAGGTATCCGTGCTTCACCTTTGTGCCATTTAATGGTACAAAGGCAATTGACTCTTACATCTTAGAGAAGATTAGCAGTTGATTAATACTGCACCTAAAGTCAGCTACAGTGCACTGATTACTACAACAGAACACTGGAGAGTCAGTGTGCATGACAGATCACTTTTTTAAAGAAATCAAAATTCAATATTCGGCGTTTAGTTTGCAGTGGAAACAGCTGCACCACATTTTGGCAATATACTCAGGATACAACCTTAGTATTTTAGTATTAGACTGGAATCATTCCATTTTCAAAGCTCCTTGTCAGCATATATATCAGAGGAACTCCTTACCAGAGGAATGACTTTTTCCTCTTCCCTGCATCGTGTCTTTAGCCTCTCGTAACAGACTTTAGGAGATGTCTGCAAATAAACTACAGGAACAAAAATATCCATAGTTATATCCAAGGATCAGCTTTAAAAGCAAAGAAGTAGCTCACTCCACAAACTACAGAAGGGAAAGATCCTGGCTTGGGCACCACCACTGGACCTCCCCTTTGCCACTACCATGAATCAACCCATGAACCACCCACAAACCCAAGCTGTCTGATGGGTGTTCACTTTCGTACTGAATTATTTATGAGCCAAGAAACAAGAACTGTTTTTTTCTCCCAGAAAGGAAACCCACCCACAAACACAGCCCCCCAGACCCATCAAGATGTTACCTATCAAATCAACTGAAACATCAGTGTTGTCCTGGATCCAGTCAAACCACTCACTCAGGACAGCATAATCCACCTCGGGCATCTTCCCACTGAACAAACACAGGAGGCATCACTCACTGAGCAGCCTGCAGAGATCAACTCCAAACTCTCGTTTTGCTCACCTGATCAGAATCCCCTCCCATTTACTCCAACATTTATGAAAAGAAGGCCAACATTATGCCCACCCAAATTGAAGGCCACATAAACAATTGTTTATAAAACAGAAAGACCAAATCTTTCCCTTTTTTTATGTACTCAGTGGTGTTTATTGCTCAGCATCAGTTCAAATATGTCCCAGGGCATCTCACCAGAAGGGCTGGATTTACTGAGCAGCACCAGTAATTCCTTACAGAAGCCACAGTAAAAGGCAGCAAAAATACAATGTCAATATGTATTATGTCAATAAATGTCAATAAATTTACTCTTACTGTAAGAAATATTTGTGGAAAGAGTAGTGAAATATCCAATATGCTTAACTGGAACTCTGAACTCAGAGCACAGAATGATGGAGACAGACATCCCAAAGTTATCTCAGCAACAATAATAAAGTATCAGACAACTGAAGTAAAAGGGAGTTACTGAGGACATGTTAAGACTCACATACTGTGCTTTTATTAGTGTATCAATTTTCACTTATTACCATATTCTGACTCTCAAATATTACTAATTTTACAGTATCCTCTCTTCAAAACTGGTGACAGTAACACATACTCCACACTCTCTCCTAAAAGCTTCTGCAACAGAAAAATTGTCAAAAAGATGGAGTTGGGAGGCTTCTGTGCTCTCCAGCTGATTAAGACCAGTTATGCTGTTTTAAACAGGACTGAAGAAAAATATTCCACAGATTTCTAAACCAGTCCCCTGGCAGCTTGTTTTGATCACTTGCAAAACTGAGCAAAAGTAATAAAGGTATTTCCCTAAGTATGGAAAAAAGCAAAATCCCTGTCTGTACCACCTGCCCTCTGGATCTGCCACCCAGCAATGGGGTAACACTGCTGTTCTTCCAATGCATCAGTTCTGGGTAGCAGGGATCTACATCAGCCAAACTCTGATTGTGCTGCTTTTCTCCAGGACAGATGGGGGAAACAGGAAGGTTGAAAGGAATTGGAAATAAGAAAAAACTCCACAGTTCTTACCCTAAAAGACAGATACATCCAAGACAATTCTGCACTGACCTGCCCTGCAGACAACACACCTTTGCTTTCCCTGGGTAATCCTGGCAGGACTCTGGCTCAAGATCCATAAAGATGCAGGGAATATAAAAGGCACAAGGTGGTGTTTCAATTCCCAAAGTTTGCTGACATTTGACTCCCACCAAGTCACATTTTCACTGCCTAAGTCCAACATGAACAGAGTGAGTTTCCTACCATAACTAGAGATGGATTAGGAGGGACAGTGAACTGCAGTGCTCACCTACAGCCCACCCTGCACACTCCTGTGCACACACTTAAAACTCACCTAACACAGCCAGACTGACTCATTTCTTAATGTGTCACAAAACAGCTGCTTCCACACATGCCTCAATTATTCCTTGTTTTATTTATAATCCTTTTACACATCCTTTTCTTTTGGCTTGCTGCAGGTACTATCAGCTGCCTTCTAGCTTGCTGTAACAAAACAAAGCAAATGCCTTTTTTCCAACGTTTGAAAAGTGCTGAAGCCACAAAACATCTTAGATGGCCTTAAAATTGTCATTATTATGAAATTAATTCACAGAGTTGACACAAACAGATTTAGCCTCATAGCAACTACACCTTTGGCAAAAAAAAAAAAAAAAAAAAAAAAAAAAAAAAAAAAAAAAAAAAAAAAGCACTTTGTCTACATTAAAAAGAAGTCAGTAACTAAAAAGGAGGATATTCTAGGCTGCTTGCACCGTGTGTGGCCTGGGATGAATAATGTGTCTCTCGCCACTTCCAAAGGCATTCCCGAGGCAGAGGTGCAGCATGGATGACACCTTGTGGCACAAAGTGGGTTTGTCCCTCAAAGCCACTGAAAACCCCACTGAAACCCATCTGTCCCAGACACTCCTGACAGAAGGTCAGCATTCCAAACAGCCAAACAAACCCCTGACTCCTGCACTGTTTCAGTTCGTTTGGGAGAGGTGAGTTATACCTAGGGCAGGTAATAGGTGATGGTTCTTTCTTTACTCACAGCCTACCAGTCTGTTTTGATCCTGTCAATCCTGATTCTGAGCAAGAGCACAGGACTTGAGTCCCTGCTTGCAAGAAATGCCAATCCTGGATGCCAGGCTGGATAACACTGCCCAATTTTCTCCCTCCTACAGTCTTGTTCTTTATATCCTCGTGGCTTTTTACCTGTCCAGCATGTGTTTGATTCAAGCAAGATTTGGGTGTTCAGCTGGAGAGCAGGTAACTTCAATAGATGGTGTCAAAACAATACTGAGTTCTAAATGCTCAGGTTTTCCAGAGTCCTGCAGGAATTGGGCAGCACAGCCCACACCAAACACACTGCCACTCCAACACAGAACTGGCAGATTTCACAGGCCCCTTAAATGCACCTTACCATAGAAATTATCATTTGATTAGATGCATATTTAAAATAATTAATCCAGGGAGGTAAAGCAGCAAGCCCCATGCCATACCTTCTGTACAGGTTCTCCACAAAAACGTGTTTGGCGCTGTGGATCGATCGCTCCATCATCCTGATGGGGGAAATCTGCAACACAACACCTGGCCCTGTACATTTTCAGGCTTGTTTCTTTGCAGACCCACGTGGCACATATGAAACACAATTTTCAGATCTTGTGAGAAGCAAACTTACTGGGAGGGTGGTAACCACAAAACAGACAAGGGCTCCTGATCTTACTCTGATTTGTTATTCTGACACCAGCTCAAAGCTAACTCAGGGTACAAAAAGGCAGCAATCCACTTGGGATCTGCAGGACAATGGGAACTACTGCTCCCCAAACTGCTGCTCCATCCCAGGCATTGCTGAGTCACAACACAGGGCTGACATCAGACACCCAAGAAAGGAAACAGGACTTTTAAAATAAGGAACTGCAGCTGACAGAGCCCCGGCCTCAGCCAGCCCTGCACGTGTTCCACCAGCACTTCATGTTGGAGCAGGGAGATGCTCTGACACTCTTGGGCCTGGCAGAGCAATCCTCACAGGATTCTGCACATTAACAAAGCAAAAATGGCTCCAGCAAGGCTCAAATGACAAAAAAGCTCAGACTGAAATACAGGGAAATCCTCAGGAATTATTGAATTAACTTCTCCAACAAACCAGGATTTCTATTGTCTTGGAAAAACACCTCTTCCAAAACCCTAATGATTGTATGTGCCACTTCCATATTTAGCACTGCTAAGTTTGCCCTGACACAAACTCAGAAAACAGAACATAGGAACAATCAGTAAAATACAAGCATGGCATGTGAGACCAGGTCTTGTAATCAGGGAATGGAAGACAGCACAGAATGTAACAGAAGGTGTTTGAAGGAGAAAAGAATGAAGAAATCTTGATTAAAAGATAGGATGTGAAATTTAATTTAAAAAAAAGAAACAATTAGAAGAAAAAAAAAAAAAGGATGTAAACCACCTGAAAAAGAAACAGAAAATGGTAGTGGAAGTATTTTGCATAAACAGAAAAAGCAATGGTTAAATTTGTACTAGACAGCACAAAGCAGTACTATGAATTCTAACACGAGATTACTTGGTGTTTGCCAAAGATTCAAAATAATGAAATCACAGACAAGTCACTGACATGAAATGAGAAAGAGATTTGTGCAAGCCTAGCTCCAGAAGGTGTGCCCAAACAGCAGGATCAGTCTGGGGAGCTGTGAGCAGGCAGGAGGCAGAGGTTTTACCCCCAGAGCACACGCTGAGCATATCAATGTCTGCACCACAGAAATTCCTACTCACTGCAGGAAGAAAGAATGAACACACACAGCATCTCAACTCCTGAATACAAGGTTAAAGGAATCTAGCACTCATAACCACATCTAATTATTCTTAAAATTAAAAGAGATCTCCTTACCATGGGCCTGGTGTGCTGCTCCAGCATGGTCAGCTGCACATAGGTCTGCAGAGTTATCCCCCACCTCGATGCATCCTGGTACATTAAGCCCTGGGGCCAGGGATGGAAGCAGGACAGATGGACATTTGTGAGGACAAACAGCACAACAGGAAGCTGGGTAATTAGGAAGATTTTCCCTACAACAGCATTGCTCTAAGAAGTGCACTGAAACAGCTGACATCAGGTTTGAGAAGAATTAAGTGATCATTTGCTCTCCACAGTGGAGATGTAGAATTATGGCCCTGTCCCCACAGACACTGAGTGGGAACTTGGCTGAAGTCAGCAGGAATTAGCTACTCTGTACATGGAACAGTCAGAACCAAGCAATGAAAAAGAACCTGTCTACTGCACTATTTCTGTGCACTGACCCTCTCAGTACACCCAGTGCACCCAGAAATCACACAGGGTTCTAAGCATGGTCTGGGCCTCAGAAAAGGCATCCTTTAACACAGGCAGCTGTTCCTCCCAAAGGATCCTCACAGCAGCTCTCAATCTGCCTGCTGCAATCCCACACACAGACAGAACTTACCAGCAACAATCTATCCTGCACAGCAGGGAAAGGATCTCACTCAAAATAAAACATCATTCAGTGTCTGTTGGCTGAGGTGACAAGTTCTAAGCCACCAGCACAGCTTCAGCCCACAGGTCTGACCTTCTCCTCTCCTCCCTGCCAAGATCAGACTTTCCCAGTGCTCCAAGGCTGCTGTGGTGCCCTGCAACACGTGCCCCACCCTTTACTAACAATCAGAAAGGCATCAGCAGCTCCTAGGAGGGACAATTTACTGTTCCAGAGGGCCTGTGCTAACACTGACTGTATTTAACACACGTCAGGGCATGTATGGCCTGGGGTGGGTCCACAGGGTGGATTGCAGAGCCTGAGCACAGATCCTGCCTCAGCCACCGAGGGGTTCTGCAGGGAGGTGAGCCCAGGCACAGGAGTGACAGCAGGGACCACCTGCAGCCCCCCAGGCACAGGAGTGACAGCAGGGACCACCTCCAACACCCCAGGCACAGGAGTGACAGCAGGGACCACCTGCAGCCCCCCAGGCACAGGAGTGACAGCAGGGACCACCTGCAGCCCCCCAGGCACAGGAGTGACAGCAGGGACCACCTGCAGCCCCCCAGGCACAGGAGTGACAGCAGGGACCACCTGCAGCCCCCCAGGCACAGGAGTGACAGCAGGGACCACCTGCAGCCCCCCAGGCACAGGAGTGACAGCAGGGACCACCTCCAACACCCCAGGCACAGGAGTGACAGCAGGGACCACCTGCAGCCCCCCAGGCACAGGAGTGACAGCAGGGACCACCTCCAACACCCCAGGCACACAGTGCAAGGCTGGTGTGCAGCTGCAGCTGGGATCCAGGGAACATGAAATGAGGACATTTCCCTGGGGGAACAGCTCCAAGCAGCCTTGGCCACCCAAAAGACACCAGAAGCCCTCAACACCTCACTGGGCTGAATTTTCCTTATCTGCAGCAGCCACAGGATCCCAGGTTCATACAGTGTTAAGGGGTTGGAATGGACCTTAAAGCCCATCCAGTGCCACCCCTGCTGTGGCAGGGACAGCTTCCACTGTCCCAGGCTGCTCCCAGCCCCTTGGGCACTGCCAGGGATCCAGGGCCTGCCCACCCTGCCAGGGAAGAGTTTCTTCCATACATCCAACCTGAACTACCCCTCTCTCAATTTGTCCCCTTTTCCCCTTGTCCCATCCCTGCAGTTCCTGAGGAATTGTCCCTCTCTGGTTTCCCTGCAGCCCCTCAGACCCTGGAAGGAGCTCTGGGGTCTCCCCACAAGCTTCTCCTCTCCAGGCTGAGCAGCCCCAGCCCTCCCAGCCTGGCTGCACAGGGGAGATGCTCCAGTCCCCTCAGCACCCCCTGGCCTCCTCTGGACTCACTCCAACACTTCCCTGTCCTTTTTATGTTGGAGCACCAGAGCTGTCCACAGAACTCCAGAAAAACAACATTAACTGACCAGAGCCACCCCTCACCTGGAGTGACATCCTTCCCTCCTTTGAAACAGGCACAAGACATTTGGACAGAACTGCCACACTCAGGGCTTCCCTTCCTGGGAATTGCTTTAACTCACACCCCACTGGACACACAGTCCTTGCCAAAAACACATTTTATATGCTATGTTTCTATTATATGCATGTCTTAATCACAGGAGAAGCTCTTTTGCTTTGTGGAGCTTTAGTTTTTGCTGTGTGACATTTGGATCACACCTTTTGTAGCAGTTTTGCTGGCTGATAAAAAGCCATGGCACATGTCTTGCTAAAAGAACAGTCACTGTAACTGCAGAAATAATTTCTGACACTTACCAGGATATTATGACCTCTCACATTCCTCCACTTGTTCAAAGGTTCCTTCAAAACCTGGTTAAAGAGAATTACTCCATGTTAAATGCATCTTAGATTCAAAACATTTAATGTGACCCTACAAGTGTACAACTTTTTAAGGAATACTTGTGCAGTAAATCAGAGTATTCAGGACTTGTATTGGAAACTCATCACACTTCAACAGTACTGAATTCTGTAACATAAAAGGTAATAACAAATACTGCTTAAAATAGAGAAATGTCCAACATCTTCTTAGCATTTTTAAATGCTGATTAGACTACCTCATAAGCCCGGACAGATTTTTTTTTTTTTTGAGTCACAATCAGTGTGATGTAAGGGAAGGAACAGCTTAGCAGACTATTTAGCATTTCAATGACAAGCCCATCCCCTCACAAATTAATTTCTCAGAATGTAACGCTTGCCAGCAAAGGAAGAGGATCAGACTGCTACCACATTGGTTCTCATTTTATTTTTGTGTTTTAACAAACAAAATGTAGTCAGATCTTTTACAAAATTAATCAGAAAAGCTTCTGCCCTGAATAGGTAAAATCACAAGAGACCTCCCTGGTTCAAACAGGGTCTAAATCTGCAATAATGCTGTAGAGTCAGGCCTAGGAGCATCTCATCAGCCTGGGAACTTAAGTAGCTACTTAAAAATACAGCATGGTATGCAAATTAAAGTCTGTTATCCTTTGGATTAACAGTTAATTCCTGTTAAATTACCAAATAATATCTGACAACCCAGCACTTCTATGAGGACACCTAAAACTTATTACCAAATGTGTTGACAGGTCTGTTGGGGAAAACATTAATATCTGTTGTACAAAACCAATTGTTCACTGAGGTTTGACCTTGATTTTGTTTAAAATGCAACAAGCCTGCCCTTCCCCTAACCTGGTTCAAGCATCAGATCAGTCAAAGGAATCTCCTGAAACAGTGCTAACAATTTTCATTTTTTAAAAAAAGCCATCTATTCACCGGGATCTCTGTTACATAGCATGGGTATTTTTACATAATAATTCTTTGTTTTTGCCAGACCCATCTAAGATTTCAGTGACATGAAATGGCAAAGAGGCAAGTCCAAACATGCCCGTGCTCTGTGAGTTGCTGTTAATTTATAAAGGAACAAGTTCTGATTCACAGGTTTTACTAGTGTTTTGGCATGCAGTAGGTACCAGAGGTGATCTACATTTCTCTGCTGCAATTTGGATATAAAAAGTGGGGCTGGTGCCCCAGCAGCCCCCGGCTCACCCCTGCTGCTCCCTCCTCACACATGCCCAAGGACATGCTGGATCTAAGACAAGCAGCTGCTCAGTGACAGAAATAAGGACAAAGAAATGTGCATCCAGTACCTCAATGCTGGTAGTTTGTGCAAAATAATCCAGGCATGTCGTTTTTCCACTGGCAATGTTGCCCTCGATACAGATCTGGTGAAAAACAGAGTCACTTGGAGACCCTCACTGTGGCAGACCAGGGAACAACAGCGTGTTAGACATGCACCCTGCCCCTTCCAACACACCAGCTCCCTACCCTGGGAAGGGATTATCTCCTGGGAAGGCACTGGGGACCTGTTTGGATGTGACTTTCCCAGAGCAGCACTTTTTCTCTCCCTGCTGCCCCACAGGCAGCCCCTGCCCTGCTCACAGCTGCCTTCCCCTTCCCAGGGGTTCCAGTGCTGCTCCTCACTCACCACCACCCACCTCAGAGACATGACTCCCAGCTCAAAATAGTGTCAGCATCCCTTATATAGACAGCTTAAACCTTAAGAGGGGTCACATTTTTATTGTCAGAAACCTAAACAACTCAAATAAACTAAGAGAATTTTTCCTTTTCAACTGCCTCAAAAATAATTTATAGCCATGGGGAGTTATATAAGGCAATGGCAAGGCTACACACGCAGCACTGAACCAAAATGCCACCTCTCCTGACACAAGCCCTCACAATTTTATTCCTCACAAATTTTGCACAGATCTCTCACGATTTCATTACAGTTTGCAGAACTAGACCGGCATAGCCTTGCACAAAGTATGACCCCGTGACAGACCCACCACTACAGTGACACAGCTACACACACATACACAAATTATAATGGAATTATAATGAAAGAGGCTGCACTTTTTACTTTGCTTTCTGAACAAAATGCAAATACTTACAATTCTCTTTCTAGCATCTTTTTTTATCAGATGCTTATCTGGAATGGAAATAAACAACAGTTAAAATCAAAGTGGTCTTCATAACTTTAGTTATACAGAGCCTCTTAATGTGAGACTCTCCTGGAGATTTTTAGGTTCCCTATGGCTTAATATGACAATTTTCTAAATTATCGACCTTCAAGGTTTTATGTAATTACTGGGTCATGTAACAGACCCATTGTGGCACCGACTACACAGATTCAGCTGAAGTTCTCCACTGTCCCTGACACGGCCAAGTCCAACGGTGAGTGCTCGCACTTACACCAGATTTTTGCTACATCTGCTGCACCTCAGTGGGTTTGCAGAGGGGAAAAACGAATTTTGGAAAGAGCACCCACCAGTCTCACAGGCCGGCGGGTGACGATTACAGAGCAGCTCCAAAACAAGCCCCTTACACCTCAAAACTGGGTAAAAAACCTGCCAAGCCAAGCTGAGCTTATGAGACCCTGCACCCAGCCAAGCACGGCAGGAAGGCAGGGAGGTCACCCCCGGGCAGAGCTCCAGCTGCACCCCGCTCCTGCTCCCGATAACCCGCGGCACGCTGACCCGGCTCCAGGGGCTGACCCGGCTCCAGGGGCTGACCCGGCTTCAGGGGCTGACCCGGCTCCAGGCTCTGACCCCGCTCCAGGGGCTGACCCGGCTCCAGGGGCTGACCCGGCTCCAGGCTCTGACCCCGCTCCAGGCTCTGACCCGGCTCCAGGGCTGACCCGGCTCCAGGGGCTGACCCCGCTCCAGGGGCTGACCCGGCTCCAGGGCTGACCCGGCTCCAGGGGCTGACCCCGCTCCAGGGGCTGACCCCGCTCCAGGGCTGACCCGGCTCCAGGGGCTGACCCCGCTCCAGGCTCTGACCCCGCTCCAGGGGCTGACCCGGCTCCAGGGGCTGACCCCGCTCCAGGCTCTGACCCCGCTCCAGGCGCTGACCCCGCTCCAGGCTCTGACCCGGCTCCAGGGGCTGACCCCGCTCCAGGGGCTGAACCCGCTCCAGGCTCTGACCCGGCTCCCGGGTCTGACCCGGCTCCTGCTCCCCCGGAGCCGCTCCCGGGTCTGACCCAGCTCCTGCCCCCCCGGAGCCGCTCTGGCGCATCCCGAAGGCTCGCACGGAGCCGAAGCCGGGCCCAGGGGCGGCCGCCCGTCCTGTCCCGTGCCCGCGGTTCCGCCCCGCACTTACGGCCGGCAGCGGTGCTCCCTGCGCCCCGCTGGCCCCAGGCCCAGGCCGCGCCCCGCCGCCACATGGCCCATCCCCGCTGCCGCCCGGACCCGCACCGGACCCAGCTCCGGCCCGCCCCGGCCCTTCCGCCGCCGCGCCATCACTTCCTCCGCCCCGGCGCTCTGAGGCGGGGCTGGTTCAGCGCCGGCAATGGCCCCGGCATCACCTGCGGGCTCGGCCGCGGCATCTCCCCGGCTCCCGTCCCGGGGTCCCGGTGCCGCCGCGCACCACCCGGGCCGCCCGGCCGGCGGGGCGCGGCTGGAGCTGGACCGGGCCTTCCCCCGCTCGGCGCGGGGCTCGCTGAAGATCTCCCGCACGGTACGGCCGGGGCCGGCCCCGGGGCCCGCAGCAGGGCCCGGGCCGGCGCTGACCCCGTCCCCTCCTGTCCCGCAGCTGGTGGCGCTGGCCGCCCTCATCTGCTTCATGGCCTCGGGCTCTAACTTGGCCTTCACGACGCTGGCCGGCATGGAGCTGGTGATCACCGTCCTGTTCCTGCTGCTCTACCTGCTGAGGCTCGACGCGCGGATGCGGTGCCTCTACTGGCCGCTGGCTGTGAGTACCCCTGGGCTCCGAGTACCGGGGTGCTCTGGCTGTGAGTACTGATGGCTGGGAGTCCCGATGGCCCCTGGCCGTGAGTATGGATGGACTCCGGCTGTGGGTCCCAATGGCCCCTGGATGAAGGTACCAGTGTCCCCTGGCTGTGGGTATGGCTGTCCCCTGGTTGAGGGTACCAATGTCCCCTGGTTCTGTGTTTGGCTGTCCCCTGGCTGAGGGTACCAGTGTCCCCTGGCTGTGGGTATGGCTGTCCCCTCGTTGAGGGTCTGAATGTCCCCGGTTCTGTGTTTGGCTGTCCCCTGGCTGTGGATCCCAGTGTCCCCTGGTTCTGTATTTGGCTGTCCCCTGGTTGAGGGTCCCAATGTCCCCTGGTTCTGTGTTTGGCTGTCCCCTGGTTCTGTGTTTGACTGTTCCCTGGTTGAGGGTCCCAATGTCCCCTGGTTTTGTGTTTGGCTGTCCCCTGGTTGAGGGTCCCAATGTCCCCTGGTTCTGTGTTTGGCTGTCCCCTGGCTGAGGTCCCAGTGTCCCCTGGTTCTGTGTTTGGCTGTCCCCTGGCTGAGGGTCCCAGTGTCCCCTGGTTCTGTGTTTGGCTGTCCCCCGGCTGTTGCAGCCGCGGGCTGTGAGTGCTAGCAGGCCCGTGAACAGGAGGCATCACCTGTCCCAGGGGACATTGTCAGGCGGCTCAGTGATTGTTTCTGTGCAGGTAAGGCAAGCCCCAGTGTTCTGAGGAGGTCGAGGCAGTTTTTCCTAACGGAGCGTTCTGTTCCATCAGTTCCTGGATGGCTGCTGGATCTGATAACAGCCCTTCCCAGCACAGGCACTGTTTGCCTCGCTGTGTAACACTTTCACATCACAAATGAGTCACACACTTTCACTCAAGTACTGACGAGTTCTCCTCTTCCCTCCCTTTTGTACGTGTATTTGCTGCTTCAGTCTATCAGGTGTAGCCAAGTTGCAAAATTTGATGCAAAAACAACAGAAGAAATGTAAACCGAGGAAGTGTTACTATAAACACACTTTTTACCATCAAACCACTGGGTGTCAGTGTCCTCTCACACGGATATGGCTGTAACTCTGTTTTCTTGGCAATCCAGCCATTTTTAACCACCCCTTCTGTGTTGGGAGCTCTCCACGTTCTCCTTCAGGCCTGTATTTCCAAATAAATATTTTGCTTCCACTACCTGTTTCAGGATATTTTCAACTCGGTGGTTGCAGCGTTGTTCCTCCTCGTTGTGAGCTTGTTTGCAATAATAATCAAGACCAACAAGGGGACATTGGCTGGAGGAGTAAGTAGGAAAATTGTTAATGAATTTCAGTTCTTAAAGTGCAGTGACTTGAACCTCTTGGTACACTGACATTGTGGAAGGACCATGCAAACAATGGTCTCGGAAGAACACTCTCAGCAGTGGCAAACAAGATACATTCAGTGTATCTCACAAAAAAAAAATAATCCTCACATGATTAGTAATTAAAGATGCTACAAGAGTTAATTTTGACAATTGACAACTGACAATTTCTAGAGTTTTTAAGTAACCTACATTTGCTACCATAGCTTGAAATCCTAGGTGGGAGACTCCCTAGCTGTTTTAGGACTGTCCAGTTTGGTTACACTACTTGAGACTACTTACAGTCCTGCTAAAAAGAGTTGGAACTTTTTAACAGATGCTGGTACCTCCCTACTGGCACGTACATTCTTTTTTCTGACACAAACTGAGGATGTCAGTTGAAAAGGGGTTTTGTTCATACTATGATTGTAAGAATTTCGTGTTCTTAAGACCAAACCAAATTAATAGTTTGTGTATTTTTAATTCAAATGGCAACTAATGTAATTAACCTTAATAAGCAATAAGGAGGAGAAGAAAACCCCTCAGTTTTGAAAGTCTCTATAAGTACAAGGTACAGTACAAGCTGAAATGTGACAAGCAACCAAAAGAAACCTGAAACCTGCCACAGAGGTCCTTCTAACTCAGCTTAGGAGATGGTGAGGGGGAAAGCTGATGGCTTCACCGGCAATGGCATCCTAAAAAGGAGACTTTCTGATATAGTGATGGGCTGGAATAGAATTTATAATCTCAGTTGTGAAGTTCACAGAAATGAAAGGTGGAAGTAGGAGACTGAGCAGGTAGCTGGGAACACAAGTTTGGGTGGAACATGTGACGTTCCCAGTGCTGGGTGGGACAGAATCACCCCCAGCCTGTTCTCTTGAGGCACAAACTGCCTTGAGCTGTCCTCTCCCAAGAGCTCTTCTGAAAATAACTCCCCTGATCAGATAATTCAGTGCTTGCATAGAAAAACCCTGTGTGCATGTGGGGCTGAAGGGCAGGAGCTGAGTCAGTTAACTCAGTGGCTCTTCTGCAAACACATTTTTCCAGTTACCTGCCTGAGGTTACCTATTTTCTAAATAATTAAGTACATTTTAATCAATTTGGAATATGTTTTTCTTTCAGAGGAGAGGAGCATTTTCCTGCTGGGCTTGTTTCTACAAATACTGACTTTTCCCCTTGACTTTTCTCAGGGCCAGTCCCATTAATTAAGCAACCCTTAAAGGGACAGAAGGGCTTTCATTTAGGATAAAAGCATTGTCTGGCATAATGCAGCATTAGCTTAGCTTTCAAGGAGAGCACCACACCACCTCCAAGGCCTGACACAAACATCAAACAGAGCAGGCTGCAGACAGCAGGAAAGGCTGATGGGATGTAAATGTGGGTGTTATTTGATTTATCAGCTGTCTCAAATCACACACGTTTTCAAGGCCAGAACCAAGTTAGGAAGATATATTTACTGCTACCTTGATGAGTCACTACAGTAAAAGCTGGAGATTGATTGGGGGAACTAATTTTATGGTAATTTTTATAGGTGTTGGGTCTTATATTGCTTGTTCTCTGCATTGTCGACGTGATTCTTCTTTGCAAGAAGATTAGCCTTGATAAAGCAAGAGGAAGGAGTGCTCCTGCCAAATAAGATTGATGTGTTAGTGAAAGAATGAGTTCTCTATTCTGTTTCCCCACTCTCTTTTAAAGAATTTGTATTTTCACGTGCTCAGTTTTGAATTTCCTGTGCACTGATGTTTCTGCAAGTATCATTCATAAGGTTTCGTACTTTTCCAAATGCAGTTTCAGCGTTGCAATTTCACCAGTTAAAGCTTCAGAGAAAATTGTCGTGTTTTTCTAAACTTAATTGCGTTTTTACCTGTATGAAAATTATTTTCATGGTTGTCTTTTTTCTCTAATAAAAAGAAAATAAAAACGAGAATAAGTCCATTATTTGATCTGATTTATTTACTAAGTGTAAGAAAGTACGTTAGAGTAAACGGACATTTTAAAGTAAAAACGTAAGGACCCAGTAACCGTCCTCCGGAAAGATTTTCTTGTGCCATGTGAATTGCATGTTAAAGCATTCGCCGAGGCATTTGGATCCTGAAATTTCAGCCTTGAGCGGGGTTTGGCCTGGGTGACCTCCAGCGGCCCCTTCCAGCCCCAGGCGCCCGCTGGTTCTGTGCTTTGTGTGTTCAGAGTGGCAGGGACACGAAGCCCCCGGCTCCCTGGTGCCGGTCCAGCAGCGCAGCCCAGCTCCATTGTCCCTGTCCCGGGGCTGGGGGCGGGCGCTGGGGCCGCCCCCCACAGCTGGGGATGCTGAAACTTTTTTTTTCACGTTTCCGCAGTGTCACGATTTCCGCTTCCCTCCTTCAGAGAGAGAGAAAAAAAAAATTAAAAAAAAAAATTCCACGGCCAACCCCCCACCTCCAGCCTGAGCCCGAGCCTGCGCCCAGCCCGAGCCCGGCTGGAGCTGAGGCCGAGCCCAGCCCAGCCCAGCCCAGCTGAGCCTGAGCTCCAGCCCAGCCCAGCCGAGGCCGAGCCCGGCCCCATCCCCAGCCCACCCCGCCCGCCGCCGCAGCCATGGAGGACCCCGAGCCGGCGGGGGCCGCAGCAGCGCCCGGGCTGAGCTCGCTGCTCCCTCCCCGCGAGTTCCTGCGCTCCCGCAAGGGGCAGCTGCTGCTCGCAGAGTCGGTAAGGACCGGACAGCGGGGCCGGGGGCTGCGGGAGCCGCGCCCGGGGCAGCCGGGACCCTGGCGGGCTCCGCCGGACCGACCTGCCCCGGGCCGCTCCGCTGTGCGGCTGAGGGGAAACGGGGAAACAGCCCAGGGGAGGCGGGGGGCAACAACTGAGGGGAAAACTGGGGAAAACAACCGAGGGGAGAAGGGGGCAACAGCTGAGGGGAGAGGGGGGGCAACAACTGAGGGGAAAACAACCGAGGGAAGGCGGGGAGCAACAACTGAGGGGAGAGAGGGGGCAACAGCTGAGGGGAAAACTGGGGGGAAACAAACGAGGGGAGACGGGGGCAACAACCGAGGGGAAAACTGGGGAAAAACAATGAGGGGAGACGGGGGGCAACAACTGAGGGGAAAATTGGGGAATAGCAACCGAGGGAAAAAACTGGAGGGAAACAACCGAGAGGAGACGGGAGACAACAACCAAGGGGAAAATGGGGAAACAGCCATACCGGAGTGGGGGAACTGCAGGGATGAGAGCGTGTTAGAGACAGAACTTGTCACGTTAGACTTCCAGTGCCTTACGTGTGTTTCGTAGTCGGTGACCTCTTTTCGGTAAAAAAGCGCCTTGATTTCCTTTTAAGCCATTTGCAGTGTGAATCCAGTAACCGCTACGGCTGCGGGTTTGCATTACCGGCTGGTGCCAGGTTAGGGGCAGCCTGCCCTGAGTGTGTCGGGGCAGACTTGACTCGTGAATTTATTGTGTGTGGCATTAGGCTGTGCAGCACGGTCACTCAGCTGCTGTCCCGAGCCCTCCGGAGCCCTGCTTGTCCCTGACCTCGGCAGGATGCTCTCGCTGGCCGCTGTGGAGCCCTGGGGCTGGAGAGCTGCCCGGAGGGAAAGGCTCTGGGGTGCTGAGGCAGCGGCTGGGCACCAGCCCAGGTGGACACAAGGCCAGGGACACCTGGCCTGGCTCAGCAGGACTGGGGCAGTGACTGTGGTGTGAGACTTTCTGGAATTTTATCTGTAGAGGCTTAAAACCTGACAGCTGAAACAGTACCCGCGTGATAGGCAAGGAGATTGCTCACCCCATGGGGAGTGGCTATTTCACACCAAAATTTAGTTTCTGAACAGGAAGCTCGTTGATTGAAATTAGATGTTCAACATAATTTTTTGCTAGAAATAATGATAAATTCAGACACTAAGTTTGCTGGAGTTTTGGCAGCAGATAGTCAAATATCAGGACAACCCAAACTAGCATTCAGGTCCATGGAGCACTGTTCAGATGTGCAAGGTGCTTCTGGCTATCCACTGTGCTAGCTCAGTGGAAGGGAACAAGGATATTGCAGCAAAAGAAAGATAAGGAACAGGCAGAAGGAGGCAGAATTGTCTGTGACCAGCTGGTGGGGACCAGCTCTGAGAGCTTGTGAGGCTGTGGGCACTGCCCTGTGGCGGAGACAGGGAACAGCTAGATGAGAGGCTGGCTTTGAGAGGAAAAGCATTCACTCAGGAGGTCAGGATGGCTTCTGTGGTGGGGAAAGCCTCAGGCTGGGTAGCAGCAGGCCATGGGCTTTATCAGCTCCACCAAAAAAATGCCAGCCACCCCATCCCTCATCAGGTACCCCATCACTCACACAGCATCTGTAGTTTACCAACCCACACATTTAGAAGATACCAGAGCCCAGCTAACCTTGCTCCTTTGGCATGTATTTTTGTTATATTCTATAACACACACTGCAATTTCCTTTACAAGCTTACAGCCACCAAATGATGGCTTTCAGACAGCCTGGCTTTTTAACATCTCAGAATGATGATATATTGGAGGAATACTGTTCTGGTCATGGGATCGGACTCACCCTCGTGTTGTCATAGAGAAGTACTGATGATGCCTCCTTGGAGTAATAAAAACTGCTCTGTCTTGGCAAAACAGGGATTTATCCTTTGTAAGGCCACTCGGGGCTTCCCAAGGGCCTGGCTGGCTGAAAGCAGCTCTGAAATCCCATCTGCCCAGAGCTTTCCTTGTGCTCCTTGCAGGCCAAGCCCACGTGCTCGGGACGTGGTTTCCTGGCAGACAGGAGGCAGCAGTAGTTTCTCTCCAGTTGTCTCAGCTGTGCCAGAAGAAACCCTTGAAGACAACACAGGCCCCAGAGTAGATGCAGCCTGTATACAATTAGAGAAATGCAGTGCCAAATAATTGAAGATGAGTCCAAGTTAAATCTGTCACGGTTTAAATCTGTGTTTCATCTTTAGCTTTGTATTCCTCGTCTTGAATGTTTAATTTTCCCTCTGACACAGTGCTAATGTGGGGTGGGGTTGGGTTCTGCATAAATGTATGGAAATAATGTTCATGGATGCACATTTAGAGCAGTGCCTTTTGTTCAGAAGCAAAGTGGGGTCCTCATTACTGTTACAGATGTCACATTATTCAGCAGCTTGGCAGTTCCCCAGAAATGCACTTTATTTCTGCAGCTCTCGAGCCATTTTTGAAAATAACATTTCCACATGGAGGATCTTTTGGATGTTCAGGTGCAGTACTGATGTAAATGGTGCAATAAATGGTGCAGTAAATGGTGCAGTACCTGTGTAAACTGGGCATCCTGGTGCTTCCCCTAGAACAGGTCAGGCTGGTGGTGGAGCTGATTACTGCTAGAGGCTTAATTATAATCTCCAATTTTCTTCAGATAAGGAAGTTATCCTCCCCCCATTCCATGTTCCTTTTTCTTTTGATCTCCACAGAATCACAGAATGTTTGGGGTTGTGTGGGACCTCTGGGGAACATCCAGTCCACCTCCCCACTAACCTGCCTGATTAATTTTTTATTCCACCTGGGACAGCTGTAAAACCAGAAAGAAGCAGTAGCATTTATAAGCTTCTCTATCTCTCCTAATCCTGTTTATTCTCACTGCCTTGCTCCCTCTTTAATCTTACAGGTTAATCTTTTTTCCTTTCTGTTCTCCCCACCTTCCATGCCATGGTTTCATCCACACATTTTAACATTCTTCCTAAGCCACTCATTTTTCCTAACCACTCAAGTTGCTGAGTTGAAGGTCAGCATCTCATCCTTGCTCTTTTCCACCCTTCAAGAGATGAGTTTTCAGTTCCCTGTGTCCTGTGTTGGAGCCATTTAGCAGCCACTCTCACACTGCCACCGGAGCTTGTCCAGGCAGGATCCCCAGCTGTGGATTGCTGCTCGCCTGGCTTTTCCACTCAAGCCTTTGTGGCTGCTTTAATTGGCATCTCCTGAAGCCAGCATGCAATGGCACCACACTTTGGTTTGTTTTTATAAAAATGGAGTGGGAATATGTAAAGTTGTGCCACCTTTGTGGTGACATAAAGGGATGTAGAAATCATTGTGCCTGTTTCTCTCCTCTTTTCCTGTCTTTCTCCTGTCTTTTCAGTCTCCTCTGAGCTGACCTCCGTAACTGAAACCCCAGCTGCTCGGTGTCAAGTCTCCTTTGAAGAGGCCCCTGTGCCTTTCTCAGGGTCTGTAGCCAGAAGGCCTCTCCTGCAGCCAGTTCTGGAGGAAGCAGGAATTTCACCTCCACAAGTGCAACAGAGAAGTAGTAACTGAACAGCAGAGACCACTTTGATGGTGATGCACTTTGTCTGCCTGACAGGAATACAAGAACAAAACGCACTCTTGTCCAAAAGATGACACTGCTGCCCACTTGTAAAGCCTTTGGCAGAGCTGTTCTTCCCTGGGGAGGGGGTGGGAGCAGGAGAGGAGGGGCTGGTGCAGTGATGGCAGCAGCTTCCCAGCATCCCCATATTCCCAGTGGGTCCCAGCAGGTCTGTTCTCCCTCCTCAGGGGAGACAAATGCCTCTGGAGCTGCCGTGACCTCAGCACTGCTCAGGCTTCCCTCCCTTCGGGGACACTGTGCTCTCTAATCACTCTCAGGATTATTTCTTAGACCTTGAACTGCAAGCCAGTTGTACAATGAAGTATAACTTTGTAATGCCTGGCCACTTTAAGAAGCCCAGCAACACAATATCAGTAATAATTACATGGGTTTAAATGGGAAAGCTGCTTTCTGAAACACAATACCCAAGAAGGGTTTTGTCTGAGTGGGAGTGTACATAAAAGGTGCTCAGTGAATAGTCAGGCTGCTTTTTTGCCAGGAGTTTTTATACCTTTATGACTGCCAAGCTGTGAAAGGTTCCTGTCCTGCTCTTTGCTGCATTTGAGCTTCCTGCATGCAGATGTTCCTTCACAGGGAAGCTGGCAGCAGCCACACCAGCCTGTCATCAGCAGCTCAGGAAGAGCTCAGACTTGGCTGCTCTCAGTGCTGAGGGTGCAATCCCAAGTGAAGGGAAGAGAAAAACCTTGTGTAAATACAAATTGACAAAACTGATAAAACACTGCTACTTTTTTTTTTTTTCTCCCAGAAGCTGCAGTGCTTTCTGAAAGCGCTAGAAATGAACTTGCAACTGCATGGAGCCTCACAAACTTCCTCTCTAGCTGCCTTTTTTTTTTTTTTTAAAGCATAGATACAGAGCTGTTACAAAAACAATAAAGTCCCATTGCTTGACCTTTCTCTGAAGTGACCCTGAAACACACAGCTCCAGGAGGAGGTGCAGAACAAGTGTGATGTGCAATGGAACCTTTGACAGCCCTTGGAGGGGTCAGGATATTTTCTGAAAGGTGCTTTTGAGTTTTTAGAGCCTCTTTCAGTTTGCAAGATGTTTTGCAAAGACTTGAAGTCTGGAAAAGTATGTAGGTAGGTGTCATGATTTCTGGGTACAGACTGGCACTGCAGTGTTTGTATTGTAGGAGGAGAGGTGTATTTTTAAAATTTTAAGATAACAACAAATGCTTGTGTTAGTAGCAGTGCACTTAAATGATCAGAAAAGACACCTGCTCACTTCTGTAAAACAGAAAAGACAGTTACAGGTAACATCCAGTGCTGCTCCAGGAGTCCATGCATTCCACCTGTCAGAAGAGGAAATGAGCTCTACACAAGGAGAAATGAGAATTATCATCAAAACCCTACAGTTTGTGGGCTCTTGGCTGTTGCCAAGCTGCCAAGGAGGTTTGGCACTAAAATCCATGTCAGGGCTGTGACGGGAGACAGAAGAGAAGGAAACCAAAGAACGAGGTGCAGTGCCATGGTCATCACCTGACAGAGCCCTCAGGCACCTCCTTCCTCTTGTTCCTCTGGCTTTTTCCTCCCTGTCCTGTGCCCTCCAGCCTTCCCCTGATTCAGAGATCCAAAAATATCATCTTTCAAATCTTCATTCTCAAAATTTGGTCCATTATTTTACAGATGTTTATTTCACGTGAAATCTTCCTTGAGCCCTTTCAGTCTCAGCGTGAGGAATGGTGTGTAACGGCAGACCAATTACCACACTTCAGAGTCTTCCCCTTTACTAATACCATCACTAATCTACTGAAATCAAGTTGCTTCTTGTGACTCAAATGTGCCCTTTTTTTCAGTGTGCCTAGAGGTGCAGCTCTCCTCAGGAGGGGATGCTGGCAAGTGGAGAGCAGGACTGGCTGGACTCCATCCCACCAGTGAGGGTGGGGAAGGTGGGAATAGTTCCTGCTCTCAGGGCTGAGAAGCAGGCAGCAGGACACTGCTGGCATCTGCTGGTCATGCAGGGCTTGCTTTGAACAAGTAACTGGCCTGCTAACCAGATGTTAAAATAAACAACTAATATTTCTCCAGCTTTTCTGGGTCAGACCCAATTAGAAAGTCGAAATGCTGAGACTGATGTGTCTCTTCAGCAGCTTCCTGGCACAGAGTCAGGGATCCCCTGGCACCCCAGCACTGGGATGGGGGCTCCTTGCTGTGTTCCTGCCACAGAACAGCTCCTGTTTCCCCCTGAGTCCAGCTCGTGTCTGAACCTCACGCCTGCCCAGGGCTGAGAGGAGACAGCAGGAGCCTTCCCTGGCACAAATTGCCATAAAGCTGAAAAGAACAGACCACAAAGGCTCTTCCTTTCACTTTACACTTTGACAGGAAAGCTTTTTTCGCAGTGCAAAGGCAGTCAGAGCACAGGAGTTACTGACTCAAACAGATTTGAGATCAAAGGGATCTCTGCAGTGCAGCATCACCTTACAGATCTGAAATTTGCCTCTCTACCTCTCCTCACTGCTCCAGTAGGATGTATTATTTAAAACTGCATTTAATCCTTTCCCAAGAGATCAGCAGGTTTAGTTCAAGTCTAAGGATTTGCCATTCGTAGGGTTGTGGTCAGTGGGACCTGCCCTGAACCCACCTCCCTGCTGCTGGTCACCCCTGCAGCTCAGCTGTCACACACCTGCATTTAGCCACAAAAAGGAGGATGTTTTTTCAACACCAGAACAAAAAGAAAATCTCCTGTATAGATGGTGAATTCTTTTTAATCCAAGAAAATATAGAACTGTGTCTAAATTATGTTCCAGAAATGCAAGTGAAGTGGATTCACAAAGCAAGTGCAGTCTTTGTTTTTTGGGGTGGGAAGGGTGAGCACCTTAAGGTGCTGTGGTAGGAAGAAGGAAGTCCTCTCCCCTCCTAGGATTTGTCATGCTCTAATAAATCCACTTCCCTTTGAAAAGTTCTTAGCACTTTTAGCTCATAGAAAGAAAATACCACACTAGGGGTGAGATACAGGGAATGAACTCCCTCCACTTTATGAAAACAAGAAAAACCTGCAGAGAGGCTCTGTGAGCAATTAACAAATCAGAATGGGGCAGATTTGAGGAGCCAGCAGACCCATACAGAAGTGAGATCTACAAACTATCCCAGCTCAGTTTCTTAGAACCCAGTGAAACAAGAACAATGCATAGACCTTTAAGATAAATATAGTCTCTTACTAAAAATGTCCCATCCTCTCTAACCTCACCAGCCAGTCCTAATGGATGAAAACAGTTTACTCCAGCTGTTAGCACCCCGCTCAGGCACTGCCTGCTTCCCCCCAAAACACAGGCTGAGAATAAAGGCTTGGTAATTAATTACACCAAGAAATTATTTCAGTGGGATTGAACTGCTTAGTTGCCCTCTAAACATAAAAGGTTTTTTTGATAGAGGTATTTGAGGGTTGAATGACCTCTCATATGAGTAATTAGCAATTAATAATTGTAGGAGCCTTATCACTCAAGTGTAATGATGATTTTTTTCTGAGGTACAGGTGGTCCCCAGGAACCCACAGTAGCAGCAAACAAAGAAATCCACAGAGCTAAAATTAACGAGGCAAATGCATTGATTACCTTTGCAGGAAGCTACATCTGCCTTCAGATGTGCCATTTGGGGGAAAACAATCCATTTATTTCAGTGCTGTGTGAGTGGGAAGGTCGGTGTCCCAGTTCGGAATTGGAAGTTAAAAAAATCTTTGTAATCGAATGCTCAGTCTGTGCTGCCCCAAAGCATCCCTGAGCTTTGGGAAGGCAGACATTTGGACAGAGCAGCCCAGGTGTAAACTGGCACAGAGTCATGTGTAATTCAGCATCCTGGCTACTTCTGTTACTTTGAGCTAATTTGATTGAAACAGAACCAATCCTTATACAAAAGGGGAGGGCTGGAGCCTCTTTTTGGAGGTGACTAACCCCCAGTACAGCAACTGAAAATGGTGTTGAGCTTCTCCATGGTTCCCTCACCTTCCACTTTTACAAGCACAGTCCAGGGGTGTTAGGACAGCACTCTGGTACTGCCTGGTTTAGGCAGTACCAGCTTTAGGCAGGTTCTTCAGTTGTTTTCCCATTGTGAGACTGTATTTTGAGCCATATTCTGAAGGCGTTTCAATTGAGTGGGAGACAAATGCTGTTTTTGTTATTTACTAGAGTGAGGAAGCATTATGGAGATAAAACAAATCTATGGGAGTTATCTGTCCTATTTCTCTCTAAAACAGCTGCCATGCTGGAAAACTGGAACCAGACACTTCTAGAAATCACAGAACAATTAATTCTTGGCCCTTTTCTATCCATCATCATCAGACTTTATTCTTTCAACTCCAGGGTTATAAATGCTGTGTTACTTCAGCCTGTCTGAGCACTGATTTGTGTTTCAAATGAGAGCTGTCACAGCTGAAAGCTTAGAGCTCTGCTTGCTTGGCAACACCCCACTCTATTTGCAGAATTATGTTGTCAGAGCTGTTTACAATCCAGAGCCAATTACTGACTTCGAGAGGTGCAAATCCACCCAGCACTCCGGAAAAGCGATTTCACACACAGGGAAATAAACACCATTACTTCAGATTTATTCTGTGCTGAACAAGAAAAATCATTTGGCCCAATGAAAAATAAAAAAAAAAGCAGGGTGCTGAAGCTATGCCAGCAACACAGCAGCACTGGCAGAAACACACGGGGAAAATAACACTTCAAAGCTGCTCAGCTGCCTTTGGCTCTGCTAGTCCATGCAAATAACTATGAGTTTTCCCTTTACTTTAGGTGCTGTCATTTATCATCTTTATCTGCTATATTGCATCTCTAGCAGCTTCTTTCATGATGGCACCACTCCTAGAGTTTCTGCTGGCACTGTTTCTTTTTTTTGCCTACGCCTCCAAGCTTAATGAGAAGTTTAAAGGAGTCCACTGGCCTCTGGCGGTAAGTGAGATGTGCAAGAGAAACCTTCAGAGTTCATTGTGCAGAGTGAGGGGAGTGAAAGGGGCTGGGCAGGAGTGCAGGGGGACTGTAACAACTTCACTGCCCTGCTAGAAACTTGCCCATGCTGCCTCTGGTTCAGAAGGTCCGGGAGCACACTGACCTATGCTCTGCTCTGCACTGCAGCTTTTTGGGTGCTGACACAAAGCATGGCTTTGTGGATCAAAGCACAGAATGTGTGCCCAATTCCAGGCAAATGGCTCTTGGCCAGCACCAGCCCAAGTCTGACTGCTGAGGGCTCCTTATTGCCACCTTTGCAGAGGGGGAAACAGGTGTGTTGTTGATAATGGGCAGACTTTATCAGGCTGTGATTAAATCCTCCGGTAGAGTTACACCCACAGAGCTGAGCTGCTCTGGGAAGGGGCAACTCCAGCCAGTTCATGCCCACACAAGAGCCCAGTGGCTGCTGGAGCAGTGCTGGGGCTGCTGGAGCAGTGCTGGGGCTGCAGGAGAGCCCTGGCCACTGGATGTCCCTGCAGCCTCAAATATCAATGCAAAGGGAGCAGCTGCTTTGCAGTACAAAAAATTCAAAAAGCCCCCCTGATCTTATCAATCTGGATTCTCTTTTGGTACCATCAGTAGTTCGCTGCAGTGAGGTTTGAATTAGAGCTCTCAGTGTGTAAAAATAACTTCAGCAAGGCCACTGGGAGATAAAACAGTATCAGTGACTTTGGCTACGGCTGTGCACAGCTCTCAGCTGGTAATCTCAGTTCCATCATTTTCCCATTTTCTGCATGCATCTGGTTCCAGAACTAAGACAAAAAAGGCACTTGTGTGTTTATTATGGCCATTACCATAACATACTGCAGGCACAGAATGTAGATAACTGACCTTGTTCTGACTCCAGAGGAGTCAGGTTTCTTGCAGGATTTCTGCTTTGAGACAGGATCTTCCTCCTCCATCTGTTCTGGAAAGGCAGAAGAGCTAATTGTGAGCAGAGCTGAGGGTACCATTATTGCAGCCCCCTGATTTGCAGGTGCCCTGGGAAGCACAGCTCTGTGTTTACAGCTCACTGCAGGGACATCCCTGCTGCTGTGACAGGGCACAGCTCAGCAGGACATGTCCCAGGGGTCAGGGCAGGCACCTGCTCCTGGGGCAGGCTCCTGGAGCTGGCAGTGGACATAGGAATTATTAATGATTCCAGCACTAAACCAAGTGTCTGGTTCCTGAATGAGGAGTGGCACAGACAGGTCTGCCTGGAGGTCACCACACAGCCCTGCATCCCCAGAGAGACAGGCACCCATTCCCAGGGGAGCTCCCCCTGAGCCTCCGGTGCCACAGGAGTCCTGCTCAGACATGAGGGCTTTAAGGCATTTCAAACGATTTTTCCATTCAAGCCCTTGCTGTGCTCCAAGGCAAACACCCCACAGAGCCCTTCCCAGGCTGAAGGAAGGTCTGCCTGACACAGGGAGAAGGTCTGCCTGACACAGGCAGGGTAGGAGCAGGATTTGTCCCAGCATCGTTAAGAGCAGAGCTTTGTGCCGAGGCTCAGGTCTTCTCTTACTTAGAAATATTTCAGAGATGAGCAGTTCCTCCTCTGCAGCAAACCAGGCTGTGGTCACACGCCAGCAAGGCCACTGATGCAACAACAGAGGGGCTGAGTGTTCGTTTCCAGAGTGGTTTTTAGAGGAAATCCTTGGCCAGCCTGAGAATGCACCGTTGCTTCCTCCACAGGATTTCTTGCGCTGCGTCACCGCTGCCATTATTTACTTTGCCATTTCAATTGCTGCTGTCTCCAAATACAGCGATGGAGCATCCAAAGCAGCAGGGGTGAGTAGGCATGGGCTTCCCACCTAACTGTGGGGGTGAACTCAGTATGGATGTACTTAAGAAACAGTTCAAATATGACCCCACTGCAAGCCACAGAAGTTCCTTCAATTAACTGAGAATTAATTTGCCTAAAGCAAAGAAGAAATGGTTGCTTATTCAGAAAAACGTGTCCTGAACCAGTGAATAGCTTTTTTACCCTAACAAAGCTGCTCAGTGTTAACTGTGCCCTTAGCAAAGGCACCTATTCTGCTTTTTCATTTTACTGACTGCTCCTGCAAGGAGTGTCAGGACCCTTGAATGGAGGGAATAATTATAATAATGATGATGATGATAATGATAAAAAAGAACTCAAACCTGTAACTGCTAAGGCCAGTCTAAATTAAGTAATTTCAGCCTCCTGCCTCTCCTGCTTAGTTTCACTTGCATGAGTTGAAACAAGAGCAGTGTCATTTTACCCTTCAGTACAAGGGCTGCCCAGGAGAGAGCCTTCACCCATCAGCATTTTGTGGTCAGAAATACAATACAGCCCCTGCATCTGCAACTTGACTCTAAGCATCAATAATGCATGCAACATAAATAAAATCTGCATAACCATTTTTTAAGCTTGGGAAGAACAAGCCCAGTGTGTCTTCCCAAACCATCCCACAATGCAAACCCAAACCTTGTTTAATCTTTGTCCCTGCAGTGGGACGTGGAGCGATGGAGTGTGCTCAGCCCAGGCTCCCAGACCAGCAGCCAGCCTGTGCTTGGCACAGCTCTGCTGCTCTGACACTGGAGAGGGAACTGGAGAGTTTAATCTGTCTAGTTCACTCTGCAATAGACACATCTCCTTGCAAACAAGTGGAAAATTATTTCCCAAGAAAGGGAGGTGATTCCTTGGTGGCAGAGGTGCCCTGGGACAGTGGAGGTGCAGGGGGTGCTGAGGCCCAGAGCCCGAGAGGCCTGGAGCCTGGGGGAGGGACAAGGACACACCTGGGCCCTTCTCAGGCTCCCAAATCAGCTGTAATTCATTTGATACCAGTGTGTCACAAACCATTTCCCTTCCCTGCCTTTTTGGAAAGGCACAGGCCAAGAACCCATGGAGTTTTTCCTGTGTGGGTTTGGTTGGGTTTGGTTTGTCCCTGGCAGACAGGAGCTGTTGTTGAGCAGAGTGTCACTTTGCCCTTCCAGGTGTTTGGGTTTGCAGCCACCATCGTGTTTGCCGTTGATTTCTACATCACCTTCAATGACCTGGTCACTTTCCTCAAGCAAGGCAGCTCTGACTCCCCCGAGGGGCGCAAGACTGAAGGTGGGTAAAATTCCCTGCTTGTTACCCGAGCTGCAGTGTGAGATTTCCCTCTCCATTTCACCCTTTGCAGGCTGCCCTTGCTCAGGAAGAGCAGTTTCTGTTCCTGGGTCTGTCTGCCACAGCTCTGCTCAGTTAGGAAGCTGCAAATGGGATTCCAGTGATTTATGAAGATAACCTGCAAGCCAGAAATGTGAAGTTTCTCAGAATTTCACAACACCTAACTTTGAAAAGCCTCAAATCCAATTACAGAAATCACCATGCAGCACAGATTAGCTTTCCCTATTAAAATGTCTTGCTGTAAAAACAAGCAAACTTCTATTTTTTTTCTTGGTAACTTTTAGTTAACATCCATTATTCCACAGCCTTTTATGTCCAAATAGTGCTTTTCTCTTTATCATTTCCTTATCATGATTGCCTCTTATGATCAGCTTTGACCACCTGTGGGCAAATGGCCTTGAAATCCAAGGGTCAAACAGCATAAAATTAACGAGGTTGTTATCATTTTTTTTCTACTACAGTCTACTTCAGATCAGACAGATCTACTTAGAAAAAGATAAAAGAAGGTGTTGGGTGTTTAAAGCCAGTTCAGGTCAGGACAGGGGTAGTTGTTTTGCAGTTTCCAGGAGCCCAAATCAGGCATCATGTCCCTGTGACTCATTATTGCACCCACATGGATTAAAAGGATTGCTCCACACTGAAAAACAAACAAAAAATATCCCAAATCCCCCCCAAATACCCCATTTAAAACCCCCACAACACCAAACACCCAAGGTGTGTATGGAATCCCAGGAGGTGAACCGCAGCACTGACAGTCTCCTCTGGGGATTTTAGTAGGCTGTTAAGTGTTTTGCAAGCTTTAGGCTGAAAAGAGAGACAAAGGAAAAAAATGAAAGGAACAGGAAACAGACTGTAAAAGCTAAAAACTGAAAACTCAGAAGATAATCAGGTGGCAAGGGTGCAGAATTAGGATACAGATTAGATCTAATTCCCCTGGAGATGGAGACACAAACACATAAAGTCACAGAAGTGCAGTGTTGGTGTTTGTGGCCATGCAAGGAGCCCAAACGTGTTCACACAGGGGCTCTCAAGTGCTGAGGCCAGAAGGAGGGAGCTCTGTGGGCCTGGTGGGATTTCTCAGCATCTCAGAGCTTCTGCTCTCGGAGGTGTTGAGCTGCAGAGCACACAGCAGTGCTCAGAGCAGCAAGGACACCAGCAGGGCCTCTCAGCAGCGTCTCCCCACTCCTTCAAACACCATTTCAGGTCCCATCCCCTCAGCAAGAGCTGCTATTTCCCAGAAATATTCATTCCCAACCCTGCTGTCTCCTTTGAAGCACACCCTGCCAGAGCAGCCCCAGCTGGGGGGATTTCCAATTTGCATTTTCACTTTTGTTCCTTATTTCACCCCTCAGATGAGGACTCCGACTCTGACTCAGACTGAAGGACCAAACACCAACCAAGCATGAAGGGAAGATGATCAAGCACTTTCCTCTTTGCTGAATGCACTGCCAATTGAAATATCCCCTCATTTCAGCCCCTTTCCACCTCACTGTTCATGGAATCACCAGAGCACAGACAGGGCAGTGATGTGGAAAAGGAGACTATTCCCAGTGCCATAAAGCACCCCTTGACAGCTACAGACCCTACAGTAGTTCTGTCCAAACAACTCAGCTCAATTCTCTGCTGCCCCTCCCCACTCAGCACATCCATGTCCTGAGTAAATGGGAACAGCTGAATTCTGAACATTTGCAGCTTCAATGTGCTTTTCTAATTCCAAACCTTTAACACTTAGAGCTTTTATACTTCTTGACGTGCCAAAGAAGAGAGGTTTGGATGTCTCTGTTTGTATTTTTCTTGATTAACTAACAATATTTCTTTATCCAAAGTCTGAGTACTCCCAAGCACTGAAGGCATGGATCACAGTTAACACCTTGGTTTCCATCCCTTCATGTCTGCTGTCTATCTGTGACAAGGAAAAGTGATAACTGGAAATCTGCAGCAAGAGCAAACCTCCAGGTGTAATGGTGCTGCAGAGCAGCTGGCTCATCAAACATTCAGTATCCCTTGTTTTAAGCTGCTTGGATGGAGCCACATCCCCTCTGCTGCAGTTTCACCACAGGATGGGCTGGAACAGGTGAGGCAGCTCTGGGCAGCCCTGTCCTGGTTTTGTGGAAGCCCCTGTGAGTGTTGGCACAGCCAGGGAAGGCAGCCTTGGCAAACAGCTCCCAGCCTGGGGAACCTGCAGGTGTTTGTGCCCCAGGCACCAGTGCCTGGTGTCCTGCCCTGTGCTGAGGCCCCTGGTGCTGCTGTGACACCAGCGCTGCACTTGTGCCACTGGTGCTGCCCCACTGGGGGTGCCCAGGCCCCAGCAGGGCAGTGCCTCCTCCCCACTGTGAAAAGGCCAAGAATCCAACCCCAAAGCACAGAACGTCTGCAGTGAGTCATCCCCCAGCCCCCTGGTGTCAGTGTGCATGGGTGGGGTGGGATGGTTTTTCACCCCTGGAAGGATGTGATTTACCTTGTGGTGTTGCATTCCAAGCCCTCTGGATTTACAAGCTGCTTTCACAGGTAGCACAACCCACCTGGGAATATCTCTGTCCATTTAAAAACCACTTGGGAATGCTTGGGAAAAGCATGGCACGCTCCTCACAGATGGCATCAGACAGGTTTGTGGCAAAAAAACCTGTATGGATTTTTTAAAAATGAATACAGAACCAGAACAGGTGTGATTAAAATGAGAGCAGATGGTACTAACAGAGTAAGTGAAAAACAGGGATAAAACATTAAAGGCAGATTTCCTTTGGAATAAAATCAGCACCTGGGTTCCAGTTCCCTGTGGCAGCTGCCAGCTGGACAGGGGAGCTGGCAGGGAGCAGGCGCTGCTGCTCAGGCTCACACTTGTCCAGCAGGCAGCTCCTACATCTCCTGCTTCCTGACCACTGACAGAGTAAATGCAAAACAAGTGGTTGCTTCTAAATGTGACAGATAATCTTTGATTTATGAGAAATATCTCTTTGGACCTCTTCCTGTGCAAAATCCTGTGTTTCTTTCCCTTGTCATATTTTACTGGCACACACTGTGATGTTCAGGGGACCTGGGCTCATTTTTATACTCATTTTGTATTTCTCTTTTTTAAGTAAAAAATGTACTGCATGTCACAGCTGGAGACATGGTTAATATTTAGAAACCATGCTGGATTAAACCTCTTTTAATAGAAGTGTTGGGTGTCTTTAGTTACTTGAAGACTTGATTTTGCTGCTTTGCCTCTGCTCAGCACAAGGGACAGTGACTTAAGGAATCCTAAACCTGTGCTGGGGAGAGGGCACAGCTCAGAGCTAGCCCTGGGGACCAGCCACAGGACAAAGCTCTTCCTTAGGACATGAGATGAAAAAAATTAACCAAGAATTGTTCTAAATATTGAGGAGACACTGGGCATGCAGTGCTCTCTCTTGGCAGCCAATAATCCTGTAAACAACAAAGTCCCCTCCAGGTTCACACTTCACACTCCCCAAATACACTGAGGTTTCCTGGTCATTTTTTCCATGTTGGATTAAAATAATCAGGCAGCAAACAAAATGTTCATTAGTTGCTTCAGGACTGCTTTAGCAGCTTGCAGTGAGGTGCCTGCCCAGAGAATCTCATTACTGGCTTTTAAGTACTTGATGACTTCAATTATTTCAGAGCAGTTTGCTCCCAGGGGCAAGCACTTCTGTAAGATCCCAGCCCTTCATTTAAAAAGATCTGTTCCCATGACTGAAAGAAAACACAGTTCTGTGTTTTAGGAATATAATTTCATAAAATTAGATTTAAAATAATTACTTCAAAGCCAGTTTGGATTGGGGTGGAGGGGGGCTGACTCTGGGGTCTTCTGCCCATATTCTGTCACAAATACTGCACCAAGCTCAGGGTCTGGGGCACGTGGAGGAAAAGTCAAGGTCAGCTTGCCTTTTTGAGTTTTTTGTTTGTTTGCTTGTTTTTCCTCAAGTGACAACATCAGAAGGGTGCTGGGAGCTCTGGTTTCTCTGCAATTCAGGTTTCAGGAGACAAACACAACACGGCACCTGCAGTGTGGACCTTAATTAAGTCCTGATTTCAGTGGCCTCGTCAGGCACCTCCTTCCAGTCACAATCACTCGTGTCCCGTGGAGGAGCTGCTTCCAAAGCCCCCAGAGCCCAACCCCTGCCCTCACTGCAGCCCCAGCACAGCCACTGCCACCTGGATTCCTGGGCCAGCCTGAGAAGGAGTTTCCAAACCCAAGTGTGGACAAATCTGTGTAGAAACAATGCCAGAAGCTGCATGACCTCAAAACCACTGCCAGGAAGGGAAAGTGGCACCTCAGGTGAGTTCCCACAGCTCTCAGCTGCCTGAAGGGCTCTCTGCCTCCTACCAAGCTTTTATCTGGGGGCTTGTTCAGACTTGTGCAGTGAGTTTTGGACAGGTGACACTAAGGAATTCAAATACCTTTCCAAGGAATTCAAACACCTTTCCAAGCAGCTTTTCTAGATTCTGACTGAAGTAAGAGGCTCTCTTGTCCTTTGAACACTCTGTCCATTACTCCACCTAATTGTGCCTTTTACTTGATACTGTTTGAAGTTCCTCAAGGCTTCCATTTCCATCTGACAGTCACTTCTGGGACACCAAGGGAGAGCAGGGCAGCTCAGCTGCTGTGGTGGTGGAGAACAGCCTGGTGTGCTTGAAGGCAGAACACAGCTGGATGCTCTGCTCAGCAAGCACCTGGTGCCACTCATTTTCCTTCTGCTAAGGATGTTCCCTGGGCACAGTTCTGATCAGAAATGTCATTGCCTGGCTTCACTCAGGTTTGCACCAGCGAGCAAACTGCCCTCAAAGGGCAAAAGCCACGTCTGGCAGCAGGAGGAGCACAGCAGCCCCACCTGGCCATCCTTTAATCCTCTGGGAGAGGATGTGTCAAGGAAGCAGAAGAAATTTAGGTCAGCACTGAGAATGTGAATCTTGTTACAAGAAGCTCAAGACACCTTTTTGCGTGGCTTAAAAGTCAGGATCTTTAAAAAGTCAGGAATAAATAAACGAGAATGCATCAAAAAATCCACGCTGTGACACAGATAGTGGCCCTAGGACACTCCTTTACTGCAAGAATTCAGTGCTCAGTGTTTTGTAAACCTTCCATGTCAGACTGTAAGACAGTACTACCCAGAAAATTTAAGTGTGGTTTTGTTAGGGGCTTTGGAGAGGAGGAGTTTGGGTGCAGGTTTTTGGTTTGGGGTTGTTAGGGATTTTTTTTTTTCTTTTTTGTTTGGTTTGGCATTTTGTTGCTATTGCTTTTGTGGAGTTTCGTTGGTTGGTTTTGGTTGTTCTCTTAAAATAAGTCAATTTTTAAATCTATTTCCGTGAAGAGGAAAATACTGATCCCAATGCTCATTTCTGCCAGGAAATACTTGTCCTTTTCTTTGATGGATTTTTGGACACAGCCCATCACATTTTGTTAGCCTGATCCGTGAATAAATTAATCACAGTCTTCCCGGGAGACTGAAGGAAGACTCAGTATCTAAAAGACAATTTTATTATTATTGTTTGTTTGGCAGCTGCTGAAGCTTCTCCTGGGCAGGAGCACCACGGATAATGCCAGAGCTGGGTAAGCACCTGGGTGATGCCCCAGTGCTGCTGACAGCCCCACACAGGCCAAGTGAAGTGGCCTGGTGTCAGAGCCTCTGGCTCCCTCAGGGAATCCTCCCCTTGTGCCACCAGCTCCCCACACCCCCTGAGCCCTCCCCCGTGCTCTGAGTGCAGCATCCACATTCCCAAATCTCTTCACAAGCTCACCCATCCCCCCGTGCCTTCCCACAGTTCTCACCTCTATTGACTCAGTGCTTCACCTCGTGCCTAAAGCACCTGGAAACCAAAACTCCCACCAGCATCACCTGCAGCCCCCAGCCCGTGAGGCAGCAGAGTATGACCCCACTCCCTGGGGCATTTCAGCCCCCAAATCCCTTCCCAGTCCCAAATGAGCAGCTGCAGACCCCAGGATGGAGCACTGCAGCCCGTGGCAGCACTCCAGAACCGCTCCAAGAACAATTCCACCACCAGCACATCAGCAGCAGGGCACTGCCACCTTCTCTCTGCTGCACTGCCCTCTCCCCAGGGCCTCTCCCGGGGCTGACTCCTGTCCCCAGGAGTGTCCCAGGCACAGCCCCAGCCAGGGCTGCCCTGCTGGGCTTCACCCCCACGCTGCCCCACACACAAAGGGCATTTTGCAGCTGCCTGGCTGGGTTGTGAACCCAGGAACACCCCCAGTGCTGCACTGAGGGGTTCTGCTGCCTCTGGGGGTGGCTTCGCCCCAGCAGCCCCCAGCCCCGCACTGGATTTGCTCTCTCGGTGAGACGAGGCAGAGAATGGGGAGAGGAAAAGTGAGAAAACTCCTGTGTTGAGATAAAGACAATTCAATAGGGAAAGCAAAAGCAGTGCACGCAAGCAAAGCAAAACAAGGAATGAATTCCCCTGGGCAGGCAGCACCTCCAGGAGAGCAGGGCCACGTCCCCTGGAAGGCTGGCTTGGGAAGACAAACACCATCACTGCAAACGTCCTTCCCCCCTTCACATACTGGTGCCATGAGGCTTGGGACACCCCTGGGGTCAGGTGGGGTCACCTGTCCTGGCTGTGTCCCCCCAGCCTCCCAGGCACCCCCAGCCCCTCCCCAGCCTGGCAGCACACGGGGCAGGAAAGGCCTTGGCTCTGGGTGAGCTCAGCAAGAACAGAAACACTTCTGAGTTATCAACACACATCCAAAGCAGCCCCACACCAGCCACCAGGAAGAAAATCACCCCAGCCCAGGCCACGTTTACAGATGAGGGCACTGTTGCAGTACTTTAATATGTCCATTTATTAAACAGGAAGTCCTTCACAAATGATTCCATACTATACTGATTGGGCTAAGTGTTAGAAAACTACCATTTCTCCTACATACAAAAATACAGACTTTTACCACTATGAAGAATGATCAGAAGAGTACCATGAAAACCCAGAGAGCTCAAATCTTCCAATACCAGAAAGGACAGAAAGACAACTAAAAAAAAAAATTTACAAAAAGTATTGTGCCCATATACAAAAGATCGGAAAAGCAAAATGACATTTAAAACTGATAAATACACCATTTAAATTATGCTGCAACAGCATGGATTTTAAAACCAAGACTGCTTTGTGTATTGCAAGACTTTACAATTCTTGTGGTTTTTGATTAGCACAGACACCAACAGAAAGAACACAACAACTGAAAGATGGTTCCTGGTGTAGAAACAAGCTGGAGGTGGTGTTTTCTTGTAGAGTACCTTGCCTTTGAGCTTGCTCAGGCATTCCCAGGACACCTTTCCCACCCAGAGCTGGCAGCTGCTGCTGTGATTCCCAGCAGTGAGTCCCAGCCTGGGGGCACCACCTTGGAGCAGCTGCTGCAGCTCCGGGCTCAGCAGAACAATGGGAAATCCTCCAGGGCTGTGAATTGTCTCCAGGGGAATGTGCTGCCTGCTGAAACTCTCCAGTCCTGCAGCAGGAGGTGCTCAGGGGAGCCCTGGCCTGCAGCCCCTGGGCAGGACAACAGCCGGGAGCTCCCTCAGCCACACCAAGGGATGCACCACGGGCTCTCCAGGACAGAACGTTGCAGGGTTTATTCCAAAAGCAAAGTACCAAGGGTATTGCACAGCAGACTTGTGCTCATGATAAAAGGAAAATTGCATCCCTTTTGCTCAGCCTGAATGGAATTCTAACCTGGTATTTCCATAATGCCTCTGAGCTGTTTGCAGCTACAAACCTCTCAGTACAGCACCTGTAACCCAGAGGGACAAAGTCTTTTGGTCAGGCATGGATGCTCCCTCCTCAGAAGCTGTAAGTCATGAATTATGAGCCAGAATTGGAATGTTTGGATTGGGCTGCAGAGCCTGTCTAGAGGAGCCAGAGCCAGCCCTGAGAACACAGACACCCCACACTGAGCACCCCTCCAGAGGGCCCAAGGAAGGGAATCCAGAGCCCCAGAAATGTGCTCAGGGGGCAGCTGAGGGCAGAGCAAAGGAGACACAACCTGGGATTCCCCAGGGGTCAGACTCAGTGCACACGGGGAGGGAAGGCAGTGACCACAGCAGCCAGAAACCTGGTGTTGGTGGTGGGAACAAAGCACAACGAGGCCAGAGCTGCGTTAGTGACTCACGTTACAAAAATAGTGTTTACTGGATTAATAAATTTACATCTCTGTTCCTGTGAATGACAAGTGTTTGTACCACACATGGAAGGCACCTAGGTGAAGCAGTTTTTCGGTATTCGTTTACAATTCTGTGAAAAGACATACAAAGTGTCAACTTCCAAATCAAATTCGAGCATTATAATGAGAAATAAATACATACTTTACTATTTTATTGTGGGTTCCTGAACCCTTACAAACTTCAACATATACAAATAGTTTCAAAATGACACTGAAGAGAGTAAGTCTAGACAGATATAATGATTAGCTAAGTCATTTGTCCTATTATGTCGTAAATGTTGTGTCTAAAGTATAGAAGTCATTTTAAAATGCAATAAATTGGCCACAATATATAATTCAAAATATTTTCTTACTCCAGGACTGTGATGTATGAGTTAAAGCTGGATGAGCTGTAGTGCTAAGACACTCTCCCTCCACAAGATCCGACAATAGAAACTGGTAAACATTCAAGATTAAAGTAGAAACAGTAGAAAAATGAAGGTAGCAATTGTTGTAATAAAAGGGTTCTAGCCAGGACCACTTTAACCTGCAGACATCAGGATAGCTGGAACATCACTAAAAGTATTTAGACAACGCTACTTTTGGGATTAAAAGGGTACCAAAAGTGATCAATCAGTCTAGTTAAGAGAAGATGTTTTCTTTCAGACACACGAAGGTTTTAATTAAATATGTCTATTGAGACATTTGACATTTGCCTATTGAAGCAAAACAACACAATACCCTGAAATTTCCTGTGCTCTAGACAACAGCCTGTGACAGTCAGAAGAGGCAGATGCTCATATTCCATTCTGTTACTCACATCCAGATGTTATTAAAATAGCTGCAGGGACCAGCCCCAATCAAAAAATAAAACCCCCCCAGATACTCTGTAAAACAATCTGGCTATTGCCTTTTAAATCCTCCCACATCCTCATTCTGAAGCCATGAAGAAAGTTCCCACATCCTTCCATAAATGCTAACTGGCTTTTTAAAGTTTCACCCGTGAAGCCCACGGGATACAGATAAAACCTTCATAGTAAACACAAAGCTCTATGTTATAAATATGTCAATCAAGGTAACTATGTATATTGTATATAAAATTAAATATCTTCTGTTTGCCAAGTATAATTTAAAAAGGAATATCTGTGGCTAGTTATAAAAAATATTTATTAACCCATAGAGATTAAAAGGCAATTTCACTAACTCGTCCATCCAGCACATGTGAAAGAGCTGCACTGGGACTCTGGATAGGTTACTTTATCTAATCACATTCCTATGATAAATAGACAACTTTCATTTCTGGGCATATATAAGAACACTTCTGAAAGCTGCATATCCCAAAAGAAAATTAGATTGTGTTGTATACTCTAAATTAAAGGCTACCAGAAATCACAGTGTAAGCAGATTTTTTAAAGATTATTTTTAGCATACAAATGGTTAAATTATAGACAGATTTTTAAAATACAACACAAAAAAAATAAAGACCAAAACAAGAGAACCCTTTCAGGTTGGACAGCACCACTCTGACTTGGTCAAGCAAATCTATCAAGGTGGCCAAGTGGCTGACAGGGAAAACAATATACCAGGAAAACTCTCTAAAATGTCATTCAGAGATTTCCTGAGTATTTGTATAAATTCATTTCAACCAACTCCCTCTGTCAAAATAAAGAGAGGAACACGGCATAATTTCTACAAAGAATTTTCACACATTCTGTGCATTTCTGTACCGATTTCAGGATCATTTAAAATGCTTTTGTTGCCATTAAAACTCGCACTCAGGACACCTCTGTCCGCACAGCCACTCTGAGCTTTGCTGGCCCCCAGACAATGAACAGTCCATCATTTCATGCTACAAGTAACACGAGCCAAGTGCCTGATTTCCAGAAGTGCCAGACGTTGGCTTCCCTCCTTCCCGTGGGACTGAGCAGGGAGCAGCCTGGATCCCCCTCTGGAAGCTGAGCCTGGACAGTCCCAGCCCCTTCCCAGCCCCCCTGAGATCACCAGGGCTGCTGTGGCCACTGTGGGTTCTCACTGCTCTTGTCTCACTTTGAGAGCACTGCACTGGCAAGTGTCCTTCTCACATCTCCAACTCCTTATCAGACTCTGCCTTCCCATTACCCTGAATGCCTGCTGAAGATTTTTGGCTCCAGAGCTTTCAGGACAGGAATTGTTCTCAATGCTTCTCTATGGACAAAGCTGTTCAGTATCCCAGCTGAGTAGGAGAGAGGATATTATTTCCTACACTACGTGAAACGCGAATAATTTTGGTTTTATTTTTTAATTATGGGCTAAAACCATTATTCTTGCTTATTTTCGATTTTTGGTGAGTTTTTCTTCCCCTCACAAAAAAGACCCAAGTAGAATTTATTACAAATTTGACAAGAGATAAGAAAACAGATACAGAAAGATGCCTAAGGAAGAGAGGATTGCATTAACAAAGCCACAGATTAGGTAAGCATTTGCTGTGCCTGCACACCCCCAGAACAGCAGAGAGGTGACAAATACCAAATTCATTTAGGGACCTTAAAGCCCCTGAAACACTGGTGGTTATCTGAGTGAGAACAGCCCAGTGCAGCCTGCAGCAGATCCCTGCTGCTGTGAGCCCTGCACTGCGTGAGCCACGGATCCTGCCCTGTGGGAGGGGACAATCCCCACACGGGACAGAATAATTCACAGGGAAATACACAGGAAAATAAACTCCAGCCTTAGGGAAGAGTGGGAACCTTCCCCTCCTCTTTCTAGAAGCAGCAGTGAAATGCAGAGAGGTGAAACACGGCCGTGAGACACAGAGTGACAAACACACCCTGGGAGGTGTTTGTCACAACAGGGGACAAAGCCAATAAAGGAGCAACACAGGTTGCTCCTCTACTGAAATCCCACGGAAAAGACACCTTGTAAGTGAAAGGATCATGAGAGCTGCTGCCAAGGCACAGGCCTTTGCTGATGCTGTGCTCCTGAATCCAGTGAGCAGCACAGAGTGACATCTCAGGTCTCTGGAGCCAGTGCCTGTCTCTCAGAAGGCACAGGGAGATCACTCCTGGCTCCTACCAGGAATCTCACACCAGCACCAGCTTCCCACAGTGCCATGGGAAAGAACACCCAGCCCAGCCTCCTAAGCCATCAGGAAAGGGAAGAGCACCACAGCTGAAATAAAGGGATGTTGGACACATCTGATCTTCCTGGCACTGCAGCAGACACTACACAGCCCAACAAAGAAGGCTTAGCAAGAACTAAATAGTAAAGCATTTGATCCATGAGGCACAAATATTCCAAATGAAAGGAAAAGGTGGAGAGGAAGAAGGAATTGGCCTTACCCAGCCACAGGAGTGAGTTCCTCTGTGGCTTCAGGAGCTCCTGTTTGCTCAGCACAAGGAGGTGGCACAGAGCTCAGCTGAGGCTGACAAACCTGAGCAGGGAGAGGCAGACTCTGCCAGCTCTGAGAACAGCTCCCATGCTGCTGCTCCAGTCAGAGCTCACTGATCAACATTTCCATGTCTGTGCACAGCCTGCAGAATTTAGTCATTTCTACTCAGAAATACACAAAGATTCCAGGTCTAAGGGCTCTCTTTGACCAAAGGGGACGTACCCAAACCATTACTGTTTCGAGCATCCTCTTCCTACCAAGTTCAACTGTTTGCTTTAATTTAGTTCTATTTGCAGTGGGGTTTGAGTCCCTTTATGGAGCTAAACAGCACCCTTAAGGACTAAAAGAAATTATCCCTGTGTGCTAGCAATTACAAGCAAGACTAACTGGCTGAGAGAAGCAATTTAATGTCACTCTTCTAAGCAAATTGAAAAAAAAATTTAAACTTTTTATCCTCTTTTCTTCCTTAAGGGTTTTTTGTGTGACTGCAATTTAGATAACAGTCTTTAAAAAGTACCTCTCCAATAAACTGTGTAAAATTAACTCAGGGGGAATGAACCATGTACACATCAAGTGATCTTAATATTTCTAATATAGTTGTCTCTCACAGCTACTTTATTTCCCTTCTATATAATCCAAATAGTAAATAGTGTCTCTGCAGAGCAATAAGTGCTTAAGATTTTTTAGAAAGTATATACTGTACAATACTAAAATCATCTTTGGTCCCAAAAATAAGGAAATTACACATTTACATTTGCTTTTGTTTCACCGAGTGAATCAGATAGTGTTTTTAGAATTACTGTTCTCTTTTGGATTCCACCCTGAGAGCTGTGCTAGGCTCAGGGCAAGATGTGAGTAACCAACACTGGCATTCCCAGCTGAAGGAAACCCAGCCCTCCTGCAGCAGCCCCAGGGCCATTGCAGCACCACTGCCCAAGGATCCCACTGCAGGTGTGAGTGCCCCCTCTGCTCCTGGCACTGCAGCTCAGCAGGGGCTGGGACCTCACTCCAGAAAAAAACCCAGTTACCCTTTTTTCTAGGCCAGGAAAGGTGTAGGGCTTTGAAACCCTCATCAACCTAGAGAGGCACAAGAGCTCCCAGAGCTCTGCTCCAATCACAGTGAGCTCAGGGAGCACAGGAGAGGATCTGGGAATGCTCCTTTAGCCCTGGCCAGTGACAGAACACTCTCCTGACAAAATCCCTGTGTGACACCATCCTGTTCCCTGATTTCAGATGGCAGCTTCACTCTAAAAGCATGGATCTCCTGGAGAACTGTGGTGGGTTTGGCTTGATTTTGGTGTGGTATGTTTGGGGGGTTTTTTTGGTTTTGTCTGGTTTTGGGTTTGCTTGGGGTTTTTTTGCAATCTTTATACAGACTGCTTTGATGGCAGTTTACAATTCCAGACTGGGTAGGCTTGTGCTACTTTTAAAAAGTCTTTCAGTAACTGACATTGCAAACTCTGCCAGTCCTGGGCAGTGCTGGCAAACAGCAGGGCTGTCACAGCAGTTCTGGCAATAACAAATTGTTATTTCTTACCACCCTGGCCGTGGAACTGCCAAGTACTGCTCAGGGAATGCACCCAGGTGAGACAGCCCTCTGAGGAATGTCTCTGCTCTAACCCAACACCAAGGGTTGGTTCAATCTTCTTTTAAACTGGTGTTCCCTTTGGCATTACATCCAATAAAGCACAATAAAATGTTACTGTAGGAACTGATAAAGCATCAATCACTAAGAAAATGCAAATTTTTCTTAGCCTTATCAGTAACTCTGAGTTTTAATCTCCATCTCAGCCACTAAGGTGAAATGCACTGTAGGTGTCAATACATTGAAAATCAAAGGGCATCACCTCTGTCTCCCTTTTATTTCACTCATCAAAATAATTCTCTGCTGCTCAATTTGAATATTGCAGCATTAGGTTCACACTTTCACTATCACAGCTCTCCCCAGTATTAGAAAAGCCCAGGCACTTCTCCTGATCTCCTGTTTGGTGCAGCTTGGTTTTCATGGTTAAATAACTCATCCACAATACACTGCCTGTTGTCCTTAAGGCTGCAGGGGCTGCACTCCCCCTGAGCAGTGCAGCTCCAAACTCAGGCACACAGGGCAAACAGTTCCACCAATTGCAGATTTTCATTTTCCTCACACCACAAAGGAGTTCAGCTCTAGAGATCTCCTCCCACACACTCTGTCTTCACACTGGCACACAAATGCCAAATAATGCACTACAGAGATAAAAACACCAAAAAACAGAAAAGTATCAAGAGACGTCTTCCTAATAATATTGTGACATTGTCTAGCCAATTACTGCTGAATTTGAGTTCTGAGTAGAGAAAATGTCATTCATTCACTGGAAGTACAAGGAAAAAAAACAAAACTTCGGCTAAGTAAAACTATTTCTAAACAAATCAATACAATCATATTATTCTCCAATTTGCTAAATTCATTTTCCAAAGAAACATAAGGGGATTAAATCTGCAGAAACACCCAGTTAAAATAAAAATCAGGTTTACCTACTCCCAATTTGTTAATTTTAGAACAACCATCCTTCCAAAAAGAAATATTTACCTAACATGAACCACAACATTGCAACCTTAGGAACACTTTAAAAACACATAAATTTTTGCTAGTTCTTGCTTACCCTGGGCTTAGAGGGAAAGCAAGTTCTAGCAAAAAACTTCTAGAAATGTTGAACCTTAAAAAAAAAAAAAAAAAGAAAAAAGGAAAAAAAAAAAAAAAAGGGAAAAGCCATGGCTGGAATGTAAGCCTATAGGATGACAACCCCTTCATTCTCTACTGTGCCCCTTAAACCCCCTTCTCTCCACCCCATCTCCTAAACATATTTATTTTCCCACTTTGGAATGAAAACTGGAACGTGTCCCAACACGAGCAGAAGCCATTTACTCACACTCAGTGCACACCCTGGCCAGCAGCCACCACCCCAGGCTCAGCCCAGTCCAGAGTGGGCAGCAGCCCCTTCCCAGCAGCTGCAGCCACCAGAGCAGCGGGATGGGGCTCCAGCAGCAGGGGCTGTGCAGAGGCTCAGGGCAGACAGGAGCAGGAGGACAGACGGACACTTTGGGATGGACAGGCCCCGCTGGCTGAGTTATTGCTGAGTGCCCCTGGCTCCTTGGCACATCCAGGGCTTCCATCTGCTCCCGGGGAACCCTCCTGCCTCGCCCAGCCAGGGCAGGGCTGCTCTGTCTCTGGGGCAGGTGAAGGAACAGTGGCTCTTCATAGAGGGAAGGAAACTGCTGTGCAGTTAATCCGAAACCATGACAGGCTTCAGAACAGACATATATTACATTTTCTATCAGCTCTATAAGATATGCACAGGTCCATGTGGAGGTCTCGAGGGGATCTTCCTTTGGAACGACCAACATCTTCTGCCTCCGTGGCAGCGGCTCCTGGCTCAACGCATCTCAGCGCACGCGTGGGGCTGGGCAGCCTCACCATCCTCGGATCCACCTTCTCCTCCTCAAATAAAGCCAAACCCCTTTATTCCATGAGGGAGCTGAGTGCTCGTTTCCCTTTCGGTCCCACCTGAGGGCGGCTCTCACGCGTCCAGGCGCTGGATCTCGGGGCGATGCACCACCTCCCGGGACTCTGTCCGAGCGCGGATGTAGTCGCTGCCCTGCCGGCCGCTCTGCTGCCTGCTGCTCACCCGCCACGTCCTCACGGCCAGGAACGTGTTCACAGCGTACACTGCCATCGCCAGGAAACCAAACACCTGCCAGGAGCACAAAGAGCTGTCACAGACAAGCTTGGAAAAAAAACGAGAACAAAAGCAGGCTCCCTGCAAATCCCTCAGAAGTTCAGTTTCCTACGTTATTTGACACTGACGAGTCATCGTGGCTTGGGAAATTATGGGGTTTTTTCTTAATGAACTAGAGAATCTGCAAAAGTGGCCAAGATCAATGATCCCAGAAAACAGAGTTCTTTGACTGCCAACATGACAATTAAATCCTGCAGTGCAGCCCCAGTGGAAGACCCTCTTGTAAAGAAACCAGCTATTCATCCAAAAGCTCATTTACTCCTCAGGGTGCACACAAAAAGTGACAAGTCCAGAGCATCAGCCTGGAGAAGCAGCTGCTTTGCAGATTTTCCTCTGAGCTTCTGCAGAACTCATGTGATTTTAAAAAACAGGTTAAAAAGAAAATAAAAAAAGAAAATAATAAGTGGTCGCCAACTCAGGCACAAAATTAATTTGTTCATACTGACTGTTGTAGATTTAAAACGCTGAAGTGCTACTACACTCACTCCAAAGGACAAAAAAATCATCTGTACTGAGCAGGAACTCAGCAAATTATGTGTAAGCAGCTTCAATTTCTTCTAACTTTTTGGCTTGATCCTTTCCATAGGCATTCATCATAGAGCAGGATCGTGTAAGGCACCTAAGAGAAAGCCAAGTTCAACTGCAAAGTGTTCTCTGCAAGTCATTTTTCTGCTGTTCTTGCCTCAAGCCTTCAGACAAAGCTCCAAGGGTGTTAACACTCTTAAAATAAGACCTGTCTTACAGCAAATTGTGAAAGTAAAAATAAATTGTGATGGCAAAGGCAACAGGTGTATTCAATTAATAAGTAAAAGTTAATTTTAATACAAGAGAAGAGTCGGATATAAACAAGTTTAAAATTCTTACCACAGCAGCAATTTCTGCTCCAGTTTTATGGTTTAAAGCAGCCAATACTACAGAGGCAATGAAAAAGAAGAAAGTGCTGAGTCCAGTGTTGACCAGATCCTAAAAAAATAAATTCAGTAGCATTACTAAATGATGGTTGTTTGCTTTATCAGAAGTGATGACACAGAAGGTTGGAACAAGAAGTGCAGCAACCCTTTGCCAGCTGCTCTGCAGTTGCCCAGGTGTCCCAGAGGACCAGCAGGAGCGTGAGCTGCAGTCCCACAGCACCCAGAGCACCCTGCAGCCCTGGAACATCAGCTCTGTCAGCACAGGGATGGGCTCACCCTGCTGCTCCCCAGCTGGTGCTGACCCAGCCTGGCTGAGCTGCTGAGCCCCTGCTCCTCACACCCCAGCAGAGCTCCTGCCCTGCCCACACACCAGCCAGGGGCTTTCCTACCCCTCCCTTGAGGACATTGAATAGAACTGCATGTCCTGTGCCACTTCTGTGAGTGACAGCTGCCAGCAGTGTAAGAACAGATTTTTACCTGTATATCACATAAAACTGATGTTTCAAGCAGACATTTTAGAACGCAAACACAGCAACGCGCTCAGGGAAAAGAGCTTTGCTCCAAGGAAAGAAAAACAACTTGGTACACATGTCATTGGTGTTCAGATGGTGATGCTGCCCTGCCTCACCTCAAACAGGGTCATTAAGAATTCTGAATGGCAGGTATTTGCACAAAAATAATTACATCCATACAAGACTAACTGATCAGACTCGAAGGAAAAAGTATTCAAGGGTGTAAATAATGGAAGAAGCAAAGTCTAGATTCATTCAGGACAAGGTGCTCAGTGTGTTATCAGGACAGCTTTCACATCTGATGGGTATGGACACTGCACTGTCTGCATGCTCCCACTGAACTGGGGAACAACATTCCCAAACCACAAAACTTCCATGAATGAACAGATGAGGTCAGGGTGGAGGGACCAAGAAAGGACAATTCAGCACAAACATCAAATCAGTGACAAGTGAATACTACCATAGACAGAGGGGATGGAAAGAAAAAAACAAAACAAAAAACCCACACAAAACAAAACCACAGTGAACAAGACAACTCCCAGCATATAAAAACAATCACAATAATTAGAATTCAAGGACAATTCGTTCTACTTGACTCTCTTCTCCCACATGCAAGCCAAGCTCACTTCCTGTTACAGCTCCTTCACTTTTTCCATTTTTAAATAACTATTTTGTTTTATCCTCAAAGTGCATCTTGTGAAGTGCAATGAGAATTCAGGCTTAGAAGACTTAAGACATAACTCTATAAACTTACTCTGCTGGGTATGAACCCCACAGCTACGTTCCAGTTACACAGCACAAGGACTTTGAAGGGAACAGTGCCATCCAGCCAGCCCCAAAACATCTCTTTTCCCAGCCACAACTGCAGACTGCTGCAGAAAGGAACTGCAGAAATGGAAGGGTCTGGCAGTGTGTTATTCACAGAAAACAATCTATTTTGAGGGTACTGACTCAGCAACAGCTGGTTATCAAAACTGAATGTCCAGACTCCAAGAGGCATCACCGTGGCCTGGCCCTCATCTCCAACAGGGACTTTCCCAAGGAATCAGAGAGGCTCCCATGGCTCATGGCCACTTCCACTCTCATGTCCAGATGTCACGAGCCCAGTCAGACCCAAACTCTAATCAAATAGTAAAGAAACAAAAGCAAACTGTGGGTCTCACAAATTCCTACCTATTTTTCACCTACCTGCGTACAGAGATTTTTTTTATCCCTGCTCAAGCTCCCTGAGAGATGCTACCTGGCACTTAGGACACCAAACAAATCCAAATTCTATTACCTAGCCTTTGCAGCTTTAATTATATAACTTCTGCTTTGCAGAGGTGAAGTTTAAACTTTATATAACTAGAGGTATTAGAAAATAAATGGCATTACACAGTTTCTCCAACGTGCCCCTCTGCAGCTCTGAATCTACAGCTCTAACTGTGCTCCTGCAGTTGCCAACACGAGCTGTGGTTCTCGCCTGCACAAACCTTTTTCCCACTGGAGGGGAAGTCTCATTATATCTGCAACAGATCCAGCTTCAACCCTTCCCCCAAGTCTCTGTGTAAATATATGTGTGTCACCAAGAATGGGGAAGCTACTGAGGAGAGGGCAGCCCTTGGATAATTAAAAATATATAAATTAATTCAACTCAAGGTCAAGTTGTGTATTTTACCACCAGAGTACATCTGCCATCTACAGGAAGGACCTGCAGAACAGAGACAAAATCCTAGAGGAAACAGTTCAGAAGAACTTAGTAATTATTGTAGACAAGCATCTCAAGAGGTGCTGCCATGACCAAAAAAAAGGGAGAAAAATCACTTTTGCACTCCTTTGGACACATGGATACAACAGGTGGTAATCTCACCTTTGCAAGGGAGAGCGGAATGCTGTGTCCTGTTCTAGTATCCACATTTTTAAAAGAATGTTGAAAAATTGGACAGGGTACAGAGAAGAGCCACAGAAGTTATTGAAAGGAGGAGAAAATTTCTCACAGTATGAATCAAAAGAACCTAAACAGCTTTGAATATTAAAAAGATTGAGATGTACGTGAAGACTCCAGTGTTCAAACAATTAAAAATACTGGCTGTTTTAAAAGCTGAACATCAGAAAGCCAACAAAATTAACAGCAAAACAAGATCAACAGCTGCCAAGTTAAGACAGAAGTCATATTCAATATTCCAAATAATTATGGGAGACTTAAGCATCAGAACAAGCAGCCAAAGATGTATTTAATACTCTACCCTTTCACTTCTTATAATCCAGGTTATGCTTTTTTAGACACACACATTTTGTAATTCCTTAGTACCACACTTAGAGAGCACATGGATGGCACATGATGGTCTGTGATTTATGGGATCAGATCCTGCTGACCTCTGACATTTAGAATCTGTCACCTTGGGGTCCTCACCAAAGGAGCACAGTGTGAGCAGGAGGGCCAGGCCTGCCCAGAACACGACACATTTATCACCACGCCACAAATGGACCTGAAGGCTTCTTTCAGGCTGCAAAATATAAAACCCTGCTGAAATTAAACTGCCAATGCCTTTGCTAATGTACTTTGATATAAGTCATCATCAGGGGCATTTTATTCTAGTTTACTTTTTACGAAGAATTCCACACAGGGAATTCAACAACTTAAATCTAAAGAAGTGATTCTATCTTGAGGCCCCAATTTATTCATCTCTGCAACTCCATTTTCCCTGCTTAGGTCAAATCTTTCTAATGCAATTGACAACTGATTCACATTCATGACAAGGCTGGTTTTTGAAAAAGCTAAGAGGAGAATGATTTTATACCCCCAGAGCAGACTGCCTGGAGCTTAAGGAGCAATGACAGTGCTTAGAGCAGAAGGACAAGAAAAGTAAAAAAAAACCAAACAAAAACAAACTAATAGCTTTGGGTAAAGTCAGAGGAGAAATAAAAGAAAACAAACTACAGCAAGAAGCAGAGGACACTCCCTAAAATGCCACAAGTCTTTTCCACGTAAGAGAAAATGAATAATCGTGACAATAAGAAGAATAAACTAATTGAAAAAAGATGAGCTGTCTCAAATCTGGCCATGGTGGAGCTGAAGTTTTTGCTATTATATTTATAGACAAAGTAAAAACCACATCACAGAGGTAGAAGAATTTCTGCTGAAATTACAGCAACCTCATGAGACAGTATGTGGTGCCATAAAATACTGTACAGAGCTGCCATCCATAACAGAATCAAATCTTTGAGCTGAATCAAACCCACTCCAGGCTGCTGCTGCTCCCTTTCTCCTTTCCAAAATGATTTCAAATGAACAAACAACTTCTGGTCACTTGCTAGCTTATTTGCAAGTCATTCTGTTCAGTCCCCAGTGGTCCTGTCAGTCCAAAGGAGAACTTCCAAGGCCATGGATTTGCTTTCTGTCCCACTCAGAGGGAGGACAAGGCAGAGGAGATGTTGTAACTTGTGGATGAAGATGGGCTCCTGCCAAGACAAATATTCTATGCTAGAAGAGGGCAAAATCAGCTTTTGTTCTGCTGATTCTGCTGTGAAGGTGGGAAGCCCCATTCCATGATTCTGTGACCATTCCACACTCTTGTTTTTAAGGGTCCAGGCAGGTATAGCTCCAGGATTAATGAGGATGGAAAAGCTGAACTGGTGCTACAAATGAGAGCTCTGTTAACAGACTGGCAACTGCCACCAAGTCCCCCCTGAAATCCTCCACACTGCTGCTCAGCCTTTCAGGCTGGGACATCACCAGGAGCTGCCTCTGATACCCAGAGGCTTCAGTAACATCCACATGTCTTTTTCCACAGCCCCCCACAACTCCACACAAGCTATTAAGAACCATTCAGTCAGAATTCCTGCCCTGCCTTTTTATCCTGTCATCCTGCACCAGTGACCAGGTACTCTTTAAAAGGCAGACACTGCCCCATTGCAGCTGACACTCAGGTAAACAGAAATATGACATTTAAACTGGTGGTTGCTCTTGTCATTTGCTTTCTGAAATCCAAAAGTTTACATCTAGATGGAGATTAGAGTGGCTAAACTAATGTACTCTGGAAGAAAAGCCTGCACATTGCAACAGCCTGGCTTTGCCACAAAAGGTGACAGAAGTGCTGCCTGCTGGTGTCTGATTTATCTTCCACAGAAGACAGAGCTCCAAGTAACACTTCCTTTTAGTTTTGTTTGGCTTTGCTGGTTTGTTTGTCAGGGAAAGTGGGAGAGAGCGTGGTTATTAATTTTTTTTTAATAATTATTTTAATTTTTTTTTGTACAATGACCTTAATTTTTCCTCCAACGAGGACTTTATTTGCAAGGTTTGGGAAAATCTTTCCTTGCTTCTATATGAAGCTATCAAGCTGAAGGTTACAAACAGTCCTCTAAATCAAGCACCTCTGGAATTTTGTTCTGTTATTAAACACTATTTGAGTATTTTGCACTGCAATTAAAAATGAAAACATGGTTCATCAAGCAAAAATAAGTGCTAGGTAGAAAGAACCAAATTAATCATATGGGCATTAATTGCCATCTCCTTTTTCCCTCATATATTTAGAGTTACCCAGGTAAACACAAGATAGACACAAGCACTGCTTCCCCAACAGAAGAATGCACAAACATAAATTTCAGAAAGTTCCTGTCACAAAGCAATGGACCACACCTCCAATAACTACCAAAATACATGATGTTTCTTGTATTTAAAACTTCAGACTGCATTTATTACAGAGTAACATTAACACTATGCACAAAATGAAAACATTTCATGAAGAGTCTAGAGGAAATTAATTCTAACAATAGTTTTCAAACTTACAAAATGTTTGATTTTATCCTTAATAGGTACTGCTATTTCAGGAGCAGTAAACATAAAGGTCAAGGATGACTGACTTAATTTTTCATTCAATAGCCAAGGAAAGCAAGATGTTTGTTCAAAATAGAAGGCGAGGGGGGAAATAAATTAAAAATAGAAGCAAAAATCAAGATTGTCCTGTGAAGGCCTTTGAACTACAGCTTTGTAATTACACTCTGCAGAGGCAAGGCTGGCACAGGACAGTTTGCCATTGGGGCACCACATGAAATTTTCTGCCAACTCCTTCAAGTGTCAGTTGCTTTGCACACAAATTTCCACTGCTGCAACAATGAAAAAACCCCCAACCCTGTAGAGATGATGAAATCAATTCAGGCAGCACAGAACTCCCCAGCTGGTCTGTGTGTTCTAACACACACACCTGGGCCCCTGTTTGCTCCCTGGTGCTTCCCTGGGACTGAGTCCAGCCTGCTGGAGCTTTGATTTTTTGCTGTGCTCAGTTCTGTGCTGCACTTCTGAGCTGCTCTAAGCTGAAAAGCTCTGCAGTCAGAACTGGATTCCCAAAAATACACTACTATAACCCCAGTGAGCCCTTCAAGAAAATAATTTAAAACAAAAAATCAATGGTCAAAATGTCTTTAAAATTTTTTTTTCCTCTACACACAGACAAACAGCTCATTCTGCTGGCTGATCATGCAAGGATTTACACTGGTACTCAGATAATCGGGTTTCCCTTGTCACACCAACTCCCATCCAAGGGACACTGCCAAATTCCAGTGTTCCCAGCTCCTTGGCACCACTGAGGTGTCTCCCTGAGCAGGAGGGAGGATCCCAGTCCCACAGCCCCAGCACTCCAGCACCTCTCCTGCCCAGCCCTGATCCTACAGGGCCAGCTCACGCTCACCCCTTGGATACCAGGCCTTCAGCTCCCCCTGCACATCACATGAGAACACAAATCATGAATTGCAGAAAAAAAAGGATAGTTTAGGCAAAGACAAAACTATAGCAACATTCCTTAGCTCTCTCTGAAAGCAAATGTGCCCGAGCTCCTGGTGGAGCAGGAGCTGCTGTGTCCCCCATTCCCTAGGCCACTCCTGTCCCCTGCAGAATGGGCTCCCTTCGAGCTGTGAGGCAACAAGGAAATGGAAATTTCCACTGACAGGTTCCCCCAGCTTTTGCATTTTTGCATAATATTGATAGTGCTGCACAACACAGACAAGGGACTGTTCTTTCATCTTGCTGAACAAACCAGCCTCTCTCCAACACACCCAGACAAGGCTCTTTTCTGCCCTCACCAGCTCCCTGCTCCATGCACGTTTACCTCAGGAAAATATGAAAATGACTGGCAAGTCTCTAATTAGGATCAAAACAAATCTCTTTTCCCCAAATGGCTAAAATATATATATTTAAAAATAATTTAGCAATTTTGCATATCTGTTAGATCCTAGTCTATACTGATCCACATTTTAATTCCAGCCAGGGAGAGGGGACATCTGCAAATATCTGCAACACATTGGAAAGAATTCTAATTTTAATAAACTTCAAAAGGAAACAATTCTGTGTTGGACAATAGCAGTTGATAGCTAGGTACTGTCTAATACACAGGATCATTTGAAAGCAAATGTTTTCAGTGGTTCCTAGGAAGAAGTGCTATTTTTCAAGAAAAATTTCATCCTGAATTTAACCCGATTAAATTTCTTCAAGCACTGCAACAGCCTCTTCTTCTCACACAGCTTCTAAAAGCAATGTTTGAGACTTTCCATAATAGAAACATGCATTATAAAGTCATATATATGAATTTATACATAAGCAGGAGTGAATTCCTCCTAAAGCACTCAGGGATGTGAAAGACTGTTCAGAAAGCAACTCCTGTAGTAACTGTGCCATACACAGAGGCTGCAAAAGTATAAAAATAACCATCAAAACACAGGGAAGTAATAAATATTGAAAGAGGCAAATAATGCATGAACATACATTTAAATTGTAAAGAAAAATACGCCAAAATAAGCAAAAAAACCCAAATCAACTAGAACCCTACATTCTTAAATTTCCTACTAACTTGGCCAAAGTAATATCCCACAGGTGTTTTATCAGCAGCCTTTGATCTCACACTGCACTTGCAGGAGCAGAAACAGCTGTAGAATCACAGAATGGTCCCAAGCACTCTGAATAAAGAAGGTAGTACCTTCTCACTGCTGTCAGAGGAACAGTCCCAATGGTTTGTTAAAAATCAAATAATCATAAATAAAAATCAAATATAATCAGATTGCTGAAATCTGTAAGCAACACCAGGAAGAAGGATGGTCCCATCAGTTCATGGAAGACAGAAGCTGCCAGCTCCCTTCTCACTTCTGAAGAACTCTGGTATAAGGGTGGGAGAAGCATTTCATCTTCAGTACACAACTAAGAGAATGAGGCTTGGGAGATCATGGCAAATTCCTCCTGCCTCTGGAAGGCAACATGAACTAAAGCAAAGCACTGCAGAGTATTCCATGTGCCCTCTGGCTGATCTCCAACCTGCTTATGTTGCTTCAATGCTGTTTAGGCAGGGGGTGCAGGGCGTGACCACTGCTCAAAAACCAAAACATAAAACAAAGTCCAAAGCACAACTGATTGGATTTTTACCACCCCCCTCCCCTTCCCTCAAAATATCTCCTAACAGGTGCTAGGCAGACACAATTGATGCCACCACAAAGGGATAATTTCTGGACAGTTCACCCACAGCTTGCAGAACACCTCATCTACCTACCAAGCACTCCTAGAAGGAGTTCACCAATTAAATATGCAGCCTCAGGGTAGAAAGGATCATCTGATTCCACATTCCAGTCTCAATTTAAACAAGTAATTTAGGATGGGAAACTAAGCAAACTGCAACATTAATAAACTACGTTTTAATTTTTAAAAAAAAAATCACACAGAAGCCTAAAAAACCTCTGGGACTCAGACAGTACTTGCAAAATTACTGTTGTAATATATAATATATATTACATATATTATATATAAGATATACATATAATATTATATATATAATAAATAATATATAATATAATAATATATAATATACAATATATAATGTATAATATACCATATACAATATACATAATACATATAATAAATATTATATATAAAAATATATATAATATATTTATAATATATTTATAATATAAAGCAGAACACTGGCACAATTGTATCTGTATTGTCCAAAGAGGTTGGCATAAATACTGTCCTTGAAGCTGACAGATCTTTTGCTAAGAATCACTTAACATGTCTGAGTGACTGAGGTGACTTAACATGTTGATTTTGTGACCTGTGTTTATGCAACCCAGTCTGAAAGTTTAACTCAGAATACAGCATGAAAATAGAGACTTATACAAAAGGAATGTGCACCACCAGCAGTTCTCTTCCTAAAACTCCTCGTATCTGAGAACACATTAGGCATTGCCAGTCAATGTTTAATAGCTAGGTGTGCAGGAAATACAGAACACCCAATTTTCACAGAAAGCACTTAATTTTCTACACTACTGCCCAATGATTGTATTAACAGTCTATGTAAGAAAATATATGTAGCAAATTTGTCCTAATATAAAAAACCCCCAGGTTAAGAGAGAAGAATGGGCTGCTGTAAATACAGCATCTGTCAAAGTTAAATAACTACAGGCTACATTTTTATCCACTTCATCCACAAAGCATAATTGCTGGCATTAACAGGAAGTTTGTCCTCCCAAAGACAATCTACCACGGAACACAATTTTAGTTCTACTTAGTGTAGCTTAATCTTGCTACATTTCACAGCTCATTCTGCTGTTAGCATTCAAAAGAAATACAAGTAAAATGTATACTTTACTCAGCATAAAGAACACTCACACACAATATTAAACAGCAGGAGAAAGCAAAGCCCCGAGACCAAACTTAAACCAGATTTGCAGCTATTTTTAACAGAGTGAGAATTCAAAGGAACTTACAGTAAGATTCCAGTTGATCTGGGGTATTCTTGTGTGAAGGTTCAGGCTGAAGAGAAGCAGGAGAGCCCCAGTAACCACCAGGGCACTGCAGCTCACAAACTCAAAGAAGTAAAGGCCCTCGCAAGGGGAGCATTCCATGATGGTCTCTATGCAGATGAACGCCGTCAGTGCCAAAAGCTGGGAAGAAAAACAAGTGGAAAAAATAATAAATAGATTTTCACATTTTGAAAGTAGCCACAAGTATTCCTGAAATTTCCATTGGGAACATGATCGGTTTACACTCAGGAATGTGTGATTTTAGTTTACAACAGGGCACTGTCTAGGGAGCAAAAACAAAAGCAAAGTAATGTAAGATTTTCTGGATTTGTCTCGTTCAACAAAGAACACTTGAGCAAAATTACAAGGACTCTAACATCAAAATGACCAAGATACCCTAAAAAGCATGAAACCCCTGCAGGCCACTGGCTTAACACGCAAACAGCACCTTAAACATTTTATTTCATTTTTCACTCATGATACACTATTCCAAAACTAGAAGACGGAATGCATTTGTCAACCTCAAGCACAGAGTATTAATGTTGTGTGATTGTGAAAGACAAATGGAAGACATTTCAATAAAGATTATTACTTAAATTCATTACCAATTGAGATCTAAATCAAATCAAAATAGAGTAGATTCAAGATTTCTATCAGTCTCCAAAAATGCCTGGCTTTTTCACATCATCAGTACACTGTATTTTATAAAAACCCGATATTTTATCATTCCCTTATAGCACAATAAAGCAAGCAGCTAAGAGATGAAGGGAAATCCCCTGGTGCTGCAAACACAACCACGGAACTGGGATAATGATAGGTCACACTAAATTCAGAGGATTTATTGGAAGAGTTAACACGTGAGCACTCTGAATTCAGCAAGAGTTGAATTCACCATTTAGGATAAAACCCTGACACTCACTGTACTTGGAAATAAAGTCTCCAGTGGACAAAACTAAAATACATTCCCCCAGAGCCCAGTATGAGGCAGCAGGGGCAGCTGGCACCACGAGGGTCCCATGGGACACCAGTGACACACCACGGGCACACAGCTCTCACACCCCCTCTGCCTGCCAGTGATTCCTCCTCAAACACGACTGACACAAGAGAAGTGGTTGCATGGATGGTTTGGGGGTTTTTTGTTGTTTTGCTGGGGTTTTTGCATTGTCCAAGATAAGCAGGGAAGGCCTTCAGAGTGTTTTGCTTTGGTTTTCAGGACAACCACCCCCATCCACCCACTGACATTTTTTGCTGTGCCACAAAATTCTATCGAGGCTGCAGTAAGCACTTCAATCTGAGGATGAGGAACTAAGGAAGATACCTTTCTCAGAGCCAAACATTCAAGAATCTGAATGTTTTGCACAAACCTAAGTTTAGAAGATTGACAGAACCCAGGATAAAAACCAACTTCTGCTAAATCCTTCTTTGCCAATCTCAATGTTTTGCAGATACACTTCCTTCAAGCACTTTTTATGTTTCATCCATTGGTCTGTCTTTGCGTCCCACAACAAAACTTGCAAAATGAAGAAAAAGGATTTTAAAAGAAATCACCAAGAAAGAACTTTTGCCACCAACATGATCAATAATTCTAAGGAAAGGACAACACCCCTCACGTTCACTTGCCCCGTACCTCAGAATACAGCAGAAAATGTGAATTTAAAACCAGATTAAAACTCAGCAAAGCTACTTTAATAAAAACCCTCACACTTGGTTGGAAAACCTCTCATAGTTCACTTAGCACATGTTCATTAAAGAGAGCAGATGTTACACTAATTTTTGTCAGCTAACAGAGCACGCCAATTCATATCAAACAAATTCTCAATGGATACCCAGTGATTAAACACTTCAGGTTTTATCTTTGACATTGAATAGCTTCAGAAAGAAAGATCATGTGTGAGATGGAATGCTCAGAACCAAAGCAGAATCAAAGTATGATTTCAGCAATGACACACATACAAAAAAAAAAAAAAAAAAAATACTGACCAGACACAGCCTCATTTTAAAGTATTAGCATGTAATGAAGTTCATCTTCTCTGCAAACACAAGCCTCAAAACTGAAGATGACAATGCAATTAAAAAAAAAAAAAAGCTTTCAAAATCAATCTTTGCTCTTCCAAGAAGTATCAACATCACATATTAATACTAAATGTTAGCCAGCAAAATTTCTACTTCTGGATTTTCCAACATAATAAAGTTCTATTTTTCTTGCCACTATTTTTACTATATTATGACACTTGCAATTTTTTTCCTTCTAAAAGATATGGTTCTGCAATATTTCTAGAAATACTGTAGCACAAGCCCGAAATATTAGGGTTATTTTCTCAAAACATGAACAACCCTGAATTGTGCCACCAACATTAGGCTGAAGGAGCCAAAATCTCTGGCACATCAGTTGCTGTGCTGGGCAACAGCTCTAGTGTTCTGCTGATAAACTTTTACACTGACTCTTCTCCACACCAGGCAGCATTGCTTCTTCAAGGCCAACACACCCATCTTGGCTGGCAAAACTCAAAAGGGACCAAAGAGTTTCCTGCAACAGCATTGGAAATTAATTATGTACTGAAGAGGCACTTGGAGCAATGAACTCAAATAATCCTGTGTTATTTACATATTCCCAAGCCCAGAATTAATAAACTCCAGAGCAACTTCACGTTTAGATTCCATTTTATCCATTAACAAACCATAAAATACATTTACCTGTGACACACCCTTAGAAGAAAAAAGCATTAGCTCTGTACACTTAGGCCTGACTTTACCCAAAAGCATTTCAAATGCAAGCAAACTGATATGCCATCAGTTTAGGACATGCAGCAGCAGTGCACTGGCCTGGGGTGTGGCAGCCCAAGTCTACTGATAAATTCATCTGAGAGGCTGGGAGAAAACCTCAGTTGCATCCCTGCCTGATGGAGGGAAAAGGACAATGCTCCCATACACACAATTTGTTTCTAACTCTTTGGTAATTCACATAAGATTACAACTAAATCTGTTACTATTTTTCTTGCAATAAAAAGATATGTCCTCCTACTCAAAGCCTGTCCATGCTGCCAGTGCTACAGGTAACACCCTCCTGCTACCTGCCACTCCTGTCTCACAGCACAGCCATGACAAAAAATGAAATCCACATAAATCACTACATCAGAAAAAAAGCTGTCCTCCTACAGCAACTTCTCTTTTCCTAATTGCAATAGAAATCTCAGTCCTCAATACAAAATACATTCTCTTCAAAACATCAGGATAATCTTGTCCTCCTACATATTTATAAACTTGCCAGAAACATCATTCCAACTTGTAGTTACAAGTTATATGAAACTTCTATAAAACATACTTGGTATCACTTTCACTGGGCATTCAGAGAGGAATCTAACTTTCTCTTCAATAAAAAAGCAAACCACTCAGAACACATGAAAATAAAGTGAAATACATGGGGTTGATTCCACATGACCTACTCAGAGAGCTCAAAAGTGTTGTGCAAATGCTGCCACATGAAGCTAAGCTGCTTCTCAAAGGCCACGGCTCACCCAGTGATAGGGTTCATTAAAAAAACCCCAACCATGTGTTAACATTCATTGTCTTTGTGGTTTTTAATGTATGAAATACATAACTTAGGAGACAGTGCACATAAAGGAGGCAGTGAATGAACACAGAACACCCTTGGCTGGCAGGGCCGTGAAGCAGAGTGGGTGCCCCACTGCAGCAAAGTCCCTTCTCCAGAGCTGCTTCGGCTCTTCCGCCTGCCACAGCTCACATCCCAGATAAAACTGGTGCCTTGCCTTCCCATGTTGACTACACACACTCTCCTGGGAAGAGGAAAGAAGGATCAAGACCCTCCAGCTCTCCTGGGAAGCCTCCATGCTCCATCCAGGTTTGCACTGCACTGGGGTCACTGAGTCACCTGGAGGTGACTGAGACACAAAGCTACAGGGAAAAAAAACCCAACCCCCCCAGCTGCTAAAGCTCAGTCCTTGCTTTGTAACACTCCAAAACCAGGATCCTGCTTCTGCCTCCCACAGCTGCAGTTCCAAGACAAGCTAAAAAAACCCAGAACACCAGGGGAACAGCATGGTATCAGAGCACAGGTCCTGGCCAACAAAATACACCATGACATTTGTCCAACACAGGAGGCAACCCTCACTTTCAAATCACACATCTTTCCGTAGTTTAGGGTGATGAGATCTGACAAGTTTTTCCACAAGCAGAAGTTTCAAGGCTGGTTTACCAAGGAAAAATGAGAAGTTGAATGTGGTGGAAATCTCCTCTTACATGAATTACTGCTCTCTCCTACAAATAACACAGCCACAGCTTTCTTGGGCCGAGGCAAGAGAGAAAGTTTTCTCTGACAGACAAAACAAACCTTTTCATCTGTTTTCCTCTGCACCAAGTACTTTGGAGAGTTTTCTATTCCACTCTAATTCTTCCAACACCCTAAAATTTGTATAGCCCTCTTTTACTTCTAGTCTTTCCCTTTCTTAGCAGTTGCTTTTGGTTGCTCTTCTACTTCCACTCTTCTTAAAGTAAGTACAGTGAATATTGCATTATAATGGAAACATCTGCTAATTCTGGATGCTGAGGTATGCCAGGCTACCTGCAGTAACACCTTTCCTCTGTAAGAATCTGGTCAACCAAGCAGGCTCAAAACGAACAAGGTATGCTCAGGGTCAGCTGTGGAAAGGTCTGGCTCTGCCAGCGTGTGCAATGCAGCTCCAGTGCTGTGAGAGAGCATTCCCTGCCCTTCATCCCCCATTTCCCATCTCACAGGCAGGAGGAAAAAGCCCCAAGCAGAGGATTAAATACGAGATGTGCTTCCCAATGATGCCATTTTGCGCTTTTAGCCCTGAATCAAGTGGCAAATATTCCTGCCCAGGGTGGTAACTCCTGCTCTGAACAGAACTGAGCCCCCAGAGCAGCTCCATGGAGCCACCACAAATCAGGGCCACGGAATTCCTGAGAGAGCCTCTGCTCCGGGATCCAATCTCCTTGGAGTCAGCCACATCAGCCTCTGACCATTATTGCGCTCATCTCAACTTTCCTGCAAATTCCCCTGGAGAAGGGCCCTTAATGAAGAAATCATCTGCCTCGGGGCTATGTAAATGGCTCATATTTACATCACTATCTTGGCAACACAGGCACATCAGACATAAAACACTGGATTTCCCCAAAATGGAGAAAACGTGCTGTGACAGGTACCAACGCTGAAAAAGAACTTTGAGGAGGTTGCGAACGGTGTATTTTTCCTGTCAGAATATGTTGTGTTATATTTTTGAGGAAAATAATCGAAGAACTTTGCACTAAAAATAAAAAAGACAGTTCTGCAATGAAAACAAAGTAAAAAATTCGTTTTCCTGTTTATCTAAAACGTTACCACAGAAAGCCTTATTGTGTGGTTAAATGACATAATTACGCATGATTTCCAAAAAGCCACAAAATGGTCAGCATTTTTTCTGCCTGAAAAATACCCACAGAATTTTAGTAAGAATGTCACACTACCGAGACATTTTTACATCCAGACTGTTTAAATTAATGGTACAGTAGAATACACATGCACAAAATAGGGATAAATATATTGCTTTTACACTGCTTAAAGTATCTGAAGACATTGAACTTTCTTGAATTAAAATCTAGATTTATTGTTCTCATTTACTTGGCCCAGCAGTCCCAACTTCATGCATGAAATGAAGTGGGTCTCTTTCCTTGCAAAGCACATGCATTTCCCACATCTAAAACAGCTGGCACAGATATGAATATTTGGGATCATATGGCTCAAACACGGTCCTGCTCTTCCAGAGGGAAAACATCTAAAGCAAAAAATGACTGATTTCCCGCCTGCTCCTGGTCTGCATCCTCAAGACTCCATGAAAAGTGTTCTTAACTCTGGTAAGAGGCTGCAAGGGGCCTTAAATCACAAAGGAGCATTAAACTTTCCCTGCAAGATAGAAAGTCCAGAAAACAACACTTACCACAGAGGGAAGCTTAAGCACCACCAGTGATTCAGCACCCAGATAAACTGAATTGTGCTCTAATGGCACAAATACAATCAAACAAACCCAGAGAAATTCAACCAGGCCTCCCAATTCACCTCTGATCTGCTTTTGGTGGTGACGGTGGAAACAAAAGCAGAAAATAAAAGAGTTTCAGATCATCATTGCACCTCTAGTGTTTTACATGGAGCTGCAAAGTTTTCATTATTTCTTAGTTTACTTTTGGGTGTGATGTGGCAAAACTGCAGTGCAGTAAATACTGTGGAATCTTTACTAAATCAGCTGATCTTTTGCCACTTCCAGCAATTTTCTATAACCCTAAGATTCAGCTACTGCTGACTTCCACTTCTCAATTTAGGCAAAAGACCAATTCTAAATACAGAACATACTGCTGATTACATTGATGGTGTATTAGGAGAAAGGGTCACATTTTAGAGTGAGGGTCAACACTCAAAATCAACAACAGAATTATATTTGTTTTGAAACATTTATGACATCAAAACTAATGCTTATTCTACAAAAAAAAATAACTGAACTACAGTGAACAGAAGAAAATTCTCAGCTGGCTAAAACAGAAATACATCAATTTTTAAAGTGAACTTAATCATAGAATCTAGAACAAAAAAAAAGCTACAGACATGATGTGGTGACTTATTTCCTGCTAACTGCATTAGCAGAGTTTTGTTATTGCTTGGACACACTTATACAACAAACATTCTTATCTGCTAGATAAATGCAAAACCAATTCCAGTTCAAGTACCATTAAACACATAGTAGGTTTTGACAGATGAAACAAATATAGTTCTTCCTAAAAAAAACAAAAACAGTGAACCCCCCTAAAAAAGTCTGATTTAGATGTGTTTTAGGTTTTATCCAACGAGTAGATGACCAAAAGAACCACTGAACAGCATCTGAAGCCAAGGCACATTGCAAGTTGGTTTTTGTTTTAGGCACATGACACTTCCCCACTGAAATCTGAATGAGATTCAAACAAGCCTTCCAGACTAGACAAAAATGAATGTAATGTGCCACCCGTCCCATAAACAAAAGCCCATCAACTGTTTTTTAGCAACCCCACCCTACAGGAAGGTTCATTTGAAGACCATGCAGAGCCATGCTTTAAACAAAGGCAAACAAAACATGCAAAACACAACTGGTTTCTCCCACCGATTCCTCTCCACAGGAACCTGTGCCTCCAGTCCCCAGAAACCATCATTCTTGTGTAGCAGAAAGCAAAATATTTTCATAAGCAACAGGTCCTTCAAGACACTAATGAACAAAATCCCAGCACAGAGTCTCACATTTCTAACTTTCCCATTCATATTCTCCATTAATCAGTCCTGAACAACCCAGGGAACAACCCATAAATGGAAAGGTTTATTTTGTATCTGCAGTACATTAATTGTGCCAATGGCTACAGTGAGTGTCATCAAACAGAAAATCAGGGAGGTAGATGGTTCTTCGTCCCTTTTTCACCATATCCTGGTACTTGAGGCTTAATTTTCCCGTTCATTGTCTGGTGCTCATTCTGGCAGTGTCTGCAAGCAGAGTTTAGAGAGCCATCTCTAACTCCCAGGCAGGACAAGCTGGTCTGTTAAGGATGCTCCCTGGTGCCAGACAGGGCAGGTTCCCCAAGGCAGCTGCAGCTCAGGCAGCACAATTCTCTCAAGAAGCCTCAGTGTCCCCCTGCCTGCCCCAAGGAGCAGGGAGGGACAGGCCAGCAGCCCAGGGAACTCTGCACACAAACCACTGCTGTGTGGCCACAGCTCACAAAGGGGCTCCAGGGTGCTGATAAAAACCGTAATTAAAGCACTCACACAACACTGAGTGGGAATTCTTAAACAGCAGGACTACCCAGCTGGGTTTCTTCAAGTCCAATTTTATCACAATCTGACCAGTATTTGCATATCATGTTCTTCAACAAGGCAGGCAAAAATAGGTCAAAGAAACCATCATGCATTTCTTTGGTGCCACACTGAATGTAATTTTGTATGCATTGAGTCATCTGCACCTTCCTCAGCCACTGCCAGCTGCAAGTAGTGGGGGCAGAAGGGAGAATAAAATATTTTAGCTCCATTTGCTGCTATAGTCCTGCTCATGCAGGCTTTACCACAATAGTAACACAGAGTAAAAAACGGCTACAGGTAACAAAATGGAGAATAAATCCCGTTTAACTGCTCTGTTAGCAAGCCTCACTCAATAACCTGAATGTTTGCAAGCCTCACTATCAGGCACCAAAGCAGGCACATAAAACCTTCCTTAAAAACCACTGCCAAATCCTACCAGTCTTACAGACTAATTTAATAGCCAGTGTCACTGAAGTCAGCAGTCACCAGTTTTGTATCAGCATTCAGGAGTTGTTAGTACACCTGTGTGGGATGCTCAGGAGGTACCTCCCAGCAAGGGTGAAGTGTCCTCTCCACTCCACTTCCTGGCATTTTCCATTAAGTCAAGCTGAAAGAACGCAGAGCTTATCATATCTTTGCTATTTAAACAAAATGGGCAGATGTAACTGCCCTGTTCTTGTCTTGGGGCTGCACACACACACTGCTGGAATACAGCACACTACTGACATCATATTTGCCTGGTTTTTAAATAAAGTTCAAAAAAGGCCTATTGCTTCACTCATGAGAATTCTCTATTCAGCTTTTAAAAAAAGAGAAAAATCTTTTTAAAGATTTTAAAAGAACTTCTGAACTGGGTTCATGTTCCTACCCATGTTCACAGGCCAGCCTGTGCTGGAAACCTGGCTAGTCAAAACAATATTAAAACACAGTACTGTAAATCTGGTAACAAACATAAATTAAGTAATTTATTAGTTTTAAGAAGTAGAGGTATAATCATAAAATTTGTCAAATATTAGGTCTGCACAGCCTCTAGTTTAACTAGCCTGTTTGGCTATTTTAAAAACTCAAAGTTCTATTTTATCACTATCAGAATCAGTCTGTATCCTTTAAAACCCCATTTAATCCCAATTATGAGTAAACATCAAACATGCCACAAATACTAAAACAAGAAAAGAATTTTAATGAGAAAACAGCGAAGAACTTGAAGTAGTCCTACGGAACCCACTGAAACTTTTTTGGATTTGTTTTTGGTTTGGTTTTTTTTTTTAAAGGAAATGGTGCAAAATGTCCTTGCAATCCCAACGTTCCAGGACTGTAACCCGAAGGCCCCCTTAGATGCCATGCCTTAAAAGGCAAAAAGAGTCCAGACATCCTGGTGAAAGAGAACATTAAACCAAGAGATGCGGCCAGGGCGTGCAGAGCGCTGCCAGCTGCGCTGGGGAACGCTGCTCGGCCCGGCTGACAGCAGCGCTGCGGGAGCAGCTCCAGCGCAGCAGCGCAGCCCCCGATGCCATTGCGTAACTGCGACCCCGGGCACGTCCGCAAGCGGAGAGCGGCCCTGGCCCGGCTGCAGCGGCCTCAGCCTGCGGCTGGGAAAGCGCCCTGAGCAGCACGGAGCCTCGGCAGCGCTGCCCTCCCCTCCGGCACAGCCTGCACACCCGGGGCTGCACACCCGGGGCTGGCACACCCGGGGCTGGCACACCCGGGGCTGGCACACCCGGGGATGGCACACCCGGGGCTGCACACCCGGGGCTGGCACACCCGGGGATGGCACACCCGGGGCTGCACACCCGGGGCTGGCACACCCGGGGCTGCACACCCGGGGCTGGCACACCCGGGGATGGCACACCCGGGGATGGAACACCCGGGGCTGGCACACCCAGGGCTGGCACACACAGGGCTGGCACACCCGGGGATGGCACACCCGGGGCTGCACACCCGGGGCTGGCACACCCGGGGATGGCACACCCGGGGCTGGCACACCCGGGGATGGAACACCCGGGGCTGGCACACCCAGGGCTGGCACACACAGGGCTGGCACACCCGGGGCTGGCACACCCGGGGCTGGCACACCCGGGGCTGCACACCCAGAGCTGGCACACCCGGGGCTGGCACACCCGGGGCTGCACACCCGGGGCTGGCACACCCGGGGCTGCACACCCAGAGCTGGCACACCCGGGGATGGCACACCCGGGGATGGCACACCCGGGGATGGCACACCCGGGGCTGGCACACCCGGGGCTGCACACCCGGGGCTGGCACACCCGGGGATGGCACACCCGGGGCTGCACACCCGGGGCTGCACACCCAGGGCTGGCACACCCGGGGATGGCACACCCGGGGCTGCACACCCGGGGATGGCACACCCGGGGCTGGCACACCCGGGGCTGGCACACCCGGGGCTGCACACCCAGAGCTGGCACACCCGGGGATGGCACACCCGGGGATGGCACACCCGGGGCTGCACACCCGGGGATGGCACACCCGGGGCTGGCACACCCGGGGATGGCACACCCGGGGATGGCACACCCGGGGCTGCACACCCGGGGCTGCACACCCAGAGCTGGCACACCCAGGGCTGGCACACCCGGGGATGGCACACCCGGGGCTGCACACCCGGGGATGGCACACCCAGGGCTGGCACACCCGGGGATGGCACACCCGGGGCTGCACACCCGGGGCTGGCACACCCGGGGCTGGCACACCCGGGGATGGCACACCCGGGGCTGCACACCCGGGGCTGCACACCCGGGGCTGGCACACCCGGGGCTGCACACCCGGGGCTGGCACACCCGGGGATGGCACACCCGGGGATGGAACACCCGGGGCTGGCACACCCAGGGCTGGCACACACAGGGCTGGCACACCCGGGGATGGCACACCCGGGGCTGCACACCCGGGGCTGGCACACCCGGGGATGGCACACCCGGGGCTGGCACACCCGGGGATGGAACACCCGGGGCTGGCACACCCAGGGCTGGCACACACAGGGCTGGCACACCCGGGGCTGGCACACCCGGGGCTGGCACACCCGGGGCTGCACACCCAGAGCTGGCACACCCGGGGCTGGCACACCCGGGGCTGCACACCCGGGGCTGGCACACCCAGGGCTGGCACACCCGGGGATGGCACACCCGGGGCTGCACACCCGGGGATGGCACACCCGGGGCTGGCACACCCGGGGCTGGCACACCCGGGGCTGCACACCCAGAGCTGGCACACCCGGGGATGGCACACCCGGGGATGGCACACCCGGGGCTGCACACCCGGGGATGGCACACCCGGGGCTGGCACACCCGGGGCTGGCACACCCGGGGCTGCACACCCGGGGATGGCACACCCGGGGATGGCACACCCGGGGATGGCACACCCGGGGCTGCACACCCGGGGCTGCACACCCAGAGCTGGCACACCCAGGGCTGGCACACCCGGGGATGGCACACCCGGGGCTGCACACCCGGGGATGGCACACCCAGGGCTGCACACCCGGGGCTGCACACCCGGGGCTGCACACCCAGGGCTGGCACACCCGGGGATGGCACACCCGGGGCTGCACACCCAGGGCTGCACACCCAGGGCTGCACACCCGGGGCTGCACACCCGGGGCTGGCACACCCGGGGCTGGCACACCCGGGGCTGCACACCCGGGGATGGCACACCCGGGGATGGCACACCCGGGGCTGCACACCCGGGGATGGCAAACCCGGGGCTGCACACCCGGGGATGGCACACCCGGGGCTGCACACCCGGGGATGGCACACCCGGGGATGGCACACCCGGGGATGGCACACCCAGGGCTGGCACACCCGGGGATGGCAAACCCGGGGCTGCACACCCGGGGATGGCACACCCGGGGATGGCACACCCGGGGCTGGCACACCCGGGGCTGCACACCCGGGGCTGCACACCCGGGGATGGCACACCCGGGGCTGCACACCCAGAGCTGGCACACCCAGGGCTGGCACACCCGGGGATGGCAAACCCGGGGCTGCACACCCGGGGATGGCACACCCGGGGATGGCACACCCGGGGCTGCACACCCGGGGCTGGCACACCCGGGGATGGCACACCCGGGGCTGGCACACACAGGGCTGCACACCCGGGGATGGCACACCCAGGGCTGGCACACCCGGGGATGGCACACCCGGGGATGGCACACCCAGGGCTGGCACACCCAGGGCTGCACACCCGGGGCTGCACACCCGGGGGTGGCACACCCAGGGCTGGCACACCCAGAGCTGGCACACCCGGGGATGGCACACCCAGGGCTGGCACACCCGGGGCTGGCACACCCAGGGCTGGCACACCCAGGGCTGCACACCCGGGGCTGGCACACCCAGGGCTGGCACACCCGGGAGCTGCACGCCAACCCGTGACTCTGCCCTGCGCTGCTCCCAAAGCAACTCCAGGATCTTACTGATTACACCAGCAGCTCAACTTTAAATAGCACTCTGTTTAACAAAACGTTTCGTCTACATTAGTAAAAATGCAACAATTAGTTTATTTTAGAAGAGCCTGTGATCCAAACACAGCTAATTAATCTATTCACAAGAGGGAGTATCAGTTTCTAGCAGGAAAATAACTTCCTGAGACAGAAGTTGCTACAGATTGTTAAAGACTTGGAGAACTTAAGCATTTAATAATATTCACAACCATGCTAGCTGCTTTCTTGCCACAAGCATTTCAGTTTAAAAATGTACAAAAGTACAGAAAATTCCTAATATGGAAAAGGTTGTAGTCGATTCATAAAATAATTTGGAAAAAAAACTACCAGACCTGTTTGGAATAGTGCTGTGTCACTGGCAGATTCACAGCATTTGAAAACAGCCTGGGATAGCTTCAGTGCAAGTCACAGCAGAAGCAGCACCTTGTGCAACTCGGGCACGGCACACGATGCCTTCCTGCCCACCGGCACTGCTGGGCTTCCAGGCTCTCCTGAATGAGGCAAACAATCCCAGCCAGGTCAGCACCTGCAGCCTCAGCACTTTGGGAACATATGAGCTGAAGAAAATGTAAAGATGTGCAAGCATCACCACCTGAGTATCAAGTTAGACATTAACAGAAGTTTAACTGGATGCTGGAACACTTGTCTGGGTAAAAATGCATCATATTCTTCCACAAGCTAAGGCATTACACACTAGAGCCTTAATTACAGTTCATTAAACACCACAGCCAGGAACCCGATACTCTGAGTATAGTTCCCAGTTTAATTTGCACAGGGTGAGATTAAAACATCAGAGGATCTCTGCTCACCTGAACCCCCACTGTGACTGTGAATGGCCCTCTCACTCTGGGTGAGAGCTCCACCAGCTCTAGGACCTCTCTGCCCACCATCAGCAATATTTCTGACCCATCTTTACTCATGGTTGGATGTTCCTACACCTATTCTACACCAGCTTGGTGTTATCCAGCTTCTGCTTCCCTCCTCCCATAATCTGAAGTTGATGATACAAGTTCCAGGGAAACTTAAACATTACTTCCATGTTTTGGAAGCAACTACACAAACCATCTGAGAATTAGGTAACTTTCCTTTTTTTTTTTAAATAAGAATGTATTTTTAATTGCAGCTCTAATAAATGGTGACTTTAGCACTGTAGAACAACATCAGTTGACTCACTGTTAGGAGGATGCATTGGAGTGGCTCCCTGGAACAGAGGCTGGACAAGGTTAAGAGAATTAAAGTGGGTATTTATTAAAGACTTCAATAGGTGCACCTTGGGCAGTTAAAAGCCTCCAAGAGGGAATACACCCGAGATGGACAATGGTCATGAGTTTTTCAGACAATTATAAGTTTGGTGCATTTACATATCTGGGGTTAATCCTCCAATTACAGCTTCAGGTAATGGAGTCATATTGCCCCCAGTTTGCTCCCTCCCAAATTCACTTTTTTTTATACTTTTCAGGGCCTGAGGTTGCAGGGTGTCCTTGAATTTCAGGCCTAAGGGAATTGTTTTGTCTGACCAAAATATGAAGAGAGTCAACTAACACTCTATATGCAGTTTGTACACTAATGCATTACAGGATTTGAAAAGTATAAAAGCTAAAATCCTAAGACATCAAGATGTCTCTTCATTGTGCATTTGGTTTTCTTTGTATGCAAAACTTCAACACAAAATTATTTGCTGAGGTCCTGAAGCAAGAGAGATTTTGATGAAATGCAGTTTTGAGCACAGGAGGATGATGGCTACTGAAAAGTGTGCAAGTTGATTTGAAAAAACAATGGACTAACTCTCACCAGAAGTAACAGATTCCTCCAACATTGATTATGATACAAGAAAAACACAACCTCTTAAATTTCTAGTCCTTGTCTTCTTATCTCAAGATGATAATTAAATCACTAGGGAGCCTCTTCAACAAAAGGCATTACCAGAAACATTACAAGAACTAAAGGTACCTTTCCAATTATTAATACCATGAGAACTAACTAGTGTAGTGTATCTATTACTATTGCACTGGTTCATAATGGAAGGGGGAAAAAAAACCAAAACAACTTGGTAGAGACATTGTAGGAATTTCTTCTGAAATCAGAATTTAATTTCATTTCCATCTTAAGAGGAAATTATTAACAGGAATTTGGAGTTTACTGGCAGGAGGATATGATCCCATGACCAGATGGTAGCTAAGAGATACCATGAAAGAAACCAAAACCTACTTACCTTTCTGTGGGAAGACAGCCACAGTCATTTCTTTAGTTGTTCACCAAAAAAATAAATAGCAAAGCTAAACAGATCTATCTTATTATTCTTCCACAGTAAATGTTAGGGTAAAAATATCACCACACAGCAATGCAGATCTGCAACCTTTAAACAGAAATCTTTTTGAAGAAAAATCAAGAGTTTCAGAAGCACTGAAGAGGATTTCTAAGCATATTTGTGCATTATAAATTTGATCCTCTCAATGTATGATAGCAGCCTTTTTCTAGACCAAATACCAGAGATCCCCAGTGTCCACTGTGATACTCAACATCTCAACAGGCTACAAATGCCACTGAAAATCAAAGCTCAGCAGGACACAAATAAAAATCACAATGATTTCTTTCAGTAACGCACATTCATTGTTTGGAGAGTAGAAGAGAATAAAAAGGTGAACGATGCAGTTCACCACAGAGTGACTATAAATGGCCAGTGTGATGCTGGGATGAGAGAGGAGAAGTGTCTGGAATACTGACATTGCCCAGAGTGGTGGGAGCCAGCCCAAAGGCCAGCACTGCTCAGGTGTGGCTGCTGAGAGCCCGGCACAGGGGCACGGGATGGACGGGATTATACAAAAGAAGAATTTTGTATTGAAATTTTGCATACAAAGAAAACCAAATGCACAGTGAAGAGACACCTTGATGCCTTAGGATTTTAGCTTTTATACTTTTCAGGTGCCAGGGCAGAGCCCCTTGTCCAGCACTGTCCACACCTTTCTGTCCTGCCTCTGCAGCAGCAGCAGGGCACGAGGGGTCACGAGGACTTACAGCAAGTGGCAGCACTAACACAGGAACAAAGAGCTATAAATTGCTCAAACTAAACCCACAATGAAAAGGAGGAAGGCTTCTGTCCCTCCAAAGTGCAAAGAATAAATGAAGAGAACTAAACCTTAAGGTGAAACTGTCACCTGTGAATAAAAAAGGCAGGTACAGGGCTGCTGGGGACCCTCAGTTCCCTCTGAGGCTGGGGTGTCTCCTGCAGTGCTCTGCTTTTCACCAGGAGCACCAGGACCGATGGCCTGGCTGCTGTGACCTCGCTCAGAACATCTCCCCCTGCCCTCTATTAACACCCCACTGACAGAATCCCAAACTTGGCAACAAACAATGCAAAAGCAATCTCCCTTTACTCACACTGATCCAGCAGGGCCCTGGTAACTTCCCTGACACAGAAGGAGCTGCCTGGGAAGCCTGGGCTCCTGCTCCAGCCACCCATTCCCAGCCGGGAATCACACCCAGAGCACTGCAGGGCAAAGGAGCAGGCAAGTCAGACAGGCCCTCAGTGTGACACATCAGGTGGAAGGTCAGGGGATCCATCTAATCCTCCCCTGCAGCTGAGATGCTGAGCTCAAGACACAAGAAGGCAGCAATAACTAAATATGAGATTACTGAACACCTCAGAACAGCTTTCAACCAGATTCTAATAGTCAGCAGTTAGCTTATTCCTTGGAACATAAATGTTATTACTCTAATTTTCTAATATAATTAACAATGAGAATTCTCAACAGTCTTATTATCCATGTAGGCATGAATTCCTGGCTTTTGAATTTGGTTTTCTTCATTGCATCAGAACCTGACAGCCAAGAGTTTCACTGTAGTCCTGGCCTCAGCAACCCATTTCTGAATCTGGAAATGTATAATGACAGTAAGCCACAAAACAACTTTTTTTTTTTCAGTGTTCAGCTACTCTCCACCAATGAAGATGGAACTTTTTATTCCGAGAACTGTGAGCATCTGAACTGCTATTCCCATCAGATTTCATTTAGCTCAAGCTGCTGCCTCCCCTGACAATATCAAATGCTATAGACAAGGAGAAGAGAGCAAGCACGGAGTGATACTTCCCAGAGCACTCATCAGCATCTCGCAGCTCAGAGACCTCCCAAGGAGAAGTATTATCTTCTTTAAAAGGAATCTCTGATGGATTTTTGTAGCATTTGGAACAAATACATAAGGAGAAGAAAGTCTAGGGCTGTCTGAGCCACAGAAGCCATCACCAACCCCCACAAATGCCATCCACCCTCTCTCAGCCAGCACATGCTAAGGGGTTTCTGCCTCGTGCTGCTTCCACCAGAAGGCTGCCCTGTGATCCCACTGCTCCAGGTAAACCATTCCTAACTGCTGCCAATGTCACAGGAACTGACCAGGCACAATCCTTCACACCCACTGGCCCAGCTGCTAAAGGTGATTAATGTTACTTGTAATCAAGTGCCTGTGCAAACCTGGCAGGATTCCTGTGAGAACCAACGGGGTTCCCAATAGGATCCTGCCTGGTTTTCCTTTCCTTGAAGCCTATGAGCAGCCCACCTGGAGCTGCACTCCCAGAAAAACTGAGCAGCAGACAGTGGCCAGCCACTACTGGCCATGGGAATTTCAGTAGGAAATAGGTCTATGCCCAGCTTCAATGACAGTGACATCCTTGGGGGTACAGAATTACAATAACCAAGGAAAATAATAATAATAATAATAATAATAATAATAATAGTAATAATAATGCATTTTGAAAAGCTGGAAACTAAAATAAAGAGGGAAAAAAAAGGAGTCTCATCTAAAATGAAATGATTTCCAGCAAAGAGGTGGTACCTGCTAAGCAGCTCATCTCCTTTGCATGACAGAATGGGCCCCTCCTGACTCCTCACACAGTAAACACCTTTCTTCAGCAAGCACACACAGGAGAAGGAGGACTGTCCTTAGGAAATTCAAGGGACTAGGGAGAAAGGACTGAAATAAATCATTTGAGGACATCCACAGCAAAGTTTTCCAGTGATACCCACTTCATTACTGTACAACAGTCTCCATGGGAAGTACTAAAGCCCTCAGAAGCACGAGAAACAAATTCCTGCCAAAAAGTACTGAGAATAAACTCTAAAGAACATTCCTGCTCTGCTCTCCAGGGACAGCCACCTCTCTCACACCTTCCACAAGAAATGGTGTTGCCCCTTGCCTGGAGGTCAATGGAGACAACCTCTCCAAAGGAAAAACATTTCTTTGGTCAGCACACAAGTGCACTGACTTCTCCCTGAGTTCCCTTCTGAGTTCAAAGCCTCATTAGAACAAAACCAAAAGGTACAAACCAAACATGAAAGCTCCAAGCTACCTTAAGTCATCCCCCCTTCCATTTCCCTTTGTGCCCTTGGTGTGTCACTCCCCACCTGTCTGGTGACACCCTCGGGTGCCTCAGCCACCCCAGGAGCCCTGCACACTCCTTTTCTGACGTGGTCCAACGCTCCCCACCTTCCTCCAAACTGCTGCTGGAAAGGGGCTACGGCTGCCTCCCCAGTACAGCAGACATTCCCTCACAGATTCCAGCAAAAACACACAACTATTTCAACAGAACATCAAGCTACAAGGCAAAAGACTCCTTTCTGAAAAGCTCACCTACCTGGCAACAACACTGTCAAAATCAGGGAGATCAGTTCAATGCTAAGCTGTTCCACGTGGGCCCGTTCCCTTACTCCCCCGCTGTTCCTCACACTGCTATTACTGACCACTGGCAGGCAGATCCAAGGACTGGGAACTCTTCAGCTTGGCCATAAAGAGGAGTTGTAAGCCCTAAATTGTACACTTTTCCAGTCTGCAACCAAATCTAAACTTAGCAAAAACCAAAACAAGGCTCAGAAATAAGCTGCACAATACTGTACATGAAACACCATTATAAACCATTACCTTGGTGTCCCTTCAAAACACACTTTGGGGCACATTCTCTTGAAATATTAATGAGTTAAAACTATTGTCCCCTCCAGCAGCACTTAAATTACTCCATATGCCTACAATGTCATCACGGTTTCCCTCTTGTAACAACCCCTTTATTTGAATCCATAAAGATAAATCTACAAACAATTAACAGAGTCTTAAACCTATTTTAAGTGATGTGGGGTTTTCCCCGTTCCCTGTTCCTTCTGCTTCTGACAGTCAAAAATGGGCATTTGTAAGCAGGGCCATCCAAGGCACAAGGAGCAGCAGTTTTCCTTCTCACAGCACCACAGGGCAGTTTGTGGGAAGCCCTTCAACCAAGGATTAGAAGCAGCAGCAGCAATGTTTGCCTCGAGCTGATATTTTGCCTGCCAATCACGAATGTATTTTAGACAAATCCTGATGCTAAATGAAGCACATGCATTGTAATCTTTCCTGTAACATTCTTTTTTACTATAACACATTTAGAGACTTTTATCTTAACCAGTACTTGCCTTCTTCCTTTTTGTAATGTCCTTCTGTGTGCCACTTCCTTCTTGTTTTTAAGAGATGAAGTTTTACACCACAGACTTTGTTACATATCAGTTCCTGCAGTATTTTTGTAAAGGCATTATTGATATTATAATTGAAATAATTATACTTGGCAAGTAAGCAACCTAAGTACACAGTGAAATGTGCTCTCTCCTTTCTTTTCCAACACTGCTCAGTTTTCCATTGGTTTGCAAATGTCACTGGTCTGCTCTTCCATTACCAGGAATGAGGAGTTTTTTTGAGTGCAACTAACCAGGCTGAGGTGGTGCACAGCCTTCCACCCTACACTGGTTAATTTAATTTCTTCTTAACTGCTGCCCCTCTGCATTCACACACTCCTGGGAACCACATGCAATAGCTCAGGTCATTCTTAGGAAAAGAGCACAAAGCATGGCTCAGCTCCTCTGAAGACACTGCTCTGCAGGTATAAATCTTCCCTGCGATGAACTGGGAGCAGCAGTGTCTTTGTCCAGAGACAAGGAAACATCTCTAACTAAAACAGAGCCTGGTTTTCCCCCATCTCTCTTTACAGGACTCAAAAGCTTATGAGGTGTACTCCACGCATCTTTGGGATTTGTTCCAAGCAAGTCAGATTTAATAACAGATTCAGTTACCATCAGTAATTAGTCATTTTAATGACAAGTTTTTTAACAAGCTCTGCCACAGTTATTAGTGTACTGCAGAAAGGATCTGCAGTAGGAACCGAAACAAAAATCCCGAGGGTGGATTATTTCAGTGTATCAGGCAGCACCACCCCAGGATTTCCACCACATGGACAGTTTTTAACAGCTCGAAGACAGGTAGATGTTGCACAGTGATGACAGATCCCTTGGCTCCAGTCCTGAACACACACAAGGCACACACTGCTGGTCCCTGTTGTTCTGCTGGGCTAACACGCTCACTGCTACCACTTGCAGAGCACAGATCCCACCCCGCGCCGAGGAGATGAGAAGAAAACAAATCACACTTCCAAATCCTGGATTTTACTGGGCATTCATAAAAAATTAACTCATCACCACAGTCCCCTATAAACTTGTGTGCAGCTGAAGCCGGGATACTTCCAATACGTTTTTCATGGAACCTGTATGTGCAAGTTTTGCCTTGTACTAACCAGCAGTGATTTTAAATGCCAAAGTTGTATATATGAAATATTAAAATGTTTCTGGCATCGCTCTTCTCAAATAACTTGTTTATTTTAAGTTACAAGAATTTGCAGTACCCTGTAAGAAATTCCTTAAAAATCTATTTCAAGGTGACTGCCATTTTCATAAAACACCGCTTTTCCTGATACCCTGAAAAACACATTTGTTGACTTGAAAAATACAAATATCATAATGACTTGGAAAGCAGATCAGATGAAGTCAAACATCAGCACTAGCACCACAGAAACTGCTGAAATGCTTTGGTGTTTATTACGTGTTCCACTGCTGGGGTGGTCCAAGCCTTGCACGGGCTCCATCAAACTGAACCAGCTCAGGTGTCCAAAGTACACGGACGAAGGCAGCTCACATTTAATTTCACAAAACAAAACCTCACGTTTGGTGTTCGGGGTTTTTTTAAGGGTTGTTTTTTGGGGGGTTTTTGGGTTTTGTTTGTTTTTGGTGGGGTTTTTTGGGGTTTTTTGTGTGTTTTTGTTTGTTTGTTTTTTGTTTTGGGGGTTTTTTTGTGGTTTTTGTTTTGTTTTGTTTGGTTTTGTTTTTGTTTTTTTTTTTTTTCTTTTTACTCGGTGGATTTAAAAGAACTTCAGCCAGCTAAGGGCAAGCAGGCGAGCGAGGGCTCTGCGAGCTCCGGGCGGATCCCGGGCCCGCTCCCTCAGGGAACCGCGGAGCCTCACCCGGGCACGGCCGGGAGGCGCCCCCGGGCACCTGCGGGGAGTGAGAACGTGTGGCACCGCTCCCGAGAGGCTGCCCGCTGTGCTGTCCGGCCCTGCAGCGCTGGTTCGCTCGGCACGCCGGCGATCCGCGGGCACACGGCCCGGCTGAAAGGCGCTCCCGCAGCCCCGGCAGCCCGCACGGCCCGGCCCTCACACCGCCCGGCCGCGGCCCCGCTCCCCGCCGCCGTACTCACCACCTCGGCCAGCTTCAGCCTGCCCAAGGTGCCCCGCAGGTAGTCCAGGTCGCAGCGCAGGCCGCCCAGCCCGCGGCGCTGGCTGACGGGCTCCGTGGTGGGCTGGTAGGGGCTGCTGGCCGCCGAGATCATGGAGGCGCTGGACGCCTCGCCGTCGAAGCCCTCCAGGTCATCGCCGTTCCTCATGGTGCCGGTGCCGCCGGGGGCTGGCCGCGGGCTCCGGCCCGAGAGCCGCGCTCAGCTAAAGCAGCGAGCGCTGCATGGCCGCCCCGCGCCCGCCTCAGGCGCAGCGGCGCGGGGAGCGCCCGGGCAGCATCGCGCGGAGCGGTGCGGAGCGGTGCCCCGGTGCGGTGCGGTGTCGCGGTGCCCCGGTGCGGTGCGGGAAGGCGCGCGGAGCGGAGCCGCGCTGTCCCGCTGCGGAGCCGTGCCCCGGCCGCGGAGCCCCGAGCGCCGCAGCCCGCCCCGCCGCTCGGGGGCGCGCTCCCGGCTGCGCTGCCCCGCTTCTGATCCCGATGCCGGTCCCGATGCCGGTTCTGGTCTCGGTCCCGGTCCCGGCAGAGCAGCCCGGCTCCGAGCAGCGCCGCCGCAGCCGCTCCTCCCCCTGCGCGGAGCGGAAAGGGCGGGCAGGGCCCGCCCCGGAGGGCGCGCAGCCGGGCGGTGCCTGCGCCGCGCCCGCCCCGCGGGGAGGGCCGCGCACCTGCCCCGGGCACCGCGCCCGGCACGGCCCGGCCCGGCCCGGCCCGGCCCGCGCTGCTGCTCTCGCTGCCCCGCCCGGCCCGCGGCCGCTCGGGTTTCTGCATCCGCTGCTGGCGCCGGGAGCTGCCCCGGGCTCAGGGCCGAGCCCCCGCGCTGACACTGCGCCCGAGCGGCTCCGGCAGCGGAAACCTCCGCGCCGTTCCTCCACGAGTGTCGTGTTTCGCAGCAGTGACATTGCCAAGGTAGCCTTGACTGGCTCTGAATCAGTTTGGGGGTACTTTTCCTTTTGCTGTGTCACGACAAATAAGGATAAATTGCAACACAACCTGGCAAATCCAGGTGAGTGAAATGAAGCGAAGTTATTTTTTTTACACAGCCAGACCGCTGTGTAGCACGGTGAAGTTCAAGTGTTCTGTGTTGCATCCTGTGGATCTGCCACGCTTACCAGGCAGGCTCGGACAGACCCGTGCTCCTGTTCTTGTCACTGACAGTCTACACTCTCACCTGCTCCACACTGCAGGACTTTACACATTAACAATTCCAGCATCTTCCTCTAGCTTCCAAGAGTCTGACTGCTACAGTTCTGTTTTCCATGAATACTGTGGATTATCCACCTGGGGATTTCCTCTCCACAGGATTACTTGTGTTTTCTACTTCATGTCTCCCTTTCAGTTCCTTGAAACTCCTTTGATCCTTCTTTTCATAGGTTCTGCTCTGTACACGTGATTTTTGATTTCAAGATATTTTTCTTCTTTTATTTGGCCTCTGAATAAACATCCCCAAAGAAGGAGGGGCAAGGAGAGAGCCTCAGAGAGAGCACCAGGGAAAAAGTCAGGGGTTTGTCTAACAAACTAACATTTGTGGCTTGGTTAACTGGAGCCACAGCTGACAGTGCAAAGTCCTTCCACAGCTTCTCTTCTACACCCTGGGCCTGGGAGAGGCCAATATTCTCAAGCAAGGTGAAGAGTTGGGAGATGTGTAAAAGAAAGTCATTGCCCTTTGGCCAAGGGTGAGTGGCAGGGAAAGAAAAAAATAAGAAAACATGAGCAAAGCATGGAGAAGAAGGGTTACTCTTGCTTGGGTCACATGAACCTGGCCTAACAATACAATATCATGTAAGTGTAAGGGGAAAATCCTGCTAGGCACAGAGCTGGACTAATAGGTGTTTACAGTCTCTTATTTCAGTGCTTGTAGAACTCTGGGGAAATCAGAACTCTCACAAAGCTTTTTTTCTTGCAGGAAGTATCACGAGTATGTGGTTGTCACTCAGGAGAGCATCTCTGGATTGTAGCTTAAGGCTCCATGGCTGTTGGAGGAAACAGGTTATGCACATTGACCTGCAGAGACATTTAGCCTTTCTTTTGAAGGGCTGCTGTGGCAGTTCCAGAAAACTATCCTGAGCTAAACGAGGAAAACGTTTCTGAAACATCCAGTGAGCATTATTTTGGTCAATCTTTTCCAATTCTAACTAGAACACATCAATGTGTTGAAAGAGAATCAAAAGGTGGTGTTGAAGGACAAAGGGGGAAGATGGTTGAGTGGTTTAGCACAAGGTGAGGTGGTAGGAGATATTTATTCTGGCTGTTTGCTTAGTCCCTCCTGCACACCCTTCTGCAAGCTTCTGAATAACTTCCTTCTCCCATGGAGTGGAGGACATGAAGTGTAAATGTATTTAAATCACGACAGCAGTTTGGGGGTGCTGGGAGGTGCGGGCACACTGAACCTCTCTGGTTTTGGGCAGCCAATTCCCGGGGTAGGGAGAGCACAGCAAGCGAGCTCTGCTCCAGCAGGCTGTTCCCAGGGCAAGGGGAGGGCTGGTCCCAGTGTGTGCTGAGTGTCCCAGCTCCCAGGGAAGCTCCTGAGTGTCCCAGCTCCTGAGTGTCCCAGCTCCCAGGGAAGCTCCTGAGTGTCCCAGCTCCTGAGTGTCCCAGCTCCCAGGACAACTCCTGAGTGTCCCAGCTCCTGAGTGTCCCAGCTCCCAGGGCAGCCAGCTCCTGAGTGTCCCAACTCCTGAGTGTCCCAGCTTCCAGGGCAGCTCCTGAGTGTCCCAGCTCCCCAGGGCAACTCCTGAGTGTCCCAGCTCCCAGGGCAGCTCCTGAGTGTCCCAGCTCCTGAGTGTCCCAGCTCCCCAGGGCAGCAGCTTCTGACTGTCCCAGCTCCCAGGGCAACTCCTGAGTGTCCCAGCTCCCAGGGAAGCTCTTAAATGTCCCAGCTCCCCTGGCACAGCCCTGCCAGGAGTGCCCACAGCAAGCCCAGGCCGTGCCGGGGATCCCTGGCGTGCTCCTGGACGGGTGGGTGGGCTGGACTGACTTGGCGAGGCTGCTGAGGCTGCTGCCAACATTTAACAAAGGAATCCTTTACACACATTCTTGCCTGATACGGCACCTTTTCAGCTCTGCAGCAAGGGAAGGAAAAAAAAAAGTGTCTAGGTTTAATATGTAAATAAAAGTACTGATCCAGGAAAAAGGTCACTGCATTCATCCCAGGCAGATCAGATCGCTCTCAGATAACTTTGGCTTTACAAGTTTCCAGCACAGCCTGCCACTCCATTGTGTGCCTGCTCAGGAGACCAGGAAAATGGGGAACTGGGTCAGTGATCAGCACTCAAGACACCACCACAGTATCGAGATAATCAGATCAGGGAATTCATCTCTGGGTTCTTCACATCCAGCTAAAATATGACTGAAGAGTGAAAACAAGGAAGAAACAGCACTGAGGGAAAAATCAAGTATGCTGTTCACAGACACTGTAATTAAATGACCTGTTTGTTACAGAACAGTTAGGTCAGCTTTGACAAAATTAAAAATTCCCCATCAGAAAGAATCTCCAGGACACTGGTCATAAATTAAAACCAGCTGGTGAGTTGGGTTGAAAAAGCATTTGAAAGAGAATCTTAAATATTCTAATTGAACAAACTGAACAAAGAGACTCTCATCTCTCAACCTTCATCTCAGCTATTCCTACAACTTCTTATAAACTTCTGAACCAGTTGTGGGTTCTTTTCATTAAACACATTTGAGTGCTATTTCCAAGATTAAAACCTGTGATTCCATTCCAACAGAATAGGAATATTAACTTAAAACCAGATTTTTCAAGTGCATTTATGTAGTTTTAACACACTCAAAAATATTTTAATGCTTAAACATAAAATTTTGTAGATCTGAATGGTGCTTATTAGGAATGGTGGTTTAATGCAGTTAGGAGTGTAAAAGGCATCAGAATGCTAACAGGAAAGTTACATCTGTGCAAGAACCTGAAAAGAGCTGAGAGGTTCTTTAAGAAAAGGCTCCGGTATTTCCACATGACCTACCAAAGGGAAGGAGCACTGGTATGCTGCCAAATTCCAGGAGAGCTGAGCTGTGATTAGAGTTTAACTTTGGCATCAGACAGGAGGCTTTTTTCTCCTTGAAATTCTCAATGTAAAAAGTGCTGAAGCTTTTTCTCAGCTTTTCAGTTGGGGAAAAAAAAAAAAACCAACAAAAAACAAGCCCCACCCTCAAAAACTAATAAAGAACTTGCTTTAGGAAAACATCTGGTAGCTTTGAGTCCCTTAGTGCAGGGAATTGTGCATTTTCCCAGTGTGGGAGTGTGGTGTGCACACTGGTTCTGAAGCCATGAGCAGCATGGGAGGTGGGCAAAGCATTTTGCTGAGTCAGATATAGGAATTAATACAAGAAGACACTGCAAGTTCTGACAAAGACTTTAAGCAGAAGGAAAACTGTCTGGGATGCTGGGGAGCTGTGAGGTCAGTCCTCTAATGCTGCTGAACATCGTGACAATTCCATGTCACCACATCCAGCCACATCTGGGCACTGCAGCCTCCCAGCCTGACACCACCAGGAAAGGCACCTCAGGAACACCTCCAGTGAGGAGACCTGGATTCCGCAGCTGGGAGTCAAAAAACAGTCCTGCCAGCTGAGGAAAGGAGTCAAAGCATAGCCCTGCCTACTGAGGAAAGTTCAGAGAGAAGCAGAGAGGAGAACAGAAGGAAGCTGAGGTGAAGGGCAACCTCTAAGAGCTTCTTGCAAGTTCCACCAGCTGAGAGCACTGTGCCTGTTTGGCCAGGGTCTCTTGGGCACACACCACAGCACAGTGAGGGACTCCTGAGCTTTTCATCTGGTTAAAGAAGTGCAGCTTCAGTAGCCAGAAGTGGTAGTGAGTCCTACTCCTCTCCTCAGCTACAACATTGGCCCATGCAGACTTTCACCACCTGGATTCCAGCCCTGAGGCCTTGGAAAATAAACCAGGCAGCCCTGGAGCCCCCCAGGCCTCAGTCACTGGTGACAGTCCCCAGCCCCAGGGCTGCCACCAGCTCTCACAACTGGGACCAGAGGCAGCAGCAGCTGAAGTCCCCACAGGACCCTGCCAAGGAGCTGTACAGGATTAAGGGGACAGGTAAAACTCTCACTTCTGGAGTTGCACCATCACTATCAGGCAACAGCGTTTCCCTTTCAAAAACAAACCAAAAAGAAAGAAATCCTCCTGCTCCTCCCCCTGCCAAACCAAGAAAGGCAATGCTGCCAGACGGATCAGTCAGGCCCTTACCTTGCAGACGTGAACATGACTTCATGTGCTTTTAACAATGAGCCATTCAGAACCATTTTATTATTTCTTTTCACTCCAGGATTAGGGACTGACATCTCATTCTGTATCATCTACTGGTCCAGTTTGGTGGTGAAGAACTCACTGACTCCTTTCACCTCCAAAAACTTCTAAGGGCATCTGCAATCTGCAAGTGCCAGAAGGAGGTTTACTGTGCAGCCACAGCTGGGCTGAAGGGCAGCAGACATTCTACAGAGCACAAGGTGAAATGAATTTCTATAAACAAGAGAAGCAAAATGCCAGATTCTTAAGAAAAGTGCCAGCAGACCCTTAATGGTGCTGGGAACCAGCCAAGCCTGTGAGTTACATTTCTTTTGAAAGAATCCTGTATAATGAAGCTGAAAAAATATGCAGAGAGATTGACAGCAGTGTTTATTTTATTCATGGCACTACATTTATCCAGGGAACAGAGGGGGGAAAAAAAAGCCATGGACTGAGAAAAAAGGTGGTGGTCTTCCAATAACACCATAAAACCACACAGACCTAGAGCAGAAGGGCAGAAAACTCTTGTTCCCTCTGCAAGGATATGGGGATGCTGCCCCTGCAACATCCAGTAGTTTTACAGCAAATGATGGAGCATGCAGGGTAGGTACAGCAGACCTAGAGGGAAGGAGCCAGGGTTTATTTTTTGAGGAGGTGGGAAGCTGAAGGGAAGGATGAAAAAAATTGTATAGACCATGTTTTATAAGCAAAGTTTTAAAGGTCCCTTAGCAGGCTTAAAAAAAAGATGAAGTACACTCACTACATTCTTTCTTTCCACGGACGAACGGGCCAGCGAAAACAACTGACCTCAACTGTTTGAATCCTGTGTGTGTTGTTATGCAACAACCCAGCCAGTCCCCTGCACTTCTCCTGGGGAACTGCACATGGTAGAGAAGCTCATTCTTTAATTACCCTCCTGAATTTATTTTACTTACAGCTAACCTGCAGCTGATTGCTAACATGAGCAGCCATAACAGCAGTACAAAGATTATTCCCTTCTGCAACAGCACCTAATTTCTCCCTACAATAGAACTCTGCATTCAGCTCATTTGGCTCGTTCCCTCAAAGAGTATTTCTTTGGTTACATGGGTCTTCCACACGCAAGGGAAAGTTTTTGGCTTTTTGGCTTTTTTTTGCTTTCTTTCAACAGGAAAAATAATTTCAAGTCTTCCATCACTGGCTATAAACCCAAGGCAGGCATATGGCCCCAGCTCTCCAAAGCCTTACACAGAGGAACTAATAAATCCTGATTCCTTGCAGGCTTGTCTTCTCTTCCCACCTTCCCTACCTCACCCCTCCCACCGAGGCCACTGCCCCAGCCCCCTCCCCAGGGTCCCCTTGCACAGGCAGCAGTCGAGCTCCTATTTCTGTCCTCCAACTACTGCTCGAGCAGAAGGAAGCCAGCGCTGCGCCAGGTTCCGTGTGTGCAGACCACAGATCTTTGTTTGGCCTGGCTCGCCTAGGAACCAGCCAAACTTCCTTGGCAATCCCTGCCTAAAGCAGAGGAAATCTTTGGATTTATCGTCTCCACCAAGCCCTTAATTTTCATGCAACTAGGATTAAGTCAGCTGTCTGTGAGATCTTTCTTGTCACTGAAGCTGGCCAAAAGATTTAAGTTATTTTTGAGGAGGGCGTAGAACAGGACAGAGCACAAATGCAAAAGCAGTGGAAGCTACGCTAAAAATATTTCAAATATGACAGCATTCTCTTAATAGTTGTACTTCTGTTCAGCTGAAAGGTGACTTGGGAGAGATTTTGACAGGCTTTTGCCATTTCAAGTGTTTCAAATCCTGCCAGTATCTCTGACAGTTTCTCAGCATTGCAATGTATTGGTCAAAACATCCTGATTCAGCCAGTTAAGCACAGCTAATTATAGTCACCTACTGACAATCCAGTGTTGTCCTGGGGCACGTGTGCTCTTCCCAGGAAAACAAAACCTGGGAGTAACAATTCAGGTTCACAGCATAAACAAATCCCAGTATTAATTCAGTAGCCCCCATCTCTTGCACAAATCAAAGGCTGATATTCTATTGCTTGTTTCCAAACCAGCCCATCACCACAGGAGCTCCCAACTTACCAAAGCTTGGGCCCAGCTGGAAACAGGCTCTATCACTGACCTCCACAGCTGAGCAAGGAAGAGCCACTTGTGGGTTTGGTTGGAAGTCCCCAGAGCTCTCCTTCCAGGACTTTTGCCTTTGTTTTGCATTCAAGAGATTTTCTGTGCAGTCAGTGACTGGTCTTTAATGAGATGGATTTCTCTCCTACTTCTCCCTCTCTGCCTGTAGGCACAGTAACTGAACTCTTTCAGAACATCAGAGAATTTGGAACATTTTCACTTTCTAATAATCCCCAGAGCATCATCAGTATACCAAGTCCTTAGTGGGTAATCGTTTTCCTCCCCTGGAAAGGAGAGGTTTTAGTTTGGTGCACCCAGGGCACAGCACTGTCCTGCAGTCCCTCTCATTGAGGCCACAGACAACACACAGAGTGGATCTGATCTCAGCAGCCCTCTCCATGCATCCCTCCATCCATCCATCATTTCTCAGTGGTCTCACTCCCTCTGTTCTGTCAATTAAGTCCATTCCACTCCCTCTCTAAAAGGCTAGTACTTGGTTTTTGGAATGCTGTCAGACTGGTCAGGTGAGTGCCAGAGATCTTCAATGGCATTTTCCTTTCCTCAATATTTCACTGCACATGCTTGCAGTAGTTGCAACTCCATTTCTGTCGTGTTTTGAGGGATTCCTTTTGGTTTTAAGCATTTGGCAAGCCAAGTTAAAGATGACATTTTTATGTCATAAAGCTACACTGAGTGTTACATACAAAACAGTTGTACTGAAAACTCAGACACTCTTCAAAAGCACCTTATGCAAGCTAATTCAGTTCTCTTGTGGACAGATACAACTGTTAGCTTTCAGTGCTGGACACTGCTATTTCAGCTTTTGTTCTGAAACAGACCAGTGAAACCAGTGTCAATTTTGTCTACTTGAATTTAGAAAGGAGAACAGCTACTGATATTAAGGAAATTCATAGAACTGAATGAAATCGCTTTTCTTTGGGAAAAAATCAGCAGCTCACTCTTTGGAAGATACTTAGATGACGAAAATAATCTGCCAAATAGGAATTATTGAAGGAAGCTGACCGAGCAGTGCCACAGCACTCACGAAGGCATTTCTAGCATTGTTACCTTCAGGCACCGATCCCACGCCTGCCACCTCCTGGGCTTGGAATATTTCAGCTCCAGAAACATTCAGCAAAATATAACTGGAATTAAGTGTCAGGGAAAGGGGAGTGAGGGATCTTTTCGTTCAGATAAAGTGTTACTACTCATAGTGTTGGTTCTGCTGCACAGAGTCTGCTACCAAAGGCAAGAGAGAGAAAATTAATTGCTTCCCTTGGTTCTGACATCATCTCACAGACCTCCTGCATGTCATTAGTAATGTGCTTCCCATAAAGCCCTCCAGGAACTTGCAGCCTGGGGCTCTGACTCCTGGAACAAACCAGGGATTACACAGCTCTTTCAGAGGGTGACAGTGCTCCAGATCCACTCACATTGCGAGGTCACACTGCTGGCATCAGTCACTGCTGGCCACGGCAGCATCACGCCCCTGGGGCACTGCTGCACATGGCACAGGACATGTCTGTGGTGCTCATATTGCAACATGTGTGTGTGCTAACACTGCAATGTGTGTGCTAACACTGCAATGTGTGTGCTAACACTGCAATGTGTGTGTGCTAACACTGCAATGTGTGTGTGTGTGCTAACACTGCAATGTTTGTGTGTGTGCTAACACTGCAATGTGTGTGTGCTAACACTGCAGTGTGTGTGTGTGCTAACACTGCAGTATGTGTGTGTGCTAACACTGCAGTGTGTGTGTGCTAACACTGCAATGTGTGTGTGCGCTAACACTGCAATGTGTGTGCGCTAACACTGCAATGTGTGTGTGTGCTAACACTGCAGTGTGTGTGTGCTAACACTGCAGTGTGTGTGTGCTAACACTGCAATGTGTGTGTGCTAACACTGCAGTGTGTGTGTGTGCTAACACTGCAATGTGTGTGTGTGCTAACACTGCAGTGTGTGTGTGTGCTAACACTGCAATGTGTGTGTGTGCTAACACTGCAGTGTGTGTGTGCGCTAACACTGCAATGTGTGTGTGCTAACACTGCAATGTGTGTGTGCTTACACTGCACTGTGTGTGTGCTTACACTGCACTGTGTGTGTGCGCTAACACTGCATTGTGTGTGTGTGTGCTAACACTGCAGTGTGTGTGTGTGCTAACACTGCAATGTGTGTGTGCTAACACTGCAGTGTGTGTGTGTGCTAACACTGCAGTGTGTGTGTGTGTGCTAACACTGCAATGTGTGTGCGCTAACACTGCAATGTGTGTGTGTGCTAACACTGCAGTGTGTGTGTGTTAACACTGCAATGTGTGTGTGTGCTAACACTGCAGTGTGTGTGTGCTAACACTGCAGTGTGTGTGTGTGCTAACACTGCAGTGTGTGTGTGCGCTAACACTGCAGTGTGTGTGCGCTAACACTGCAGTGTGTGTGTGCGCTAACACTGCAATGTGTGTGTGCTAACACTGCAATGTGTGTGTGCTAACACTGCAGTGTGTGTGTGCTTACACTGCACTGTGTGTGTGCGCTAACACTGCAGTGTGTGTGTGTGTGCTAACACTGCAGTGTGTGTGTGTGCTAACACTGCAGTGTGTGTGTGTGTGCTAACACTGCAATGTGTGTGCGCTAACACTGCAATGTGTGTGTGTGCTAACACTGCAGTGTGTGTGTGTTAACACTGCAATGTGTGTGTGCTAACACTGCAATGTGTGTGTGTGTGTGCTAACACTGCAGTGTGTGTGTGTGCTAACACTGCAGTGTGTGTGTGCTAACACTGCAGTGTGTGTGTGTGCTAACACTGCAATGTGTGTGTGCTAACACTGCAGTGTGTGTGTGTGCTAACACTGCAATGTGTGTGTGCTAACACTGCAATGTGTGTGTGTGCTAACACTGCAATGTGTGTGTGCTAACACTGCAATGTGTGTGTGTGCTAACACTGCAATGTGTGTGTGCTAACACTGCAGTGTGTGTGTGCGCTAACACTGCAGTGTGTGTGTGCGCTAACACTGCAATGTGTGTGTGTGCTAACACTGCAATGTGTGTGTGCTAACACTGCAATGTGTGTGCGCTAACACTGCAATGTGTGTGTGTGCTAACACTGCAATGTGTGTGTGTGCTAACACTGCAATGTGTGTGTGCTAACACTGCAATGTGTGTGTGCGCTAACACTGCAATGTGTGTGTGCTAACACTGCAATGTGTGTGTGCTAACACTGCAGTGTGTGTGTGCTAACACTGCAGTGTGTGTGTGTGCTAACACTGCAGTGTGTGTGTGTGCTAACACTGCAATGTGTGTGTGCTAACACTGCAATGTGTGTGTGCTAACACTGCAGTGTGTGTGTGTGCTAACACTGCAATCTGTGTGTGTGTGCTAACACTGCAGTGTGTGTGTGCTAACACTGCAATGTGTGTGTGCTAACACTGCAATGTGTGTGTGTGCTAACACTGCAGTGTGTGTGTGTGCTAACACTGCAGTGTGTGTGTGCTAACACTGCAATGTGTGTGTGCTAACACTGCAATGTGTGTGTGTGCTAACACTGCAGTGTGTGTGTGCTAACATTGCAATGTGTGTGTGCTTACACTGCAATGTGTGTGTGTGCTTACACTGCAGTGTGTGTGTGCTAACACTGCATTGTGTGTGTGCTAACACTGCAGTGTGTGTGTGTGTGCTAACACTGCAGTGTGTGTGTGTGCTAACACTGCAGTGTGTGTGTGTGCTAACACTGCAGTGTGTGTGTGTGCTAACACTGCAATGTGTGTGTGTGCTAACACTGCAGTGTGTGTGTGCTAACACTGCAGTGTGTGTGTGCGCTAACACTGCAGTGTGTGTGTGCTAACACTGCAGTGTGTGTGTGTGCTAACACTGCAATGTGTGTGTGTGTGCTAACACTGCAGTGTGTGTGCTAACACTGCAATGTGTGTGTGCTAACACTGCAATGTGTGTGTGTGTGCTAACACTGCAGTGTGTGTGTGCTAACACTGCAATGTGTGTGTGTGTGCTAACACTGCAGTGTGTGTGTGCTAACACTGCAATGTGTGTGTGTGCTAACACTGCAATGTGTGTGTGCTAACACTGCAATGTGTGTGTGTGCTAACACTGCAATGTGTGTGTGCTTACACTGCAGTGTGTGCTAACACTGCAGTGTGTGTGTGTGCTAACACTGCAGTGTGTGTGTGTGCTAACACTGCAATGTGTGTGTGCTAACACTGCAGTGTGTGTGTGTGCTAACACTGCAATGTGTGTGTGCTAACACTGCAGTGTGTGTGTGTGCTAACACTGCAGTGTGTGTGTGTGCTAACACTGCAGTGTGTGTGTGTGCTAACACTGCAGTGTGTGTGTGCGCTAACACTGCAATGTGTGTGTGCTAACACTGCAGTGTGTGTGTGTGCTAACACTGCAGTGTGTGTGTGTGCTAACACTGCAGTGTGTGTGTGTGCTAACACTGCAATGTGTGTGTGCTAACACTGCAGTGTGTGTGCTAACACTGCATTGTGTGTGTGTGCTAACACTGCAGTGTGTGTGTGCTAACACTGCAATGTGTGTGTGCTAACACTGCAATGTGTGTGTGTGCTTACACTGCATTGTGTGTGTGTGCTAACACTGCAGTGTGTGTTGCAAGCCTTTGTACTCTTTTAAGACAGCTGACGCAGAATTAGGTGTGCCCTATTCTTCAGGTTTTTGGAGACATGCATGATTTGGAAGCATTATAACAGAATATTTGTACTACCACTTGTCAAGAACTACATTTGAGAAAATTCTTTGACGTTTTTTCTCAACATTTGAATTTCACTGAGGTACAGTGGAAGCACCCACTGCTTCTTTTCACGCTCCCAGGGAGCAGGAATCCCACTCGATGCCATCCTGCAGCCTGAAGTGCCCCTCCATGGAGAGCTGCTGATAAACCACCTACAGGGAGGGCAGGAATCTCAGAGCAGCCAGCAGTGTCCCAAAGCAGCAGCTCAGACTGCTGGCTTTTGTGAATATTTGTGCTTGTTGTCTTTTCCATGCTATTGAGTGGGTCAGTGAAAGAAAAGTTCATTATTACAAAGGCTGTAGCATGTCAGGCTGGAATTTTTATGTCAATTCCTTGAAGGGAGACTGAATTCCAACAAAGGAGTGCCTCTAGAATTAAACTGTGTCTATCCAATGAACACATTATTTATTTTTAAATTAAAAAGACCATATAACAGACTGGTTTTGGTACCAAACACTCCATTCAGCTCTAAACACAGACCCACAAGCAGAGTCTTTTTCAGGTCGTTGATAGCAATGTAACCCCCAGCCTCGATGCAGGTATTTGAACTGCAATGACTCAAATTCACTGTTTTGTTCAAGCAAAGGCTCTTACCTGAGCAGTTAATTCTCTAACAAAACCCTGCCACACCTGAAAAGTCAGACGGCTTAATTGCTACCATTTGGAACAGCACAGGCAGTGAAAGACTCCTCTTCTATGAGTAGCTTAGAAAGCTTAGAGCAGCCTTCAGAGCAACCTTAGAGCAGCCTTCAGAAATATTTTTCTGCACCAAAGCCTGATTATCCCAATATTTTTCCTAACCTGGCAATGTTTTGCTTAAAAAAAAAATTAAGTTGAAGAGCAGCAAAGTAAATGTTAGAGTTCTAAGTTCTTCCACTTCCATCTACTGTCACCATCTTTCCAAACACACTTTCAACTTCACCTCATCTGAGGTCTTCACATGGTTTTCTCCCAAAGTAATATAATAAATATAACAAATATAACAAATATAATTCTCTTCATATAGTCAAAAATATTTTCTAAAGCTCATCTTAAATGGCTAAAATGGATTCTTTACATTAATGAGCTAATGAAAACATTATGGCAATTTTAAAATTGTAATTGTTTCATGGCATCATAAGGATTCTATTCTGGAGAAATTATATTCCAGAAAGTCAAAGCTTAGCTGATTTATATTCCAGAGGCAGGGTGACTCAACAAACATTCATACCTAGAGCTTCAATCTGTGCTGGGAACGGAGGCATCCAGTTGATATGAAATGAAACAATGAAACAATGAAAACAAGCAGCAGAATCCTAATTAAATGCCCACTCCTTCTGTGCTTACTGGGAAGCTCTTCTTACACCCACCCAAGGGAGAACACTTGGCTGTTGGCAGAGAAGAGGAATTTTCAACACTCCAGCAATCACTCCCTAAACTTCCCATAGCCTGGATTTGAATCCTGCTAATTCAGGATCAGTGCTGTGCTTGGGAACAATATTCTACAAAACCCATCTGAAGCTGTCTCCCCAGCCCCATGAAATACATTATTTTGTACCAAAGCAGTTGTGCTGTGAGCTGCCACCAGCACAGCTCTGCTCCACTGGCACAGGACACAGCTCCCAGCTCCAGAGCACTGGCACTGGCAGAGCCCCTGCCTGGAAGCTGTCACTAACACAGGGACACAACTCACAGCCAGCCTGCTCCTCCTGCTCACAGAGCTCACCCACACCCTGTTCCCACACCAACTGCTCCAGGAGGGCATCTCCCAGACAAAGGCACAGCAGAAAGCAGTCTGGATTCATGTTTATTGAAGCCAGTAATTAAAGATGTCCTCGTTTTGCCAGCACTAGAAAGCAAGGTTCCACATGACTGCATACTGCACCTGGTTAAAGCCATACAACTGGACTAAGGTTTGTTTCATACATTTGCAGTCCTAATTGTAAGTTGGAAGAAAAACCAATAAACTTAGTATACAGGACAGTGAACTTTCATTTACAGCATGTATATTGTTAAGTTCACGATGTACAGAGCAGTCACTTTCAACGTAGTTAAATTAAATAAAATACGAAATTCTGTTCAGTTTAAACAGGTTGGTTTTTTTTAAATGCCAATAAAAAAAAAGTGCAAACTTAAAATCAAGCAGCATAACCACAGCATTTTTATGGAGGGCCAATCTTTAAAGTTTTCTATTTGCTTCAAGTTGAATGCTTTCATCTTTTGTTTTCTTAGTTTAAACATGAACAGTAGATGCAGTCACTATAATGCATATAAATATAGGCATATAATAGTTTAAACAGTCTACCATACAAGTGTATCTGCAAATAAAATGAAGTTTCACTTGAAAATGTAAAGGCTGTTTGCATTTGGCCTTTGGTTCCAATGCTTGAAGACACCAGAATAACAACTGTGCAGCTCACCAAAGCCAGCAGACTTTGGCACCCACAGGATGCTACATTACTTACTTACACCTCTTGTCAGTAAACTAGGAGCATTCACTTGCAATTAGAAACTGAAAATCTGTCCCTGTTTTGTCTTTCTGCAAAGCTGGTAAGTTATCACACAGTAACAGTTTTGATCAGTTTTAGTATACTCAACATTTTTATACATCTGGAAAATACTTCAATTGTAAGTTTTAGCCATATTGCTAGAAAAGTGCTTATCAGGTTAGATGACAGAAAAGGCAGTTTCAGACTGAGGTTTTCAAACGATGCCATTACAATCATACACTTCAGTTTTCCTGTCCAATTTTTGATGGCTTAGTCTCAGTGTCAGGAGGACAATGTGTATTTTACTTCTGGTGTGGTAACTTGCAACTGGCACCCATTACACCAGGAAGTGCATCCACATCAACATCAGCCAGCCACAGTCTTAGTCTAACTGTTATCTAGATAACAGTATAACTTCAGGTCATACCATTTCTTAAAAAAAAGTGAAAAAGAAAAGAAAAGAAAAATAAAGTATTTTCAACAACAACAACAAAAAAAAAACCCCCAACAAACTGGCACAGTAACATACTCATGTTAATGTTTGTCAAAGAGGCAAGTAAATACTCTTAGCTTTCTAGATGTCCAGACAGACTCACACGAACAGCCTCTTGCTGTAACATAGGAGTTGAGGTTAACATCCAGCACTGTGTTAGTGGTCAGTCTAATTCTGTATATTTAAGTAACAATATATATTAGGGAAGTTATACCCAGACATCAGATTTAGTACAACAAGTTCATATCAATAAAAAGTAAACTCTGTATAATTCAAATTGTGGTTTTTCCCTTCAGCATTAAGAGCACAGAATATGCTTGGTAGTTTTAGTTTCTGGTAGTGTGTCCATGTAAAAAAAGCATACCGTGTATAAAATCAAAGTGCCATTTCTGTAACCACTGCAGTTGTGTTTGTTTGTACAGAATGAGGGTTTATGTGACCATGGACAGGGCTCCCTTAGAGCAACGGGGACAACCACAACCCATCTTTCCAAATGAAATGCTACATGAAAGAAAATACAAAACAACAAATTCTTCAGGATGTCCATCGTGTACACATTCATACTTTTTAGGTTACCTTCGGAACTGGAGTTGGCTGCACCTGCAGCAGATGTGGTTGGAACTAGGGCCTAGAAAGTTTTTTTTAAAAACCTCCATAGGTGTAAGGCAGGAATCCATTTTAGCTTGGTAGCTAGTATTTAGTTACAAAAGAAGTAAGAAAGAAAAATACTGAGAGTGTTCTGTAGCACATTTCATTATGGGAAAATGATCCATCACCCACCATTCTTCATAGGCCAGCCTCTTGGCATAAAAAAGGCAGAAGCTATCAGAAAACAGGATTTAAAATTAAATACAAATTGCCAAACTACTGTTTTTCAAATAAAACCAAACAGTGACTGTTTGTACTACAGTGCACAATAAGTTCAAGCACCTTCTAAAGACACATCACATACTGTGCCAGGCACTTGGAGCTAAACAAGTTTAGTTTCTCCCTTTGTCAGCTACACCAGAAAAGGGCATCCACACTATTAAGACTTCTTTAAAAACTAAAACAAGATTTATAACAAGAATAAATTCCCATGGTTCTTAGTGTTTGGCCTGGAATTCTCCAATGTAAAGTAGTCTTTTAAAAACAGTGACTATTTACCCCCTGTCAAACACAGGATTTGACAACATTGCTCCTCTCCAGTCAATCCAACATTCTGGTTTCTCGCTGTCCCAAATCCGTTTCCCCTTTTAGGGCTCCATTCCCCACCTCGGCTTCTTTCCCCCAATCAATGCTGTTCCACCACCACCACTCCAAGAATATAATGCATTGCAAACATACAAGTAGCCAATTCCAGTAACTCTGAAAGAGGGTTTCAGTTCTCTTTCTTGCCTCGTGTGCAGTCAGTAGTACTTTAAAGAGAATTCTCCGTTTTGCTTCTCTGTGTTCTTCACAACAGGAAATGCAGCTGCACCTGCTTTACCTCCAAACCAAAAGAATTGCCCTATATAAACTCTAAATGGTTATCTTATACAGAGGGATTTTATATGCAAACTTCCTGAATGTGCACTTTTTACTGGGACAAGGCAATGATGTAGTAAGCTCATCTCCCCTGCCCGAGAAAACTGATAGCATCTGCCATAGCAGAAAATTCCTGGTCTTATCAGATCACTATACATAGTTATTTGGTCATTTACATCTGTATTGTTCTGCCCTATCAAGCCTCGTTCTCTGTTGGAGGAGAATTTGTTGTTACCATGGGGTCAGGCTTGCGAGTGATCCTGTCCAGTTCCTCCTGAGCATTTGCCAAAACTGTCTTTTGTCCTGGAGAGAAAAAGGACACAAAGCAATCAAGTTTCAATGAAATGTTTCAACAAAGAAGCACAAGTGTTCAATAAATCACCTTTAGATGACAACGTATTATTTATTTCTCATTATTTTGCCACCTCCCCAAGGCCACAAGAGCCTGGCACAATGCAAGGTATTTTTTGTGTAAAAACTGATACTGAGGTTTGATTCACTTTAAAAAGAGGAAATGCTGAACTACACAGCAGCAAAAAGCACACCACCACCAGTGATATGTTTATAGCAACTAACATTTAAAAATAACCATATTTGGAATTTTCAGTAAAAATCAACCATACACAATTCTATTATTAGCATTGATAGCAAGGACTTTATTTAAACCCAACTTTTAAGCACAAGGTATGTAGGACACCTGCTAAAAAAAGAAATCCCATTTATTTGGTCTCATTTGTACTCACTGCATTTGAATATGAAACAACTAACAGGAAGAACTCTCATATCTGCAGCCAATGCTTCCCTTAAAAAGGGGACAGGAATTGCATATTCATGTAATATCTCCAAGCAGTCATTTCAAAGGATTTCTTCAATTGGAACCAGACACACTGAAGTATTTCATGGAAAGGCATATCTTACATTTCTATATTAGATTCAAAACTTTTTAACAATTCCCTAACAAAACCATCAGCTTACTTCAGTGTTCCTGAAAATTATAAACCCACAGACAAATTCATCACCAAAATTGGAACAATATATCCTAATGCATGGAGCATACAAGCATTTAAGATTAAAAAGCTGTATTTTTAGACAAAAAGTAGATTATATAACCATGTACAGCTTCCTTACACAGCCAAAGAATTTAACAAGCATCTGTTTTCCAGCTCAAATGTGTGTGAAATATTAGGTGGATTTTTTCCAGGGTACATGCTGAAAACATTAAGAAGGCAAGATTTGACTGTTAAAGATTCAAGTGGTTTTTTTCAAAGTACAAAGACACAACCAAGTTAAAAGGTTACCTGGAATCACTAGGAAGTTTTTAGACCTAAGCACCAGTCATAAGCCACAGCACTGTACACAGCATCTACTCAAAGTAGGAGTATTTAAGCAAAATTTAGCGATTAGTACATTAATTAATGTAGCATAACAGAACTTAAAATACAAAACACTTCACATGTAGGCTAACAGCACCTGGGAGTTAAAAAAGCCTAAACCCTAAAACAATAACAGGCCACACAAAATCCTTGCTTAAACAAGAGGAGATCTAAAGAAAAACTGTGACTTTGTTTTTTATGCTGGATGAACTGGCTACTTAGGGCTACAAAAAATCCCAAAGCAGTGTCCTGCAAATACCTCATGTGGACAGGAAAAGCTCTCCCAATGCAGGGGAACACACTCCCCTTTATCACCACAGGGAGCACCTTCCAAAGGAGAAGAAATAAAAGGAGTTGTTTTTAAGAAAATAAAGAGTTTCCCCTCAATTATGAATGAGAGTGACACTTGCTTTCAATTTCCCTACAAATCTGTCAAGGAGTGATGGCCTCATTCAGTGAGATGTGTTCTGGACAATTACAGAGCCCCCAGGTCTGTACAATTAATTCCCCTTGCTAGATCAGATTGAGAGCAGGGAACCTGAGTTCTTTATCCTCTGTACAGGAACAGAGAGGGAAGGCAGCCTTAGAATTTGCAAGAATCTTCTGGTGAATATAAATGAAATAACTGTGTGACTATAGAAGTTAAAATGGAGAAAAATAATCCACCACAGAAATAACCAATTGAAGGTTTTTGAAATATCATGGTCTAGACATCAAAGAGAGTCCAGAAACAAAGGCAAACAAGCAGCACTGCACAGTAGGAAAAATGGACATGAACGGCCCAGAGGAGAGATTTCTCTCAGGTAAGATTTGTCACAGCAGAAACCAACCCATCAATGAGGCTGGCCAGTACTGTTGAGACCCACAATGTTGCTCTCATCCTGGGACAGAATCTTAATGTTTCAACTTCAGGCTATTCCTAGCTATGAGAAAAACAGATGGTGTCTTTAAAGCTAAATATTTTTGTCATCAACCTTCTGAAAACGTTAGGCTCTTTAAACAGTTTAGACATTTGAAATGCCTACAAAAATAATTTTAGCACATTTACTCGCACAGAGGGTGCTGCTGGAAGCAATGCTTTCTCCAAGATTGAGAGATGTTTCTCTCTCAACTCTTCCCCAAAGGAACAGGTCATCTCTTCTGTTCTCACCAGCACTAGGTACCTCACAAACCCAACAAGAGCTTTTCAGAGAGCAGCATGAGGAGCCCTTACCTTCTCAGTACAGTTTAACCTTACACTGGTTGGTGTCAGGTGTGAGCACAGCAGGTGACAAGAACAGGCCCCTTCTCCTGTGAGTGAAAGCCAACTGTTCTGTTCCCAAAGTCAGGAAAGGAATGGGAGCTGCCAACTCAATGTATCCAAGAAAAGCCAACCTTGAGATCATTCAGGAGATGCACTTCCACCCAAGAAAGAGAACTGCTGCAGCAGGTACTACAGTGAGGCAGGTCTGCAGAGCTGAGTACAATATTCTAATAATTTGTGTTCAGGACAAGAATAAGCCCATGATGGGAACTAATGAAACAACTAGTGGGGAAAACAGAGCTCAGCCTCTAGCAGGAGACTAGAAGAGAACTTGTCTAATTTAGTCTATCAGAATCAAGAGAGTTAAGAAAGGATGTGTGATTGCTGTCTCTACATGTTTCAGGAGCAAAATTATCTATTCCAATTAGAAGTTAATGCTGACACAAGGAAAAAAATAAAAGCAAAAAAAAGCTTGTTATCTTTGAAAAGTCCTGGAAGGCACAGACTGTTCTAGAAGACTGAAAGAGGAAGGAGTACAGCCCATTACAGACTAGTTTAGCAGTTTTTCCAGAAATTGCAGTGATGTTTTAGGTGCTTAGAACAGCCTACCAGCACAACACCCAACAGGGTCTGTCCCAACAAGTTCTGCCAAGCCACCCACATTTCTATGAAAGGATAACAGGTCCTGTGGAGAAGGGAGAAGTGGTCGATATCACATCTCACATCACCTTCACAGAAATAAACTTAAAAAAAAAAAAAAAAGCCTTGATACTTCAGAGAAAATGAATGGATTTTAATTCATAAAATTACCCATTAGTTATCCATAGCACTGGTCAGTACTTTATTCAGCAATCTACTCTGTCCAGCTGTTGAAGAGAGCAGATATGTAGGTAAGTGTGTCTGAAGAGACAATAAAGAATTTGGAAAGATAGGATTGGAGGGAAAAAGTTATTTACATAAATTAGCAACGTGGTGCATGATGGTAGAATGGAAAACAGCAATTAAGCAAACACACAAACTTTTGAGACATCGAGGGAACTTGATACAGACAAGAAACTCTCCTACCAGGAGGCAGAAAAAAAAAAAATCCTGCTCAGTGTCACACAGATGAAAACAACCCTGTGTCCCCCTGAGAGATGTGAACAGAACACATCTGTAGCACAGATCAGCTCACCCCTTCTCAGGGCAGGCAGAGCCTTGTCTGCCACCCCCAGCTGTTTCTGAGCACAGAGTAAACAGGGTGAGCAGAGTGCCAGGGGGACAGAAATGTCACAGCCAAACAACACGGCCTGCACCAAATCTGTCCTTGCAGGCCACACACAAGTCACAGGCAAAGGGGAACAGCTTTCAAACACAAACACTTTTGCAAACACCAAGGGGCTACACTGAGCTCCACTGCCACCCAAACAAGACCAAGAGTACTGGGATTCAGAAACACTGGGCAAGGGAACAAAATAAGTGAGAAATTAAGTACTGGAACAGGCTTCCTGGAGAGGTGACATTACAGCTTTTACTTCTGAGTTTGTTTGCTTTTTGATCACTAGCCAGGTACTCCCTAACTGACTTTGCTTCAGATAAAAAGCATGGATGAAGAAACACCTAAAATTATTTCTAGTTCTATTTCTATAAAAAGTTACTTTGACCTTGTGGTGAGTAAAACATGAGGTTGTATTTGATGAAGCAGGGGACACCTTTCAGTGTTTAACTGAAGAGGGCATTCTGGATTATGAAAGAATTAGTTCAGTGTCTTTATAACATGGAAACAATATTATTATGGAAATAATATATAATACAAATCCCTTTTGTTGTTATCATCATACTAAATAAATTTAATAAAGACAAAATTACAGAATTCATCACGCTGAAACAAAAGACACAAAAAACCACACCTGACTTGCTGTAAGTCCAATCCTAGGCATTTTTGAGCTTTCAGAACATGAAATGTCATATATAAACCTTCCCAGTTAAAAAGAAATTAAAAAATAGCCAAACTCCAACTGCCTTGGCTCTCTGACTGACATCAGTGTGGCTGGCAGCAGATCTTTCTCATTTCCCATTTGGAATGTCTGGTCCTTACCTTCGCCTCTCAGCATGAGGAACTGTGGGTTTGCCATCACCATTAACACCCACAAGATTACACAAGTTTGGGATCAGAAGTAGTGTACCTATCCATAATTTAATAGTGAAAGAGTTCTGGAAGGAAAGCTCCTGGACATTCAGTGTGATGGGAATGCCAGTATTGAACAGAAACAGTCAAGGAATCAAAGCAGTAAATTCCATCTGTCAGGTGGACAATGCATTTGGCACCATCAAGGTCTGGTAGGTACCAACCACTTTGACAGGTCTCTCATTTTCACTGAACTGCTGCAATATTTATCAGCAAGGATCTCCCACAGTGCAGTCACAGCACACACACAGAAAGTACCCATTTGTCACAGTGTTATCAGCTGTGTTGGATTGCAATAAAATACTAAATAATTAATGAGTGAACAACTTCAAGCTGTCACAAGCAGTAATTCATTTCAGCCTGAACTCTGGGGGAGATTTCAATAGTTTCACTGCCAACTCCAGTCCAAACCCAAACAATTGCATCTCCTTTGCAACAGAGAAGCATCAAGAAAAGAAAGGAAGGAATTCTGAAGCTGAGAAAGAAATCGGCACTTTCAGCATAGGATCAAGACTCAAATGTCACTGAAATCCCAGCAGTGCAACTTCACTCAAAGAATTAAGTTCTGTCAGGCTTAACAGAAGCCCTGGAGTTGTGAAGCTGAAGTAGTTTAGTTCTTCTTTTAAAGACATTTTGGTACTGTCACCTGTCAAGGTCTGTCACTTTTCTGACCACTGTGAGACACACACCCATGGACCAAGGAGTAAAATAAACTATTAAAAACAAGCTGCCATAACAAGTCCAATACCTGATTTCTTGGCTGTACTTTGCACTCCTCCAGCACCAGGACTTCCAGGAGAGCCAGTCTTTTTGCTCAAGAGACTGTTAAAGAAACTAGCCAAGACACCTTCACTTGCAGCATTATCTAAAGAAAAGAACAAATACAGATCACACAGAACATGTAGAGCTGGTAAATTATAACTTATTTTCACATACAGACAAACATACATACAAATCTCTTGCTAATCAAGTGAATAAACCTCAGCTCTGAGAAAGTCTGTCTTTGTTGACAGGACAATTTGAAGACCCCAGTCCTTCGCATACCTTGGCACAGGCTGAATGCACATTCCTGCTTTTCTGGAATGATTGGTGGTAATGAAATTTTCATCTAAATATTTGTAGGTTTTCAATTTTTTAATAAATGTAAAAGCCAAGAGCAAGATTATTAAGTACAGACACGAAATTCAGAGACTGATAAGCCCGTTAACAACCTGCACAGATGTTCTAGTGCAGCCTTTCATGCCACACTGCTTTTAACAAATCAAAACCTGTCAATTCAGCAATGAGACAGGATCCAGAAGGGCATTTTACCCCCTGGAAGTGAGGCATGGCCCTACAGTGCACAACAAAAAACAACATTGGCCCTGCAGACCTTCTAATGCCCAAAGGGGAAAGTAACCCCTCAATACCATGGAGCTGCATCTCAGGGAAAGATCTCACTGCCAAGTGACTCCATCTGCTACAGCAAATGACATTCCAGAGAGGGTTTAGTGGAACAAGGCTCACTATGGATTCCAGAATAAGTGATACCAAGTATAAAACTGTTTGTAGTTTACAGCAGTCTCCACCCTCATAATCCAACTGATGCATAATAAATGTATTGAGGCAATTTAAGGAAATTAGAATGCATTTGATCTCTGCCTGACTGCTTGGCAGTATCAGAACTCTATTCCAAGTCATATAAATGACCAGAAAAGAAAAAAATCAACCCAAAGTTATGTTGTAAATGCATTTTTGTTATTAAATTAACTATACCATTAATGAAGAAATCCCCAAATCTTTCTACAGAAGAGGATTCACTTTAAGGGAAATAACACATGATAGAACAGTAAAATGCTCTTTCATACTTTTAATATTTGGATCTGGTTTCTTAACTGATGTGATTGGTGAGGCACTGGGTACATTGGCGGGACCAGCTCTGCCTTGAGTTCTTGGGGATCCTGCAGGGCCTCTTGCAGGAGATTCCTTAAAAAGTCCAAATCACACAAATCAGAGAAGAACTTCAAAAGGATTAGTTACATTAAGCAAGTTTAACACCACATACTTTTTCAGCCTTTCTATTGGCACTATAGTGATGCACACTGGAGAAAAAAAAAAAAAAACAAACAAGCCCCCAAAACATCAGTTATTTTGGGGATGTGCCTGTACTACAGAAAAGGCTGAATCACTGCAGGAAATTTTCAGTTCGATAATCTGATGTTACCACAGTGAATTTATAAGCAACATTCTAAAATACTGCCTCATTATTTAGTTCCTTTCTGCAGTTTGGGGAGATTATGTAGGTTACATTTAAATATAAAAAAATGGATCTCTGCAGGTTAGAATCATTCCCTTTTCCCTTGAAGGAAACTAAACACCTCCTACTCTTTTCCTTGGATCTACTTACTGATGCTCTTGTAGGCGTTGCTGGCTGTTTGGCAAGGAATGACTGCAAAAACAACATATTAAGCATATTAAATATATTTCAAAGAATACAGAGGAATAGAGTATTGAAGCTGAGTAACCATTAATTTATTTGATCTTTTTCCTGATATTTACAGGATTCCTCCTTGATATTTCCATTCTTCCCCACTCTGCCCTTAGAGGACTGACTGCAAGGAATAAATAAGCTTTGGGCCTTTGCCTCACACAGCCAGTCCAGAACTCAAAACCAGAACCACAGACACCCCAGTCTGTAACCTCCAGGACATCTATAATAAGTATTGTTATATTCTTTAAACCATAGAGTAATAAAGAAAATAACAAGTTACAGCATAGCTGAAACTGACACATTAAAGTCTTTCAAGCCTCTTGCTGTAGGGAAACTGCAATGCTCAGAAGTTAGGTTTTACAAGTATCTATATTTCACAGATACAACTTTGTGGTGAAATACAAAGTCTCTTCTTCCTCTTCTTTGACTTGTAAATTCTTTCTGTTCTCAGCATATCTTCCCTTCGGCTTGCCAAGATAAGTGACCATATTTCCTACTTGCATTTGTTAGAATAAGGTCTTACTTCACAATTACATCTGAATTTGCAAAGCCCAGAAACAGCTGCCTGGTGATTTACATGAGGAATGAAAACTAAAGGCAGCAACAAGGGAGAAATTGAAATGAAATCTTACATAGTAAAGACTTATTTTCATTCTTCCATTCTTACCTGCTGCTTCATAAGAAATACTTGCTCATCTTCTGCTGCCAGCTCTTTATCATGGACTAGCTGTTGAACAAAACATTTTGTGGTTATAAGTAAAAACTGAAATTACTGTACCTGGTTTTTATGCTTTGGTGATCAAAGGGAAAGAGAGAGAGGCAAATCTTTAAGATTATTGCTCACTTTTTTTTCAACTGTTCTTTCATATTTAAAATAATAGTAACATTAAAGAAGTTGCCATTAAAAAAATACTGTAAAATAAAAAAGTACTGGTGCAGACAAACAGTGTGGCCAGCCTGTGAGCACTGTAGAGATGAGAACTTGGTAAATAGCCACATTCCTCTTTTTAGGTTTGGATATTGATCTCTTCAGCATCTCTTCAAAGACCTGAGATGACCCTGGCAACCTCAAAGCCATGTGAGTACAAATGGAAATGTCCTACAAGAGAATTCTCCATTTTCTGGTTGTGTTTCTGCCCCACGCATGCAAAAATGGTAAATGTAAAACAGCTATTCCTGGACTGCCTTTCATCCAATAAGGTGAATGGTTTCTGGGTTTGCTTGCAGTATTTTAAATAACTAATAAGTGGAGAAGCCTGATGTTTCACACATTTCGATTTAAAAAAAAAAAAAAAAAAAAAAGTCACATTTATATTTGGAGTTCTTCAATATTAATAGTCCTTAGCAGCCACTCAAGCAAACTCTACTTATTTGCAGGGGTACAGGAAGAAATAACTCCTTTTTACCTTTCTTACAGGAGGTTTTACAATGAAGTCCTCATATGCATCTTCTGGTTTTACTGTTGTGAAATTTTCATGTAAAATGGCAATTTTCTTCTCATTGTCCCAACCAGCAGGTCTGTATAAAAAAAAAAAGCTTTCCCTTTTCTGCAGCTTCTACAGAGACCAGTTATTTCCTGCCCTCTACTTAAATAAGGCAATTTTCCTACAGATCACCCCTATTTCTCAGCTAAATTCCAAGAGTACAAAAACTGAAATGGTATAGTCTGAGTCAAATCATATGCACTAAGTTAGTGTTTAAATCTGGGATTCCACAAGACTTGCATACTAAGCTTTTGAACAACAAACCATTTGATCTATTTTTCTATCCATGTTGCATGCAGTGCAGTGCTTAATAAAAACCCCTCTGACACTGTGCTGCTTGTCCCAGGGACTCACATAAAAACTGCATCCTTCTCTACCACTAAGGCAGGCGTGGTAAACTGGAAACCGTAGGTTTTATGTACAATGTACTTATACAACAAGTCAAGGTTCTTCTCCTCTTTAACTGATGTATAAATCAAGGCAGCCCCATCTGGTTCTCTAGTTAAGGAAAATTAGGTAAGATACAGTTTCTATATTACAATAAGAATTTCAACACAGGAGTGAATCAATTTATAGCTACTAGATTTAGCTTTGAGCAGTAATTCAAGGCAAAACTAGAGACATCTAGTGTGCAGGGATGGAGGGGATTTAACAGGGCAAGTCTCATGGCACTTCTCTTTGACATACACAAAAGTTGTCCATACTCCCAGGCTTAAATGGAAATTGCAAATTCTGAGGGGAAAACCAAGAAAGAACACTTCAGAAAATGCAAGACCAATCCTTCATAAAGGAACAAAAGGTCCAAATCCCACGCACAATTTAAAAATTATGAAGTATTTCATACATCTGTCAACATTTTCAAAAACACAAAGGCTACACATACCTACCTAAGGTTAGGTATGTGTAGCACATACCCTAACCAATAACTAAATATCAAGCAATCTTGCAGAGCAATTTCTTGGATTAATATTATGTGCAATTTAACATGAAAACATCTCTTCTTGCTTCCAGACTAGAGGCAATCTCCTCGGCACAGAGAAGGATACACTGTAGGCAGAATCTGCGGATGTGTGACTGAATGAAGTCGAAGTGTTCTTCCCTGTAGTCGTGCTCCTTCTCCAGGACACTCACTGCATCACACTGGGAGAGGCAGGAAAACAAACCAGAAAAACCCAGGCAATGTAATCCCAGCACATCTTAGAACACCTTCTGTAATCTCACACCCCCCCCATCGCATTTACTTTGAGTCTCTGGTTCTAAAATGGCACCGATAAACCAAATGCTAAAGTAATTAACACATAATTGATAAGCTTATTATTAGTCCATAAAAGTGAAAATAAGCTCACTTCTAAAACAAATCCCTCCACTGTTAATCCAGAACTCATTTTGCCTGTCTGTAGAAAGCATGCCTTTAACAGAGAAGGACTGAAACCCCTGCATAGCAACAAAGAGAAGCAGAGCCTCACTTTTGTGCACACCACCAGCACGGGAATGCCCAGGTTGTGAGTCAGCACGTTGTCTCCGAGGGGCAGGGAAACGTGTTCATCCTCCTGGCCAGAGGGGCCTCTCCTCTGTGGTGATCCCTGGTAGCCTTCTTCAGGTTCTACATACTCCTGAAACTCCTTTATAACTATTAAAAGAGAGAGATTCTTAGGCTACAACAAAGGAACTAGTTCTTTTTAAACCATAATTAATCTACAACTAACTAGAAATCTCAAGGGTTTTTGTTTTTTACTTATTTTTATACTACATGAGCACTGAATGCAAGTTAAGCCTTGCTGCCCTTTCCAACACCAACACTCCTCCATCAAAATTTACAGGAAGCTAAATCAAGTGGGATCTGAACCCATTATAAATAATCACAATTATTTGCAAGAGCTACAGTACAAATGCATATTCCTGAACATTTCATTACAGGGCAGTTGACAACAGAAAACATAAATGTGGTTTAGCTACACAGCCTATACCCTGTAATTTGTACCTATTGTGGAAGAAAGCATGGTGAAAATTCAAATGTACACAGAAAACACCAGCCTGAAACAGCCACTTTTTCTTACAATTACTTTAGTTCCTATTACTCTACATTTCTGTTGGAGGCACCCGATGCCAGAAATATAAAACCTACCTGCATAAGCACAGACACAAGGGCATCTGCAGGCTACCTGAGGAGACTCAGTTGTATTCTGGAAAAGTACAGTGGGGTCCAGAGGAAACTCAGCGTTTTTTATGTTTTCAGTATTTTAATTTTATGGCAACAGTGAGCGTTCCAATAATCCTGAATACTATCCAATAGTGAAGCATGTAAGGATTAGTATTAAGGCCGTTTTAGAAATGCATTGTGAGCCCACACATGCTTTATCAAATCTGGGCTGCAATCTACACTTTAGTGTCTTTTATTTAAGACCAAAGCCACAGACCAGCCAAAACTGGCTGGACGTGGCTGCTCCAGGCACACACTGCCCTGAGGCCCAGGGCTCTCCTCACTCAGCCATGAGGAACCCTCATGGAAAGAGCCAAGCAAACTCCAGGATCTGCTCCCACAAAGGCTCCTTTATTTTAGAAACAGTGGGAGCAGGGTGACTGTAGGGACAGTGAGGAAAATTCCTCAGAAAAGCCACCAGTCTCCAGCCCAGCCACACAGAGAGGCTGCTCAGAACTCCCTCCGTGTGCCAGGGAAGGAACTGCAAGGCACTGCAGGCCTGAGCTTTAGGAAGTGCTAAACCTCAGGGAAGCTTCTTATACCAACCTTGCAAAAAGAAGTCATGGTACCTTTTCAAAACAGGAACCATTCCTGCAATGGTATGGGTGTGTGGGAGGAAGAACAAACCAGAAAACTCTTTTGTCTAAAGCTGCACAATCTACAATGTTTAGCTGAAATATAAAATTGCATGATTCTTGTGGAAGAGAAGAGAGCTCCATTCCAGAGAAAAGCCTAAAAACCCCAAACTAAACATAGACCATAAGACTTCCAATCACCAATTCAATATATGCCAGGGTGCAAGGAAATACAAACATGAAAATGAAATGCAGTTGCTTTAAACATGGGGAGGCAGTGCCTTCTTGTGGAGAGGAAACAGCAGCACTCCAAAGGATGCTTCCTCCAGGACTGTTCCTTAGTCAGCTACAGCAAATCAAAATTCATATATTCTGCACATTCCATGTGTTTATTATCTCACCAAAAGCATTTAACTAGAAAAGGAGTTTTCTGAAGTACCTCTTTACTTTATTAGCTTTCCCATTACTATTTACTATTGAGGCCAAGTGTATTAGAGCAGTTTAAAGAACACCATCTGCATCTCCCACAACGGTTCAGATGAGCCTCTCTGACTCAATCACACAGAAAAGACTATTTGACAATAGAGCTCTCAATTTACCACAGCATTATAATCAGATGGGATTCCTTTCCTGGGTTTTGTTCATATCAAAGCAAAACAATCTTTTCTTCACTGAGATACTTGGGAGCATAAACCCCTTCAAATTTTGGGAAAAAAAGGCCTCTCCCAAAAAGAGTAACACTCAACAACATGAGAAAACATAAGATGCTCTAAGAATTTTAGAAATGCAAGTAAGAGCAAATGCACCATGGGGATTTCAGAAGTCTGATGGCTTCATCCTCATGAAATTTATCCCCACGAATTTCTGCTGAATGGGACTGAAGGGCACAATCCCAAAGAGCCACAACTCCCAGCTCCCCTCTCCCCAGGAGCCAGCAGCAGCACCACAGCCACACCTCGCACACAGAGGGAGAAAACCCTTCGGTGTGGATTCCCAGGGATGCCCCTGGCCTGGCATTAATCCCTGCCAGACACGGAGCAATGGGACACAGCACTGGGGCCAACAGGGGCAGCTCTGGACAAACAACTGCCTGAGCTACAGAAGCTACCAGCCAGAGCAAGAACCTCTGATCCAGCACCCTGAGCTCACAGACACCACTTCAACTCAGGAACAAGTGTGAGTGCCTGTCAGCAACAGGCTCTTAAACTGCTCCAGGCTTCCACTCAACCCCCATTCCCTTCAGAATTCAGTCCTGTTAAATCCAAGGGAACCTGGACTCCACCCCCTGTCAGATGCCTTGATGAACAAACTGCACTCTCACAAACTGCACTCTCACAAACTGCACTCTCATAAGGTAGTAAAGCAGTCACTGCAGTTAAAACATTTCTTTAACACACAGCAATTTCATACTTTTTCTTACCCCCCACAGCTATGCCTCATTTGTGCTCCACTCTTAGGCTTTTAATGGATATAAAGTATCCATATTTAATGGATATAAAGTTGTGCACCCAAACAGCTCATAAAATCTTTTATTTTTCCTTTTTTTTTTTTCTAGTGAGCTATGAATATTATCTCCTCTACACAACTCTAACTGAGGAATCATCTTCTATATGGTATGGAAAACAACTCTTTATTAAGAAGTAGTGAAAATTACTTTGGTTTAAGGTTTTTCAACAGGAAATACCCCTAAGATGATGCACATAAAATAGGAAGCCAGAAAAACAACAGTTCCTCTGGAAATCTGTAATATCCTGCCACCCATCACTGAGTACTCAGAATGGCCTATTATGTTTAAAAAATTCTCATGGGTGATGATGGGCCATTAAAATCACACCCCCACTACAGTGCTGATTTATCTACCAAACTTGTGGCTCTTTGCACTGAACACAGCAAATGAAAGTGAGGTTCCTGCAAAGTGCTTTGTTCCTGTTGCTGTTGGAGGCACTGCAAGGTAACTCCACCAAAAACTGCTGCATCACTCAGGACATGCATTGGCTGAGAGCTCCACTGAGACAGCAATCCACAATTATTAGGTTTGGTTGTTCCAGCTACAGCAATATCTCAGGCTTGGAGTGTTCTTAAACTGCAATGTGGAAATGCAGGCAAACACTACAACTTAGTGGATAAATCCCAAAGGTCCTGAACAGCAGAATAAGAAAAATAATAGTTTTCTGAGACAATCATGTCATATTTACACGCTTTAAAGCTTCACAATCACTTTTAGCTTTTTTGTGCCCTATCTTTATTGATCATTAAAAATTGTAGTCTTGTCAAAATAATTCCTAGACAAAAGAAACCTGGATAAACAAATTTTTTTAAAATCTTTTAGCTGAAGAAATCCTTCAGGTCTATGTCAGACCAAAAAAAGCAAAAAGGTAGACAATCTGAAACTAATTCAGCTTAAATGGGACAGTACACAATTTGCAAAAACCACGTTATTGTGTTTCAATTCTTTAGCTTCAAACACCTCAGAGGTCATTGGTGTAATTGCTATTTTACCAGTACACCTCCTTTCTGCAGTTCTTGATTCCTGATAGCCCCCTTATCTGCTCTGCTGTCTTAAACATGGGGGCAACATTCACATCTTCCCTGAAATAATTATTCAAATACTTGTTATTTAAACAATGATTTATCACAACTGAGCCTGAATTAAATGGGCATAGCTGGCATTATGTACCTGACTTCACTTTAGCCAAGCTCTTAGCAAGGAACCTGCAGAGCAGCTCAGTGATGGGAGTGAATGCAGGCAGGCAATGCTCTGGGTACATTCCCAAAAAGGCAGCCTGTTGCTTCCATGTGTGTCCTGCTGCCCATTCTGGAAGCTCTTTAACTCCAAAGGGAAGTTTCTCATCCACCCAGGCAAGCCTAGAGTCAGAATCTCAAACAGCAAACACAGGAGCGAGGGCTGGGTGCAGAAAGGCCTCCCAAACCCTGCCAGCTGAGACAAGCAGTCCAAAGTCCAACTGCACTGGCAAGGGTGAGCTAACAAAGGCATCTCTGGAAACTCTTAGGACCTTAGCAATGGAGAAGGAACAACCCTGCAGCACTTCCAGTGGGTGCCAGTGGGACAGGAGTGGGCAGTGTTTCCTCAGGGTTCCTGGTGCTGAGTGTGACAGCCAGGGAAAGCACTGAGGACATCCAGCTTGGGATGGAGGAGCAGGGGTAAAGTGAAGTCTGCAGGTGAAGTCAGGAAACACATCCATCCATCCATCCATCCATCCATCCATCCATCCATCCATCCATCCATCCAGTGGTCTTATGCTGGAGGGGGTTTAAGTTCAGCACATCCCATCACTCCACACTCCATTTCCATGTTTCAACTGCCCTTGTAAACTTGATTATCCTGGTTTTTACATACTTGGGTTGTTGCAACCCAGTGACTTCATTTTCTAAGTGGCAGCCTACCCCAGGGAGCACAGGCAGCAGGATTTCAGTAAGAAGAGCCTTGCTGTGTAGCTTTAGGATGGGCAGCAGTCCCAAGGCATTCACCAGGCACGTGTGCTCTACCCTGCCCAGTGCATTACCCTGACACAGTTACAATGGGCCTTTCCTCAACACCAGCTGCTAAGAGAATTACAGGCCATGGTGGCCCAAGTCCTGAGCACAGAGCTGGCCCTGGGGACAGTCTGCAGGAAGCCAGAGGTGTGTCCAGGTGACAGAAGGGTCCTGCACAGGGCCTGAGAACAGGAGATGGAAATTTGAAGACACCAGGGCCCTGTGTGCCACAGCTGAGCCAGGGGATGGCACCGGAGCCAGGCACAGGGAAACTCAGCCCTTCTCCCACCTCCTCTTCCCTTGACCCCAGGAGAGCTCAGAACAAACCAGGAGCTTGTATGATACTTTAGTTTAGAATTCTTTAAGATACCACTGTTGGAAAGCCTTCTAAATTCCTCAGACAGCTTTGCCGTAGCTCCTTCACAGAGCGTACTCCAAAGGGAGGGCTGAAAAGCTTCTCTTTTCCAAAGGAAAATTAAAATGCACAAACTCCCCCTTTATTAGGATTGCCATAGCATTTGCTGTGTCTCAGAAATGTGCAAACTGGGTTAGCTATTGATACTAGAACTGCATTTCCCATTCCCAAAAAATCTCTGACACACATAAAATCCTCCGATCGTTCTCCCCTAAAACCTCTCATATTTCACTTTTTGTTTAAATGTGATCAAACCTGTATGGTTTCAATCATTAAGTTTAAACTCCAGCTAGTATGCAGTAGGCACAAGGCTTCTGGGAACATAATATTTAACATTCAGAAAGGATTATCAGCTATACAAATACACCTGAGTGCTCACAGGTCAAACAGATCACACTGATCCCTAAACTACCACACCATGTTTGCAGGAGTTCCACACTCCAGCACAGAGAGCCACCAGCCTGGAGCAAAAGCAGCAACCACAAAGGACCAGTATGAATCTACTTCATCTGAAAGGACTGGAAGTTGCTAAGGTCTTTTCCACTAAAGGAATTTGTTCTGGAGTAATTCAATATGAAAACAGAAAATAAAATTTCGAAACATTCAACACTAGGAAAGCAGCTGCAGGATCCAATACTGCAACAATGACTGCCTGCCAGTGCTAGATTCTTTCCTGCCATGGATATGCCAGGAAAGAAGGTTAATTTATACAACATTCCTGAAGTCAGAGGGTAGGAATGGCTGTAGTGAGACACAATTAGCTGCACCAGGTTCCCAGCTTGAGCCACCAGAAAAACAAGGGCAGAGAGACCTTCTGTAAGACAAGCACAGTACAGGAATGGGACCTGGCTGAGATACCACAGCAAAGCAGACAGCTCACTTCCCCACTGAATGTTGTCACTGTCCCTTAAAAAGTGAATCTCATTTTATTAAGTTGGTTTTTTTTAAATTTCTTTTTAAATCAAAATCTCATTATTCCCCAGGATCTAGATCTGATGTTTTGTCAGCACAGCAAAACTGGAAAAGAGTTGTTTTAAAGCCTCACACAGTCTATTTGAATTAGAGTTGCAGTCACAACTTAAGAGTAATTTCTATCCAACCCATTCTCAAAACACTGATCCAAAGAGATCCATCAAAAGTTGTGAGAGCTAATTAAAAAACCAACAGCAATGTATGGATGCACAAAGACTTACACTTCTGCTCCATGTGCCTCATCTCTTCTGGAGGAATTTTCATCTTATCAATATGTTCTTGCAAGACACTGGCCCATTTCTGTAAAGACTCCATAACAGTCCAAGGTCTAGACATATCTGCAACAAAGACCACGACGGTGTCTTGCAGGGATTCAGCAGAAACTGCAAACTTCAGCAGCCCTTTGTGGTACAAGTCTCCATCCAGGATCCAGACGTTGCAGCGAGTGTGATCTGAAAGGAAAAGGCAGAGTTGGAACCCAGCAGATGCCACGGTTTGCTTTGCCAGGCTGGGAGTGACCTGGTGAGAGCATCAGTGTTCAGGGGAAGGAGCATGCCCAGCTATCAGCACACTTTGCCTGCTTGTTTATAAGGCAGGTTCCTGTGTAAATATATATTAGCCCATTATTACTCAGAAATGCTTTCATTTCTGGATTCAGAATGCTTTCCTTTAAAAAAATAATTTCTGCTCTTGAGCTTTTACTCAGGACAGCTGTCAGGACAGTTTTTAATTGCTGCACATCAGTCCTGCATTAGAAACAGGCCCACTGAACCCAGAACACAGGGGATGAGTAAGTGCAGGCTCAAAGGGGTGGCCCTGCCCCAGCCCAGCAGGGGATGAACGCTGCCCTGGTGTCTCCCAGACACATAAGCTGGTTTCACACACCCAAGACACCTCCCAGCAGAAATAAGCTGCAAACAAGATACCAGCAATAAGCAGCTTATGTTCCTAGCACAGGAGTGGGAGGAGCAAATTCAGGATGAACTTCCCACCTTAAAACAAGGTTGTGCCACCTGCTCTTAACTCACTCTGACTTAACAGCAGCTCCTTCTGCAGGCTCCTGACAGAATGAACACTGGAGAAATGACCTGGTATTGCAGCTTTTGTGTTTCTCCCACAAGTGCTTTTGATAGTGGCTGGATACTTCATTGGAATACAAGAGTAGAGAGGGATCAGCTGAGTCAGACAGCTGGCATTTTACCCCAAAACTGAACTCTTGGCAAGAGTGTAAGAACTGAAAATGGAGTTTCCTCCAGAAAATAACGTGTCAGGTACCATGAACAACCAATTCAGAAAGAGAGGCAAGGGGAGGCAAGGGGAACAATTACATTATCCTCTAGACTCTTTCTAGTAGCTCTCCCTAAGTATTCTCCATTTTACTACAGCTATCCAGAGGAACAGCAAGTCTCTCTTGCACTACATACACAACATGTGACTTCTGAAACACAAAGATCTGCAAACCAGCCACTGCAGAACCCAGATTTTCAAAGCAGCTACTGAGCTTCATAATTACCCTGCCTCACTGTACTTCCCTGTCCTGAATCTTTCAGCTTCACAAAATAAATCCAGTTACTATGGCTATCATGACTTTATTCTAGGAAGGAATCCGCCCCTCCTGACTCTAGAAAAAGGCAAAAAGCTTGGCTAAGAAATCTGGAAGAAGAAAAAATGACAGCTATATACATCCTACCTGTTTAATCAGGACTTGGATAAAATTACTGAGCAGCCCAATTTCAGGCACCTCATCAAGGTGCTGTATGTGGGCAGTCTACGTTTAGCATCTGTTCTAAGTTCTGTTGGGCTGTCCTAAGACATTCCAACATCAGCCAAACACAAACAGGCCAACAGCCACACTGAGACCCTACAGCTCCTCCCACTGCCAGCTGAACCCCTCCATTCACTCTCCAGTGATCACTGAGGGAAAGCCCTGTAAAGCTCAGAAATGCACCTGTGCACACCCAGCACTGTTCCCCTCTCCCACCCCCCTCCAGGACACCAACCACTGGCATCACAGGGATTCCCACAGCACTGGAAGTCTGAATCTAAAGCTCCCAAAGACCTCTGAGGACAGAGGGAAAGTCTAGGAAAAGCCTGGAAAAATAGAGAGCAAGGTAGGACACGATGTGAACACATTTATATGTCTGCTATTACACAACAGTAAATGAAACATTAGTGCATTCTAGAAACATCTTGTGGACATGCCCTAAAGCAGCAGCCTCCCAGTAAATAAAAACGCCGTGAGCTTTCTATGAGCTAAAGGTTATTAATAGACAGGGACTGTGTGTATGTACAACTGTCTCCTTGGAGCATGAATGGAAGTTTTGAAAAGCTAATGCAAATCTATCCATAGTTTATGCAAGTTTACAGCACTGGAAGTTTTGAAAAGCTAATGCAAATCTATCCATAGTTTATGCAAGTTTACAGCTCTCCTCAGCACTGATGGATTCTCCTGTGGAGAACACTCTGTAGAAAAGACTTTCACACCTTGGCAAGTAACAAGAATCAATAATATCCAAATTCACTACTTGTAAGTCATGTTTTAAAGCCAATATCTAAGGTTAAAACTGTTTTGTTTGCTATGCACCTTTGCTCCCCTTAAGGATTTAATTTTTCCTTAACATGTGGAATGCAAACTGGAACTAGAATATAGGTGAAACTAGAATGCAGCTGGAACTACCACTCAAAATCAATCTGCTAGGAAGCCTGGAAGCCTTGCACTCACATTAAAATGTACTTTAGCATAAAAACGTAACACTGAATGAAAAGGAAAGGTTTTGCTCCTTTCTAACAGGAGAGAGGAATGTCTTGTGATTTGCATTTACTAAAACATAAAACACACTTTAAAATACAGCCCTGGGTGCTCACAATTTGGAAAGGACTTGATGGTAAATTCAGCTTTGTCAGCACCACATCAAGCTCCCACTTAGTCATGAATGTTAACTGGGCCCTTCTTACTGGCCATGACACAACATACAAAAACAGAGCAAACAATTCCCAGATCCTGTTGGAAAAGCAGGGGCTACTTATTACTTATTATTTAGTAGCTTATTACAAGAGCTGCTAAAATCACATCTTTAAATCCTGTCAATATTCCATTATCCCTTTAGTCCTGAAAAAGATTTTCCAGCTTTGATGAATTTTATTGCACATGGTCGATTCTGTGAACTGCAACTATATCTGCATCTATTCAAAAGGCATCAGTGGCAATTAGATATCCCTTGCTCAAGCTGTAAAGAGAAGCAAAAAAGGAGAAAACTTTTAAGAGAGCCACTTTAAAGATGTTGACCAAAAAAAAAAAAAAAAAAAAAAAAAAAAAAAAAAAAAGACAACTTTCCCATTAGAAACCAGTGCAGCAGCAAGACTTGGCTCAATCTGGAACAACCAGTTCAGCTGGAATATGCATATGATATGGCTGAGGCCAGTCCAAACCTGAGGCAAACCCCAAGACTGCTTGATTTTGTTACAAGTAAGAATGCAACCCCTGCACACTGGGCACAGCCAAGGTGCACCTGCAGGCTGGGCAGGTCAGCAATGTCCCTGTGGTGCTTGTGGCTCCAGCTGACACAGCACAGAGCAGGCCATGCAGTCTGGCTCCCTGTTCTGCTCTACATCCCCGCTGTAACTTTGCCCTAGCCCTGCAAGGGCCTCTGCAAGCTACTCTGGAAACACAGATCCTTTAGGAAAATTATGCACAGCTTCTCTTCTACCTCCTACGAACTCAGATTCTCAGTCCTCAAAAGCAGACTAACCAGCAGAGACAAAAAACATCTGTTCATCATAAAGACAGGCAAAAAACTGAAACTTGCCGCTCTCCCTGAGAAATTCTACTGATGGAGGACCCTGGGGCCTGAGCTCCAGGATCAGTTAATATTCCAAGATCAGTTTGCAGGCTGTGCTATAAATGCTTTCATCCAGATGAACTATGGTGATGACACCATATGCAGGAGCAGCCATATGCTCCAAGGATAATGTAGCTGGGGATTCAGGAGAATCCTCTCTCTCCCAGGATTGCTGCTCAGGTCTCTCCAAACCTCTTCTTGAGCAAATGCCTTGGCCTAGGCAGCATTTGGGATAGTGATAAAATATATCTTTAAAATAAAAAAATGTATCTTTTCCCTAGGAAAGAGGTTTTTCAGAGAGAGATTCAGCAGCAGACTTAGAATCTAAGTGACTCTGAGCCCTGGGGACCAGAGGCCACATGAGCAGTGACACCTGGACACAGCATCCTGCCCATGTGCATCCAGCTGCCAAGAAGCCAGCAGGGGACAGGGAAAGCCACACAGGCCCTGGGCACCTCTGTGAGCCAAAGGGGGCCTGCAAGGCAGAGATGCTTCCTGGGCATTTGTTAAACTTTCCTGCAAATTGAAAAGAACAATTGGATTGCTGAGCTGATCTTTAGGAGGAGAGTAACTGTAAACTAAGGCTGCATCAAGCAATCCAGAAAAATGGATGGATTTATTTTAGATGTAGGAGCAGCCAGGTTCAAACATCCCTTGAAGAGGAAGGGGAGACCAGGGCATAGGAAAGAACGCAGATTTTCCTTAAGATTTCCAAGGGGAAGTGGGAAGTAGATAATGAATGACTCAGCACTATGAGGAAAATATGTCTCCTGGACAGAGTAAACTTATCTGAAATGAAGAAGAATAAGACAAAGAGAGTAAATAAATCTTCTATCACCTGGGAAAGAAGCTGAGATCATCTCACTCCACTGCAGAGTTTCAGTTACCAGTGTTGATCTGGCACCCCTAGAAATCCTTGTGATCTGGTCTTGGCTAGATCAGAGTCTAATAAAAAGCAGAGACCCTCAGAACCACTCATCTGCTCCTGAGCTCCTGAATGCCCACTCTGAGCTTCTTTATGGCTTCCAGAATTGTGGGGCAATTCTAAAGGCTTTGTTCCCCAATCTGTATATGAGCATACACTCATCTGAAGCACAGAGAGAGTTTAAAAACCAAATCCAAACCTGTCCTAGAGAAGAGTGTTATCTCTGCCTGCTGGGAGGTCCTGACCCACATTGCTATTTATTTTGCTTGTGGATGACACTAATGAGACAGAAAGGAAAAAGGCACGTATTATTAGCTCCTAACACACCCATTAGAGGATGCATGAAGTCCTGAATTGGCCAGCTGAGCCCACAGTCAGTCAAAAAGATCTCTTTTTTTCCTGCTAGTGCTGCCTGAGTTCTTATGACAGGCCTTTCCTAATCACTTCAAATACCTATCACTTTCAGCTGCTCAGGAATAGCCCCAAAATATTTCCAGTGTAGGGATATACTTGAAGTTTGCTAGGTAACACCAAGAAAAATAGCACAGCAAACATTTTGCTGCTTGTAATACCATCTCCTTTGAAGCTGCAGGAAGCCTGATGACACAGGCTGTCTCAGCCCTCCTAATCACAGGAGCTTTTCCCCCCTGAAGTGTTTATGCAGAACTAAAGCAGATTGTGCATGGTGCAAAAGCACTTACATCCAGAACCTGAAGAAGCCAAGAATGGCTCAGCACTTAGAATTACAGCCCAAAAGATTTTTAGGAACTGCAAGGAGGCCCCTGGAAAACATGGCAATGTACTCATCCTTTCATTGTGCCTAACTTAGTATCCAGAGGCAGCTTCCTGCCACGTGAGTGCAGGCCCAATCTCCATAACAACCAGTCACATATGGCACTTAATCACTCCTGCAAGCCTTCAGTGCATCTCCAGCTTCAAAATACCATTATAGGATCTTCCCTGTCTGCTTGTTCCCAGGAACAGGGATGAACCACCACCACTGCTTCCCTCTTCTAAGCTCTGAAGGAAGTCATGAATAGGAAGACTTACATTCCCCACTTTTAAAGACAAACCAACCCAAAGAGGTCTAGAAGCTTGCCCAAAATGAGATCAGCAGAGGCAGATTTAGGAGCAAAGATAACTAACTCATTCCCCACCTCTTCTTGACCCCAAACTTCCCAAAAATATGAGTAATCTGATCATGAGGCCTGCTTTTAAATGGTCTGTTGGCATAATGTCCCTCCACAGAGACAAGCAATCAGCAGCAGCAACAAAAAGGGGCAAAGAGACCAGCTCCAACTTGAGAAAACACAACACTGATTCTAAGTGCTGCTCTTCACTCAGTCAACTAAAGCAAAACATCTGCTATAGCTAACCAAAATGCCACACAGCCCCTATCAGAAACCCCAAACCCCTGTGCCCAGAAATCCCTGCTGAGCATGAAATTCTCATGGATGTATCCCTCCCTTTCTCTAGTCACAAAGTAGCCACAGCTACACCACTGCAGCTGCTACAAAGTCAACCTCAGCAAAGGGATCTCCCCCAGCAGGGAAGGGATCCCCAGAGCCTCCCTGCCCCAGGCACTGGCCAGGCTGCCGAGGGGCAGGAGGGAGAAGGGACATTGACTGTGAAACCTTTCCCTGCACAGCCCTGGACACAGCTCCAAAGCTCCCAGCACCACACTGAACCAGCTACTGGGGCGTAGCCCTGACTGCACTCATCAAACCACAATTATTAATGTAGCATGGCAGCTACTTAATTCAAAAGATTGCATTTGAAACGAACTTACCATCTCTGTCTTCATCATGAATATTCAGATACAAGTATTCCAGTCCTCTTCCTTTCTTGCCATGCTCTGCTCCCTGGATTTTAGCCATAAGTGTGGTTTTGCCTGAACCATCATCACCTGCCAGTAAGTTTGCAGAGGAAAAAAAAAGGCACCTTCAGAATTACATTTGACTTCAAAGAAAAGATTTTTTCACAACTTGCTTAATTAATGAGAAGCAACCTTGTACACTTCTGAATCACAGCTATTTGCTGTTCTCTTCCAAGTATTTCAGCGAAATCCAATGGCTTATAGCAGAACAATAAGAATGAAGAAGTACCTTATTCTCTATTATTACTTGAAAGAGGCTATAAATCTAACAGTGGAAATCAAAGAGAAAGTAAATCTATGAGGACGAAGACAACACCGCAGATCAAATTACATAACCCAGTTGTAACGAGCCCATGTGTCAGTTCGCTCCAATCCGTGTTTGAAACACACTTTGTTTCTATAAATAAAAAAGTAACAAACCAACACCCAACTGGCTGCATGTGTTACTTACCAAAAACAAGAATATTCTTGCCCGACGGCAATTTAGATCTGGAGCGCGTAGAGACTTCGCTGAGGATGGAGGACCTGGGGAAGCAGCAGAGCGGCCGCGTTATCCCGGCGGTGACAGCACCATGAGCTCAGCACATCCGCACCCACGGCCCGGCACATGCGGGCTGCGTGCGAGCGGGGCTGTCACCGCCACAGGCCACCGGCACTCGGAACCACCACCGGCACCCCACCTTCTAGAGAAGAGCTTTTATCATTTCTAAACCACCGGCAGGAATATTTAAAGTTCTCACTTGTAAGAGGCCACAATACTACTTTTCAACTAACTCGCATCACAACCGATCGTTGTATTCGACATACGCCTTTCTGCCGCTATAGGTACTTCTTTAAGCGTTCTTTAGAAATAAAAGCCAAAAAATCCACGAGATATCGCCTTTGCCGGAGCCGCTGCCGTGGATATCCCGCAGAGCCACGGTCCCGGGGTCCGCTCTCCCGCTCTCCCGCCCCTGCGGCCGCGGGGCTCCCGTCACGCAACCCTGGGCCTCCCGGCGCTGCCCCCCGGCCCCGCCGCCGCCCGCGGGGCCCGAGCGCGGCCCCGACCCGGCCGAGGGCCAGCGCTGCGTTCCAGCCCGGCGGAGCCCGCGCTCGCCTCGCCGTGCAGGCCCCGAGCGGCCGCGGGCGCTCACCAGAGGTTCTGCCCCTCGTCCTCCTCGCCGGGCAGCTCGGGCCCGCCGGGCCCGTCCGGCCCCAGCAGCTTCTTCTCCGCCAGCACCGGCGCCATCTTGGAGCCGCCGCCACAAAGAGTGACCTCACCGGGCCGCGAGGACCCCGCCCCGCCCCGCCCGCCCGCGCGCGCCGCCGGCCCCGCCGGGCCCTCCGCCCCGCGGCCGCACCGCCGGCCCCGCGCGCGCCGCGCCCGCCCCGCGATCAGGCGGTGCCCGGGCAGCCCCGGCCGCGGCCCGCCCTGCGCGCGCCGGCCTGGGGCCGCCAGCGCCCCCTGCTGCCCGCGGGAGCGGCACCGGCTCAGGCACCGCCGCCTGCTGCGGCCCCGGTACCGGCCCAGGTACTGCCTGCACCACCCCCGGTACCGGCTCCGGTCCCTTCTCCTGACCCCCAGTCCCTGCCCCAATACTTGTTCCCGGCCGTGCCCGCAGCCCCGGTGCCGGTGCCGGCAGTGCCCGGGTCAGAGCTGGATGGACACACGCCATGAAGGGTTGCTGACTGATCAAGCAGTCATTACCACCCCTCTGTTTGACCAAGAGCACCAGAGAACACGTCAGGGTTTTTACAGACTTTCCTGGGTGGTTTGTCAGTCATTCCAGCCTTTCAAAGTGCTGAAATACTGCCCTGGGTGGCCCAACCAGCCTGAAAGTGACATCAACTGTTTTCATGCAATTTTGGTTTCCTGGTGCCTTCTATGTGTGGATTTCAAAGCAAGAAAATTCAACTGATCAAGACTGTACAGTCAATCGAAAGGAGAGCAAAAGAGTGACTTGCCCAGATTCACACCTCAGGTTTCTGCCTGGTCCATGACTTCTCTTTTGGATGCCACCAGAATGTCCCGGTGATGTGGTTCCAGCCCCTGCCTTCGAGAGGAGGTCAAGCACCAGCAGAGGCTGTCCAAAGAGGCAGCAGGAATTCCCTCCCTGAAGAGTCTCAGAACTTGACAAGGCACTGAACAATTGAATAACTTTGACCTCAGCCCTGCTGCAAAGAGGAGGGGAGACCAAAAGTTCCACAGGGCCTTTCCAACCTGAACTACACCTAAGGTGAGGTAAATTGTCAGTACTGCAACATTCTCACCTTGTGTCAAGTAAAGATTGACACCTTACATATTTTAGCCACCTGAGACATATTTCAGGCCTTGATAATGTGTGAATACACATTCTCTCAGAGGATGAAGTAACAACTTGTCTGGACTAGGCTGGAGTCCCTGGAAAAACACCTGGAGCATGGAAGGGACCCCAGTGTCCTCCTTTTGGCTCCCACTCTGCCAGGAGCTCCACTGATACTCAACCCTGCTACTGGCAACAGCTCCACTCACAGACATCTTTTATAGGTGATTCAATATTTTAATAATAACCCCTCTCCAAATTACAACAGCTGAAAATACTGGAAGATGTATTTATTGCATCATTGGCATCACCTTTATTGCAAGTCTCTCAGGTTTTGGTTACCTTGCCTGTTTTTGAAGCATTCAAGCCACATCATAGTGAAAACCTAAGGTTAATACAATAAACTAAACCTTTTCCATAATAAATTAACTATTGATTCATCATTCCTTTATCAGAACAAGTAAAAAATAGAACTGAAATACTAGGGCTATCACTGAAAAATCAAGTTACCAAGGCTTTTAGTAAAGCTTCCTATAAAAAAAAATCTGTAATTAGCAGAAATGGTGGTTCTGCTCACTTACATGAAAAATACACCAGAAAACTCTCCAACTCTAAGCAGAAGCCAAATTCTATCAGTACCTACTCAGTTCAACAGTGAGTAGAGAATTTCTGTAACAGTGAAAGATCTGCCTCTGTGCAGCAGTGTTTAACCACACAGTGTCTTCTGTCACAGAGACTTTTTCTGCACATGCAGCATATTCAGTGCATCACAAAATATTCCACCTGCTTTAAACATTTCACTTATTAAGAGGAAATAGATTCAGACAAAACAATATTAACAGCAGTTTCAGATATAAAGTATTCATCTTAGCAATATAGCCTTTCCTTACAAATGGTATAGAACAAGCTACAAAAAGTTAACTCAAAAGTTGCATAAATCTATGCTCAAGGAGGTTAAATTAAGTTTCCAAATTAATGTAATTTTTACTGATAGAGATTCTGTTGCCTATGATAGCATTACTTAAAGAAATTGTCAAGTTATGGTAAATCAAATTTACAATGCATAACAATTCTGTCAACTGTCACTGAAAAACAGGAGTCCAAGGCAATCTAAATTCTCCAAGGGCTTGAGTTGTTCTGGCAACACCTCCCTGTTACAAAGGCTGTTCTTGAACATTCTGCAACGAAATCTAAAGCACTCTCAGATGATGTTATCCGTGTCCTTTGTGGGCATTTTTCATCTATAAAATGGAGATAAAAGAGAAAATGTCAAGATAAATGTTGCCCCAAACCACTGCACTACTACAGACCAGCTTTCAGTAGACAAAGGCTTGTCACTTAATTGTTCCCATGGTCTCCAAAAGCACAGGAGCAATGCTCCCTGTGTGAGGGATGGATGGAGGGATGGAGGGATGGATCAACCACTGGGAAACTGCTGCAGAGCCTCTCACAGACCAGCATAGCAACAGAGGCTGAGCAGAGAGGAGAGCAACTTCCTGATAAACACAGGGAATAATTCAGAGTCCCTAGTGATATTCTCTTTGTACCCTGCCAGGTAGCAGTGGCAGGTTCCAAGGCTCTCTGGTCTTTCCCTGCTTTAGTTCTCTCTCTCCAAGCACCAGCCCTGATGGAATTACACCACAGACCATTCTCAGGAGCATTCTCATGGGCACTGCACTGACACAAGGCACAAGCCCACGGCTGCACACTCTGAAAGCTTGTCTTTACTTCTGCAAGTAAACTCAGGGGCTAACAATGAAAACTGGGCTCCCAGCACTTGCCAGCAGTAGAAAATTCAGTGATGAGTACCTGCACCTGTAACCTGTAGTACTTCTTGGAAAGGTCAACACTTGTCCGTCCTTTCTGGAAAGGGTAAGACCACAAAATCAAATTCCAGTGGTTGCCCATTTTTTGGACTCCTTTCAAAAGGCAGTTGATTTCTTCAGTTGTGAAATCTTTTCGGGCTCTTCTCTTCTTCAAAGGTCTCATGCTCCTGGCCAGGGAACACATTTCATTGCCCTGCAAATAATTACTTTGGTGTTGTTAAGAATTATATAGCTGTATACACTATTTTGCTCATGGAAGTACCATATTACTGGCAATTCAGCATTAAATAGTTGTAAAGAAATGGTCACACTGGGAAGGGAACAATGCTTCTTCATGGTTTCTTCACTGTCACCACTTACTGAAATACAGCATTTTTCTGTGATCTTCATTTCTATTGTGCCTACATAGTTTACTCTTTTAGCAGGTTTATTCCTTTAGGTTTCTGTTACTTCCATACTGTGCAAATCTTCATTAATATAGGAAAAATCAGACCTCCAGATCCATCATTCTGAAAAGATGCCAGCTGAAAAATGCTGAACTCAATTCAGGGCTAAATCAGTGTGACTGGAGTAGAATCAACACAGGAGTATTTTTTAAATAAGGTTCATTTTGCTACTGGGCTCCTGTTAAAGGTGGCTAGAAAAGAAACTACATGATTTCTGCTGCTTTTAAACACGATTCCTGGCCATTTTTAAACATGTCAGTGTATGATTAGGCTTTGTATAACTAACCTCATCTTTGTCAAGTGAATGTGTGCAATTTTCTTTTAAATGCTGACATTTCTGGCTCCACATCTCTTTGACTCTCTGTCTCTTCAGGTTAGCATCTTGGGTTTTTTGTAAAGCTATGAAATTGTGAACAAGGAGGCCACTTAGTCACTTTAAACTAACTAAAATCTACTCAAAAACTGAATATAAATCTGTAAAGGAGCACTTATTCTAATGAATCTAAACATGTAAATGTTGCTTTGTTAGTAATATCTCATTTTCCTTAGATCATTTTCTCTTAATCCCCGTTAAGACATAAGAACTATTGATGAACCAGAAGCAAATAAAAGTATTATTAATGTTCAAGTGGATTTATGTGAGAGAAAGTGTAAAAGTTTATTTAAATTCATAGTCATTTATCTCCAATAGCAAGGACAGGTGCTTCTCTCAATGCCCTGACCTAAATGCAAACACTGATCTCTCAGTTGTGCATATCAGAGAATTCATTTTCTGGTAATACTCACACTTTTCACATGCAGGTGTCAAGTTATAGTTGCTAGTCCACCTAATATTTCTACTATGTTCACCTCTCTCTGAAGTATTAGATTTGTCTTTTCTATTTGGAGTCAGAAGAATGCCTTAAAAATAAACAATAAAAAACCAAACAATAAAACATTAAACATCTTTCTTAGAAAAAAACCCCAAATCATAAAACACAGGTTATATTTTAGGAATTAAAATTTAAAAGAGAACCATCTTTTGAGCCATACCACTAATCTGGTCTTGGAATAAAGACTGGAAAATTCAGTTTACTTCGGCTTACAGGAAATGTGTACTTGCTAAAGATAATAATATATTGCTCTAATGAGCTTTCAAGATACTGTTGCTTTGGTTGGGTTTCTTTACATTTTAAAATACCTTTGTGGCTTTCATAAGACAAATTAATCAATTTCTGAATCGGAAGGGGGAAAACATAAACAACTTTACAATCAACCTAATGGCTTTTACTAGGCATTAATTAAATAAAATAACCATGTAAGCAAGGTTTTTGAAAATAAGAGTACTAAAAATAAATTTCTGGTGGGAATTTCAAAATTCAAATTTTGATTCTCATTTCAAAGAAGAATTCATTCTAAAAGATTCCCCATGTGCCTGTTTATCACAAGTCCTCAGCAGAGCTTCCAGCAGGAACAGGAAGGGGTGTAATGGAATAACATGACTGGAACTGCAGAAGGAGTAGTGCTGAATCCAGGTTCAGGCAGCTGAGCTCTGCTCTGAGTCTGATTAAACTCTCCATTTTAGAAAACAATGCTACAGAGCTAAGAAATAGCAAATGCCATGGAAGGTGTCCCTGACAGGATTCAAAACAGGATCAACACACCAAGTGCCAGATAACTTTGCAAGGAAATAATGTGCATTACACAATTTCATTATTATAGAGTATGCATTTTCTGGCCTAATAATATACAGATTATTCTCAGAATCTAGAGGGGAAAAAAAAAGAATTTCCTATCCACAGTCTTCCATGGTAAAGTTCTGCAAAAGAACTGACAGCAAGGGCTTTTCACACCAGTTTCCAAACCAACCCCTTACTTTGGAAACTATCTTTGCTCCTAAAAGTTGGTATTTCTTTAGGCAGCCTGTCTTTGTCCACTGGGGCCAGAAGCATTCCTGGAAAATATAAGATGAACACCAGTACAAATGTCAATAAGTAATAATTGTTTAATTTTCAGAATTCCTCCTTTAAACCAGAAAAAGATAGGATGTGCTTCTATTTAATTCATTAAGGTTTCTAAGTATCCCAGACCCGTAAGCGTGTAATATTGAATGAAATTACTTTGGTGTGATGTCTTACATCTACTCACACACATTTCAACCTAATACATTCCTTTCTCTTAGGAATTGACTATTTCTGGCAAACTTGAGAGTCTTATCAAAGCATGTAATGAACATCTGCCACCGTGGCAAGAAACACACAATCCTTCCAAACAGAAGTGGCCAGTTCTGATCTCACTTAGTACAAATCATTGTAAATCAAACTCCACGAGTCAGTTTAAAACAGCAAGACAATCAGAAGCAAATAAAAAGTTCAGAATTTTAAATGCAATTTAAAGCAACAGTTCCAAGTACTGAAAATAAACTCCATACTGGGGTGAGCTGCAAATCTGCTGCTGTCACCAGCAGCCACCCTGCGGAGCTCCCCTCGGTATCTCTCCTCAGCCTCCAGGATGACTCTGTGGTGCTCACACCTGTGCAGGCAACTCTGCAACGTCTTGGTGAAGGTTTTACTGTTCAAGGACAGTCCTTCTGCTGTGCAACCTGGGGAAAAATTGTATATTGCAGAAATAGAAGTCACAGCTTCCAAAGAAGTCACTACAAAGTTCAGAGCTTCATTCTGCTCACCAGGATCAATTTGACTTCAGGTTTTCCATACTCATGTCATTTTTATGTGCCTTCCAGAAATACTTTGTACTTGCTCTCTTAAAATTTTTTTTTCAACATTTTAGGGGACTAAGTTATACTGCATTTCCACTCCAGAAGTACTGAGTGAGGCATGGATCTTTTACAGAACTACAATAGTGGGATGGGAAGACACAGGACTCAGTTCCATTTGCACATTTATCCAGGAGCCAAAATATATGTATTGTGTACTATATATAAATTGTTTGAAACTTTGTGTTGTAACAGTTACCTGTATTAATCTGAATCAATGGTAAATCTAGTTTAGGCATGAATTCCCTCACCAGGAAGCCTTGCTATTCATTTTTGAGGACATTCCTAGGGTAATTTATAGTTTAGATATCCTTGGATGCTCTCATGGTTAAGTTATATCAGCTGAAGGAGAACTTGTGTGACAAGTCACAGGAAGGGCACAAGTCCATATCTGTAACATTCTACCTTAAGATAAAGCACTGCTAAAGCTCACTGGGATAAAAATAATGTTCAAAGGTGGGTTATATAGGCTGCTTTGGGGGTTGTTTAGTTGTCTGTGGGTTTTTGTTTTGTTGGGGGTTTTTAAAGAAACATTGGCTTGATTACAAAATCCACTCACAAATACAGAATACCATTCTCATTGGTACCAGCAAAGCACCAGCAGCATTCTCATGACCCACTGATGGAGCAGGCTGAGGAACTAGAGCCTGGGGTAACTGAGAGCTGCAGTCATGGATTACCATAAAACTGCTTGCCTGTACTTCACAGCAGTGAGGCAGAGGGAACAGAGGGGCTGCAGAACACTGAAGAGGCTTAGCAGGAGAATAAATGAGGAAAGTGAGCAGGGCTACGTGTTCTTCCTCCCTCTCTGCAAGCAGAGAAAGGAGGAAAACACCTGCTCAAATATTCTTCTAATTAGGGAGTCACCTTTTGAGTTACTGTATGTTCTGTTGTCACATTATTACGTGGACCAAAACTGCAATTTGTCAGCTTTATTTCAAGGGGAAAGCGGAAAGGGGAAAGGAAGCAGCTCAGATTTTGTTATTACATAAGAGGTAATAGAAGAGATGTGTTACAATTTCTGTCAAGTCAACCCACTTACTGCACTGCTGACTCTTTAAGACTTCTTGAGGGAGAGGGAAAAAAGAGGGGAAAAAAGAGGGGAAAAAAGAGGGGAAAAAAGAGGGGAAAAAAGAGGGGAAAAAAGAGGGGAAAAAAGAGGGGAAAAAAGAGGGGAAAAAAGAGGGGAAAAAAGAGGGGAAAAAAGAGGGGAAAAAAGAGGGGAAAAAAGAGGGGAAAAAAGAGGGGAAAAAAGAGGGGAAAAAAGAGGGGAAAAAAGAGGGGAAAAAAGAGGGGAAAAAAGAGGGGAAAAAAGAGGGGAAAAAAGAGGGGAAAAAAGAGGGGAAAAAAGAGGGGAAAAAAGAGGGGAAAAAAGAGGGGAAAAAAGAGGGGAAAAAAGAGGGGAAAAAAGAGGGGAAAAAAGAGGGGAAAAAAGAGGGGAAAAAAGAGGGAAAAAAAGAGGGAAAAAAAGAGGGAAAAAAAGAGGGAAAAAAGAGGGAAAAAAGAGGGAAAAAAGAGGGAAAAAAGAGGGAAAAAAGAGGGAAAGATCTAAGATAATGTTTACCTAAACACCTTAAATCTGCCATTTTATGGGATGATGATGTAGCTGAAGCACTTTCGACTCTCTCAGTTTTCTCTGAGCAGAATAATTGTTGATCTAAATGAGGGAGGAAAAAAGTCACTAAGAAGTGTAACCTACCTTTTGCCATGGTGCATGGCAATCATGCATCAGCATAACGACATTCAACTGCATTTTCTATTTGTAGATTATTAAAGTTTAATTAACATAACAGCAGAAAATCCAAATGAGAATTCTCAAGTTAAATATCTCACATTCACACTACTGTAATTCCAGAACAACCATGTTCAATTCAGTGGTTTTTCATCATTCTCCCAAGAGATATTACTTCAACTTGAACACAGCAAATTAACCCTGTAAACCCACACTGCTTAACTAAACTCCATAAACTTTATTCCTGTTTGGGATCAGATGCTGAAGAATGTGCCATATTAGAATAACACATATTCTCAGTTTAAACAGGTAACAGGTAACCTGGAGATCAGCTGGACACCTGTAAAGCTCCCATTCTGGCAAATTCTAATCTAATGAATACTTAGCAATTTTATAAATTAACAGGAAACTAAATAATGAAAAAAATTTTGATTGAACAGATCCCAGCTGTGAAATAAATGTATCAGACTAGGATTAATGCAAATCTGAAAAACTTTTCTCTTAAACAAATGTTCACCATGTAGGGACAGCATCAGGCAAAGTCCCTCTCACAGGCAGTTCTACCCCAGCTTTACAGGCACAGGGCCAAAGCTGCATTTTCTATTAATGGCTTCCACTGGTCAGTACAGGTTAAACACTAAACTTAATCTCTGATACATTCATTTGAATAGTTAAAATCAATTTAAAAAAAGAAAGCTACAATATGTATTAGAAGAAAAGTGGGATAAATGTTGTCCTGGTAAAATTGTGTACAATATAAAATTCTAACACCATGCAAACCAGTTAAAGGATATTACACATAAGGCACCTCTGTCATCTAATGACACATAACAAGTGATAAAAAGTAGTGATAAATCACACAAATTCATTAAGAACAAAATCAGCTCAGAAAAGGAATACGTGTAGCTCTTTGTACCTGATTTGCATGTCTGTTTCATATTTCTAACAGTCTCTGCTGGTTGTTTAAATAACTGTTCACTGGGAAGATCAAAATATGATCAAATTAAAACCAACAAAACAATAAAAACAACATACACTTACCTGCAAATAAACACCCACATTCTAAGGGCACAACAAAAAACCATATTAAATATATAAAAGAGAAAACTCTACAAGAATTACTCTAATTATCCCAATTTACTGGACTTATGGCACCCAGCATGTAATCAGTGCATGTTAAAACCTGTTTCCCAGAGATCTGATTGGCATTCCTTGCAGTCTGTTCAGCAGGGAGTGCAGAGCTGTCACTGGTTTCCAGAGTAATTTGTAATTCAGGTTCACATGAAGATTACCAGGTGCACATAAAGCTCTCACAAAGTCTTCAGAACACTGCAGCCTTCACCATTTGCAGCAAATGCTCTAAAAGGTAATTGCTTTTCTTCTTTTCTTACACTAATTAACCGCTATGCAACCAACACACTGCTATGATACCCTGATGGAGCATTTGTGTCCCTGACTCCCTCTGAAAGCTGCAGGAGCAAAGAGCCTGATCCATGGTTACCTTCCAGTAACTTCTGTGTTCACACAAACATATTCAAAAAGAGATATTTTTTTAAATTGATATTTTAACAGTTTTGTGTACCACAGCCAGAACAACAACTAGCTGTGAATTTATGCTAACCAGCAGCAAAGCAAAATTTACCTGGATGTACCATGGAAAATATCCAGGCTCTTGGTGATTTCTGCGGTAGTTGCAAAGTAACAATATAATACCAGGAAACTGCACAGAGCAAGGTGCAGCCAGATACATTAAAAAAAACCACAATAAAAATGTGGAATTCAAAAAACCCAAAACAAAACATAAAACCCACCCAAAATGTAGTTTGGCTCATACTTTTGCATTGACAGTCTTGAGGGATATTCCAGATACAAACTCAAGAGAATGGAATCTGTATTTATCATTGCAAGTTAACTATAAATTATTTTGGGTTTATCAATAGGAAAGACAAACACAAGCAGCAAAAGAAAAAGAGGAAAATTACCATTTGTGTGAGAGCAACAAGCAAGAGAACAGGGAATGACCAAACAGGTCTGTTCCTTTCTCTTCCCAAGCAGGGAAGCACTGGAACAGGAGGAGAGAAGAGCAGAGGTGCAGGAACTTTCTCCCCTACTTTGCAGACACTCCAATTTCAGTATTTTTGCAAGCAGTTCTCTACCTGTTGTTTCCCTAGTAAGGGCACATCACAGAAACCATTGTGGTTTTGTCCAAACCAGAGGGTTAAATCTCAATCTGTTACATCAGTGAGAACTCTGGGGCAAAAGCCAAGGATGATTTCCAGCACTATGCTGAAGGCACTCAAAGGTGCCCCGAAAGAGGCTCTCTGTGCAACACCAGCACTCAGAGATCAGCAGTTTTGCTACTGCAATGACCATAATCTTTGATCTGTGACCTCAAAAACAATCTCTAGTGGGCCACCAAAGGGCTATGTCTTTCCACTAGAAAAAAGCCCCATAGTTAGTAACAGGTAATTTAAAAGCCTATCAATTTGGAATGACTAAAGCAAAGCAACTTAGTATTTCTGCTTAGGTGCAAGATTCTTACCCTGCTTGAAGACCAGACTGGTTATTTCCACCAGCAGTTTTTCCATTTATATTGTGACTTGGAGGTACAGAGTCTGTCTGCAGCTCAGTAACTGAACATGGAATGCTCCTCTGGGCAGTTTGTCTGGTAGAAGCTGCATCCATAGTGTTCACTGCTTCATTTTTTTGTGGAGCAGAAGTTACAGATGGAGCAAGAACCTGATTATTCAACTTTGAGGCCAACTGTGGACAACAGACATCTTTATGTGTTCTTTCTGTGCACTTCTTTGGATCAGCAGGATTCACTTCATGGGATTTCAATGCTTCAGAATTGGCTACTGAAGATTCGTCTACAAATATTTCTCCTTGCACTCCTTCCTGTATTGAAAAGTACTGGTTAGTGACTATGTAAGCGCTATAAAAATGTTAAATAAATCCAGTAACAGGATTAACTAGATAGTCTAACTCTGAGGGTAAAGCAAATTCCAGAGAAGCTTCAGAAAACCCCAACTGAGCTGAGAGCCAACAAGACAGCAGTGCCACTGAAGGTGCTGAGGGGGTACTTACTAAGTCCTAATTTCAGGCTGAAAATGGAATTTGCTACTAATGCAAGGCACTGCTAGAACTTAAGAGCCATCTAAATAACTCATAAACTTGCTGTTCCAAACCCACAGGATACTTAGCAGCTTTAAAGCACAAGGAAAATATGAAACAACTTTACCTCAGTTTATGTTCACATTCTCCTTTATCATCTATCCCACCACAGCCATACAACCCTGAGCACTTCATGCATGCAAATATTAAAATCATAGGTTTGAACATCCAGCAATTAAAAATAAATTCAGCTTCTTTTTCTATCTCAATAGAAAATCTGGGCTTACAATAAACTAGAATACTCCACACAATACAGATGCCTCCACTCCCTGCACACCTGTAACTCAGTCTGATCTATAATAATGATAAAAGTTGCAGGTTATAGTTTCACACAAATTTAATGTTTTTCCAGGGGATTTTTGTTCACATTGAAATTATCTTAAGGATTTACTTTCACTTTCTCTTTAAACTCTGGAAAGATGGGATTAGTTTTATCCTATTTTGGTAAAGAGGCCAACCTCATCATGCTCTTTTTCAATTGAGTTTATTCTCTGTAAAATTTCTTTTGCTTTCTTCCAGTAGTCTTGTAGACATCTTTTCCTGGCTTGCACATCCAATTCTTCTGCATTGTTCACATTTAATGAGTTATCATGTAATTTCAGAGACAACTGTTCAGCTTTAAAAAATATAAAACAACATCAATATTTAAAATTTTATTAGTATTTTTTTAAAGTATTTATTATATTTTAGTATGCTGAGGATCAGCCCCAATAATTTAATGCAAAATAACAGTTTTTATAAAACTTAAATTTATACATAAATGTTAAATTAACACACTTGAAATACAAGCTGCAGTTACAATTGAGCTTGCACTTATAGTTACTATAAACTGTTTGCACAATGATGCTATGATAAAAAAGGGCTTTTTCATTGACTTAACTCTGGATTCTTTACCAGTATGAGTCTCTGCTTTTTTTTTAAAACAAAAGTTCCATATTAATGGGACACTACAAATCCCCACACCCCCTCAATCTTACACAAACCTCTCAGTTGTGCTTGCAGCACAAAAATGTAGATACAGGTTTGGTTTTTTTTCTAATTAGCAATTACACACCCTCCATGCTCTAGAGATCAGAGGATAAGGTCTCTCTGTTTCATGGGTGGTACTGTACAGATAATTAATAAAAAAACTGGAACAGGGGACCTACAAATACATCTTACTTCAGAAAAAAAAATTATTTTTTTTAATACTAGAAATTAATGTAGTCACATTGATTTCAGGCTTGATTATCTCCTGGTTTATTCTCTCTCTCTAGTGGTACATCCTTGCGAAGAGAATATCCACTGGGTGTTAAATGACAATGTTCATATTTTCCACAGAATTTATAGATGGGAAAGCTTTAAGAGCTGGCCCTACACGGAGAGGTTTTACAAATGCATTATTGCAACACTGTTGGAATTTTTACTTCTCTTGTTTTCTGCCTAGGTCAGCTCTTGATGACAAATAAGCAACTTTCTGTGCAGGAAACAAACATCTCTTGGAGTACACAGAATGACAAAGCTGCCAGAGTTAAGATCACTTAGGGAATCAGCAGAACACAGATGGAAATAATCACTGTCCTTTTAAAGCAGTATCAGCAAGCTTACTCATTTGTTTGCAGTTCTGCAGCACAAAAGTAGCAGCTTTGATGAGTTCCTCATCCTGAGATTCTGTCAATACCTGAATCATAAGTGGCAGACCATTGCTCTGAAGCAGCTCACACTGGTTTTCTTCTAGAACAGGGCATGGTAAAGGAAAATTCAGGTTGGTTTCAGCCCCCACACTTTAACCTTACAGTAATTTTAGGAGCCAATACTGGCAACTTTCTGTAAGTCTCTGTAAAAAAAGAGATTTTCATTACAGACCCAAGCCTGCTGCAGTGACAGCAGGAGAGCTTTACACCACACAGGATGATTTGATCTGAACTCACATTTCTGTAAGAAAACTGAAGGATGACTGAGACAAATTATAGGATGGAGTTCCAAGCTCATTTACTTGTGGCCTAAAACATTCAAATAATGGCTCCTGTATTTCTTTTCTTCCACTACCTGCTCTTGGAGTAGATATGCTACATTTCTGTGAGGCCTGAGATACAGAAATATCAAAATCTCAAGGTTTATAATTAGCAAAATAAAATTAGTAGTTTAATCCTGGTCTAGCCAATCTGTTCCTCCTCACTTATCATGTAATTAGCAAAATTTTTATTGTGATCTCATTCACATATGTATTCACACAACTTATGACTTGCTAAAATGGTTCTTTTTTGTTTAAACTTAATAAAAAGGGAATTAAAAATTAAACATTTTTATTTTGACAGTTGATATTTTAAGAGAAACCTTTTTCTGTTGGTTTAACCATTTTTCTATTCAGAAGACATTTTCCATAAAGCCTTGTTTCAATAATTCTTCATGAGAAAATGTCTGTTAAAATAAATTTGTGACATATTGAGCTAATTATTGAACTTGTTATTGGCACTCAGAGGATGAAAACCAACCAGAATTTTTTGAACATAAGCCCTTTTTCTTGTTTATCTAAACATACACGAGAAAAAACAATAGTACAAATGAACTTCCCTTTCTATTTACCTGCACTACACAAAATATCAGCTGAAGTGCTGTATTTTTACCAGATATGCTTGGGCAAGCCCTGAGGAACATGACAAAAACATTTCAGGGCTACCTACTGCTCAGGTGTCTTGAAAACCAATGCTCTTACATGGCTTTTACAAGTACTCCTGGTCTTGTAAGCAGTGGACAGAAGCTGTAGGTGCCTCACTTGCTATGTCTGGATTGTAGCAGTTTTCAGGTCTGGATTAATTGCTCCCTGTGATCCCTAAGCCCAGCTCTGAATTCATGTAGTTAGTCTATTTTTCAAAGCTACTAAAGACACTTCCTGCCAACAAGCTTTACAATTTAAAGATGGAACATTATAGAGAACTTTTTCCAAATATTGACATCATATTATTTAACAGAACTCTCTCCCTCCTGTTCCAGTCTTGATGAAGTGACACCACTGGAGGAGTTGAGAATTTAGGAGCTGACAGACAGGAAAAAGAAAAAGCAAATCTTACCACAAACTTCAGTACAGTGTCCAATTGTTAGAATAATACTGACTTTTTCTCCTGTGCTCAGTGTCTCATTGGACAGCAGCTTCAGCAGCTCTGACACAGTGTGATACTTTGCCAAGACAACACCCAAGGCAGCTGTTTGTTGAAATAATTGGAAGGAAAATAAACTAATGATAATGAGTGTACAGGAATTATGCAAGTATAAAAAATGCTGGGTTTTGAGGAAACTCTACAAACCCCTCAAAGCCTTGGGCCTGCTCAGCCCTGCCCTGCTCTGCCTTTAACAGTTCAGATTACCCCATCCCTCCTGTGCTGCTCCCAAATCCAGCCCTGCCCCTCCTCCCAGCCTGTGCTCCATGGACATGAGGCAGAAGATCTGATGAACGAGGGATTTGCACTGTGCAAGTTTTGGAGATCCCTGCTAAGTTTCTCCACATCCTTTATCAGCCCCAGCACAGAGTCAGAGAGAGTTGAATAAGCTTTGACACACAGAGTATCTGCCATAAAAAGAGCAGGGGGCAAGCCCTTCCTGGCAGGGGGAACACCAGTGCCAGTCCATCCGTGCCGAGGCCTAGTCCTGTCACACACCAGCTGATCTGAAACTACACTCAGAACTAGAGCAGGTTTAGCATTTAAACTTTTGTGAACTTCCACTTGAAGCTCTTATGGCAGAAGTGTGAGATACACCAACCACAGTCACAGCACACGCTCATCAGGACCACAGGTTTCTCCAAACTTTGTGATGGAATACACAGGACCTCATTAGGAGAGCAGTTCCCAGCCAGCAAACCAGAGCAGAGGTGTGCTGTGCAGAAACACCACATTTTTTCAGCTCCACTTCTGAATTACTAAAGCTGTCTAAAGGTATACAATTTATTATTCAGGCATAGGCCTAACTCCAGGATCCAAACTGACTGGCCAAATCCAGGCCCAGAGCTCAGATCATCTTACCCCAGACTAGCTGTAGCATCTTATTTTTAATTTTCATTAGGATTTAAGTTTCACTGTATTTATTTTAGCAACAATGGGACAGTAATCCACCTCAGATAAACTGAATCACTCCACACTTACACCTTTGAATTTAAAAAAAACACTGCAACATCCACTAGGATGTATATAACTTAACTGCCTTTAAGTGTCCATTTATACAATTTTCCACCAGCACAAGGTTTTGCAAGTCTTAAAAATTGCATTTTAAAATTAGCATAGATTAAAAAAGTCTTTTCACTCACAATTATTAGCAATGCAGGCATCCAGAGTCTTTGCTACCACCACTGCAAGTTTCATGCTGGAGTGACTCAAACAGGAATCATGCATAAGCTCAAGGAGAACTCTGGCTAATGTATCCAATCCTCCAACAGAAACAAAATATTTCTGCACATACGCTGAGTGAAAAGAAGAAAAAATGTGATTTAAGCAACACAGTCTGCAAATTATTTTAGCATTTCACCAAGTCAGTGCATCCCAGTTTTTCTGTTCACGTGTTAGTCATTACATTTCTTACACAACAGAAGCTGGATATATACTAATCTCAAGAAATGTAGCAACTGCATATAAATTAGTTACAGGAAAATATGACCTGAATACGTGCACACAAATGGCAAACATCATGCCTGAGTTCCACCTAAGTCATTGTTTTCAGTCATGCAATGACTTTTACTCAGAAGTACTTTTAATCAAAACAGCTTCCAAGTAGTTTTACTGACCTTGTAAAATGTAATCAGTTTGTGGAGTTGAGCACAGTGTGGTGTAAGCAAAGATGGTGGACTACAGTTATCGTAGTAAAAGTTTTAAGAACAGCAAATGACTTTGTAGAGATTGACAAGCAAAAAACCCCAAACATTTTACTCTCTAATCAAATGTAGTTTTATTGAATGCAGAACTGTGTAAAGCTTGAGCTGCACTTACAGTTATTTGCAACTGTGAGACCAAGAAATGAACAAATGGGACGAACTATCTCAGGCTTCGTGCAACTCTCGAGCCACTCCTTGGCATACGGAAAGACTGAACAGCAAATGTTTTGATTATCTTCTGGAAAAATAAAAATAAAAACAAATTACCTCAAATCAAAACGCAATGAAATGAAATTTCAGCTGAACAGAAAACATGAAACCAAAGTTTTACCAGTTTGGAGAATATCTTTAAACTTCTTTTACACAATTCAGAGCAACACGTACCATTCTGGGGGTTGTTCACACAGGCACAGAGAGTGCTGCACACTGAGGACCAGAGCTGATAGCAGGGATCAGTGTTTTCATCTGGCAGATTCTTCTCAGAGGTACAGAGAGTTGTTCTGTTCAGGACAATGCAAACAAGTCCCAAATAGTCAAGGAAACATAGCTGCTAACCAGCCCATCATCTGTCTGTGTGAACTGCAGCCCTGTTTACCTGAATAACTGCAGCAGCAGGCTGATGCAGCCTGTATCTCTGACATAGGTTTGCCCATCTTCTAAAAGAGAACACACACAAGACTTCAGAGACAAAATCTTAGTATCAGGTTTAATTTACATACATACATTCCCTTTCCTAAGCACATATCCTCTCCATTAGTAAATACAAAATCAAACCAACATATAGGTAAATAACCTTCCTATGCCTCTCTTTTCCTATAAACTCTCAGAAACTATGGGTTTGCATTTGCAAACTGTATTTTTAGAACTAAATCATGTTTTGCTGTTTAAGGAAATCCCAGTGAACAATGACCTACTTAGACAATTCAGGTTCAGTTACATGCAAACATTCATCTTTATGAACTAACTCCACCAAAACATTACTTATTGAATGTTCTTTGTACTGCAGATTGGCAAATAGAAAAAGAATGTTGCTGTAACACAGAAAAAAAAAACAACTTACTATTATTTGAAACCAGTACTAAGATGACATAAACAGACATTCTTTTCAAGTTGACACCAGAATCCTTTTTAATTAAAAACAAAATGAGGTCTTCAAACAATGCAGAAGTACACAAAGTCTGTTGACAATACACTGAAAACAGAAAGTGAAAACCATTAAATCCTAAAGCCAGCCACTCATAATCCTAAATTATTAAGTCTCAGTTGTGGCCAGTATGTGGGGAGTGGAGACAAGGCAGGACTAGGAAGTGACCGAGGGCTTCCCCCTACAACGAGTTCCACACCAGCCAGGACCCTGGCAAGCTTTGGAATGATCCAGGAGTTGTTTTACACTTGCTGCTGAGGGAGAGGGGCAGTACAGGGGTCTGGTGTAACTTAAAGACACCCTGTGTGCACAAATCAACAAGGCATGGATCAAACCTGGGGGTGGACAGTGCCACTGGGGCACCTTTCCTGCCCCTTGCCCTAACTGACAATCCTGCAGTCTCATTTTGTGAGACCAAAAGAAAATTGAGACAAAGCACAAGCACAAGTAATGACAGGGGGCCATAACACACTCAGAAATAAAAAAAGAAAATATTTTCATTACCACTGCTCTCTATAATAATTCCCAGTGTAAACAAAGCTGCTTCCTTTACGATGCAATGAACACTCGACTTGGCAAGGTCAGTTATAAACATCAAGCCACCAATTTCTCGGAAGTATTCGCTTGCTTCACCTACAAGAAGGAAAAAGAACAGAAACTTTTGCTTTTGTTTCTCTGCAAAACGAAAGGCTTCTAAGACTTTCCAACATCTCAAAGCTTATATCCTTTAGACAACGTTTTTACAGTGCCCGCCAGTTTCTTAACATACATGGTGAACACAAATGACTGCATTGTTTCTAAGGAAAAGCCTCTCTTACTGTTTTGTTGGCAGATGGAATAGATAGTGATCAAAGCCTCTTTCTGAGACAGAGGGCAGTCCATCTGATATTTAAGGCATTCAAGCAATAAATTGAGATCTGTTTTCATATCTAGGAGCAAACACAGAAAACTTCATTAAAATTGTTATATTTTCTATATATTAATCTAGTCAGCTTTAGAATAAACCTGTCCAAAATGTAGTATATATACAAATGTAGTATGTACATGTATTTTAAAAAAGGGCAAAAAGTGAGCCAAAATGGAGCTACATCACTTCTATTCACCGAAAACCAAAAACCCCAGAAATATTTCTATTTCTAAAAATTTGTTATTTGACCATGATTTCCTTTGTAGAGTAACAGCCTCCTTTTAATATTTCTCGTCTTTAATTACTAGTAACTGTTAGTAAGTGTGATGTCAACTACTAAATATTAAATTCACAACTGCAAGGTGCATTCAGTGTAAATAATAATACAAACCATTAAAATATTCTGAGTGCAAATACAGTTGAAAATCTGTAGAATAGTAAGAAAAGAGTCGAAGAGCACAGGCTGCTCCGTGGTACTGAGTTACCAGAGACATAAATCATGCACCACAGCAGCAAAGCCCTCAGTCAGGTGGTTAGAGATGTAACACAAAATATTCTCTGGGCACCTATGTACAGCCCTAGGTGGGTAAACAGACTTGGAAAATCCATTTCTTAGTCTTTGGGGTATAATTAAAAGACTTACTTGATAATTATTTCTAATCGTGACAGAAGGCATTGTTTGTTGTAAACCCTTACAAGGTTTGGGGGTTCTTAAAGAAGATAAAATACAATTAAAATGTGGATAAATATTAGCAAATTAAAAAAAAAAAAGGTGACTTCGTGGTGGCATCCTCCACTACATGTAGGTTTGTTACTGGATTTACCCTTTGCATATCCAATACAGTATTCAAAATCTGGCAACTAGGAAAAAACACATTTTCCCAACTGCTCACCACCCCATGACAGGCCTATCACAGTCTACTAAAACTTTATAAAATTGATACAGATTATAATGACAAATTATAGTAGATATCTTACCACACTGATTTTTCTGCACCTTTTGAGTGTTCATTTTTGTTTTATCTCTGTTCTTGTTCTATAACAGCAAGGAAAAAGTGCCTTCAGTTCTGTTCAGATTAGCAGTGTTTATAATATACGTAGCATAAATGACCATCATTTTTCTAAAATGCACTCTTTCCAGTTTTCTGCTTTTACTTTGTCACACACACAGAGTTTAATGTATTCTTGTAGGGCAAAGTTTTCCTTTGGAAATGCAGTATTTTATAATAACCCTGCATTCGTAACCACCAGGTTATCATCTTTCTAAAGTGGACATTCAGCAGAAATCAGGTGATTCCATGTTAGCACTGAGGGGCGCTGTTGATGTGCCTGTCAGTAAAGAATATCCCCTGCTCTGTGTAACTGATCGCAACAAAGCTGATCCAATTTTCCTTACAAGAGTGGCCAATTTTGCCATCAGCCAACAACTGGCACTATGACCAAGTAATGTCACTTACAGGGTGAACACTATAAAACACTCAACCTCCTGCTGCTCAAGGAGAAACTAAACCATCAGCATTGCTCTAGTAGTATTGATCAAACCAAAGGCAGTGAGCACAGAGACATATTCCTTACAGTAAGAACTGATTTAAATTCACCAAAGACATTGTCACATTACATGAACCATGTAACTCACAAAACCCCACAGCACTGATTCTTCACAAACCCAACGTGGCAGCTTCTGAGAGTAGAGCAGCAGAGTGACATTCAGGTTTGGAGCAGAAAGATGGTCCCTCAAACATGCCCCAAGTCCCAAACACAGAAGGTTGATGCAAGGATCATAATATAACCTATTATAATTTCTCAAAAAATTACTTAGCTCCAGGTACAAACTTTGAATCAGTGGTGAATACAGCATAATAATGGATTAGTTTTCCTTCTCTAAGTGGAGCAAACTGCTCAAAGCAGTATCTTCATCTCAACCCTGCTTCATCTTAACCCAGCCCTGCTTCATGTTTAGATCATCCCCATTTCTTTGCTGCTTCCATTATAGAGGGAGAATTTAGAGAGTTCATCTCCCTTTAGCCTTTCACTAGTGATAACAGACGTACATTTCATTTCCCTGCAAACACAACCCTGCCACAACAGGGGAAAGCTTGGGAGCCTTCCTCATCTCTTCTCGTCCTACTGCTACCACCCCATCAGCCTAAGAAAAAACAAAAACCACCCAAACAAAAGGAAGGTTGTAAAAATGAGTTCACTCTGGAGCTAATTGCATTTCAGAAGAGCTTAATTTAATACATGTTTATACAGAAATGCAATATAGGCAACACAAGGAGTTTAAAATTGTATGTATACAAGGATACATCTTGACCTTACCTGGATCTTTTACTTTTGCAACCTACAGAAAGTACACAAAATAGTATTTATAAGCCAGCCTACATTAATTAGATGCAAATAGCTCACCTCTGTTGTTGCATCACTGGGCAAGGTGGAAAGACAAGCAACTAGATTCAACAAACCTCTGGCAAATGTTGCATATAGAATAGATTACCTCTTCCCCATCAGTTACTGAAAATAACTGAGTAAAATCCCCTCAAAGCTCAAAAAACCACTCGTGGAGAAGTGCAGATCTGTCATTGAGCGTGTTCAGCAGCACTAGAGTACATGGCTGGCACAGTCAGCAAACTAGCCAGCCTAGGTGGGACTTGTCCTTTGAAACCCAGGGACCAAACCTCAGAGGGGAGAAGTGTGGATTGTTGGCGTCCAGTGGAAACCAAACCCCACAACAGCAGCTGAGGCCGTGAGGACGCTGCACTGTGGCACAGGGCCTGGGCGTGTCCTGGCCTACTTCAGCTCCCTCCCCCCTCAGACCACCTGTGTGTGATTTACAGCTCATTATCAGAGCTCCACTTTGATGTCTTAGCAAGCACCCCAGATCAGCCCAAATACAAAAAAAGAAAGAACATATAAAAAATTTAAATTAAAGTGGGGAGGGGGGTGGGGGGCAGGCATGGAAGGCAACAGTCAAAAGATGAAACAGCAACTGCATTCTTCTGTGGGAATGCTGGGGAGTCCCGAGGGGGACAATGGGGCACGGCTCAGGTACCTGTGATCCGGCGGCGCAGGTGTCTCCGGGCAGACCCCGAGACGAGGCGGGTCGCCGCAGCCGAGCGCTGCCTGCCGGGCAGAGGGGTGGGATCTCCGGGCTGAGGGGCGGGATCTCCGGGCTGAGGGGCAGTGGCGGCCCCGCCGGGCTGAGGCACAGTGCCCGGCCCGGCCCGGGCCCTCAGGAGCCGCCGCAACCGCAGCGCCGCCCGAGCGCCTCAGTGCGCGGCCGTCCTCGGACTCGTGACAGCCCTGAGCCTTCTCAGCGAGACAGGAAGCGCTTGGAATTGTAGAAGCGTCAGGAGTGGAAGAGATCTTTAAGACTATCTAGTTCAATTAACACCGAAAACCCCTAGCAACAATGAGTCAGTGCAAAATCCTAACCCACAAAAGGTGCCACCCAGCTGGCAGGACATCAAGCTATCTGTACAGTCTTTTCACCTCTTCACCATAACTTCATAACTTCATAGTTCAAAGTCAGCCCAGCATTGCCACTGCAAACCCTAAACCAATAAACCACTTCCCAGTGTCAGATCCAGAGGCCTCTTTAACACCTCCAGGAATGGCAACTCCACCGCCTCCCTGGCCAACCTATTTCCCAGGCCTGAACAGTGAGGGGTTTTTTTCCCCCTCTAAAATCTAACCTCAATTTCCTCTCTCAACATGAGGCCAGTTCCCCTGGTTCTTACTGCACACCCAGCAGAACAGACTGGTCCCACCTCACTGCAAACTCCTGTTAGGGAGTTGCAGGGAGCGGCGAGGTCCCTCCTTCTGACTGAACAAGCCCAGTTCCCTCAGCTAATCCTCATGGGACATTTTCTCAACCCTTCATGAGCCTTGTTGCCCTTCTCTGGACACACTCCAGCCTCTCAATGTCCTCTTCCACAAGGGGCCCAGAGCTGGACACAGCATTTGGGGTGTGTCCTCACCAGTGCCCAGCACAGAGGGGCAGGCACTGCCCTGGTCCTGCTGCCCACACTGGTGCTGATACAGGCCAGGACCATTGGCCTCTTGCCCCCTTGGGCACACTTTGGCTCACACTGAGGTGGCTGGTTGTTATAAATAAACAGGGCAGGGGATGATTACTAATGCCTTTAATGCCTTTTTTAAAAGGGGAAAAATTGAGGGATTGCCTACGCTGCTGCTGCTGCTGTTCCTTCAAACACTGCCAAGGAGGAGGCCCAAGTTGATTCTGCTGCTCACGCTGCAGAACCAGAAGTTCATCCTCACGGAAGATCCCAGGAACTCATTGGACTCAGTTTAGTCCAGGGGTGTCTTTCTTTCCAAGCGCCTTTGAAGTTATGGTGAGGAGGTGAAAAGACTGTACAGATAGCTTGATGTCCTGCCAGCTGGGCGGCATCTTTTGTGGGTTTGGATTTTGCACTGACTCATTGTTGCTGGGGGTTTTTGGTGTTAATTGTACTAAACATTCTGGCAAGGCTTCATGGGGGTCTCTGCAATTTCTATAATAGGCTTGAGGAGCAGACAGGGGGTCGGCAGGGAGCAGGGAGCAGGAAGAGCAGGCAGGGAGCAGGGAGCAGGAAGAGAGGCAGACAGAGCAGGCAGGGAGCAGCAGAAACCCGACAACAGGTAAGGGCATACAAAACTGGGACTTGAGTTACAAACTGGGTACAAACTATTTAAGATAACAATATGCATAACCATCAACAGAACATTCAATGTATGATTAGGAGTCTTTAATACTCTTAGAGCAACCATCTACAGAACATTCAACACACAACTAGGAGCTATGGGATTCCACCTACATCACTGGTGACCTGCAGTGGCCTTGTGGAACCTCATGCCGTTGTCCTTGGCCCATTGATCAAGTCTGTCCAAGTCTCACCGCAGAGCCTTTCTGTCCTCCAGCAGATCCACACTCCCACCCAACTGGGCGTCTGCAAATTTACTGAGGGTGCTCTCAATCCCCACATCCAGATCATTAAGAAAGATGTTAACCAGGACCAGCCCCAAAACTGAGCTCTGGAGAATACATGTCAGTGCAGCTCAGTTTGCATACTCTGTCCTTGGAGGCTGCAGTGCCCCCACAACCGAAAGAGCTGACATCCCTTGGCACTGGCCATACACACAGGTGCAGGAAAAAATCCTTTCACTACGTGAATATGGCTGACAGAACCAAGCTTTCAGGCACACACTCCTTTTCCCTAATGACCCTGAACTCAATAAAAGGTGTTTCACCTCCCAGCTCTTTGCACCATTGGAACCTCAGACCATCAGAGCTCCATTAGCCTCTCTCATCCTTTTGCACCTTCTTCCCACTCAAGCTGATAAGCAGCTTTTATAAGAAAAATTGCAGTTCTGGTGCCAACGAGGTGAGCCAATGTAGAGGGCAGTTTCCCCAGGAAAAAAGAAAACCTTGGGAAAATGCCTTGGGAAACCCTATTCTCAGTGCCATTAAGCAGGAGGCTTATTGGCATGCTCCCTATGCAAATTGTTACTAGAAACTTCTCAGTTCTCTGTGTTACCATAGGTTGATTTTTGTGCAAGAATTTTAATATTCTTAATCATTGTTCCCCACTGGACCCTTCCTTCAGACCACACCTTAACTCCCCACTCACAGCAAGGTGCATAAATACCCCTGTCTGACCCTAGACTCTGCCTTTGGCCTCAGGCCTCTTGCCCCTTGTACTGGTTTGATCCAGTTCGCTCCAATACAGTGGACATCTTACTGTTTGTTATTTTTGTATTATTAAAATTACTTTTCAGACAACTGGGTTGAACTGTCTCTCTCTCCATTCAAGTCGCCATTGGGCTGAGTCCTGAGGAAACTCAAACTGGGGTCTCATGGTCTGGGACAGACCCCAAGAAGTTTCAAGCCAATTTGTAAATGCCACTTACCCTGCCAAAACCAGCTACTGCCTTTTTCTTTCAGAGGTGAGTCATCAGAAGTAATGAAAATGTGTTGCATTTTAAACCAAAGAGGAAAATAAATAAAAGCACTCACATAGGATTTGGCAAAGCCAATATATGCCAGTATGATTTATCCTGTTGGCTGCTCAGTTATTGCAGCCCTTTACTAATTTACCATATGCCTTGTTCAGAGATTGTACTCAGATAATTTAGTGATGGGTACAATAGAAATTAAATAAATCATAGCTGATCATGAAATAATACAACTTAGGAAAATTTAAGTGGATTGTGAAGTACTTACATCATGGTGATGACAGTAAACATATAGAGACCAAAATAAGCTGTTTTAACAAAACTTTATTTATATCCTTGTTCCTCAAGCCCTACTGTCTGTTTGTTTGGCTGATGTACTATAATGTAAAAATACTTTAAATAATACTAAAATAATGTAAAAATGTTCAATATCTTCCACTGTTTATACATTGCAACATTTCTGTTGTGTTTTCTAAAAGCTCTGCGTATTTTTTACTTTGAAATATATATATATATGTTATTTTGGTGGTAACACTGAAGTTCTGTGTTTCCTTTTGGCACTCAACTGAAGAAATGAAGAAAAAAAAGGTCAGAAAAAATTGCAGAGGTGGATAATAGATCACAAGGAGCAAAGTTACAGGAGATGAGTACATTTCTACTGTCACTGCTGAAGAGCATCTCTCGCAAAAAGCAAACTGGCTACACTGTCCCAGCTCCATCATTTCAACTCTCCATGACTTGTTTCCTGCTTTGTAAAGCTGAGCTGAGCCCTTTTTGCCATATTTGCGAATAACAACCAGTAATACACACTTACAGTTCTCTTGTAATACTGCACCAGCTCTAGGAACCCTTGGATTTTTTTAGGGTATTGCAATGCCATCTGTCGCTGTAGGACACGAAATCAGGACACAGCACTCAGAAGGCTGAGGTGACTCCAATCTGTGTTTTTTTTCTCAATACACCTGTCTTTATACCTTTTTACAATGAACCCACCCAAAAAGGTGGAATCCTTGGACCACATTGGTCACATTAGAAGGACATCAACTGAATGCCCTTCTCTGGGAAAGGAATGAGAAAAACAGGACAGTATACAATAACATACCCTTGTTTACCAGAATTGTGCCTGGGAAGGAAATTTCAGAAAATCAAAACATTGCAGGCAGGTATTGCTCTGCACCAAGAGTCGCAGCTGCAAATACAGCCAGGCAAGGGGGAGCCTGAGGGGAGTTGGGCACATCCCCCCCATGTGCCGAGAGGCAGCCACAGAGCCCTGATGCTCTCTGTGCAAGCTCCCTGTGGGCATTTCAAAGCACATCTCAGGGGAGTGCTCTGTGGGGTGAACTGAGCCACGCTGAGTACGGGCCTTGCAGAAAGCTCCCTGTCAAGGCAGCGCTCATATCCACACTCTGTGCACCAGGGCCTCATTTCCAGATAGCCCCGACAGGCCTCCGGGGCTGACACCTGCCACTCTCACCTCCTCTTTGGGTGTAAACTGGATTTGCAAGTTCTGCCAGCTTCCTGCATCAAGGGTTTCTTTGGAGGGCGTCACTTCAAAGGGACAGGGCTCATCCTCCAGTGCCTGCTGCTTCTGACGTTTGCGTTGATTGTTCTGGGCACAGAAACCAAACGTGTGAGGTCTCCTCGGTCTGCGGGAGGGGCGGGATGGCCGGGACTGAGGGGCGGGATGGCCGGGGCTGAGGGGCGGGATGGCCGGGACTGAGGGGCGGGATGGTCGGGGCCGAGGGGCGGGATGGCCGGGCCGAGAGGCGGGATGGCCGGGGCTGAGGGGCGGGATGGTCGGGGCCGAGGGGCGGGATGGCCGGGCCGAGGGGCGGGATGGTCGGGGCCGAGGGGCGGAATTGCCGGGGCCGAGGGGCGGGATGGTCGGGGCGGAGGGTCGGGATGGCCGGGGCGGAGGGTCGGGATGGCCGGGGCCGAGGGGCGGAATTGCCGGGGCCGAGGGGCGGGATGGTCGGGGCGGAGGGTCGGGATGGCCGGGGCGGAGGGTCGGGATGGCCGGGGCCGAGGGGCGGAATTGCCGGGGCCGAGGGGCAGGGATGGTCGGGGCCGAGGGGCGGGATGGTCGGGGCTGAGGGGCAGGGATGGTCGGGGCTGAGGGGCAGCGGCGGCCCCGCCGGGCTGAGGGGCATCCTCGAGATAGGGAACTACTGTCCTCAGAGGAGGAGGAATGGGTGAAGATGGCAGAAAAGCAAAGCCTGAGCTACCTGAACAAGTCCAGGCAAAACAGCCTTCATCTAGACCCTCAAAAGCTTCCTCAAACATGCTGTAGACCTAAGTGCTCAGGCAGCCACAGGAGCAGAAAGGGCAAGAGACTCAAAGAAAACCCAAAAAGTTACATGTTCAGTGTTGCCTGTGCTTTACCTTCATTACAGGCTCGATGGCAGTAATGAACCATTCGCAGGGGACTTGGAACCGGTTGTAGAGCCGGACTGTCTCAACCTGGCACTGCCCAACGAGGATATCAGAGAACAGCAGAGTGTCCTTTGAGAGGTGGAGCGACACTTCCAGCACAGTGGCGTGGAGGTGGATGTTGTACGTGGGGCCTTTTACTATCTGGAGAAGGACAGAGAATTCTGTCAGAGAATTAGAGGGTGCAGGTGACAGCTGTTGCTGTGCGCAGCCTGCTGCCTGCCCCAAGAGCTGTGGTACCTTGATGGGCAGCAGCACATCCACGTCACCCTGTGGCCAGCTGGCACTTTCAAAGCACACGTCCACGCTGAAACCTTAAACAGATGAAAACAAAGCAGCTGAGATACACAAGAAACACAAAATGTGTCATAAGCACGTTAAGGCCTTACAGGTGTCCTGGCTGAGAGGTCTGGGAAAAAAACCCTGTCGTGCTGTGACCTGGACAAAAACCTGAACACACCTCAGATGCAGTGAGTCACTGTGTGAAGGAAGTGCAGCCTTGCCTCAAGGCCTCTTTTGGAAGCCTCTTTTGATCCACCAGAGGATCTCACAGGCTGTTTCCTCAATACAGGCAGAATACAAGTGCTGTGACAGTGTCAACTCCAAACAAAGCACTTCCAAAACACAGCAGACCCCACTGGTTCACTAAACAATCCCACAGAGTGCCCAAAGAAACCTGATGCTCGTGGGAGCCAAGGGCAGAAGATGCTGAGAGGTGACCAGGTGATGAGTCCATCTGGACCCTGCACTGAAACATTACGGCAGTCACAGGCAGGCCAGGTCCCTGGGCATGGCTGGTCAGGAGAGTTCAGACTCTGGAGCTCCCAGCAGGGGCACTGAGAAGAACAAGCTCAAAAACCTTCCCAAGTTCAGTGGCTCAAGCTAATCTGTCTGAGACATCTCCTTCAAGCCCACAGGAAGTGTCTCCAGCACCGCTTACCTGTGTCCTGCAGGACAGACAAATCCATCTTGAAGGACACATAGATCTGCCCAGGGTTGGTCATCTCCACAGTGCGTGTCTCAGTGCAGCCCTTAAGGACAGAGCCCATGTCCAGGATATAGTCAGGCAGGTCAATGCTGGAAGAAGGAGTAAGGACAGTCCTTAAACCACAGCCTGGCTACAGCTTCAGGTGGATGGAAGATACAAATAAAGTGAATAATTCTGTATTCATTGCTGTAAAAATTCAGCCCATGAAACCCATGGCCTGGCCACCTGGCAAGGCCTTTTGGAAATCAGGAGGAGTGCAGGTCCTAGGTTTTATCAGCTACCAGTGGTACCTGAAAATTAAAGTAGTTTAAAATGGACACTGGCCACAGCTCCTCTGCCATGAAAAGCCAGTATAGGTGAGGACACTGGGCCTCCACTGGTCTCAATGAAACTGCTTAGCCTGAGCCTGAAATTGCTTTGGGGCCAAAGAATAAGATTGGCTTGCACAGGAAATCTTCATTGCTCTGCAACCAGATCACATGATCTGTTCTGCAGAGCATCTTCATCCTGAATTGAAGCCTTCTGTGTTGTGCTGCACCATGATGGTGCAAAGGGACAGACCAAGTTACCTAGATTAGCCCTGCCACCCCGCCAGGATTCAAGCCATCTGATTTTGGATTTTAAAGTGTTTGCTGACATGTGCAGTTCCCTTCCCTTTTTGTTCAGTGTGCTCTGTTAGCTGGAACCAAGATATCAGCTGGGTGCTGTCTCTTTCAGAGCGAGTCAGCAGGGACAGAATTTATGCTGTCTGGAAGGGCTTGAAGGTCTGCACTGGGTCCCCTCAGATCTCGGGACAGAACCCCAGGCCTGTGGGGAGCTGAGCAGTCCAAAGCTCAGCGTGGTGCTGGGGAAGGGAGGACACTCCGCTCCACACATGTAGAGCCACCAGGACCAGACCCTTTCTGAAGTCCACAGCTATTCCCCAGTTCTGCAGACACAAGGAACTCTCAGGAGAAGGAGGCATTGCTGGGTATTCCCCATGGGGCACCTGGAGATGGGAGTCCCTACTCACTTGACAAGACCCTGGCACCGCTGCTTGTCAGGCAACCTGTTCTTCTGGCGATGGGATGTGAGCTTTTTCTGCAGCTCCAAAGCAGTCTCCTCAGCCATCTTTATCTGCTCCTGAGGATCTGGCTGAGGAAAGGGAAGACCGTGGCTGGTTAGCGAAGATCCTTCCCAAGGCCCAGTGTGCACCTGAGAAAGGATCCCACCCTGCTCCTGTTGAGAGGGGCTGTGGGGTCCTCCTGCCTGGCTGCTCAGTGTCTGTGACACCTCCTGCTCTCGTAGCCAGGACCTCATCCCCAGGCCAGTAACTCTAGCATCTTTGCCTGCCCAGACACTGTTGGCAAAGCTGATCTGGCCAGGCAGACAGACAAGCCAGGAACCTTCCAGAGCTCCAGATATTTGCCTGCCCCCAGCCAGTACCAAGGCAGCTTGGACAAAAGCTGTCTTGCAAGGGAACCGGGACCAAGCTGGTGCCTCTCGGAGATGAGCACGGCCAGCACAGTCCCAGAGCACAGCCAGGCAGCTGCTGTTCGGGTCTGTAAATCTGGCAGGACTTGAGTTGGGACCAACTCAACCAAACTCCTCAGCAATGACCTGCATCTCCTTCAAAGCACCATCAACCTTGAGCATGGCCTTCAGGATCTCTCCCTGGGGTATCCAGGAATCTGGTGCAACCTCAGAAGAGAGCATGGCCAGAGTGGCAGCCCTAGGGGCAATGCTGAGGTGACACATGGTTGTAAGAGAGCAGGGAGGTCCCAAGTGCCACCAGGGCACCAAGAAGCTGCTGTGGGCTGCAAGGGGCTCAGGTGACATGGAGAGGGTGGCATGAGCCAAACGGGGCTGCAGCTGTTCTTACTACAATGCCAGAGCCAAGCAAGCAGGGATTCCACTTCTTAGTCTTCGGATTTGGAGTCTTCAAGGTCCGAGTCTTTGGGGTCTGAGTCTTCAAGGTCTCAGTCTTCAGACTCTGAGTCTTCTTCCCATCAACTGATTTTTTCCTCTGAGTGTATTGTTGCTGGTGTTCTACGTGCTGTTCCAGTGGCTTCTCATCCTCTTCATTTCCTGAAGGAAGAAAACATCCCTAAAGAGAAGTGTGAGCAAAGTCCCAATCCCATTTAAGTTGGGAGGTCCCTGTCTCCCAACACTGGTTTCTTCCAGAAAGAAATCCCTCAAGCCATTTATGGAAAGTGGATGCTGCTGCTCCTCTCTGAATCCTCATGTTTGCTCCCACCCATCTTCCTTCCCACAGAGGAGCATCTCATCCCCTGCAATGTCACACAAATCCTACCCTGCCAGAAGCCCTGCCAGCCTCTCTTACAGCTTTCCCAAGCCTTTCAGTCTAGCCATCATCCTTCAGGACCCTGCCCGATGTTCTGGCAAGCTCTGCAGGATGGTTCCTGGAACAAAGTCCACATGGGATCCTCTGCTCAAGACTCAAGAAGCAACCAGAGGGCATGAGTTGGTCTGGGAGTCATGCAACCCTCCCTTCTTGGTGGAGGTGGGCATGAGCTGCCCTGTGGGCACGTGGTAAGGAAAAAAACAATATAGAAAAAGGGTCTGTGACAAGCCAGTGGAGAAGCAGCATACAGGACTGTAGGTGTGCAAGAAATGCACTGCACTGGAGACAGTCTGATGGAGACCTCATACCACACATACAGCCCAGGAATAAAATAAAACTTCACCCAGGCATAGCCACATGGTAGTGAAGAATCAGGGTTCCTCCTTCCTCCACTCAGCAACTCCCAGCAAAACAGGATTCCAAAAATCTTAGCTCTGTTAGAGGGGATCCACTTTATCAACCCCCTAAACACCAACTAGTTCTCTGTTTTCCTTGGGGTAAAGCTGGAACAAGGGAGGTACATCTAGAGGGAATTGAGGGGGATGGGAGAAGAGGGAGTGATGGTGCAGAACTGCCCTGTGCCCCGTGCAGTGCCCAGCACTCACCTGTGCAGCACACTGCCAGGGATCCGGAATAGCCACCAGCCATCAGCGGGTGAAATCCCACTGTCACCTGCACCGTGTCACCAGCACCCAGAGTTCCTGTGGCTGGAACCACGGAGAAAGGACTGCAACACAAAGAGAGGGATCAGCACTTGGGGGGACATCTGGCCATGATATTCCTTCTGCAGTGCAGCTCACTTCAGCTCACTTGGGCAAGCAGGGAGCAAACAAAGCACAACCAAGAGAAGACAGCCAGAACAGACAGGATCAGAAACAGCTACTGGCCCTCTTCTGAGGAGATCCAGCCCTCAGAAGATCCTGTGGGATAAAATGACCTCATCTCCCCCATACTCTGCACCCAGCCCTCTGCAGTGACACTCAAGGGTCCGACTGCCAGCAATCCCATCAGAGAATGGTTTGTGAAAAGCACAGAGAGGGTTAACAGCCATCTGTGTGCACAACTTGACACTGACTACCTCAGGAATTCCTCTTTTCCTGCTGCCTATAAACCTCATCTCAAGAGATGCAAATGTTAGGGCACTACCTATCCTGTGAGATTACAGCCTAGCAATCAGACAGGGAGAAGGAACTTTTCCTTGAAGACCAAGGAATAATTACTGCTGAATTTGCAGTGTGATTTATTTTACCTTGAAAACATCCTGATTTAGCCTAAAAAGGGCACATTTCATCAGCATTTCAATGAAAGCTGCTCTAAGAAAAGGAGCAATCGAAACTCTAAAAGAGTGCAAATGCAGATTAGAGCAATACAGTGACATGGAAACAAGACCCAAAAGGAGCATGCCATTTACAATTTGAAGGATCCAATCCCAGCTAAATGAAGCACCATTAGCAGGAGCACACCAGAGAGGCAGATCAGGAGGTTTCTGTGTATTTACCAGCAATGCAGTCTGGGACTCTGGGTTGGCATCCAGGCTGGTAACTGTTTGCTTGGCCCACCAGACAAACTCTGTGCAATGTGTTGGTGCACTTTGGATTTAACAGAGAAATTAGGATTGGTCACCAGGTGAACAGCTCTTGCCTGACAAACACAGGATTCTGTGCTTTGATGCTCAAGGACAGCTCAGGTAAAATGGGCTTCTGCCCAGCTGTTGCTGGGCTTTGCTCTTCTGCATCTCCACTGGGGAAACAAAAGTTCCTCAGTGCTTTGCTGGTGGTCAATCTGTCCAAAGCAAATGTGTTCTGGGGAGTTTGGTGATGATTTACCACAGAAAGAGAATATCTGGCAAGCTGAACTTTATTAATGTCAGTAGTGACAGCTGATGAACTTGCTTCAGGTTCTGCTCACTAAGCCCTATTGCTGCAATTATGGGCCTGACCTGTTCCCATTACCACTAGAGAGAACATCCCTAGTGGCTGATGGAGAAGCCTTGGGCCAGCAATGTTTATGTGCTGGACATGAGACTTTGCAGAGAGGGGAGGAAAGACAAGGCCCCACCAGCCCCAGAGCTGCATTACTGTGTGTGCTCCCTCATCTGCCCCGGTGGCGATGCCAGCACTGCTGCAGCCTCTGCTGGGGCCTGGGGGATCAGTGCCTGGTGTGGGCAAGGCACAAGATTTTTTCTTACTCTTTTGCCAGAAATTTTGCCAGAACAGAGAAGCTGCCAGTTAAGGGAGTCCCTGGCCACACTTTAGCGCTACCTTCCATTCCATTCCATTCCATTCCATTCCATTCCATTCCATTCCATTCCATTCCATTCCCTTCCCACTCCTGCCCCATGTTACATACTCCTGCCCTCAGATGGCTGGATGGGAATAACACTCCTGGGGGTGACTTCAGGGGTTGCCTGGGAAAGAGAATATCTTCTTATTTCAGATTATCAGGAGAAGAGGATCCAGCCAAGTTGCAGTTGTCAGGGCTGAAAAACTGAGTGCAGATCAGCCCCTGCATCTCCTCCATCCCAGCCCGGGCTGTAACCACCAGACTCCTCTGTTACTGCTGTAGCAGTCATCTCTCACGTAGACCTGGCTCCCCAAGACCCAAGGACACAAGCTCTACAGTTAAACTTAACTCCTCTGAATTTCAGCCAACATCATTAAGCTGTTCCCTGAGCCCACAGCTAGAGGAGCTGTGAAGGAGACATCCCTGACACTGTAATAACCAAATGAAAACCACTGCCAAGAGATGGGGCTGGCAGGCTAAATTTTGGCCTTTTATCTGTTAATTGTGAGCTGTTCCTTAAGATAGTTCTCATCCTGTTAGATATGCCCTTTCAATGAATCACTACTGCACCTGACAGGCAGAAAAAATAAGGTCTGGAGGGCGTTGTAATAGGTTGTTTTCTTCTGCTTTTTGACTAGGTCCATTTGTATGTTTGTTTGCTTGTATGGCATCTAAAGACAGCTCCAGACCTCCCAATGGCACCATGCAACCCCCAGACACCAGTCTTGCTTTGAGCAGTGTATTTGCTCAGATGATTTCCACAGGTCCCCTCCAGCAAAAGTTATTCTATGCTTTTCTAAATCAGCCCAATTGCTTTTCACATATCCACTAAATGTCTCACATTTCTTATACACCTGTGCATATAGCTATGGGCATGTGGTATTTTGATAGGCATTAGAGGAGCTTGACCCTTATGAAAGTGCCCAATGAAGAATTCATGATCTTTTGGCAAACATTTAACACAAACCAAAATGAAAAAAACAGCAGAAATGCAGGAACTTCAGAGTATTTAAAAAGAAATCTCAGTGAAAGGGGGCACGACCTTATTCAGAGATTTAAAGCATGTGTTTGAAATTTTAAACTGGCTTTCAAAGGTTCATCATGGAACAGAAGAGGTGACTGATGCCCTCAGCTGACAAGGGAAATCAGATCAGCTTTAAGTAACAGGAACTGCACCGGCTGCCCACAACACAGCTCATGTTGGGCATCTGATGCAGGGGCCACTGGAAAGCCACGTGCCTGTGGCCTCCCAGAGAATGGGTCTATTTGGCTGACAGTGCTGAGGAACCATTTCAGAAGCTCCTTGTGCTCAGGAGGGTGCAAGCCAGCTACTAACACGTTCCAGTAGCCTCCAGGCCATCTGGGACAGAGAAAGCTCAAAGGCTGCATCCTGCTAAGAGCACTGAAAGCAAGAGCAGATGCCTCCATGCTGCCCATTCCCAGCCAGGGCTGCAGGGCAGCAGCTGCAATGCTCGAGTTCCTTTTGTTGTTCTTTCCCAACTGTGTTATCACCCAGAGGAGTTTTGCACAAGCACAGAGGAGCTGCCTCACCTCTGGGTGCTCAGCTGGTAACGAGCTTCCCGGTTACCGACATTGCGCACCAGCAGAGTCCTCTGGCTGCTGCACTTGACCGGGCACTCCGAGAAGTCCAGCTGGTCAGGGAAGTCCAGGATGCCTGGGGCACCAATGGCCCAAATTGGCACAACTATCCTTTCCTCTCCACTGATGCAGACGAGCTCATGGGAATAATCCTGCAGGAAAAGAAACTGTCTCAGCACAAGGCACTTAGTGCCATCCCCATGGCCAAAGAAAAACCATTCCCTATATCCCTTCTAGAGCATCAATTTACTTTTCCACCTCAAAAAGAACATAAAGTTCTACTAATATCTCACATTTTAAAGGCAGCAGTGCACTTTGCAAAACCTGTCTCAGTGGCATTAAGCTCTTGTGTCACTTAGGTCATACAGAGAACTGCCCTAGGCCACCATAATTTTTACTCTGAATTTTTATTATGTTAAATAATTCCTAAGTCCCTTCTAAGGAACATGGAGCTAGGGAACACAGGACATTTCTCTTTAGGTTTCTATATTCCTGCTGTTTGAGAATAGGAAAAAGTGTTAAACTGACTCTAGGCAGCAGAAGGAAAGTGAGAAAAGAGCTGCACCCAAAGAGACATCCTGCACCTCTGGCCTGGTGTAGAAACATCAGTTGGCTCAGAACTGCCCTCTAACTTTGTCTCTCCAACCAAGTCTGGAGAAGAACAGTACTAAGAGGTAGCAGGATGCTGTTGGAAAGAGCCTCTCTTTGTTTCCCTGCAAGGCTTCCTCCCTTGCCTTGCCATGCCATGTCCTAAACCTTTCCGTATGAACAAGCCTCCAGATCACAGCACTGAGATCAGACTTGCCAGGGCCTCAGCACTGCTGTTCAAACCTCCATGCAAAAGCACAACTGGCACGGAATGGGTGCCAGCTGACAGAGCAACCACAGTGACAGGCATGAAGACAGAGCCACAGCAGTGCCACTGCCACAGGCTCTGTAGTCACAGGTCTGCCTGCAGGCTGTACCTGCCCTACAGGAGCTCTTTCAGGCAGGTGTCCAAGTGCCCTGCAGCTCACCAAGCTCCTGCTGACTAAGGGCACCTGGAGCTCAGTGTGCCTGTGCCAGGCCGGGCTCACGGGCACAGCACACCCTCTGCCCTGGCCTGGCAGCTGTGCCATGGCCAGTTGTGCTCTGGGACAGCACAGCTGCAAGGCTGGAGAACAGAGGCTGTGAGAAAGCACCGTCCTTGCTCCAGCCCAGGGTGAGGCAGGGAAGCTGTTGCCAGTCAGGAGGAAGGAAAGCTCCCTGACCTCTTTGTTCCTCTAGTACTTTCCATAATAATTAAACCCCTTCCACTGTACCTAGAGATGGCTGAACATCTGTCAACACCCCTCTGCCATTTCCATACTGTTCCCTGTGCATCTTCCCTTGGGAATGCTCAGCAATGAGCAGGGAGGGGAAGCAGAGCCTGCCAGGCCTGGGTGCAGTGCCTGACAGCACAGGCCAAGGTGGGACTGCCTGCAGGCTGCCTGCCCACGGCCTGGAGCCAAGCTCACAGCATGGAATGGGCTGTACCAGAGTGCAGGGAGAACAATGCCTTTGGAGATAATTCCGTGTTTTGGCTCCTCCAGTCTCACCTTGTTCTCGTCGGGGGTGAAGCGGACGCGCACACGGGCAGAGGCGCCTGCTGGCACGGCATGGCACACATCACTGGGGCACGCCAGCTGGAAGTAAGGTGAGCTCTCCATGGAGACCTTCACCAGCCGAAGACACTGCAGGAAAGACACAGAACCATGATTTTGCCACTTGTGGAAATAGAACAAGAGGAGACCTGTCCGTGCCCTGGTCACATCCTTCCTTGACCTCTTTTCCAAAGTCCTTTCAGCTGTAGAGGTACAGGCACACAATTCCCAAGGGTGAACTTGAATCCCTTCTGTCTGGGCCCAGCATTTTGGCCAGGGGCAGTAGGGCAGTGCCTGGCGGGAAGGAAGGGCCGAGCAGATCAGCACCAGCAGGACGGAGACAGAGCATGAACCAAGTCATCTGCATATTCAACAAGGCCAAAAAACCTGCTGGCTTCTGCCTGCACACAGTCATGCAGTTGTGTTCCAGACAGGGAATGTGCTACCTGAAAGCAAAACAGCACATTATCCTGGGGAAAGGAAGAAATTCCCTTCTAGCAGATTAGCTTTGGGTAGGGCAGTTCTGGGGATACAGTCACGCAGGCAGACCAGCAAGAGAGGAGACCAAACACTGTGCCCTTACTGGGAATAAAAGCAAACCTGAAAAGCAAAAGAAGGAACACAGCAATCCCTAAAAAAAGGACCTGGCAAAGAGAATTTAAAGGGGTGGTAAAGCAGCAAGGAGGAATCATAAAACAAGAGCAATCAGCTTGCCAAAAGTGATGGAAACACAGACAGGCTGTGCCTATCGACTGTGGGCTTCAAAGGCATTTTCTGCCTGGAGAAACATGACCAGCACTGACTCACAGTGTGGTTCCAGTATTAAAAGCCACTCTTGGCTCTCCAGGGCTTCTTGCTGCCTGTGCAGGCAAGCTGGGCTGCTGGGCATTCCTGCCTGCAGCCAGCAGGCCAGGTTCTGCCCTCTGGGGTACACACACACAGCAAACATGCATTTTCAACACATTTCACATATCAAGCCCTGAGCACCAAAATGCTCCCAAAAAGTCTAAACCAGACGATTTGGACTCCTTCCTGTCTCTTCCCACCAGCCCACTCTTGGCACAAGCCTCGTTTGAGAAAATGGTTCCCTGACTGAAATTCAAACGGTCTCAGTTTTCCTCTTTACAGTGGAACACAACTGCTGACATTTTTCAACTTTTTCCCTCTCAACCCTCTTGGGAAACTGCAAAACAATCACAGTTTCTTCAGATGAAGGTGAAAACCTCCAGGAGCACATGGCTTTGGATGTGCTGTGGTTCTCCAAAGGGAAAGCAGAGCCCCATGGTGCTTGTGGGAAACCTGAGCAGAGCTGGATGCAGCTTAGCAGGAGCCTGAAGTGGCACCTAAAGGCCTCCCGCTGCTTCTGCAACATCAATCTGATTCCAGGGCTGTTTCAGAACATTCCCTGCAGTGCCAATGCCATCAATGATAGTGATTCCAGCATAAAGGGGAGATGACTCAGCCCCTGAGCTTTGACTGGGAGCTGCACCAAGGGAGCCAAACGGGCTGAGAGAGGCAGAGATTCCTACCAGGAACCAAGGTTAACCAAGGACACACGGGATGTGGAATAGAGTCAAGGCAAAGCATGAGAGCAGCTAAGAACTGTACAGCCCTCAACATTCCCATCAATCAGAGCTTTCAAGAGAAGGAAACTCCTTTGGGATAGGAGCCATCAGTGCATGGGCAAAACCAGGGGAGAATTCCCAGCACAGGAAGATTTCCACCACCTTGCAGAACAAAGGTGCTGAGACATTTTCTTCTGGCTGTGCTGCAGCAGATACCTTGCTTTGCTGTACACTATGGGAATTCCACCACTCTCCCAGCACAGTGTTAAAGCTCCACATCCCAGCACTTACCTTGTCCTTATTCACGAGAGACACTACCATTTCAGAGACCTCATGAGCAGCGAAGTCCTGAAACACCATCTCTGGTGGGGAAACCCAAAACAAGCTCTGTTTCGGGGCAACTGATGACAACTGGAGAGGCAAGAGAGAGCAGGGAGAGGTTCAGCTGCTGAGAGGAAGGTTCATGGAGGAGAATCTGACACTGATCCCCAGTGAAGTGCACATTCATGGTGAGCACATCTGCCCAGGCCACACTGGGGAAACGGTGGCTCACCCACTTCTGCTCTGAGCTGATCAAGAGCTGCTGGGCCACACAGAGCAGGCTCAAGTCAAGCTGCTCTTCTGGCATGTATTTTTCCAGGCTTCCTTCTCCAGAATGCCAGGCTGCACTTCCATTAAGCACAGCCCTGTGCCCATGTGGTCACAGAGCTCTGGGGCACTGACTGAGCACTCATGGAGTAAGTAAAACCCACAAATTTACATCAGACTCCATGGGAAACAATTTTGGGATGTCCCCTCCTCTGAGACAGGGAAACCAAGGCCCACACAACTGCAAAATCTTTTTTGATCTAGAACTTAGACATCACTAAGAAGAGAACAGTACCAGAGGAGGGGTGAGAGATGAGGTGATATTTTGCTGAGAAGTGTCAAAAGGTTATTAAGTGAAAGAATCAAAGTTGATGGTTCTGTGTATTGTTTGTGGTTTGGGTTTGTTCAGGTTGGTTTGCTGGGTGTTGCTGTGAGCTGCAAGAAGGACGGGGTTGGAGACCTGACTAAAAGGAAGTAGGATGAGAGGGGAGGGGACAGCAAGGTTGGGGATCAGAGAGAATGTAAGTTCCCAAGTGGCCAGGCAATGGGAAAGGGGACAGGACCGCCCTGCCAGGTGTAAAGGGTATAGACAGATTGCCCTGTTGTGGGAGGGTGTCTTTGTTCATCTCCAGGGGGAGGGACACACCTGGCTCCACTGAATTGTTACTCATAAACAGGTTTCTTTTGCTTTGATGCTTTTGTCCCCTTTCATTGTATTTAAAAGTTAGTGCATTTCTAGCAGAGGTCAAGGCAAAAATAAAGTAACACAGAAGTTAGGAAAAAGACAAATGAGGTGAATGCTGAATGAGGATAACGTTCACTTCTTTTCTCAGCAACTTGGGTAAGAGTAGAGTTGGTAGCTCCTTTTTCCATGAGCTTTAAATGGGTGCTTTCTTGTAATCTATTATTGCTATCTTATTTAGAGGCACTCCCTTGTAGAGGCACGTCTGGAATGACACAACAGCAGCAAATGCTTCTGGAGCAGAGACATTGCTTTGAGAAGACTCTCCCCTGCTTTGTCTGCCTTCTCCAGCCATGCTGCTGTCACTCTAGAGACACAAGGAGGTCTCCTCTGTGACTTCACAGGAGATACAGTCTGCCAAAGGGAGTGGCTGCAGCACACTGTCCCTTAGCTGTGCCCTTCTCTGAGGTGTTCCCAAACCCGCTCTCCAGGGCAATCCTTAACCAGTCTGTAACACGTCTCTTGCTGCCCATTTCCTGCTCACCAGCCCACCTCAGTCACCTACCCATTTGGACTGTGCTTTATACTGAGCCAGTCCTGCAAGAAAAGCAGCTTTAAGCACACCTCTAAGTAGGCACTGATCCAGAAAAAGCACAGCCATTCGCCTCTGCCCAGGGCAAGTCCCCTGTACATCTGGCAGCCTCCAAAATCTAACACCACTTCAGGGTCCCAACACATTGTTCCAACCCAAAGCATTAATGCAATTAGTTTTGTTAAATCTGAATAATTACTGCAGGTAATTATTGGCCTTCAAAGGCCAACGCTGCCACTGCAGAGGGAACCCTATGACCCCAAGCATTTGATGGTGACCACGCCAAAGCAAGAGGTGGCTGTTTCAGCAGGAGAATGGAAAATGGCAATTTTGTGCCTTTGTGTCCCCAGCCTTCCCCCCACTGTTTCAGCAATGGCAGCTACACTCCAGCAAACCCCAGCAGCTCCAGCAGAGGTTATTTGTGTTGCCTTAGTGCAGATCAGCACTCCAAACTAGCAGCAGTTTGTAATGACAACAGGACCTGGAACACTGAGGTATTTTGCTGCTGGCAAGCCTGTCACAAACACGACACCTCTTCAAACTCTACGTCAAAAACAGGAAGGAAAAGAGCAGGAAAAGGATACCTTTTCACCAGTCTCACGCTTGTGTAGAAATCGGCCAATTCTGGGCACAACACTCCTCCCAGTACTGGCCTGATTCTTCACATTGAGAAACTTCTTCCTCAGGAACTTAAAGGGAAGCAGCTGATAGGGAAAAAAAAAACAAACCAAAAACCATAAAAACTAACAAGAGCCTCAGAGATGCCATAGTTCAGGAGGCTTTTCTCGAACAAGCAGTGTGGGTGAATAATTTGTGATCACATAGTCTAGGACAATCCTGGAAGCCCTGGAAGGTACCTGCTAAAATCCTCAGCATCAGTAAATTAATAATGCAGAGTGCAATACACATACTCCAACCACATGGCTCTGTCCCATTAGCTTCTCCATGATATGATGAGATATATTTGGGGATTTCTGCTCTCTGGGCATTTCTCTCCTCTTTAGTTTCATTGGATTGAGGCAGTGGCTTTTTTCAGAGAGTGGGGAAGGGCTCTCAGAACTCCTCTAACTCCATCCCTGCACAACACTCAAAACTCACAGCGTGCAGACAGCACTGCTGGCTGACCCCAAGAGAGGCAAGAAAGCAAAGCTGTAGCAAGAGTGAGGTGCACAGCAAAGTGTCCAAGTTTTAGTTCTCTCTGTTAATTTGCATTGGTTTTCTCTGTCTGGGCTCACAGAGCCCTCCACAGAAGAAAACAGAGGGATCTCCTTGACAGAGCCTCAGCAGTGGGGGCTTTGATCTTCAGTCAGGTGAGCTCCTGACAGCCAAGGGACCTTTGTGGCCCTGACTGCAGTGCTGTCTGCAGGGCTGGATCTGTGCCCCACACAGGAGATGAGAGAGAACAGCTGCTTTGGAACCTCTTCTAGCAGGGCAGAGTTTGAGCTTCCCCCCGCCCCGACATGCCCAAGGGCAGGCTGGTCAGGGCAGCACAGGTGAGTGTCCAGCCTGACAGAAGGAATTACTGCGACAAAGGGGAGGGAAGGAAGCACACGCTCAGGGCTTCAGCTGTTCATGGCTTTAACTTGGCTCCGGTGGCACAGCCAGGCAAGACGCTGCACTGTCCCTGAAGCAGCACACGGTGTTCCCTGCTGCACCAGGACAGCCCCCACCAAGAGGAGCGCACACAAAGAGGTGGGGACGGGGTCTGCAGCTTCACTGTGCTGCTGGACAACAGGCAGGGCAGGGAGAGGAGGGACACCAGGGGAGTTTCCAGCGGATACTCACACTCATAGACTTCAGTCTTTCCCTGGACAAAAGACGAGGTGTTGGTGTCTTTTCTGAGAATCCAGAAGCCATTTTGAAGGGAGGATGTCGCAGAGGAGCGACAATGCCTCAACAAAACTGCAAGGAGCAACAATGGGACTTTGAAAATCCAGAACCCAATTCATGGCAGACTCAAGGGATATACTGGTGCTAAAAATTTTAGCTGAAAGTTAGCTACGTGCTTGTTTGGCATCAGTAGCTAGACTTGTTAGGCCTCTAGCTGGACTTTATTTGAACTAGATGGCTACGCTGTGCAATTCAAAGATGGATCACACTGAAACCTGGAGCTAAAAATCTGAACGCCAATAATAGAACGGACTAAGCTGTAGCTTAAATATCACTTTAAAATAGCCAGAGTGGATCTCCTCTTCTTTAGGCTAAACCACCCCTGCTCTCTCAGCTGCTCCTCACAGGACTTGTGAGAGACTGGAATGTTATGGCTAATGGCTGAAATGTTGTTATAAAGGACTTTTTGTTCATTGTGACAAACCTCTATAAAGAAGCTGCAACCACCAAAGCCCACTCTTGCCTGAAAGGGCCTCCTGACTGGAACTTTGGACTGTGAGTTAAGTCATCTAAGGGAGCCTGAGACAAGATAAAGGTGACACTGTTGTCCTATTATCTCAGGTCTGGGGAGAAGTTAACAAGGCTGAGGGAGAAAAATGTATCCACACCAAAGGCAAAGCCAGCAGCTGTCCTGAAAATCAGCTCTGTCTGGGCTCAGGGTGGGGAACTCATAGCCACAGACTCATCTGCTGAGGCCAGGTTTGCACACAAACCTCCCATCAACAGAGGGGCAAGGAGGAAATTCTGGGAGCGTGGCAGAACCCTCTGGTAAGAGGCACTTACCATAAACAGAAAGCAGATATAGCTCTCAAATATGTGGAATACATACCTCCCAAGCATTGTCAGAGAGGTAATTTCTAATTCTAAGTGCAGGTTTTGTTTTTTGTTTGTTTTTTTTTTTTTGTTTTTTTTTTTTTCCTGAAAGAAAACACTTTTCCTATAAGTATGGAAAGCAACAGTCAGCTTGTTTCTTCTTGTTCCATCCCACACACTCGAGGATGCCCAGTACCTTCCATGGCAAAATCCCAAGTCGTGCAGACCACTCCATGACACTTTGGTTTGGGGAGGTGCTGCTTTTGAGCTGTCTTTCTTCTTTCACTGTAAAACTCCACTGAAGTTAAGGACTGCAATTCATGAAATGCACAGAACAAACAAGAGGACTCCTGAGTTTTGCATTCTTAAAATCCTTCCTGCTAACCCCAGCCAGAAAACCACCCAGTCTTTAAATTAAAACAGACAAACAAACAACAGAAACAACAACAAAACCAACCGTATCTATATACAAAGGAAAGGTTTAAAATTATCAAGTTTCATGCTTTTTATGTAGAAACCAACACCATATGAACAAGACTGCCTTTAGGAACACTCTCTGCTCCCCTACTTGGGGATTCTTTTAGGATTTCTTTTATCTGCTCCAGTTTTTTTAAAGTGCTGGTATCTCTCAGTCACAGTCTCAGAAGGGTCACTTCTGCCGCATTCCTCCTGACATGCACGTACAGCAGCACAAGGAAGGAAGAATAAGAGAAAAAAGAACAACAGAGGGAGGTAATTCTAGGACACCATTGCTTATTCACACAACCTATCTGAAATACGGCTTCCGTTCATTCCAGCTACTTGCCTCATCTTTTAAACAGTCTGTATCCCAACGTTCTGCTGCCTGCAAATTACAGTACAAACAAATACAGGAGTTTCAACTGCTTCATCATTAGCAATCAAAACTTATTTCAGGAAATGTGCAGAAGCTGTGACTCAGCTTGGACATCGATGGCTGTTCCATTTCTTAGTCACTGAATGAGGCTAACACATGACTTATCTCAGCTGACACATCTTCAGTTGGATCACTGATATTCCAGACCTTCCAAAGAATTATGCATCTGGCTGAGTGCTAAGAGCAATCTATCCTCCATCTCCTCCATTTCTGGTACCATCCTACAAAGTGTCTACGTACAGCTTAGTGGGTCTAGACATGACTCAGTTGGTTTTATCCACAGGGAATAAACCACAGAGACCACAGAGAACTTGCTCTTTTACTGGTGTATACTATTTATCAAGCATGTGCATATCCTCCTCAAAAGAAAGCTTCTTTTTCTCCAGCAATTTGCAGAGTCAACTAATCCTCCTCCTCATCATCATCTCTAGTGGTGGTCAGCTACAAAACGGATTCAACAGAAAACGTGATTTGTAAGAAGTATTGATGGCTGGGGCAGCCCATCGTGGGTATGTTCAGCACTGCCTGCATCCACAGGTGCACGCTGCCCTGGGCAAAGCCAAGCTCTTTCTCACTCGCTCTCCCAAGTCCATCATCACGCCAATCAATCCTCTGCACTTGCACGCTTGGGTCAGGAGGATCAGCAAATGGATTTTGCCTTGCCTGGAAGCACCCTTTGGTGACCCGGTGACATTCCAGCCCTGTGGCCATTTCCAGTCAGGAATGCCAAGCAGATGCTATCCACCCTGGAGGCTCCTCCAGCACCAAGGGAAGCTCCCAAAACCCACGGGCATTGTGCAACCCGGCAGTTCCCTGTGGAGCAGCTGAGCAGCTCTGCTGATGTCAAACAGCACCTGTGCAACTCACACAGCTCTGCTGACACTGCAGCCCTGGAGAGCAGCTGCAGCTGTGGCTGCACAATTCTGTGTTACAGCCAAGGGTTCTTGTGCAGGTAGCTTGCTATTTGTGATACACACCCAGTGACTGGTTTCGTGCAAGTGGAATTCATACAAGTCCTGGAAAAGGCTGTAAACCCCTGGCACATTTAGAGGAATATACCCATGTGCTAATAACATTCTTAGTTTTGCATGTTAACTTTTGCTAAGGCAGTGGCTGGAAAAAGAGTCACTCAGGAAACAAGACAGACTGTTCTCAGATGAAAATACAGCTCTGCTTGATAGCAACATGAGCACAGCATTTCTGGCATTTCCCATTGTGACTAGTAGAGAGAAAAAAGAAACCAAACAACAGTACCAAATGTGAATGCAAAAAATCCCAGCCCATTATTTATTAGTACTCATGCAGATCGATGGATATCACTGTTCTTCATAGGCAACACCTTGGTAGGGGGAATACTCACATGGGTCACAAACTTTATCAGCCCCATTAAGAACAGAAGGGAAAACCCAGCATCTGAACAGGTCAAGACCCCCAGCTACATTAAGCTACCAGGATATTCCAAACCTGAAGCAGATCCACTGATGCATGATTCCAAACAAGATCACTCCCCCATACCAGTAACATTTTTAACACAAATTACATGTAAAGTAAACAACTTGGCCTTCACCTTGGAATTTATCTTCCAGAAGCACCATACGTTCACATGGCAGAAAAGGACAACAGAAGATAAATCCTTGCCTAGGCAAAATAATTCAGTCGTTGGTAAACATCAAGTTGTGTAGTAACATCCTAATGTGGCTTCTGTCACTCAAAACAAACAAACAATCCTATTTTCACAAAGGAACGTGCATTGAGAAGCAGCAGTCTAGGAACAACAGTCTGCTCTGATTGTCTGGGAATACAAAAAAGAAAAGAAAGAGGGGAGAAAAACAAAGAAAGAAAAAAAAAAAAAGAGGAAAAAAAAAAAAAAAAGCCATCTAGGAAAGCTCGTTTCAGGATGCTGCCAGACTGTAGCCACTTGTCACTTGGACACAGGTGACACTAACACTGGGAAGTTATCCCAAGCTATGGCCTTGCTGCCACAGCAACTCTGATGAAAAAAGGATGCTGACTTAAGTGATTCCCAGGAGTAAAACAAGAGCCAGTGTCAGAAGGGGAAGAGACGGGTGCTGAGCAACACGCACAATCTGGCATGCACATTTCTCACAGAAACCCAAAGCCAGAACGCACTTGGCCAGGCTTTCCCCCCGCCCGCCCTTTTCCCCGAGCGGGTAGCATGAAATGCCACGGAGAGTTTTCTTGCCTGGGAGCGCACACAAAGCCCGCTGGCCGCCCTGCAGCGCGGAGCCCGGAGCTGAGCGCTGAGCCGGGGCTCCCGGCGCCACCGGGGCAGGGAAGGGGCGGCGGCGGCAGCTGCCGGGAGCGGGGCTCCCCCGCGGGGAAGCCACAGGTGAGGAAGTGGGCACCGGAGCCGGGGGCTGTGGGGCTCGTCCGGCCCCCTCGGAGCGCAGGGATGGCCGGCCGCAGGGCACGGCCGCCAGCGCGGGCACCCGCGGGACCCCGCGCCCCGCCCGGCCCTGCGGGGTCTCGCACCTGCCCCCGCCCCGGGGAAGGACAGCGAGGGGCGAGACTGGAGCAGCCTTTGACGCGGATCTTCAGCTCGCCCTCCTGCGGCTCCGGCACGGCTTTCTTGGACACGCGGAGCTTGCTGAGCCCCCCGAAGGCGGACAGCAGCACGGCTCGCACCTCCTCGGCGGCCCCGCCGCCCTGTGCCGCCCTCCTTCCCCATCATCTGCTCCGTCTGCCCGGCTCGCTGCGCTCCCTCCTTGGCCGTGGCGCGGCTCCCGCGCTGCCGCCCTGTGGAATGGCCGCGGAGCCGCCGGGGCCCGCCCGTCGCCCTGGCCCGGCTGCGCAGCGCCCTCCGCCCCGCGCCCGCCCGGGCAGCGCCCGCAGCAGCCCCCGGCACCGGCTCACAGAACCAGGCCGCTGCAAAGGACCTCGGAGATGGCACAGTCCCACCGTGTTACGGACACGGGAAGTTCAACTCTGGTTAAGTAGTAGGAGTGTAGAAGGATGTGCCCTCTAAGGTTCATTTCGGCTTGTAACTGTGTATGGTTTCAGGTGCTTCCCACGGTTTTGTACGGGGGTAAGTAATTCCTGTGATAATGTTGTGCAAGTGTTGGTTTGTGATTGCAACGCTGTCCGGTTGTAAGGAATAAAGAGCTCGACTCGGCCACTATGTCAAGCAGCAACCAATTTATTTATTCATTATTTCAAGCGGTAAAGTGTGAGCAAAGCAGCGCGCTGGGTACAGTGGGGGTCTCCCCTCCAGCTGCACGCCGGCTACAAATTTTTTGCTGGTATTTATTGAGCATCTTCATAAACATTTCTCAGCAGGGTTTTTTTTCTGATTTCCTCCGAGTTTCTATTTGTGAACTTTAATTTCAATACCCCATTGTGATCAGTTCCTATTGATGATGTATAATTTCTATACCCTAAAGTTGTACATTAGCGAAGATGATGTCCAGCTTCCCTTCTTCAGAAGTGTACATCAAATGACGGTGAGGTCCAGCTTCCTTTGTCAGGATGGAAATTCAGTGATGGTGCGGTCCAGCTTTCCTCTCCAGGGTCGTAAATCAGTGAAGGTGATGTCTAGCTTCCCTTCCCAGGGCAGTCCAGTTTTCCTTTCCAGGAACATCAATTCTTAGCTTGGGATAAGATCACTTCTTTCTTTTATTAAGGTGATTACAACTCCTTTTATATTTTCTAAAGCTATAGTTCAAAGCTTCTTGTTACAAATCTGCTTAAAGCTTATAATAATGTTATTTTTAAGCAAATAATAAGACTCATGCATCCTTCTATCCTATGTATCTGCAAAAAGGGGTGCTCGTGGGGAGGCTCCTCTTGTTAAACTCAGAAGCAAAGTGGCACAGGTCAGAGCAGTGAATTTCACTTTAGAATACCTTTGCCTTTGGGAGTGCACCTCAGGGAGGCTGCTCTCCTGGAGTGTGAAATCCCGTTCTTGATGGGAAGGGGTCCAGAAGGTAGAGGAAGAGCTGCAGCCTCCCACCAAGCCTCGTAGGGTTCCCTTGCACCTGGCAAGGAGCAAGTGCTGAAAGGCTCGTGCCATCCTCCCCGTGTGCCACTTGAGCTCCTTGCGTGCCCCAGCTGGCTTCCTGGTGCCTCTGACTGTAGATCCAACTAAGATCCAGCCATGTCTGGAGATAAAATCCTGAAGCAACTCTGGAGTTGCTTTGTCGCTGTGAGTTCTGCAATGCCAAGGACTGTAAACCTGTGGGTTTCTGGCCAGACCTGCTTATAGCCCCTTAGACCTGCTTCTCTTTTATACTGCAGTGACAGTATTTAGATACTGTAGCAGTAGGTTTAGCCATGATGATCCATGTAATCAGTGTCATACAGCTCACACCGGACCAAGAGTCTTCTCTCTACGAGTCTGCCACAATCCCCAGTGCTATCTGGGCCAAAGTGCCACCAAGGTAACGTATTTGCTATCAGACCATCATCCACCGTCATCATAAGGGTGTCACTGGCGTCATGAGACGGGTTTAGAGTATTAGCTACCCAATTCCAGTGGCAAGGGACATGGGGGGACTTCAGGTAGTGCTTAAGGCTGGCCAGAAAAGCTCCAGGTGCGTCACAGGGGTGGGCAGAATCCAGTTCTGTGTCCTGAAAAGCTTCATCTGGGAGCAGAGGAAGACTGTGCAGGATCTCATGAAGTTTACACCATGCCTGCCTAGAGAGCTCAGCATTCACAGGTTTCTACACAGAATTCATTATTTTCCCTGCTTTATTGGGAAACGAGGTGTGCCAATGCCAATCCTCGAGGTTCTGACCTCTCGAGGTTTGTCTTCTGAAGAATGTATGGATGATTCAGTTTCGTGATCTTCAGCTGAATTTGCAAGGTCGTCAGTAGCACTGGAGAAGAAACCACATCATTCCCATCAGACAGGTAGAGAAACAGGCAAAGTTGTTTTTTGCTTAAAGAACAATTGTTTCTGCTTAATGTCTGTATTCCAGAAGAGGAGGGAGATGCTTCATGGAATCCTACACCAATAAGGAAAGTAAATGAGGGCTCTCAGGAATAAGGCCATTTGGAAATCACCAAGTTCACCAGTTCAGTTGCCCTTCTTGCAATTTACGGTGCAAGAGAAGAAGAGTTTGCTGGTGCTTGGCCCTTCACTGACTCTGAATATTCTGCTCCCTTTATGGGTATAAAGACTTCAATACAAATCTCTCTCTCAGTCTCAAAAGAGAACACACCAAAAGCTCCCCAAGGCCAGCAAGTGGCCCAGAAATCTCATCATCTGATGATGGCAGTATCTCTCTGAGAGCTCTGAGAGTGCAGAGGATGGGCTGGCCACAAGCAAAGGCAACTTGGAAAGGGAGCACAGCTGCTACTCCTCCCATTACCCAAGCTGGAATAACCCCTCCACCTCTTCCACCAGACCCAGCATGCTGCTGGGGGAACCCCTCGGCTGAAGAGACCCTGGAGATGTTGGACACTCACCTGTTGTTCAGCCTTGACCATCAGTGGCTCCATGGGTGACTCCAGGACCACGGATGACTTTCTTCTTCCTTCGGGTTTTTTCTTTCTTTGGCACTATCTCTTCCTCCTTTTCTGAAGGAAAAAAATTATCCATAAATAGAAGACCAGGCACATTGCCAACCCCATTGAAGCTGGGAAGTCCCACTTCCCCACCACTGGCCTCTCCCAGACACAGTGGATGCTGCTGCTCCTTTCTGAACCCTCATGTGTATTTTCACTTCTCTTTCACAGGGAACCATCTCATCCCCTGCCACGTCACGTAAAACCAACCCTGCCAAAAGCCCTGCCAGCATCTCTTACGGCTTTGCCAAGCTTTTCTGCCTGGCCATCAGCTTTCCAGGCTTCCAACAATGTGCTGGCAAGATCTGCAGGGTGATTCCCAGGAGAAAGCCTAAATGGGCTCAACTGCTCAAAACTCAGGAAGCAACCAGAGAGGCCAAAGTGTTGGTCTGGCAGCCCTGCAGCTTCCAGGCTTGGTGGAGATGGGTGGGAGCTGCCCGATGCGCTATGGGGGGGGGAAAAACCAGGGCATCTTCCTGGAAGAGGACAGCTAGTGCTCACCTTCCAACATGCTGGGTAGGTCCTCGGTCATGCTGGGCAAGATTCCCTCTCCTTTCAGGAAGATTTTTGCTGGATCCAGATAATCCACTTGGACCTGGAAAGTGCTGCAGAAGGCTCCTTGCTTTTCTGGCAGATAATAGACTTCCAACACTTGCTCTTGGCCAGCTGCAATGGAACCCTGCAGGGACAGAACAGGAGGAAGCAAAGCAGCAAAGGTTTGATGAGGGATGGCTCAGGGGACAGACAGGCTGAGAAGACAGGTTCTCATCTAGAAGAAAACATCAGACCCCATCACTTTCTACCCTCCTTGCGCCCAAAAGCTTGCGCCTCCAACCCTGGGCTGCAGTGTGTCCTGCTGAGGTCTGGCAAGGCTGCAGCCCCAGCACAGCCTGATGTGAGCACAGCTCTGCTGCTCGTGGCATATGGCCTCTGCCAGCAAGGGCCATGCTCAACAAACAAAAGCTCTTTGGCCAGGCTCTGTGGAAAAAGAGTCAAGTGCCTGCACACTCAGGAGGGCCAGCAGCCCCTGTCACAGCACATCAGCAATTCCAGGCTGGTGTCCAAGGGCCTGACCCCTTATTAATGATCCCAACACAAACACCTCCTGCCTCTGTGCTTACGCCATCCTGACTCGTGGTTTCTTGCAAACAAGCATCTCTGGAAATGCAGGAGCCGAGCCTAGGATGAGATCTGGCCATGAGAGTGATGGCAGGAAGGGCCATCCTCCTCTTTGGGCTTTCAGAAATGCTGTCCAAACCCCAGGCTGGGCTGACAGCAGCAAGGCTGCTGAAGGAAAACAGGGCTCTAGGTGACAGGACACAGCTGCAGCTTTCCTTGGCTCACCCCTGCACGCTGGGCTGGACCCTGGGCTCCCCATTCCTGCTCCCAGTGCAGGGAGAAGCAGCTGAGCAGGACAAACCCTGCCTCTGGCTCTCCGGAGTTGCTCGGGCACACAAGACGGCTGCAGCCAGAGGGAGCCCGGCCCAGCTGCCAGCGCCAGGATGCTGCCACAGCAGCTGCCTGCAGGGCCCAGGCACAGCTGTGTCTGCAGGTGCTGGCAGGAGGAGGCACCAGCCAAGTGTCAGCCCTTGCACGAGACACGCACCAAACCATGGGAAAGCCATTTGCCTTCCCCTTGCCATTCCAAAGAGGGCCAGAGACAGGAATACTGCTAAAGCTCCAAGACACCCAGGCAGGACTGAGAAGCTAGGATGCTGGGATGCTGCTAACTCTTCTCCTTGCTCTTTCAGCCCCACTCCTCCCGGGTGCTCTCACTGTCCCACAAAGCTCCTGCAGAGAGGCAAAGCTGCAGGAGGGAGGGACCAGCACAGAGGCTGTGCAAGTTCTGACAAAGGAGCTTCAAGGTCAAGCAAGGAATATGGAAATGCTGCTTAGTGCTGGCAGCAGGGAGGCAGGGACAAGGAAGAAAGTGACCCTCAGAAGAGCCAGCAGCACCCAGCTCCAGTATCAGCAGAGCCTGAGAGCTCAGCACTTGTGCCTCTGGCCAGTGGTACCTGCCCACCAAGGCCAGAGGGGAGTCTAGCAGGTCTCTCAGGGCTGAGGTTGGGGTTTCCCCCTTACTTTTTTCCCTCTTTTCCCTCTCTTTTTTTCTTTAACTTTCCTGGGTCACCTGACACAGGGCCAGAGCCAATGACTTGTGCTACTCACTTTGGTGGGCACGACCACGGGCACACCAGGCAGAGGGTCTTCTGCAGTGCCTGTGCTGGAGTCTGGCACCACGTAGGTGAATTCAAGAAACCCGGTGTTGCGCAGGGTGACCTCTGCTTTGAGGACTTTGTTAAGCTCCTGGAGACAGGATAGAGGAGTGGGAAGTTACAGATACAGGCCTGATGCTGGGAATCTCCTTCCTCTTCCATGCCGTTGGAAGCAAACAGCCACAATTCAAGCACACAACTACAGAGAGGTGGCAGAACCATGTGAGGGCCAGGAATACGTGTCCCAGGGGACACAGGTCCTCTGCACTCTGAGGGGTCACTGACAGCCAGGAGAAACAAAGGAGGTGGCACTGAGGTGTGTGAGATGAAGCCAAGAGTGATTACGTGAAAGAATGAAAGTTGTTGGTTCTGTGTGTTGTTGGTTGCGGTTTGGATTTGTTCAGGTTGGTTTGCTGGGTGTTGCTGTGAGCTGGGAGAGGCGCGGGGTTGGAGACCTGACTAAAAGGAAGTAGGATGAGAGGGGAGGGGACAGCAAAGTTGGGGGTCAGAGAGAATGTAAGTTCCTGAGCAGCCAGGCAATGGGAAAGGGGACAGGACCGCCCTGCCAGGTATAAAGGGTATAAAAGAAACCATTTGGGTGAAGGGTATAAAAAAAGCCATTTTGGTGACGGGGGTGCGTGTGCTCGGCTCTCGGCGAGGGAGATGCACACTCGGCTCAGCTGACTCGGTACTAATGAACAGTTTGCTTTTACTTCCACAACTTTGTCCCCATTGAATTGTGTCTAAAAGTCAGAGCATTTCTAAGAGAGGAATTCCAGAAGAAAAGGCACCTGCACGCAAATATTGGCAAGAAACATACAGGTGACAAGAGAGACACTCAGGACAACACAGACAGGGCAGGGCCAGCAGCTGGAAATATCTGTGGGCTTTCAACTGAAAAAGAGTGAAGTGGGGATTATTCTGGGACATGCTCTTCAGCTACTGAAGTGACTGAAATCCCAACTTCTCGCCTGCATTCTTTTGTGGATCAAGCAAGAGCATTAGACAGGAGCACCTCCTTGGAGCTCAGGCTTTAGCAGCTGATCAGTGGAGGGCTATCTCAGGGCTGTGTCCCTCTGGACATCTTCACTGGGACCCTTGTCTTCCCCAGGAGGCCGTGGTAGGTGCCTTGAAGAGGACAGGGTGATGTCCCTGGGCCAGGGGAGAAGGGAGGGGAGGGCTGGAGATGGCCATTCTAAACCAGCTTGGATGCTGGACATATCTCTCCAAGGTTGGATCCTTAGCCCCGGGGCCAACAAAGGAGCTGAGAAGGGGCCTGGGATCGAGGTGGGCAGGAACCCACTGGCCATGACTGCAGGACAAGGAGCTGTGCCAGGAGAAGCCTGTGGTACCTGCAGCCCCCAGTCAATCTCCTCCAGGTCCAGTTGGTAGCTGGGGACCGAAGCCTCCCCGGTCACCACCACCTGGTGGGTGGGGCCTCCGTGCACATGGCACAGCGCCTTGACACGGGCGACGATGTTGGCGTGGCCAAAGAAGATGAAGGTGACCAGCTGGCTCTCTCCCGGCTGCAGCTCACCCCACGCTGGCCGGACATCAAAAACCTGGAGGGAGGGGAGGGGAGGGGAGGGGAGGGGAGGGGAGGGGAGGGGAGGGGAGGGGAGGAGAGATCGAGCTGTTGAGTGTGGCAATGGATACAGAAGAGCAGCTGTGTCTCGGAGCAAAGTACAGTCAGAGCTGGAGGGGCCTATTCCCCAAGCACAGCCAGAATCACCCTAATCTCCTCCTGCATCCATGCCACTGACCAGTGGAGGAACCATGGGGAAAATCTTCTCCCATAGCCACTTATCCATGAGTATACACTACATTCAAGTCAACCGGAATGTCTCCTGGCAGCAAGAAATTCTCTCTGCTGCAGAACTTGTCTTTGGAAATACTTCTCACTGCCTTCAGAAAAACAGGAGACTTGTGGGAGACTTGTGGGAACTGCAGCCAAAGTTCCTCCCAAAATTTCCTGGCAACCACCTGATGAGGTAAACGGGACCAATGCCCTCCACAGGCGCTGCACAGGGAGCATCCTGGGACAGCCCTATCAAACCTCCCACACGGCCTCTCCAGTGACCAGTTGCTTCAGCAGAGCTTTGTGATGGGCTTGGAGGGATGTGAGGCCCCTCGGTGGGCAATGCTGAGGCCACCAGTGGGAGTGGGGCTACAGAACTGCTTTCCACATTGGGAACATGGAAGGGAGACAAATTCCCACATACCTCCTGCATTCTGACGTTGTGGCGCTCCACCTCTGGCAATCGACTCAGCCCTCTCCTCCTCACTGAGCCCTGAGACTTCACAGCAGTGGATGACAGCTCCTGGAAAACAAGCACCATGGGCTGCAGTGAGCAGCTGGCTGGTCTGAGCAAGATCACTCTGCTGCAGGCTCCACCACCTCAGCACAGCAGGAGCAGCTGAAAAGGGACCTGGGCACAAATCAGGTGTGAAAATGTCCAGGCCATCAGTCGAGGGTGGGTCCAAGCCTACCCACAGATGGGACCTGGGCTCCATCTGCACTTCCTACATCAAACTTGCACCAGAGAACTGGGTGCCCCCAGCACTCAGGCAGGGAGGGCTGGAACTACATCATCTCTGAAAGTCCCTTCCAAGCCAAACCATTCCAGGATTCGAGCATGGCAGCTTGAATTTCCCTGGTTTACTTGGGCATACATGGCAACAACCAGGAAATAAAGAGGATTGAATGCTTCAATCTGAAAACACTCAGCCACACTCTTCGTTGCATCTACAGGGCTTTGTTTCTCCTGATTCAGACAAACTGTGCAGTGTTCAAACAACTGGTATTTGTGTGTGAGCAGGTACAACTCCTCTCCTTTAACTTAATGCCAACACTGGGCCTTCGAGAAACGCTTGTCCCTCCTTACATCTGTAATTTTCGGGGTTTCGGTTGGCTCCTCCGCACTTCCAGTCTTGGAGCATCTCCTTGGAAACACTCCCTCATTCTTTGATGACTGGCATTTGACTTCAGGTGGCGAAGGCCTGAACCTGGAAAATAACATAGCTATGGATCATGGACCTGTAGTGGGAGAGAGAGATGCCTGCAAGAGCAGCTCCTGACCGGGATGCGGCCCCTGGCTGGGTGCTGGTGTGGTGAGCTCACTAACAGCCACCCCAAAGCAGGCTGGAGCAGGTCCATGCTGGGAGCAGCACAGGGATGATGCCCACATACCTAATGGTGTTCACCCGTCTGTCCGTCCGGAACGACCAGTGGTACTGGGCAACAACTTGGCTGCAGTTGGTCATCTCCATAGACAGCTCTTGTTCCGTCTCATTGTGGATGCAGCCAAAGTCCACGGCATTGGCCTCAAGATGGAGATTTGGGAAGTAGACCTCTCCCCGAACAGTGATCTGCTCCTCATGAGGATATTCCATGACGCGCATCCTGAGAATCCTCTCTACATCCCAGTCGTAGAGACTGTTCTCATAAGCTGGGTTAAACTGGATGCAGAGATGAAGTTCCTCCCCTACATCCAGCGTCATGGGCTGCAAGGAGATGAAAAGCATTAATCACCTTTCTGATCAAGTCCCAAGGCCTGCCAGCAGGAAAGAGTAAATGTTCAAAGTGTGACCCCAGCGTGGGCTTCGCAGTTCACCCTCATTTCTTTACAGTGAGGATCTGTCTGCAGACACCACGCTCTGGTCCCAGATACTCTCAGGTTCACGTTTCTGTGCTCAGCAGCAATGCAAGGGGGTAGCTGCTGGAGAGCTGGGATGTTTTCCAGGAGACACCTTTACTGCATAGCTTGCCCCAGTCTGCTTTCCTGCTCCCCTCTCCTCCTGTTTTAGAGCCAACAGGATATTACCAATTCAGGGAAGATTTTGATTCCTTCAGCAGTTCTGCTGATGCAGCTCAGGCCAGTGCACTTCTGACACCACAGAATGAACTTCTCAGCTCCAAGACCTCCCAAGAGAAGTGCACCACCACTCCGTCCTCTTCAACCCCACCAAACAAGGCCACAGAGGCTCACCTTGGAATCTGCAGGGAGGGGCTGCTGGTCCACACCACAGATCACGAATGGCTGCTCCAAGTCCAGCACAATGCTGAATGGCAGCGAGCAGGTGTTTTTGAAAGACAAAGGCTGGTACTGGAGCGTCAGGACATCACTGAATTTCTACAGAAACAGGAGACAAGGGAACACAACCCCAAGTAGCCATAGACCTCCTTCCCCTTCCAAGGCATTTTGCATTTTTCAATCCCAGCAGTGCATCTATTTCTATTTACGTCCAGCCAATTTAAGAGTTACACCCTTAAATGTCAGCATGCAATCCAGAGGCTTACCTTTTCCACACGGAAAGTGATTGCTCTGGAAGAGATTTTCACAACAGGGCGAATGAACTTGCAGGTGACATCCACTTGCATTATCAGTTTTGTTGCAGTGTCGTTCCCCACCAGAGCACGACACAGCAGCCGCCCCTGCACCTCCTGCATGCAAGAGTCACTTGTCACCCAGTGTGTGCTGGCAGGCCAAACACCCCACACTGGCTTGCCACCCACCCATGGGCCCTATTCCTGTCACTTCTTAGTAGGGCCTCTAATTAGTCTTTGCTCTCCTCAGTAGCTCTCTTCTCTTCCTGTGCTGCTGCCTATTTATTGTAAAGATCTGTGCCCAGGTGTCCTGGAGCCAGAGAAGGCATAGCGGGCTTAGCTGGCAGCTTCTCTGCGGAGTTTCATTTCCCCTGGAAAGAAAGGTCCAGGTAGGAGAACACCCCAAGACTCTGCTAAAATCTCCCCCTCTGAGTTGCTCTCCAAGGCTGCTGCAAAACCTGGCTGCCCCTGGGCCACCAGGGCTGCCTGAGAGACTGGGGCAAGCAGTATTGGAAAAGTTGACCAAAGTCAATTTGTCAATTAGAATGAGCCCAGGGAACAGTTTCCCACCTGGATGGACATGGCACTGATCACTAGAGCTGGCACACTGTGTTTTCCTCCTCCAGGACTCAGGGCTAGACCAGCCCTCTGCTCATGTTTGTCTTCAGAGGGAAAGAGCAATGCCTCTCCCAGACACTCCTGCCATTCACAGGGCTTTTGTTTTACTGCCTGCTTCCCTCAGAAAAACCACTTGACAGTAGTTTGACTTCCTGCCTGGGCTTCTAATCGTAAGTGCAGCTCATTTTCTCTGCTCTTCCTTTCTGCCTCAGCACGTGACACCAGTAACCCCTGTTTGCCCAAAAGAGCAATACTTCCTTCAGCTTGTATTTTGGCATCAGCAAGTTGGGTTGGGTTTATGGAAAGACAAAAGAGCCTTAGCAACTGATGGTGGCCAGCAGGGAAAGCAGCTGGCCTTCCAACAGTTTCTTTCAGCAGAAGTCACTTGCTCCTTCTCCCAGGCAAATGTCAAGGGGCTGCAGAAGAAGCTGCACTGGAGGGCATCTGACAGGGAAGGCTCAGCCCTTGGCAGGGGCCTCACCTGGACAGTGCTGGAGCAGCCTTCCAGCACCATGTCCACGCTCTGGCCCGGCCTCAGGTCCACCGTCTGCGGCCAGAGCTTAAACACGGGGCTGCCAGCTCTGGAGCTCTGGGAAGCACCTTTGCTCTTGGTGCCAGCGTGGGCAGGAGGACGAGTACTCTTCTGACAGATGTGGAAACCTTCTCTGCTCCAGTACAGCCGATGCCTGCGTCGGCCTTGGTTTGTCAGCTGGAACTCGAAACAGCAGGGAGAGGAGCTACAAGAGAAGCAGAGATGGAAAATGTCATGGGAGCTGCTATTTCCCTGTGCTCACTCAGCTCCAGCTTCCTCCTGACGGCATTCCCTGACTGCACGCTCTGCCATCAAACCTCCGCCCAAAAGGCTGCCCAGGCTCAAAGCTTCAGCCCTGCCAGGTCTTCCAGCTTTTCCACATCAGTAGCTCTGCAGGCTATCTAGCGACTTTCAGATGACATCTTTCTACAGGAATTCCTGTGGCTTCAGGGAAACACAGCTGGGGCCTCGAGTATTAGAGAAGATCTAGCCTGAAGGACTATGGAAAAGTTGTTCCTTGCTGAACCCACGGGAGAAGTGGAAGCCGAGAGTCTCCTACCTACCTGAAGTGGGATTTCAAGTCCAGCTTTGGAAGGAGAGGTTTGCTGGGGACAATGGTGGTGCCAATGCCCACGGCCTGGACAGAGATGGAGGTGGTAGGGCTGTTCTCAACGAACACCTTCACCTTGTCCTGGAATTTCTCAGTGTCATTCAGGTTTGCTATGACCTTCACAGACAGCTGAGTATTAGGGCCGACCACTCCTTTACTGGGTTCAATCCTCCAGCGTGAGCCTTTCCCAGCCTGCAAGACAAGCCAAACACAAATGTGGGATGGCAACCATGGACCCTGCTGTGCTGTGAGGTGCAGGAAAGGAAGGGGAAGGCTAAGGAGAGGAGTGTAAAAAGCATCCAAGTTTAATTTCCCTAAATGTAAGTGATGGTGTCTGGCAGCAGCAACTCTCCAAGAGCTTATACAATGTGTATTTTACCTTTCTTTAACAGACTCAGGTCATTAGCTCTGTTTTGCTCAAGCCAAGGGATGCTCCTCCTCAGGAGAAGGTTATTCCCCCTCCTGACTCTCTTTGGAGTGCTTGCCAAAGGAAGCTATTTACTCTCCCCTGGCTTCTCAACAGCAGAGTTGGTCTGCACAAAGGCTCAAGGCTGGAGGAAGCCAGGACTGCTCAAATCCCAGCCCAGCAACCACACAGCTGGAGGACACTGCTGAGAGCCTGAAGAATAACTCTGCAAAGCCAGCTGAGCAAAACCCCAGTGTCTCCTTTCCCAAGGGGCCACCAGTGCTCCTCAGCAGCCCCTGAAGGATGAGGCCCTCACTTCCCACTGATCATCAGCTGTAGAGAGGTGCCCCAGTGCCCTCTGCTTGGGAAAAGTCAGCTCTAAATGGTTATAGCAGAACAGGAAAGCAGGATGCAAAAAAAAAAAACAACCTACAAGACATGCCCTCTGGGCATGGCATGGCCTTCCTAAGCGTTCTTGTCCTCTGCTTTCTCATGGACCTCCCTCTACAGACAGGGCAAGAGCACTGGAAGCTGCCCCAGGCAGGGAGGAAAGGCCCTGCACCAGCACAGCTGCACAGGCACAGCTCTGCAGCTCCTGCCCTGCTACCAGCATGTGGAGCCCACCCTTTACACACCACGACCACCCAGGCAGGCTGCCTTGCTCCCTGCAGAGGCTGAGAGCAGACTTGCATTGTGGAGTCAGGGAAAGCTGTCCTGGCAATCCCCCGCTTTGGGCTTACATTTCTCCCTAAAAAGCTGGAAAAGCAGCAAGAGGAAAATTCACCCCGCTCTTCCTTGGCACAGGAGGCTGGGCCTGGACTCTCCCACAACACCCGATGCTTTATCCACAGACACACACTGTCCTGGGTTGTGGGGCTGGGTTTTGTGTATTCTATTTACATCTGTTTTGGGGCCTGATGACCCACCTTGATAGGCCATTGTTACCTTCCCCAGCCTGTGCGGTGCATTTGCATTTCTATACATCTCATGCCCTGGCGGTGGGGGGTGGGGGGGAGGGGGGGGTGGCCGGGGGTTGGCGGTTCGGCCCTGCTGCAGGAGCGGGGTGCGCGGCGCTTCCTTCGCGGCGGTGTGGGAAGAGCTTCTTCGTCTCCTGTGCTCGCCATCCTGTCTCCCTCCTGGCCGTCCCTGAACCGGTTTCTTCGCAGAATCATCTCTGCTCCAACAGGATCACGTCTGCCACTCCAGAAGTGTTTGGACTGTTTACGTTTGGACTGTTATCAACATCCTGAATCACAGGGTCAGATTGAAACTCTGTCAGGGTTTTCTTCTAAAATTATTGTTTATTTGTTTATTTGTTTGTTTGGTTGGGTGGTTTTGTTTCCTATCATATTTGTATTGTTAAACCTCCTAGTAAAGAACTGTTATTCCTATTCCCAACATCTTCGCCTGAGAGCCCTTGATTGCAAAATTATAATTCGTCGGGGTGCGAGGGGTTGGTATTCTCCATCCTAGGGGAACCTCAGTTTCCCTGGCAGATACCTGTCTTTCCAAACCAAGACAGATTTTGGCGCCCAAGGGTGGGGCACGAGGGCATTGAGAGAGAGGAATAACAGTTCTTGGGTATTAGATAAAAGCCCACTGGCCAGAATAATGTGGTCTAGCTTTCCCTGGTTTGGGTGGCACGTGGTGGTGGCTGTATTTCTGCCATTTGCTACTCCTTATGTTAATATGGGTCCTATGACTAAGGCTACTGTGGCTGGCATTCAGTTTGTTTTGTGGATTAATAAGGTGAGAAATTCATGGATTTTTAACTTCCTCTGGAAAGCAAGCACATGGATTCATAGCTATCATAGGCTAACTCTGTGCTTCTGGGGTTACTTTAACAATGGTACCTATTGTAAGGAAATGGCACCGGGGGAAATTTTCTCCCAGCCCTTCACACAGTTTTTTGGGTCCACCCCACCAGTTTTTGAAGGGTTGAAATCTCTGAGTGCTAATGATATCATACAGTGGCTGGTGTTGCTGGTATGCCTGTTCTGTTTGGCATTCAGAGATAAGGGGAAATTGGCCTGGGTAAGCACCTTAATAAGTACCCCAGAGAATAAGAATGCAGCCCAAGAGTCCGCTCCTGCCCCACAGCCTGCCTCAGAGATAAACCACCCGGTTTGGGTGGGGGCTCTGATTAAGGAGATGCAAGAAAAGATGAGCCAGATGCTGAGGGAGTACATCTCCCCAGCTAGTGGGAAATCCTTCCCCTGCCCTGACAAAAGAGAGCCTGATGGTGCAGCAATGAAACCCACAGAGATTACAACTGCTCAGGTCCCAGCTGAACCACAGGGGCAGTCACAGCAAGTGGCAGTTGCCCCTGTGGAAACAAAGAAATCTAAGGTGAAAACAGCAAACCCAGACAATAAGAAAGGAGGGCCCTCACAACCTGCAGGGGAATCACATGTTCAGATCATCACCGAGTCCCTGTCGTATGAAAGTCTCCGTAACCTGCAAAAAGATATTGTACGGCGGGGGCGTGAGGCTTACACAGCCTGGCTACTTCGGGTTTGGGACCTCATGGGTACTGGTGTGCAATTGGACAGTGGTGAGGCAAGGAATTTGGGACCCTTGACCCAGGACTCAGGTATAAATCAGGTATTTGTAAGAGAGCCAGGACCCCTTTCCCTTTGGGAGCGGCTTTTAATGAGTGTGAGAGAGAGATTTATCCACAAAGAAAGAATGCAGGAGCACCACCATAGAATGCGCTGGAAAACTCTGGAGGAAGGGATCCAACAGCTGAGGGAAGTGGCGGTGCTGGAGGTACTTTTTGGAAGGAGTGGACAGCATGATAATGACCCTGACAAGGTTAAATGCACAGGGCAGATGTTGTGGAATCTGGCAAATCTAGGGCCATCTCAGTACACCACCTTTATTGCAACAATTAATGCTGAGGACAATCGAGAGACAGTGGGGTCTGTTGCCAATAAGCTTAGGAACTATGAAAGTATGATCAATGGCCCGATGCAGGCTCATATCTCTGCCGTGGTTAAAGAACTCAAAGAAGAGATAAGGGGGGTGAGGGAGGAGATGAGGACAAACAGTTCCAATGTGGCACCAGTGCGAGTCACAGGCCCCAGAGTTAGAGCCCAACGACCCCCAGCTCGAGAGAGAGGGTACACCCCAAGAGCTGACCTGTGGTTTTATCTGCGTGACCATGGGGAAGACATGGGAATGTGGGATGGGAAACCCACTTCTGTCCTGGCAGCACGGGTGCGTGAGCTCAAGGAGAGGAACAATCACCAAGGGGGTTCCACAAAAATGAAAGTAGCCTCAGCCTCCTATAACCAAGCTGCCAATGCTGTGTTGAATCCCCTTGAAGGAACCTCTAGTATGTATGCTCAGGGAGGGGATAACCAGTGCTAGAGGGGCCCTGCCTCTAGCCAGGTAGAGGAAAGGGATAATCGGATCTATTGGACTGTGTGGATCCGATGGCCTGGCACATCTGACCCACAAAAATACACGGCTTTGGTTGACACTGGTGCCCAATGTACCCTGATGCCATCAGGGTATGTAGGAACAGAACCCATTTCTATTTCTGGGGTGACAGGAGGGTCCCAGCAGCTGACTGTAGTGGAAGCCGAAGTGAGTTTAACTGGGAATGGGTGGCAGAAACACCCCATTGTGACTGGCCCAGAGGCCCCGTGCATCCTCGGCATAGACTATCTCAGAAATGGATATTTCAAAGACCCAAAAGGATATCGTTGGGCTTTTGGAGTAGCTGCTGTAGAGACGGAAGAGATCAAACAACTGAATACCTTGCCTGGTCTCTCAGATGACCCTTCTGCTGTGGGACTGCTAAGAGTTGAAGAACAACAGGTACCAATTGCCACAGCAACAGTGCACCGTCGGCAATACCGCACCGACAGAGACTCTGTGACCCCGATCCATGAGATGATTCGTAAACTGGAGAGCCAAGGGGTGGTCAGTAAGGCTCATTCACCTTTTAACAGCCTCATCTGGCCTGTGCGTAAGCCCAGTGGGGAATGGAGACTGACTGTAGATTATCGTGGTCTGAATGAGGTCACGCCACCACTGAGCGCTGCTGTGCCAGACATGTTGGAGTTGCAGTATGAGCTGGAGTCCAAGGCAGCAAAGTGGTACGCGACCATTGACATTGCCAATGCCTTCTTCTCCATTCCTGTGGCAGCAGAGTGCAGGCCCCAGTTTGCTTTCACCTGGAGGGGTGTGCAGTACACCTGGAATCGGCTGCCCCAGGGGTGGAAGCACAGTCCCACCATCTGCCATGGACTGATCCAGGATGCACTGGAAAAGGGTGAGGCTCCGGACCATCTACAGTACATAGATGACATCATTGTGTGGGGGAACACGGCAATGGAAGTCTTTGAGAAAGGAGAGAAGATCATCCAAATTCTCCTGGAAGCCGGTTTTGCCATCAAGAAGAGCAAAGTCAAGGGACCTGCCCAAGAGATCCAGTTCCTGGGAGTGAAGTGGCAAGATGGACGGCGTCAGATTCCCACTGAGGTCATCAATAAGATCACCGCCATGTCCCCACCGACCAACAAGAAGGAAACACAAGCTTTCCTAGGGGCCATTGGCTTTTGGAGGATGCACATCCCTGAGTACAGTCAGATTGTGAGCCCTCTCTACCTGGTTACCCGCAAGAAGAACGATTTCCACTGGGGCCCTGAACAGCAACACGCCTTTGCCCAGATCAAGCAGGAGATCGCTCATGCAGTAGCCCTTGGCCCAGTCAGGACGGGACCAGAGGTAAAGAATGTGCTCTACTCTGCAGCCGGGAGCCATGGTCTGTCCTGGAGCCTGTGGCAGAAGGTGCCAGGTGAGACTCGAGGCCGGCCACTGGGATTCTGGAGCCGAAGCTACAGAGGGTCTGAAGCCAATTACACTCCCACAGAGAAGGAGATCTTGGCCGCCTACGAAGGAGTTCAAGCTGCCTCAGAGGTGATTGGCACTGAAGCACAACTCCTCCTGGCACCCCGACTACCGGTGCTGGGGTGGATGTTTAAAGGAAAGGTTCCCTCCACCCACCATGCCACCGATGCTACATGGAGCAAATGGATCGCCCTCATCACTCAGCGCGCCCGTATTGGTAACCCGAATCACCCTGGGATTTTGGAAGTAATCACCAACTGGCCAGAAGCTGAGAACTTCAGTCTCACTGACGAAGAAGAACAAGTAACCCGGGCTGAAGAAGCTCCACCATACAACCAACTGCCAGCAGAAGAAACACGCTACGCTCTTTTCACTGATGGTTCCTGTCGCATCGTAGGGATGAACCGGAAGTGGAAAGCAGCCGTATGGAGCCCCACAAGACAAGTTGCACACGCCACTGAAGGAGAAGGTGGGTCAAGCCAGCTTGCTGAACTCAAAGCTGTTCAATTGGCCCTGGACATTGCTGAAAGAGAGAAGTGGCCGAAGCTCTACCTCTACACTGATTCGTGGATGGTGGCTAATGCTCTGTGGGGCTGGCTGGAAAGGTGGAAAAAAGCCAACTGGCAGCGTAGGGGAAAACCAATCTGGGCTGCTGATGAGTGGAAGGACATTGCCATCAGGGTAGGGAAACTACCTGTGAAAGTCCGTCATGTGGATGCCCATGTCCCCAAGAGTCGGGCTAATGAGGAGCACCGGAACAACGAGCAAGTAGATCAAGCTGCGAGGATAAAGGTATCCAAGGTAGACTTGGATTGGCAACACAAGGGAGAGTTGTTCCTAGCTCGGTGGGCCCATGATGCTTCAGGTCATCAGGGCAGAGATGCCACCTATAAGTGGGCACGAGACCGAGGGGTGGATCTAACCATGAACAGTATTTCACAGGTTATCCACGACTGTGAGACGTGTGCTGCCATCAAGCAGGCCAAGCGGGTGAAGCCCCTCTGGTACGGTGGACGGTGGTCCAAGTACAAGTATGGGGAGGCCTGGCAGATTGATTACATAACACTGCCCCAAACCCGCCAAGGCAAGCGCTACGTGCTGACCATGGTGGAAGCCACCACTGGGTGGCTGGAGACCTACCCTGTGCCTCATGCCACCGCCCGGAACACCATCCTGGGCCTGGAAAAACAAGTCCTGTGGAGACATGGCACCCCTGAGAGAATTGAGTCGGACAAGGGGACTCATTTCAAGAACAGCCTCATAAACACCTGGGCTAAGGAACACGGCATTGAATGGATATATCACATCCCTTATCATGCACCAGCTGCCGGGAAAGTTGAACGGTGCAATGGACTGCTTAAGACCACCCTGAAAGCACTTGGCGGGGGGACCTTCAGAAATTGGGAAGTGAACTTAGCAAAGGCCACCTGGATGGTCAACACCCGAGGGTCTATTAATCGAGCTGGTCCTGCCCAGTCTACCCCTTTGCACACAGTGGATGGAGACAAAGTCCCTGTAGTACATATGAGAGGTATCTTAGGAAAGACTGTTTGGGTAAACCCCACCTTGGGCAAAGGTGAACCCACCCGTGGGATTGTTTTTGCTCAAGGACCTGGTAACACTTGGTGGGTGATGCAGAAAGATGGGAAAACCAGTTGTGTACCACAGGAAAACCTAATCCTAAGTGAGAACTGAGTGTGAGGGTTCATTCTGTATAGTGGAGTTTATTAATTTAGGTATGATACAGATGGTAATAGAATAAGGGGTGGAACGTTGTCCTGGGTTGTGGAGCCGGGTTTTGTATATTCTATTTACATCTGTTTTGGGGCCTGATGACCCACCTTGATAGGCCATTGTTACCTTCCCCAGCCTGTGCGGTGCATTTGCATTTCTATACATCTCATGCCCTGGCGGTGGGGGGTGGGGGGGAGGGGAGGTGGCCGGGTGGGGTCGGTGCTGCTCGGTTGCAGGAGCGGGGTGCGCGGCGCTTCCTTCGCGGCGGTGTGGGAAGAGCTTCTTCGTCTCCTGTGCTCGCCATTCCTGTCTCCCTCCTGGCCGTCCCTGAACCGGTTTCTTCGCAGAATCATCTCTGCTCCAACAGGATCACGTCTGCCACTCCAGAAGTGTTTGGACTGTTTACGTTTGGACTGTTATCAACATCCTGAATCACAGGGTCAGATTGAAACTCTGTCAGGGTTTTCTTCTAAAATTATTGTTTATTTGTTTATTTGTTTGTTTGGTTGGGTGGTTTTGTTTCCTATCATATTTGTATTGTTAAACCTCCTAGTAAAGAACTGTTATTCCTATTCCCAACATCTTCGCCTGAGAGCCCTTGATTGCAAAATTATAATTCGTCGGGGTGCGAGGGGTTGGTATTCTCCATCCTAGGGGAACCTCAGTTTCCCTGGCAGATACCTGTCTTTCCAAACCAAGACACACACACAAAAACACAAACAGTGTCAGGCTGGGCTTTAACCAGCTCCAGAAGTTGAACCCACCCAATAGAGAGAACAAGTCTCTTTTCCAAGCTTTGTTCAAGCCTCTCCCAGATGCCCCCTCCAGCAGAGAGCACATCCCACTTGGCCCCAAGGCACATACCCTTCCTGTCTGCTCCTCCTGCCAGAGGAGCAGCCCCAGCTCCAGCCCTGTGCCTTGTCCCTCTGTGTAACCTCCACCAATGAAACCACCTTTCTCTGCAGGTGGTCTCCAGAGATATTCTGCAATGCCACAGAGACCACAGACTCTGGGGGTGCACAACCCTCACAGGTGCATTGGTGTGCAACAGCCCTGCTGCTCTCACCCACAGCAGTTGGGAAACTTGCCTTCCCATGAGCAGTCTGAGGGCAGATCTCACACCCTGGTTTTTCTGCCACTACCAGAAGTTTGGCACAAAGCAAATGCGGGTGGAATGGGGAATCCATGGGGAAATCCATGGGGATATCCATGGGGATATCCATGCCCTCCCAGGAGCAAAGGCACACAGGCTTCTCTTGATCTCAGAGCTCCAAAAACATGACTTGCACTGCTAAATATCTTCCACAAAACAAAGCGAGAACTTGCAAACGTGATCCAGACTCTTTTCTGCTCCAAGCTCTGCGCACACTACTTCACAGAGGTGTGCCTGGGATTCTGGCTCCTCTTGCTTGCACTCGGATGGAATCTCTTGCTTCCACTCCCACAGAACAACACAGAAACATTGCATGGGCTGCTACTACCCAGCACTTTTCCCTGGAAAACAGCCCCACAGACACTTACCATCTCTGCCCAGAAGGCTGCAGGAACGTCACTCTGATTGGAGATATGGAGCATTCTGGGACTATCTTGTAAGGCTGGGATCATGCCAAAGTTGATCTCCCTCGGATAGACATAGACAGCGGGTCCCTGGCCAATGCACTCTAAATGGATTTCCTGTTCCAGGAAGAAGGTAGAAAAGAACAAAAAACGACTCACCAAGGAGAGTTTAAAAAACTTTGCCAGCTCTAAGAGCACTCCTAGACTGGGGATAATTTTGGCCGTTTGAAGTCCCAAGTGATGCAGACTGAAGCAGAAGGCCTGCAGCAAGTGTGGGGTCTGCAATGATCCCACCTGAAAGCCACAAGCTCCCATTATCAGGGCACAAAGAAGTGTTGTTTGCCATGCTTGCTTCTTCACACCTCCTCCTTTTTGCTCCATAGGAAATGGCTATTTCCTCTGCTATTCTCCTGCCTGCTTCATTGACTGCTTCACCTTGCCCCAAACCACCTTCCCAACTCTTGCTGCTGCACAGCCATCCTTGAACACCAACTTCTTTAACATTCACAAAGCTACACTGCTGAAGCCAGCACAAGTCAGAAGCAAAGCAGGCTCTTCACAGCAGAGATGAGGCATGTCAGCTGCCTTCAATTTGTGCTTATGTGTATTCTTCATGCATAGGAGTAAGGGGCATTAATTACTAATTGCATCATTCGAGCTGTATTTTCTAATGGGAAAAGAAAAAAAAAAAAGTCTGAACTGACACCAGCATTGCAGGCAATGTGACACACAGGAACAAGAATAAAAGCAGAGGGCAATTTTGTCCTCAGTGTTATTGCAACATACACACACCCACATCCTGCAGCCCTGCATGCTTTGGTGGGGTGGTAACGTCACAAATCAGACTATTTAGGGATGAAGAGCATCCGTGTCTGGCAAACAGGGCCTGTATTTGCAGTCACTCTTGCTGTGATGAGATATGCCTCCCTTAGGAGCTCTTTTAGAAGCTTCTTTAGAATCCTTAGAAGTTTCTTTAGAATCTTCAGAATCCTCTTTTAGGAAGCTTGAGTACAGGAGCTGCTTTCCTCGTCCATTTCCAAACTTGATGGCAAAAACAAGCCAAGTCTGTGCTCCAGATACAAGTTGGCTGGGCATTCCTATATTTTTGGCTGGGCTTTTGCTCAGGAAATACGATGGATGTTTCTCAGATCTGAGGCACCTGGCTTTCAGAGAAGCCTTAATCCAGCTCTGCACAAAACATTCCTTCCGCATGGTCTTGTTATAGATACAAAAAGGAAGTGGAAACTTTTAGGTGGTTGTGATTGTATACTAGCTGTATGTTTCGATTTCTGTTTGCAGCTGTGTTTATTTTCCAACTAGTGCTAAGTTGTTAAAAATACCCTTGCAATGTTGTTCAGTAGTTGTTAGATAGTGTTAGAGTGTTTAGTGACAATGTTTGTAAGAGCTTTGTGCGGCTGCCTCCCCGACTGCAATTGAAAGGACAACACCAAAGCGCAGGGGGATCTTCCACCCTTCCCCAAACAACTCAGAAACCGAGAGCACCACCCAGAGCCTCCATTGGAGAACACGGCCAGCCAATCAAAACATGGCGGGAAGAAATGATTGGTGTGGAACACACCCCGCTAAGAGCCAATGAGAGCCCGAAGAATGCACCAATCAGGGAAAGGATCCAGAACGGACCAATCCCTGAGGGGACCGAGCCTTTAAAAGGGACTGACCCCGCCCTCAGTGGGTGCTTGGCTCTCAGGAACTGGACTGTCCTGAGGGGTGGCCCGTGCGCACTTTATTTTACTCTGACTTGCCGTGAGGGGCTGGGACTAGCCCAGCCTCCTGTTCCTGTAGCCGATTTTACAACAATAAACGATTGGCCTTTCCTTTTTAACATCTTTGGATTTACGGCCCCGTCATTAAACTTGCAACATTGTAACAGTCTGGTACGCAGAGCTTGCTTTAGCAGGATCCAGGGATGTCCCTGTGTGATCCTGAACAGCTGCAAGGAAGCAGCACTTGAGTTCATCTGGTAACACCGCAGAGTGTGAGAGCCAGGGCCTGGTCTGGGCTTCAGACTGGGGCTGTTATCCCATCTGCCACATTTGTTACTCTCTGCTGGGTCAGGCACTGAGATTGCCACCCAGGAGGCTTCCACCTTTCCTCCTTTTGCTAGGCCTAAGCTGCTGCTCGTGCCCCCAGTGCCTTCTGTCCTTGTCCACAGCAGCCAGACAGCACAAGTTGCTGGAAGAATCCCTGTACAGTTACAGCCCACTGGGATGAGCTGCTCAAGGCACACATCTCCCCTTGCTCTCACCAGTGGGGATCCTTGTCTCCCAAAGACGGCCAGCTCAGCAGTGACCTTGCACTCTCCTGGCAACTGGGCCACCAGTGTAATGGGGATCTCCAGGGAGCTGTGAGCCTCGATAATCCCAAATGGCTTAGAGCTGGAGTACCATGCAGCGGCCTTCTCCTTGTGTTCCTAGAAGGGACAGAATCAAGAGCAACTTCAGAACGGAGGAAACTTTCAGCTCCTTAACATCCTTAATATGAGAGCACCTCACACACACTTGTAAAAATTCCCAGGAGAAAGCAAAAAGGCAAAGAACAAAATGCAAGGTGTAGGTGCTGAGCATCCCCACGGGGTCCAAAAGTTGCTGCATCCACAGACACCCACTTCTGTGCTGACAGCCTCCTTGCATCAGATTTTCACTGCCCTCTAAGCTCTTCTGACTTGAGAACAAGTCAAAGACCAGAATCTAAACATCTTCCTCAAGAGGTCCAGCTGTTTCCTACAGTTTGTATTCAGGTTCCTGTTCTCAGGAAACCTTTAGGTTGGACTAGAAACCAGCAAGGTCTTATCCAAACCCTTTTATTCCCCTAGTATCCCCCTCAGGAACATTTGAGGGGAGCAGCTGGATGCAAGGCCACACCTGAGGGAGAACACAGTAGCAGCTGGGAATGTCGCTGTCATTCACAAGGGTCCGCTTCACCTCGTAGGGGGCCTTGAGACAGCAGTGCTCCAACCTCACCACAGGGTTGAGCACTCGCAGGACAGGAACGATGCATCTGGGCAAAGAAATGACCCCAAGGGAATTAGAGATCCTGAGAGCATTGAGAACTTTTGTCCTCAAAGAGCATGGAGCGGGGCATAAGGCATTTGTCAAATCAAATCGAGATGGAATAGTCCTCCAGGGAGAAAACCCCTTCAACTTCTTTTCACTCAAACACCTCTCGTCAAGGAGGGACAAACCCTGAGGCTTTGCACTGCAGAGGCTTCCAAATGCCCAGGCAGAACACGTGCCCTGTTCCAGAGCTGTCTTAGCAGTTTTCCCCCTTCTTTGCTCAAGGACACTCACAAGGACTCCTGTAACAGTCCCAGGGGTCCACGAGCTCTGGGGGAGCCTTTCCAACCAGGACCAGAGCCCACCAAGGCTCAAGGAACACAAGGCTCCAGTGTATCAGTGAAAACTACTCCCTTTTCTGCTCCTGCACTGTTGTCCTGCCTGAAAACTGAGTCATCTCTTCCAGGCCTTTAGAAAAAGGCCTAGGGCCATGCCTGGCTGGGAGCAGGGGGGCATCTCACCATGGGCTGCTTTCCTAGCACTGTTCTCATGTCTAGACGGGCAGATCCCGCTGACTCAGCAACACTTCTCCTTTGGAGCTGCTGCCAGGCAGCATGCTGGTGCTGGATGCAGGAGGAAAGACAAGCAGCTGCAAGGAAAGCCTTGGTACCTGGCTGTGAGGGTCAGTGCCAACACCTTCTTGCCAACACCCTCCACGTCCACCTCCAGCTCCAGGCTGTAGTCTCTGACCGTGTTGGAACACAGGGTGACCTGGTAGAAGAGAAAAGAAGTGCAGCAAGCATTTGCTCACTCCCAAAATCTCATCACCCATGTGTGGTGTCCTCCGATTCCTCTTCCATGGTACAGAAAGGGAGGATTTTGCCTTAATTCTTCTCCTAGTCCATAAGTAGAGCACAGTTCTGGGAAGTAACAAAAGCCTTCTGGCAAGATCAGATTTGTTAAAGGGACTAATTTTTCACCTGACTACTACAACAACAGAAATGCAGAAGAAGTCTGCTGACTTGAACAGAACAAGTCCAGCTTTACAGCAGGAAGTGGAGGACAAAGTGTGGCCCAGCACATGCTGGGCAGTTCATGACTGCAGAGTATTTTCTGTCCCCACTGAAGATCCCTGCAGTGAAGACAACTCATCTGCTCCCCAGGAGATGAGAAACGAGACCAGAAAGAAAAGGAAACTGCTTTACAAATGTTCTCTCTCTCTTTAACAGCCACCTTCTGTCCTCATCCTTCCTCTGCCCACTTGCAATCAAAGAAATTGCTCTCAAAAACACAAGAATGCCTTCAGTACTTGACCATCTGCTGCGTGATTTCAGCTTGTGATTTTGGAAACAAAGCAGTGCTCCTTCAGGGACATCCCGAGCGACCCAGCTGACAGAGGCCTGACACCAGTGCAGATCCTCCCTCACGCGATGCTCAAAGCGGCATCAGAGCTAAAGCCCTCCCACCCTCCAGTGGAGCTTCAGCCCCGCCAGCTGCACTCTTCCCATACTTGGATCTCCTCGGATCCCAGGCCACGGACGGTCACTCTGCGGGGGCTTATGATAAATTCCCTTGGCTTGGTAAGACCGTGAGCTTCCTTCCTCCAATGCCAGCCACCGAGTCTGAGTTTGGGATGAGTGCTCTCAACGCTGGGCTGTCCCGAGCCATCCCCGGGAATGTGGAGCTTGACGGCCGCGGATACCGGGGAGGTGTTAAACAGGCGACACTTCAAGGTGCGAGGAAAACCTGAGAAAATGACACAATTCTCCATTTAGACATCAAGATCTCATGATCCCTGCTGTGAAGATCTTGGTAGGATAAAACTCTGCTTGGACTCGGCTTCTTTGTTACCTGAACTACAGCTCATTGCAGTGGATATATGGCTTCGCTGCCCATCTCTATGTGGAGGAGACATCTCCCACAGCCTGCTTACCACGAGTCATTTGAACACAGATGGCAAGGGAAAACCAACTGCAGGCACAGCCCAGGGCTTCTCCATGCCCATCAACAGTGGTCACTGCCAGCTCCTCCAGCAATGACTCCAGCAGGGAGGCAAGAGAGGCACAAAAAGGACAAACGGCACAAAAACAGGCACGAGAGGCACAAAAAGGATGGCACAATCCCAAATGCCACCAAGGTTACCATCCATCTGGATGCAGACAACAGCAGCACAGTTCAAAGAAACAAAGATATAACAGCTGCCCTCAGCTGAGGAAGCCTTAGGAATGGAACCAGATGAAGCATGATGCATCTGCTATTACAGAACCATATTCCCGCCTGGTGCCATTTTTTCTTGTGCCTCTTATCCAAAAGGAAACCAGAAGTGGCCAGACAGTGACACTGACTTCCTATTCCTTTGGTCCTGTTTGATCTCACGATGGCAAAACGCTACCCAAGGCACCAGCAGCCTGGAGCTAACACCCTGAAGAGGCTGTGGTGGAGGAGCACGAGTGATGAATGCTCTCATGTTCCAGAGCTCCATTTCAGCAACACAGCAACCTGGCACACTCTGGAGCCAGCCCGGGGCACACTCACCAAAGGAGACGTCTCCGAAGTGCAGGGCGGGCACATCGAAGTGGAAAGTCGGTGCCCTCACAAAGCCCCTGCGAGGACAAAGGCAGGGAGGCCGTGGCTTTGTTAAAGGGAATTGCAAAGGGTTCCAGTGTCCTCAGGGAGGGGCTGGATAAAAGCTGCTGTCAGAGCCACGCTGGGTTTCAAATCAACCCAGCACCCTGTGCTCAGCACAGCACCCATGTGGACAGGAGGCAGCCAAAGCAAAGTGGTCAGCAGCTGACAGGCTACCTGGGACAGACCCTCAAGCTGCTGCCACCCTGAGAAGTGAGTTTTACTTCTCCTATCATCACTTTTCTTCTTTTTTTCCCACCTCTACCCTTTGCTGAGCGAGGATTTTATCTTTTGCAATGGCACTAGCCCATGTCCTTGGGACAATCCCTGCTGCACAGTTCCCTGTCTCCCACATTAGCCCTTTCCTGGCTCTGGAAAGGAGGTACCAGAGCACTCTCTGCACAGAACTTGGGAGCACAGCTTGTCCCCCCAGTGTGGCCATGAGAGGTGAGCTGAGGCTGCTGCTGCCCGTTTGGGATGGATTATTAACAGAGGTTTTTCAAAACACTGCTGCTGCTGCAGAACCTCCCAGGCTGGCCCATCTGCAAAGCCCTGGGGACCTTGCTGGGTGTTCAGGTGGGACATCCCAGAGCAGCTACTGCCCAAAGCTGATCCACCCCACTGCCTGCCATGGCCCAAGGCACAGGGAGATCCCTGCAGGGAGGAGGAGTCTACAGGGCAGCAGGCATCCTCACACTAAGGCAATGCCAGGATCAGAGCAGAGATGAAGACCTCAGGAAACACCTTTTTTTCTCTGCTCAACCCCAAAGTGAGGTAGGTGGGGGATGTCCCAGAGACAGCTACAGATGTGCCCACCGAACTCCCGGAGTCCTTACTTGATTGTCAGGACTGCAGGCGTAGGAGATCCAGCCACACTGAACTGGAATTGTTCCTCAAACTCCCCCAGGATGGTGGGACAGAAGGAGATCCGGATGGCCTCGGGCCTGCCCGGTGCCACGATGCCCTCCTGGGGCAGGAAGGTGAAGCAGGAGCCCATGGCTGTGGCAGGAGGCACGAGGCTGAAGGGAGCCTCAAGAGGCCCTCTGTTTAACAGGATCGCCTGCAGGAGCAGGAAAGCAAAACGGAAATACATGAGGAATCTTCCTTTCCTACAGAAGGCTGAGGTGCTTTGGAATTAAACAATTAACACCTGTAAAAGGCAGAGGATGCCCTGTGCTGCTGCATGGCAGAAGCCAAAAAAGACAACTTTGAAATAGAACTTTGTACGGCTTTGGGTTTTTCATGCAAAGCAGTGATAACTTCACATAAGCAGAGCCACTCTGGGCTTTTCCACATTGACCTGCAGCACAGAGCAGCTGCTCAGCATCACCAAGTTCATTCACACCTGGCCCTGAGAGCAACACTGGGCATGGCAGCATTACCACTGAAATCACCACAGAGCTGCTGCCGCTGCTGCTGCTGCTCCAGGTGTGCCCAACCCCACCATGGGCAGGGCACGTTCAGCTTCCATTGCAGCCAACCTGTTTTAGTGCACGTGGGAGAAAGCAGAAGCCAAGCTGTAGAAAGTTGCTTTGCTTCCTTCCCAGAAACATTTTGCTCTTTCTAGAGCCAGAGGTGCACCATGGCTCAAGGGTAGCGAGGGCCTGCTTAGCAAGGGAAGGCACTGCCAAGCACTTTGACCAGTGCTGAGCCAGGAGGCTGCATGGCTTTCCTCTGACTCCCAGGAATAGGCAGGAGGGACTTGACTGAAAACTGTCGGCAATGGACTCAAACTCCAATGCAGCCAGTTTGTTCCAGCTGCTTTTGGACAGCCTGAGCACAGAGGTGATTTGTGTCTGGGACTGGAACAAAAGCCTCAGAACACGCAGCTTTTTGGCCCAGTGTTGATTTCATGGGTCAAGCAGTTTTGCAGGCAGCCTCCCAGCTGATCTCCAAGGAAGACTGCCCAAAAGAAGGGCTTGGGGTTTCATGAACAACAGACACACTTTTCTGACCCCATGCAAAAGATCTCGATTCCAAGAACCCCCCAAATTTGACTAGTATCACAACTGCCAAAGCTGCCCAGGCATTCCACAGGTCCACAAGGCTCACTGCTAGCCCAGGAGCCACCAGGATCCACCCCAAGCCTGCTGCTCACCGCATAGCTGTGGGTTCCTCTGACAAAAACCTGCCCAATGTTCAGTTCCACGCACTTGAAGCGGAGCTGGGGCCCGAGGCCTTCCCCTATGAGGTGCAGGGGCAGCCTGTTCTGACGGCCTGGGGAGAGATTTCTGTTTCAGTACAGTAATTCCTTCTGTTATCCTGCATTTTCCAGGCTGCCTTAGTGCTGGTCCCTGACTCTGAGCCTCATGAGACCAGCTCCTGATGTTCCAGGAGAAGATACGGACCCTTCTCTTCCCTCAGGAGATAACAGTACCTCCCTATAACTGATGACGGCGCCGAGGAGACGAGACAGGGAGGCATCAGTGAAGGCTGCATGGTGCTCTTGCAGGCAAGAGCCCAGGCAAGAGACCACACCTTTATTTCTGACTCCTTTTTGTACATTTTACAAGTTGCCCACCCCAGAGGTGGGACCCTTGGGAACCACTGGTCATTTTCCAGAGACCATCACCGAAGCCCCTCCTCTGGGAACAGATGTGGGAGCTTCGGTAGTTTACAGAACATGACCTTGTGCTTCAAAACCGTGCCTGAGAATAGAATTCCCAAAACCAAAACAAGCAGGCACGAAAGCATGGCAACACCTCCCTAGAGACCATCCTTTCTTCTACCCCTATGTTGACAGTGAATCTTGAGGAAATGCCAGCAATTTTATTCTTCCTCCTTCTGGGTGCACCTCAGAGAGTGCTTTTCCCAAGGGAGGAGGAGCACACTAAATACTGGCAGCATTCAGAACAGCTGAGAGGGAAAATCAAAATAGAGGAGACGCCCTGGAAGCTGCAGGGAGCGTGGGGATGCGCCAGCGCTGCCCTGCTGACCACGGAGCCTTCCCAGCCATGACACAGTGGGCCAGGGATCTGGGGAATGTTTGCACCTCGCCTTCACTGCGGTGAGAGAGGCGGGGGAAGGAGCCGCACCTGACATTCCCGACTGAGATGTCGCAGTAAGCTGTTTGCTCATAGACCCGGGCTTCCCGGGGCTTAAAGAGCACGGTGATTTCAGCTGAACAATTGGGCCTGATCTCACCCTCCTAAAGCAGAAGGAGACAGCAAAACTTTTATCTTGAAACATCACAAACATCTTCTTTGCAACCACCGTCCCCTAAGCCATTATTAAGAGCATCAGTGACAAGCAAGAAGTGAATAACACTCATCAGTAACACTGATAACAAGAGTTTGGAAGCTTTAGTCAGGCTCCTGCTGTGTGCCAGGAGCCCACAGGGCAGAAACCCTTTTTGCAGCCAGCTCTCTGACCTCACCAGAATCCCCATGACTTCTCTCTTGGCACACAAAGCCAGCTGAGGAAGGCATCGGTCAAGTGACTTATTCAGGGATGAGGAGGAAGAGGAGGAAGAGAAGCAGGAAGGGAGGTTCTCAGCCATCACCTTCGGCTCAAAGAAGAAAATGTCATCTTCGAACAGCATGGGATCTCCTCTCAGCTTTGCCCTCTCCCTCTGGAGGATGTGGGTGAGAAGAGCCAAGCGTTCTCGGCGACTGGTGTCCGCTCCGTGCACCTTCAGACGGTCATACAACTTGTCCAGATCCTGCTGAAACAGCCTGTGACACTGCCTGCAGCCACACAAGAGACAAACCCAGCAGGTTGTTTAATAAGCCACACATTTGAGAGAGAAGTGCACGTGCAGGAGCAGCTCCTCAGCTGACCCTGAGCCATGGGGTCCCAAATGGATCAGAGGATGACATGTTCTTCCCTCCACACTCCACAACTGCAAGCTCAGGAGAAGTTTCCAAAGCCAGCAGCCCTCAAGAGAACCTCCTGGCTCAAAGGCTCTGCCACAGCTGAGGAAGAATCCACCAGCCACCCCAAGTGGCTTTTCCTGACACACAACTGCTTGGGGGAGGCAGGTACAGATGGCATGGTTTACTGACCCTAAGCCATTCAAAAGCCCCAATATCTCCTGAAGCCATACATTAGTTTCACCCTTGGGCAAGGTATGTCACTGCAATGGATCTTTCAAACCTACCTCAGCTTCAGCTGCTCATCTCCCTCGGCATCAACAGCCTTCCACCGGAAGCGGGCTGTGGTATCACTCAGGTTGTGGATGAGCACAGCTGTGCGCTTTGACAGTGTGATGTAGGTTTTCCCAAATGCCACGCTGTTCCTGTCCAGCCCAATGGGGACATCCACAGCTCTTCCATGAAGGCTTATGTGGGTGTCTTCACCTGGAACAAAGCAAAGGGGAGTCTTTGTTTAGCTCACTGGCTGATGGAAGCACAAGGAACAGAGCAAACCACAGGGAAGACAAGGGAGTGTCATAGCCTTTTGCTGAATGAGCAGTTCCATGGCTCAGGACATTTATCACAACCTGAGAGCTGCATGAGCACAGCATGAGCATATTCTGGACAACCTGCCAGCACTTCCCATTCTAGAAGAGACCCCTACCAAAGGCTTCCTCATTTCCAGAGTTTTCAAAGCTTCCTTATTCCCAGCCAACTCCTGGGATTCATCTGGGCTCAGACGTCAGTACCAAGCTCACCATTCCTGCTGCAGGTGAGCGTTTCCCAGGCAAAATGGAAACAACAACTATCAGACATGCTCTCTAGAACTGGCATTGACATGGAGCTCTACAAGGATCAAGACGACAAACGACATGACTACAAACTACGGGACTACAAAATGAACCCCATGAAAACTAGCATCATCTCCCTCGTTAAAGCCATGGCCCCATCAGCCCTTCTGCTTCGCAAGGGCTCTGCTCTGAGGGATGCACAGAGTGCCCTGTGCAGTGCCCAGCACTCACCTGTGTCGTAGTGCACGACAAGGGACGTGGAAGAGTCGCCAGTCTTCAGTGGCTCGTATCCCACTGTCACCTGCGCGGCTTCACCCACATCCAGAGCTCCCATGGCCGGAGTGACAGAGAAAGGGCTGCAACACAGACACAGCAGGACTCTTGGGGGACATCTGGGGATGTTACCCCTTTTGCAGTCCCCTTCACTTCTGCTGACTTGTGCAAGCAAAGAGCAAACCAACCACAGTCAGCAGAAGGCAGAACAGACAGCATCAGAAACAGCTACTGAGTCTAGCGCGAGGAGATCCAGCCCTCACAAGATCCTGTGAGATAAAATGACCTCATCTCTCCCATCCTCTGCATCCAGCTCTCTGCAATGAGGCTCAAGGGTCATTTGCATCTTGCTTACTTTCATCAGGCATCAGCTCCCCTTATTGATACAGCTGGGCAAAAGTGATGGCCATGAGGATACCAGGGACCAAGTACTCCTGACATCATTTAGAAACAGAGCTGACAAGGGAGCAAAGCTGGCAATGTTGTGACCAAGGCTCTCAAAGCACCATTCACCTGCACTTTTTCTAAATGCTGTGTTCAAGGGTGCTGCCATCTACTTCAAGTGCCATGGCATAGTTATCTGCTATAGACAAATGTCCTTTTGTCCACTGGTGCCTTAACTGCCAATATGAAATTCTTTGATTTGGGGAGAATCAATCTCATGAAAAGCTGCCAGCCACCCCAAGGAAGATGGGAAAGTTACAGGAAAATTCAATTGAATTGCCTCATCAGGCCATGAACACCTACTGCAGGAAGAAACCCAAATATCATCTAATCTTACCAGGTATAACTTTTTGGTGATGGTGTAACAGCTGAAGTCAAACAGCATTAACTGTTCTAATCAATCCAGTCTGTTAGGTTAAAGCAGCTCCATCTCTGTGCTAAAAATTCTGTAGAGTCAGCACATCACAAGCTCCATCTTTCCCCCTGTCACTGCACCCAAGCTCTGTTCCATCTACTTCAATATTTCATTCCTGAACTTCAGAAACTCTCTAAATCCCTATCAAGCAGGATCCAACATGCTCTGCAGCACTCAATAAAACAGCTGGCAAAAGCACATTGCAAAAGGATACCCAACTTTATTGGGTATTTATTTTGGTGGTGACAAAACAAGATCTGGAAATCCCAGAGAAAAAATTTGCATGGATTTACAAGTTCCTGCCTACATATTTGCACAGTCAAAAGCAGCAGCCTGTTGGAACAGCATCTGAGGAGCCTGCTGAAATAGCTTTGGCAGGCTTTGGTGGAAGCTCCTCTCAGACCCTCACATTTCACAGCAGAAAAGTCAATTTGCCTTCTGCCCTCTCTTTCACCAGGGGAAAAAAATCAAAGCCACTCAGCTGCCACAGGTTGGACCCCAGGTCTGTGCTGCATTCCTGACCTCAGCTCCTCCCAGACCTCTGGCATCAAGTAACTCTCAACTCACCATCAGCCAACTGAACTGGTTTCCTTGCAGATACGGCGTCAAAAATGCATTACCCTCTCCAGTTCAGCCAACAGGAGAAACAGAGATTGCCTTCTGAGACTGACAGGAACAGCACAGGCTGTCCACAACACAGCTCATGGGGCATCACATGAGAAGACCATTGCAAAGCCACGTGCTTGTGGCCTCCCAGAGAATGGGTCTATTTGGCTGACAGTGCTGAGGAACCATTTCAGAAGCTGCTTGTGCTCAGGAGGGTGCAAGCCAGCTACTAACACGTTCCAGTAGCCTCCAGGCCATCTGGGACAGAGAAAGCTCAAAGGCTGCATCCTGCTAAGAGCACTGAAAGCAAGAGCAGATGCCTCCATGCTGCTCATTCCCAGCCAGGGCTGCAGGGCAGCAGCTGCAATGCTCGAGTTCCTTTTGTTGTTCTTTCCCAACTGTGTTATCACCCAGAGGAGTTTTGCACAAGCACAGATGAGCTGCCTCACCTCTGGGTGCTCAGCTGGTAACGAGCTTCCCGGTTACCGACATTGCGCACCAGCAGAGTCCTCTGGCTGCTGCACTTGACCGGGCACTCCGAGAAGTCCAGCTGGTCAGGGAAGTCCAGGATGCCTCGGGCACCAATGGCCCGAATTGGCACAATGAACTCTTCCCTTTCAGTGGTGCAGAGGAGCTGGTGGAAATAATCCTGCAGGAAAAGAAAGTGTCTCAGCACAGGGCATTTGTCCCTATCTTCAGCATGGCCAAAGAGTATCTCCCAGTTCTAGATCCAGTGCAACTCCACTGAAACCAGCAGAGGTCCTCAAAACCCAGGCCAGATGCCCTGAATGCAACCCTGCAGGTTCACTTTGCACTCAAGACACCAATCTCTTGGCGCCTCCAGACTCACCTTGTTCTCTGCAGGGGTGAAGAGGATGCAGACAGTGGCACAGAGGCCCGGTGGCACCTTGCGGCGTACATCATCGAAGCCCACCAGCTGGAAATACAGTGAGCTCTCCATGGTGACCTTCACCAGATGAGGAACCTGCGGGAAAGACGTGGAATGATGGTTTTGCCACTTGTGGAGACAGGTGGACATGCCTTGGTGCCATCCTTAAGCACCCTTCTCTGCTCTCCTCTTCCAGCACAGTGTTAAACGTCCACGTGCCAGCACTTACCTTGTCCCTGTTCCTCAGAAGCACGGGCATTTCACAGAGCTGACCAGGGCTGTAGTTCTGAAACACCACCTCTGGTGGGCAAGGCTGAAATGAGCTCTGCTCTGGGTCAGCTGCCGAGGACTGCAAGGAGAGGCAAGACAGACAGATCAGGGAGAGGTTCAGCTGCTTGCAGGAAGATTCTGCACTGATCCCCACTGAAGTACAGACTCTGGCTGAGCACATCTGCCCAGCCCACACGGGGCAAACAGTGGCTCTTCCACCTCTGCCCTCGGCTGATCAAACTTTCCTGCACGACACTGAGCAGGCCACTAGGACAGTCCTGGAAGCCCTGGAAGTTATCTGCTGAAATCCTTAGCATCAGTAAATTAATAATGCAGAGTGCAATACACATACTCCAACCGCATGGCTCTGTCCCATTAGCTTCTCCATGATCTGATGGGATATGTTTGGGGATTTCTGCTCTCTGGGCATTTCTTTCCTCTTTAGTTTCATTGGATTCAGGCAGTGGCTTTTTTCAGAGAGTGGGGAGGGGCTCTCAGAACTCCTCCAACTCCATCCCTGCACAACACTCAAAACTGACAGCGTGGAGACAGCACTGCTGGCTGAGTCCAAGAGAGGCAAGAAAGCAAAGTTGTAGCATTTGATGGTGACCACACCAAAGCAGGAGGTGGCTGTTTCAGCAGGAGAATGGAAAATGGCAATTTTGTGCCTTTGTGTCCCCAGCCTTCCCCCCACTGTTTCAGCAATGGCAGCTACACTCCAGCAAACCCCAGCAGCTCCAGCAGAGGTTATTTGTGTTGCCTTAGTGCAGATCAGCACTCCAAACTAGCAGCAGTTTGTAATGACAACAGGACCTGGAACACTGAGGTATTTTGCTGCTGGCAAGCCTGTCACAAACACGACACCTCTTCAAACTCTACGTCAAAAACAGGAAGGAAAAGAGCAGGAAAAGGATACCTTTTCACCAGTCTCACGCTTGTGTAGAAATCGGCCAATTCTGGGCACAACACTCCTCCCAGTACTGGCCTGATTCTTCACATTGAGAAACTTCTTCCTCAGGAACTTAAAGGGAAGCAGCTGATAGGGAAAAAAAAAAAAAAAAAAAACAAACCAAAAACCATAAAAACTAACAAGAGCCTCAGAGATGCCATAGTTCAGGAGGCTTTTCTCGAACAAGCAGTGTGGGTGAATAATTTGTGATCACATAGTCTAGGACAATCCTGGAAGCCCTGGAAGGTACCTGCTAAAATCCTCAGCATCAGTAAATTAATAATGCAGAGTGCAATACACATACTCCAACCACATGGCTCTGTCCCATTAGCTTCTCCATGATATGATGAGATATATTTGGGGATTTCTGCTCTCTGGGCATTTCTCTCCTCTTTAGTTTCATTGGATTGAGGCAGTGGCTTTTTTCAGAGAGTGGGGAAGGGCTCTCAGAACTCCTCTAACTCCATCCCTGCACAACACTCAAAACTCACAGCGTGCAGACAGCACTGCTGGCTGAGTCCAAGAGAGGCAAGAAAGCAAAGTTGTAGCAAGAGTGAGGTGCACAGCAAAGTGTCCAAGTTTTAGTTCTCTCTGTTAATTCGCATTGGTTTTCTCTGTCTGGGCTCACAGAGCCCTCCACAGAAGAAAACAGAGGGATCTCCTTGACAGAGCCTCAGCAGTGGGGGCTTTGATCTTCAGTCAGGTGAGCTCCTGACAGCCAAGGGACCTTTGTGGCCCTGACTGCAGTGCTGTCTGCAGGGCTGGATCTGTGCCCCACACAGGAGATGAGAGAGAACAGCTGCTTTGGAACCTCTTCTAGCAGGGCAGAGTTTGAGCTTCCCCCCGCCCCGACATGCCCAAGGGCAGGCTGGTCAGGGCAGCACAGGTGAGTGTCCAGCCTGACAGAAGGAATTACTGCGACAAAGGGGAGGGAAGGAAGCACACGCTCAGGGCTTCAGCTGTTCATGGCTTTAACTTGGCTCCGGTGGCACAGCCAGGCAAGACGCTGCACTGTCCCTGAAGCAGCACACGGTGTTCCCTGCTGCACCAGGACAGCCCCCACCAAGAGGAGCGCACACAAAGAGGTGGGGACGGGGTCTGCAGCTTCACTGTGCTGCTGGACAACAGGCAGGGCAGGGAGAGGAGGGACACCAGGGGAGTTTCCAGCGGATACTCACACTCATAGACTTCAGTCTTTCCCTGGACAAAAGACGAGGTGTTGGTGTCTTTTCTGAGAATCCAGAAGCCATTTTGAAGGGAGGATGTCGCAGAGGAGCGACAATGCCTCAACAAAACTGCAAGGAGCAACAATGGGACTTTGAAAATCCAGAACCCAATTCATGGCAGACTCAAGGGATATACTGGTGCTAAAAATTTTAGCTGAAAGTTAGCTACGTGCTTGTTTGGCATCAGTAGCTAGACTTGTTAGGCCTCTAGCTGGACTTTATTTGAACTAGATGGCTACGCTGTGCAATTCAAAGATGGATCACACTGAAACCTGGAGCTAAAAATCTGAACGCCAATAATAGAACGGACTAAGCTGTAGCTTAAATATCACTTTAAAATAGCCAGAGTGGATCTCCTCTTCTTTAGGCTAAACCACCCCTGCTCTCTCAGCTGCTCCTCACAGGACTTGTGAGAGACTGGAATGTTATGGCTAATGGCTGAAATGTTGTTATAAAGGACTTTTTGTTCATTGTGACAAACCTCTATAAAGAAGCTGCAACCACCAAAGCCCACTCTTGCCTGAAAGGGCCTCCTGACTGGAACTTTGGACTGTGAGTTAAGTCATCTAAGGGAGCCTGAGACAAGATAAAGGTGACACTGTTGTCCTATTATCTCAGGTCTGGGGAGAAGTTAACAAGGCTGAGGGAGAAAAATGTATCCACACCAAAGGCAAAGCCAGCAGCTGTCCTGAAAATCAGCTCTGTCTGGGCTCAGGGTGGGGAAGTCATAGACTCATCTGCTGAGGCCAGGTTTGCACACAAACCTCCCATCAACAGAGGGGCAAGGAGGAAATTCTGGGAGCGTGGCAGAACCCTCTGGGTAAGAGGCACTGGACACCCAGTGCCTCCTCCCTCACACAAACTGGCTCAGCTCCAAAACCCCTCACCCCCACAAGGCCAAATCCAGGGGACGTTCCCAGGAGGGGCAGCTGAGGGGGTGTCAGAGCCCATCAAAGACCACCCAGAGCCATTCCTGAGCCTTGCACCAGATCACTGCATGGGATGATGCAAAGTAACACAACAGATCTGAAAACCCAGAACCCAGTTCATGGCAGTCTCCAAGGATATACTGGTGCTAGAAGTTTTAGATGGTTGGAAAGTAGCAAGAAACAGAGGCAAACTTGCCCCGCCCCACGGAGGTACCTGGGCAGTCCCACCTTGCCCAAATCTGTATGAATCCTTTGGAGTCTTATGGTTTGCAAATCCTCTCATGCCAGAGAAGACCAGAAGAGGATTTAAGAGTATGCCACTGGGTCCATGGAATGGTGATATTTTCTACTCAATCTGTCTCCCCCCCCCCCCATTTTCTATTTCCTTTTCTCTCTGTCTCTTCCTCACATTTACTGTTACATAAAATCCAGACTTTTGACTTTGCCATATGGTCTTGTTTGCACCTTAATTCAGAGGCATTTTCCTAAAACATTTAATAACCAGATCATAAAAACCCACTGAAACTTGAACAGAACTCGTTCACTTTAAGCAGTTTAAGTAGTCACTAGAGGAAAAAATGTATAGACTAGAATTTTTGGAAAATGTTGCATTTCTTCAGTAAAAAAAGAGCACAATCAGTAGACCATCTATTGTTCATCCACTCAGCTGTACATGCCACTGAAGAGCTGCACCAGAAGATTGGCATTATCACATCCTGGATTTCCCTTTGGCATTCTTTTTCAGAGCACAGACGTGACAAAACCAAAAAGTTCAGCTTTAGTCAATCTTTACCTTCAAAGGCAATTCAGGACTCCCTCGCAGAAACCAATGTTCTGCGAGTCCAAGGCTCGCTCTCAGGGACCAATTCCCCGAGAGTTCAGCACTCGTGTCAGGGACCAATTCCCCGAGAGTCCAGCACTCGCTCTCAGGGACCAATTCCCCGAGAGTCCAGCACTCGCTCTCAGGGACCAATTCCCCGAGAGTTCAGCACTCGCTCTCAGGGATCAATTCCCCGAGAGTCCAGCACTCGCTCTCAGAAACCAAGGCTCTGCGAGTCCAGGGCTCGCTCTCAGGGACCAATTCCCCGAGAGTCCAGCACTCGCTCTCAGAAACCAAGGCTCTGCGAGTTCAGCGCTCGCTCTCAGAGACCAATCCCTCGGAAGAATTCACTCGGCGAATCGCCCAGTGTAGCCGCCTGCAGCGCCCAGGCTGGAACAGCCAGTCCGGAGCGCGCTCTCAGGCAACTGAGGCCGCAGCACCGCCACAGCCGCTGCCGGCGCCTTGGCGGTTCCCAGGCAACCGCGGAACCCGATTGTGACGGCCGGGCCAGGCCCGCAGAGGGGCGCGGGGCCCATCTCCTTATGAGATCACACAAGGTCTGTTCAAACCATAGAGGAGCTAGTCACTCCCAAAAACTGACATCTGACGTTAACCATTCAGGTTTAGCACTGAGGCTGTGAGGGAATTAATTAATCAACCAATAAAGATTGTTAATTGTAAATAACAATCTTGATTTGTTTCCACAAATACCTCCACAGCTAGGCATTTTCAGAGGAAGTGAGCAGAGAAATGCCAGGATGTAGCACAGGGCAGCTGGTTTAGATCCTTGCCCCCATTTATGCTGGAAGAGCACTGGAGCAATTATTCCTGTGTAGTAGACATGTTCAGACAGTCCATCATCACAAACAGAAAGCAGATATAGCTTTCAAATATGTGGAATACATACCTCCCAAGCATTGTCAGAGAGGTCATTTCTATATCTAAGTGGACTTTTTTTTTTTTCCTGAAAGAAATTTAAAAGATCAACTTAACCTTTCATTTCCATGTTTTTCCCTGCTAACATGGATTAGGACAGGTCTTTTATGTGTACTTTTGCATCCTGCACGTGTGTACAAGAACCTTTGAGAAGAGAGGGGGAAGTTTTCCCATAGCTCCTAGGACTTGCTGAACACTGAAAACTTCAAAACTGAAAGAGTCCTGTGAGAGAAACTTCATGTCAGCACCCCCCCTGAGAAACGGGAGATCGTATCTGCAGAAAGGAATTTCAAAACCAGAATCTAAGAGACAGGAGTAACAACTGATACCCAACAAATAATTTCTGTGGTGACCAATTTATCAGTCAGTTCTAAATATAACTTGTATGTTGCATGGCATTGTGTGTATTGTCACATATTGTATGACATTGATTCTTTTATTCCCTTTCTATGGTTTTCTATGGTGCTATTTCAAGGTGAGGGGTTTTTTCCTTTTTGGATAATATATCTGATTTTCAATTAATGGACAGAGTAGACACACAGCCCTAGCACCACAGCAGCATGGCATTCATGGGATGTAGGTCACTGGGGAGGGGGGAGGAAATCCCACCAAATGTCAGCATTCATCATTGTGGTGGAGGGTTTATGAGCAACCTGAAACCACAACTTTCACCATACTCATACACAAAGCTTATAATATCAGCCAATATGGAGGGTTAGGAGGGATTTGCACACACTTGGAAATTCTGAAAATATTATGGAAAGGTCACTTATCCAGTGGGTAAGGCCACCTCCTCCATTGCCACTGTGATGTTGATAATGGAAGAGAAATTCCAAATAGCAAAATACCTGCAAGGCAGCCACTGTTTGGGGAAGAGGAACAAACAGACAGACAAGAACTCCAAAACAAACCACAAACCCAGCAACCCCACAGCACTGATGGTGGCAACCACTGTCTGGGTACATTAACTTCAGCAACAGTCTTTTGTGGAAATGCATCTTTCCACACTTGCAAAGGCTTTACAAAAAGTCCACTTTTCCCCACATTCCTGCAAGGAAAGGCAGCTCGAGGCAGGGTTGTGATGAGGGATCCTGGGCAGGAACACATCCCGGGGTGTCATCACAAGCAGGCAGGAAGGAGACAGGTGGATTTGCAAAGGCCACTGCTCTTTGCTAAGGACGGTGACCACAAACAGATTCCTTCTCACGAGGTGAACTGTCAGACAGTCTTTGAAAAGGCACACGTTCAGTTCTGTATCTAATGACAAAATCCTGGCAGCTCAGCTCTGTCCTAGTTCCATTTCTTTTTCATCTGTTTTTTTCCCAAAGGGGGGGAAAGGGCAGCAAAATTGTATTGCGAGTTCCATTCTATTACAATGAACTTACAAGACCTCAGACTAGAACAGGTGTGATAAGGGAAGAAAGAACACTACACAGGGTAAACAATAATCATGGCATGTGTTTTTATTGTTTGAATTCCTAGTTGAAACATGGAGCGTTGGCCAGGCTTTCTAATAATTTCTAGTCACTTTAGAGAGAGTTTCTTCTTCATTCACTTCCATTTCCTACATTCTTACATGTGGTGGCATTCCTGCTACACTCATACATGCATTTATTCCTATTCTTCTCCACTTTCGAGGAAGGACAGAAGTTTTATTTTACCTCAGAAATTTGAAGAGCAGGAGATCTGAAAGCATGATTATGGTGTATTGGTCAACTCAGCCATTTTAATTTTTTTTTTCCTTAGAATAACCAGGAGGGCCTAAAGATGGATGGCAAGTTCGGTAACTGCACCCAGGACACCAAACCTTTTCATTGGGATTCCATCAACAGCAGACTCAGGAGAAGTTTGGCTGCACAGAACATCACAAGAAAACAGGTCTCATGAAGAGTGGTGGGTTTAAAGATTAAGCACAATTTATTTCTTGTACCAGTGCAAACCAGCAGAGCCTGTTCTGGTGTGCAGCCAGAGAAAGTGACTCCTGAACTTTAAGGAAGCGAATATGCAGAGGGAGAAGCGTAAATGCAAAGCAGTCCAGTGACAAACAGTACACAGCATGTTTTTAATCCTAAATCAAGAACTGGGTGCAAATAAAGATAGGGAAGGATTTCAATTGCCAAGATCAATACACTGGCATTGAGGTTTTGCAAGAACCTCCCTGTGACAGAGCAGGGATGTCTCTGTGACCCGCACAGACTGGATTAACTGTGCATTACTGGAGGCAGAGTTTATCAAATGTGGAATTATTCCTGAATCTGAATCTGACTTTGTCAGACTGTGATGTTCTGCCTTAACACCAGGTCCTTTGGGGGGCCTTGAATATGATTCCCTCTGCTTGTGGTTCAGTTTTGCTGCATTTTGATTTCCCTTTTCTTAAGTGTGTGTCTCTGCAGCGGTTTGGGAGCCGTCTCCCCCCTTGCCTCGGCCAGCCCTGCCACCGACGACAAGGGAGGCACAGCTCAGTACCTGGGGAACCAGGCCCACCCTGGGAGCCCTTTCAGCAGCAGCAGCGGGACTACGGCCAGGAGAGGTGAGAGGAGGACCTGCGGAGGGTTGTCACTGAAGGGTTATTGGAGCCCCCCAGGAGGACAGCTTCACCTCCCAGAGCCTGCCTGGGCAGAGCACAGACTGCCCTGGGACTTTATCCTTTACTCGGGGGAGGAGCAAGGGGAAGGCTTAGGGAAAGAACCCATCAGGAAAGGTCTGGGAGTGGCTCCAGGGGTGAGGGACAATACAGGGGAGCAATCCTCTGGGGAGAGGAGGGGGTTCCTGATGTCCTGGCCAATCACTCGATGCTCTCCCTGGATCTTTCCAGAAGCAGGGAGGGGCCGGGTCGGGATTGACAGCTCTCGGGGGTAGGGGGAACAAAGGATTGACAGACAACTGAAACTGGGTAAAGAACTGTGGCATAAACCCAACGGGAGTCAAACGGGGCTACATGGAGCAAACCATTGACAATCAGAAGACAAATACAATAACACACCACTACAAGTGTGGAAAGCAACAGTTAGCTTGTTTCTTCTTGTTCCATCCCACACACTCGAAGATGCCCAGTACCTTCCATGGCAAAATCCCAAATCCTGCAGACCACTCCATGACACTTTGGTTTGGGAGGTGCTGCTTTTGAGCTGTCTTTCTTCTTTCACTGTAAAACTCCACTGAAGTTAAGGACTGCAATTCATGAAATGCACAGAACAAACAAGAGGACTCCTGAGTTTTGCATTCTTAAAATCCTTCCTGCTAACCCCAGCCAGAAAACCACCCAGTCTTTAATTTAAAAACCAACCAAGCAACCAAAAAAGGTTGATTCCAAACAAGATCACTCCTCCATACCAGTAACATTTTTAACACAAATTACTTGTAAAGTAAACAACTTGGCCTTCACCTTGGAATTTATCTTCCAGAAGCACCATACGTTCACATAGCAGAAAAGGACAACAGAAGATAAATCCTTGCCTAGGCAAAATAATTCAGTCGTTGGTAAACATCAAGTTGTGTAGTAACAGCCTAATGTGGCTTCTGTCACTCAAAACAAACAAACAAAAAACCCAATCCTATTTTCACAAAGGAACATGTGCACTGAGAAGCAGCAGTCTAGGAAGAACAGTCTGCTCTGATTGTCTGGGAATACAAAAAAGAAAAGAAAGAGGGGAGAAAAACAAAGAAAAAAAAGAGAGGGAAAAAAAAAAAGCCATCTAGGAAAGCTCGTTTCAGGATGCTGCCAGACCGTAGCCACTTGTCACTTGGACACAGGTGACACTAACACTGGGAAGTTATCCCAAGCTCTGGCCATGTTGCCACAGCAGCTCTGATGAAAAAGGATGCTGACTTAAGTAAGTGATTCCCAGGAGTAAAACAAGAGCCAGTGTCAGAAGGGGAAGAGACGGGTGCTGAGCAACACGCACAATCTGGCATGCACATTTCTCACAGAAACCCAAAGCCGCAACGCACTTGGCCAGGCTTTCCCCCCGCCCGCCCTTTTCCCCGAGCGGGTAGCATGAAATGCCACGGAGAGTTTTCTTGCCTGGGAGCGCACACAAAGCCCGCTGGCCGCCCTGCAGCGCGGAGCCCGGAGCTGAGCGCTGAGCCGGGGCTCCCGGCGCCGCCGGGGCAGGGAAGGGGCAGCGGCGGCGGCTGCCGGGAGCGGGGCTCCCCCGCGGGGAAGCCACAGGTGAGGAAGTGGGCACCGGAGCCGGGGGCTGTGGGGCTCGTCCGGCCCCCTCGGAGCGCAGGGATGGCCGGCCGCAGGGCACGGCCGCCAGCGCGGGCACCCGCGGGACCCCGCGCCCCGCCCGGCCCTGCGGGGTCTCGCACCTGCCCCCGCCCCGGGGAAGGACAGCGAGGGGCGAGACTGGAGCAGCCTTTGACGCGGATCTTCAGCTCGCCCTCCTGCGGCTCCGGCACGGCTTTCTTGGACACGCGGAGCTTGCTGAGCCCCCCGAAGGCGGACAGCAGCACGGCTCGCACCTCCTCGGCGGCCCCGCCGCCCTGTGCCGCCCTCCTTCCCCATCATCTGCTCCGTCTGCCCGGCTCGCTGCGCTCCCTCCTTGGCCGTGGCGCGGCTCCCGCGCTGCCGCCCTGTGGAATGGCCGCGGAGCCGCCGGGGCCCGCCCGTCGCCCTGGCCCGGCTGCGCAGCGCCCTCCGCCCCGCGCCCGCCCGGGCAGCGCCCGCAGCAGCCCCCGGCACCGGCTCACAGAACCAGGCCGCTGCAAAGGACCTCGGAGATGGCACAGTCCCACCGTGTTACGGACACGGGAAGTTGAACTCTGGTTAAGTAGTAGGAGTGTAGAAGGATGTGCCCTCTAAGGTTCATTTCGGTTTGTAACTGTGTATGGTTTCAGGTGCTTCCCACGTTTTTGTACGGGGGTAAGTAATTCCTGTCATAATGGTGTGCAAATGTTGGTTTGTGATTGCAACGCTGTCCGGTTGTAAGGAATAAAGAGCTCGACTCGGCCACTATGTCAAGCAGCAACCAATTTATTTATTCATTATTTCAAGCGGTAAAGTGTGAGCAAAGCAGCGCGCTGGGTACAGTGGGGGTCTCCCCTCCAGCTGCACGCCGGCTACAAATTTTTTGCTGGTATTTATTGAGCATCTTCATAAACATTTCTCAGCAGGGTTTTTTAATGATTTCCTCCTAGTTTCTATTTGTGAACTTTAATTTCTATACCCCATTGTGATCAGTTCCTATTGATGATGTATAATTTCTATACCCTAAAGTTGTACATTAGCGAAGATGATGTCCAGCTTCCCTTCTTCAGAAGTGTACATCAAATGATGGTGCGGTCCAGCTTTCCTCCTCAGGGTCGTAAATCAGTGAAGGTGATGTCTAGCTTCCCTTTCCAGGGCAGTCCAGTTTTCCTTTCCAGGATCATCAATTCTTAGCTTGGGATAAGATCACTTCTTTCTTTTATTAAGGTGATTACAACTCCTTTTATATTTTCTAAAGTATAGTTCAAAGCTTCTTGTTACAAAGCTGCTTAAAGCTTATAATAATGTTGTTTTTAAGCAAATAATAAGACTCATGCATCCTTCTATCCTATGTATCTGCAAAAAGGGGTGCTCGTGGGGAGGCTCCTCTTGTTAAACTCAGAAGCAAAGTGGCACAGGTCAGAGCAGTGAATTTCACTTTAGAATACCTTTGCCTTTGGGAGTGCACCTCAGGGAGGTTGCTCTCCTGGAGTGTGAAATCTCATTCTTGATGGGAAGGGGTCCAGAAGGTAGGGGAAGAGCTGCAGCCTCCCACCAAGCCTCGTAGGATTCCCTTGCACCTGGCAAGGAGCAAGTGCTGAAAGGCTCGTGCCATCCTCCCCGTGTGCCACTTGAGCTCCTTGTATGCCCCAGCTGGCTTCCTGGTGCCTCTGACTGTAGATCCAACTAAGATCCAGCCATGTCTGGAGATAAAATCCTGAAGCAGCTCTAGAGTTGCTTTGTGGCTGTGAGTTCTCCAATGCCAAGGACTGTAAACCTGTGGGTTTCTGGCCAGACCTGCTTATAGCCCCTTAGACCTGCTTCTCTTTTATACTGCAGTGACAGTATTTAGATACTGTAGCAGTAGGTTTAGCCATGATGATCCATGTAATCAGTGTCATACAGCTCACACCGGACCAAGAGTCTTCTCTCTACGAGTCTGCCACAATCCCCAGTGCTATCTGGGCCAAAGTGCCACCAAGGTAACGTATTTGCTATCAGACCATCATCCACCGTCATCATAAGGGTGTCACTGGCGTCATGAGACGGGTTTAGAGTATTAGCTACCCAATTCCAGTGGCAAGGGACATGGGGGGACTTCAGGTAGTGCTTAAGGCTGGCCAGAAAAGCTCCAGGTGCGTCACAGGGGTGGGCAGAATCCAGTTCTGTGTCCTGAAAAGCTTCATCTGGGAGCAGAGGAAGACTGTGCAGGATCTCATGAAGTTTACACCATGCCTGCCTAGAGAGCTCAGCATTCACAGGTTTCTACACAGAATTCATTATTTTCCCTGCTTTATTGGGAAACGAGGTGTGCCAATGCCAATCCTCGAGGTTCTGATCTCTCGGTATCTCTCGAGGTTTGTCTTCTGAAGAATGTATGGATGATTCAGTTTCGTGATCTTCAGCTGAATTTGCAAAGTCGGCAGTAGCACTGGAGAAGAAACCACATCATTCCCATCAGACAGGTAGAGAAACAGGCAAAGTTGTTTTTTGCTTAAAGAACAATTGTTTCTGCTTAATGTCTGTATTCCAGAAGAGGAGAGAGATGCTTCATGGAATCCTACACCAATAAGGAAAGTAAATGAGGGCTCTCAGGAATAAGGCCATTTGGAAATCACCAAGTTCACCAGTTCAGTTGCCCTTCTTGCAATTTACGGTGCAAGAGAAGAAGAGTTTGCTGGTGCTTGGCCCTTCACTGACTCTGAATATTCTGCTCCCTTTATGGGTATAAAGACTTCAATACAAATCTCTCTCTCAGTCCCAAAAGAGAACAAACCAAAAGCTCCCCAAAGCCAGCAAGTGGCCCAGAAATCTCATCATCTGATGATGGCAGTATCTCTCTGAGAGCTCTGAGAGTGCAGAGGATGGGCTGGCCACAAGCAAAGGAAACTTGGAGAGGGAGCACAGCTGCTACTCCTCCCATTACCCAAGCTGGAATAACCCCTCCACCTCTTCCACCAGGCCCAGCATGCTGCTGGGGGAGCCCCTCGGCTGAAGAGGCCCTGGAGATGTTGGACACTCACCTGTTGTTCAGCCTTGACCATCAGTGGCTCCATGGGTGACTCCAGGACCACGGATGACTTTCTTCTTCCTTCGGGTTTTTTCTTTCTTTGGCACTATCTCTTCCTCCTTTTCTGAAGGAAAAAATTATCCATAAATAGAAGACTAGGCACATTGCCAACCCCATTGAAGCTGGGAAGTCCCACTTCCCCACCACTGGCCTCTCCCAGACACAGTGGATGCTGCTGCTCCTCTCTGAACCCTCATGTGCATTTTAACTTCTCCTTCACAGGGAACCATCTCATCCCCTGCCACGTCACGTAAAACCAACCCTGCCAAAAGCCCTGCCAGCCTCTCTTACAGCTTTGCCAAGCTTTTCTGCCTGGCCATCAGCTTTCCAGGCCTCCAACAATGTGCTGGCAAGATCTGCAGGGTGATTCCCGGGAGAAAGCCTAAATGGGCTCAACTGCTCAAAACTCAGGAAGCAACCAGAGAGGCCAAAGTGTTGGTCTGGCAGCCCTGCAGCTTCCAGGCTTGGTGGAGATGGGTGGGAGCTGCCCGATGCGCTATGGGGGGGGGAAAAACCAGGGCATCTTCCTGGAAGAGGACAGCTAGTGCTCACTTTTCAACATGCTGGGTAGGTCCTCGGTCATGCTGGGCAAGATTCCCTCTCCTTTCAGGAAGATTTTTGCTGGATCCAGATAATCCACTTGGACCTGGAAAGTGCTGCAGAAGGCTCCTAGCTTTCCTGGCAGATAATAGACTTTCAACACTTGCTCTTGGCCAGGTGCAATGGATCCCTGCAGGGACAGAACAGGAGGAAGCAAAGCAGCAAAGGTTTGATGAGAGATGGCTCAGGGGATAGACGGGCTGAGAAGACAGGTTCTCATCTAGAAGAAAACATCAGACCCCATCACTTTCTACCCTCCTTGCGCCCAAAAGCTTGCACCTTGTGTCCTGCTGAGGTCTGGCGAGGCTGCAGCCCCAGCACAGCCTGATGTGAGCACAGCTCTGCTGCTCGTGGCATATGGCCTCTGCCAGCAAGGGCCATGCTCAACAAACAAAAGCTCTTTGGCCAGGCTCTGTGGAAAAGGAGTCAAGTGCCTGCACTCTCAGGAGGGCCAGCAGCCCCTGTCACAGCACATCAGCAATTCCAGGCTGGTGTCCAAGGGCCTGACCCCTTATTAATGATCCCAACACAAACACCTCCTGCCTCTGTGCTTACGCCATCCTGACTCATGGTTTCTTGCAAACAAGCATCTCTGGAAATGCAGGAGCCGAGCCTAGGATGAGATCTGGCCATGAGAGTGATGGCAGGAAGGGCCATCCTCCTCTTTGGGCTTTCAGAAATGCTGTCCAAACCCCAGGCTGGGCTGACAGCAGCAAGGCTGCTGAAGGAAAACAGGGCTCTAGGTGACAGGACACAGCTGCAGCTTTCCTTGGCTCACCCCTGCACGCTGGGCTGGACCCTGGGCTCCCCATTCCTGCTCCCAGTGCAGGGAGAAGCAGCTGAGCAGGACAAACCCTGCCTCTGGCTCTCCGGAGTTGCTCGGGCACACAAGACGGCTGCAGCCAGAGGGAGCCCGGCCCAGCTGCCAGCGCCAGGATGCTGCCACAGCAGCTGCCTGCAGGGCCCAGGCACAGCTGTGTCTGCAGGTGCTGGCAGGAGGAGGCACCAGCCAAGTGTCAGCCCTTGCACGAGACACGCACCAAACCATGGGAAAGCCATTTGCCTTCCCCTTGCCATTCCAAAGAGGGCCAGAGACAGGAATACTGCTAAAGCTCCAAGACACCCAGGCAGGACTGAGAAGCTAGGATGCTGGGATGCTGCTAACTCTTCTCCTTGCTCTTTCAGCCCCACTCCTCCCGGGTGCTCTCACTGTCCCACAAAGCTCCTGCAGAGAGGCAAAGCTGCAGGAGGGAGGGACCAGCACAGAGGCTGTGCAAGTTCTGGCAAAGGAGCTTCAAGGTCAAGCAAGGAATATGGAAATGTGTCTTAGTGCTGGCAGCAGGGAGGCAGGGACAAGGAAGAAAGTGACCCTCAGAAGAGCCAGCAGCACCCAACTCCAGTATCAGCAGAGCCTGAGAGCTCAGCACCTGTGCCTCTGGCCAGTGGTACCTGCCCACCAAGGCCAGAGGGGAGTCTAGCAGGTCTCTCAGGGCTGAGGTTGGGGTTTCCCCCTTACTTTTTTCCCTCTTTTCCCTCTCTTTTTTTCTTTAACTCTCCTGGGCCACCTGACACAGGGCCAGAGCCAATGACTTGTGCTACTCACTTTGGTGGGCACGACCACGGGCACACCAGGCAGAGGGTCTTCTGCAGTGCCTGTGCTGGAGTCTGGCACCACGTAGGTGAATTCAAGAAGCCCGGTGTTGCGCAGGGTGACCTCTGCTTTGAAGACTCTGCTGTACACCTGGAGACAGGATAGAGGAGTGGGAAGTTACAGATACAGGCCTGATGCTGGGAATCTCCTTCCTCTTCCTGGACCACCACGACCGCCCTGCCAGCTATAAAGGGTATAAAAGAAACCATTTGGGTGAAGGGTATAAAAAAAGCCATTTTGGTGACGGGGGTGCGTGTGCTCGGCTCTCGGGGAGGGAGATGCACACTCGGCTCAGCTGAATCGGTACTAAGGAACAGTTTGCTTTTGCTTCCACAACTTTGTCCCCATTGAATTGCATCTAAGAGTCAGAGCATTTCTAAGAGAGGCATTCCAGAAGAAAAGGCACCTGCATGCAAATATTGGCAAGAAACATACAGGGGACAAGAGAGACACACAGGACAACACAGACAGGGCAGGGCCAGCAGCTGGAAATATCTGTGGGCTTTCAACTGAAAAAGAGTGAAGTGGGGATTATTCTGGGACAGTCTCTCCAACTATAGTGACTGGAAGCGCAACTTCTTCCCCTGATTATTGTGTGGATCAAGCAAGAGCTTTAGACAAGAGCATCTCCCTGGGAGGTCAGGCTTTAGGAGTGGATCAGCAGAGGGGTGTCTCGGGGACATGCCCCTCAGAGCATCCCCACTGGGACCCTGCCTGGCCCAAGAGGCGATGTTAGATATCCTGAACAAGAGGCATTCCCAGCACTTTGGTGAGCGTTGGAGATGACCATTTTGAACCAGCCTGGATGCCGGATGTGTCCCTCCAAGGTTGTACTGCCAAGCCCAGAACCAACAAAGGGGCTGTGAAGGGCAGGGAGCCCTGGCCCGGGGTGGGCAGGAGCCTGCTGGCCGTGGCTGCAGGGCAGGGAGCTGTGCCAGGGGACATGTGTGGTACCTGTAAGCCGCAGTCGATCTCCCGGGTGCTCAGGGAGTAGCTGACACGTGAGGCCTCCCCAGTCAGCTCCACCCGGTAGGTGGGGCCTGCCTGCACGTGGCACAGCGCCGTGACATGGGCCATGGTGTTGGGGTGGCCAAGGAAGGTGAAGGAGACCTGCTGTCTTTCTCCCGGCTGCAGCTCACCCGACAGCGGCAGGATACTGAAAGCCTGGACGGAGGACAGGAGAGATTCAGGTGTTGAGCATGGAAATGGATGCAGAAGAGCATCTGGGAACAAAGTGCAGCTGTATCTGGAGGGGCCTATTCCTCCAACACAGCCAGAATGTCCTAATCTCATCCTGCCTCCGTGCCACTGACCAGTGGAGGGACCACAGGAAAAATCTTCTTCCATACTCACAGATCAATGCATTAATTAATACACTACATTCAAGTGAACTGGGACGTGTCCTGGCAGTAGAATTTCTCTCTGATGCACAACTTGCCCTTAAAAAGCATTTCTTACTGCTTTTAGAATAGGAGGAGACTCAGAGTAGAGCTCTTGGAGCTCAGGGAGCTCAGGGAAGGATTCCAGCCCAGCTCATCAGACTCCTTAGGCTTTCCCCCCTCTCTCTCTGATTTCTATGCTGCTTTCTCAAGCTACAGGAAAAATTTCCTATGGACCACCTGATGAGGTCATGGGGGAGCAATGCCCTCCATAGGTGCTGCACAGCATCCTTGGGCAGCCCTACATCGTGTACTGCACGGCCTCTCCAACAAGCAGTTGCTCCAGCAGCACTCTGTGATCAGCCTGGAGAGAAGTGTGTGAGGCCCCTCTGTGGGCAATGCTGAGGGCCCCCAATGGGACTGACTGGGAGCTACAGCCCTGCTTGCCACACTGAAAATGTGGAAGTGAGACAGATTCCCTCTTACCTTCTCCGCTTCAAGGGAAGTGTATGTTAAGCCAATGGAGCAGGTGACTGGCCATAACCTTGGTGGCATGTAAGAATTCTTCCAAGTATGTGGCAGCACCTGAAAAACAAGCCATTTTCTATGCTAGGAGGAAGAGACAGCCACTTTGCAAAGCCTCATTTTTTAAGACAGCTTCAGGGCCACCTCTGCAATACCAGCTCTTGGGTGAAGGCAGAGATCTGCAAAGAAGTTGGGAGTCTGGCTGGATTGGGAAGAGGGGACATGGAGGTCAGGACTTATCACAGCTTGCTCTGGGAAGGAGGCTGGAGGTCTTGTCATCAGGATGCAGATAAAAGCCTCTTCCCATCTTACATTGTGAAGAAAACAAGGCAAAAAAAATCCCCCATTCAACACGGGATCTGAGCAGGCTTTTCCAAGGAAAACTCTCCTATTTCTCCCTCCCACACACCCCATATCTAGCCACTGGCCCTGCTGTCCAGCCCATTCTCAGGGCACAGGACAGCAGGGCAGCAAAAAGGGAGGTCAGCACGAGCATGACTTGTTGGTGGCAAGCTGGGGAGGCAACACAAGCAGCAGGTGTACAAGAAAATCAACCTCTGCTCCTGAAGATTGGGCAAGATCCCATGATTCTTCCAGGGCAGTGGCTGCCTCCTTCACATTTCTTACCTGGAGGTGTCTCCACTGCATTTCCGGGGGCTCCAAACGGAATGCGACTGTCAGTGGTGGCTCGGGTTTGAACTTAGGTGGGTAAAGCTCGTGTCTGGAAAATAACATAACTCTGAACAGGGACCTGCAGTGGGAGGAAGGGACACCTGCACAGGTAGCTCCAGGTCAGGATGCAGCCCCTGGGTGGGTGCTGGTGCATTGAACTGAGAAATGGTTTGGTCCAGCCCTTCCCAATCCAGGCTGGAGCAGAGCCCTTCTCAAGGCAGCCCAAGGGTGACACTGAGGTAGCAGTGGTGCAGGCAGCTGCAACTGCTTGCATTGAGGAACTACAGAGGACAGGGATTAGCACCTTGTGAGGATGCAAAAAGCACAGTGGGAGAGGAAAAGACAGAGAAGGAAAAAAAAAAAAAAAAAAAAAAAAGGGGAGATTTGAGGAACCAAGGGGCAGACCTGGCCAGTTACAAGCCAGCACAGTCCCCCCAGTACCCAACACCAGAAACTATGCAGCTCTACCAGGTATTTGTCAGGAATGTTTCCCTGACAGTGTTGGGGGTTTGGCTGACATTTTCCAACACTCCCAGGTGACTCGGGTCACATTCCCCATTTTAAACTGAAGCAGGTGCTCAGGGTAACTCTGCTTGTGTTTCTAATGCCACGTGAGGGACAGAGTTGTGCCACGCCTGCCTGTCAGCCTGCTGAGCTGCAAGTGCTCCCCACACAGTCACACACAACCTGGATGCTCCATTCCCAGACAGGCATTCAGTGCCTGCTCCCCAAAGAATAACTGCCTTTAGCTTTGTAACTTGTTGAAACCCATCTAAAGCTGGGTTGTATTTCTGGATGAGGGGCTCTCTCATCATAACCCCCAAGAGATCCCTAATCATCTATTCCACTGTCTTTACTTTTTAGTGAATGGTTTGAGGCAACTTCCCAGGACCATGGTGCCCAGACAACATTTTTCACTCTGAAGTACAGGAGTCAGAGGCAGGGATAGGAGATGATGTGATGAACAAGTCCTGCTGTCAAGCAGTACAGAACACATAAGGGACATGTTGCAGTGGGGAAAAGTCAAAATGAGTAACAAGTGTCACAAAAAAAGGGGGTCAAGAATCCAAGTTGTCCACTGAAAGCTGACCCCTGGGAAAGAAATTGTCCTGGCACTAAAGGGGATGTTTCAGAAAAATAGGAAAGGGAAGGTAACAAGCTGCTCAGCATCAGTCCAGTTGCTAAGTAGCTCTTTCTTTGGTGTTGGGACTTCCTGGGCATCCAACAGCACAATGCAAGGGAGGAAGGCAAGGAGCAGAGGGCAGCTCCTGCAGAGAGGAGCCATCCCAAAGCAGAGGGGCCAAAAGGGCCTCCAGCAGCACTGTGGGAGCTGGGACTAGGAGCCCTTCATCAAGGTGGACAGTGCCTCAGGCCACAGAGGTCTGAGAAAGCAGCTTTCACCCCAACTTTCCTTCCCAGGGAAGGAAGATGCTCATCCTTCCCACGATGAGCACCACCAAACTGGTGGAAAACCTGCTCCCTGAGCATCCAGCCTGACCACAGCTGGTCAGTGTTAGTTGCCCAAGGACAAGTCTGAAGCAGTTGGTCAGATCCTAGGCAAACAGCTTTGTTCTTTGCAAAGTACAAACAGGACACCAGGAAGAAGAGCTTCAAGGAGAGGGCAAAGGTGCACATACCTCAGCTTTTTCACCAGGCTGTCCGTGTGGAATGACCAGTGGTACTGGACAGGAAGTGAGCTGCAGTTGGTCATCTCCAGAGAACGCTCTTCTTTAGTGCCAGTCAGGATGGAGCCAAACTCCAGGGTGCTGGGCTGGATTTGGAGATTTGGGAAGTGGGCTTCTCCCCAAAGGGTGATGTGCTCCACCGAAGGATGGCCCCTGGCCATTTCTATCTTCAGCACCTTCTTTGTTTTCCAGCTGTTAAAATCCAGTTTATAAGCTGGGTCAAATGCGATGTAGAGACGACAGGTCTGCCCTACATCCACTGTCACAGGCTGCAAGGAGATGAACAGTAATTAATCACCTGTGAGATGACATCCTGAGGTCTGACAGCAGGAAATAGTAAATGCTCCAAGTGTGACCCCAGCACGGGCTTCTCAGTTTGTTTCTTTACAGCAAGGGTCTGCAGACACCACACTCCAGCCCAGGATTCCCTCAGGCCCATGTTTCCATGCTCAGCAGCAATGCAAGGGGGTGGCTGCTGGAGAGCTGGGATGCTTTCCAGGAGACACCTCTACTGCATGGCTTGCCCAGACCTAGTTGCCTGCTCCCTTCTCCTTGTGCCTTAAAGCCAGGATGGATCTTCTCAGCTCAGATAAGATTTTGCTTCCTTCAGCAGCTCTGCTGGTGCAGCTCAGGCCAAGGCACTGCTGAGACTACAGAATAAACTTCTTGACTCAAGGACCTCCCAACAGAAAGGCACCACCACATCTCTCCTCTTCAAACCCCACTGGAGGAGTCCAGGGCTGCTCACCTGGCCCCGTGGGAGGGGCTGCTGGTCCTCACTGCAGACCAGGAACGGCTGCTCCAGGTCCAGCACCAGATCGAGTGGCAGCCGGCAGGTGTTTTTTAAAGACAAGGGCTGGTACTGCACACTCAGGACATCACTGGGTTTCTATGGAAACAGGAGACAAGGAAAAACAACCTCAACTAGGCCATAGACCTCCTCCTCCTTCTGCTGCATCTCGCAGTCTTCAGCCCCAGAAGTGCACACATTTCTGTTCACCCCTTCTATTGGTTTCTACCCTTCCAGGAGATTTTTCTTTGTAGCAGATGCTTTTCATGTTTAGAAAGCACAGCATCCTCTGGGGGACAGGGAAACACTTCCATGTACAGATGAGGGAACAGGCTCCTGAGAGGAGGCAGCTGCTTGAACAAGATCTAAAGCAGAAAGTGAATCCAGACCATTTGTCTCCAGTTTTGTCTCTCTATTGGGCAGAACAGCACTAGATGATCTTCACTCACACCAAAGTAATTTCCTACAACCTTATTGGCTCTAGCAGCCTCATAAAAGCAGTTTGTCTGCAAGATGTGTCCTGCAGCCCCTGCTACAGGGACAAGGTGTCTGTGGTCTCAAAGCCATGATCAGCCTAGGCTCTTCCTTCCTGTCTATGCATTGTGCTGGGCTTCCTGCATGGTTCAGAGAAACCAGAGGGTTTGGGAAACTGGCTCTGGATGTACTGATATCAAGCAGGTGCTGTGCCATAGCATGCAAGGAATCAGTTGGTGTGTGTGGCATCGAGCGGAACCCAGGCAGGATCAGGGAGGGCTGAAAAGCTGCTAATTACATCTGAACTGCCTCTTCCAGGGATTCTGTACTTCACTGTAAGCCTGGGAAACAGAGGAGAGGCCTGAAACTACAGAAACCAACCAATGAAACATCCCCTCTTTTTCAGACAACTTGCAGGAGAGGGAAGGATGATGCTGGAGTTGGGATCCAGAGACTAAAGGGCACCTGCTCTGGCTCAGTCTTATCATCACTGCAGCTGCAGGGTGTCTGGGGGTCCTTTGAAGCAGATGGGACTTAGGGAAATGCACAGAGCTATACCATACAACAGCCATGCCACAGCAGAGAAGGCAAAGAGACACAGGAGATGATGGGTTGTTCCTTGTCAGCCTGAGGAATTCACAGGAATCTCCATTTTTCCCAGCTTCCCTACAGCATCGGTGTACAGACATCACTGCGCCTTGGAGGATCCTCAGACACCTCCCTTTACAGTGAGCAGAGAAACTGGCATTTCTCTGCACGGGGCCACAATCCCCCTTGGCAGTGCAGCTGTAACTGCCATTGTACTTTGGGGATGTTAAATGCCAGTCTCATCTCTAAAAGCATCTTCACTCACTTTACAAAGTGCCTCAGGAAGGGTAAAGAGGGGCTTAAAGACAAGCACACAGCCCCCACTCAGCCATGCTGTTAAATGCCAGGATGCAATCCAGAGACTTACCTTCTCCACCCGGAAAGAGAATTTTCTGGCTGATACCTCTATGGAGGGATCAACAAACTCACAGGTAATGGTTTTTTTTATAATCTTCTTTGTCACACTGCCTGTCCCAATGGCAGCTTCACATGTCACACAATCCCGCACCACCTGCATGCAAGAGTCACTTGTCACCAAGGGTGGTGGCAGGGCATCCAGCAAATGCCCTGCATTGGCTCAGCACCTACCACCCACCACGGGCCCTGTTCCTGCCACAGAGTTATGCTCACTGCCTGCTTTTCTTCCTGTCATGCAGCTTCTTTATTCTGCACTCAATTGTCTGTAGCACTGCACCCCAATAGCCACAAAAGGCACTTGTGACAAAGTCCCTCCCTTCACATGGCTTTGGTTTTACTCTGTGCTTACCCCAGATAAACCACTTGGCACTTGTTTAATTCACTTTCTTTTGGGGCTCCTAGTCTAAGTGTTACTAATTTATTTCTCTGCCCTTCTTTGCTGACTAAGCATGCAACACTCTTTGCCCCAGAAGAGCAGTATGTCCTTCCACCCCTACTTTGGGATCAGCACTGGGTTTTGACAGCTGTGGAATCACAATAAAGCTGTAGCTGGTCTGATGGTGGCCAGCAAGGAAAGCAAATGGTGCTGCCACAGAAACAGGTGGTCTTAAACCAGTTTCTAGAAGGCCCCTGCTCCTTTCCCCAGGCAAATGTCAAGGGACTGTGGAATAGGCCCAGGGGAGGGGATCTGATGGCTCCCCAGGCTCAGCCCGTGGTGGGGACCTCACCTGCGGGATGCAGGAGAAGCCTCGCAGCACCATGTCCACAGACTCTCCTGGCTGCAGGTCCATGCACTGTGGCTCCAGCTCAAACACGGGGCTGGTACGTTTGGGGCCCTGGGAACCTTTGGCCTTGGAGCTGCTGAGGGCTGAGGTGCTCTGGCCCTCCTCCTCAGCTGGGCTGTTACATTCCACCTTCCAGAGGAGCCGATGGAAATGGTGGCCCCGGTTTGTTACTTTGAACCGACGAATACAGGGAAGGCAGCTAGAATAGAAGCCAGGATGGAAAATAGTATGGGAGCAGTTATTTCCCTGGCCATCAGACTGCTCCCAATGAGCAATCTGAGGTGTTAATAGCTTGGAGACTGTCTTCATTTCCAGCTCTTAATGTGGACCAGAAGCAGTGTCTGATAAGCTGCCCTTCTGAAGCCATTATTGCAAAGAAAATATATTTCTAATGGTAATGTAGCATTTTCCAGGTGAGGCTAGCAGGACCCGGTGTTTTCCTCCAAAATGTTTGTTCTGGGGTGATTCATACTGTTCCTGTATTTTGCATTCATCTGAGCTCCAATCTGTTAGTGAATCTTTGAGATCCTGCACTTGGGGACCTTGTGTGTGGGGGTATGACTGCAGGCATTTCTAAAAGCTGACTCGGAGGCAGTTTCTGGATGATCCCAGCAAGCTGCTAAAAATCATCTGCCTGCTCTAGGAGAGGAAACCAGGGGAGCAGGGCCTCCCTCATTCGTAGCAGCTTTGCTTTTGCACTGGTAGCCATTTGTAGAAACATCATTTTGCAATCAGAAACTGTTTTGAAGAGAACTTTGCAAACTCTGCTGGCAGCAGAAAAACGAGCAAGGTCCTGTGTAGAAGTGTACCTCACATGGTAGCGTTTGCACCCCCACAGTGGCAAGGAGGCTTCCATTTTAGGGCAGGATTTGGGGTTCATTCTTTGTTTCACTTGTAAGGTAAAAACCAGAGATTTTGATCCCTTATTTGGCCTTGTGCCAGGACAGAGATGGTTGGATCCTTGAACACCTGTTGGATCCTTGAAACTGCACCTCAAGCCCTGTTACTATTTCTACCGGGCAGGATGCCAAGAATCCCACCTTGATTGTTACATACTTAGGAGAATACACAAAGTTCCTCGGAGCATTTTAGGGGTGTTGCAGCAAGTGCCAACGTCCTCCTTGCACCTGGCACAGCTTTTTCTCTTTTGTTTCGTATGGTTTTTTATTTTCATCTTAATTAAGACAGTTTTGCTTTTCAAACACCTCCGATCGTGCCATCTTGCCAATATTTTAAGCCACCCTGGGGCTGCTGGTCAAACCCAGAGGTGATGCACCTGCGAGGGGCTCAAAACATTCTGGCCTCCGGCACGTGCCTCAGTCCTGGGCTGGCAGGGCAGCAGCAGAGCCCACCAGCAGCGTGAGGAAGCGGCGGCAGTGTGTGGACCCCACACAAACCAGCAAGTTTCAATCTGCCTCTGGACCTGCTCTGTGGGCTCCTGCCTGCCCAGGGGGGTTGTCACCCTCCTGTCTCTTTGTTCCCAGAGCCCCTGCTTGCCAGGGAGCTGCCATTTCAGAAGGGAAGGGTGTGGTGCCATCTCCCCTTGGTCCCTCAGCCACACGGAGAGACCGCCTCATCCGGGCGCCCTTTCGGGAACCTTTTGTTCTGGGGGAGCCTGCGAGATCATCACTTGATCAAGTGAGGACATAAATGTGTTACAACTGAGACAATTCAGTGGCATTTTAGCAACTGGCTTCCCTTTCAGTGGTTTTTGAGGCTATCTATCAACTCTCAACTGGCCATCACATGTTTCTAAAGGAATCTCTGCCTTCAGGGAAGGAGTCAGGGTCTTTGAAGACTCAAGAAGATCTTGCCTGAAGGACTACAGCAAAACTGCTCCTTGTTGAGACAGGAGGAGAGGTGGGAGCAGAGAGATCTCCTACCTGAATTGGTATCCCAAGTTGAGGTCTGGGGCAAATGGTTGATCTATGACAATTGTGCTGCCAATGCCAAAAGCCTGGAGGGTAAAGGTGCTCCATAGGCTGTTCCCAATGAACAGCTGGACAGTATCATCAAAAAGCCCAGTGTCATCCAGGGTTGCTGTGATAGTCACAGGAACCTCACCCCTGGCGGGGATCACTCCTTCTCTGGGTTCAATAAAATAGCACTGGGGCTTATTCATCTGTAAAAGAAACGTAATATGCATTTAGGATGGAAACCATACACCCTGGTCTCTTGTGAGATATAAGAAAAGGAAAGAGTAAAGAGGGGAGGATAAAAATCCTAAAGGCTTAAGTTCCCTAAATTTAAGCTGCAGTATCGGGCAACAGCAGAGCTTATACAAGCTGTATTTCCCCCTCCTTTAAGAGACTCTCACATAATTAACCCAGTTTTGCCCAACCCAAGGGACGCTTATCCTCAGGAGAGTGTTCCTCCCCAGTCTTTCTCTGGAGTGGGTGCAAAGGAAAGCTGCTTTCTCTCTCCTGGCTTCTCACAAAGGCTCAGGGCCAGAGGAAGTCATGACTGCTCAAATCCCACTCCAGAAGCCACACAGCTGGAGGACACTGCTGAGAGCCTGAAGAATAACTCTGCAGGAGCCGTTGAGCAAAACCTCAGCACCAAACTGTTTTTTCCCAAGAGGCCCTCAATGCTTCTCAGCAGCCCCTGAAGGATGAGGCCCTCACTTCCCACTGATCATCAGCTGTAGAGAGGTGCCCCAGTGCCCTCTGCTTGGGAAAAGTCAGCTCTAAATGGTTATAGCAGAGCAGGAAAGCAGGAAGCAGAAAGAAAACTGGATGACATGTGCTCTGTGGGCATAGCCCACTCTTCCCAAGAACTCTCATCCTCTGGTTTCTCATGGACTTCACGGATTGGGCAAGAGAGCTGGAAGCTGCCCCAGGCAGGGAGGAAAGGCCCTGCACCAGCACAGCTGCACAGGCACAGCTCTGCAGCTCCTGCCCTGCTACCAGCATGTGGAGCCCACCCTTTACACACCACGACCACCCAGGCAGGCTGCCTTGCTCCCTGCAGAGGCTGAGAGCAGAACTTTCATTGTGGAGTCAGGGAAAGCTGTCCAGGAAAAATCCCTCACTTTAAGGTTACATTTATCCCCCAAACAGCTGGAAAGCAGCAAGAGGAAAATTCATGCCCCTCCTCCTTGGCCCAGGGGGCTGTGGCTGAACTCTCCCACATGGCCTGATGCTTTATCCACAGACATAAACAAGTCCAGAGTATCAGGCTTTAACCAGCTCCACAAGTTGAACACCCCCAGCATGAAGAAAAACAAAGCTCAAGCCCTTCACAGATCTCCTCCTCCAGCAGACATCCCACCCAGCCCCAGCCCCAGCCTACAAGCCCTTCCTGGCTGCACCAGCCCTGCTTCCCCTGCCAGGGGAGCAGCCCCAGCTCCTTCTGCCCTATGCAGCCCCACATATCAAGCAGCTGGTCCCAAAGATGCTCTTCAAAGGCACAGAGATCACAGGCTGTGGGGTGCACAACCCCCACACTTGTCTTTGTGTGGACAGCCCAACTGGTTTGACCCACAGGAGGTGTGAAAATTGCCTCCCACAAGCAGTCTGAGGACAGACCTCACAGCCTGTTCTCTGCCATGAACAGCAGTTTGGCACAAAGCAAAATGCAGATGCAACAAGGAAACCACAGGGAAATCCATGCTCTCTGAGGAGCAAAGGATCACAGGTTTCTCTTGATCTCAGAGCTCCAAAAATGTGACACACACAGCTAAAGACCTTCCATAAAATTAAGGGAGAACTTGTCAACATAATCCAGATGAATTCCTGCTCCAACATCTCTGAACCTGATTTCACTCAGGGGTGCCCCAGCTAAAACCACTCCAGAGCCAGGTTCCTCTTGCCTCTCTCAGGTGGAATATTGGAGTATCTTGCTTCCTCTCATGCAGGGCAATGCATACAAAAACCAAGTCATGGCTGCTTGTCATGCCAACCAGTCACTTTCCCCGGAAAACAGCCCCACAGATACTTACAATCTCTAGCCTGAAGTCTACATCCACGAGACCTTCATTGAAGAGGGTAAGACCTCGTGAAATTTGCCGTAGAGTTGGGATCTTGCCAAATTTTATCAGGCTTGGACTTGGGTAGATGTTTGACAGCTGTCCAAGGCTCCGTAGTTCTGCTCTCTGTTCCAGGAAGCAGGCAAGAAGGAATAAAGAAAAAAATCAAACAAAAACAGGGAAACCTAAAAAACCTTAAACAGCTCAACCCTGCTCAAGTTATTTCTTTAGGAACAGCTACCACTCTCCAGTTGAAATGCTGGCCTTTTGGGAAAAAAACAAAAAACAAAAAACAAAAAACAAAAAAAAAAAACAAAAAAACAAAAAAAAACCCAAAAAAACAAAACAAAAAAAACAAAAAAAAACAAAACAAAACAAAAAAAAAAAACACAAAAAAAAACAAAAAAAAAAAAAAAAACCAAAAAAAAAAAACCAAAAAAAAAAAAACCCACCACCAAAAACAACAACAAAAAAACCACCCCACCAAAACCAACTTATTCACCTCCAAATTGAAAAGGATTAACATAAGAGAAACTTTCAAGCTACAAATTATTGGCCCAAAGGTAGAAGCTTTGCAAGAAATCTCTAGTTCAGACCAGGCTGACAGTTAAACAACTGGTTATCCTGGTGGGGACAAACCCTTCTCTTTAAGGTAAGCAGCCTGATGGTTGAAAGCAAGTGTTTAATCCAACTTCAGGCTCCCTGCCACAGCCTGCATTGCCTGTCCTTCCTGTTGACTGATTCACATGCAGTGCCATAATGGCCCACGTTCAGATGTTTGGTGACATCCAGGGAATTTGGCATCATCATTTCCATATGTTTTAATGTAAGTTTAAATCCTTGCAACTACTCTTCAAATGCCAGCTTTCCTTTCTTTTACAGAAAGCTCAAGGTTCCCAGAAGTCTTCTGACATCCTCCTCTGTGCTGAGAGATGACATTTTAAAACACTTCCAGAGTTAATAGCATGTTAAAGATTAATTAACTAAAAGGATCCTCAATTCCAGCTTAGATGAACTACATTCTGGCTCAGACACTGAGATTACCACCTATAAGGCATGAGCTGTTTATGCCACCAGTCCCTGCTGTCCTTCTCCACAGCAGCCTGTGCCTGTTTTCCCCAGAAGAGTCCCTGCCCACTGTGCACCCTCCTGCCAGGACAGTTGCACAAAGCACACACCTCCCCTTGCACTCACCAGTGGGTTTCTCTCATCCCCGAACACGCCGACAGAAACGCTGCTGCGATGCTCGCCCAGCGTTTGGACTTCGACTGTAATTGGGATCTCTGCAGTGCTGTGAGGCTGGACAATCCCACAGGGTTTGGGGCTGGAGTAGAACACAGCAGAGTCCTCCTTGCGTTTCTAGAAGGGACAGAATCAAATGCAACTTCAGAGGGACCTCCGAAGAAACTTTGAACTCCTTAACATGCACCACATCAGCAACTTACACACATCTCTAAAAATCCCCAGGAGAAAGGTAAAAGGCAAAACAAGACGCAAGAATTGTAGGCTTAGCATTCTCAGGGGGTTCTGCAAGGAGGCTGCCAGCATAGGTATTGGTGTCTGTGGATGCAGCAGCTTCTCACAACCCTCTAAGATCTCCCACAAGCAAACACCCTGAAGCCTAGGACGTAAACTCTTTCCTCAGGAGGTTAAACTGCATCCTGAAGTTTACATTCAGGTAGGATCTTGTTCTCAGCAGATCTTTAAGACTGAATAGAAACCAGCAAAGTCTTACCCAAACCCTTTTTTCCCCTGATAATCTCCTCAATTACATTTGAGAGGAGGAGGTGGGTGCGATGCCAAACCTGGGGAATTAGGCCGTAGCAGCCAGGAAGGTCGGTGCTGTTCCTGATGAAGAACTTCCTCTCATATGGCACCTTCAGGCAGCACTCATCAAACGACAGGATTTGGGGGTACACTCGCAGCTCAGGAACAAAACATCTGGGCAAAGAGATGACCCAGGGGGAATCAGAGATACTGAGAGAACAGAGAATGTTTACCCACAAGGATTGTGAAATGGAGCTCAACACATTTGTCACTGTCAAACAGACATTTAATAGCCCTACAGTGATAAATTGCCTTCTAAGTTCTCCCACTCAAACGTGTCTTGTCAAGGAGGGGCAAACCCTGAGAGGCAGCAGCCAGAGGCTGCCAAGTGCCCCAGGCAGAGCACTTTGTCCCACAGCTGCCTCAGCCCCGCCTTTACTCAAGAAGGCTTGCAAGGACTCCTGTAACAGTCCCAGTGATCCAGGAGCTCTGGGGGAGCCTTCCCAACAAGGACCAGTGTTCACTAAGGCTCCAGGAACACACAACTCTAGTGTCTCAGTAAAAATGACTCCCTTCTCTCCCATGGTGCTGTTGCCCTGCCTGAGAACTCAGCTGTTTGCCCCAGCTTCGGAGGGCACGAGACACCACCTGCCCAACAGAGTGGGTGATCACTCCCTCCCAGTTCCTACAGCTCCTTCGGCCCTTCACTGCACAGGTCCATGCACTGACTGTCCCCAGTTGCACTTAAAAAATGGCAGCCCGGGCACTGAGTGGATGGCTCTGCCTGCGAGTGGGAACAGCACCAGGGAACTGCATCCCTCTTGTCATTAAACTGACACCCACAGCAGCATGGAATTCTGCTGCAGCAAGAACAACTTTTGGGTTAAGTCTGAGAACATCAAAGCTCAAAATGAGAAGCAGAGGGAAGGAGCAGAACTAGAGCTGAGCTGCCACATCAGGGACTGATTTCCCCTCGTAAGACCTTGCCCTCACCACTCACCACTCCTGCTGTCAGCCACCTCCCCACTGTCATGTGCCCTCATGAACAGAACCTGACCCTGGCCCTCAGCAGGCTGCTTGGTGTGTCCCAAACCAATGCTGGGTGGTTGCAACCCAGCACAACTCCACCTCTTGCAGGAAGAGGGAGAGCAGGCCCTTGGGAAATTTGTTCCACCTCAAGCACCATGCCAATAAATTAGATCATTCCTGGTCCCTTTAGAAAAAGGCCCAGGACCATGCTGGGCTGTGAGCAGGGCTGCTTTTCACCACAGGCTGCTTTCCAAGCACTGCTGTTCTCATGTCCAGCTGGGCAGAACATGAGGTCATTAAGCAACACTTCTCCTTGGGAGCTGCAGCCAGCACACCCTGTGCAAGGCAGTGTGCTGGGGGAGGCCAGGGAAGTGCTGGTACCTGGCTGTGATGATCAGTGATGCCACTCCCTCTCCAGTCCCCTCCAGGTCTACCAGCAGTTTCCGGTTGAATTCCATTACTGTGTTGGAACACAGGGTCACCTGGTGGAAGAGAAGAGCAGTAAGTTCCTCCTTACAAAAGCTCATTACCCACATATGGTATCCTCCAGTTCTTGTCTGGTGGTAAGGAAAGAGAGGATTTGGCCTTAATTCTTCTGCTGGTCCATGTGTAGAGCACAGTTTCTGAGAGTAACAAAAGCCTTCTGGCAAATACCAGATTTGTTAAGCACACCTCGTATCAGGGCATAGGTCAGCTCAATGAAAACGTTAGACTAAAGATCTATGAACCACTGTCCCAAAATTAAGGGGCCAATTTTTCACCTGACTACAATGACATAAATGCAGAGGAAATCTGCTGACTTGAAGAGAATGATTTCAGCTTTACAGCAGGAAGCTGAGGGCACAGTGTGGCCCAACAAGTGCTGGGCAGTTCATGGTTGCAGAGCTTTTTGTCTTCACTGGAGATCCTTGTAGTGAACACAAATCATACTGCTACCCAGGAGAGGAGAAATGAGGCCAAGAAGAAAAGCAAGCTGCTTTATACAATGACATCTCTCTAACAGCCACCTTCTGTCCTCATCCTTCCTTTGCCCACTTGCAATCAAAGAAATTGCTCTCAAAAACACAAAAATGCCTTCAGTACTTGACCATCTGCTGTATGATTGTGATTTTGGAAACAAAGCAGTGCTCCTTCAGGGACATCCCGAGCAACCCAGCTGACAGAGGCCTGACACCAGTGCAGATCCTCCCTCACACGATGCCGAAAGCGGCATCAGAGCTAAAGCCCTCCCACCCTCCAGTGGAGCTTCAGCCCTGGTGCTGAAGTGTGTATGGCTGGACCCTTCCTGTACCTGGATATCCTGGTGTCCCTGGGGGAGGATGGTGCCATGGCTGGGATTCATTGTGAACTCCCTTGGCTCCACATCAAAATGAATTCCCTTCCTCCAGGACGGGTCACTGTCGCTGCGTATTTGCTCAAAGCTGCTGACAGCAGGCTGCGTGCCATCGTCCGACATGCGCAGCTTGAACGTCAGCGGCACCGGGCAGGTGTTAGTCAGGTGACAGCTCTTGGTGTAGGGAAAGCCTAGGAAAAGGACACAAACACCCATTTAGGCACCCATCACGTCATGACTCCTGGTGGGAATATCCTGGATATGATGGATGAAAGCATGATTGGAGTTTAGCTCTTCATTATCTGAACTACAGCCCAGTGAGAAGCTGCAAGAGGAATTAATCGTCTCTTGGGTCCCTCTGACACTGATTCCAGACTGCAGCCTTGAAAATGCCCACTCAGCCCTGCTGAACACTGCAAGCTTCTTTCTGATGGGGAAGAGCTCTCTCACCTGCCCCAAACCAGCACCAGTTATTTCTCACTGATGAGTGTGCAACCAAATTGAGCATTTCCTCTGAAAATTCAAGCTGTAAAATTCCCTTTTAAGTCTGCCAACACTCCTACCGTTTTCAAGATCTATAAACAGTGAGTTGTCATTGAGAAGAAGCTACAGCAAAAGAGAGGACAGAATCAGGAACTAGAATATGATGCAAACCACCTTAATGCAGTTTCTCTCTGCAGGATCCTTAAGGCATCTCTTGGTTTGGACCAAACAGACTGAGCACGTGACAGCTCAGAGCCCACTCAACTGCAGGCAAACCTGAGCCTTGCTTTCAGATTAGCAATTAGGAACCATGTCCCACCTGACCCAACAAATGGGGACATCACTCCCATGCTGCTCACTGTGATTGCTGCCTGCAAGGGTTTACCCTGCTTCAGCTCTGAGATTTGCCTTCCATATTGGAAAGCCAGAGATAGAGCCATGCATGCTGGGGATGTCCTGCAGAGCCCAGACACCAGCCACAACCTGCTCTGCAGTGCACATCTGGCTTGGCTGGCCAGCTCTGCGGGGAGGAGACTTCTCCCCAGGCCTGCTCACCAGGAGTCATTGGAACACAGATGGCAAGGGAAAAAACAACTGCAGGCACAGCCCAGGGCTTCTCTATGCCCATCAACAGGGATCACTGCCAGCTCCTCCAGCACTGACTCCAGCAGGGGGGCAAGAGAGGCACAAAAGGGACAAACACAGATGTCAAAACCTCAGATAAGACTGAGGTCACCACATGCAGACAACAATCAACAGTTAAAAAGAAGCAAAGATACAACAGCTGCCTTCAGCTGAAGAGACTTTAGGAATGGAATCAGAATAAGTAGGATGAATCTTACAGAACCATAGATCTACCTGTTGCCTTTCTTGTTTCATTTATTCAAAAGGCAACAAATGCCTCAGTGGTGATGCAGGGTGGGGAAGAAGCAGCTCAGGAAAGGCAATTAGTTTTCTTAAAACGTTCATGAACTTCATTGTAATAGGTTTAGGCTTTGTAGTGGATTTTCCCCTTGGTCTGGGAAGGGGCATAGGTGTTTGGGGGTTTGGCTGTGAGGATGGGCTTTTCCGTTCGGGGCTTTTTGGGAGCTGTGGTGTGATGCCGTGGGCGGTAGTGAAGTTCAGACCTGAGGTTTGCAGGGAGCAGACCTCTCCGTCCTTCTGTGCAGGGGTCGGGAAGGTCGGCAGCGTGGTGCTGCAGGACGTTGTGTGCTTGGCCCCGGGACTTCAGCAGGCTGCAGCTCAGCACTGTGATTGAACCTGCCTGCCTTCCCCGCTTCTGCCTGCTGCTGTTTGGCAGTGCCGAGATCCCCTGCTGCCCGCAGTGTGCAAAAGGAGCGATTCCTTCCTTCCTTCCTTCCTTCCTTCCTTCCTTCCTTCCTTCCTTCCTTCCTTCCTTCCTTCCTTCCTTCCTTCCTTCCTTCCTTCCTTCCTTCCTTCCTTCCTTCCTTCCTTCCTTCCTTCCTTCCTTCCTTCCTTCCTTCCCTCCCTCCCTCCCTCCCTCCCTCCCTCCCTGCCGGTGCTGGCTGGGAGGGAATCACTGCCCTGCCAGAGCCCCCAGCTCCTCCTGCCTATGACCATAACTACACCAAAGGGGGAAAAAACAGCACTTGGCGGGTTGGAAACTTCTGGCATTGCGTTGTTGTCTGTGCTGTCCTGATATATTCTAGTAAAAACCTGTTGTTCCTTTTCCCATATTTTTGCCTGGAAGCCCTGTAATTTCAAAGGTACAGTAGTTTGAAGAGAGGGAGTCATAATTTCATTCCAGGAAGATTCCCGCCTCTCTTGGCAGAATCTGTCTTTTAAACCAGGACAGAGACACCAGAAAATACTTGGTTCTATTTGATCCCACTATGGCAAAATGCTACCTGAGGCACCAGCAGCCCTGCAGGTCACACACTGAAGAGGCTGCTGTGGCAGGACATGAGTGCCCGATGCTTTTATGTTCAAGTGGCCCATTTTGGAAGGCACAGATCCCTCCTGCTGTGCCCCAGCCCAGGGAACACTCACCAAAGGAGATGTCACCGAAGTCGAGCTCATCGATGTCAAAGTGTAAAGTCGGTCCATTGACACACCCCCTGCGATGAGGAGGACAGAGCAGGAAATGCCTTGGTTCAAGGGAATTGCAAAGCCTCCGGCTCTCTGGCTCGGGGCATAAAACCTGGTGTCAGGGGCACTGCGGGTTTCAAATCAACACACCAGCCTGTGCTCAGCACAGAGCTCATGTGCACAGGAGGCAGCTAAAGCCAAGTGGCCAGCAGCCGACAGCCACTGATGGGGCTTTGGGCACTGGGCAGGCAGGAAAAGCCCCCGAGCTGCTGGTGGTCCCATGAAGGACTCTGAGCACACACCCAGACATGACAGTTTTGAGACATGAAGCCAGGGCAGCCCCAAACATCCTCTGAAAAGAGCAGCAACAGTTCTACACAATGGACAGATGAAACCTAGAGGAAAGGACCAGCTTGTCCCCAGTGCACCAGCTGGCACAGCCAAGAGCAATAGCTTACACAACAAAACATGGGCATCCTGAATCTACCACACCTCCTCACTTGTCCTTGAACTTAGCAGACAGACTCCAAAAGTCACCAACATCCACTGAAATCAGCAGTTGAGGCTGCACAAAACTCATGAGTTTATTTCATGGCTAATGCCAATCAATGCCTTTTGGTTAAAAGTCAAGGACCAGTGAACTGTGCCTTCTCTTGTGTTCACAGGACTGCCACTGGCTCTGCTCTACACATCTCAACAAGAGAGACCTGCCCTTGCTCAAGGAGAAAGCTGCTTAGGCAGTAACATGCCATGACCAGTTTGGGAGAGGGACAGAGGAGAATCAATTAGTTGATGGTGAAAGGTTCCCTCTTGATTTCCAAAATAAAAAGGCAGCACTTTTCCTCCAAAAGCAAAGCTAGCATAATTGTTTCTCTACTATGGGCAGACCTAGTCAACACCTTTCTCTTGCTAAGTAATAAATTTCATGTTCTTTTTTATCCATCTCCCTTATCTTATTGGTATAATTGACTGCAGATTGCTTTCATTTCTTTACTGCCTTGATCCAGTACCTCCCAACAGCAGCAGCCAAGCTCCAGAGCAGCCAGCATCAGCTTTCCTGCTGACACTGCATGATCCTACCAGCATATGGCTCAGGCTAGCAGGGACAAGCCCTCAATGCTGCCGTGGTCCTGAGGACTGAGCTCTGCCTCCCCTATTATCACTCCTTCTCCCTTTTGCTGGGCCAGGATTATCCCTTGCAATGGCCCCAGCCCATGGGATGGTGGCCATGTCCTTGGGACAATCCCTGCTGCACAGTTCCCTGTCTCCCACATTAGCCCTTTCCTGGCTCTGGAAAGGAGGTACCGGAGCACTCTCTGCACAGGAGTTGGGAGCACAGCTTGTCCCCCCAGTGTGGCCATGAGAGGTGAGCTGAGGCTGCTGCTGCCTGTTTGGGATGGATTATTAACAGAGGTTTTTCAAAACACTGCTGCTGCTGCAGAACCTCCCAGGCTGGCCCATCTGCAAAGCTCTGGGGGCCTTGCTGGGTGTTCAGGTGGGACATCCCAGAGCAGCTACTGCCCAAAGCTGATCCACCCCACTGCCTGCCATGGCCCAAGGCACAGGGAGATCCCTGCAGGGAGGAGGAGTCTACAGGGCAGCAGGCATCCTCACACTAAGGCAATGCCAGGATCAGAGCAGAGATGAAGACCTCAGGAAACACCTTTTTTTCTCTGCTCAACCCCAAAGTGAGGTAGGTGGGGGATGTCCCAGAGACAGCTACAGATGTGCCCACCAAGCTCCCGGAGTCCTTACTTGATTGTCAGGACTGCAGGCATAGGAGATCCAGCCACACTGAACTGGAATTGTTCCTCAAACCACCCCAAGACGGTGGCATTGAAGGAGATCTGAAGAGTCTGGATCCCACCTGGTGCAATGATGCCCTTCTCAGGTGCAAACTTGAAGCAGCAGCCCACCTTTGTGGTTGAAGGCACGTAGGTGAAGGGAGCATTAATAGCTCCTTTGTTAATCAGTGTCACCTGCAGTAGCAAGAAAGCACAATGGAAATACATGTGGAATCTTCCCTTCTTGCGAGTTGTTTTCTAATGACACAATTAACACCCAGAAAAAGGCAGGAGATGCTTTGTGCTGTTGGATGGCAGAAGTCAAAAAAATACAACAGGACAAGTTCTGCCTTTGAGTTTTCATGTAAAGCAGTGGTAACTCCACATAACCCGAGTCACCCCGGGGTTATCCCGTGGACACAGAGCAGTCCACCTCTGGTCAGCATCAGCAAGCTCCTTCAGACCTGGACCTGAGAGCAACGTGGGGTGATTGCAGCTGCATAGTGAATCACCACAGAGCTGCCACTGCCCCAGTTAGCACAGCTCCAACAGTACCACCTACTCATTCACCTTTTCCCATACCATGAAAACAATACATTGAGAATGAGGCATCAGCATCAAACTGTATAGACAGCATCATCTTTTGGTAAGAAAACTCCGAGTGTCTTTCCCTTCCACAGCCAAACTTTTGAAAGTGTCTGGCATGACATAGTGCCTCATTTTCTACCTCTTTCAGCTGGTCTCTATTTTTTTTTTGGCAAACTTGACACTATTGGGGGAGAGGCAAATAGGTAGAACAATCCTTTGCTTTATTCCCAGGAAGACTTTTCTCTTTCTAGAGCCAGAGATGCACCAAGGCTGAAGCGTGGTGAGGGACTGGTCAGCAAGGGAAAGAACTCCCAAGCCCTTTGCAAGGACCAGCACTGAGCCACGAGGCTGGATGGCTTTCCTGTGACTTCTAGGAATAAGCAATAATAACTTGACTGAAAATTGTTTGCAGTGGACTGAAGCTCAAATGTGGCCAGTTTATTCCAGCTGCTTCTGAACAGCCCAGTACAAAGGTGCCTTGTGTCTCATGCTGCCACAAAAGTCTCTGAACAGGCAGCTTTTTGACCCAGTGTTGGTTTCATATGTGTCATGGGTTAACAGAGTTTGGTTTTAGTTAGGACCTTTGAATTTCTTTAGAAAGAACAGACCTATCAGGAGCCAGTTCTTGGTTATTGGTGTGTGGTTTGACCACCGAGAAAACAGAACATGACTTTTGGTAATACCCAGATGAAGCTGAGAATGTGTGGCAGCCTCCCTCTTTTCCCCGGGTGAGCAACCAGGTCACATCCTGCGGGAGTCGGGCTGGGCCAGGCCCCGCTGCCCCTCAGCAGCCGGGCCGGGCCCGGCCGGGCCTCCGGGAGCCGCTGCCCCGCGGGGGAGCAGCCCGGCCATGCCTGGGCCCGAGAGCAGCAGAAGGTGCCCGTTTCACCGGCCGGGGCTGGGGGGATGTTCCCCCCTGGCTCCTTCCTCAGGCCTCAGGGAGCAGCTCTGAGCGGCCCAGGCCACGAGATGGAGGGCTGGAGGAGAAGGCATCCAGCAGCCTCTGCACCCGCATGGCTCTGAGATCTTTGCAGCTCCCTGCAGGTCGGCAGGGACCACGTGCCCACCGCAGGCCTGGGCAAGCTTTAACTCTTTCTGCCAGCAAATGAACTTCCAGAGCACCGGCCCTTCCCGGAGTGAGGACAGACAAAGTGATGGAACCATCAAGAGACACAGCATGAAACTGAAGTCAGTGAAGAGAGAGTGAAAAGGCTCTTTGGGGCAAAGGAGGAGGAGTGGCCTCATTTGGCTGGACCTTTCTGGTAAACTTTGGAGAATGAACTGTTTTGTCCTGTAACATATGGATGCTGTTTGAGGGGGATGTAAGGTTCTAGTTAAAGGTGATACAAAGCTCTTTGCTCCTAAGGAGAAGGAGATTTTTAGTTCTTGAGATGAAGATGATTTTGGAAATAGAAGGGAATCTTTGTGTTATATATATAATCCTTGAACAGTACCCCTAAATAAGCAGATATGGCCCATGTGCAGTGTTGGGAAAGCTGCTAGTGGGTAGGATTTCATGGTTTGCAGAGGTTCCTTTCAGGTCCTTGCAGATGTGAGGCATGGGAGCCACCAGAGGACTGTTCTCCTTGTGGCAATGTCTCTGTAAGACCCAGAAAGACTCCTTTTCTAAAAGAACTGCTGAAAGATTATGTTTAAATGGTAAAACTGATTGAAATTACAGGTTTTGCCTTTTTATGTTGTGTGTGGGAAAGTGAACACTTGTGGGGAGAGGGAAGGATGTTTTGAAAGTTTCATTTGTTTGGGGTTTTTTTTCTTATTTTTATTCTTTTAGTGTGTGTAAATAAACTATCCTTGTAATTTCACAGTGAGCCTGTCTTGCTTTTTATGTTCTGCTAGTCATATAAAAAAAATAGCAAGTGATGAGACCATCCCATAATTGGTGCTTTGGCTAGGAAAATATAAAAATTGGCGAATGTGAAACCATTACAATGTGCCGAGGGGTTGTTTTGCAGGAAGGCTCCCAGCTGATCCCCAAGGAATACTGCCCAAAAGAAGGGACTGGGGCTTCATGAACAACAGACACACCTTTCTGACCCCCCAGATTTGACCAGTATGTTAAATATTCCCTGCTCACAACTGCCCAGGTTGCCAGGAATTCCACAGGTCCACCAGGCTGGCTGCCGCCTCTGGAGGCTCCATCCCAACCCCTGCTGCTCACCTCATGGATGTGGTGGGTGCCGACAAAAATGTCCCCAAGCCTCAGGGTATCACAGATGAGTTCAACCAAGGGTCCTTGGCCTTCCCCCCTGAGCCTCAGGGGCAGCCTGCTCTCACGGCCTGGGGAGAGATGTCCATTTCAGTACAATAATTCCCTCTGTTCTACTGGATTCTCCAGGCTGCCTCAATGCTAGTCCCTGACTCTGAGCCGCATGCAACCAGCTCCTGATGCTGCAGGAGAAGATATGGACCCTTCTCTTCCCTCAGGAGATATCCCTTGGGGCTGGCTTGCAATTTCTAACCCATTCTTTGGGCTGGTTTCCAATTTTAGCCACCAGTTTGCTGAGTTGAAAACGTCTCTAATTTCCTGTAGTGACAGGCCAAGGAGTAATGGGTATAAATTGAAAGAAAGGAAATTTAGGTTAGATATTAGGAAGAAATTTTTTTACTGTGAGGGTGATGAGACGCTGGAGCAGGCTCCCCAGGGGAGTTGTGGAGGTTCCAGCCCTGAAAGTGTTCAAAGCCAAGCTGGATGGGGCTTGGAGCTACCTGGTCTTGTGGGAGGCACCTTGGGACTGGAGGATCTTAAAGTCTATTCCACCCTTAACATCCTATGACTCTATGGTTTCCTTCCCATGAACTCAGAGCTTGAAATCCCCTCAGTGAAGGCACAAAGCTCTTACAGAGTTTGGCAAACTGCCAGGCAGCAATTGCCAAACCACCTGTCCCAGTAGCACATGACTTGGTTGCCAAAGTCCTCAACTCTGACACTCAGCACTGTATTCTGTTTCCACAGACTGAGAGCTGCAAGGTGACAATTCCCACACAGGGAGAGAAGCAGGTGCTGGCCAAGGGTGGTCCTTCTACCAACACCCTGGGCTCAGCATGGCTCAGCCACCTCTGGCCTGGTGGTGTCTGGGCAGTGGGAGGTGATCCAGGGTCAGGGAGCACATTTCTAACTCAGCTCCTACCGCCTGAGGATGGATCCATGTCAAACGGACCCATCCTGGAGGTCAGTGGTCTAGAGGGGCTTAGTGCTCGTTCACTAAAGCTGTTCTGCACTGTAGCTCTTTGGCCTTTGAGGAAAGGCTGGCAAAGCCATGGCATGAAAACGTCTCCCTGCACTGCCTGGGTTGTTCTGGGATCACTAATCCAGACACAGGTGTTCCCAGTGCCCTTGCACGCGAGACTCCCTGGAAGCTGCAGGGACAGTGGGGATGTGCCAGCACTGCCCTGCTGACCAGGGACTCTTCCCAGCAGTTACATGGGAGCCCAGTGGGCTCAGGCTTGCACCGTGGCTTCACTGTGGGTGAGAGAAGCAGGGGAAAGGAGCTGTACCTGAGATGTTGCAGTAAGCCACACTTTGATACTCAAGTGCTTCTGGGGGTTTAAAGGTCACCTTGATTTCGGCCGAACAATACGGCCCAATCTCTCCTTCCTAAAACAGAAAGAGACAGCAAAACATTTATCTTCCAACTTGACACTTCCTGTTTTCAACCAGTCCTGTAAGCCTTTATTTGGAGCATCAATGATGAGTGAACAACACAAGGAGCCCAAGGAAACACTCCAAACCCAGCTCAACACACCGCTGGAAGCTCTTAATGCTCAGCTGATCAGCTCCCACTCTCCACAATATTCCTACTGCTCTGACACAAGCTCCTGGTCACATCATGCTGCTGTCAGCTACAGTGGTGTGTACCTGCCTTTGTGCACTGGTGGCTCTTGGCCTTAGATGGGCCATAGGAGCAACCAAGAAGAGAACATGATCCCTTTCCCCAGAAATAAAAATATTAGTTTAACCTGTTTTGAAAGAAAGCAGAGGCTAGGATTATTCTAGGGTTTACTCCAAGATGAGAAGGGATTTTGCACTGTGCAGGCACTCATCATCTCTCACAATGCCAATATTCAGAATCAGGGCTCTGGTTGGTGGGAGGATGTGGGAGGGTTTGCTTGCATCCACAGAAAAGGAAAAGGTTTTCTGTCCCTGTGAGCAAGAGAACTCAAAATGCCCATTATAACCTCCCACCCTTGAGTCCAGGTTCGCAGATGACACTGGAAGGGAGACTCACAAACAGTGCAAGTGGTGGTTACAGGAAGGGATTGGCATTTCTATGATTAACCTTGGGCTGATTTTGGCCTCCTTTTCCCAGCAAACCATTGCACGCTTCAGGTCAATACCTGAACTGGCAGTGCTCCAACACCCCCTGCTAAAGCCCCCGCAGCTCGTGTCGGGGGAGCCCCTCCCTACAATAACTGGGCCCTGTGGACACCGCAAGGACACGCACGGAGTGCCCCTGAGCTCGAGCCCCAGCAGCAGAGCTCGGCTTTGCCAGGCTCCCAGCCCTGCCTGCTGCCTGCAGGGCAGAAATGCTTTTAGCAGTGAGCTCTGCAGCCACACCAGAAACTCGAAGTCCTCCCTCTCAGCACACCGGGCCGGCTGAGGATCTGCCGAGTGACCGCATCCGGGGGGGTGGGGTGGGGGTAGGGTGGGTGGGAGGAGGAAAAGGAGGAAGAAGAGGAGGAAGAGGAGGAGGAAGAGGAGGAAGAAGAGGAGGAAGAGGAGAAAAATTATGTTCTCAGCTATCACTTACCAATGGCTCAATGAAAAAAAAGTCATCGGAGAAGAGCATGGGATCTTCTTGCACCTTTGCCATCTCCTGCTGGACCTTCTTCTTCAGGAGGGCGGTGCGATTTTCACAAAAGCCCTTCTCCTTCTTTATTTCTCTCTCCTTCATGAAGTTTTCCAGCCAGACCCTTGTCGATGGCTGCAGCAAATAACACTTCCTGCAGCCACAGGGAGAGACAAAGCCAGCAGGTCATTTAATAAGCTACATATTTGCAGAGAAAAGTGGAAGTACAGAAGAGCAAAGCACCTGGGGAGGAGCAGCAGCAGCTCCCCAGCAAGGCTGACCCCAAGCCATGAGGGTCCCCAAATGATCAGAGGACAACTTGTTGTTCACTGGCACAGCAGGTAGCTTTACTCCACACTTGAGAGCTCAGGTGAGGTTTGGAAAGCCAGCATCCCTCAAGAGCTGGGCTCAAAGCTTCTGCCAAAACTGAGGGACAATCCACCAGCCACCTCAGCTGGCTTTTCCTACCACTGAGCTGCTCAAGGGAGGCAGATAAAGATCACAGAGCACCCACTGCAGGACTTCCCTGGGAAAGGGAGATGAAGCTGGGTTGTAGCTATGTGTTACCAGCATCACTCTTTGTTTCCTCCATTTTGGACCTGCCCTGTTCCCTACTCTGCCTTTCACAAGAGCATCCCAGAGCACTTCCAAAGGAAATGGATGAATTCAGGCACTGCATCCCTTCAGTAACATTCAAGGTTTTATATGCATGAAAACAGAGGCTCTGAGAGGGGAAGGGACTTTGTGGTGCAGGAGGGAGAGATAGCAAACTCCTGGAGAGACCTTTTCATGATCCAGAGCTTTTTGAGTCCCATCCCAGTGCATGGTAGTAGAATGTCCAGAGAGGGAAAGGATCCTGCACTAACTCCTCTCATAAAAACTCCTCTCTGCTCTGAGATCACAAAAACATCTCTGACAGCAGGAGAGTGGCCTTGGAGCTAAAACCATCCCTAAGACTGGAAGGAAGAACAAAATGCCCTGGTGACAGTCTAGGACACAAAGTGGCATGAAAACAAATGTAATTGGAAAAAATCCACACAACCAAAACCAGATTGAAGTTTACTTAAAGGAAACATAGTTGCTTCTGAGGGGAAAGTGGATCACCTGGGGTCCAGGCTGAGGCAGGAAAGTGGGAAAAAATGGAAATAAACAGGCCAGGGAAATAGCCAGAGAAGGTAATGGGGTTTTCTTTTAACACACAGAGCTCGTATGGAAGTCAGACACTCTGTAAGCAGATAGAGAACAGTGGAGAACCAGGAATCCCAGGGCACTAAAGGACCCTCCTGCAGCCATAGAAGCAGGAAAGGGTTGATCTCCTGGTCCTTTGCAGGCGATTTAAAAATGGCTCTGGGAAGTGCGAGCGACCTGGCCTGCAGCAAACAGGAGCTGGGCATGGCAATTTGGGCACAGCAGTATGGGGAGGGCAGTTTGGGCACAGCAGTTTGGGCAGGGCAGTTTGGGCACAGCAGTTTGGGCACAGCACTTTGTACGGCGTTTTTTACAGATTTTTGTGCAGCAGTTCACACAAGCAGCTGGGCAGAAAGGGCACAGCCACCCACCCGCCTTGTGGAGTGGTTTGTGTCTTTTGGTTGGTTGTGAGGTCCTTGCCTTTTTTTTTTTTCCTTTCTTCTTTCTGCCTTTTTTCCCCCTCCCCAGCAATGTTGTACAAATTATCAAAAGTCATTGCTGCTGCCAGCAAGAGTGTACTAACTCAAACAGAATCCCCCAGGAAGGACGCAGCTGTCCAGGCCCCTAACTGCAGGGAGGGTCTGAGTCTGGTGTTAAGATCAGAGGACAGTGAGAAAGACACCTGTGTGCAGTGTGAGCAGGTGAATGATCTGCTCTGTCCAGTGGCAGAGCCTAAGGAACAAGTGGAAGGGCAGAGGAGCATTAGGGAGAGCGAAACAGAAATAAACTGGTGGAATTACACCCTTCCAAGCCTGAGAGAAGCTCAGCAGGAGTCAGAGGAGCCCTGCCCTTCTTGTGATCAGGCAGAAGGAGGAGACCTAGGAGACAGTGGGGAATGGAAATGGGTCTCTACTGGGGAGGTAATAAAATCCTGTCCTGACCCCCATCACCTACCCAGGTGCCCTGACAGAATAGGTATCAGGCCCTGGATCCAGAGGGTCAGGAAGATGAAACTAAAGAAAAAACTCTGTCTGGAGATAGCTGCACTTCATCAGTCAGACAGATCCCAGCCCCAAGTATTAAGAAGAAAAGAAGGGTAGTGGTAGTAGGTGACTCCCTTCTAAGGGGAACTGAGGGCCCTGTCTATCAACTGGATCCGTTCCACAGGGAAGCCTGCTGCCTCCCTGGGATCCAGGTACTGGATGTCACCAGGAGAGTCCCTAAGAACTAAATGAACTTAATCTGCTCACCACTGTCATGGGTACAGTGACTGTGAAATAACAGAGTTCTCAATGTTTGGTGAAACAAGGAGGGGCATCAAGGAAGGCAACCTTCCACCTGTTCAAGAGACTGATTTGGAGAGCACCTTGGGAAACAGCCCTTAAAAACAAAGGGGTCCAGGAAGGATGGACATACTTCAAGAAAGAAGTCTTGAAGGCACAGGAACAGATTGTCCCTGTGTGCTGAAAGATGAGCTGACAGGGAAGACAACGAGCCTTAATGGACAAGGAGCTTTTGAAGGAACTAAGGGGAAAAAAGAGGGCATATCACCTTTGGAAAGAGGGGCTGGCAACTCAGGAAATGTTTAAGGATGTTGCCAGGTCATGTAGGAAGAAGATTAGAGAGGCAAAAGCCCAATTAGAACTTGAGAAAATCCAGTCACTGCAATCAACCTTTCCTTCCCTTCCCAAAATGCCATCCTTGGTTGGAGTATAAATGGACCTGGAATGCTAAGGGCTGAGCTTCTGAAGCCCAGGGACACACACCCTAATGCCAGGGATGGTTTACTTGGCCTAAACCACTCAAAAGCACCAACACCCCCCTGAGGCCATACACTAGTTTTAGTCTTGGGCCATGTATCTCACTGAAATGTCTCTTCCAAACCAACCTCCTCTTCTCTTCATTCTCGCCTTTCTCAGTAGGAAAAGTCTTCCACTGGAAGTGTGCTGTGATGTCACTCCTGTTTTGGATGAACATGGTTGTGTGGTTTGACATGCTGATGAAAGTCTTCTCAACCTTCAAGGAATATGTGCTCAACCCAATGTCAGCATCTTTAGCTTCTCCCTGAAGTTTTATGTGGCTGCTTTCTTCACCTGGAACAAAGCAGAGTCTTTGCTCAACTCACTTGCCGAAGGAAGCACAAGGAACAGGGCAAACCACAGGGAACAGAAGAGAGTGTCACAGCTTTTAGCTGTATTAGCAGTTCCATGGAGCAGTACATTGATCACGTCCTGGCAGTGCTGTGTGCACAGTGTGAGGATGCCCTGGGCACCTCCTAAACACCTTATTTCTCAGTGTGTTTGTAGGGATTTTGCCCCAAGGGAACAGCCTGTACAGTGAGATTTGTCAGATGTGCTCAGGTGACCCACTCAGATCACTGGGATTCCTGCATCAAAGTCCTTCAGGTGACGCTGAGGAGCCATGGTCAGTCCTGCCTTGCCCAGGTCTCCCCTGGGCATCCCACGAGACTCCTGTCTCTCCTGATCCCTTGGATGCCTTGCTGCTGACAAGCAAATATGCCTGGGGGCATGTGGGCAGAAAAAGGAGGCCCAGAGGTGTAGTCCTGGTTCCGGCCTGAGATATTTTGGTTTTCTGAAACTCTTCCCCCAGGAAGTTTTCTGTCAACAAGAGACATGTTTTTCTAACTATAACCTTTGTTTACATTCCATTCCCTAGGAGGAACTTCTTCTTGATGTCCCTCTAGTTTGACCAATATGATTGAAAAAGTTTGTCTTTCTTTCACCAACAAAATTGTTCTCTTTAAAATAATATCAAACAATTACCACAAATAAACAAAATCAATTATCAGCCTTTTGAAATCAAAGTCTGTGCCGTTGTAATCTTTAACAACATCACAGAGGAACAAGTGAAGTGACAGCCCACAGCAGGGGGGGACACAGGCGAGGAAACACAACCAGCCTGGGTCTGCAATATGACAAACCACTACAAAATGAACACCCCGAAAATCATCATCCTCTCCCTGTCCAAACCCACAGCCACATCAGGTCTGAAATATTTTATATTGTTCTGATCTCAAAAACCAAGCTGGACCATTTCAAATTAAATTAAAAAGGGACAAAGGAAAGATTAATAAGTACAGAGCAGCTTCTATATGAAGACTGAATGGGATTCCTTGGCCTAGAAATCAAATGGGAGACAGATGTGAGAGGTTTGCAACAGCATGAACCCAGTCTGGGAAATAGGGATGAGGAAAAATTGTCTTGATTTGTCACCAAACAGGAACTCAAGGGCCTGAAAATGTTGTTAGACAGAAACTACATATATGTGTAGAGGGCAACATAGAAAAAGGGTCTGTGACAAGCCAGTGGAGAAGCAGCATACAGGACTGGAGGTGTGCAAGAAATGCACTGCACTGGAGACAGTCTGATGGAGACCTCACACCACACATACAGCCCAGGAATAAAATAAAACTTCACCCAGGCATAGCCACACGGTAGTGAAGAATCAGGGTTCCTCCTTCCTCCACTCAGCAACTCCCAGCAAAACAGGATTCCAAAAATCTTAGCTCTGTTAGAGGGGATCCACTTTATCAACCCCCTAAACACCAACTAGTTCTCAGTTTTCCTTGGGGTAAAGCTGGAACAGGGGAGGTACATCTAGAGGGAATTGAGGGGGATGGGAGAAGAGGGAGTGATGGTGCAGAACTGCCCTGTGCCCCGTGCAGTGCCCAGCACTCACCTGTGCAGCACACTGCCAGGGATCCGGAATAGCCACCAGCCATCAGCGGGTGAAATCCCACTGTCACCTGCACCGTGTCACCAGCACCCAGAGTTCCTGTGGCTGGAACCACGGAGAAAGGACTGCAACACAAAGAGAGGGATCAGCACTTGGGGGGACATCTGGCCATGATATTCCTTCTGCAGTGCAGCTCACTTCAGCTCACTTGGGCAAGCAGGGAGCAAACAAAGCACAACCAAGAGAAGACAGCCAGAACAGACAGGATCAGAAACAGCTACTGGCCCTCTTCTGAGGAGATCCAGCCCTCAGAAGATCCTGTGGGATAAAATGACCTCATCTCCCCCATACTCTGCACCCAGCCCCCTGCAGTGAGACTCAAGGGTCCGACTGCCAGCAATCCCATCAGAGAATGGTTTGTGAAAAGCACAGAGAGGGTTAACAGCCATCTGCGTGCACAACTTGACACTGACTACCTCAGGAATTCCTCTTTTCCTGCTGCCTACAAACCTCATCTCAAGAGATGCAAATGTTAGGGCACTACCTATCCTGTGAGATTACAGCCTAAGAATCAGACAGGGAGAAGGAACTTTTCCTTGAAGACCAAGGAATAATTACTGCTGAATTTGCAGTGCGATTTATTTTACCTTGAAAACATCCTGATTTAGCCTAAAAAGGGCACATTTCATCAGCATTTCAATGAAAGCTGCTCTAAGAAAAGGAGCAATCGAAACTCTAAAAGAGTGCAAATGCAGATTAGAGCAATACAGTGACATGGAAACAAGACCCAAAAGGAGCATGCCATTTACAATTTGAAGGATCCAATCCCAGCTAAATGAAGCACCATTAGCAGGAGCACACCAGAGAGGCAGATCAGGAGGTTTCTGTGTATTTACCAGCAATGCAGTCTGGGACTCTGGGTTGGCATCCAGGCTGGTAACTGTTTGCTTGGCCCGCCAGACAAACTCTGTGCAATGTGTTGGTGCACTTTGGATTTAACAGAGCAATTAGGATTGGTCACCAGGTGAACAGCTCTTGCCTGACAAACACAGGATTCTGTGCTTTGATGCTCAGGGACAGCTCAGGTGAAATGTGCTTCTGCCCAGCAGTTGCTGGGCTTTGCTCTTCTGCATCTCCACTGGGGAAACAAAAGTTCCTCAGTGCTTTGCTGGTGGTCAATCTGTCCAAAGCAAATGTGTTCTGGGGAGTTTGGTGATGATTTACCACAGAAAGAGAATATCTGGCAAGCTGAACTTTATTAATGTCAGTAGTGACAGCTGATGAACTTGCTTCAGGCTCTGCTCACTAAGCCCTATTCCTGCAATTATGGGCCTGACCTGTTCCCATTACCACTAGAGAACATCCCTAGTGGCTGATGGAGAAGCCTTGGGCCAGCAATGTTTATGTGCTGGACATGAGACTTTGCAGAGAGGGGAGGAAAGACAAGGCCCCACCAGCCCCAGAGCTGCATTACTGTGTGTGCTCCCTCATCTGCCCCGGTGGCGATGCCAGCACTGCTGCAGCCTCTGCTGGGGCCTGGGGGATCAGTGCCTGGTGTGGGCAAGGCACAAGATTTTTTCTTACTCTTTTGCCAGAAATTTTGCCAGAACAGAGAAGCTGCCAGTTAAGGGAGTCCCTGGCCACACTTCAGCGCTACCTTCCATTCCATTCCATTCCATTCCATTCCATTCCATTCCATTCCATTCCATTCCATTCCATTCCATTCCATTCCCTTCCCACTCCTGCCCCGTGTTACACACTCCTGCCCTCAGATGGCTGGATGAGAATAACACTCCTGGGGGTGACTTCAGGGGTTGCCTGGGAAAGAGAATATCTTCTTATTTCAGATTATCAGGAGAAGAGGATCCAGCCAAGTTGCAGTTGTCAGGGCTGAAAAACTGAGTGCAGATCAGCCCCTGCATCTCCTCCATCCCAGCCTGGGCTGTACCCACCAGACTCCTCTGTTACTGCTGTAGCAGTCATCTCTCACGTAGACCTGGCTCCCCAAGACCCAAGGACACAAGCTCTACAGTTAAACTTAACTCCTCTGAATTTCAGCCAACATCATTAAGCTCTTCCCTGAGCCCACAGCTAGAGGAGCTGTGAAGGAGACATCCCTGACACTGTAATAACCAAATGAAAACCACTGCCAAGAGATGGGGCTGGCAGGCTAAATTTTGGGCTTTTATCTGTTAATTGTGAGCTGTTCCTTAAGAAAGTTCTCATCCTGTTAGATATGCCCTTTCAATGAATCACTACTGCACCTGACAGGCAGAAAAAATAAGGTATGGAGGGCGTTGTAATAGATTGTTTTCTTCTGCTTTTTAACTAGGTCCATTTGTATGTTTGTTTGCTTGTATGGCATCTAAAGACAGCTCCAGACCTCCCAATGGCACCATGCAACCCCCAGACACCAGTCTTGCTTTGAGCAGTGTATTTGCTCAGATGATTTCCACAGGTCCCCTCCAGCAAAAGTTATTCTATACTTTTCTAAATCAGCCCAATTGCTTCTCACATATCCACTAAATGTCTCACATTTCTTATACACCTGTGCATATAGCTATGGGCATGTGGTATTTTGATAGGCATTAGAAGAGCTTGACCCTTATGAAAGTGCCCAATGAAGAATTCATGATCTTTTGGCAAACATTTAACACAAACCAAAATGAAAAAACCAGCAGAAACACAGGAACTTCAGAGTATTTAAAAAGAAATCTCAGTGAAAGGGGGCACGACCTTATTCAGAGATTTAAAGCATGTGTTTGAAATTTTAAACTGGCTTTCAAAGGTTCATCATGGAACAGAAGAGGTGACTGATGCCCTCAGCTGACAAGGGAAATCAGATCAGCTTTAAGTAACAGGAACTGCACCGGCTGCCCACAACACAGCTCATGTTGGGCATCTGATGCAGGGACCACTGGAAAGCCACGTGCCTGTGGCCTCCCAGAGAATGGGTCTATTTGGCTGACAGTGCTGAGGAACCATTTCAGAAGCTGCTTGTGCTCAGGAGGGTGCAAGCCAGCTACTAACACGTTCCAGCAGCCTCCAGGCCATCTGGGACAGAGAAAGCTCAAAGGCTGCATCCTGCTAAGAGCACTGAAAGCAAGAGCAGATGCCTCCATCCTGCCCATTCCCAGCCAGGGCTGCAGGGCAGCAGCTGTGATGCTCGGGTTCCTTTTGTTGTTCTTTCCCAACTGTGTTATCACCCAGAGGAGTTTTGCACAAGCACAGATGAGCTGCCTCACCTCTGGGTGCTCAGCTGGTAACGAGCTTCCCGGTTACCGACATTGCGCACCAGCAGAGTCCTCTGGCTGCTGCACTTGACCGGGCACTCCGAGAAGTCCAGCTGGTCAGGGAAGTCCAGGATGGCTCGGGCACCAATGGCCCAAATTGGCACAACTATCCTTTCCTCTCCACTGATGCAGATGAGCTCATGGGAATAATCCTGCAGGAAAAGAAACTAGCTCAGCACAGGGCACTTAGTGCCATCCCCATGGCCGAAGAAAAACCATTTCCTATATCCCTTCTAGAGCATCAATTTACTTTTCCACCTCAAAATGAACATTAAGTTCTACTAATATCTCACATTTTAAAGGCAGCAGTGCACTTTGCAAAACCTATCTCAATTGCATTAAGCTCTTGTGTCACTTGGGTCATACAGAGAACTGCCCTAGGCCACCATAATTTTTACTCTCAATTTTAATTATGTTAAATAATTCCTAAGTCCATTCTAAGGAACATGGAGCTAGGGAACACAGGACATTCCTCTTTAGGTTTCTATAAGGAACATGGAGCTAGGGAACACAGGACATTCCTCTTCAGGTTTCTATATTCCTGCTGTTTGAAAATAGGAAAAAGTGTTAAACTGACTCTAGGCAGCAGAAGGAAAGTGAGAAAAGAGCTGCACCCAAAGAGACATCCTGCACCTCTGGCCTGGTGTAGAAACATCAGTTGGCTCAGAACTCCCCTCTATCTTTGTCTCTCCAACCAAGTCTGGAGAAGAACAGTACTAAGAGGTAGCAGGATGCTGTTGGAAAGAGCCTCTCTTTGTTTCCCTGCAAGGCTTCCTCCCTTGCCTTGCCATGCCATGTCCTAAACCTTTCTGTATGAACAAGCCTCCAGATCACAGCACTGAGATCAGACTTGCCAGGGCCTCAGCACTGCTGTTCAAACCTCCATGCAAAAGCACAACTGGCACGGAATGGGTGCCAGCTGACAGAGCAACCACAGTGATAGGCATGAAGACAGAGCCACAGCAGTGCCACTGCCACAGGCTCTGTAGTCACAGGTCTGCCTGCAGGCTGTACCTGCCCTACAGGAGCTCTTTCAGGCAGGTGTCCAAGTGCCCTGCAGCTCACCAAGCTCCTGCTGACTAAGGGCACCTGGAGCTCAGTGTGCCTGTGCCAGGCCGGGCTCACGGGCACAGCACACCCTCTGCCCTGGCCTGGCAGCTGTGCCATGGCCAGTTGTGCTCTGGGACAGCACAGCTGCAAGGCTGGAGAACAGAGGCTGTGAGAAAGCACCGTCCTTGCTCCAGCCCAGGGTGAGGCAGGGAAGCTGTTGCCAGTCAGGAGGAAGGAAAGCTCCCTGACCTCTTTGTTCCTCTAGTACTTTCCATAATAATTAAACCCCTTCCACTGTACCTAGAGATGGCTGAACATCTGTCAACACCCCTCTGCCATTTCCATACTGTTCCCTGTGCATCTTCCCTTGGGAATGCTCAGCAATGAGCAGGGAGGGGAAGCAGAGCCTGCCAGGCCTGGGTGCAGTGCCTGACAGCACAGGCCAAGGTGGGACTGCCTGCAGGCTGCCTGCCCACGGCCTGGAGCCAAGCTCACAGCATGGAATGGGCTGTACCAGAGTGCAGGGAGAACAATGCCTTTGGAGATAATTCCGTGTTTTGGCTCCTCCAGTCTCACCTTGTTCTCGTCGGGGGTGAAGCGGACGCGCACACGGGCAGAGGCGCCTGCTGGCACGGCATGGCACACATCACTGGGGCACGCCAGCTGGAAGTAAGGTGAGCTCTCCATGGAGACCTTCACCAGCCGAAGACACTGCAGGAAAGACACAGAACCATGATTTTGCCACTTGTGGAAATAGAACAAGAGGAGACCTGTCCGTGCCCTGGTCACATCCTTCCTTGACCTCTTTTCCAAAGTCCTTTCAGCTGTAGAGGTACAGGCACACAATTCCCAAGGGTGAACTTGAATCCCTTCTGTCTGGGCCCAGCATTTTGGCCAGGGGCAGTAGGGCAGTGCCTGGCGGGAAGGAAGGGCCGAGCAGATCAGCACCAGCAGGACGGAGACAGAGCATGAACCAAGTCATCTGCATATTCAACAAGGCCAAAAAACCTGCTGGCTTCTGCCTGCACACAGTCATGCAGTTGTGTTCCAGACAGGGAATGTGCTACCTGAAAGCAAAACAGCACATTATCCTGGGGGAAGGAAGAAATTCCCTTCTAGCAGATCAGCTTTGGGTAGGGCAGGTCTGGGGATACAGTCACGCAGGCAGACCAGCAAGAGAGGAGACCAAACACTGTGCCCTTACTGGGAATAAAAGCAAACCTGAAAAGCAAAAGAAGGAACACAGCAATCCCTAAAAAAAGGACCTGGCAAAGAGAATTTAAAGGGGTGGTAAAGCAGCAAGGAGGAATCATAAAACAAGAGCAATCAGCTTGCCAAAAGTGATGGAAACACAGACAGGCTGTGCCTATCGACTGTGGGCTTCAAAGGCATTTTCTGCCTGGAGAAACATGACCAGCACTGACTCACAGTGTGGTTCCAGTATTAAAAGCCACTCTTGGCTCTCCAGGGCTTCTTGCTGCCTGTGCAGGCAAGCTGGGCTGCTGGGCATTCCTGCCTGCAGCCAGCAGGCCAGGTTCTGCCCTCTGGGGTACACACACACAGCAAACATGCATTTTCAACACATTTCACATATCAAGCCCTGAGCACCAAAATGCTCCCAAAAAGTCTAAACCAGACGATTTGGACTCCTTCCTGTCTCTTCCCACCAGCCCACTCTTGGCACAAGCCTCGTTTGAGAAAATGGTTCCCTGACTGAAATTCAAACGGTCTCAGTTTTCCTCTTTACAGTGGAACACAACTGCTGACATTTTTCAACTTTTTCCCTCTCAACCCTCTTGGGAAACTGCAAAACAATCACAGTTTCTTCAGATGAAGGTGAAAACCTCCAGGAGCACATGGCTTTGGATGTGCTGTGGTTCTCCAAAGGGAAAGCAGAGCCCCATGGTGCTTGTGGGAAACCTGAGCAGAGCTGGATGCAGCTTAGCAGGAGCCTGAAGTGGCACCTAAAGGCCTCCCGCTGCTTCTGCAACATCAATCTGATTCCAGGGCTGTTTCAGAACATTCCCTGCAGTGCCAATGCCATCAATGATAGTGATTCCAGCATAAAGGGGAGATGACTCAGCCCCTGAGCTTTGACTGGGAGCTGCACCAAGGGAGCCAAACGGGCTGAGAGAGGCAGAGATTCCTACCAGGAACCAAGGTTAACCAAGGACACACGGGATGTGGAATAGAGTCAAGGCAAAGCATGAGAGCAGCTAAGAACTGTACAGCCCTCAACATTCCCATCAATCAGAGCTTTCAAGAGAAGGAAACTCCTTTGGGATAGGAGCCATCAGTGCATGGGCAAAACCAGGGGAGAATTCCCAGCACAGGAAGATTTCCACCACCTTGCAGAACAAAGGTGCTGAGACATTTTCTTCTGGCTGTGCTGCAGCAGATACCTTGCTTTGCTGTACACTATGGGAATTCCACCACTCTCCCAGCACAGTGTTAAAGCTCCACATCCCAGCACTTACCTTGTCCTTATTCACGAGAGACACTACCATTTCAGAGACCTCATGAGCAGCGAAGTCCTGAAACACCATCTCTGGTGGGGAAACCCAAAACAAGCTCTGTTTCGGGGCAACTGATGACAACTGGAGAGGCAAGAGAGAGCAGGGAGAGGTTCAGCTGCTGAGAGGAAGGTTCATGGAGGAGAATCTGACACTGATCCCCAGTGAAGTGCACATTCATGGTGAGCACATCTGCCCAGGCCACACTGGGGAAACGGTGGCTCACCCACTTCTGCTCTGAGCTGATCAAGAGCTGCTGGGCCACACAGAGCAGGCTCAAGTCAAGCTGCTCTTCTGGCATGTATTTTTCCAGGCTTCCTTCTCCAGAATGCCAGGCTGCACTTCCATTAAGCACAGCCCTGTGCCCATGTGGTCACAGAGCTCTGGGGCACTGACTGAGCACTCATGGAGTAAGTAAAACCCACAAATTTACATCAGACTCCATGGGAAACAATTTTGGGATGTCCCCTCCTCTGAGACAGGGAAACCAAGGCCCACACAACTGCAAAATCTTTTTTGATCTAGAACTTAGACATCACTAAGAAGAGAACAGTACCAGAGGAGGGGTGAGAGATGAGGTGATATTTTGCTGAGAAGTGTCAAAAGGTTATTAAGTGAAAGAATCAAAGTTGATGGTTCTGTGTATTGTTTGTGGTTTGGGTTTGTTCAGGTTGGTTTGCTGGGTGTTGCTGTGAGCTGCAAGAAGGACGGGGTTGGAGACCTGACTAAAAGGAAGTAGGATGAGAGGGGAGGGGACAGCAAGGTTGGGGATCAGAGAGAATGTAAGTTCCCAAGTGGCCAGGCAATGGGAAAGGGGACAGGACCGCCCTGCCAGGTGTAAAGGGTATAGACAGATTGCCCTGTTGTGGGAGGGTGTCTTTGTTCATCTCCAGGGGGAGGGACACACCTGGCTCCACTGAATTGTTACTCATAAACAGGTTTCTTTTGCTTTGATGCTTTTGTCCCCTTTCATTGTATTTAAAAGTTAGTGCATTTCTAGCAGAGGTCAAGGCAAAAATAAAGTAACACAGAAGTTAGGAAAAAGACAAATGAGGTGAATGCTGAATGAGGATAACGTTCACTTCTTTTCTCAGCAACTTGGGTAAGAGTAGAGTTGGTAGCTCCTTTTTCCATGAGCTTTAAATGGGTGCTTTCTTGTAATCTATTATTGCTATCTTATTTAGAGGCACTCCCTTGTAGAGGCACGTCTGGAATGACACAACAGCAGCAAATGCTTCTGGAGCAGAGACATTGCTTTGAGAAGACTCTCCCCTGCTTTGTCTGCCTTCTCCAGCCATGCTGCTGTCACTCTAGAGACACAAGGAGGTCTCCTCTGTGACTTCACAGGAGATACAGTCTGCCAAAGGGAGTGGCTGCAGCACACTGTCCCTTAGCTGTGCCCTTCTCTGAGGTGTTCCCAAACCCGCTCTCCAGGGCAATCCTTAACCAGTCTGTAACACGTCTCTTGCTGCCCATTTCCTGCTCACCAGCCCACCTCAGTCACCTACCCATTTGGACTGTGCTTTATACTGAGCCAGTCCTGCAAGAAAAGCAGCTTTAAGCACACCTCTAAGTAGGCACTGATCCAGAAAAAGCACAGCCATTCGCCTCTGCCCAGGGCAAGTCCCCTGTACATCTGGCAGCCTCCAAAATCTAACACCACTTCAGGGTCCCAACACATTGTTCCAACCCAAAGCATTAATGCAATTAGTTTTGTTAAATCTGAATAATTACTGCAGGTAATTATTGGCCTTCAAAGGCCAACGCTGCCACTGCAGAGGGAATCCGATGACCCCTAAGCATTTGATGGTGACCACGCCAAAGCAAGAGGTGGCTGTTTCAGCAGGAGAATGGAAAATGGCATTTTTGTGCCTTTGTGTCCCCAGCCTTCCCCCCACTGTTTTAGCAATGGCAGCTACACTCCAGCAAACCCCAGCAGCTTCAGCAGAGGTTATTTGTGTTGCCTTAGTGCAGATCAGCACTCCAAACTAGCAGCAGTTTGCAATGACAACAGGACCTGGAACACTGAGGTATTTTGCTGCTGGCAAGCCGGTCACAAACACAAAACCTCTTCAAACTCTACATCAAAAACAGGAAGGAAAAGAGCAGGAAAAGGATACCTTTTCACCAGTCTCACGCTTGTGTAGAAATCGGCCAATTCTGGGCACAACACTCCTCCCAGTACTGGCCTGATTCTTCACATTGAGAAACTTCTTCCTCAGGAACTTTAAGGGAAGCACCTGATAGGGAAAAAAAATCCCAACAAGAGCCTCAGAGACGCCATTGTTCAGGAAGGCTTTTCTTGAACAAGTGGTACTGGTGAGTAATTTGTGATCACATAGTCTAGGACAATCCTGGAAGCCCTGGAAGTTACATGCTGAAATCCTTAGCATCAGTAAATTAATAATGCAGAGTGCAATACACATACTCCAACCACATGGCTCTGTCCCATTAGCTTCTCCATGATCTGATGAGATACATTTGGGGATTTCTGCTCTCTGGGCATTTGTTTCCTCTTTAGTTTCATTGGATTGAGGCAGTGGCTTTTTTCAGAGAGTGGGGAGGGGCTCTCAGAACTCCTCTAACTCCATCCCTGCACAACACTCAAAACTCACAGCGTGCAGACAGCACTGCTGGCTGACCCCAAGAGAGGCAAGAAAGCAAAGCTGTAGCAAGAGTGAGGTGCACAGCAAAGTGTCCAAGTTTTAGTTCTCTCTGTTAATTAGCATTGGTTTTCTCTGTCTGGGCTCACAGAGCCCTCCACAGAAGAAAACAGAGGGATCTCCTTGACAGAGCCTCAGCAGTGGGGGCTTTGATCTTCAGTCAGGTGAGCTCCTGACAGCCAAGGGACCTTTGTGGCCCTGACTGCAGTGCTGTCTGCAGGGCTGGATCTGTGCCCCACACAGGAGATGAGAGAGAACAGCTGCTTTGGAACCTCTTCTAGCAGGGCAGAGTTTGAGCTTCCCCCCGCCCCGACATGCCCAAGGGCAGGCTGGTCAGAGCAGCACAGGTGAGTGTCCAGCCTGACAGAAGGAATTACTGCGACAAAGGGGAGGGAAGGAAGCACACGCTCAGGGCTTCAGCTGTTCATGGCTTTAACTTGGCTCCGGTGGCACAGCCAGGCAAGACGCTGCACTGTCCCTGAAGCACCACACGGTGTTCCCTGCTGCACCAGGACAGCCCCCACCAAGAGGAGCGCACACAAAGAGGTGGGGACAGGGTCTGCAGCTTCACTGTGCTGCTGGACAACAGGCAGGGCAGGGAGAGGAGGGACACCAGGGGAGTTTCCAGCGGATACTCACACTCATAGACTTCAGTCTTTCCCTGGACAAAAGATGAGGTGTTGGTGTCTTTTCTGAGAATCCAGAAGCCATTTTGAAGGGAGGATGTCGCAGAGGAGCGACAATGCCTCAACAAAACTGCAAGGAGCAACAATGGGACTTTGAAAATCCAGAACACAATTCATGGCAGACTCAAGGGATATACTGGTGCTAAAAATTTTAGCTGAAAGTTAGCTACGTGCTTGTTTGGCATCAGTAGCTAGACTTGTTAGGCCTCTAGCTGGACTTTATTTGAACTAGATGGCTACGCTGTGCAATTCAAAGATGGATCACACTGAAACCTGGAGCTAAAAATCTGAACGCCAATAATAGAACGGACTAAGCTGTAGCTTAAATATCACTTTAAAATAGCCAGAGTGGATCTCCTCTTCTTTAGGCTAAACCACCCCTGCTCTCTCAGCTGCTCCTCACAGGACTTGTGAGAGACTGGAATGTTATGGCTAATGGCTGAAATGTTGTTATAAAGGACTTTTTGTTCATTGTGACAAACCTCTATAAAGAAGCTGCAACCACCAAAGCCCACTCTTGCCTGAAAGGGCCTCCTGACTGGAACTTTGGACTGTGAGTTAAGTCATCTAAGGGAGCCTGAGACAAGATAAAGGTGACACTGTTGTCCTATTATCTCAGGTCTGGGGAGAAGTTAACAAGGCTGAGGGAGAAAAATGTATCCACCCCAAAGGCAAAGCCAGCAGCTGTCCTGAAAATCAGCTCTGTCTGGGCTCAGGGTGGGGAAGTCATAGACTCATCTGCTGAGGCCAGGTTTGCACACAAACCTCCCATCAACAGAGGGGCAAGGAGGAAATTCTGGGAGCATGGCAGAACCCTCTGGGTAAGAGGCACTGGACACCCAGTGCCTCCTCCCTCACACAAACTGGCTCAGCTCCAAAACCCCTCACCCCCACAAGGCCACATCCAGGGGACGTTCCCAGGAGGGGCAGCTGAGGGGGTGTCAGAGCCCATCAAAGACCACCCAGAGCCATTCCTGAGCCTTGCACCAGATCACTGCATGGGATGATGCAAAGTAACACAACAGATCTGAAAACCCAGAACCCAGTTCATGGCAGTCTCCAAGGATATACTGGTGCTAGAAGTTTTAGATGGTTGGAAAGTAGCAAGAAACAGAGGCAAACTTGCCCCGCCCCACGGAGGTACCTGGGCAGTCCCACCTTGCCCAAATCTGTATGAATCCATTGGAGTCATGGTTTGCAAATCCTCTCATGCCAGAGAAGACCAGAAGAGGATTTAAGAGTATGCCACTGGGTCCATGGAATGGTGATATTTTCTACTCAATCTGTCTCCCCCCCCCCATTTTCTATTTCCTTTTCTCTCTGTCTCTTCCTCACATTTACTGTTACATAAAATCCAGACTTTTGACTTTGCCATATGGTCTTGTTTGCACCTTAATTCAGAGGCATTTTCCTAAAACATTTAATAACCAGATCATAAAAACCCACTGAAACTTGAACAGAACTCGTTCACCTTTAAGCAGTTTAAGTAGTCACTAGAGGAAAAAATGTATAGACTAGAATTTTTGGGAAATGTTGCATTTCTTCAGTAAAAAAAGAGCACAATCAGTAGACCATCTATTGTTCATCCACTCAGCTGTACATGCCACTGAAGTGCTGCACCAGAAGATTGGCATTATCACATCCTGGATTTCCCTTTGGCATTCTTTTTCAGAGCACAGATGTGACAAAACCGAAAGGTTCAACTTTAGTCAATCTTTACCTTCAAAGGCAGTTCAGGACTCCCTCGCAGAAACCAATGTTCTGCGAGTCCAGGGCTCGCTCTCAGGGATCAATTCCCCGAGAGTCCAGCACTCGCTCTCAGGGACCAATTCCCCGAGAGTCCAGCACTCGCTCTCAGGGACCAATTCCCCGAGAGTCCAGCACTCGCTCTCAGGGACCAATTCCCCGAGAGTTCAGCACTCGCTCTCAGGGATCAATTCCCCGAGAGTCCAGCACTCGCTCTCAGAAACCAAGGCTCTGCGAGTCCAGGGCTCGCTCTCAGGGACCAATTCCCCGAGAGTCCAGCACTCGCTCTCAGAAACCAAGGCTCTGCGAGTTCAGCGCTCGCTCTCAGAGACCAATCCCTCGGAAGAATTCACTCGGCGAATCGCCCAGTGTAGCCGCCTGCAGCGCCCAGGCTGGAACAGCCAGTCCGGAGCGCGCTCTCAGGCAACTGAGGCCGCAGCACCGCCACAGCCGCTGCCGGCGCCTTGGCGGTTCCCAGGCAACCGCGGAACCCGATTGTGACGGCCGGGCCAGGCCCGCAGAGGGGCGCGGGGCCGATCTCGATCCCACTCGGTCCCGCCTCGTTCCCCCCCTCGATCCCGCCTCGGTCCCCGCCTGTTGCGGCCTTAGTGCGTCCTCGGTGCCCGGGCGGAGCGGGAGGAATCCGCTCCGGGGCCCGGGACGTGACGGGCACCGCGGCAGCGCTCGGTACCGCCAGAGCCTCGCAGCCAGCTCCGAGCTGCTCCTTCACAGCGGGAAAAATTCCGGCTCTCAACACTTCGTTCTCAGCGCGGAGTATGAGCGGGGATCAGCGAGCTGCACGTCCCGGGCACTGACATTTAGCTTCTTGTTCTTCTTAGGGACACACAAGTAGCAGAAGTAATTTCCTGCTGTAATGGTTTATCACCTAATCAGCAGCCAGGAATCAGTGCTCCAGAAGACTGACATTATCACATCCTGTATTTCTCTCTGGCATTCTCTTTCAGAATACAGATGTGCTAAAAGACAAAAAAAAAAAAAAAAAAAAAAAAAAAAAAAAAAAAAAAAAAGTACAGTGTTTATCAACCTGTCTTCAAATGAAATGCAAGACTGATTTTCAGTTGTATTTCTAGCATTGTAATAAAAACACACTTAAAACCATAATTGTTGCAAGTTTCCTACTTGCAGTAAACTCAATATTTTAATAATATCCTTTCCAAGTTTATCTGTAATATATAGGTTTATATATCCTAAAGAACTTAGGTTTGTTAAATTACTGCACACTCCTTGATGCTGCTGAGCAATAGCACAGGTTGCTTGTGTCTTCAGCAGAACGGGTTTATCTTAGTAAAAAGACTTAGAAAGAAAAAACTTTCCGAGTTAAGCAGAATTAAGAAAGTACTTTTGAAAACAAAGGAGGGAAAAAAGATCAACCCTATTAATTTATGGTGTTTCCAAGCCTACTACTTTGTGCAGCCTAAGGAGGCTGTACTAGAATAAGGGAAGAGAGATCTTACAGACGTGTTATCTGTCAGTGAATGGAAAACAGAGTCCCTGCCCAGCCCCTTCAAAGACTTGGTGACAGAAGAGCAACATAGGATTGAACTCAGACAGACAAATATCCAGTTAAAGTCAAATTAAAAGTTATTTTATTTTGCAATGGAGCTGCAGATTGTATGCTGTTCACCATCCTGGGGGTTCAGAATGTCCTGCAGCATGGCTGAGCCATGAGACTTGTGGAGTAGAATTATAAAAAGGTGAAGAACAAACATTTATTATGCACTTACATTGCATTATAAACTCAGTACCTTAAAAATGGTCTTGCTCTTTTAATGGAAGTTCTAGCTGGAATTGAAGGCTTTTTAACTGTCGAGAAGCTCTGAGTAGAAGCAAATATTCTTGCTGGGTACCTGTGGTGGGTAGGTACCTTGTAGCTGGCAATGGAGGAATGTGCATGTGCTTACATTTAGATCTCTGAAGTATTCATTATAGTCAAGAGCATATCCAACCACAAATTTATCTGGAATTTCAAAGCCTGTATCTGTAAGAATATACAGTTCTTTTTTTTACTTCAGTGGTGTAAGGAGCTTTGAAGTGCTCGGTTTGTATCTAACACACACTTGAGCTGAGAGTAATAGGCATCATCTCTTTCAGGCTGCTTCCTTAAGAATCTGAGTTGTAAATTGATGACAGAGGTTAGAATCTAAACCATTCCCATCAGTCAGTAATATAATTAAGGTGTTAAGAGAATGATTTTTATGAACAAAAGAATTGTTTAAAACCTGCTTATGCGTTAGACCTGGGAGAGGAGACAAGGAGTGAGATTTTACTTGAGTGAGAGTAGATGAACTGTGATTCAGTAGGACTTTTCAGTTTGGAAACAAGGCAAGTTTAATAATGCAGAGTTAAAACAAATGCCCTCTAGGGTCAAAGCAAAGCAGAAGAGTTAAGGCTTGATTCTGTTTCTGCTATCTAAATAGTGAAATTTGTATATCAAATAGCTAAATTTGCACTCAGGCCAACCAGGGGGAAAAAAGCAGGTGGTCATGAGGTCTCAGGATGGCATAGCGGGTCATTGCTTCACAAGTATTTATGTAGTTTCTCCCCATTTCTCTTGGCCTTCATGAAACTTATGTGCCAGTTGTCAGATGTGCTGCCTGAAGTCAAATTGTAGAACCGTGTTTTGGAAAATACAGAAAAAAAAATTCCTAGAAAAACACGGTACTTACAGTCTGGTCTGTAAACTGGACTCTGGCACGTCCTTTTAATAAGCAGGCTGTAAGGCAGAGCAGAGAAGGTTGGTTTTTAAAATATGTCTTGCTCTAAACTGTAGGCTTCCCTCCTGCCACACCTCCCCATACGCTTCTAAAATCATGCCCTTCAATTAAAGCAGCGAGATTATTGCCCAGAAAGAAGTACTGGTCAGCCTTGTAGTGGAGGGAGAAGCAAAGGCTCTGGTCTAGGTTCATTCTTTATGTCCAAGTGGCTCTACTATGTGTTCAGTTCCCTTCAGTCCTGTGTCTCATCATTGCCCTTCCATGTGGCAATGCCTCAGGACACTAGAACAGCAGAAGGGGAAGCATGTCCACCTGACTGGTAATGATTTTAGTGGGGAGGGAAGGAGAAAAGGACAATTTCTTCTGCAAAATCATATCTATACTTGGTTTGCAATAACAACCTCCCTCTTGTTCCATTTGCCCTTCTGCAGAGCTCAGTAGCTTGTTCCTGTGATAGAGGAGTGAAAATTAAAATGTAAGGCACTGAGATTGGGATTACAGGTCAGCATGTGACTTTGGAGTGCTGCTCTACCGTGACCATCATTTTCCACTGTGTAAAAGAGAAACCTTTGCCTCCCAAGCATGAATTCACAGCTGAATCTTTGACATTCCAGCCATGAGCTGTCTCAGAGGACAGGAGAGATGGCTCATCCCAAAGGAGAAGCTCTGGGATGGCACTGGGAAGAGGGGAAGCTGCAGAAGGTGCCCAGAGGTGGGAAGCAGTTGTGCTGTTCACCCTTGGAGCAGAGTGCTCCTCATGGTGGCTGGGGACTGGCCACGGCTATGTCCCACAGATCTGGACATTAACCCTTTTGCCTCCAGGATTCAGGATTACAGTTCTTTATTCAACATGCTGTTTTCAGGCTGTTGCACCCAGAGGTGTCTGCATGTCTAGAAGTTCCATAATCTCCATCTGGGTTTCTCCTCTGGCCCAAAACAGATCTCTGTCTTGGGATTCTACCTCCCTTTCATGACCTTGATGGATGCTTTGGATGCTTTATAAAGTGGTGGTACAAAACTAGGCAAGGAAAAATATAAGGAAGTAGAATTGTGAATAGGATTAATATATAAGTTTTAGAAATAAATTAAGAAAACACCCTCAAATTTGTGAGATTTTGTCACACCTGATATTGCCCCGCTGTTGTTAAAAATACAGAACTAACTGCAAGAAAAACTCAGAGCCGACTCTAAGCTTCTCTACTGAAAAATAGGTCATCTACACACCAGTTACATTCCACAGAACTCAGTAAAGCATCTTGCTAAAAGCACAGAGCTGTGGATTTGGCAGTAATAGCATAAAGTACTCCCAACAACAAGTTAACACCTGCAAACTCTTTAGACAGATGAATTGTTTTTAACTCTCCTTTTCTTTGGCATAAGAGAGATGAGTGCTAAGGAAGAAAAGAAAAATGGATTGTAGGAAACAGTAGTAGGTTATAACTTGCAAAACTCATAGCAGCCAAAAATGAAATAACCAATTACTGGCATTTATTTTAAATTGGCCACTAATAGCTTCCTGCACTTAAAGATAAAACTAGAGACAGGTGTTAAAGGAAATTTCAGAGAGCAGATAGTAGCACAAGGCAATGGATACAGAAGCTCATCCTGGCTGAACTAAGCATATTCTGCAAGTACTCAAAATTGATCGGCCCTAATGGTCCAAGAAAAGCAGAACAACCTTGCAGCTGAGCCCTGGGTGGGTGGCAGCAGTGCTGTTCTGCCTGGCTTAGGTACTGTTTTCTTAGTGGCTGGAGTCAGTGAAGTGAAAGCTTAAGTAGAGGATTGTTTTTAGATCAGGTTTGTTGGTGCCTCATTGATCCTGCAGAGACACTGGCAGTGACACTGGGATGGGCCGTGGGTGGGGCTGCTCCACAGCGCCGAGAGCAGCTGTAGTGAGTGCAGAGCTGCTCATGGTCCGGATGTTCGATCCACCCAGCTCGGCAGCTCAAAACTGGCCCGTTTCTGCCTCTGGGAGGCTGCTAGTGGTGAATACACAGGCAGGCTATGAGATCCTGACTTAGAAGCATTGGTCAAAGACAGTGATTATTTGAGACTGCTAGAGCACTTAAACATTATTATCATACATCATATATCACATCAGATATTTGGTTGTAGCAGGTGGTAAATCAGTGCTGTATGTTTAAAACGTAAGTTTGTAAACCATTTTCTTACATGGTGTTTGTTTACACAATCCGTTGTTGTGACAAAGTCCGTATCTTATTAAAATTCATGTTAAAACTTCTGTCAGAAAATGTCACTCAGAGATAAAGCAGAATAAACAAAGCATATTTTTAAGGGATCTTGAAGGAGAGGTCTGCAGCTGTTAAGATGTGGTGAACCCTGTCTGTGATTCTTCCAGCTCATGCTTTCATAAAATGAGAGGGTGATATCGCAGTAACATGTTTGACATCACTTAAAAGAAAATCATGCTGACATTCCCTGTAATCTGATTAGACTACCCAACTGCACTATTATCTGGTATTAACAGGAAAGTCTGAAATTTCTAAAAATTAATCCTACTTGCAAAATGAGCTGAAACCAGCTTGCATGCAACATATTACAGGATGTTCTTACTAGAGGGGGTACACTTGATTAATTCAACTGGTTTAATGTTCTTTTGGTGAGAGAGCACAGTAGCTTATGAAAGGAGATTTTTCATGTTTCTTTTTAGTCTCACATTTGCTCTTCAGATTGTGGCTGGTGACATTTGGGATAACACAGAAAATCTGTTCCAATGGATTAATGGGCACATCCACAACCTTAAGTAATACATTAAATAGAAGTTCTGTTTGGGAACTGTTAGTGCCTTGAGGCTACCTGACCCCCATTTGATGTAGTCAGCAGGACCTTCCTTCCATGAATTCCCTACTGTATTTCCTGTACACCCGTGAGCTCCACATCCTGAGAAAAGCCTTGCTTTTCTAATTCCTAGTGTAAGGTGGTCCTTTCTAGCTGACACATTTGTTGGTTGATTTTCAGGTAGTTTTCCACATTTCAACAGAATTCAGCCTAGTTTTGCTAGGGTCAACAGCACGAATGCAACTGTTCGAAGCCTCCTTCTAATCAAGGCACTAATTATTGACACTACTGTCAGTTTTCCATTTCCAGCAGTCAAACTGAGCACAGTGTCTGAAATTATAGTGAAGAAATAAATACTGTATGCATATCTGATGTGACCTGTAGCTCCCAGCTTAGCTGTGCCCTGTTTCAAAATGCCCTGTTCTTCTCAGTATCGTGGAATTTTCTGTGTGTGTGATCTCTGTATAGGGAAACCTTGAGTAGAGATTACTCCTCCTTGGCAGCCTGCTCTCTGAACAGGCCATTTGAAAATATTCTCACATGTAACAGATTTGCTTTGGCTCTGGATACTAGAACGCCACCTTTGCTGTGTAAATTTTATAACCCCCCGAAATTTTCACTTGAGGCCGGTTTGATTCCATATTACTCACATTTCTATAAACTGTACATTGGAGCTTGCAAAGCTTTGTGCCTCCTTTAGGCACTGTACTCTTAGATCTAACCTGAACTGGGCCCAGTTACAAAATCTTGTTTAATTCTGTTTCAGAAAAGGTCGTAGAAAATTCCTCTCACTGACTTTTGTGTTTTGGCTGCATGGGGAGTATTTGCTGAATAACAAATGAGCAGTGAGTTTATTGATTAAAGCCCATGTTTACTCTTTCATTAAACTTGAAGCTGGTTCAAGAAGTCTCTGCCTACTCTATTTGAAAACTACTTCCCAGATCATATTTGTTCAAATGAATTTAGGCTGCTCAGTAAATTCCACAGAACCATGATAGTAACCACACACCACAATCACCTGGCAAGTACTTGAAACAGCAATAAATGTGTTAGTGGTATCAAGTAGTAAAAATTAGTCATTTGCATCATGAAAGTAACTGCTACAGTGAATGTTTTCATTGTCCCATTCTGAAGAGAAAAGTATTCACAGGTAAAATGTTCATGCTAAAACAGCTGTTTGTCATTGCTGAATAATGAAAACAGAATGTAGCCAGCCGGCATCCTTGGATGGCTTCTCTGTTGTAAATTATGTGATCATACTCCCATAGGAAAGAACAAAAAAAGTTTAGGTGTATATGTATTTGTTCCATATGGGAATCCCAAGGGCATCTTCTTAAAATTAAGTGTTCTATGGAAACCAAATCGGGTTTCAATCTCTTGCCCTGCTCTAGATAAAAGGATGCTGAAAGATCCAACAAGTGTAGCCCACACAGGCAGACTGGAAATTAATTGGTTCAGCACTGACAGCTTGGTAAGCAGCAGCCAGTCAACACAGAACAACACTGCTCCTGGCCTTGCCTCTATTTCCAGAACTATTGATTCAGTAACTGCTTTTCTCAGGACATGATTTTGCTGTTCCCACACCAGAGTTTGTTAAACAGGTTTACATTCTATTACAGTTTGGAGTGACCAGCCTCGGGACTGCTGCGATCATGTTCAAGGTCCTCCAGAAACACGGCATAAACACGGATAACGTCCTGAGGGGCATTTGCTTTGGCCCCGGAGGCAAACCCGTGCCGCTGGATGTGCTGTGGGGCCACGCTCCGTGACCGGGCCCTGCAGGCCGAGCTTGGGCAGCGCGGGCCAGGCATCCCTGGGATGCCGCTGGGATCCCGCTGGGATCGGGCTGGAAATCAGGGAAAGGCTCTTCTTCCCCAGAGGGTGCTGGGCACTGCCCAGGGGCTACAACAGGCGGGCGAGCGGGCCCAGGCTCCTAAAGAGCGACTCACATCTCTGAGCGCGGAGCTGTGAGGGCGCGCCTGTCATGGCGCTGAGGAAGCAGCAAAGGGACGGGTTCCCCTTTGGATGTCCAAAGGCTGTTTATTCAGGAACACGGGCAGGAACAGCAAAGGGCTCCAGGGACGAGAAGAGAGCTTCAGGGACGAAAGCGGGGACCGGGCCGAGGGCACAGGGTTATAAACAAGACAAAAGGAGGCGGATCTGAGGGTCAAGGTCCAACAGGGATAGGGAGAAATGGGGCACAAGGGTAAACAGGAACCAGGGGGGCTAATGGGGTTACAGGGCTGGAACACTGCGGCAAGACAGAGCCGGGGGGCGTTCAAGGGAAGGAAGAACATTCCAGGAGGGGTGCATATATGGTGAACAGGGGCTGAACAGGGTGACATAAACTTAACAAACTGTGAAAAACGACATTTCACTTTTTTATATTAATTTATAAGTTTAATTAAAATAAAATAAAATAGAATAAAAATAGACAATTAGGAGACAGAAGAAGATAGTTCTCAGCTGAGGGTGTAAACTGACACACCACCTATTCCAGATTTCTTGGTGTATTGGTTTAGGGCAAATTAGGGGACGAACCTCTGAGAGAAAGCCCCCTAAGACAAACCTCCACCACCCCTCCCCGCCCCCAGCCCTGGGTTTGGGAAGGAAATTCTTTGGAGGAGACAAGTGGAAAAAACTGATTTATTGACAAGAACTCTTCCCCCCACAAGAGAAAAGGAAAAGGCTCAAGTTACTGTGGGGGAATGGCACAGAGCTTCTTCCGCGGGCTCAGAGATCCTCCACCTCCTCAGGTCAGGTCCAGAGCCGGTCCAAATCTTCAGGGGCGGGGGGGGGGGGGGGGGGGGGGCGGTGGAAGGGAAAAGGAAGGGAAAAATAACCCAGAAACAGCGAGAAAAAAAAACAGGCAGCAGAAAGCAAAAGTGGCTAAGGTAGCAGCAAGCAGGAGCAGCAGCAAGCAGCAGCCAGCCAGCAAAAAGCCAAAAGCCAAGCATTGGCTGTTAGACATAACAACACAGTCCGTGATATGGGATAGCAGGCACCATCAACCCAGGACAGCCTGGAGCAGCATGTACGTGCACACCTCTTGCAGAAAACCCACGTGCCCAGAATCAGCTCCCACCTGACACAAGAGCAAAAAGTTTCATCTGGGATCTTCCTTCACCCACAAACTTGTTATGTTGACAGGAATTATCTTGTTAGAGGAACAGGCAACAAAACCATAAATCTTGTCTTGCAGAGAGAACTCCATGCCTGAGGAAGGCTGTGTGACCTCTTTTTCTGCCATGAAGGATCCCATCTTTGGGCAAAACATCTACTTGGAATGGCTGCCTGCATCTAAGAGTCCTTTCCTCACCCTACTTCTTGAACATTTTGACAGGCTATTATTTTTCCCCTCATCCCATAGGATTTTATGGTGGGGGGGTGGGTAAGAGGTGATTATATGATTTTGTTTGAAATTTCAGAGCAGCTTTAATGTCGCTGTTGGACACAATAAATGAGAGGCAGGGAGTGATAGTTTCTCACAGAAGGCTGCAGTGGACTCCTTGGGGAGGAGCCCCACGTTTATTTCTCGGGCTTCTTTTAGACTTTTACAGATGTGCCCACCTTAGAGGTGGGACCTTTGGGAACCATTGGTCAGTTCCAGAGACCACCACGCAAAATCCCTCCTCTGGCAAAGTATGTACAAAACAGGGTAGTTTACATTATGTGACCTTGTGTACCAGGAGAGTGCCTGGGAACAGAATTTCCCAAAACCAAAACATGGTAGGCACGAAGCGTGGCAACATCTCACCCTTTCAGTTTATATAAAAAGAAAAGAAAAAAGAAAAATGCAGAATTTTATATCTGCTTGTGGAGAGGTTTTCGAGTGATCACTCGCAGATCTCTCCACTTGTCGGCTTTCATTCTGGTCACCGTTTCCAAGTTGCTTGTTGGCCAGTTTGCAGGGAGTTCCCCTGCTTTTTCCCCCCCTTTTTTTTTTTTTTTTTTGAAAACATGTTGTCTGCCTCACGGCAGAACTTGTGACCAGCCGCCGATTCATTTTGTCGGGTGAGATGCTGTGCCATTCAATGCAGTGGCCCTCATTACAATCCATCTCGATCCGCCCCCCCAAAACCCAGCCAAGGCATCCCGCCCCTCAGAGGTTCACAACAGTTCCCGTGGGATGCGAGCAAAACCACATGCAAGAGTCCCTCTGAGTCCGTAAAATCACGCGTCGCTGGCTGTTGAAGCAGTGCTCCATTCCCTCCATGCATCAGACGGGTCTCTGGAGGGCTGTATCAGGGAGGTACAGGATACACAACTTGGGATATTCACCAGGCCAGGACTGCTGTGCAGGGACTCAGGGTGCTCGGCCGGCACGGAGCAAACATTCCAGCGCCACCAGTTCCCAGTCCTGAAAACAAAGGGCTGCAAAGGCACATGTTAAACGATCTCTGGAGTTCCCTCTGGTAATTGAGAGAAAGCAACAAATCTCTCTCAGCCTGCTTTCTGAACATCACAGAAGCAGACAGAGAGAACTGTGTCGCACTCTGGGCACCTGCTATTCCGGCTGTTGTAATGCCAGCAGGGCCAAGAGAACTCTCTGTGGTTCCCAACGAGCGGTCCTTGACACCCCATTGTCTCGTTCCCCAAGCCGTATGTTTCACTTCGTTCCAGGAAAACCTCAGCTTCCTGGAGCGCACGGTGACACGGCATGGAGCCGCAGGGACAGACGCAGGAGGAGCCGCAGCCCGCGCATTGTCGGCAGTGTTGCCAGGCAACACAGACGCTGAGGGGCGGGCGGGTGGCGGAGCGATGACCGACGGAACTGCCGTGCTGCCGGCTCCCTTTATCGGAAGGAGTCGGCGGGGCTTCTTCCGCGGTTGCGCCGGTGGGGGAGGGGCTGGCCGTTCCCGGCTCGGCGCAGGGGGACCCTGCGCCACCTTCCCGCACGCGCAGGCGGCGTTCCCGGCCGGGAAGCCCCGGCAGGCACCGCCGGCCGGGGGGGGTTGCAGCACCCCCACCCGTCTTCCATGGCGGCCCCGCGGGGGGGCCGCCCGCGCCGCCGCTTTGCTGGCCGCTCCGACGCGGCGGGCACTGCGTGGCGCGTCGGGGGCGGCGCTTCCCGCTGTGCAGAGCTGGCAGGGGCTGAGGGGCGGGAGGGCAGCGGGGGCAGCCCCCTCCTCCTTTTGCGACGGCTGCACAGAGCTGCCCCGCCCAGCCGCTCCTCCGGCGCCGCATCCGCGTGATTTCGGGCATTCGCAGAAAATCCATTCGCTTTCTCCGCCCGAAAAGAAGACCGCGCGTGGTCTCCGCAGGTCGGGCATTTGGAAACAATTGTTCTGCCCGAATCTGCGGGCGCTGGACGCGCAGTCATTCCCATTTGCCTTGTGTCTGCGACAAAAGCCTGGGGGATGGGCGACTCCCGTCCCCTCTTTTTCCCGGGCCGTGCTGAGTCCGGTCCGGCCCAGTGAGGCTCTCAGGGCGGAGCCAAGGTCTCAAGCCCCGAGACCGAGTTCCGCCCAGTCCCGCCCATCGTGGGGGGCGGCGGGCTGTCGGGTTTTCGGGGCAGGGGGATGCGGGGCGGTGTCCGAGGCACACTGTGCGGGGGGGTCGCTGGCTGGCTGCCCGCACCTGTGCAAGAAGGAACTGCCGTAGGTGCTGTGATCGGCTTTTTGCATGGGAAAACACGGCACAGTGGCCGCAGGGCGGGGCGCGACGGCGTCTCGGGACCCCCGACCTCCTCCCCCCTCCCACACGCGGCCGTTCGTGGAGAAGGACACGGAGGGATCAGGGAATGGTGCTTTCGCGGCGCCAGATCCGCAGACTGCCGCTGGCTGCTTCCACCCATGCCCAGGGGGCTCCCACCCTCCCTCCCAGGAGTAAATTCATGGTGGGAGGGGGAAGACAAACCCGGGACTTTTGGAAACGGCTTTGGGAAAATCTCCAAGCTGTTGCCATTCGCAGTCTCAAAATTTCCATGCTCTTCGGCGGGATCCGTGAATGAACTGAAAAGAAAATCTTCTCCCGACTTTTCAAAGACTGTCATAGATTTTTCCCAAATTTCTAGCAATTTGGGTAGCTTTTCTAAGTCTGCACGCAGAAGTCCCAAGAGAGACCAGAATGACCTAGACTGCGCCAATTTAGCTCTTGGGATGAATCGCCGTGATTTTCCCCAAATATATACTTCTGCTAGGCCCTCAGTGGAGATACCAACTCGCCAACGCTCGAGATACATTCCCCAAATTTGCAACGCTAGCGTATCTTCCGGGTCTAGCAGCAGAGTCATTTTTTCCGAATTTCTTCTCCTTATCAGAGAGAAATAAAAATCCCTTTTTTCTTTAAAAAGGGGCAAGGTATGTTACCTTGTTCTCGCGGCTGCAGGTCACGTCGGTGTCACCAGATATCGCTGTCGGACACAATAAATGAGAGGCAGGGAGTGATAGTTTCTCACAGAAGGCTGCAGTGGACTCCTTGGGGAGGAGCCCCACGTTTATTTCTCGGGCTTCTTTTAGACTTTTACAGATGTGCCCACCTTAGAGGTGGGACCTTTGGAAACCATTAGTCAGTTCCAGAGACCACCACGTGAAATCCCTCCTCTGGCAAAGTATGTACAAAACAAGGTACTTTACATTATGTGACCTTGTGTACCAGGAGAGTGCCTGGGAACAGAATTTCCCAAAACCAAAACATGGTAGGCACGAAGCGTGGCAACACTTTAATACTGATGAATTTGATAAGAAAACTGTATGACAGCAATACAACAACAGCAGCATTTCCCCCTCCCCCCCCCCGCCCATGTTTTATATGAATTAACACAATATACACTTCTAAACCTGACTGCCATTCCTGGGTCTGAACAAGCACAGTGCTGTGGAATTCCAAAGTGCCTGATGTTTACAAGCAACCTATATATGGCTTTTTGCACTGTAATTTTTCACAAGAAGAAAATGCATTTTTCCTCAGCTGATAAAGATGTTTCTGCAAATACTGAACTATTTGCCAATCTCTTAATCCAGTAAAACCCAGCAGCAGGTCATTACCTTGTTGTCTATGCACATCAGCTACTGTAAATAATAATATTTATAAACACTCAATGTTTTCTTATACTCTCTCAAATTTGAGTGATGAAAAACCAATGATCACTGCACACCCAGGTAGATTGGCTGCCTGATGAGTCTGGAAATTGCAGGAAATTTATGACTTCAGTTTCTCCTCTGCTTTTTGTGGTTTTATTCCCATTAACAAACTCTCTGTTTTCAATAGTTACCACTCACCTCATATTTGCCACTGCAGAAGAGAGGAAACTACAAATCCATCATCATCCATTAACCAAACAGGCTTTCTCCCTTGCAATGATTCTTAACACGTTATTGAAAAAAGAAAATGTTAGCAAAGATCTACTCCAAGCCACCCTGCAACGTTGGAAAAATACTGCTTTTAAAAATACCAACATCATTAAATCATGACTGAGTGAGGTCTGGTTTCCCAGGCAAGCTCCAATTTTGCACCACCTCATTTAAATCCACACAGGCCAAGAGATGCTGGTGGGAAAGGGACCAAGCACAAGAGTGGAACGTTACGAATTCTGATCTGTGATTGAAGCTGTTATTTTACTTAAGTTTTCAAAATACTTGGTCACGATGCGTAAAACAAATCTGGCATTTAAAGTGCAGGGCCTTCCACACTCAGGGCAGATCTCCTGAGGGTGATATAAGAATACATTATTTCAAATCCAGCCTGTGTCTCAAGCCTCTTTTCCTTCCCTATTTCAATTTATTATTTGTATGTATTTCAATGTAGCATTTAGTTTTTAGTTGTGGAGACTCTACTGGTTACTGCAATGAGTTTCATTGTCAATACTGAATTAATTATATAAAATTTGAGGAACAAAAAACACTGGGCATAAATAAAGCTGCTGGTAAAATGGATGGGGCACACTGAATATCCACAGAAGACATATTTAACCTTTATTTCCATGGCTGTGATAGCAGCACTGCCTATAAATCCCACCTATGAGATTATTAATAAGGGATACCTTTTGTTGATGGTTTGAGCAAATTAATTAATAGCAAGTGAACTGATGAGGTGAATGAAGCACCTCTAAAACTAAGCTACAGATCAATGACAGAATAACCATTTGAACTGCTCCTCCCCTCTGTGTGATAAAGAACAGCTGCCACTGCCAAGGATCACAAAAGTAGATTGGAATCATTTTAACCAGTGCCAAATGCTGCAGCTCAGAGCAGGATGGAAGGTGCTCCAAACATGAAGAAGGAGGTTACAGAGCATTCTTTGCTCAAGGATGAAACACAGAATTCTATGAGAAGAATTCCCATAAAGAATTACAGAAGAATTATTATATGGGGAAAGAGAACAGAGCAATTCTGGACCTCTCTACCAGGGGAACCTGGGTCTGTCACTTAGGCACTAATTCAGGCTCTCCAGTGGCTCTCCAGAGGTTCTGAGAGTTATGGAATCACAGGTGGCAGTGGTCAGTGTTCTACATCCCCCATCAATAATCAGTGTCCTGTATCCCCCCATCAACTTGCACCATTTGTACACTTTGTATCTTCACCTGCAAAGGTCAGTGGTTTCAGGGAACAGGTAACAAACAGCAGGAACTGTCTATAAAAGCATCACTGTGACTCCTTCAGACCAATCTAATACGTGATTTCTTGGTGACTGATCAGGACAAAATGAATTAAAAGTGTGTAAAACTTTACTTTAGATAAAAGGGAATTGCTTTAGATATGAAGTACATAGGGGTGATGCCAATCTCCTCAGTTTTGATGTCTGAACTGAAATATTCTTATATACAATGCCACCTTTATGATCCAGGGACTTATAAGCCTTAAGGGTGGCACTCCCTGAGATAGGAAATCATGTGTCTATTGTATTTTCCAGGCTAAACAGTTTTCAGAACTAGAGGGGAAAAATCTTCTTTAACCTCTTCCTGTCTTCACAATTAAAATATACCCAGTTTCATTTCTCTCTCCCTTAAAAGCAGTTCAGCTCTGCCATATTTTCTTAGGATGAAGTGCAGTTTACTTCATTAATAGTGCCAGTTATTTTCCATAGAGTGAAACACAAGTAAGACAGATTTGGAGAGTGAAAATACATAAAAATTATATCAATATATAACTATATCATCATATTCTTCCTTTTTAATACAGACTTCCTTCTGATACTTCAGAGTCTATATGTGGATAATTTTCGAGCATCATAATTCTGTTGATTTTAAGTATTCTGAATTTTGACCGTGTGGAAATTTTCCCTTGAGGTAGTTCAAGACATTTGTAGCCGTAGCGTGGGATGCTGTCACAGATTAAAAGGTGATTAAGTTGTATGAAGAACAGAGGATAAAATGTTCCCTCCTCTGCAACACACTTGAAAAGTATTAAAGTTCCTTATCAGAGTTTTTAAGAACATATTTTATACAGCATTTTGCAATACTGAAATAGCTGAGACAAATGTAAAATTTAGTGAATTTTTCATGAGTCTGTGAAAAAAGTGAAGGGAAGTCAAAAACTATTATCAAAGAATGATGAAAAAATTTTGAAACCCAAAAATGAAAGCCAAATAAGATTTGATGTCTCCTATAATAAAAGATAGGGGATAATTGGATTTTGTAATGAAAACAACTAGCTCTGAACCTGAGAATTCTTTGGTTATAAGGAAATTTCCAACAGCACTGAAGGAAAATGCCAGTTTAAAAATTAGCCAACAAATATATTCTAAGTATCAACTGTCAGTGCAATAAGAATCCGATGTCACTGTCATAACAATATCATAACAGATTACACTTAGAGTTGTCCTACAGGAGAAGACACAATTTCAACAGAAATATGAACTACAGTTACCAAATGACAATAATCTAAAAAATCAGACAAAATTATTAGCAAGATACTGGCAGAAATATTGAACTGTGGATAAAGTCTCCTCTGCTCTCAGCCAATCCCAAATTTAGAGGTTTGTTATTTGATACCAGAACAAAAATTGTTTAAATTTCAATTATTAGTACTATGGACAGGAGTTGTTCTGATTTATTGAAGTTTGACAAAGCCAGGCACCTGCTTATGTTGTCAAAAAAACGTATTTCATCACTACGGTTGCAAAAACCTCAGTGGCACGCAAGGCATCTGCCACGGCCTGAGTTACCCATAGGGGGTACTCCGTATGTCTTCCAGAGACCCTCTCAGTTCCTCAGCGACACTCGAGGCACCAGCCTTCCCCTAAAATGACATTTGTGTCCTCTTAGCAACATGACGGACACACAATTCCTTCAGACACCTGCAGGCCCTCTCAGCAGCACACAGGGTAATGCATTTGCTGCCCCTTCAGTGACCCTCCTGCCCCCTCAGAGGAACACAAGCGGCATCTCGAACCAGGCAGTGCAGATAAAACAAGCAAGATAGCAGAGCCAGAGACATAACAAGCTCCATCAAAAGTAAAACAGTGAATTTCAATCAAACTTGCAGACTGCAAAATTAGCTAAAAATAAGTTAAACTGAAAAAAAAAAAAACCAAGAAGCACCGAGCATGTGCTGAAGCTGGAGATAAAAAGTTCAAATGTGATAAAAAACTACAAAAGTCTATATCAAAAGACCACCAGAAGACTGACAACCACACACATGCAGAAAAGTCAGCATACTCTCATAAAACCATAACAAAGCTTGATACAAATAGGAGCGTGCTTATGATACATTGTACTCTGTGACCTTGTCTGAGAGGACTTTTAAAATAAAACAGAAGGCTAAAGAACATTGAGTAAGGTTTGGTGGAAAGATTCACCTCACTCCCAGCTCTGAATAAATAAATGCCTGCTCTGTAGGCATCTGACTACAGAGTTCGATTTTATTGCCCAGTTTGGGGCTTCACACCTACCTCCCATCAGTGACCTACTATTCCCTCAGTGACACGTGGGAGCAGTATATAGAAGCTTAAATATATATAGATTCCTTCCAAAATACTCATTCAGTTCCCTGCAGATTAAAATCGATTTTATCCCGCACAAAAAATCTTCCTTCTGGCCACTTAAAGTTACCTCAGGTTTTATCACAAAACTGTCCCTGCTAATTCTCCCTAATTTACCTCAGACTAACCCGCAAAAAAAATCCCCCACCCCCCACTCCGATAATTTCAAGCTTTCCCGCCAAAAAGCCTGCCGCATTGTCCTCCGCAATTTACGGCAGCTTTTATTTCCACACACTCCAATTTATCCCAAAATTCATCCCGTGCCCCACCGGTGACACCGGAGAATTCAAGCATTCCTCCCTATCAAGTTCTAGCTGCCCCCTCTGACTTACCTCATCTCGTCCTCTCGCCAAGTCAAGGACCCGTGCAGACCGATAATGGCGGCCATTCCCGCCTGCTCCGTGTCTCACCTCAGGGGCTGGCCCGGGACGCCTCCCAGAGGGGCACGGAATCCCGGCCCTATGGGGAATGGATCCCCGCCCAGCGCCTCTCTTAGAGCGGTGGGCACAGCGGGCTCAGCTTGGCACCGCAGACTCCATTCAGAGCATTTAAGTCGCGAGGCCGCCGCACCCCCTCAGGGTGCGAAGCCGCCGCAGACAGCGAGTTTGAGTTCCCGCCTCTGCGCCTGAGGGGCTCTGAGGGGCGCTGAGGGCGGGGCCGTCACGGACGGGCGGGAAGTGCACCCCCCCTGTGGTGCCGATTGGCAACATGAGTCGCATCTACCTCGCCTCAGGGAGACTCTTGTCCCCTCAGCACGCGGGCGATAGCCATTACTTCAGTGAACTGTTATGCCCTCGGAGCCACAGCTGGGACATTAGCATTCCAGTAACCTTCTTCCAGCTTGCTCTGTCATTTCCTATGAACACCCCAATGATCCCCAAAGCTTTACTTCCCCCCTCATGGAAATAAAGCACTTTACCCCTCTGGATGCTTTCTGGACAAACTGAGTTTGGGACGGGGCTGGTAGGAGGGCACTTTCACCCTCAGTCTGGGTGACTGCCTGTAGGACTCACATGTGTCCCTGGGGCCGAGCCCGGCACTGCCGCTCCTGCTCCGGCTGCGGCCGGCGTGGGGCTCCGGGAATGGTGCTGCTGCGGCCGCAGGCAACCGGGGCTCTGCCGGTAACCGCGCACGGGAGAACGGCGGTGATATGTCCTCACGCAGATGCCGGATCGCGGCCGGGGCATGGGGAGTGCCGCGCCCACCCCCGGCCCGCCCTAAATCCCGCCGCTCTTGGTGCCCCCATCCCGCGGGCACCGCCCGTACCCCCCGCGGGTGTGCAAAGCCCCCGCTCCGTCACCCCTGAAGCCACCACACCCCTCAGGGGAGAGCATCGCCTGGCTCCCCCTTCCCCGTGTCCGCACACCTGTGGGGCTTCACCTGCCGCACCCTTGGGAACCGGCGGGGCTGGAGCACCGTGGCTGGGAGGAGCTGCTCTGCCGGGGCCCCGGGCACGGTTCTGCTCCGGCTGCTTCTCCAACACCTGCCGGGTGAGGTGCTCCTCCTCCCTCCCCCGTGCTTTGCAACTCACACTCTGCCACGGGAAAAACATCTTTTATTAAAACTCTGCTGAGACTTTTCCTCTTTATTTCCAGATCACAGGATATCCTGAGCTTGACAGGGATCCTAAAATCTGACTCTCAAATAAATGGACCATTTGAGATTTAACTCACAATCTTGTCATTACTAGGACTCTGCTCCAACCACCTGAGCCAATCTCTGAGTCACGGGGGTGGATCTCCCCAGGATGGGAATCCTTGGCACCACGAAGGGAATTGCAGCGCCTTCTTTTCTGCTAAAGCTGCTTTACACACCAGCCCCTGCAGGGGCTCTCGGGCAGAACTGGCTGGCACCTAAGTTCTCTTTCTGCCTTTGAATTTTCAGCTGTTCCCTGATGTCATTTCCCCTGCCTGAATTCCTTACAGCTCTTGCCTGGGAAAAACTGGGATAACTTAGGGGGGAGAGAGATGAGATTTTTAGCTGTATTTTTCTAAAATTTCTAATTATTATGAAATTATTTCTGATAAACACTGACCTGACGTGGATCAGTCTCAAACACAGCTCCAGTTCTCACCTCTGAGCTGCTCCCAGGGCTGCAGCCACATCCCTGACAAGGTGCCAAAGGTCCCTTTGGACAGGGCTCGCTCTGTCTCGGGCCTTGGGCACTGCAGGGACCAGGGTGCTCCAGCACGGACAGCCTGGAAGCAGAGCAGATCCCTCTGGGTCAGCAGCAGGCTGGGGACAGGAATGACCAGAAACCATCAGCCTCTGGGGCCGTGACTTCATCTCAGCCACACAGATCATACCAAATGTGGCATTTACAGACCTCAGACTCTCCCACCAGAAAAGCTGGTTCTGATCTAGTTCTCAGGGTCACCAATACCTCCTCCACAAAACCCATGGGGATTAGAATTTTGTGCTGGTTTGACAAACTTCAGGTCAGATTTGCAAAAGCCAATCCCAGCAGGTCCCTGCTGCACAGGCCTCAGTGGCTTCCGCTTCCCTGGGAAACCTGAGCCAGCCCCAGTCTGTTCCAAGGTGAGCACAAGGCTGGAGAGAGGTCAGAACCCTCAGCTGGGTCTCAGCAGCCACAGACGACATGCCCCGGCCCACCCGCGTTTCGCCTGCCCCTTCCAGCGGGAGCGGTGGCGGCTCCGGGGCGGGGCTGGGCCGGGTCGGGATTCAGCATGGCCGGGAAGCGAAGCGGAGCGGGGCAGCGGGGAAGCGGAGCGGGGCGGTCGGCGAGCGGAGCCTGCGGCTGAGCGCGCCTGTGGCCCGCGGGACGAGTTCAATGGCGCCGCTTCAAGGCACTGCTGCGGGACCCCGCGGCTGCCGCCGAGGGTGGGTGAGGGGCTCTGCAGGGCGGGAACGGCGTGCGCTGGGGCTGAGGCGGCCCGCGGGGGGCGCGGCGGTGGCACCGGTGCTGCTGCTGCTGGTGGCGGTGGCGCACACGGGCCCCTCGGGGTCGCCGCCGGCCCGGAGCGGCCCCACATGTGGCGCCGGTGCGCTCCGGGTGACGCTGTGGCTTTGCAGGGCTGGAGACCTTCGTGTCCGTCGCTAAGACGCTGCCATCCCCTCAAGTGTACGGTGTCGTGGAGGGATACATGAAAATTTCCATGGAGTGTGCTGAGATAATCAAGCTTCTCGATGGAGAAAGGAAGCCTGAAAGTGAAGTAAATCGGACGCGGAGATTGTAATTCAGGCGGCTATGATTCCAGCAATCCCATCCTGGGGAGGAAGCAACAAAAGGTCGCCAGGGAATGGTCACAGCCGGCAAGGCTGCCAGAACTCCAGGAGCATTTGGACAACGCCCTCAGGCGTGGGATTGTTGGGGTGTCTGTGCAGGACCAGGAGTTGGACTGGATGATCCTTGTGGGTCTCTTCCAGCTCAAGATATTCTGTGGTTCTGTGGATAAATGCGTTGTGGCATAGATAACTCTGATAATTTAAAATGGGTTTGGTTTGGTTTTTTTTTCTGGAAGTGGCAGTAGCAGAAGCACCTAACGACTGGGAGTTGCTCTTTTCAGTTCATAGATGTTCCTGGATTTAATGACTCACACAACCAATAGTCCTGTCCAAATCAAGCTGTTAAGGTTCTTTAAATGTTATCAAAAGACCTTTTAGGTAATAAGGGGATCAATAGAAGCAGTTAAGAAAGCAAAACAAAAGTAGTCTAGTGAAAGTAAAGTGTTTTTAGATATCTCCCTGCTACATTAGTATTTCTAGGAAGCTGCTGGTAAAGTTGACTTTATTATTCTTATTTTAGTTGGACACAGTTTATTCTCATCAGAATACGATGAATGAACAAAGGGTTCAATTCACAGTTTTTACTGTGAACGCTGGTGCAGCATTGCTAACTGCTTACAACGTAGTATTGTATCGTGTGGCTTTTTAACCATCACTTGCTGTTCTTTGCCTTTCAGTATCATTTTTGTCTGTGTTGTGTTCAGTGACGGCCTTTCCTCAATAGCCTATTGGTGACAGGGGCTGATGTTTGTAATGGGCACAGCCCAGTGCTGTATGGATTCTGGATTCTTCTGGAGAGAATTAATTGTGAGACTGGAACAGCCTCGATGTTTTTCTCCAGTCCATTTCATTTTTCGTAGTCTCCTTAGTAGCAGTCATCTCTTGAAGCACTGATTCCTTGAAATGACATGCTCTCCAAAGTGATCTTCTCAAAGAGGAAGCATTAATTTGGGAGAGAATCTAGAAGTTAATGTTACTTTCGTACGTGGAAGCTTTTCTCTTGGAGTGGGGTTACTCTTTGTTAATGGTGGTTATTACTTTTTGCTCGGCTAGTAATTTCAAGTCTTACCTGATATTGTCAGATATTAACATAGTTTTTTCTCCTGCAGATGCTGTTAATCTTTGAAGCTCTAGAAACCATTTTACTGAGGACAGTCAGCAACCTCTCACATTTTTCTGTTGTGGGAATGAACATTGTCAAGAAGTTGATTCATTCCTGTATGAAACTGGTCTATGCTGCTTTGTATTCTGAAAATCACAGGTAAGATGACTTGGTGCTCTGGTGGAGAATCTCTCAGTTGATCTGGAGGGACTGTACTAAATGTTGCAAAATTCATCTGGACTTATTGCTAATAATCCACCTTCATTTAATAATCCTTTTCCACTTGTCATAAAATAATTGCCTGTGGAAGTCTTTGCAAAGTGGAAGCTCTGATACATCAGACGATCCACTGCTGTAGGATACTTCGCTGAAGCTGTATTTTTCATCAGTTGTGCCTGTCCTAGTGAGAGCTAACATAGGTGGTACTTTGAGTCCTCTTATTTTAATGCTACTTAATTTGTGGGGTGAAATGTACTGTGTAGAACAGGGATGTGATGTGCAGTCTTCCTGTGATAGCAAAAAGAGCTGCTCTTGAGTGCTTTATTTCTCTCTATGTTTTGGAGTCAGCTTTCCATGTTTATAATAGATTTTTCTCTTTCAGACTGGCTTTTCTTCTGTAATTTTTCAGTCTCTTACATCTGAGGTCATTTTAGGTTGTTCAATAACTCTGTTAGCTAGTCCAGACCAAACATTTTCTCATGCTCATGTGGATAGGAGAAAGAAGTTGCAAATGCCAGAGAAATTTCAGTACAAACCTGGGAGGAAGAGGAAAGCAGAGGAAAAAACAGGCTGAAATTGGCGTGTCCGAGGCAAACAACTTGTCTTTCATTCTTTGAGCAGAATTGGAAAATCTTTCTCTGCTTCCCCAGTTCATAGACACAGCTGTGCTTCCTGAGCAGCACAGTTGATCTCATTGCAGCAGGCATTTTAACTGGACAAAGGATCTCAAGTATGCATACTGGAAACAAATTTTGAGGCTGTGCAAGAAGTGCACTTCTGATGGAATGTTTAAAGGTTCTGGAGAAACCCTTCTAGAACCTGCACAGAGGAGGCTGCAGATTTCTGATGATGATCTCTGTTTGAATCCCATGGCTTTTTACAGATTGTCCATGACAGAAGCATTATAGAGAGATTACAAATCTGTTCATGGTAGTGGCTGTTCAGGTGATGGAGGTCTGCAGTGCCCTGACATAGTCCCCTTGAAATGAATGGCAAACCTCTATGAATTTAGGAGTTCATAGAATCATGGAATAATTATGGGTTGTCTAGTCCAACCCCGCTGCCATGAACAGGTCATCTTAGAGTGTTAATTTTGGCACTTTCTCCCTTTTAAACTACTTTATAAAGGGAATATCCAGCCTCACATTACAGCTTAATTTTGGGGAAGAATATAAAAAGGCATTTCCTTCTCCCTTCTTCCCTCATCCCTCTTTCTCAGCTACTGTTACTACTGCCTAAAATAATTACTTTGATTGTTTAACTTCCCTTCTATTTTCTCTTTAAGTTTTAATCTGTTGGTTTGGTGGTTTGTATAACCATCATCCTGGAAGTAACCTGCAGGTTTTACCTCTGCTTTGTTTTTTTAGGACGAGCTGAGGGGGCCTTAGACTGTTGTCAGCAATGGTGGCTCAAGGCCCGGATTCAGCAAGGGATGTATTCAGTCATTTTGATTTCAATAACAAATACCTGCCTGGATTGTTGGAAAAAAGATGTAAAAAGGTAAATTAAGGTGCTGCATGCAGTGGAATGCTATGCCATGGCTTCAGCAGATTTTTAGTTAACTATTTAGAACAAAGCTGTTGCCAGCGTTTGCTGTATTTTCATCTGCAAGAACTTAACTCTCCCTTCCTGTCCTGTGTCAGGCTGAATCCTTGATTGTGCCTTACTGGACACATGAAAATGCCTTATCTGTTTCCAACAAGCTGTGGAGAAATAAGTGGAAGTTGGAGAGGGGATATTGCCTAGTACTAATACAGAGTAAGTGCATTTGAAAACATAAACAAGAGTTCTGAAAAACCTCTAGGTGGAAATCCTTAAGAAGAATATGTGAGTGAGGAGAAAAAGTCACTCCTCTTTTTCCAGAAGAAAGGTCTCTTGTTCCCTCCCTGTTTGCTAAAAATAGTCAGGATTGACCCAAACCAGGACAAGAATATTTATGTGTCATTCCAAATGCAAGTGTACAATAAATCCAGTATTGTTTGCAATGTTGACATACTGTTTCTGGATTTTAAATATTACTGGCAGAGTGAATGTATAAGTTTGTGTTAGGTTTGTGCCATCTGAGGTGAAAATTCAGACTTTTTCTTTATTAAGCAATCAAGTGGAAGGCAAAAAACCAAACACATCCCTTTTTACCTGGAACCACCTTTCATAGTTCCGGAATGGTCAGATTCCACAGAAAGTGGAAGTACCTCCACCCTTAATTTTAAGTGCTTGGGTGTAATCTTTTTACCACAAACTGCCTAAATACTCTGAGTAAGGTACAAGGAAACAAGCACCCAAAAGATCTTACTCTTGTACAGCTTTCAATGGAATTATGTCACAACTGGCTATCAGAGGTGAGTTTTTAATGCAAAAATAGCAGGCCCAAAGCTTACAGCAAAATTTTATTAGTTTCTCTTTATTTCTTCTTTCAACACTTCCATGATTCCCTGCTGCCTTATCTTTTGCCTACTCAGAATCTTCTTTACATGCAGGTTAACTTTGCAGAGCAGGTTTAAAAAAAATTGTAAAATCATGGCGGGCCTCTGTCAGGGAGTGTAGTGATAGGATGAGGGGTGACTTTATTTGAAAGAGGGCATATTTACATTAGATTTTGGGAGGAGATTCCTGGCCATGAGGGTGATGAGACGCTGTCCAGCATAGGTTGCCCAGAGACGCTGTCACCGCCCCATCCCTGGAGGTGTCCAAGGCCAGGCTGGACAGGGCTTGGAGCAACCTGGGATAGTGGAAGCTGTCTGGCTATGGCAGGGGGTAGAATGAGGTGATCCTTAAGATCATCCTTTCCAACTCAAACCATTCTGTGATTCAATGTTCATATCCTGTGGTGCTGTTACTGGTCAAGCTTTCACTGCTTCCGCTGTGCCTGAGTTGGTAGTTTTATATTTCCCCCTTTTTATTGGCACTCTTGTGAACTGACCAAGCAGTGCACAAGTGAGGAAGTTCAGTGATGCAGGGTTTGGCATGAAACTGCTGTTCATGTTTCCTTGCTCTTTAAATCTGTGGCCTAGTCTCATATCTTGAGAATTGAAAAGCACGTGAACTATCACATTCTCCTTTTTATGTAGAAGTGATCTGCTTAATGCAAGAAATTCTTTAGCTGAATACGCTGTGGATGTATTGCATGTGAATGTTTGTCTGTGGCTGCATGCAACATGCTTATAGAAGTTGTTTCATTTACCCATTTGTGGCACTACTACGGACAATCAGCAGTTGCAGTATGGAACCTGCAGTTGGGTACAATTTGTGTGCTAACAACATTGTTTTGTTTTATATTTACATTTTTATGTTTCCGGGGGAGAACAGATGTCCGCGTGGCCTGTAGTCAGTTTGCTCTCTGCTTTCTCATTGCTGGTGGCAATGCAATCTTGGCACAGGTGCTGGAATGAAAAAGTACTTCCTAATTGCTTGTTGGGTTTTTGTTTTTTAAGGAATAGACATTCATAGGTGATAATCAATGTGACCTAATTAAAAATGCGGACCAGGTAGAGCACACTAATAAGAAGCAAAACATATATATTTAATCTCACTACCTGAAAAGCTTTAAACTTCTTTGGTAGAGTAAGCCTCTTCTGCTTAAGAACAGTATGCTAACCGCTAAAACATTGCAATAATAGAAAGTCTTTGGTGACACAGATTTTAAAAAAAGGTAAATTTAATATAAAACTTCGAGTCACAGAGTCAATAAACAAAAAAAAAATCCATGGCCTCCAGCCTTGCTCGTAAGACAGTAACAGTGGCTATGTTGCATTAATATTCTTTTGAAAAGTGTGTGGTTTGGCAGCAAGACATCTTCAACATATACCAAAGCAAGTTAAAAGATGAATAAAAAACTCAATACCTATCTTTGTGCAGTTGGGCTGTGGCAGATGCCATATCCAGAGTGCTTAAAAACTCGGAGGAGCTGCATTCCTGGAGGAGACATCGCTCGTCAGCCTGCATGAAGGGGTTAGTTGCTATGTACAGCAGCAGTAAAGATGAAAGCAGGCAAGAAGTGGAGAGATCCATGCTGCTGAGGCTAGAGGAATTACTGGTGAGAGTTGTTATCAGTTGTTATCTGCTTTGGTACAGTGGGACTGTATGCATGTGAGTGATTGGGCAGCTGTAAATTTTTGGTAAATATAGGTTGGGCTCGATTTCCTGTTTGGTGGAGTCTGGTTTCCATGGGCTTTTAATAGCTTTTGCAGAGTTAACTTAGTCCTGATGATCCTTTATACAAAGCAGTTTTATGTTCTTGATGATGGCTTTCTAGTAAGAATCCCCGTTGGAGATAGGAGTTTGAGGTATTTAGAAGTAAGAAATCAAAGGTTACCAGTGGATTTTTTTTTTTTTTATTTCCTCCAAAAATCGGATAGAGATGCTACAGCCAAGACCCACCTGCCATGCCATCTGAAGTCTGGGGCAAGAGTCTGGTTGGTCATAAATAGAAATTCAGACTTTGATCTTGAAGAGCACTACTTGATCACCCCCTCTGTACTGTTCCCTTGGTGAGAGTTCAGCAAACACAGATCCCTGTGACACTTAACACTGAAGGTCTCTGAGCAGTGAATGCCTCTGCCCTCTCACTGGCTTTCGCTGAGACTCCCTTGTAGGACCTGGCTGACTCTGCAGGCCCTGGTGCCTCCTCGTTGTCCATCCCATCCTAAGGGCGAGGTTGGCACACCTCCTGCATTCCCAGGACTGTTGGTATGTGCAGCTGTCAGTCTTCTCCAGACTGACTGGTTTGTTGTGATTCCCAGCTCCTCAGGGCACATCAGTTCTAAGGAACACCTAGACCCAGCCACCCCCTGTGCCACGTGCAAAGCTGGGTGAGCTAAACCACACAAAAACCCGGTGCCCAGTCCCTTGCTGTTTTGAGCTGCTGTGTTTTGGGACTTACAGCCCAGTTTGCTTTTTAATTCCATACAGCCTCTGTGTTCTCCTGCTTCCAGACCAGCAAAACACTTGCAGGTTCCTTTGAACCAGAGTTAGGATTGTTGTATCCAAGAGCTTTTTTCCCTGCCATCCTCTGATCATCCAACGTGTGAGTGTTTGGCTTGCATGTTCTTAGTTTCTCCCTTGAACAAAAATTGCTGTAGAAGCTCTGTGTGCCAAATGTAAACCAACACCTGTTTTTACTTGCTGCACACAGTGCGTGGTTGAAGAAGTGGACCCAGATGACTGGTGCAGCCTTGTGAAGACAGGACTCAGGTGAGTGTTGTCATTTTAATTCGGTTGGATTTTACCAAGTTCGTTTTCTTTGCCAAGTTCTCATTTTGTAAACAGCATTTAATTTGAAGCAGGCTTCCCTGGGTTTGATTGGGAGTTGACTTCTCTGTGATCCTTCTCCCAAAGGTACCGTTGCAGAGATGAAACATTTCTGAAGGTCCTGAACGTTGCCATCCAGTTGGTGTACAGGAAGGAATCCTCACTTAGTCAGAGCTTAATCAAGCTCTCCAAACTTCACATGAAAGTCATGCAGCACTCTCTGTTTCTGTCAGCCACCCTGAGGTCAAGAGAAGAAGATGGCATGAATATCCCGACGAGAGGTATTTTTTAATCATCTTCTTCCCATACTAAACACAGTTAATTTTGTCTTTCTTGCATTATGTTCTCTCCATCCAGTAACACACCCACCCACGTAAATACTTGCAGAGTTATTAACAGTTCTAGAATAATGGCATTTAAATTGTGCCTCTGCTTGGATCCAAATGTTACATTCATTTCATGCTGGTTCTAAACACTTCTGTTTTTAAAACTCCTGGAAACATGGGTTTGGTTTTTTATTTTGGTTTGGGTTTTGGTTTGTTTGTTTTTCTGGTATTTTTAACCCAGTTAAAATCAGTCTTGGATTGATTCTTTTGGTTTCTGTGAGGCAGCTAGTGTAAGATCACTGAAGTGCACGTTGGTCCTGTGATGGTTAGACCTGTTTTAAAATAGGTCGATACAGGAGATTTAAAGTTGATTTTGCAAGCTTTATGAAAAATGGCTATTTAATTACGTGTATTTCAAATTGCAACCTTTCATGAGGAGTATCCTTCCAGAGGAATATAAATTGGATGCTAGTTCAGGTGTAGGATTGGCTTTTTTCCTTCTTCACTGGCAACTGAAATCCTGCCTGACCTTGAACCACGTTTAATCTACATAGAGCTCAGCTTTTCTTCACTGTGCAGGGGTTTGAGATTCAGTGCTTGAAGGAGCTGTGTAAGAAAAGGGGGGGAATTCTCAGGGCAGCATGTTGATAACCAATTCTGTGTTTATGGATGAGCAACATTTAAACAAGCTTTCAAGTTTTAAAACGCTTGAAAAAAGAAAAAAGCTTTTGTGAAGTCACCAATTCAGTGAAATTAAAAATAAGAAATAGATTTTACTGCTTGCTGTACGTATGTGTCTCACCTTTAGAGCGTATTTCTGTAGATCAGGAGGATGGATTCTTTGAGGCCAGCTGCAGTATTCCAGAAGCTTGGTGCCACGAGTGCATTTACTTAGGCTGGTACTTTAGGAGCTCTTCAGTTTTGAGATGTGTTTTATATTCCTGCACATAACTAGGGTCAAAGCCCAGGCCTTTTCAGATACTGGGAGTAAAGAAATCTGGAGTCGAGTCTTGAGTGTGCTACAGGCAGCCTGCTGACTTTTGAGGAACCAAATCACTTACAATTTCTGCTTCTCAGTTAGTTACAAGGCAAAGGTGTTTAATTTTTGTACCCCACAGGACAGAGTTCCTGTGGCTCACAAACCACCTCCAGTGCTGAGCCCTGCTGGAACAATGCGGAAGCATTTTGATCTTTACTGGAGCTGGGCGGGATGGGAAGGAACTGCCCAGAAATCCAGAAGCAGCAGTGGACTGGGAGCTGATCCTGCCTCAGTCACACCCTTCTGGACAGTCTGTGTAATGCTAATATTCCTTTTTTCCTTCCGAGCACAGGGTCAGAGGAGCACAGAAGTCATTGCCTTGATGGAAAGGGGAACCCCAGGGAAAAACTGCTGCTCGTGTCCGCAGGGAGCAGAGGGAAGAGCCCGAGAGAATCTTGGCTGGCTGAGGGGCACTTGTGTCCCCTGTGGAACAGAGCCCTGCGTCTCCTCAGACCTGCTGGTTGGCAGGACAGTTGGGACACCTTTTGCTGCCGCTTTGGCTCTTAAGAACTGGAGATCCGTGCATTTCTGGATGGTTTCCATAGGCTCTCCTGTTTTCTGGGAGCTGACACGGTGAGGTAGGAATTTTGAGGGAGGCCCTGGCAAAGCTGCCAGCGGCGAGCAACGGGGAGCATCCGGGGGGTTTCTCCCACCTGAGTTCATCCTGGAGCGTGCAGGGTGCCCTGCTGGATGTTTAAGCTGGGTTTGGGGCGTTCTCCTGCAGGCCCAGCTCCAACTGCTGCCCCTGGGGCCAGGCCTTGCTGTGTCCCGGCACTAAAGCTGCAGCTGGCTGTGCTTTTCCAGCCCTTGAATGCCACGGGCAATCCCAGATTCCCGGAGCTCCCCGGCGCACAGCCTGGCCTCGCTCCCTGGGAGTTGCGCTTCAGTCTGCCTGAGCCAAGGACGTCCTGCCCAGGTTTGGAACTGTATTCCTGGTTATTTTTCCTCTTCAGGTAGTTGGCAAAAAAGGAGAGAGCCAAGGAAGCCAAGCCAGTGGAAGGCCTTGTCCCAGCCCAAGGTTCCCACTTTTGTCTCTGACTCCTGGAGAATTGCTCGGCCATGACCAGAGGCTGTCAGCTGGATTTCCTGCCTTTTCCAATAAATTGTTGTTTTCAGCTGGAGTGTGTTCCTGGTGTCATCCTCCTCCTCCATGGATTTGTAAATAAAGTTCCTGACTTTTGCCAAGTTGAATTTTATTATTCCAGCAATTGTGGTGGCTCTTTTGTTCTATTGAAACTTCCCAGCTCTGCTAAGAACTTCAGATGTCAGATACAAGTACGCCTGGAGTTTCTTTGCAATGTTACTCCCACAGAACACAGATGATTGTTGGATAGGAGTAACTTGAGGTCTTTAGTTCTCACTTCCCTTTAAAATCAGAGCAGAGGAAGAAGATTTTATGTCAGCATTCCATGAACTTCCACCATGAAATTCCTGACTGTTCCAGTTTTTCATTGTTAGAAATGCCTGAGCTTGTCTTCCAGGCACAATGAGATTAGATATGTAGATATTTTTCCTTCCTTTCATTTGATGTTTTTCCTCTTTCTGATTTTAGTGAGGGAACATTTATTGCAAATGCCAGTTTTCCATCCTAGTTGGAGTTCCAAGGACATTTACCAAATTCCTGTTGGTAAACCCCAATTGTTCAGCACCAGCCAACTTGCTAAGTGGGTTTTTTTTTTTTTTGCCATAATTCATCTCTCTGTTAAGTTAAATGTACTGCATTTTTACCTATCCCATTAAAATCCCATTAAAACTTAAATCCTAAACGGCCTAATTGCTGTTCCTTGGACACAATGGGGTGGTTCTTTCCTGGCTTGGCACATTTGGATGTTCATCCAAAGTGAGCTTTCCACTCAAACAGAATTTGTTTCCAAGCAAAACTGGGGATTGCCTAGAAAGCTTTACTTGCTGGGAAGCACAGGGTTTGTTTTCCCTACCCCTGCAGAATCCAGGAGCTGTGTTAGGCAATGGCATGAGGGGAGAGCTGCATTTATTTAATTTTGTCTTTTATTCTATGTATTGTTTATTTTATTTTTTATTTATTGCTTTTTTGATTTTGGTTTTTTTTAATGCTATATTTTGGTTTTATTGTGTTTTATTTCTTCATGTTATTTTCTTTCTTATTCTGTATTTTTAAAATGTTTTTATGTTTTATTCCCTCTAATTTTATTTTTATTTTAGCTTTTTATTTTTTTAATTCCTTTTCTTCTTTAATTTTATTTTTAATATCTATAATTTTTTAAATTTTATATATTATTTTTACTTGCTTTGTTTTAGTTTTGTATTTTAATATTTTATTTCATTTATCTTATTTTTCTTTTTATATTTTTTCCTGTATTTTTATTACTTTCAAATTTATTTTATTTTTAAATTTTTATTTCTATTTTATTTTATTTTTTCATGTTTCCTTTCTTCCTTTATTTTTTTTTCCCCATTACTCTTTCTTGCCCTGAGTGTCTGGAAGTTTGGCTGTTGGCAGGAAAGGAGCTGAAGAACAACACCCATGGCCACGGGACGTCGGGATCGGGTTGAGAGTGCAGGCAGCAAAACCTCTGCCTTTTCTGCTCCATTAAAAAACCTGAACGCGGGCGGTGCCGTGTTTTTCTTTGGAACCCCCAACAGCAGGTCTCATCCTACCCACGTCCAGCATCACCAGCAGTAACTTGGTGTCGAGGTGGATTTCAGAGACAGCCATAAAACCAGGTAGGCATTTTATGTTGTAACTCTCCGAACCTTATTGTTTACTAACAGAGAAATCCAAACCAAAGCAAACAAAAACACCCCAAAGCAAACCCCCGAAAAACAGCCCCCCCCCAAAAAAAAACACAAAAAGAGAAAATATGCCAATATTATTTTAATGAAAATGAAATCTTTAACCCTTGGAAAACCATGCCATTTTAATTGTAATTAATTGTCCTTCTGCTGTGTTAGGTTAATGAATTCATATCATTTAAAATACCAGTTAAAATATAAACACAAATTTTAAAAAATACAGAAATGGAACAATATGAATTCTAAAAATAGAAATCTAAAACGAAAAAATATTATCAATTATATAAAGACAATATATCATATTACATGTTGCATATAATATATGAGATATAATATAGATGGGAATATAAAAGATAAATTGTAATGATAAATACCAATATAAAAATAAAAAAAGATTAAAAATTTGGAAATATAACCTAAAATAAAGACTTTTTTTGGTTTGAATTTCATTGGTGACAGAGGTCTCGTAGTTGTGGTTGGGAGACTGTTGTGGCATTTAATTCAGAGAATGTTTGGAAGGGGATGTCAGGACGCCTTTTTTGCCTCCGCTCTCTGCCTGTCCCCGACCCAGGGCTGAGCTCTGGCGCGGTGCTGCCACCGTGTGGACAGAGCGCGGTACTGCAGCGCTCCCCCGTGCCCGTCCCCAAGGCGTGTGACAGCCCCTGGCTGAGCTCTGGTCCCGTGCTGCCACCGTGTGTTCAGAGCGCGGTACTGCAAGCGCTCCCCCTCAGCCCACCCCGCTGCGCGCGGCAGCCCCGGACTGTGAGCTTGTGGGCGCTGCTGCGGCCCAAAATTCCAAACTAGGCGGCAAAAAGGGCGGGAAAAAGCAAGGACCCTGGTGGCATCTAGCCAGCTGCCTGCGAAAAAACCCGACCACAGCACCGGCCGAGAGTGATTTTTCTGGGGTGATTCCAGGTGCGCGAGCACGAGCTGGAGGCTCAGCAGTGCCCCCGAGGCTTTCCGGCAGTCGATTTAGTCAGGCACTTCTGTCTGGAGCCGGGGAGACACAGGGCTACCACAAAAAAGATGGCAGCTCAAACGGAAGCGGCTTCAGCCACAACCAAGCTGGCGGCGAGTGAGGGCGGAAGTCATGTGACAGCCTTCTCAAGGTGGCTTGCTCGGCCATTGTAATATTTTAAAAGTGTGAGTTGCATGACTTTCTATTACTAGTGACTTTTTTGTAGGATCTTTTTTGTGTTTACTGAAAAGATTTTTAAGAGAATTAGGTTTGTTTTGTTAAGTTTTTTTAACATAGAAAAAGAAGCCGCTCTTTACAGCGTATCCATGGTAACTTTGGGGCTTCTCTAGCCCGCATCTCGATGGTAACTTCCGGGCCGCTCTAGCCTGCGTCTCTATGCTAACTTCCGGGCGGCTGCGTCTCTCGTCTCCATGGTAACTGCCGGGCCGCTCTAGGCCTCGTCTCTATGGTAACTTCCGGGCCGCTGCGTCTCTCGTCTCCATGGTAACTGCCGGGCCGCTCTAGCCTGCGTCTCTATGGTACCTTCCGGGCCGCTGCGTCTCTCGTCTCCATGGTAACTGCCGGGCCGCTCTAGGCCTCGTCTCTATGGTAACTTCCGGGCCGCTGCATCTCTCGTTTCCATGGTAACCCCCCGGGCTGCTCTGAGCCACGTGTCTCCGATCACTTCCGGGCCGCTCCGGTCGCGTGTCGAGGGCGGGGGTCCCGTCGGAGCCGCTCCGCCGCACCTCGCTGCTCTCGGGGGAAATCCCGCCGGCTGCCGCTGCTTCCGGGTGGGCTCGGGGGGATTTTGGGGTCTCCGGGGGGATTTTGGGGTTTCCGGGGCGGGGGGGGAGGGGCATTTGGGGTCTCCGGGGCTTTTTGGCGGGTCCCGAGGGGTCCCGGGGGTGCCGGGCCCCGCGGTGCTGCTGACGGTGACGGCGCTGCGGGGCCGGAAATTCAGCCCGCGGGTATCGCGGGCAGGGGCTGGGGGGGTTCGGGGGGATTTGGGGGGCTTTATAGGATTTGGGGAACTTTGGGGCGGTTTGGGGGAGCGGTTCAGTGGGGTTTTGGGGCAGTTTGGGGGCATGTTGGGGGGGCGTGTTGGGGATGGTTCGGGGGTTTAGGGGATGGTTTTGGGTTTCTGCGATGGTTTGGGGCAGTTTTGGGGGTTTTTGGGGTTCTGGGATTTTTTAAAAAAATGATTATAGTAAAAAGTGTCAAGTTTGAAGGTTTTCTCATTAAAAAAAAAATGTAATATCTAGCAAGAAAACCAAAATATTAAAAAGGGTTAATTAACATTTTATTATTTTTAAATTTAGGTTGTAGTGTGTTAAAGAAGAAAAAAAGAGATTTGGAGGCATTGCTGGACAATGGGGCTTGTGTCAGAAAGGCAGGTAAGTGCAGGTTTTCTTAGGAAGAGTGTCTTTGAAGAAGCAAATGGCAAAGACGGGTGAAAATATGAAAAGTAAACTGAATGAAAGAGTGGGAAACATACGTCACGTCTCAGGAAAATATCTGACATCAAATGTAAAATGTTGGGAATTTTCCTGCAAAGCTCTGCCTGGGGGATGCGATCTCTGACAGACTCTCTCTTCTTTCACAGCTGCTGCCAGTTGTGACATTTTGTGTCCAGGTGCTGAGCCCTGTTATTTTAAAAGACAAATCCCAATCCCTGGGATGTCTACTCTTTGCTTGGAAGTTTCATATTAAAGATTTGGTTTATTTCAGGCAAACAGAAAACCTGCTTTTTCTGTTTTTATTTCATATACCCACTGAGTGATGGATGGGCTCTGCATTCACTTTTTCTATGTAATGTGAGTTTTAGCTTAAATAGGTTCAAATATTTTTTACTTTCTTTCTGTAGTTTCAAAGCAACCTAGGGTTTTTAGCATTAGAATGGATTTCAAAATTTCAGTGTAAAAGTCAAAGATTTAGTTTTAATTCCAGGTTAAGAGTATTGAAAATGAAATTTCAAGCAAGGAAAAGCAATTGAAGAGTCCAGAAAATAACTGGGAAAATTAATAAAAATTCTAGAAAATAACTGGGAAATTTTTTTCAGGAACTGTAGGGAACTTCATAAAAGTCTGTTTTTTAAATTGTAAAGATACTGGGGTTTGGTGGGGTTTTTTTTTCTCTTTTTTAACTCTATAGCCACGAAGGACCTGGTTCACTGCTATTAATGAGCATGTTGGCTAAAACTCCAATCATTCCAACACACCAGCTTGTGTTTCAGTCCCACTGGAATAAACCAGACTGGTGCACGTGGATGTTTTGAGAATGTTGACAGGGATTACTGACACAGGGAGTCATTTTTAGGACTTACTAAGTCATGCTTGAAATCTCTCTTTCAGATGAATGATTTAAAGAAACAGGTGGAAAATAAAACCAAATACATTGAAGAGTTGCAGCAGGAGGTGTGTAGAGGTTTTTAAAGTCACAAATACATAAACACCTAGTATTTTGGGATGACTTTTCAGCCATTTTCGTCTGCCGTGATATATTTAGATGCACCTATGTAATTTTAAAATTTGCCTCTCTTACCTTAACTGTGAGCAAATTCAAGAGTCATCTTTGGAATCACTTGATCTATTACATTAGCCTTAATTTGGAAAAAAGCAATTCCAAAAATAATCTCTTTAATAAACTTCTATTTTTTTTCATTTAGTACACAGTATGAATTATGTACTTGCAATAAGGACCTATCTCAGTCACCACTAGTAGAAAATAATTCTGCACCAGGACAAATGGTAGTAACGTCACTGCAGAAATGGATAAATCCTGTTTCCTGTCATGACAGCTTCACACCTTCTGTCAGCAGCGTCTTAGTTTCCATTCCCATTCTGCACCTCCTTTGTTACTCCCTGTTGTTGCTCAGGAGGAGCCTTTCTCATGAAGGTCCTGAAGAAACAGTATCATCACAGTAATTAGTTGGGTATTTTTTTGTTTGCAGAATTGTTTTGGAACTGTGCAGTGGAGAGTTATTTGCTTGATGAAAGCTGGAATGTTGAAGGTTCTGACATTTCTGACTCAGTGAAACCATCACATATTCACTTATTAAGGTACAGTGCTTGTTTTGTTTTATTTCAACAGAATAACGTGCTGAAAAACAAAATTACTGCAGAGAGCAAGAAAACCAGTCTTTATGAAGGGAAGGTAGGTTTAAATACCATCACATAGAAGATGAGGTGAGTGGTTTTAAGTGTAACCATGATAACACTTGCTAAATACATTCTGAAGTGGTTTTTGGGTCTGGGATGAGCTCATAGTTTTTAGAAGATGCTTCCATTTTTAATCATTGGATTAAAAAGAGAGGGACTCCACATCACAATTAATTATGTTTCTAATCAGTTCCTTTATTTTTTTTTTCCTTTTGTTGGTGGTGCACTAAACAGGTTTCAGTAGCCCCATTGTAACAGGCAAACATTTAAAGGACATACAGGTATTATTCTCTATAGGCTGTTCTTTAAATGTATTTTGCAGTCACAGTCCCTCTGATGGGAATATTGTGTCCAGCCTTGGGTACTGCACTTGAAGAAAGAAGTGAGAATATTCATATAAGAAGCTTAAAAGGAAAAACTGGAATCAAAGTGCACGGCTGGCAGGAAAATCTACCACAAAATCTCATACAGATTTACAAGAGAGGGAATAAAACCTCCATCTGTATTTTGGTTTTTTCTGAGGAATTCCCAGCATTCGGGGTGACTGCTTAGGGCAGTTTTCCCCACTGTGCTGTTGCCATTGTTTCTCTGAGTATTTTCTAACCCACTTCAGACCAAAGTTCAATTCTTTATTCAAAAAACCTCCCTGAACTTCTAAATAGAAAAGGCTTTAATCATATACCTGAAAAGTAACAGTGTGTTTCTGCTCAAAAATAAGAGGTGAAAAGAAATCATTGTCATACTAATTCCTAAACAAATATCAGCAGCAATTCTGCACTTTCAAAAGGTGAATCAATTGCAATTAGAGATGGAAAATATGAACAAGCAACATAAGGAAGCAGTTGATATCTATCAAAAAGACATAGAAACAAGAGAAGTGAATGAAAATAAACTTCATGAGGAGGTGAGAGGTGTTAATTGTTTCTATAATTTGAGTTGCTTTTTTTTTTTTTTTTTTTTAATTTAAGATGTTTTTATGAAGCTTTATTGCCCAGAGTCCTTCCTCTTACATTTCGGTCTCATCAACAGAAATGGAACTTCTGGTGTATGCTTGTGAGCAAAGCTTTAGCACATAAGGTGCTTAAGTTGAATATTTGAATGTGTCTTTGAAAATAAAAACCCAGTTAAAAATTCCTTCTTTCAAGATATAATTTAGAGAAATTCTACCCTTTGTGTAAAGTCAGCTAAATTTTGTTATAACTTCTCCCATATTAGTATTTTTCTGCCCACACATTTTTTGATGGCAATGCTAAGGCACGTTAGGGCACAGAGCTTGAAACTGCCTTTTGGTTCCAGGGGAAGTTGCCTGCCATGGATGTACCTTTTAACAGTGCCCATGTAATTAACCTTTTAACAGTGCCCATTTTAACAATCTGCATAAAAGATGTCGGATTTGAAAAGGATCTTAAAAGCAAATGAAGGCCAAGTGGGACTGCATTCTTTGCACCCACAGGGGGAAGCAGAAATTAAAATAAGATTAAAAATATATATATTAAAAATATATATATTAAAAATGTATGGTTTTGTATTTATGTATTATATAAGTATATATATAAATATTATATATTGTATCTATATTTATTTATGTTATAGATAAGTTTATAATTAAATAATAATATATAATAACAAATAATGATGTAAAATAGATGTAATTGTATATAATTGTATATAATGATATATATGCTATTTTTAGATATACTTTAATATTTATATATATATACAAATATACATGTTGGTGTGTTTATGAATGAAATGCAATCTGTTACTAGCAGGTGGAAGAGATGAGGTTGCTTTATGATGAAGCAACAACGATCCAGAGAGAAGCTGATGTCAGATGTCACCACGAGATCACTGAAATGGTGGCACTTCTGGAAAAGCAGCACAAGGTAAGAGATTTTACCCATTGCTGGGATTTGGGATGTATGATTCTGTGTTCATGACCTTTCCAAACCAGAAAAAGGCCTGAATCTGGGAAACAGAAGCTGAACACACGCTTGACTTTTCATCACCTAAAATCAAATCAGTTCGAAGATTTTGAAAGTATGCCTATGGGCAGATAAATTCCACTTATCTAAACCTCTAGGATTTTTGTCTTTTTTTTTTTTTATTCAGGCTTCCTCTGATAACCATCTGAATGCAGTATTTTTCAGTATCAGTTTGGCCTCTTTCTCTGAGATTAGTGGCTTCAGCAGTTTAGCCTGACACATTTTAGGTTACCTTTCTATTACTCTCTTTTGCATTATCTTTAGCAGAGGCCATTAATCAAAACAGCACAGCTCCCTCTTAGGTGCTGAACACACAGAAGTAAAGCACTCTCTGCCCGTCCACAAAATAATACTGCATCGAGCATTTTCTGTTTTACGCTTTCTGTAGAAGCATCAGTGTTTGTTCGTGGTGCTTTCTGAATCTTCTGACGAGCCTGGTTTGAAAAAAATGATGTTTTAAGAGTGGATAGATCTATAGCTGCAACATTTAGTCACATGTTCTGAATTTGTTGTTGGTTTGGTTTTTTTTTTTTAACAGAGAATGAATACAATAAAATGCTTGAAGAAAAAGGTGCCGAGTTAAAAGCATATAAAATTAAGCAGCAGAAGCAGTTATCATCAGAAAGAGCACTGGTGAGGAGCACTTGCCAATGTTGAAGAATTCAGTGAAGGGGCTGATATCCTTGTGTAGTAACCAGTTTTCTACTGGTTAAGAGCCAGGCATGCATGAAAAAACCATTCATTGGTTTTTCTCTGCTCTAGTTGAGCACAGGAGGGGGAAGAAAGTTTGAAGGGCTCATGAGCTGACACAAGGATGATGTTCTGCCAAGTGTTCTAAGGTCTTGCCTTCAACATTTCTGATCAAGCACCTGTTTCTTACAGGACTTCAGTCTTTTGTGAACAAGCTAAAGCAAAGCTTCAAGTATAGGGTTGAAGAACAAGTAGAATCATCTTTTGTTTGTAATGAGTATCGCTATTAGTGACTGTCTCACTTGGGACTGTTTTCTTTTTTCCAGGTTGTGCATAGTTAACCCTACCCCTTTAATTATTAATTGTTGTTCAAATATTATAAATTGGTTGCTATTTAAGAGATGATTAATAAATAATTAATAATTTTATATAAATAAAAAAATATATTATGTATTTAAATATAAATTATATATGGAAATGTATATATTTTAAATATATAGTATAATAAAATACAAATTAAAATACAATACCCTACCAAACAGACAATGTGCATTAACCTCTTTTTTCTTTAATGTTTCCCTTGGTTATACTGATCAGATCATAATTACAGGAGAAGCACCATCCAGTGTCATCCAGAGGCCGTTGTCATTACAAGGGCAGACACACTTTCAACTGGTGGTAGACTCCATCTGGGAGATATCCTCATTTGTATGGGATTTTACTAGGCATAAGCCCAGTGGCAGGCACATAGCATTAGACACAAAGGGTGGCCCATTTCCATGGGAAACCAAAGTCTCCACCCCACGTTCCTGCTGTCAGTTTTTAGGAGGCATTTGGCACAACAAGGGCAGACAAACTTCCATCTGGTGGTAGATTGCACCTGGGAGATACCCTCATTTGTATGGAACTTCAGCAGTCATAACCACAGTGCCAGGCAGACAGCATTCGACAGGAACAGTGGTCCTTTTCCATGGGAAACCTAAGTCTCCACCCCAGGTTCCTGATGTCAGTTTGTAGGAGGCCTTTGGAAACACAAGGGCAGAGAAACTTTAATCTGGTGTTAGATTGCAACTGGGAGATATTCTCATATGTATGGAATTAAATGGAATTTTAGCAGGCAGAATCCCAGCGGCAGGCAGACAGAATTAGACAGGAATAGTGGCCCATTTCCATAGGAAACCAAAGTCTCCAACCTAGGTTCCTAATGTCAGTTTTTAGGAGGCCTTTGGCATAAAAAGGGTAGACAAATTTCCATCTGGTGGTAGACTGCACCTGGGAGATATCCTCATGTGTATAGAATTTTGGTGGAATTTTAGTAGTCATAAACCCAGTAGCTGGCCGACAGCATTAGACACGAACGGAGGCCCATTTCCTTGGGAAACCAAAGTCTCCATCCCACGTTCCCGATGTAAGTTTTTAGGAGGCCTTTGTAATTAAAAGGGTAGACAAACTTCAATCTGGTGGGAAATTGCATTTGGGAGATATCTTCATTTGTAAGGAATTTTAGTAGGCATATGCCCAGTGGCAGGCAGACAGCATTAGACTCGAACAGTGGCCCTTTTCCATGGAAAAGCAAATTATCCATCCTATGTTGCTGATGTCAGTTTGAAGGAGGCCTTTGGCACTACAAGGGCAGACAAACTTCCACCTTGTGGTAGATTGCACCTGGGAGATATCCTCATTTGTATGGAACTTTGCAGTCATAACCACAGTGCCAGGCAGACAATATTAGACAGGAATGGTGGTGCTTTTCCATGGGAAACCAAAGTCTCCACCCCAGGTTCCTGAAGTATGTTTGTAGGAGGCCATTGGAACCACAAGGGCAGAGAAACTTATATCTGGTGTTAGATTGCACCTGGGAAGACAAATTTCCCTCTGGTGGTGTATTGCATCGGGGAGATATCCTCATTTGTATGGAATTTTACTAGGCATAAGCCCAGTGCCAGGCAGACAGCATTAGACACAAACGGTGGCCCATTTCCATGGGAAACCAAAGTCTCTTATCCAAGATCCTGATGTCAGTTTTTAAAAGGCCTTTGGCATTAAAAGGGTAGACAAACTTCCATCTGGTGGAAAATTGCATTTGGGAGATATCCTCATTTCTATGGAATTTTAGAAGTCATATGCCCACTGGCAGGCAGACAGCATTAGACACGAACGGTGGCCTTTTTCCATGGGAAAAACAAATTATCCATACTATGTTCCTGATGTCAATTTTTAGGAGGCCTTTGGCACTACAAGGGCAGACAAACTTCCATCTGGCGGTAGATTGCACCTCGGAGATGTCCTCATTTTTATGGAATTTTAGTGGAATTTTAGTACTCAGAAGCCCAGTGGCAGACAGACTGCATTAAACACGAACGGTGGGCCTTTTCCATAGGAAACCAAAGTCTCCGTGCCAGGTTCCGGATATCAGTTTGAAGGAGGCCTTTGGCACTGCAAGAGCAGACAAACTTCCGCCTGGTGGCATATTGCATCTGGGAGATATCCTCATTTGTATGTAATTTCAGTAGTCATAAGCCCAGTGGCAAGGAGACAGCATTAATCACCAAGGGTGGCCCCTTCCCATGGGAAACCAAAGCGTCCTCTCCAGATTCCTGATGTCAGTTTGTAGGAGGCCGTTGGCACTACAAGGGCAGACAAACTTTCAACTGGTGCTAGATTCCATCTGGGAGATATCCTCATTTGCATGGAATTTTACTAGGCATAATCCCAGTGGCAGGCAGATAGCATTAGACACAAAAGGTGGCCCTATTCCATGGGAAACAAAAGTCGCCACCCCACGTTCCTGATGTCATTTTTTAGGAGGCCTTTGGCACTACGAGAGCAGACAAACTTCCACCTGGTGGTAGATTGCACCTGGGAGATATCCTCATTTGTATGGAACTTCAGCACTCATAACCACAATGCCAAGCAGACAGCATTAGATACGAACGGCAGCCCTTTTCCATGGGAAAACAAAGTCTCCACCCCACGTTCCTGATGTCATTTCCTAGGAGGCCTCTGGCACTACAAGAGTAGACAAACTTCCAACTGCTGGTAGATTCCATCTGGGAGATATCCTCATTTGTATGTAATTTTAGTAGCCATAATCCCAGTGGCAGGCAGACAGCATTAGACAGGAACGGTAGCCCTTTTTCTTGGGAAACCAAATTCTCCGCCCCAGGTTCCTGATGTCAATTTGTAGGAAGCCTTTGGCTCTTCCGGGGCAGACAAACTTCCATCTGGTGGTAGATTACACCTGAGAGACATCCGCATATGTATGGAATTTTAGTGGAATTTTAATAGGCAGAAGCCTAGTGGCAGGCACACATCATTAGACGCGAACGGTGGCCCTTTTCCAGGGGAAACCAAAGTCTCCACCCCAGATTCCTGATGTCAGTTTGCAGGAAGCATTTGGCACTATAAGAGCAGACAAACTTATATCTGGCGATAGACTGCACCCGGGAGATGTCTTCATTTGTCTGGAATTTCAGTGGAATTTTCGTAGGCAGAAGCCCAATGGCCGGCAGAAATCATTAGACACGAACGGTGGCCCATTTCCATGAGAAACCAAAGACACCACCCCAGGTTCCTGATGTCAGTTTTTAGGAGGCCTTTGGCACTACAAGGGCAAACAAACTTCGAACTGGTGGTGGATTCCATCTGGGAGATATCCTCATTTGTGAGGAATTTTAGCAGGCATAACCCCAGTGGCAGGCAGACACCATTAGACACGAACGGTGGCCCATTTCCATGGGAAACCCAAATCTCCGCGCTCATTGCTGATGTCACTTTGTAGGAGGCCTTTTCCAACATACAGGCAGAGAAACTTCCATCTGGTTGTAGATTGCACCTGGGAGATATCCTCGTTTCTATGGAATTTTAGTGGAATTTTAGTAGGAAGAAGCCCAGTGGCAGGCAGACAGCATTACACACGAACGGTGGCCCATTTCTATAGGAAACCAAAGTCTCCACCCCACGTTCCTGATGTCCGTTTCTAGGAAGGCTTTGGCACTACATGGGCAGACAATCTTCCATCTGCTGGTTGATTCAATCGGGGAGAAATCCTCATTTGTATGGAATTTCAGCAGGTAGAAGCCCAGTGGCAGGCAGACAGCATTAGACATGAACGGTGGCCCTTTTCCCATGGGCAGCCAAAGTCTCCATGCCACGTTCCTGATGTCAGGTTTTAGGAGGCCTTTGGCAGTACAAGGGCAAACAAACTTCCGTCTGGTGGCTGATTGCATTGGGGAGATATCCTCATTTGTATGGAATTTCAGCAGGTAGAAGCCCAGTGGCAGGCAGACAGCATTAGACACGAACGGTGGCCCTTTTCCATGGGAAAACAAAGTCTCCAACCCAGGCCCCTGATATCAGTTTGTAGGAGGCCTTTGGCATTAAAAGGGCAGAGAAACTTCCATCTGGGAAATTGCATTTGGGAGATATCCTCATTTGTAGGTAATTTTAGTAGGCTTATGCCCGCTGGCAGGCAGACAGCATTAGACACGAACGGTGGCCCTTTTCAATGGAAAAACAAATTATCCATCCTATGTTCCTGATGTCAGTTTTTAGGAGGCCTTTGGCACTACAAGGGCAGACAAACTTCCATCTGGCGGTAGATTGCACCTCGGAGATGTCCTCATTTTTATGGAATTTTAGTGGAATTTTAGTACTCAGAAGCCCAGTTGCAGACAGACAGCATTAAATATGAACGGTGGGCCTTTTTCATAGGAAACCAAAGTCTCCATGTGAGGTTCTGAATGTCAGTTTGAAGGAGGCCTTTGGCACTGCAAGAGCAGACAAACTTCCATCTGGTGGCATATTGCATCTGGGAGATATCCTCATTTGTATGTAATTTCAGTAGTCATAAGCCCAGTGGCAAGGAGACAGCATTAAACACCAATGGTGGCCCTTTTCCATGGGAAACCAAAGCGTCCTCTCCAGATTCCTGATGTCAGTTTGTAGGAGGCCGTTGGCATAACAAGGGCAGACAAACTTTCAACTGGTCGTAGACTCCATCTGGGAGATATCCTCATTGTATGGGATTTTACTAGGCATAAGCCCAGTGGCAGGCACATAGCATTAGACACAAACGGTGGCCCATTTCCATGGGAAAACAAAGTCTCCACCCCACGTTCCTGATGTCAGTTTTTAGGAGGGCTTTGGCACTACGAGGGCAGACAAACTTCGACCCGGTGGTAGATTACACCTGGGAGATATCCTCATTTGTATGGAACTTCAGCACTCATAACCACAGTGCCAGGCAGACAGCATTAGACAGGAACGGTGGTCCTTTTCCATGGGAAACCAAAGTCTCCACACTAGGTTCCTGATGGAAATTTGTAGGAGGCCTTTGGAACCACAAGGGCAGAGAAATTTCCATCTGGTGTTAGATTGCACCTGGGAGATATTCTCATTTGTATGGAATTTCAGTAGTCATAAGCCCTTTGGCAAGCAGACAGCATTTGACACCAAGGGTGGCCCTTTTCCATGGGAAACCAAAGCGTCCTCTATGACTCTGCAAAAATAATATGTGCAGGCCTTAGCTGAAAATTCAGCATGAAGAGTTTTATTGTTAGGTTTAGAATAGGTTTAGGTTTAAAATGTTCAGTGCTGATGTCCAATTTCATTTAGAGCTGAAAACTATGCAAAGCAGAAAACCACTTAATGCACTGACAGTGTTCACAGACGCGTCGGGTAAATCTCACAAGTCGGTAATGACTTGGCGAGATCCCGATTCACATCAGTGGGAATCTGATGTTGCAGAGGTGGAAGGCTCACCTCAGGTTGCTGAATTGGCTGCAGTTGTCAGAGCATTTGAAAAATTTTCTGAACCCTTTAATTTAGTGACAGATTCCAGTTATGTAGCAGGGATAGTTTCTAGAGCAGAACAGTCTGTGCTGCAAGAAGTCTCTAACATCACACTTTTTCAGTTGCTTTCTAAGCTCGTGAAACTTATTTCTCTCCGAGAACACCCCTTTTTTGTGATGCACACCAGGTCACACACAGAACTCCCAGGATTCATTGCAGAGGGAAACAAGAGAGCTGATGCTCTTGCCACCACCGTGGAGATAGCTCCTCTGCCAAATCACTTTGAGCAAGCAAGAATCAGTCACCAACTCCATCACCAAAATGCACCTGGACTGGTCAGGCAGTTTAATTTAACTCGTGACCAAGCCAAAGCAATTGTAAACAACTGTTCACAATGTAACAAATGTGCAATCTCATCTCTGCCCACAGGTGTCAATCCCCGAGGTTTGTCCAGCTGTGAAGTGTGGCAATCAGACGTCACGCACTTTGCCCCTTTCGGAAAGCAAAAGTTCGTGCATGTCTCTGTCGACACGTTCTCAGGAGCTGTTTTTGCATCTGCCCACACAGGAGAGAAAGCTGGAGATGCTATCAAGCATTTTATCCAGGCTTTCGCTGTATTAAGCATCCCAAAGTCCTTGAAAACAGATAATGCTCCAGCATACACATCTAAAGAATTCAGCAACTTTTTACAGCAATGAGAAGTAAAACACAAAACAGGGATTCCCCACTCTCCCACAGGCCAAGCAATTGTGGAGAGGACTCATCTTAACCTCAAAAGAGTCCTCAGTCAGCAGCAACCAATCCTCAAAATTGAACCACCATCTGTGAGATTGGCCCGTGCTCTGTTCACTTTGAATTTTCTTAACTGTTCCTTTGAGACCATGAACCCGCCGGTGACAAGGCACTTTCGAGGGAGCTCTCTGTTAGAACCCCATGAAAGGCCAAAGGTCCTTGTCAAAGATCCAGAAACTTTGAGGATACAGAGTCCTCATGATTTAGTCACCTGGAGGCGCGGGTACGCCTGTGTCTCCACTCCCACCGGCTTGCGGTAGATTCCCTCCCGATGTGTGAGACCCTATGTCCCCAAAACATCAGAAGCAAAAGTGCCCCAGGCAGCTGTCGCCTCCTGGAGAAAGAGAAAAAAAGATGAAGAACAGGAAGGTTCAGACACAGAGCCTTCTTGTCCAGTTAGTATTCCTTCCTGGATGTTTTGGCAAGAGGAAGAAGCAGAAGAGCTGCTTCCTCTTGCTGAGTGTTTTCAGTGTTTGTTTAACTAAATTCTTTTCTTTTAAGTTACAGAACTACAGGCCTGGTGGTCAGCATGGAAATTCGTAGTTCGAGAGTGTTTGCATTTGTGATGCTGCTCAGTTTGCCAACCCTGGCTTTCTTCTGGATTGTCCCACAGCCAAAAACCAATGTGTGGAAAACCCTTGCACAGAGTCTAGGCCAAGATCACATTTGTCTAGCCTCAGCCTCAGCCCAAAATCCCATGTCTGCCTGCTTAGTAGGGATCCCTGCAAAAGAAGAAGAGTATCCTCAACCACTCCTCCGGTAGCGTCAAAGTTTTAATCAGAAACCTAGCGCAGTTAAAGAGTTTCAAGAAATAAATGAGCCCCCTTCTACTGTTGTTAAAAATCCCCTTGCTTTTTGGAAACAATGGTCTCAGTCTCTCGGCCGCCCCCACCTGGAGCCCCAAGAATTAGAACTCCTTGGGTCCTCCAAAGCTCCTTTTTGTGTTCAATTTATGTATACCCCACCCAAAGAGCAAGAAAAGTCGTTTTACAATTTGAGACAAGCTGAAATTTCTTATATGGCAACAAATTGGTGTGCAAAAATTGTTCATGTCCTTACTTTTTCTGCTAGCAATTCCCTTTCCCTTCCCAAAGGTTTTTTCCTTGTTTGTAGTGACAGAGCCTTTACTGGGATCCCAGCTCGTCTCATTGGAGGTCCTTGCACTCTGAGTAAGCTGAGCCTTTTTACCCCTAACATGACTCAAATTCTCAATTGGCACAAGAAAAATTCCTCTCTAAAAGTTCAGAAGAGAGACTTGACAAGTCTTAATTCGGATTGCAATTCAGAAATTATCCATTGGTCCAGGGCAAAAGCAGCAGCCCTGTCAGTTTTTTTACCTTGGGTTTCAATTGCAAAGTCTGTGGGAGAATTAGGCCAATTAGAATGTTGGGTAGCTAAACAAGCAAACTTAACATCTCGTGCTATAAGTGACCTCTTATCAGACGAACAGATAACTAGACGGGCAACGCTCCAAAATAGAGCTGCCATTGATTACTTGCTTTTGTTGAATCAACATTCGTGCGAGGAGTTCGAAGGACTCTGCTGCTTCAACCTATCATCTAAAGCAGAAGACGTCAGAAAATCTGTCCACCAGCTACGAGGGATGGTCAGTTCCATCAAAGAAGAAATAGGAGACTGGTTTGACAACATCTTTTCAGGTGTCGGACTTTCTAAAGTTGCCAGCTCATGGATCAAAACAGGACTGTTAGTGTTGTTCATTGTATTAGTTGTGGCCTTTGCTTTTAGTTTAGTAAAAAGTTTGATCATGCGTGCAGTTTTTTCCACTTCCACCCCCTCTGTGCATTCAGTGCATTCAGTAGAGCCAGCCAACGAATTTCCGCTAGACGAAGTTACCAGCAGTGAAAATAGCTCAGAAGTTTACACACCAGATCAGTAACAAAAAAAAAAAAAAAAAAAAAAAAAAAAGGGGGAAGTATGACTCTGCAAAAATAATATGTGCAGGCCTTAGCTGAAAATTCAGCATGAAGAGTTTTATTGTTAGGTTTAGAATAGTCTGCAAAATTCAAGAAAGCCCTTTTGTCTTAAGATGTATTGCTTGTTTTAATATGTAACTTTTTGTAGTTCCAATAAGAGTTTCTAGGACAGCTTTGCCCCTGCTTAGAATCTTTCTTTTATTAGTTCTCCCCTGCCTTACCTCCTTTGTCATGCATAATTATCCTCGTGTCCATCATTTAATTCTTATCTTTGAAGTACAGTAGAGCTAGCCATTCATTTTGCAAAACTGTTCTCGGCCCATCCCAAAACTTGTGCTAGATTTGTTAGAACCTAAATGACTTAATTTAGCATGATGTATTTAGATTGTTTTATTAGTAACTGTAACTTAGAATCCACCCCAGAATTGTAGTATTAAACCGCCCACCACCCCAGGCTCAGGGTCTCTCTCTCCAGAGGCACCAGCCTGGGGTGGCTGGGGGGATCATCCTGACCCCCTTCCCCCCGCCCCCGAATAAAGCCTCTGTTCCCTAGAAAATTCAAGAGAGAGTCCCTTCTTTCTTCAATCCGGCCTTGACAGCGTTATCCAGTGACAAGACACGAACCCCCACAAAGTGACGGGTTGGGGCGTGCCGAGAGCTGCCGGGTAGGCCAGGCTAGACACTGAGCCAGGCCAGAGCAGGCACGCACTGCAACAGTCCTCTCCAGATTCCAGATGTCAGTTTGTAAAAGGCCGTTGTCATTACAAGGGCAGTCAAACTTCTATCTGGTGGTAGATTGCACCTGGAAGACATCCTCATTTGTATGGAATTTAAGTGGAAAATTAATAGGCAGAAGCCTAGTGGCAGGCACATATAATTAGACACGAACGCTGGCCCATTTCCATGGGAAACCAAAGTCTCCACTACAGGTTCCTGATGTCAGTTTGTAGGAGGACTTTGGCACTACAAGGGCAGACAAAGTTCCGTCTGGTGGTTGATTGCATCGAGGAGATATCCTCATTTGTATGGAATTTCAGCAGACAGAAGCCCAGTGGCAGGCAGACAGCATTAGACACGAACGGTGGCCCATTTCCATGGGAAACCAAAGTCTCCAACCCAGGCTCCTGATGTCAGTTTTTAGGAGGTCTTTGGCATTAAAAGGGTAGACAAACTTCCATCTGGTGGGAAATTGCGTTTGGGAGATATCCTCATTTGTATGGAATTTTAGTAGGCATATGCCCCCTGGCAGGCAGACAGCATTAGACACAAACAGTGGCCCTTTTCCATGGGAAACCAAAATCTCCACCCCATGTTGCAAATGTCACTTTGTAGGAGGCGTTTTCCAATATAAGGGAGGAGAAACTTCCATCTGGTTGTAGATTGCACCTGGGAGATATCCTCATTTCTATGGAATTTTAGTGGAATTTTAGTAGGCAGAATCCCAGCGGAAGGCAGAGGGAATTAGACAGGAACAGTGGCCCGTTTCCTAAGGAAACCAAAGTCTCCATCCCACATTCCTGATGTCAGGTTGTCGGAGGCCTTTGGCATTAAAAGGGCAGACAAACTTCCATCTGGTGGGAAATTGCATTTGGGAGATATCCTCATTTGTAGGGAATTTTAGTAGGTATATGCCCACGGGCAGGAAGACAGCATTAAACACCAAGGGTGGCCCTTTTCCATGGGAAACCAAAGCGTCCTCTCCAGATTCCTGATGTCAGTTTGTAGGAGGCCGTTGGCATTACAAGGGCAGAAAAAACTTTCAACTGGTGGTAGACTCCAACTGGGAGATATCATCATTTGTATGGGTTTTTACTAGGCATAAGCCCAGTGGCAGGCACATAGCATTAGAAACGAACGGTGGCCCATTTCCATGGGAAAAGAAAGTCTCCACCCCACGTTCCTGATGTCAGTTTTTAGGAGGCCTTTGGCACTACGAGGGCAGACAAACGTCCACGTGGTTGTAGATTGCACCTGGGAGATATCCTCATTTGTATAGAATTTGAGTGGAATTTTAGTAGGCATAAGCCCAGTGGCTGGCAGACGGCATTAGACACAAACGGTGGCCCATTTCCTTGGGAAACCAAAGTCTCCACCCCACGTTCCTGATGTCAGTTTTTAGGAGGCCTTTGGCACTACGAGGGCAGACAAACGTCCACGTGGTTGTAGATTGCACCTGGGAGATATCCTCATTTGTATGGAACTTCAGCAGTCATAACCACAGTACCAGGCAGACAGCATTAGAAACGAACGGTGGTCCTTTTCCATGGGAAACCAAAGTCTCCGCCCTAGGTTCCTGATGTCAATTTGTAGGAAGCCTTTGGCTCACCATGGGCAGACAAACTTCCATCTGGTGGTAGATTGCACCTGGGAGATATTCTCATTTGTATGGAATTTTAGAGCAATTTTAGTAGGCAGAATCCCAGCGGCAGGCAGGCAGAATTAGACATGAATAGTGGCCCATTTCCATGGGAAACCAAAGTCTCCACCCCAGGTTCCTGATGTCATTTTTTAGGAGGCCTCTGGCACTACAAGAGGAGACAAACTTCCAACTGCTGGCATATTGCATCTGGGAGATATCCTCATTTGTATGTAATTTTAGTAGCCATAAGCCCAGTAGCAGGCAGACAGCATAAGATACGAACGGTGGCCCTTTTCCATGGGAAACCAAAGTCTCCGCCCCAGGTTCCTGATGTCAATTTGTAGGAAGCCTTTGGCTCTACAGGGGCAGACAAACTTCTATCTGGAGGTAGATTGCACCTGGGAGACATCCTCATTTGTAAGTGTGATGGTTTGAGGCCAATTTGGGAGGAGAATTCCGAGGGAAAACCCTTCCCCCACCCCCCTCCCCTCTCCCAGCCGGTTCGGGAGAAAACTCGTTGGAGAGAGAAAGTGGAAAGAAACCTGTTTATTAAACCAGCAAAACACTCCCCCAGCGCAATAGATCAAACAATACCAGATGATGACTTATGGAAAGCAAAGTCCCTTTTATAGATGGTTTCTCCTCTCGGTTCTTTTCAGCAGTGGTGGATGTTGCTGCGAAGGGTAGCTCCCAGTGGATCCAGGTGTCGGCTCCCCCGGCGGCCCCCGCCGGGTCCTCGGTGTGGGGGAGGTTTGAACCGTTCCAAAAAACAGGTGGAAAAAAGGGAAAAAAAGAAAAGAAGGGAAAAAAAGGAAGGAAAAAAAATTGCGAAGCTTTTCAGCCCTAACTAAGCTAAGCTAACTACAGCAAAAGCAAAGCGAAAAGAGAGAGCTGCAAGGGAAAAAAAAAAAAAACAACTGCATCTCCGCGCCGGTGACTCATATTCTCAAGGCCAGTCTGTGCAATTCCTGAAAACAACTTTGCACTTTCTCCCCGTTACTCTCAGATCTGACATAAACCAAACAGACGATTGGGGATACAGTGTAGCATCAACCCAGGACATTCCACCCCTTATCCCCATATCGTCAGCATATAACCAAAGCCAGTATACATTCTGCATCACACATTTATAAAATGTCCATTCATTCTCCCCACAAGGTGCAATACCCATCATATCCCTGTTACATCCCACACCAAGCCACTGAATCCAGGCCCCAGACAGAGCTACAGGATTCTCCATTCTCTTATTTTGCTCACCCAAAACTCCCTCTTCCACTTACTCATACCTTCAATACCACTTACTCATACCTCCAGCACTTGCTCGTACCTTCAGCACTTGCTCATACCCTCTCACGTATACATTTCCTTCTATTTCATATTTGCATGGTTTAAGTTACAGATCATGGCAGTGACATCCAGCAAACAGTGATGGTTACATATGATTCTCACCTAACAACCAGATCTTCTTGAGGCAGGCACCGTGTTGTCCCATCTCTTTGCATTATCCACCAGGTACAACCTGGTCCCTGAGCAAAGACAACTCCACGAATGGGTTTGTCTGTACGTGTGGCAGACTTAATCCACACTGTTTTTCCTAACAAACCCCGAATGTGCACCACTGGGACTTTATCTCCATCTACTGTATGCAGAGGTTCAGCCTGAGCAGGGCCTGCTCGGTTGGTGGAGCCTCGGGTGTTGACCAACCAGGTGGCCTTTGCCAAATGCTGCTCCCAATTTTTGAAAGACCCCCCACCCAATGCTTTCAGCTGGGTCTTTAACAATGCATTGTGCCTCTCCACTTTGCCTGCTGCTGGTGCATGGTAGGGGATATGGTAGACCCACTCAATACCATGTTCCCTAGCCCAGGTGGTGATGAGGTTGTTCTTGAAATGAGTCCCATTGTCTGACTCAATTCTCTCAGGTGTACCATGCCTCCACAGGACTTGCTTTTCTAGGCCCAGGATGGTGTTCCGGGCAGTGGCATGAGGCACAGGGTAGGTCTCCAGCCACCCAGTGGTGGCTTCCACCATGGTCAGCACGTAGCGCTTACCTTGGCGGGTTTGGGGCAGAGTGATGTAATCAATCTGCCAGGCCTCCCCATACTTGTACTTGGACCACCGCCCTCCATACCAGAGGGGCTTCACCCGCTTGGCCTGCTTGATGGCAGCACACGTCTCACAGTCGTGGATAACCTGAGAAATACTATCCATGGTTAAATCCACCCCTCGGTCCCGTGCCCACTTATAGGTGGCATCTCTGCCCTGATGACCTGAAGCATCATGGGCCCACCGAGCTAGGAACAACTCTCCCTTGTGTCGCCAATCTAAGTCTATCTTAGACACTTCTATCTTTGCAGCCTGATCTACCTGCTTGTTATTCTGGTGTTCTTCATTAGCCCGACTCTTGGGGACATGGGCATCCACATGGCGGACTTTCACAGGTAGTTTCCCTACCCTGGTGGCGATGTCCTTCCACTCATCAGCAGCCCAGATTGGTTTTCCCCTACGCTGCCAGTTGGCCTTTTTCCACCTTTCCAGCCAGCCCCACAGAGCATTAGCTACCATCCACGAATCCGTGTAGAGGTACAGCCTTGGCCACTTCTCTCGTTCAGCAAGGTCCAGGGCCAATTGAACAGCTTTGAGTTCAGCAAGCTGGCTTGACCCACCTTCTCCTTCAGTGGCATGTGCAACTTGTCTTGTGGGGTTCCATACGGCTGCTTTCCACTTCCGGTTCATCCCTACGATGCGACAGGAACCGTCAGTGAAAAGAGCGTAACGTGTTTCTTCTGCTGGAAGTTGGTTATACGGTGGAGCTTCTTCAGCCCGGGTTACTTTCTCTTGTTCCTCCTCGTCAGTGAGACTGAAGCTTTCTGCTTCTGGCCAGTTGGTGATCACTTCCAAAATTCCTGGGCGATTTGGGTTTCCAATACGGGCACGCTGAGTGATAAGGGCAATCCATTTGCTCCATGTAGCATCGGTGGCATGGTGGGTGGAGGGAACCTTTCCTTTAAACATCCATCCCAGCACTGGTAGTCGGGGTGCCAGGAGGAGTTGTGCCTCAGTGCCAACCACCTCTGAAGCGGCTTGAACTCCTTCGTAAGCGGCCAAGATTTCCTTTTCTGTGGGAGTGTAATTGGCTTCGGCCCCTCTGTAGCTTCGGCTCCAGAATCCCAGTGGCCGGCCTGGAGTCTCACCCGGCACCTTCTGCCAAAGTGTAGCATCAACCCAGGACAGTAAGGAATTTTAGTGGTATTTAATAGGCAGAAGCCTAGTGGCAGGAACACATCATTAGACACGAACGCTGGCCCATTTCCATGGGAAACCAAAGTCTCCACTCCAGGTTCCTGGTGTCAGTTTGGAGGAGGCCTTTGGCACTACGAAGGCAGACAAACTTCCATCTGGTGGTAGATTGCACCTGGGAAATATCCTCATTTGTATGGAACTTCAGCAGTCATAACCTCAGTGCCAGGCAGACAGCATTAGACAGGAACGGTGGTCCTTTTCCATGGGAAACCAAAGTCTCCACCCTAGGTTCCTGATGGCAGTTTGTCGGAGGCCTTTGGAAACACAAGGGCAGAGAAAGGTCCATCTGGTGTTTGATTGCACCTGGCAGATATTCGCATTTGTATGGAATTGTAGTGGAATTTTAGTAGGCATAAGCCCAGCGGCAGGCAGAAAGAATTAGACATGAATAGTGGCCCATTTCCATGGGAAACCAAAGTCTCCACACCAGGTTCCTGATGTCATTTTCTAGGAAGCCTCTGGCACTACAAGAGGAGACAAACTTCCAACTGGTGGCATATTGCATCTGGGAGATATCCTCATTTGTATGTAATTTTAGTAGCCATAAGCCCAGTGGCAGGCAGACAGCATTAGACACTAACGGTGGCCCTTTTCCATGGGAAACCAAAGTCTCCACCCCAGGTTCCTGATATCAATTTGTAGGAAGCCTTTGGCACTACAGGGCAGACAAACTTCCATCTGGTGTTTGATTGCACCTGGGAGACATCCTCATTTGTATGGAATTTTAGTGGGATTTTAATAGGCAGAAGCCTAGTTGCAGGCACACAGCATTAGACACGAACGCTGGCCCATTTCCATGGGAAACCAAATTCTCCACCCCACGGTCATGATGTCAGTTTGTAAGAGGCCTTTGGCACTAAAAGGGCAGACAAAGTTCCATCTGATGGTTGATTGCATCGAGGAGATATCCTCATTTGTATGGAATTTCAGCAGACAGAAGCCCAGTGGCAGGCAGACAGCATTAGACACGAACGGTGCCCCTTTCCCATGGGAAACCAAAATCTCCACCCCACGTTCCTGATGTCAGTTTGTAAGAGGCGAATGGAGCTACAAGGGCAGAAAAACTTCCATCTGGTGGTAGATTGCACCTGGGAGATATCCTAATTTCCATGGAATTTTAGTGGAATTTTAGTAGGAAGAAGCCCAGTGGCAGGCACATAGCATTAGACACAAACGGTGGCCCATTTCCATGGGAAAAGTAGAGTCTCCACCCCACGTTCCTGATGTCAGTTTTTAGGAGGCCTTTGGCACTACAAGGGCAGAGAAACTTCCATCTGGTTGTAGATTGCACCTGAGAGATATCCTCATTTATATAGAATTTTAGTGGAATTTTAGTAGGCATAAGCCCAGTGGCTGGCAGACAGCATTAGACACAAACGGTGGCCCATTTCCTTGGGAAACCAAAGTCTCCACCCCACGTTCCTGATGCAAGTTCTTAGGAGGCCTTTGGCACTATGAGGGCAGACAAACTTCCACCTGGTGGTAGATTACACCTGGGAGATATCCTCATTTGTATGGAATTTGAGTGGAATTTTAGTAGGCAGAATCCCAGCGGCACGCAGACAGAATTAGACATGAATAGTGGCCCATTTCCATGGGAAACCAAAGTCTCCACCCCAGGTTCCTGATGTCATTTTTTAGGAGGCCTCTGGCACTACAAGAGGGGACAAACTTCCAACTGGTGGCATATTGCATCTGGGATATATCCTCATTTGTGAGGAATTTCAGCAGGCATAACCCCAGTGACAGGCAGACAGCCTTAGACACGAACAGTGGCCCTTTTCCGTGGGAAACCGAAACCTCCAGCCCATGTTGCAAATGTCACTTTGTAGGAGGCATTTTCCAATATAAGGGCAGAGAAACTTCCATCTGGCGGTAGATTACACCTGATAGATATCCTCATTTCTATTGAATTTTAGTGGAATTTTAGTAGGAAGAAGCCCAGTGGCAGGCAGACAGCATTAAACACGAACAATGGCCCATTTCTATGGGAAACCAAAGTCTCCACCCCACGTTCCTGATGTCCGTTTCTAGAAGGCCTTTGGAACGACAAGGGCAGACAAACTTCCGTCTGGTGGTTGATTGCATCGTGGAGATATCCTCATTTGTATGGAATTTCAGCAGGTAGAAGCCCAGTGGCAGGCAGATACCAGTAGACATGAACGGTGGCCCTTTTCCCATGGGCAGCCAAAAATCTCCAGGCCACGTTCCTGATGTCAGGTTTTAGGAGGCCTTTGGCAGTACAAGGGCAAACAAACTTCCGTCTGGTGGCTGATTACATCGGGGAGATATCCTCATTTGTATGGAATTTCAGCAGGTAGAAGCCCAGTGGCAGGCAGAGAGACTTAGACACGTACGGTGGCCCTTTTCCATGGGAAAACAAAGTCTCCAACCCAGCCTCCTGATGTCAGTTTGTAGGAGGCCTTTGGCGTTAAAAGGGCAGACAAACTTCCATCTGGTGGGAAATTGCATTTGGGAGATATCCTCATTTGTAGGGAATTTTAGTCGGCATGTGTCCACTGGCAGGCAGACAGCATTGAACAACAAAGGTGGCCCTTTTCCATGGGAAACCAATGCGTCCTCTCCAGATTCCTGATGTCAGTTTGTATGAGGCCGTTGGCATTAGAAGGGCAGACAAACTTTCAACTGGTGGTAGACTCCATCTGGGAGATATCCTCATTTGTATGGGATTTTACTAGGCATAAGCCCAGTGGCAGGCACATAGCATTAGACACAAACCGTGGCCCATTTCCATGGGAAACCAAAGTCTCCACCGCACGTTCCTGATGTCAGTTTGTAGGACGCCTTTGGCTCTACAGGGGCAGACAAACTTCCATCTGGTGGTAGATTGCACCTGGGAGACATCCTCATTTGTATGTACCCATAAGCCCAGTGGCAGGCAGACAACATTAGACACAAACGGTGGCCCTTTTCCATGGGAAACCAAAGTGTCCGCCCCAGGTTCCAGATGTCAATTTGTAGGAAGCCTTTGGCTCTACAGGGGCAGAGGAACTTCCCTCTGGTGGTAGATTGCACCCGGGAGACATCCTCATTTGCATGGAAATTTAGTGGGATTTTAATAAGCAGAAGCCTAGTGGCAGGCACACATCATTAGACATGAACAATGGACCTTTTCCATGGGAAACCAAAGTCTCCACCTCACGTTCCTGATGTCACTTTGTAGGAGGCCTTTGGACCTACAAGGGCAGACGAACTTCCATCTGGTGGTAGATTGCACCTGGGAGATATGCTCATTTGAATAGAATTTTAGTGGAATTTTAGTAGGCATAACCACAGTGCCAGGCAGACAGCATTAGACACGAACGGTGGCCCATTTCCCGGGGAAACCAAAGTCTCCATCCCACATGCCTGATATCAGTTTGGACGAGGCCTTTGGTACTACAAGCGCAGACAAACTTCCAACTGATGGTAGATTCCATGTGGGAGATATCCTCATTTGTGAGGAATTTCTTCAGGCATATCCCCAGTGGCAGGCAGACAGCATTAGAAACGAACGGTGCCCCTTTTCCATGGGAAACCAATGTCTCCACCCCACGTTCCTGATGTCAGTTTTTAGGAGGCCTTTGGCACTACAAGGGCAGAGAAACTTCCATCTGGTTGTAGATTGTACCTGGGAGATATCCTCATTTCTATAGAATTTTAGTGGAATTTTAGTAGGCATAAGCCTAGTGGCTGTCAGACAGCATTAGACACAAACGGTGGCCCATTTCTATGGGAAACCACAGTCTCCACCCCACGTTCCTGATGTCAGTTTTTAGGAGGCATTTGGCACTACGAGGGCAGACAAACTTCCACCTGGTGGTAGATTGCACCTGGGAGATATCCTCATTTGTATGGAACTTCAGCAGTCATAACCACAGTGCCAGGCAGACAGCATTAGACAGGAACAGTGGTCCTTTTCCTAGGGAAACCAAAGTCTCCACCCTAGGTTCCCGAGGGCAGTTTGTAAGAGACCTTTGGAAACACAAGGGCAGAGAAACTTCCATCTGGTGTTTGATTGCACCTGGGAGATATTCTCATTTGTATGGAATTTAAGTGGAATTTTAGTAGGCAGAATCCCAGCGGCAGGCAGACAGAATTAGACATGAATAATGGCCCATTTCCATGGGAAACCAAAGTCTCCACCCCAGGTTCCTGATGTCATTTTCTAGGAGGCCTCTGGCACTACAAGAGGAGACAAACTTCCAACTGGTGGCATATTGCATCTGGGAGATATCCTCATTTGTATGTAATTTTAGTAGCCATAAGCCCAGTGGCAGGCAGACAGCATTAGACAGGAACCGTGGCCCTTTGCCATGGGAAACCAAAGTCTCCGCCCCAGCTTCTTGATGTCAATTTGTAGGAAGCCTTTTGCTCTACAGGGGCAGACAAACTTCCATTTGGTGGTAGATTGCACGTGAGAGACATCTTCAATGGTATGGAATTTTATTGGAATTTTAATAGGCAGAAGCCTAGTGGCAGGCAAACATCATTAGACACGAACGCTGTCGCATTTCCATGGGAAACCAAAGTCTCCACTCCAGGTTCCTGATGTCAGTATGTAGGAGGCCTTTGGCACTACAAGGGCAGACAAAGTTCCGTCTGGTGGTTGATTGCATTGAGGAGATATCCTCATTTGTATGGAATTTCAGCAGGCAGAAGATCAGTGGCAGGCAGACAGCATTAGACAAGAACGGTACCCCTTTTCCATTGGAAACAAAGTCTCCATCCCACGTTCCTGATGTCAGTTTGTAGGAGGCATTTGGCACTATAAGGGCAGACTAATTTCCAACTGGTTGTAGATTCCATCTGGGAGATATCCTCATTTGTATGGAATTTTACTAGGCATAAGCCCAGTGGCAGGCACATTGCATTAGACACAAATGGTGGCCCTTTTCCATGGGAAACCAAAGTCTCTACCTCACGTTCCTGATGTCAGTTTTTAGGAGGCCTTTGGCACTACACGGGCAGACAAACTTCCACCTCGTGGTAGATTGCACCTGGGAGATATCCTCATTTGTATGGAACTTCAGCACTCATAACCACAATGCCAGGCTGACAGCATTAGATACGAGCGGTGGTCCTTTCCCATGGGAAACCAAAGTCTCCACCCCTGGTTCCTGATGTCAGTTTTTTAGGAGGCCTTTGGCACTACAAGGGCAGACAATCTTCCATCTGGTGGTAAATTGCATCTGCGAGATATCCTCACTTGTATGGAATTTTAGGAGGCATACGCCCAGTGGCAGGCACACAGCATTAGGCATGAACAGTGGCTCTTTTTCATGGGAAACCAAATTATCCATCCTACGTTTCAGATGTCAGTTTATAGGAGACCTTTGGCAATACAAGGGCAGAGAAACTTCAAACCGGGGGTAGATTGCACCTGCGAGATATTCTCATTTGTATAGAATTTTAGAGTAATTTTAGTACGCAGAATCCCAGTGGCAGGCAGACAGAATTAGACATGAATAGTGGCCGTTTTCCAGGGGAAACCAAAGTCTCCAGGCCAGGTTCCTGATGTCAGTTTTTAGGAGGCCTTTTGCACTACAAGAACAGACAAACTTCCAACTGGTGGCATATTGCATCTTGGAGATATCTACATTTCTATGGAGTTTTAGTGGAATTAAAGTAGGCAGAAGCCCAGTGGCAAGTAGACAGCATTAAACACCAACGGTGGCCCATTTCCATGGGAAACCAATGTCTCCGCCCCTGTTTCTGATGTCACTTTGTAGGAAGCCTTTGGCTCTACATGGGCAGACAAACTTCCATCTGGTGGTAGATGGCACCTGGGAGACATCCTCATTTGTATGTAATTTAAGTAGCCATAAGCCCAGTGGCAGGCAGACAGAATTAGACAAGAACGCTGGTCCATTTCCATGGGAAACCAACGTCTCTACCCCAGGTTCCTAATGTCAGTTTGAAGGAGGCTTTTGGCACTACAAGGGCAGACAAACTTCCATCTGGTGGTAGATTGCACCTAGGAGATATCCTCATTTGTAGAGAATTTTATTGGAATTTTAGTAGGCATAAGCCCAGTGGCTGGCACAGAGCATTAGACACGAACGGTGGCCCATTTCCTTGGGAAACCAAAGTCTCCATCTCACGTTCCTGATGTCAGTTTGTAGGAGGCCTTTGGTACTACAAGGGCAGACGAACTTGTATCTTGTGGTTGATTGCATCGCGGAGATATCCTCATTTTTATGGAACTTCAGCAGTCATAACCACTGTACCAGGCAGACAGCATTAGACAGGAACAGTGGTCCTTTTCCATGGGAAACCAAAGTCTCCACACTACGTTCCCGATGTCAGGTCTTAGGAGGCCTTTGGCAGTACATGGGAAGACAAACTTCCGTCTGGTGGTTGATTTCATCGGGGAGATATCCTCATTTGTATGGAATTTCAGCAGGTAGAAGCCCAGTGGCAGGCAGACAGCATTAGACATGAACGGTGGCCCTTTTCCAGGGGAAAACAACGTCTCCAACCCAGGCTTCTGATGTCGGTTTTTAGGAGGCCTTTGGCATTAAAAGTGTAGACAAACTTCCATCTGGTGGGAAATTGCATTTGGGAGATATCCTCATACGTATGGAATTTTAGTAGGCATATACCCACTGGCAGGCTGCAGCATTAGACATAAACAATGGGCCTTTTCCATGGAAAAACAAATTATCCATCCTATGTTCCTGATGTCATTTTTTAGGAGGCCTTTGGAACTACAAGAGCAGACAAACTTCCAACTGGTGGCATATTGCATCTGGGAGATATCCTCATTTGTATGTAATTTCTGTAGCCATAAGCCCAGTGGTCGGCAGACAGAATTAGACAAGAACGCTGGTCCATTTCCATGGGAAACCAACGTCTCTACCCCAGGTTCCTAATGTCAGTTTGAAGGAGGCCTTTGGAACTACAAGGGCAGACAAACTTCCACGTGGTGGTAGATTGCACCTGAGAGATATTCTCATTTGTAAAGAATTTTAGACGAATTTTAGTACGCAGATTCCAAGCGGCAGGCAGACAGAATTAGACATGAATAGTGGCCCTTTTCCAGGGGAAATGAAAGTAGACAGCATTAAACACCAACGGTGGCCCATTTCCATGGGAAACCAAAGTCTCCACCCCATGTCCCGGATGTCCGTTTCTAGGAGGCCTTTGGAACTACAAGAGCAGACAAACTTCCAACTGGTGGCATATTGCATCTTGGAGATATCCTCATTTGTATGTAATTTCTGTAGCCATAAGCCCAGTGGTCGGCAGACAGCATTAGACACGAACGGTGGCCCTTTTCCATGGGAAACCGAATTCTCCACTCCAGGCTCCTGATGTCTATTTGTAGGAGGCCTTTGGCACTACAGGGGCAGACAAACTTCCGTCAGGTGGTTGATTGCATCGGAGAGATTTCCCAATTTCTTTGGAATTTCAGCAGGCAGAAGCCCAGTGGCAGGCAGACAGCATTAGACATGAACGCTGGCCCTTTTCCATGGGAAAACAAAGTCTCCACCCCTGGTTCCTGATGTCAGTTTTTTAGGAGGGCTTTGGTACTACAAGGGCAGAGAATCTTCCATCTGGTTGTAGATTGCACCTAGGAGATATCCTCATTTCTATGGAATTTTAGTGGAATTTTAATAGGAAGAAGCCCTGTGCCCAGCCGACAGCCGACACACGAACGGTGGCCCATTTGCATGGGAAACCAAAGTCGCCACTCCCGGTTCCTGATGTCAGTTTTTAGGAGGCCTTTGCCACTACAAGGGCAGGCAAACTTCCATCTGGTGGTAAATTGCATCTGCGAGATATCCTCATTTGTATGGAATTTTAGCAGGCATACGCCCAGTGGCAGGCACACAGCATTAGGCATGAACAGTGCCCTATTCCACGGGAAACCAAATTATACATCCCACGTTTAAGAAGTTAGTTTATAGGAGCCCTTTGGCACTACAAGGGCAGAGAAACTTCAAACCGGGAGTAGATTGCACCTGCAAGATATTCTCAATTTTATAGAATTTTAGAGGAATTTCAGTACGCCGAATCCCAGCGGCAGGCACACAGAATTAGAGATGAATAGTGGCCGTTTTCCAGGGGAAAACAAAGTCTCCAGGCCAGGTTCCTGATGTCAGTTTATAGGAGGCCTTTTGCACTACAAGAACAGACAACCTTCCAACTGGTGGCATATTGCATCTTGGAGATATCCTCATTTGTATGGAATTCTAGTGGAATTAAAGCAGGCAGAAGCCCAGTGGCAAGTAGACAGCATTAAATACCAACGGTGGCCCATTTCCATGGGAAACCAATGTCTCCGCCCCAGGTTCCTGATGTCAATTTGTAGGAAGCTTTTGGCTCTACAGGGGCAGACAAACTTCCATCTGGTGGTAGATTGCACCTAGGAGACATCCTCATTTGTAAGGAATTTTAGTGGGATTTTAATAGGCAGAAGCCTAGTGGCAGGAACACATCATTAGACACGAACGCTGGCCCATTTTCAAGGGAAACCAAAGTCTCCACTCCAGGTTCCTGGTGTCAGTTTGTAGGAGGCCTTTGGAACTACAAGGGCAGATAAACTTCCAACTGGTGGTAGATTCCATCTGGGAGATATCCTCATTTCTCTGGAATTTCAGCAGGCATAAGCCCAGTGGCCGGCAGACAGCATTAGACAGGAACGGTGGCCCTTTTCCATGGAAAACCAAAGTCTCCACCCCACGTTACTGATGTCAATTTGCAGGAGGCCTTTGGAACTACAAGGGCTACATACTTCCATCTCGTTGTATATTCCATTACTGAGATATCCTTCTTTGTATGGAATTTTATTGGAATTTTAGTATGCAGAAGCCGAGTAGCCAGCAAACAGCATCTGACAAGAACTGTGGCCCTTTTCCATGGGAAATAAAAGTCTCCACCCAACATTCCTGATGTCCGTTTGTAGGAGGCCTTTGGAACTACAAGGCCAGGAAAATTTCCAACTGGTGGTAGATTGCATCTGGAAGACATCCTCATTTGTATGCAATATTAGCAGCCATAAGCCCAGTGGCAGGCAGACAGCATTAGATTTGCACGGTGGTCCTTTTCCATGGGAAACCAAGGTCACCACCTCACGTTCCTGAATGTCAGTTTGTAGGAGGCCTTTGGCACTACAAGGGCAGCCAAAATTCTATCTGGTGGTAGATTCCACCTGGGAGATGTCCTCATTTGTATGGAAATTCATCAGGCATGAGCCCAGTGGCAGGCAGACAGCATTAGATTTGAACGGTGGCCCTTTTCCATGGGAAACCAAAGTCTCCACCTCACGTTCCTGATGACAATTTGTAGGAGGCCTTTGGAATTACACGGGAAGACCAACTTCCATCTGGTAGTAGATTGTTCCTGGGAGATATCCTCATTTCTATGCAATTTTAGAAGGGAGAACCACAGTGGCAGGTAGACTGCATTAGACACGAACAGTGGCCCCTTTCCATGGGAAACCAAAGTCTTCACTCCAGGTTCCTGATGTCTGTGTGTTGGAAACCTTAACACTGCAAGGGAAGACAAACATCCAAGTGGTGGTGGATTCTATCTGGGAGATATCCCCATTTGTATGGAATTTAAGACGGCATAAGCCCAGTGGCTGGCAGACAGCATTAGACAAAAACGGTGGCATTTTTCCATGGGAAACCAAAGTCTCCACCTCACGTTCCTGATGTTAGTTTGTAAGACGCCTTAGGCACTACAAAGGCAAAGGAAAATTCATCTGGTGGTAGATTGCACCAGGGAGATATCTTAATTTGAATGGAATTTTAGTGGAATTTTAGTCGGCAGAATCCGAAAAGTCGCCAGATAGCATTAGACAAGAACGGTGGCCCTTTTCCATGGGAAACCAAAGTCTCCATCTCACGTTCCTGATGTCAGTTTGTAGGATGCCTTTGGCACTACAAAGGCAGATAAACTTCCATCTGGTGGTAGATTCCATCTGGGAGATATCCTCATTTTTGTGGAATTTCACCAGGCATGAGCCTAGTTCCAGGCAGACTGCATTAGACACTAACGGTGGCCCTTTTCAATGGGACACCAAAGTCTCCACCTCACGTTCCTTATGTCAGTTTATAGGAGGCCTTTGGAACTACAAGGGCACACAAACTTCCATCTCTTGGGAGAATGCAACTGCGAGATATCCTCATTTGCATGGAATTTAAGTGGAATTCTTGTGGGCAGAATCCCAGCGGCACATAGCGAGCATTAGACACGAACGGTGGCCCTTTTCCATGGGAAATCAACGTCTCCACCTCACGTTCTTTATATCAGTTACTACGAGGCCTTTGGCACTACAAGGGCAGACAAAATTCCATCTGCTGGTAGATTCCACCTGGGAGATATCCTCTGTTGTATGGAATTTCAGCAGGCATATGCCCAGTTGCAGGCAGACAGCATTAGACAAGAACGGTGGCCTTTTTCATGGGAAACCAAAGTCTCCACCCCACATTCCTGATGTAAATTTATACGAGGCTTTTGGCACGATAAGGGCAGACAAACTTCCAACTGGTGGTAGATTGCACGTGAGAGATATCTTCATTTGCATGGAATTTTAGTGGAATTTTAGTAGGCAGAATCCCAATGATCGGCAGAGAGCATAAGACACAAACGGTGTCCCTTTTCCATCAGACACGAAGGTCTCTACCCCAGTCTCCTGATGTCAGTTGCTGGGAGGCCTTTGGCACTACAAGGCTAGAAAAACTTCCACCTGGTGGTAGATTGCATCTGGGAGATATCCTCATTTGTATGCAATTTTAGCAGGCAGAAGCCCAGTGGCAGGCAGACAACATTAGACACAAACGGTGGCCATTTTCCATAGGAAACCAAAGTCTCCACCTCACATTCCTGATGTCAATTTGTAGGAGGCCTTTGGCATTACAAGGGCAAACAAAACTCCATGTCGTGGGAGAATGCAACTGCGAGATATCCTCATTTGCATGGAATTTAAGTGGAATTCTTGTGGGCAGAATCCCAGCGGCAGGTATAGAGCATTAGACACGAACGGTGGCTCTTTTCCATGGGACACCAAAGCAGGGTTATGCCTGCTAAAATTCCATACAAATGAGGATATCTCGCAGATGCAATTTACCACAAGATGGAAGTTTGCCTGACCTTGTAGTGGCAAAGGCATACTAAAATCTGACATCGGGAACGTGGTGTGGAGACTTTGGTTTCCCATGGAAAAGGACTACCGTTCGTGTCTAATGTTGTCTGCCTGGCACTGTGGTTATGACTGCTGAAGTTCCATACAAATGAGGTTATCTCCCAGGTGCAATCTACAACCAGGTGGAAGTTTGTCTGCCCTTGTAGTGCCAAAGGCCTCCTAAAAATGAACATCAGAAACGCGGGCTGGAGACTTTGGTTTCCCATAGAAATGGGCCACCGTTCGTGTCTAATGCTGTCTGCCTGCCACTGGCCTACTTCCTACTAAAATTCCACTAAAATTCCAAAAAAAAATGAGGATATCTCCCAGGTGCAATCTACAACCAGATGGAAGTTTCTCTGCCCTTATATTGGAAAACACCTCCTACAAAGTGACATCAGCAACGTGGGGTGGAGATTTTGAATTCCCATGGAAAAGGGCCACCGTTCGTGTCTAACGATGTCTGCCTCCCACTGGGGTTATGCCTGCTGAAATTCCATACAAATGAGGATATCTCCCAGATGGAATCTACCACCAGTTGGAAGTTTGTCTGCCCTTGTAGTGCCAAAGGCCTCCTAAAAAAGGACATCAGGAACCTGGAGTGGACACTTTGGTTTCCCATGGAAATGGGCCACTGTTCGTATCTAATGCTGTCTGCCTGGTGTTGTGGTTATGAGTGCTGAAGTTCCATACAAATGAGGATATCTCCCAGGTGCAATCTACCACCAAATGGAAGTTTGTCTGCCCTTGTAGTGCCAAAGGCCTCCTAAATACTGACATCAGGAACGTGGATTGGACTTTGGTTTCCCATGGAAAAGGGGCACCGTTTGTGCCTAATGCTATGTGCCTGCCGCTGGGCTTATGCCTAGTAAAATTCCATACAAATGAGGATATCTCCCACATGGAATTTACCATCAGATGGAAGTTGGTCTGCCCTTGTAGTGGCAAAGGCCTCCTATGAAACTGACATCAGGAACCAGGGGTGGAGACTTTGTTTTCCCATGGAAAAGGGCCACCGTTCGTGTCTAATGCTGTCTGCCTTCCACTGGGGTTATGCCTGCTGAAATTCCTCACAAATGAGGATATCTCCCTGATGGAATCTTCCACCAGTTGGAAGTATGTCTGCCCTTATAGTGCAAAAGTCCTCCTAAAAACTGACATCAGGAACGTGGGGTGTAGACTTTGTTTTCCCTAGGAAATTGGCCACCGTTCGTGTCTAATGCTGTCTGTTTGCCACTGGGCTTCTGCCTTCTGAAATTCCAAAGATATTTGGAAATCTCTCCGATGCAATCAACCACCTGACAGAAGTTTATCTGCCCCTGTAGTGCCAAAGGCCTCTTAAACACTGACATCTGGAACCCGGAGTGGAGACTTTGGTTTCCCATGTAAATGGGCCACCGTTCGTTCCTAATGCTGTCTGCCTGCCAATGGGTTTCTTCCAACTAAAATTCCACTAAAATTCCACAGAAATGAGGATATCTCCCAAGTGCAATCTACAACCAGATGGAAGAATCTCTGCCCTTGTAGTACCAAAGCTCTCCTAAAAAACTGACATCAGAAACCAGGGGTGGAGACTTTGTTTTCCCATGGAAATGGGCCAGCGATCGTGTCTAATGCTATCTGCCTGCCACTGGGCTTATGGCTACTGAAATTACATACAAATGAGGATATCACCCAGATGCAATATGCCACCAGTTGCAAGTTTGTCTGCTCTTGTAGTGCCAAAGGCATCCTAGAAACGGACATCATGAACGTGGGGTGGAGACTTTGGTTTCCCATGGAAAAGGGCCACCGTTGGTGTTTAATGCTGTCGAGATGCCACTGGGCTTCTGCCTACTTTAATTCCACTAAAATTCCATACAAATGAGGATATCTCCAAGACGAAATATGCCACCAGGTGGAAGTTTGTCTGCTCTTGTAGTGCAAAGGCCTCCTAAAAACTGACATCAGGAAGCTGGCCTGGAGACTTTGTTTTCCCCTGGAAAACGGCCACTATTCATGTCTAATTCTTGGTGCCTGCAGTTAGGATTCTGCGTACTAAAATTCCTCTAAAATTCTATACAAATGGGAATATTTCCCAGGTGCAATCCTCCCCCGGTTTGAAGTTTCTCTGCCCTTGTAGTGCCAAAGGGCTCCTATAAAGCTGTGCGCCAGCACCCGCTTGCAGCGACCGAGTTCGGCTTTCCACATTCTTCCCCGGCTCTCTTTCGCTTCTCCGCACAAGCTGCGGCTGGACCGAAGACGCCGCTGGCTGTGCTTCCGCGAAGCGCTGCTTTCTCGGCAAAACGCAGCTTCTCGTTCTTGACAGCTCTGCTATGCAGAAGCACAGGAAAGCCGGCAGAGCTGCTCCTCTAGCTGCTCTACGCAGAGGCAACTGTAAATCAGCTAGACAGTGATCCTGTTGTGGAAAAGGCAGGAAAGTGGCTGCAAAAGCGTTTTGGCTTGCTGGAAGCAGCAGCAAGCACGCGGGCTTCTCTGCACGCTGCAAACACAAAACAGAAGCACCTACACGGCGAGAGGAGACTGCCTGACACCTGCTGCACTCAGTACAGCTCTGGGCTGCTGCCAGGAAAGGTATTTCAAGGAACTAGCCACGGGGACTCTGCACTGTGCTGGGAGAGTTTCTACAAGGTGACCAGAAGCTGTTCGCCAGCACCCGCTTGCAGCGACCGAGTTCGGCTTTCCACGTTCTTCCCCAGCTCTCTTTCGCTTCTCCGCACAAGCTGCGGCTGTACCAAAGACGCCGCTGGCTGTGCCTCCGCGAAGCGCTGCTTTCTCGGCAAAACGCAGCTTCTCGTTCTTGACAGCTCTGCTATGCAGAAGCACAGGAAAGCCGGCAGAGCTGCTCCTCTAGCTGCTCTACGCAGAGGCAACTGTAAATCAGCTAGACAGTGACCCTGTTGTGGAAAAGGCAGGAAAGTGGCTGCAAAAGCGTTTTGGCTTGCTGGAAGCAGCAGCAAGCACGCGGGCTTCTCTGCACGCTGCAAACACAAAACAGAAGCACCTACACGGCGAGAGGAGACTGCCTGACACCTGCTGCACTCAGTACAGCTCTGGGCTGCTGCCAGGAAAGGTATTTCAAGGAACTAGCCATGGGGACTCTGCACTGTGCTGGGAGAGTCCTCATTTGGATAGAATTTTAGTGGAATTTTAGTAGGCAAAAGCCCAGTGTCTGGCAGACAGCATTAGGCACGAACGGTGGTCCATTTCCTTGGGAAACCAAAGTCTCCATCTTACGTGCCTGATGTCAGTTTGTAGGAGGCCTTTGGCACTACAAGGGCAGACACACTTCCAACTGGTGGTAGATTCCGTGTGGGAGATATCCTCATTTGTGAGGAATTTCAGCAGGCATAACCCCAGTGGCAGGAAGACTGCATTAGACACAAACGGTGACCCTTTTCCATGGGAAACCGAAGTCTCTACCCCACGTTCCTGATGTTAGTTTGTAAGAGGCATTTGGAAGTACAAGGGCAGAAAAACTTCCATCTCGTGGTAGATTGCACCTGGGAGATATCCTCATTTTTATGTAATTTTTGTAGCCATAAGCCCAGTGGCAGGCAGACAGCATTAGACAGGAACCGTGGCCCTTTGCCATGGGAAACCAAAGTCTCTGCCCCAGCTTCTTGATGTCTATTTGTAGGAAGCCTTTGGCTCTACAGGGGCAGACAAACTTCCATCTGGTGGTAGATTGCACATGGGAGACATCCTCATTTGTATGGAATTTTAGTGGAATTTTAATAGGCAGAAGCCTAGTGGCAGGCACACATCATTAGACACGAACGCTGGCCCATTTCCATGGGAAACCAAAGTTTCCAATCCAGGATCCTGATGTCAGTTTGAAGGAGGCGCTTGGCACTAGAAGGGCAGACAAAGTTCCGTCTGGTGGTAGATTGCATCGAGGAGATATCCTCATTTGTATGGAATTTCAGCAGGTAGAAGCCCAGTGGCACGCAGACAGCATTAGACACGAACAATGGACCTTTTCCATGGGAAACCAAAGTCTCCACCTCACGTTCCTGATGTCAGTTTGTAGGAGGCCTTTGGAACTACAAGGGCAGGCAAACTTCAAACTGGTGGTAGATTGCACCTGGGAGATATCCTCATTTGTATAGAATTTTAGTGGAATTTTAGTAGGCAGAAGTCCAGCGGCAGGCAGACAGCATTACACACGAACGCTGGCCAATATCCATGGGAAACCAAAGTCTCCAACCCAGGCTCCTCATGTCAGTTTGTAGGAGGCCTTTGGCATTAAAAGGGCAGACAAACTTTCATCTGGTGGGAAATTGCATTTGGGAGATATCCTCATATGTATGGAACTTTGGTAGGCATATGCCCACTGGCAGGCAGACAGCATTAGACACGAACGCTGGCCAATATCCATGGAAAAACAAAGTCTCCACCCCACGTTCCTGATGTCAGTTTTTAGGAGACCTCTGGCACTACAAGTGGAGACAAACTTCCAACTGCTGGCATATTGCATCTGGGAGATATCCTCATTTGTGAGGTATTTCACCAGGCATAACACCAGTGACAGGCAGACAGCATTAGACACGAACGGTGCCCCTTTTCCATGGGAAACCAAAGTCTCCAGCCCACGTTCCTGACGTCAGTTTTTAGGAGGCATTTGGCACTACAGAGGCAGACAAACTTCCATCTGGTGGTAGATTGCACCTTGGAGACATCCTCATTTGTATGGAATTTTAGTGGGATTTTAATAGGCAGAAGCCTAGTGGCAGACGCAAGTCATTAGACACGAACGCTGGCCCATTTCCATGGGAAACCAAAGTCTCCACTCCAGGTTCCTGATGTGAGTTTGTAGGAGGCCTTTGGCACTACAAGAGCAGACAAAGTTCCATCTGGTGGTTGATTGCATCGAGGAGATATCCTCATTTGTATGGAATTTCAGCAGGCAGAAGCCCAGTGGCAGGCAGACAGCATTAGACACGAACAATGGACCTTTTCCATGGGAAACCAAAGTCTCCACCCTAGGTTCCTGATGTCAGTTTGTAGGAGGCCTTTGGAAATACAAGGGCAGAGAAACTTCCATCTGGTGTTAGGTTGTAGCTGGGAGATATACTCATTATTATGGAATTTTAGTGGAATTTTAGTAGGCAGAATCCCAGCAGCATGCAGACAGAATTAGACATGAATAGTGGCCCATTTCCATAGGAAACCAAAGTCTCCAACCCATGATCCTGATGTCATTTTCTAGAAGGCCTCTGGCACTACAAGAGGGGACAAACTTCCAATTGGTGGCATATTGCATCTGGGAGATATCCTCATTTGTATGTAATTTTAGTACCCATAAGCCCAGTGGCAGGCAGACATCATTAGACACGAACGGTGGCCCTTTTCCATGGGAAACCAAAGTCTTCGCCCCAGGATCCTGATGACAATTTGTAGGAGGCCTTTGGAATTACAAGGGCAGACAAACTTCTATCTGGTGGTAGATTGCACCTGATAGATATCCTCATTTGTATAGAATTTTAGTGGAATTTTAGTAGGCATAAGCCCAGTGGCAGGCAGACAGCATTAGACACGAACAATGGACCTTTTCCATGGGAAACCAAAGTCTCCACCTCACGTTCCTGATGTCAGTTTGTAGGAGGGCTTTGGAACTACAAGGGCAGACAAACTTCCATCTGGTGGTAGATTGCACCTGGGAGATATCCTCCTTTGTGAGGAATTTCAGAAGGCATAACCCCAGTGGCAGGCAGATAGCATTAGACACGAACGGTGCCCTTTTCCATGGGAAACCAAAGTCTCCATCCCACGTTCCTGATGTCAGTCATTAAGAGGCGAATGGAACTACAAGGGCAGAAAAATTTCCATCTGGTGGTAGATTGGACCTGGGAGATATCGCCATTTGTATGGAATTTTAGTGGTATTTTAGTAGGCAGAATTCCAGCGGCAGGCAGACAGCATTACACACGAACGCTGGCCAATATCCATGGGAAACCAAAGTCTCCAACCCAGGCTCCTCATGTCAGTTTGTAGGAGGCCTTTGGCATTAAAAGGGCAGACAAACTTCCATCTGGTGGTTGATTGCATCGGCGAGATATGCTCATTTGTATGGGATTTCAGAAGGCAGAAGCCAAGTGGCACGCAGACAGCATTGGACACGAACAGTGGCCCATTTCCATGGGAAACCAAAATCTCCACCCCACGTTGCTGATGTCTCATTGTAGGAGGCATTTTCCAATATAAGGGCAGAGAAACTTCCATCTGGTTGTAGATTGCACCTGGGAGATATCCTCATTTCTATGGAATTTTAGTGGAATTTTAGTAGGAAGAAACCCAGTGGCAGGCAGACAGCATTAGACACGAACGGTGGGCATTTCTTTGGGAAACAAAAGTCTCCACCCCCCGTTCGGGATGTCAGTTTTTAGGTGGCCTTTGTCACTACGGGGGCAGAAAAACTTCCACCCAGTGGTAGATTACACCTGGGAGATATCCTCATTTGTATGGAACTTCAGCAGTCATCACCACAGTGCCAGGCAGACAGCATTAGACAGGAACGGTGGTCCTTTTCCATGGGAAAGCAAAGTCTCCACCCCAGGTTCCTGATGGCAGTTTGTAGGAGGCCTTTGGAAACACAAGGGCAGAGAATCTTCCATCTGGTGTTAGATTGCACCCGGGAGATATACTCATTTGTATGGAATTTTAGTGGAATATTAGTAGACAGAATCCCAGCTGCAGGTAGACAGAATTAGACATGAATAGTGGCTCATTTCCATGGGAAACCAAAGTCTCCACCCCAGGTTCCTCATGTCATTTTCTAGGAGGCCTCTGGCACTACAGGAGGAGACAAAGTTCCAATTGGTGGCATATTGCATCTAGGAGATATCCTCATTTGTATGTAATTTTAATAGCCATAAGCCCAGTGGCAGGCAGACAGTATTAGACGCGAACGGTGGTCCTTTTCCATGGGAAACCAAAGTCTCCGCCTCAGGTTCTTGATGTCAATTTGTAGGAAGCCTTTGGCTCTTCAGGGGCAGACAAACTTCCATCTGGTGGTAGATTGCACCTGGGAGACATCCTCATTTCTATAGAATTTTAGTGGAATTTTAGTCGGCATAAGCCCAGTGTCTCGCAGACAGCATTAGACACGAACTGTGGTCCATTTCCTTGGGAAACCAAAGTCTCCATCTCACGTGCCTGATGTCAGTTTGTAGGAGGCCTTTGGCACTACAAGGGCAGATAAACTTCCAACTGGTGGTAGATTCCGTGCGGGAGATATCCTCATTTGTGAGGAATTTCAGCAGGCATAACCCCAGTGGCAGGCAGACAGCATTAGACACAAACACTGGCCCAAATCCATGGGAAACCAAAGTCTCCACTCCAGGCTCCTCATGTCAGTTTATAGAAGGCCTTTGGAAATACAAGGGCAGAAAAACTTATATCTGGCGGTAGACTGCACCCGGGAGATATCTTCATTTGTATGGAATTTCAGTGGAATTTTCGTAGGTAGAAGCCCAATGGCAGGCAGACATTATTAGACACGAACGGTGGCCCATTTCCATGAGAAACCAAAGTCTCCACCCCAGGTTCCTGATGTCAGTTTTTAGGAGGCCTTTGGCACTAGAAGGGCAAACAAACTTCCAACTGGTGGGAGATTCCATCTGGGAAATATCCTCATTTGTGAGGAATTTCAGTAGGCATAACTCCAGTGGCAGGCAGACAGCATTAGACACGTACAGTGGCCCTTTTCCATGGGAAACCAAAATCTCCACCCCATGTTGCTGATGTCACTTTGTAGGAGGCGTTTTCCAATATAAGGGCAGAGAAACTTCCATCTGGTTGTAGATTGCACCTGGGAGATATCCTCATTTCTATGGAGTTTTAGTGGAATTTTAGTAGGAAGAAGCACAGTGGCAGGCAGACAGCATTAGACACGAACAATGGCCCATTTTTATGGGAAACCAAAGTCTCTACCCCACGTTCCTGATGTCCGTTTCTAGGAGGCCTTTGACACTACAAAGGTAGACAAACTTCAGTCTGGTGGTTGATTGCATCGGGGAGATATCCTCATTTGTATGGAACTTCAGCAGGTAGAAGCCCAGTGGCAGGCAGACAGCATTAGACATGAACGGTGGCCCTTTTCCCATGGGCAGCCAAAGTCTCCAAGCCACGTTCCTGATGTCAGGTTTTAGGAGGCCTTTGGCAGTACAAGGGCAAACAAACTTCCGTCTGGTGGCTGATTGCATCGGGGAGATATCCTCATTTGTATGGAATTTCAGCAGGTAAAAGCCCAGTGGCAGGCAGACAGCATTAGACACGAACGGTGGCCCTTTTCCATGGGAAAACAAAGTCTCCAACCCAGGCTCCTGATGTCAGTTTGTAGGAGGCCTTTGGCATAAAAAGGGCAGACAAACTTCCATCTGGTGGGAAATTGCATTTGGGAGATATCCTCATTTGTAGGGAATTTTGGTAGGCTTCTGCCCACTGGCAGGCAGACAGCATTAGACACGAACAGTGGCCCCTTTCCATGGAAAAACAAATTATCCATCCTATGTTCCTGATGTCAGTTTTTAGGAGGCTTTTGGCACTGCAAGGGCTGACAAACTTCCACCTGGCGGTAGATTGCACCTGGGAGATATCCTCATTTTTATGGAATTTTAGTGGTATTTTAGTACTCAGAAGCCCTATGGCAGACAGACAGCATTAAACATGAATGGTGGGCCTTTTCTATAGGAAACCAAAGTCACCAGGTGAGGTTCCGAATGTCAGTTTGAAGGAGGCCTTTGGCACTGCAAGAGCAGACAAATTTCCATCTGGTGGCATATTGCGTCTGGGAGATATCCTCATTTGTATGTAATTTCAGTAGTCATAAGTCAGTGGCAAGGAGACAGCATTAAACACCAAGGGTGGCCCTTTTCCATGGGAAACCAAAGCGTCCTCTCCAGGTTCCTGATGTCAGTTTGTAGGAGGCCGTTGCATTACAAGGGCAGACAAACTTTCAACTGGTGGTAGACTCCATCTGGGAGATATCCTCATTTTTATGGAATTTTACTAGGCATACGCCCAGTGGCAGGCACATAGCATTAGACAAAAAGGGTGGCCCATTTCCATGGGAAACCAAAGTCTCCACCGCACGTTCCTGATGTCAATTTTTAGGAGGCCTTTGGCACTTCAAGGGCAGACAAACTTCCACCTGGTGGTAGATTGCACCTGGGACTTATCAGCATTTGTATGGAACTGCAGCAGTCATAACCACAGTGCCAGGCAGACAGCATTAGACACGAACGGTGGCCCTTTTCCATGGGAAACCAAAGTCTACGCCCCAGGTTCCTGATGTTAATTTGTAGGAAGCCTTTAACACTACAAGGGCAGACAAACTCCCATCTGGTGGTAGATTGCACCTGGGAGGTATCCTCATTTGTATGGAATTTTAGTGGAATTTTAGTAGGCATAAGCCCAGTATCTGGCAGACAGCATTACACACGAACAGTGGCCCTTTTCCATGGGAAACCAAAATCTCCACCCCATGTTGCTGATGTCACTTTGTAGGAGACGTTTTCCAATATAAGGGCAGAGAAACTTCCATCTGGTTGTAGATTGCACCTGGGAGATATCCTCATTTTTATGGAGTTTTAGTGGAATTTTAGTAGGAAGAAACCCCGTGGCAGGCAGACAGCATTAGACAAGAAAAATGGCCCATTTGATGGAAAACCAAAGTCTCCACCCCTCGTTCCTGATGTCTGTTTCTAGGAGGCCTTTGGCACTACAAGGGCAGACAAACTTCCGTCTGGTGGTTGATTGCATCGTTGAGATATCCTCATTTTTATGGAATTTCATCAGGTAGAAGCACAGTGGCGGGCAGACAGCATTAGAGAGGAACGGTGGCCCTTTTCCATGGGAAAACAAAGTCTCCAACCAGGCTCCTGATGTCAGTTTTTAGTAGGCCTTTGGCATCAAAAGGGCAGACAAACTTCCATCTGGTGGGAAATTTTGTTAGGGAGATATCCTCATTTGTATGTAATTTCAGTAGTCATAAGCCCAGTTACAAGGAGACAGCATTAAACAACAAGGATGCCCCTTTTCCATGGGAAACCAAAGCCTCCTTTCCAGAATCCTGATGTCAGTTTGTAGGAGGCCTTAGGCATTACAAGGGCAGACAAACTTTCATCTGGTGGTAGACTCTATCTGGGAGATATCCTCATTTGTACGGGATTTTACTAGGCATAATCCCAGTGGCAGTCACATAGCATTAGACACAAACGGTGGCCCATTTCCATGGGAAAACAAAGTCTCCACCCCACGTTCCTGATGTCAATTTGTAGAAGGCGTTTGGAACTACAAGGGCAGAAAAACTTCCATCTGGTGGTAGATTGCACCTGGGAGATATCCTCATTTCTATAGAATTTTAGTGGAATTTTAGTAGGCATAAGCCCAGTGGCTGGCAGGCAGCATTAGACATGAACGGTGGGCATTTCTTTGGGAAACAAAAGTCTCCACCCCCCGTTCGGGATGTCAGTTTTTAGGTGGCCTTTGGCACTACGGGGGCAGAAAGACTTCCACCCAGTGGTAGATTACACCTGGGAGATATCCTCATTTGTATGGAACTTCAGCAGTCATCACCACAGTGCCAGGCAGACAGCATTAGACAGGAACGGTGGTCCTTTTCCATGGGAAAGCAAAGTCTCCACCCCAGGTTCCTGATGGCAGTTTGTAGGAGGCCTTTGGAAACACAAGGGCAGAGAATCTTCCATCTGGTGTTAGATTGCACCTGGGAGATATACTCATTTGTATGGAATTTTAGTGGAATATTAGTAGACAGAATCCCAGCTGCAGGTAGACAGAATTAGACATGAATAGTGGCTCATTTCCATGGGAAACCAAAGTCTCCACCCCAGGTTCCTCATGTCATTTTCTAGGAGGCCTCTGGCACTACAGGAGGAGACAAAGTTCCAATTGGTGGCATATTGCATCTAGGAGATATCCTCATTTGTATGTAATTTTAATAGCCATAAGCCCAGTGGCAGGCAGACAGTATTAGACGCGAACGGTGGCCCTTTTCCATGGGAAACCAAAGTCTCCGCCTCAGGTTCTTGATGTCAATTTGTAGGAAGCCTTTGGCTCTTCAGGGGCAGACAAACTTCCATCTGGTGGTAGATTGCACCTGGGAGACATCCTCATTTGTATAGAATTTTAGTGGAATTTTAGTCGGCATAAGCCCAGTGTCTCGCAGACAGCATTAGACACGAACTGTGGTCCATTTCCTTGGGAAACCAAAGTCTCCATCTCACGTGCCTGATGTCAGTTTGTAGGAGGCCTTTGGCACTACAAGGGCAGATAAACTTCCAACTGGTGGTAGATTCCGTGCGGGAGATATCCTCATTTGTGAGGAATTTCAGCAGGCATAACCCCAGTGGCAGGCAGACAGCATTAGACACAAACGGTGGTCCTTTTCCATGGGAAACCGAAGTCTCTACCCCACGTTCCTGATATTAGTTTGTAAGAGGCCTTTGGAAGTACAAGGGCAGAAAAACTTCCATCTGGTGGTAGAGTGCACCTGGGAGATATCCTCATTTTTATGGAATTTCAGTGGTATTAAAGTAGGCAGAAATCCAGCGGCAGGCAGACATTATTACACACGAAAGCTGGCCCATATCCATGGGAAACCAAAGTCTCCACTCCAGGCTCCTCATGTCAGTTTATAGAAGGCCTTTGGAAATACAAAGGCAGAAAAACTTATATCTGGCGGTAGACTGCACCCGGGAGATGTCTTCATTTGTATGGAATTTCAGTGGAATTTTCGTAGGTAGAAGCCCAGTGCCAGGCAGACAGCATTAGACACGAACGGTGGCTTTTTCATGGGAAAACAAAGTCTCCAACCAGGCTCCTGATGTCAGTTTTTAGTAGGCCTTTGGCATCAAAAGGGCAGACAAACTTCCATCTGGTGGGAAATTTTGTTAGGGAGATATCCTCATTTGTATGTAATTTCAGTAGTCATAAGCCCAGTGGCAAGGAGACAGCATTAAACAACAAGGGTGCCCCTTTTCCATGGGAAACCAAAGCCTCCTTTCCACAATCCTGATGTCAGTTTGTAGGAGGCCTTAGGCATTACAAGGGCAGACAAACTTTCATCTGGTGGTAGACTCTATCTGGGAGATATCCTCATTTGTACGGGATTTTATTAGGCATAATCCCAGTGGCAGTCACATAGCATTAGACACAAACGGTGGCCCATTTCCATGGGAAAACAAAGTCTCCACCCCACGTTCCTGATGTCAATTTGTAGAAGGCGTTTGGAACTACAAGGGCAGAAAAACTTCCATCTGGTGGTAGATTGCACCTGGGAGATACCCTCATTTCTCTGGAATTTTATTGGAATTTTATTACGAAGATCCCCAGTGGCAGGCAGACAGCTTTAGACACGAACGGTGGCCCATTTTTATGGGAAACCAAAGTCTCCACCCCACGTTCCTGATGTCCGTTACTAGGAGGCCTTCGGCAGTACAAGGGTAGACAAACTTCCACCTGGTGGTAGATTGCTCCTGGGAGATATCCTCATTTGTATGGACCTTCAGCAGTCATAACCACAGTGCCAGGCAGACAGCATTAGACAGGAACGGTGGTCCTTTTCCTAGGGAAACCAAAGTCTCCACACCACGTTCCCGATGTCAGGTTTTAGTAGGCCATTGACAGTACAAGGGCAGAAAAACTTCCGTCTGGTGGTTGATTGCATCGGGAAGATATCCACATTTGTATGGAATTTCAGCAGATAGAAGCCCAGTGGCAGGCAGACAGCATTAGACACGAACGGTGGCCCTTTTCCATGGGAAAACAAAGTCTCCAACCCAGGCTCCTGATGTCAGTTTGTAGTAGGCCTTTGGCACTACAAGGGCAGACAAACCTCCATCTAGTGGTGGATCGCACCTCGTAGATGTCCTTATTTGTATGGAATTTTAGTGGTATTTTAGTACTCAGAAGCCCAGTTGCAGACAGAGAGCATTAAACATGAACGGTGGGCCTTTTCCATAGGAAACCAAAGTCTCCACGCCAGGTTCCGAATGTCAGTATAAAGGAGGCCTTTGGCACTGCAAGAGCAGACAAACTTCCATCTGGTGGCATATTGCATCTGGGAGATATCCTCATTTGTATGGAACTTCAGCAGTCATAACCACAGTGCCAGGCAGACAGCATTAGACAGGAACGGTGGTCCTTTTCCATGGGAAACCAAAGTCTCCACTCTAGGTTTCTGATGGCAGTTTGTAGGAGGCCTTTGGAAACATAAGGGCAGAGAAACTTCCATCTGGTGTTAGTTTGCACCTGGGAGATATTCACATTTGTATGGAATTTTAGAGGAAGTTTAGTAGGCAGAATCCCAGCGGCAGGCAGACAGAATTAGACATGAATAGTGGCCCATTTCCATGGGAAACCAAAGTCTCCACCCCAGGTTCCTGATGTCATTTTCTAGGAGGCCTCTGGCACTACAAGACGAGACAAACTTCCAACTGGTGGCATATTGCATCTGGGAGATATCCTCATTTGTATGTAATTTTAGTAGGCATAAGCCCAGTGGCAGGCAGACAGCATTAGACAGGAACCGTGGCCCTTTGCCATGGGTAACCAAAGTCTCCACCCCAGCTTCTTGATGTCAATTTGTAGGAAGCCTTTTGCTCTACAGGGGGAGACAAACTTCCATTTGGTGGTAGATTGCACGTGAGAGACATCTTCAATGGTATAGAATTTTATTGGAATTTTAATAGGCAGAAGCCTTGTGGCAGGCAAACATCATTAGACACGAACGCTGTCCCATTTCCATGGGAAACCAAAGTCTCCACTCCAGGTTCCTGATGTCAGTTTGTAGGAGGCCTTTGGCACTACAAGGGCAGACAAAGTTCCGTCTGGTGGTTGATTGCATTGAGGAGATATCCTCATTTGTATGGAATTTCAGCAGGCAGAAGATCAGTCTGGTGGTTGATTGCATCGAGGAGATATCCTCATTTCTATGGAATTTCAACAGGCAGAAGCTCAGTGGCAGGCAGACAGCATTAGACACGAACAGTGGAACTTTTCCATTGGAAACCAAAGTCTCCACCTCACGTTCCTGATGTCAGTTTGTAGGAGGCCTTTGGAACTACAAGGGCAGACAAACTTCCGTCAGGTGGTAGATTGCACCTGGGAGATATCCTCATTTGTAGAGAATTTTATTGGAATTCTAGTAGGCATAAGCCAAGTGGCTGGCAGACAGCATTAGACACAAACGGTGGCCCATTTCCTTGGGAAACCAAAGTCTCCATCTCACGTTCCTGATGTCAGTTTGTAGGAGGCCTTTGGTACTACAAGGGCAGACATACTTCTATCTTGTGGTTGATTGCATCGCTGAGATATCCTCATTTTTATGGAACTTCAGCAGTCATAACCACTGTACCAGGCAGACAGCATTAGACAGGAACAGTGGTCTTTTTCCATGGGAAACCAAAGTCTCCACACTACGTTCCCGATATCAGGTTTTAGGAGGTCTTTTGCAGTACATGGGAAGACAAACTTCCGTCTGTTGGTTTATTTCATCGGGGAGATATCCTCATTTGTATGGAATTTCAGCAGGCAGAAGCCCAGTGGCAGGCAGAGAGCATTAGACACAAACGGTGGCCCTTTTCCATGGGAAACCGAAGTCTCCAACCCAGGCTTCTGATGTCGGTTTTCAGGAGGCCTTTGGCATTAAAAGTGTAGACAAACATCCATCTGGTGGGAAATTGCATTTGGGAGATATCCTCATACGTATGGAATTTTAGTAGGCATATACCCACTGGCAGGCAGCAGCATTAGACATGAACAATGGGCCTTTTCCATGGAAAAACAAATTATCCATCCTCACGTTCCTGATGTCATGTTTTAGGAGGCCTTTGGCACTACAAGAGCAGACAAGCTTCCACGTGGTGGTAGATTGCACCTGAGAGATATTCTCATTTGTAAAGAATTTTAGACGAATTTTAGTACGCAGATTCCAAGCGGCAGGCAGACAGAATTAGACATGAATAGTGGCCCTTTTCCAGGGGAAATGAAAGTCTGCAGGCCAGGTTCCTGATGTCAGTTTTTAGGAGGCCTTTTGCACTACAAGAACAGACAAACTTCCAACTGGTGGCATATTGCATCTTGGAGATATCCTCATTTGTATGTAATTTCTGTAGCCATAAGCCCAGTGGCCGGGCGACAGCATTAGACACGAACGGTGGCCCTTTTCCATGGGAAACCGAATTGTCCACTCCAGGCTCCTGATGTCTATTTGTAGGAGGCCTTTGGCACTACAGGGGCAGACAAACTTCCGTCAGGTGGTTGATTGCATCGGAGAGATTTCCCAATTTCTTTGGAATTTCAGCAGGCAGAAGCCCAGTGGCAGGCAGACAGCATTAGACATGAACGCTGGCCCTTTTCCATGGGAAAACAAAGTCTCCACCCCTGATTCCTGATGTCAGTTTTTTAGGAGGGCTTTGGTACTACAAGGGCAGAGAATCTTCTATCTGGTTGTAGATTGCACCTGGGAGATATCCTCATTTCTATGGAATTTTAGTGGAATTTTAATAGGAAGAAGCCCAGTGGCAAGCAGACAGCATTACACACGAACGGTGGCCCATTTGTATGGGAAACCAAAGTGGCCACTCCCGGTTCCTGATGTCAGTTTTTAGGAGGCCTTTGCCACTACAAGGGCAGGCAAACTTCCACCTCGTGGTAAATTGCATCTGCGAGATATGCTCATTTGTATGGAGATTTAGCAGGCATATGCCCAGTGGCAGGCACACAGCATTAGGCATGAACAGTGCCCTATTCCACGGGAAACCAAATTATACATCCTACGTTGTGGAGAGAATGTGAATTGGAAGGGACAGACTGCGTTTGCGGAAGACGAATCGGGTTGTAACGCGAAGCAGGGCCAGGCACATCCCTCTCCAGAGATAACCTTTATCTCAAGGTCACAGACCCCTCTCTCTTTCCTTGCATACCAGTACTTTTCCACTACCCTTAAGAAATTAGTAAGACCCCCTATGACGTAGCGAAACCCAGAAGGTACTTAAACCCTGTGTTTTAGATAATAAACGCTTTTGACCAAACACATCACATTGGTGTTAACTGAGTCATTTGCCCGAACCCCACGCTCGCAGCTCGTGGTGGTCGTGTCTTCAATTAAACCCAGGCCACCAAGGCGATGGCTGAATAAGCCGCAACACTACGTTTAAGAAGAGAGTTTATAGGAGCCCTTTGGCACTACAAGGGCAGAGAAACTTCAAACCGGGAGTAGATTGCACCTGCGAGATATTCTCAATTTTATAGAATTTTAGAGGAATTTCAGTCCGCCGAATCCCACCGGCAGGCACACAGAATTAGACATGAATAGCGGCCTTTTCCAGGGGAAACCAAAGTCTCCAGGCCAGGTTCCTGATGTCAGCTTTTAGGAGGCCTTTTGCACTACAAGAACAGACAAACTTCCGACTGGTGGCGTATTGCATCTTGGAGATATCCTCATTTGTATGGAATTATAGTGGAATTAAAGTAGGCAGAAGCCCAGTGGAAGTAGACAGCATTAAACACCAACGGTGGCCCATTTCCATGGGAAACCAAAGTCTCCACCCCACGTTCATGATGTCTGTTTCTAGGAGGCCTTTGGAACTACAAGAGCAGACAAACTTCCAACTGGTGGCATATTGCATCTGGGAGATATCCTCATTTGTATGTAATTTCTGTAGCCATAAGCCCAGTGGCCGGCAGACAGCATTAGACACGAACGGTGGCCCTTTTCCATGGGAAACCGAATTCTCCACTCCAGGCTCCTGATGTCAATTTGTAGGAGGCCTTTGGCATTACAGGGGCAGACAAACTTCCATCAGCTGGTTGATTGCATCGGAGAGATTTCCAAATATCTTTGGAATTTCAGCAGGCAGAAGCCCAGTGGCAGGCAGACAGCATTAGACATGAACGCTGGCCCTTTTCCATGGGAAAACAAAGTCTCCACCCCTGATTCCTGATGTCAGTTTTTTAGGAGGGCTTTGGTACTACAAGGGCAGAGAATCTTCCATCTGGTTGTGGATTGCACCTAGGAGATATCCTCATTTCTATGGAATTTTAGTGGAATTTTAATAGGAAGAAGCCCAGTGGCAAGCAGACAGCATTACACACGAACGGTGGCCCATTTTCATGGCAAACCAAAGTCGCCACTCCCGGTTCCTGATGTCAGTTTTTAGGAGGTTTTTGCCACTACAAGGGCAGACAAACTTCCATCTGGTGGTAAATTGCATCTGCGAGATATCCTCATTTGTATGGAATTTTAGCAGGCATACGCACAGTGGCAGGCACACAGCATTTGGCATGAACAGTGGCCCTTTTCCATGGGAAACCAAATTATCCATCCTATGTTTCAGATGTCAGTTTATAGGAGCCCTTTGGCACTACAATGGCAGAGAAACTTCAAACTGGGGGAGGATTGCACCTTCGAAATATTCCCATTTGTATAGAATTTTAGAGGAATTTTAGTACGCAGAATCCCAGCTGCAGGCACACAGAATTAGACATGAATAGTGGCCCTTTTCCAGGGGAAACCAAAGTCTCCACCCCACGTTCCTCATGTCAGTTTTTACGAGGACTTTGGCACTATAAGGGCAGACATACTTCCAACTGGTGGTAGATTCCATCAGGGAGATATCCTCATTTGTGAGGAATTTCAGCAGGCATAACCCCAGTGGCAGGCAGAGACCATTAGACACGAACGGTGGCCCTTTTCCATGGGAAACAAAAATCTTCACCCGTGGTTCCTGATGTCAGGTTTTAGGAGGCCTTTGCCACTACAAGGGCAGACAAACTTCCATCTGATGGAAAATTCCATCTGGGAGATATCCTCATTTGTATGGAATTTTACTAGGCATAAGCCCAGTGGCAGGCACAGAGCATTAGACAAAAACGGTGCCCCTTTTCCATGGAAACCAAAGTCTCCACCTCACGTTCCTGATGTCAGTTTTTAGGAGGCCTTTGGCACTACAAGGGCAGACAAACTTCCAACTGGTGGTAGATTGCACCATGGAGATGTCCTCATTTGTATGGAATTTTAGTGGAATTTTAGTACTCAGAAGCCCAGTTGCAGACCGACAGCATTAAATACGAACGGTGGGCCTTTTCCATAGGAAACCAAAGTTCCAGGCCAGGTTCCAGATATCACTTTGAACGAGGCCTTTGGCACTGCAAGAGCAGACAAACTTCCATCTGCTGGCATATTGCATCTGGGAGATATCCTCATTTGTATGTAATTTCAGTAGTCATAAGCCCAGTGGCAAAGAGACAGCATTAAACACCAAGGGTGGCCCTATTCCATGGGAAACCAAAGCGTCCTCTCCAGATTCCTGATGTCAGTTTGTAGGAGGCCGTTGGCATTACAAGGGCAGACAAACTTTCAAGTGGTGGTAGATTCCATCTGGGAGATATCCTCATTTGTATGGAATTTTACTAGGCATAAGCCCAGTGGCAGGCACATTGCATTAGACACAAACGGTGGACCTTTTCCATGGGAAACCAAAGTCTCCACCCCACGTTCCTGATGTCAGTTTTTAGGAGGCCTTTGGCACTACAAGGGCAGACAAACTTCCATCTGGTGGTAGATTGCACCTGGGAGATATCCTCATTTGTATGGAACTTCAGCAGTCATCACCACAGTGCCAGGCAGACAGCATTAGATACGAACGGTGGTCCTTTTCCATGGGAAACCAAAGTCTCCACGCCTGGTTCCTGATGTCAGTTTTTTAGGGGGCTTTTGCCACTACAAGGGCAGACAAACTTCCATCTCGTGGTAAATTGCATCTGCGAGATATCCTCATTTGTATGGAATTTTAGCAGGCATACGCCCAGTGGCAGGCACACAGCATTAGGCATGAACAGTGGCCCTTTTCCATGGGAAACCAAATTATCCATCCTATGTTTCAGATGTCAGTTTATAGGAGCCCTTTGGCACTACAAGGGCAGAGAAACTTTAAACTGGGGGAGGATTGCACCTGCGAAATATTCCCATTTGTATTAAATTTTAGAGGAATTTTAGTACGCAGAATCCCAGCTGCAGGCACACAGAATTAGACATGAATAGTGGCCGTTTTCCAGGGGAAAACAAAGTCTCCAGGCCAGCTTCCTGATGTCAGTTTTTAGGAGGCCTTTTGCACTACAAGAACAGAAAAACTTCCAACTGGTGGCATATTGCGTCTTGGAGATATCCTTATTTGTATGGAATTTTAGTGGAATTAAAGTAGGCAGAAGCCCAGTGGCAAGTAGACAGCATTAAACACCAACGGTGGCCCATTTCCATGGGAAACCAAAGTCTCCACACCACGTGCCTTATGTCCGTTTTTAGGAGGACTTTTGCACTACAAGAGCAGACAAATTTCCAACTGCTGGCTTATTGCATCGGGGAGATATCCTCAATTGCATGTAATTTCAGTAGCCATAAGCCCAGTGGCAGGCAGACAGCATTAGACACGAACGCTGGCCCATTTCCATGGGAAACCAAAGTCTCCACTCCAGGCTCCTGAAGTCAATTTGTAGGATGCCTTTGGCACTACAGGGGCAGAGGAACTTCCGTCAGGTGGTTGATTGCATCAGAGAGATTTCCAAATTTTTTGGGAATTCCAGCACGCAGAAGCCCAGTGGCAGGCAGACAGCATTAGACACGAACGGTGGCTCTTTTCCATGGGAAAACATAGGCTCCACCCCTGGTTCCTGATTTCAGTTTTTTAGGAAGGCTTTGGTACTACAAGGGCAGAGAATCTTCCAACTGTAAATCAGCTAGAAATTGATCCTGTAGTGGGAAAGGCAGGAAAGTTGCTGCAAACGGGTTTTGTCTTCCTGGAAGCAGCAGCAAGTACGAGTGCTTCTCTGCACACTGGAAACACAAAACAGAAGCATGCACACGACGAGAGGAGACTGCCTGACACCTGCTGCACTCAGTACAGTTTTGGGCTGCTGCCAGGGCATGTATTTCAAGGCACTAGCTTGGGGAACTGTCCACTGTCTTGGGGGACTTTCTACAAGGTGACCAGAAGCTGTTCACAAGCACCTGCTTACAGCGACCGAGTTCGGCGTTCCACACTCTTCCCCGGCTCTCTTTCGCCTCTCCGCACACCCAATGGCTGTACCGAAGACGCTGCTGGCTTTGGTGCCGCGAACCGCTGCTTTCTCGGCAAAAGGCAGCTTCTCGCTCTTGACAGCTCTGCTATGCAGAAGCAGAGGAAAGCCGGCAGAGCTTCTCCTCTAGCTGCTCTACGCAGAAACAACTGTGAATCAGCTAGAACTTGATCCTGTAGTGGGAAAGGCAGGAAAGTTGCTGCAAAAGCGTTTTGGCTTGCTGGAAGCAGCAGCAAGCACGAGTTCTTCTCTGCACATTGGAAACACAAAACAGAAGCATGCACACCGCAAAAGGAGACTGCCTGACACCTGCTGCACTCAGTACAGCTCTGGGCTACTGCCAAGGCACGTATTCAAGGCAATAGCCGCCGGGACCCTCCACTGTCTTGGGGGGGTTTCTACAAGGTGACCAGAAGCTGTTCACAAGCACCTGCTTGCAGCGACCGAGTTCGGCTTTCCACATTCTTCCCCGGCTCTCTTTCGCTTCTCCGCACAACCTGCGACTGTACCGACAACGCTGCTGGCTGTGGAGTCACGCAGCGCTGCTTTCTCGGCAAAAAGCACCTTCTCGCTCTTGACAGCTCTGCTATGCAGAAGCAGAGGAAAGCCGGCAGAGCTTCTCCTCTAGCTGCTCTACGCAGAAACAACTCTGAATCAGCTAGAAATTGATCCTGTAGTGAGAAAGGCAGGAAAGTTGCTGCAAAAGCGTTTTGTCTTGCTGGAAGCAGCAGCAAGTACTAGTGCTTCTCTGCACACTGGAAACACAAAACAGAAGCACGCACACGGCGAGAGGAGACTGCCTGACACCTGCTGCACTCAGTACTGCTCTGGGCTACTGCCAATACAACTATTCAAGGCAATAGCCGCCGGGACTCTCCACTGTCTTGGGGGACTTTCTACAAGGTGACCAGAAGCTGTTCACAAGCACCTGCTTACAGCGACCGAGTTCAGCGTTCCACATTCTTCCCCGGCTCTCTTTCGCCTCTCCGCACACCCAGCGGCTGTACCGAAGACGCTGCTGGCTGTGGTGCCGCGAAGCTCTGCTTTCTCGGCAAAAGGCAGCTTCTCGCTCTTGACAGCTCTGCTATGCAGAAGCAGAGGAAAGCCGGCAGAGCTTCTCCTCTAGCTGCTCTACGCAGAAACAACTGTGAATCAGCTAGAACTTGATCCTGTAGTGGGAAAGGCAGGAAAGTTGCTGCAAAAGCGTTTTGGCTTGCTGGAAGCAGCAGCAAGCACGAGTACTTCTCTACACATTGGAAACACAAAACAGAAGCACGCACACGGCGAGAGGAGACTGCCTGACACCTGCTGCACTCAGTACAGCTCTAGGCTGCTGCCAGGGCATGTATTTCAAGGCACTAGAATCAAGGACTCTCCAGTGTCTTGGGGGACTTTCTACAAGGTGACCAGAAGCTGTTCACAAGCACCTGCTTACAGTGACCGAGTTCGGCGTTCCACATTCTTCCCCGGCTCTCTTTCGCCTCTCTGCACACCCAGCGGCTATACCGAAGACGCTGCTGGGTGTGGTGCCGCGAAGCGCTGCTTTCTCGGCAAAAGGCAGCTTCTCGCTCTTGACAGCTCTGCTATGCAGAAGCAGAGGAAAGCCGGCAGAGCTTCTCCTCTAGCTGCTCTACGCAGAAACAACTGTAAATCAGCTAGAAATCGATCCTGTAGTGGGAAAGGCAGGAAAGTTGCTGCAAAAGCGTTTTGGCTTGCTGGAAGCAGCAGCAAGCACGAGTGCTTCTCTGCAACTTGGAAACACAAACAGAAGCACGTACACGGCGAGAGGAGACTGCCTGACACCTGCTGCACTCAGTACAGCTCTGGGATAGTGCAAGGGCATGTATTTCAAAGGAGTAGCTTCGGGGACTCTCCATTGTCTTGGGGGACTTTCTACAAGGTGACCAGAAGCTGTTCACATGCGCCTGCTTACAGCGACCGAGTTCGGCTTTCCACACTCTTCCCCGGCTCTCTTTCGCCTCTCTGCACACCCAGCGGCTGTACCGAAGACGCTGCTGGCTGTGGTGCCGCGAAGCGCTGCTTTCTCGGCAAAAGGCAGCTTCTCGCTCTTGACAGCTCTGCTATGCAGAAGCAGAGGAAAGCCGGCAGAGCTTCTCCTCTAGCTGCTCTACGCAGAAACAACTGTAAATCAGCTAGAAATCGATCCTGTAGTGGGAAAGGCAGGAAAGTTGCTGCAAAAGTATTTTGGCTTGCTGAAGCAGCAGCAAGCACGAGTGCTTCTCTGCAACTTGGAAACACAAACAGAAGCACGTACACGGCGAGAGGAGACTGCCTGACACCTGCTGCACTCAGTACAGCTCTGGGATAGTGCAAGGGCATGTATTTCAAAGGAGTAGCTTCGGGGACTCTCCATTGTCTTGGGGGACTTTCTACAAGGTGACCAGAAGCTGTTCACATGCGCCTGCTTACAGCGACCGAGTTCGGCTTTCCACACTCTTCCCCGGCTCTCTTTCGCCTCTCTGCACACCCAGCGGCTGTACCGAAGACGCTGCTGGCTGTGGTGCCGCGAAGCGCTGCTTTCTCGGCAAAAGGCAGCTTCTCGCTCTTGACAGCTCTGCTATGCAGAAGCAGAGGAAAGCCGGCAGAGCTTCTCCTCTAGCTGCTCTACGCAGAAACAACTGTGAATCAGCTAGAAATTGATCCTGTAGTGGGAAAGGCAGGAAAGTTGCTGCAAAAGCGTTTTGGCTTGCTGGAAGCAGCAGCAAGCACGAGTACTTCTCTACACATTGGAAACACAAAACAGAAGCACGCACACGGCGAGAGGAGACTGCCTGACACCTGCTGCACTCAGTACAGCTCTGGGCTACTGCCAAGGCATGTATTCAAGGCAATAGCCGCCGGGACTCTCCACTGCCTTGGGGGAGTTTCTACACGGTGACCAGAAGCTGTTCGAAAGCACCTGCTTGCAGCGACCGAGTTCGGCGTTCCACACTCTTCCCCAGCTCTCTTTCGCCTCTCCGCACACCCAGCGGCTGTACCGAAGACGCTGCTGGCTGTGGTGCCGCGAAGCGCTGCTTTCTCGGCAAAAGGCAGCTTCTCGCTCTTGACAGCTCTGCTATGCCGCAGCAGAGGAGAGTCGGCAGGGCTTCTGCTTGAGCGGCTGAACACAGAGGCTACTCTAAATTGACTAGAAATTGATCCCGGAGTGGAAAAGGCAGGATTGGGGCGGGACCTTTCTGCTCCATGACACCAGCTACCAGCCCAGGTGGCCAATTGTTCTTAGGACAAATTTTCTATTGAAAACTGAGGCAAAGAAAGTGTTCAGTACCTCTGCTTTTCTCGTCTTTAGTTACTAAATTCCCTCCTGTATCTAATAATGAATGGAGGTTGTCCTCACCCTTCCTTTTGCCATTAATGTATTTGCAAAAATATTTTTTACTGGCTTCACAGCAGTAAATTTTACAGAGGAGTATTTTTTACTCCTTCACAGAAGTGTCCAGTTTGAGTTCTAACTGGGCTTCTGCCTCTCTAATTTGGTGGATGATGATGGATTCATCATTGAATGCACAGGCAGTAACTTGTTTCTGTTTTGTTTGTTTGTTTTTTAATCGCAGTAGTTTTGGGACAAATTGCTCATTGTTTCTATGCTTCAGTATTAGTATTTAGCTTCATATCTGCTGGAATATTGGCCCAAAAGCAAGTCTCAGCTGATCCCTACATATGTTAAAAAATTATGAGTCCTTTTGGCCCTCCATATACCCCTTTTTCAATAAATATGAGCAAAAGTAAAGACAGGTACTTCTCAGGCCATCAACCTGTCTGTAGGTCTAGCATATTATTTTATCATTTGGTACATTTTTTCTGCAACCTGGCAGGATTTCCCACTAGAGGTTTTATGTGATTTGCTCACTTTATCATTAAACCCAAAAAGCAAAACCTCATGTAGGCAGCATATATATGAGGTCCATTAGTTGAAAATGAACGTGAATTACTTTGGCCTGAAGGTACAAGAAAGGGCAAGTACTTCCTCCCTAAGAATTCTGAAGGAAATTTTGTTTTAATAAAACACACACAATTTGTTTTTGGTAAAATTATTTCATTTAACTCAGAACGGTTTCTCATGATTGTCCCTATAGTCAATACAACTTCAGTTCCTGTTTTGTATAGATGAGGATAGAAAATAATTCTTGAAATTCTCACTGCCGGTCGTGTTTTATTCTTAATTTCATTGTCACTCTTTATGTTTTTCATATCTAAATTACTATATTTTGAATTTGTGATGCACCACAATGAATCCATTAAGCATATCATTACAGAACTGTGTTAAAGACTGTATTTTGAAACTGATCATTGTTTTGTGGCTTGTGTAGGTTTGTTCTACTATACTTTTCTTGCTCAAAGCACCATTTAACGTAGGGCTTTTCACTAACAACTTTGAAACGGCGTATGAGAAAGGTGCGTTTCCTTAAGTGTAACTGAAAACACTAATTAACCCTAACATCTAGATATACATTATGGTCAGTTTCAATTCATTTACATAAAAATACTGAAGTTTTCCATAATGGCCCAAAACCCCCCTTAAATGCTCTTTTACTACCTCTTCAGTCCAGTGATATAGACCTGTTCAGAGCTGAGCTTCAGCCGACTGGGATCAAATCACACAGACTTTTTAAGCCAAATGATTGGTTACAATAAAATCCACTCATAGATCAAATTAATGGGGAAAGGACTTAATAGTAGAGTTAAAACTCTTTTACAGAGAAAGAACCCTTTCTAGTACCTGTTCATTTTCTGTGGTGGCATGTTCACTGTCCCTCTGCTTCTCAGAGTTGACATTCACAGATTTTTATTTCACTTTGTCTCTCCATCAAGCAACCTAAGCACTGTGAATGCCTTCTTCTTTAAATAATTATAAAGTTATTTAGATGGGCTTAAAAACATAGAACTCATGGTTTCAAATGCATGTATAATCTATTTATTATGCAAATAACTAATAGAAAAATTGGAAAAAAGACATCAACCAAGCAAACACAGCAGAAGACATTGGCTTTGATCACAAGTAATTGTGTGGCAGCAGTACCCACTAGGTCCAAAAGTTGACAACAGATATAGCAGTGTCACAAGCAAGAGGGTGACAGGCTGAGAAGATCCACAGACAGCACAGTGGTTCTGAGTTATTAGGAGAAGAGGGGTACAACTGCTGTGACAGTTTCCTACTCTCTCAGTGCTGCTCTGCCATATCAAGGCTCCTTCACTAAGCTGTTTCATTCTGCTGTCAGTGTGATATACCCTAGCACTTCTGTTTTAAGCCAGTATGGATAGAGAAAACTGAATGTCTGTCCATCTGCCTTCTCTCTTAGAGCTATAGTAATAAATTGCTCTTGTCTGGCCTGAACCTCCAAACTAGAGCCTGTCAGTCAACTGTGATGAAAGCATGGAGCAATATAAAACCTTTTTTTTTTTTTCTTTAGACTTCTGGGTGCATATGTGGCATATAATAATTCATTTCTGATGCCCATCTTTGTTATTAATTCCCTGTTCTTTATTATTTAGGGCAATTATTTATTTTTTTTTTTCCTAATACATGGCTGCAGAAGATAAAGCTCTGGTGGTGTGAAATCCCACACATTACAATTTGCAGTTTGACACACTTCCATCTTTCCCAGATACAGTTGCAGATTGCTTTTAGTGAAATGATTGCTATATGAAGGCTAAGCAGGATTTGTGGAAGGAAGGTTGATCTGATCCCTTTCAAGTTGTGGCATCCTAATACACGTGAATTGCATAAGGTTTAACAGATCCACATGATTTGCCTTTTCTGCCTTTGACTGGTTTCCTGGTTTGACCCTGGGCAGACACCAGGCACCCATGAAAAACACTCTATACAAAAATTTTTTGTATAGATGAAGTCTCTCTTCTCATTGTGGCTTAATCTTCAGAGGTTATAAACCATTGCTAACAACAGAGCATATCTAGAAAGCAAGCTAGAGAACAAACTTCTGTCTAGCTGTGTTGGTTTTGCACGGCCTAGGTTTTGTTAGCAGGGGGTCACAGAAGTGGCTTCTGTGAAAACCTGCTAGAAGCTTCCACTATGTCTGGCAGAGCCAATCCCTGATGGTTCTGAAGATGGCCATGCCACTGGCCAAGGCTGGACCAATGAGAGATGATGGTAATGCCTCTGTGATAACATATTTAAGAAGAAAATCAAAAAGTGGTGGCGCAGTTTGAATTCCAGCTGGGGAGGAGGAGGTGAGAACATGGGAAGGAAACAACATGGAGACACCCAGATCAGTGAAGAAGAAGTGGGAGGAGGTGCTTCGGGCGCTGGAGCCAAGATTCCTCTGCAGGCCCTGGTGAAAACCATGGTGAAGCAGCTCTGCCCCTGCAGCCCATGGGGATCCACGGGGGATGCAGAGATCCACTCACAGCCTGTGGGGGAGGTGCCCATGCCGGGGCAGGTGGATGCCTGGAGGAGGCTGTGATCCAGTGGAAGAGCCAGTGAATAGAGGGGGGGCCCTGATTCCAAGCTGGAGCAGACTGTCCTTGGAGGACTGAACCCCTGGAAGAGTGACCCATGCTGCAGCAGTTTTGGGAGGAGTGTCTGCCCATGGGAGGGACTCACATTGCAGCAGTTTTGGGAGGACTGCTGCTCATGACAGTGGACCCATGCTGGAGACGTTTGCGGAGAACTGTCTCCCGTGAGAGGGACCCCCCAGTTTCACAGGTGAAGGACTCTGAGCAGCAGAAGATCTCAGGTGATGAACTGACCAAAACCCTCCACACTCTATCTCCCTGTATTGTTGGTGGCAAGGAAAGAGAGGCTGAGGAAAGGTGTTTTTAAGAACTTATTTTACTTCTCATTATCCTTCCCTGATTTTAGTAATAAATCCACTTTGTACCTCTAAGTTGAGCCAGTTTTGCCCTTGGAGTTTCTTCTCCCAGTCCATATCTCAACTCATGAACCCTTTGTTAATTTTTTCTCTCGTCTGCCCAGCTGTGGCAGGGGAGGGTGAGTGAGTGATTTTCATGGGTGCCTGGTGTCTGGCCAGGGTCAAACCAGGAAACCAGTCAAAGGCAGAAAAGGCACACCATGTGGATGGATCTGTTAAAGCTTACGCAATTCACATGTATTAAGATGCCACAACTTGAAAGGGATCAGATCAACCTTCCTTCCACAAATCCTGCTTAGCCTTCATGTAGCAATCATTTCACTAAAAGCAATCTGCAACTGTGTCTGTGAAAGATGGAAGTGTGTCAAACTGCAAATTGTAAGGTGTGGGATTTCACACCACCAGAGCTTTATCTTCTGCAGCCATGCATTATGGAAAAAGAGAAAAAGGCTAATGGGGCAGTATTTAATGAAAAGTTTGGAGATAATTCTGTTAGGTATAAACTATTGTCCAACTCTGAAGCTAAGCCTGGATCTAGCTGCACCTAAGCTCTATCAGAAGTTTAGAAAACAAGAGGGTATATTCTGAACTTTGTGATTCAGCAGGAGTCTTCTTTACTCTTTTTTGTCTTTGGTCTCTGTGTAAATCATTCTAAAACTATTCTAGTAAGATTTTTCTTTGTGCGTTTCCTCCATGAGGGAACGAAACTTTATGTCACACTTTTATAAATGTATATTTAACCCCACTTATGCTAATACCTTTGATTATAAACCTAAACCACACATTTGTGACAAATTGGCATAGTTGGCAGGATCCTAGATAAGAAGTTGTGACACCCTGCTGCACTGGTTTCTCTAGGAAAAACATCAGCTTATTTCTACAAAATTTACAGGGCCTAAGAGCAATATAGGCAGAGAATAATCTCTCCAGAAACTGTCTGTATCTGTCACTATGCAGACCCAAGGTTATTTCTTTTCATTTTCTTCCTAATGACTGTATTGAAAGAGAGCATCGAGACATGTGAGCAGCATCCCAAGACTATTTCAAAATTAAATGTGACAGAGGCAATTAAGCTGCTCTGGGGAACATGCAGTGTGACAAAAGAAGACCAGACGGTCCTGACAGATCAAAAAAGAGTACCACTAGAAAACTGTTCCTGCAAATGCTGTAGTTTTGAAGGACTGCAAGGAACCAGAACTGTTATAAATTGACCAAGAGACCAGCTCCTTTGAAAAGGCCTTTATTAGAAATCAGCTCTGGGTAGGGGGCTCGAGGGGCTGCGCACGCCGCCGCTGCTCCCAGTGAACACCACGGAGGAGGAGGTGCAGTCGAATCTGCTGCTGCTGCTGCAGAGTCAGGACTCCTTCCTCACGGGCGTTTCCATAGAATCACTTTGGCTCGTGTGGTCCAGGGGCATCACCTCTCTCCAGTTCCTTTCAGGTTATGGCGAGAAGGTAACAAAAAATACCTGCTACCTGCAGGTAGCTGGACGTGTGCCTCGCACAGCTTTGTCCTTCTTAGGTCCAGTTTCTGTGTCAGCCCGCTGGGTTTTAGGGGTTTTTCTGGCGTCGGCTGGATCTCCGGCTGCAGGCAGGCACCTTGGGAGTTTCCTGATTTCCATACTGGGTGGTGTCTCCAGCTCGACGGCAGGCAGGCAGGAAGCAGCAGGGGGGTAGCAGGAAGTGGCAGCGGGCTTTACTCGATGGAGAGGGGAAAACCCAGAATTCAGGGAGAAAGGGTACAAAACTTGGAACATAACAAGCAGAAATTCAGGGGTACAGATTCAACATGAACAGTTTAAAACAGGTAAGTAACAGTGCAACTTTAATTTTACAGCAAAACAGTATAACAGTACAACTTGGGAGTGCATAACCTGGGGCTTTCTATTTCTTTCACAGTATATATTTACTTTTTGGTGTCATTTTCATAAGCTATTAATGCTTCACAGACCCTCAAAGATTTAAATTGTCTAGTTACCTTTCTATCAGAAGTGGCGGAAGCATTGTTCTTATGGTGGCATCTTTAAAAGATGTAATTTTAAAATATTTTTCCTGCTTTAAGGTGGATTTTTGTTTTAATTTTTTGTCTCTCTTTACAGATATTGTACGTAAAAGAATTGTCCACTTCATCTTGCTCCATGAGGAGGTTTCACTTCAGTATTTTATTCCAACAATTGCCTGAGTCTTTTGGAATCTTGGTCACCTGAGAGCTCTTTCATGAGGTCTGAAATCTTTCATGAGTTGCTGGAGTATTTTGATGTAAGACACTGTTAAATGTAGCAAAGAGATGGACATTATTTCGATATTTATGAAAGTATTCAAAATATCTCCTCATCCAGACAGCAATTTTTGTGAAGAGTTATATGCTATGAAAGACACAATGCTGGGGAGTGTTGGTATGTCTTAGTCTTAGGAGGAGCAAAACTGAAATTTGCCTTACCCACACCTCAAAGCATCCCAAAAGCACGCTTAATAAAACACTTCGGTCTCCTCAAGAAACTAAAGGTAGAATTCACCTCTGGAGTTGCTGCTGTGTCTATTCAGTATTGAGCAATGTAATCCAAGACCGGGGATCTCTCAGCAAGCTATCATACCTCCATGAAACAGGAGAGCCTTCTGGAGGGTTGCCAGATTGATATTTGCCTGGACAAGTATAAGGACATCAGGAACCTGGAGTGGAGACTTTGGTTTCCCATGGAAAACGGCCACCGTTCGTGTCTAATGCTGTCTGCCTGCCACTGGGATAATGCCAATTAAAATTCCACTAAAATTCCATACAAATGACGATATCTCCCAGATGGAATCTACCACCAGTTGAAAGTTTGTCTGCCCTTGTAGTTCCAAAGGCCTCCTACAAACTGACATCAGGAACCTGGGGTGGAGACTTTGGTTTCCCATGGAAATGGGCCAACATTCATGTCTAATGCTGTCTGCCTACCACTGGGTTTATGCCTGCTAAAATTCCATAAAAATGGGGATATCTCGCAGATGCAATTTACCACCAGATGGAAGTTTCTCTGCGCTTGTAGTTCCAAAGGCCTCCTACAAACTCACATCAGGAACCTGGGGTGGAGACTTTGGTTTCCCATGGAAATGGGCCAACATTCATGCCTAATGCTGTCTGCCTGCCACTGGGCTTCTGCCTACTAAAATTCCACTAAAATTCCATACAAATGAGGACAACTCCCAGGTGCAATCTACCGCCAGATGGAAGTTTGTCTGCCTTTGTAGTGCCAAAGGCCTCCTACAAACTGACATCAGGAACGTAGGGGTGGAGACTTTCGTTTCCCATGGAAAAGGTCCACCGTTCGTGTCTAATGCTGTCTGCCTGCCACTAGGCTTATGCCTAGTAAAATTCCATACAAATTAAGATATCTCCCAGATGCAATCTACCAGCAGATGGAAGTTTTTTTCTTCTTGTAGTGCCAAAGGCCTCCTATAAATTGACATCTCTAACGTAGGGTGGATAATTTGGTTTCCCATGGAAAAGGGCCACCGTTCGTGTCTAATGCTGTCAGCCTGCCACTGGGCTTATGAGTGCTGAAATTCCATACAACTGAGGATATCTCCCAGGTGCAACCTACCACCAGATGGAAGTTTATCTGCCCTTTTAGTGCCAAAGGCCTCCCACAAACTGATATCAGGAACCTGGGGTGGAGACTTTGGTTTTCCATAGGATAGGGCCACTGTTAGTGTCTAATGCTGTCTGCCTGCCACTGGGCTTACGCCTGCTAACATTCCATACAAATGAGGATATCTCCCAGGTGGAATCTACCACCAGTTGGAAGTTTATCTGCCCTTTTAGTGCCAAAGGCCTCCCACAAACTGATATCAGGAACCTGGGGTGGAGACTTTGGTTTCCCATGGAAAAGGGCCACCGTTCGTGTCTATTGCTGTCTGTTTGCCACTGGGCTTATGCCTACTAAAATTGCATACAAATGAGGATATCTCCCAGATGGAATCTACCACCAGCTGTGTTTGTCTGCCCTTGTAGTTCCAAAGGCCTCCTATAAACTGACATCAGGAACGTGAGGTGGACACTTTGGTTTCCCATGGAAAAGGGCCACCGTTCATGTCCAGTGTTTTTTGCCTGCCACTAGAATACTGCCTTTTAAAATTCCATACAAATGAGGATATCTCCCAGATGGAATCTACCACCAGTTGGGAGTTTGTCTGCTCTTGTAGTGCCAAAGGCCTCTTATAACCTGACATCAGGAACGTGGGCTGGAGACTTTAGTTTCTCATGTAAAAGGGCAACCGTTTGTGTCTAAAGCTGTCTTCCTGGCAATGGGAATTTTCTTGTGCTGTGCAGAAGCCGCAGAGACACAGCTGAGCTTCTGCTTTCGCTGCTGAACACTGGGGCGACTCCAACTCAACTAGCAAGTGATTTTGTGCTGGCAAAGGCAACAGTATTAGTGCACAAGCGTGTTGTCTTGCCTGAAGCAGAAGCAAGCAGGAGTGCTTCTCTGCAGTATGGAAACACAAAGCAGAAGCACGCACAAGGCGAGAGGAGACTGCCTGACACGTCCTGCACTCAGTATAGCTGTCAGGTGAAACCCAGACATGATTAGTGAGGAACTAGCCACGGGGACTCTGCACTGTGCTGGGGGACTTTCTTTGAGTCGACCCGAAGCTCCCACTGAAGAAAACAGCTTTGCCGTCTTCTGCCTCAACGTCCTTGCAAACACCTGCTCTCCGCGATATTTTCTTGCCTTCCACGTTCTTCCCCGCTTTCCTTTCGCTTCTCTGCACACCCTGCGGCTGGCCCGAGGACACCTGCTTTCCTGCTGCAAAACGCTGCTCTCTCGGCAAAAAGGCAGCTTCTCATTCTGGACAGCTCTGCTGTGCACAAGCCGCAGAGAGACAGCAGAGCTTCTGCTTGGGATGCTGAACGCAGGGGGAAGTCCAACTCAAATAGAAAGTGATTTTGTGCCTGCAAATGCAGAAGTATCATTGCACCTGCGTCAGGGCTTGCTGGAAACAATAGCAATCAGAAGTGCTTCTCTGCAGCATGCAAACACAAAGCAAAAGCACGCACACTGCGAGAGGAGACTGCCTGAAACGTCCTACACTTAGTATAGCCGTCAGGTGAATCCTCAGTGTCAAGACAGTGTTGGGAGCACCAGCTTCCACCACGCTGTGACACCACAGCTCTGGCAGCACCAGCTACAAAGTCTCTGGGACACCACAGTACCTGCAGAACAAGTTTCCACCACTTTGTGACACCACAGAAGTGGAAACACCCGCTCCCACCTCTCTGTGACACCACAGCAGTGGCAGCACACACTTCCACCTCTCTGGGACACCACAGCAGGTGCAGAAGCAGCTTCCAACCCTACGTGACACAACAGTGCTGGCAGCTCCAACTTCCACCTCTCTGTTACACCGCAGTAGTTAGGGTACTAGAATTGCCTTTTTTGTGATGACACAGAGCTGGCAGCAACAGCTTCTCCCGCTCTGTGACACCACAGTGCTGGCAGAACCAGCTTCCACCCCATCTGACACCACAGTGCAGGCAGCAGTAGCTTCCACCTCTCTGTTACGCCACAGTGCTGGCAGAACCAGCTACCACCCCATCTGACACCACAGTGCAGGCAGCAGCACCTTCCACCTTCCTGTGATGCCACAGCTCTGGCAGCACCAGCGTTCCTCTCTTTCTGACACCACAGAGCTGGCAGCAGAAACTTCCACATTTCTGTGACACCACAGTGCTGGCACCACCAGCTTCCAACTCCCAGTTACACCACAGCATTTGTAGCACCAGTTTCCACCTCTCTATGTCACCACAGTGCTGCCTGCACAAGCTGCCACCTCGCTGTGACTACTCAGTGTGGGCAGCACCAGCTTCCACCTCTCTGTGACACCACAGCACTGGAAAAACCAGGTTCCATCACTCGGTGACACTGCAGTGCTGCCAGCACCTGCTTCCAACATTCTGTGACACCACAGTAACGGCAACAGCAGATTCCACCTTTCTGTGACGCCACAGCAGTGGCAGCACAGACTTCCACCTCTCCGTGACACCACAGTGCTGGTAGCTCCAGCTTCCACCTCTCTGTGACACCACAGCAGTGGCAGCACACACTTCCACCTCTCTGGGACACCACAGCAGGTGCAGAAGCAGCTTCCATCCCTACGTGACACAACAGTGCTGGCAGCTCCAACTTCCACCTCTCTGTTACACCGCAGTAATTAGGGTACCAGAGTCGCCTTTTTTTGTGATGCCACAGAGCTGGCAGCAACAGCTTCTCCCTCTCTGTGACACCACAGTGCTGGCAGAACCAGCTTCCACCCATCTGACACCACAGTGCAGGCAGCAGCAGCTTCCACCTATCTGTGATGCCTCAGAGCTGGCAGCACCAGCTTCCACCTGTCTATGACACCACAGCTCTGGCAGCACCAGCTTCGACCTCTCTGTGATACCACAGCGCTAGTAACACCAGCTTCCATCACTCTGTGACACCGCAGTGCTGCCAGCTTCCAATATTCTGAGACACCACAGTGGCGGCAACAGCAGCTCCCAGCTGTCTGTGACACGATAGCAGTTGCAGCAGCAGCTTCCACCTCTCTGTGACAATATAGTACCTGGAGAACCACCATTACACTTTTTGTGTTGCCACAGTTCTCGCAGCACCAGCTTCCACCTCTCTGCGACACAAGAGCAGTGGCAGCACCAGCATTCCTCTCCTTTTGAGACCACAGAGCTGGCAGCAGCAACTTCCACATTTCTGTGACACCACAGTGCCGGCAGAACCAGCTTCCACCTCTCTGTGACACCACAGCAGTGGCAGCACAGACTTCCACCTCTCTGTGAGACCACAGTGCTGGTAGCACCAGCTTCTACCTCTCTGTGAAAACACAGCAGTTGAAGCACCGGCTTGCACCTCTCTGTGACACCACAGTGCTGGCACCACCAGCTTCTACCTCTCTGTCACACCACAGCATTTGCAGCACCAGCTTCCACATCTCTGTGACACCACAGTGCCTGCAGAATCAGTTTCCAGCACTTTGTGACAACACAGCAGTTGAAACACCCGCTCCAAACTCTCTCTGACACCACAGCTTTGGCAGCACACACTTCCACCTCTCTGTGACACCAAAGCTCTGGCAGCACCAGCATTCCTCTCTTTGTGACACCGCAGAGCTGGCAGCAGAAACTTCCACCTCTCTCTGACACCACAGCAGTGGCAGCACCAGCTTCCACCTCTCTATGACACCACAGTGCTGCCTGCAGCAGCTGCCACCTCGCTGTGAAAACACAGTGTTGGCAGCACCAGATTCCACCTCTCTGGGACACCACGGTGTTGGCAGCTTTAGCTTCCACCTCTTTGCGACACCACAGTTGTGGCAGCACCAGCTACAAAGTCTCTGGGACACCACAATGCCTGCAGAACCAGTTTAACCACTTTGTGACACCACAGCGGTCGAAACACCCACTCCCACCTAAAATGGCCACCGTTTCTGTTTAATTCTGTCTACCTGCCGCTGGGATTTTGCCTGCTAAAATTCCACTAAAATTCCATACGAATGACGATGTCCTCCATATGGAATCTACCACCAGTTGGAAATTTGTCTGCCCTTGTAGGTCCAAAGTCCTCGTAAAAACTGACATCAGGAACCTGGGCTGGAGGCTTTGGTTTCCCATAGAAAAGGGCCACCGTTTGTGTCTAATGCTGTCTGCCTGCCACTGGGCTTCTGGCTTCTGAAATTCCATAAAAACAAGGATGTCTCCCATATGGAATCTACCAACTCATGGAAGAATGTCTTCCCTTGTAGTGCCAAAGGCCTCCTACAAACTGACATAAGGAACCTGGGCTAGAGACTTTGACTTCCCATGGAAACGGCCCACCGTTTGTGTCTAATGCTGCCTGCCTGCCAATGGGATTTTTCCTGAAAATATACCTCTAAAATTCCATACAAATCAGGATGTTCTCCCAAATGGAATCAACCACGGCATGGAAGATTGTCTGCCCTTGTAGTGCCACAGGCCTCCTACAAACTGACATCAGGAACCTAGGCTGGAGTCTTTGGTTTCCCATGGAAAAGGGCCACCGTTCGTGTCTAATAGTCTCTGCTGGCCGCTGAGATTTTGTCTGCATATAATCCTCTAAAATTCCATAGGAATGAGAAGGTCTCCCAGATGGAGTCCACCACCACTTGGAAGTTTGTCTGCCCTTGTAGTGCCAATGGCCTCGTACAAACTGACATGAGGAACCTCGGCTGGAGACTTTGGTTTCCCATGGAAAAGGGCCAATGTTCATGTCTAATGCTGTCTGCCTGCCAATGGGATTTTGCCTGAGAATATTCCTCTAAAATTCCATGAAAATCAGGATGTCCCCCAAATGGAATCTACCACCAGTTGGAAGTTTGTCTGCCCTTGTATTTCCAAAGGCCTCCTACAAACTGACATCAGGAACCTGGGCTGGAGACGTTGGTTTCCCATGGAAAAGGGCCACCGTTCGTGTCTAATGCTGTCTGCCTGCCGCTGGGATTTTGCCAGCTAAAATTCCATACAAATGAGGATATCTCCCAGATGGAATGTACCACCGGTGGGAAGCTTGTCTTCCCTTGTAGTGCCAAAGGCCTCCAACAAACTGACTTGAAGATCCTGGGGTGGAGTATTAGAAAGCACGCTGGTTGTGTCTGACGAGAGAGATGATCTGAAGACCAGGATACTCTTTGGGACACGTGCTTTATTTGTCGTGGGGAGGCAGCCTAACCGCGGAAGAGTCCAGGGATTCAGGAGCAGGAGTGCAAAGAGTCCAAGAGGGCAAGAGCAGGAGCAAGAGGGTCCAAGAGAAGGGGCGCAAAAGAGGCAGAGCTCCTTGTTACATTCCATTTTAACCCTTTCTATTGTGAATATTCTAATGAGCATTAACCAATCACCTTAATATACAAAAGCTACAGAATCTACATATAGCCTATGGGAACTACAACATTAAAATACTACTCTACATACCAAAACCTGTGAAACGCACCTTATCCATGATACTTGAAAAGGTCCAACCTTTTATTCATCCTTTTGTCTTAGCAGGGGTGTCACTGACTCAACCTGTCAAGTCTTTTCAGCCATCTAATCACCTTCTTCCTGTCCAGCAAACTACAATTCAAATTTTGCTTTTAATTCTATTCCTCTTGTGGGTTTCATATTTTTAGAATCTTTTAATAATAAATCATCTCTGCAGAGCCCAGCTACTTCATCCTGTCCAACAGTGGAGATTTTGGTTTCCCATGGAAAAGGGCCAATGTTCATGTCTAATGCTGTCTGCCTGCCACTGGCCTGTTGCCTGCTAAATTTCCCTACGAATGAGGATGTCCCCCAGATGGAACCTAAAACAAGTTGGAAGTTTGTCTGCCCTTGTAGTTCCTAAGGCCTCCTACAAACTGACATCAGGAACCTGGGGTGGAGACTTTGGTTTCCCATGGAAAAGGGCCAATGTTCGCCTCCGATGCTATCTGCCTGCCACTGGGCTTCTGCCTGCAAAAATTCCATATGAATGAGGATGTCCCCCAGATGCAATCTACCACCAGTTGGAAGTTTGTCTGCCCTTGTAGTGCCAAAGGCCTTCTACAAACTTACATAAGGAGCCTGGGATGGAGACTTTGGTTTCCCATGGAAAAAGGCCACCGTTCGTGTCTAATGCTGTCTGCCGGCCACTGGACTTGTGCCTACTAAAATTGCATACAAATGAGGATATCTCCCAGGTGCAATCTACCACCAAATGGAAGTTTCTCTGCCCTTGTAGTGCCAAAGGCCTCCTACAAACTGACATCAGGAATGTGAGGTGAAGTCTTTGGTTTCCCATAGAAAAGGGCCACCGTTCGTGTCTAATGCTGTCTACCTGCCACTGGGGCTCTGCCTGTTAAAATTGCATACAAATGAGGATATCTCCCAGGTGCAATCTACCACCAAATGGAAGCTTGTCTGCCCTTGTAGTACCAAAGGCCTCCTACAAACTGACATCAAGAACGTGAGGTGGAGACATTGGTTTCCCATGGAAAAGGGCCACCGTTCGTGTCTAATGCTGTCTGCCTTCTGCTGGGCTAATGACTGCTGAAATTCCATGCTAATGAGGATATCTCCCAGGTGCAATCTTCCACCAGATGGAAGTTTATCTGCCCTTGCAGTGCCAAAGCCCTTCTAAAAACTGACATCAGGAACCTGGGGTGGAGACTTTGGTTTCCAATGGAAAAGGGCCACCGTTCGTGTCTCATGCTGTCTGCCTGCCACTGGCTTTATGCCAACTAAAATTCCATACATATGAGAATATCTTTCAGATGGAATATACCTCCAGTTGGAAGTTTGTCTGTCCATGTAGTGACAAAGGCCTCCTATAAATTGACATAAGGAGCCTGGTGTGGAGACTTTGGTTTCCATTGGAAAAGGGCCACCGTTCGTGTCTAATGCTGTCTACCGGCCACTGGGCTTATGCCTACTTAAATACCACTAAAATGCCATACAAATGAGGATATCTCCCAGGTGCAACCAACCAACCCATGGAAGTTACTCTGCCCTTGTAGTGCCAAAGGCCTCCTACAAACTTACATCAAGAACGTGGGGTGGAGAATTTGGTTTCACATGGAAAAGGGCCACCATTTGTGTCTAATGCTGTCAGCCTGCCTCTGGGCTTATGCTTACTGAAATTCCATACAAATGTGGATATCTCCCAGGTGCAATCTACCACCAGATGGAAGTTTATCTGCCCTTGCATTGCCAAAAGCCTCCTACAAACTGACATAAGGAACATGGGGTGGAGACTTTGGTTTCCCCTGGAAATGGGCCACCGTTCGTGTCTAATGCTCTCTGGCTGCCGCTGGGATTTTGCCTGCTAAAATTTCATACAAATGAGGATAACCCCCAGATGGAATCTACATCAAGTTGGAAGTTTGGCTTACTGGAAGCAGCAGCAAGCACGAGTGCTTCTCTGCACACTGGAAACACAAAACAGAAGCATGCACACGGCGAGAGGAGACTGCCTGACACCTGCTGCACTCAGTACAGTTCTGGGCTGCTGCCAGGGCATGTATTTCAAGGCACTAGCTTGGGGAACTGTCCACTGTCTTGGGGGACTTTCTACAAGGTGACCAGAAGCTGTTCGAAAGCACCTGCTTGCAGCGACCGAGTTCGGCGTTCCACATTCTTCCCCGGCTCTCTTCCGCCTCTCCGCACAACCTGCGACTGTACCGACAACGCTGCTGGCTGTGGAGCCACGCAGCGCTGCTTACTCGGCAAAAGGCAGCTTCTCGCTCTTGACAGCTCTGCTATGCAGAAGCAGAGGAAAGCCGGCAGAGCTTCTCCTCTAGCTGCTCTATGCAGAAACAACTGTAAATCAGCTAGAAATTGATCCTGTAGTGGGAAAGGCAGGAAAGTTGCTGCAAAAAGGTTTTGTCTTCCTGGAAGCAGCAGCAAGTACGAGTGCTTCTCTGCACACTGGAAACACAAAACAGAAGCATGCACACGACGAGAGGAGACTGCCTGACACCTGCTGCACTCAGTACAGTTCTGGGCTGCTGCCAGGGCATGTATTTCAAGGCACTAGCTTGGGGAACTGTCCACTGTCTTGGGGGACTTTCTACAAGGTGACCAGAAGCTGTTCACAAGCACCTGCTTACAGCGACCGAGTTCGGCGTTCCACACTCTTCCCCGGCTCTCTTTCGCCTCTCCGCACACCCAATGGCTGTACCGAAGACGCTGCTGGCTTTGGTGCCGCGAACCGCTGCTTTCTCGGCAAAAGGCAGCTTCTCGCTCTTGACAGCTCTGCTATGCAGAAGCAGAGGAAAGCCGGCAGAGCTTCTCCTCTAGCTGCTCTACGCAGAAACAACTGTGAATCAGCTAGAACTTGATCCTGTAGTGCGAAAGGCAGGAAAGTTGCTGCAAAAGCTTTTTGGCTTGCTGGAAGCAGCAGCAAGCACGAGTTCTTCTCTGCACATTGGAAACACAAAACAGAAGCATGCACACCGCAAGAGGAGACTGCCTGACACCTGCTGCACTCAGTACAGCTCTGGGCTACTGCCAAGGCACGTATTCAAGGCAATAGCCGCCGGGACCCTCCACTGTCTTGGGGGCGTTTCTACAAGGTGACCAGAAGCTGTTCACAAGCACCTGCTTGCAGCGACCGAGTTCGGCTTTCCACATTCTTCCCCGGCTCTCTTTCGCTTCTCCGCACAACCTGCGACTGTACCGACAACGCTGCTGGCTGTGGAGTCACGCAGCGCTGCTTTCTCGGCAAAAAGCACCTTCTCGCTCTTGACAGCTCTGCTATGCAGAAGCAGAGGAAAGCCGGCAGAGCTTCTCCTCTAGCTGCTCTACGCAGAAACAACTCTGAATCAGCTAGAAATTGATCCTGTAGTGAGAAAGGCAGGAAAGTTGCTGCAAAAGCGTTTTGTCTTGCTGGAAGCAGCAGCAAGTACGAGTGCTTCTCTGCACACTGGAAACACAAAACAGAAGCACGCACACGGCGAGAGGAGACTGCCTGACACCTGCTGCACTCAGTACTGCTCTGGGCTACTGCCAATACAATTATTCAAGGCAATAGCCGCCGGGACTCTCCACTGTCTTGGGGGACTTTCTACAAGGTGAGCAGAAGCTGTTCACAAGCACCTGCTTGCAGCGACCGAGTTCGGCGTTCCACATTCTTCCCCGGCTCTCTTTCGCCTCTCCGCACACCCAGCGGCTGTACCGAAGACGCTGCTGGCTTTGGTGCCGCGAAGCGCTGCTTTCTCGGCAAAAGGCAGCTTCTCGCTCTTGACAGCTCTGCTATGCAGAAGCAGAGGAAAGCCGGCAGAGCTTCTCCTCTAGCTGCTCTACGCAGAAACAACTGTGAATCAGCTAGAAATTGATCCTGTAGTGGGAAAGGCAGGAAAGTTGCTGCAAAAGCGTTTTGGCTTGCTGGAAGCAGCAGCAAGTACGAGTGCTTCTCTGCACACTGGAAACACAAAACAGAAGCATGTACACTGGGAGAGGAGACTGCCTGACACCTGCTGCACTCAGTACAGCTCTGGTCTGCTGCCAGGGCATGTATTTCAAGGCACTAGCTTCGGGGACTCTCCACTGTCTTGGGGGAGTTTCTACAAGGTGACCAGAAGCTGTTCGCTAACACCTGCTTGCAGCGACCGAGTTCTGCTTTCCACATTCTTCCCCGGCTCTCTTTCGCCTCTCCGCACAAGCTGCGGCTGTACCGAAGACGCTGCTGGCTGTGGTGCCGCGAAGCGCTGCTTTCTCGGCAAAAGGCAGCTTCTCGCTCTTGACAGCTCTGCTATGCAGCAGCAGAGGAGAGTCGGCAGAGCTTCTGCTTGAGCGGCTGAACACAGAGGCTACTCTAAATCGACTAGAAATTGATCCCGGAGTGGAAAAGGCAGGATTAGGGCGGGACCTTTCTGCTCCATGACACCAGCTACCAGCCCAGGTGGCCAATTGTCCTTAGGACAAATTTTCTATTGAAAACTGAGGCAAAGAAAGTGTTCAGTACCTCTGCTTTTCTCGTCTTTATTTACTAAATTCCCTCCTGTATCTAATAGTGAATGGAGGTTGTCCTCACCCTTCCTTTTGCCATTAATGTATTTGCAAAAATATTTTTTACTGGCTTCACAGCAGTAAATTTTACAGAGGAGTATTTTTTACTCCTTCACAGAAGTGTCCAGTTTGAGTTCTAACTGGGCTTCTGCCTCTCTAATTTGGTGGATGATGATGGATTCATCACTGAATGCACAGGCAGTAACTTGTTTCTGTTTTGTTTGTTTGTTTTTTAATCGCAGTAGTTTTGGGACAAATTGCTCATTGTTTCTATGCTTCAGTATTAGTATTTAGCTTCATATCTGCTGGAATATTGGCCCAAAAGCAAGTCTCAGCTGATCCCTACATATGTTAAAAAATTATGAGTCCTTTTGGCCCTCCATATACCCCTTTTTCAATAAACATGAGCAAAAGTAAAGACGGGTACTTCTCAGACCATCAACCTGTCTGTAGGTCTAGCATATTATTTTATCATTTGGTACATTTTTTCTGCAACCTGGCAGGATTTCCCACTAGAGGTTTTTTGTGATTTGCTCACTTTATCATTAAACCCAAAAAGCAAAACCTCATGTAGGCAGCATATATACGAGGTCCATTAGTTGAAAATGAACGTGAATTACTTTGGCCTGAAAGTACAAAAAAGGGCAAGTACTTGCTCCCTAAGAATTCTGAAGGAAATTTTGTTTTAATAAAACACACACAATTTGTTTTTGGTAAAATTATTTCATTTAACTCAGAACGGTTTCTCATGATTGTCCCTATAGTCAATACAACTTCAGTTCCTGTTTTGTATAGATGAGGATAGAAAATAATTCTTGAAATTCTCACTGCCGGTCGTGTTTTATTCTTAATTTCATTTTCACTCTTTATGTTTTTCATATCTAAATTACTATATTTTGAATTTGTGATGCACCACAATGAATCCATTAAGCATATCATTACAGAACTGTGTTAAAGACTGTATTTTGAAACTGATCATTGTTTTGTGGCTTGTGTAGGTTTGTTCTACTATACTTTTCTTGCTCAAAGCACCATTTAACGTAGGGCTTTTCACTAACAACTTTGAAACGGCATATGAGAAAGGTGCGTTTCATTAAGTGTAATTGAAAACACTAACCCTAACATCTAGATATACATTATGGTCAGTTTCAATTCATTTACATAAAAATACTGAAGTTTTCCATAATGGCCCAAAACCCTCCTTAAATGCTCTTTTACTACCTCTTCAGTCCAGTGATATAGACCTGTTCAGAGCTGAGCTTCAGCCGACTGGGATCAAATCACACAGACTTTTTAAGCCAAATGATTGGTTACAATAAAATCCACTCATAGATCAAATTAATGGGGAAAGGACTTAATAGTACAGTTAAAACTGTTTTACAGAGAAAGAACCCTTTCTAGTACCTATTCATTTTCTGTGGTGGTATGTTCACTGTCCCTCTGCTTCTCAGAGTTGACATTCTCAGATTTTTATTTCACTTTGTCTCTCCATCAAGCAACCAAAGCACTGTGAATGCCTTCTTCTTTAAATAATTATAAAATTATTTAGATGGGCTTAAAAACATAGAACTCATGGTTTCAAATGCATGTATAATCTATTTATTATGCAAATAACTAATAGAAAAATTGGAAAAAAGACATCAACCAAGCAAACACAGCAGAAGACATTGGCTTTGATCACAAGTAATTGTGTGGCAGCAGTACCCACTAGGTCCAAAAGTTGACAACAGATATAGCAGTGTCACAAGCAAGAGGGTGACAGGCTGAGAAGATCCACAGACAGCACAGTGGTTCTGAGTTATTAGGAGAAGAGGGGTACAACTGCTGTGACAGTTTCCTACTCTCTCAGTGCTGCTCTGCCATATCAAGGCTCCTTCACTAAGCTGTTTCATTCTGCTGTCAGTGTGCTATACCCTAGCACTTCTGTTTTAAGCCAGTATGGATAGAGAAAACTGAATGTCTGTCCATCTGCCTTCTCTCTTACAGCTATAGTAATAAATTGCTCTTGTCTGGCCTGAACCTCCAAACTAGAGCCTGTCAGTCAACTGTGATGAAAGCATGGAGCAATATAAAACCTTTTTTTTTTTTTTTTTTTCTTTTTTTTTTTTTTTTTTTTTCTTTCTTTAGACTTCTGGGTGCATATGTGGCATATAATAATTCATTTCTGATGCCCATCTTTGTTATTCATTCCCTGTTCTTTATTATTTAGGGCAATTTTTTTTTTTTTTTTCCTAATACATGGCTGCAGAAGATAAAGCTCTGGTGGTGTGAAATCCCACACCTTACAATTTGCAGTTTGACACACTTCCCTCTTTCCCAGATACAGTTGCAGATTGCTTTTAGTGAAATGATTGCTATATGAAGGCTAAGCAGGATTTGTGGAAGGAAGGTTGATCTGATCCCTTTCAAGTTGTGGCATCCTAATGCACGTGAATTGCATAAGGTTTAACAGATCCACATGGTGTGCCTTTTCTGCCTTTGACTGGTTTCCTGGTTTGACCCTGGGCAGACACCAGGCACCCATGAAAAACACTCTATACAAAATTTTTTTGTATAGATGAAGTCTCTCTTCTCATTGTGGCTTAATCTTCAGAGGTTATAAACCATTGCTAACAACAGAGCATATCTAGAAAGCAAGCTAGAGAACAAACTTCTGTCTAGCTGTGTTGGTTTTGCACGGCCTAGGTTTTGTTAGCAGGGGGTCACAGAGGTGGCTTCTGTGAAAACCTGCTAGAAGTTTCCACTATGTCTGGCAGAGCCAATCCCTGATGGTTCTGAAGATGGCCATGCCACTGGCCAAGGCTGGACCAATGAGAGATGATGGTAATGCCTCTGTGATAACATATTTAAGAAGAAAATCAAAAAGTGGTGGCGCAGTTTGAATTCCAGCTGGGGAGGAGGAGGTGAGAACATGGGAAGGAAACAACATGGAGACACCCAGGTCAGTGAAGAAGAAGTGGGAGGAGGTGCTCCGGGCGCTGGAGCCAAGATTTCTCTGCAGGCCCTGGTGAAGACCATGGTGAAGCAGCTCTGCCCCTGCAGCCCATGGGGATCCACGGGGGATGCAGAGATCCACTCACAGCCTGTGGGGGAGGTGCCCATGCCGGGGCAGGTGGATGCCTGGAGGAGGCTGTGATCCAGTGGAAGAGCCAGTGAATAGAGGGGGGGCCCTGATTCCAAGCTGGAGCAGACTGTCCTTGGAGGACTGCACCCCTGGAAGAGTGACCCATGCTGCAGCAGTTTTGGGAGGAGTGTCTGCCCATGGGAGGGACTCACATTGCAGCAGTTTTGGGAGGACTGCTGCTCATGACAGTGGACCCATGCTGGAGAAGTTTGCAGAGAACTGTCTCCCGTGAGAGGGACCCCCCAGTTTTCACAGGTGAAGGACTCTGAGCAGCAGAAGATCTCAGGTGATGAACTGACCAAAACCCTCCACACTCTATCTCCCTGTATTGTTGGTGGCAAGGAAAGAGAGGCTGAGGAAAGGTGTTTTTAAGAACTTATTTTACTTCTCATTATCCTTCCCTGATTTTAGTAATAAATCCACTTTGTACCTCTAAGTTGAGCCAGTTTTGCCCTTGGAGTTTCTTCTCCCAGTCCATATCTCAACTCATGAACCCTTTGTTAATTTTTTCTCTCGTCTGCCCAGCTGTGGTAGTGGAGGGTGAGTGAGTGATTTTCATGGGTGCCTGGTGTCTGGCCAGTGTCAAACCAGGAAACCAGTCAAAGGCAGAAAAGGCACATCATGTGGATCTGTTAAAGCTTACGCAATTCACATGTATTAAGATGCCACAACTTGAAAGGGATCAGATCAACCTTCCTTCCACAAATCCTGCTTAGCCTTCATGTAGCAATCATTTCACTAAAAGCAATCTGCAACTGTGTCTGTGAAAGATGGAAGTGTGTCAAACTGCAAATTGTAAGGTGTGGGATTTCACACCACCAGAGCTTTATCTTCTGCAGCCATGCATTATGGAAAAAAAAAAAAAAAGGCTAATGGGGCAGTATTTAATGAAAAGTTTGGAGATAATTCTGTTAGGTATAAACTATTGTCCAACTCTGAAGCTAAGCCTGGATCTAGCTGCACCTAAGCTCTATCAGAAGTTTAGAAAGCAAGAGGGTATATTCTGAGCTTTGTGATTCAGCAGGAGTCTTCTTTACTCTTTTTTGTCTTTGGTCTCTGTGTAAATCATTCTAAAACTATTCTAGTAAGATTTTTCTTTGTGCGTTTCATCCATGAGGGAACGAAATTTTATGTCACACTTTTATAAATGTATATTTAACCCCACTTATGCTAATACCTTTGATTATAAACCTAAACCACACATTTGTGACAAATTGGCATAGTTGGCAGGATCCTAGATAAGAAGTTGTGACACCCTGCTGCACTGGTTTCTCTAGGAAAAACATCAGCTTATTCTACAAAATTTACAGGGCCTATGAGCAATATAGGCAGAGAATAATCTCTCCAGAAACTGTCTGTATCTGTCACTATGCAGACCCAAGGTTATTTCTTTTCATTTTCTTCCTAATGACTGTATTGAAAGAGAGCATCGAGACATGTGAGCAGCATCCCAAGACTATTTCAAAATTAAATGTGACAGAGGCAATTAAGCTGCTCTGGGGAACATGCAGTGTGACAAAAGAAGACCAGACAGTCCTGACAGATCAAAAAAGAGTACCACTAGAAAACTGTTCCTGCAAATGCTGTAGTTTTGAAGGACTGCAAGGAACCAGAACTGTTATAAATTGACCAGGAGACCAGCTCCTTTGAAAAGGCCTTTATTAGAAATCAGCTCTGGGTAGGGGGCTCGAGGGGCTGCGCACGCCGCCGCTGCTCCCAGTGAACACCACGGAGGAGGAGGTGCAGTCAAATCTGCTGCTGCTGCTGCTGCTGCAGAGTCGGGATTCCTTCCTCATGGGCGTTTCCATAGAATCACTTTGGCTCGTGTGGTCCGGGGCGTCACCTCTCTCCAGTTCCTTTCAGGTTATGGCGAGAAGGTAACAAAAAATACCTGCTACCTGCAGGTAGCTGGACGTGTGCCTCGCACAGCTTTGTCCTTCTTAGGTCCAGTTTCTGTGTCAGCCCGCTGGGTTTTAGGGGTTTTTCTGGCGTCGGCTGGATCTCCGGCTGCAGGCAGGCACCTTGGGAGTTTCCTGATTTCCATACTGGGTGGTGTCTCCAGCTCGATGGCAGGCAGGCAGGAAGCAGCAGGGGGGTAGCAGGAAGTGGCAGCGGGCTTTACTCGACGGAGAGGGGAAAACCCAGAATTCAGGGAGAAAGGGTACAAAACTTGGAACATAACAAGCAGAAATTCAGGGGTACAGATTCAACATGAACAGTTTAAAACAGGTAAGTAACAGTGCAACTTTAATTTTACAGCAAAACAGTATAACAGTACAACTTGGGAGTGCATAACCTGGGGCTTTCTATTTCTTTCACAGTATATATTTACTTTTTGGTGTCATCTTTCATAAGCTATTAATGCTTCACAGACCCTCAAAGATTTAAATTGTCTAGTTACCTTTCTATCAGAAGTGGCGGAAGCATTGTTCCTATGGTGGCATCTTTAAAAGATGTAATTTTAAAATATTTTTTCTGCTTTAAGGTGGATTTTTGTTTTAATTTTTTGTCTCTCTTTACAGATATTGTACGTAAAAGAATTGTCCACTTCATCTTGCTCCATGAGGAGGTTTCAATTCAGTATTTTATTCCAGCAATTGCCTGAGTCTTTTGGAATTTTGGTCACCTGAGAGCTCTTTCATGAGGTCTGAAATCTTTCATGAGTTGCTGGAGTATTTTGATGTAAGACACTGTTAAATGTAGCAAAGAGATGGACATTATTTCGATATTTATGAAAGTATTCAAAATATCTCCTCATCCAGACAGCAATTTTTGTGAAGAGTTATATGCTATGAAAGACACAATGCTGGGGAGTGTTGGTATATCTTAGTCTTAGGAGGAGCAAAACTGAAATTTGCCTTACCCACACCTCAAAGCATCCCAAAAGCACGCTTAATAAAACACTTCGGTCTCCTCAAGAAACTAAAGGTAGAATTCACCTCTGGAGTTGCTGCTGTGTCTATTCAGTATTGAGCAATGTAATCCAAGACCGGGGATCTCTCAGCAAGCTATCATACCTCCATGAAACAGGAGAGCCTTCTGGAGGGTTGCCAGATTGATATTTGCCTGGACAAGTATAGGGACATCAGGAACCTGGAGTGGAGACTTTGGTTTCCCATGGAAAACGGCCACCGTTCGTGTCTAATGCTGTCTGCCTGCCACTGGGATAATGCCTATTAAAATTCCACTAAAATTCCATACAAATGATGATATCTCCCAGATGGAATCTACCACCAGTTGAAAGTTTGTCTGCCCTTGTAGTTCCAAAGGCCTCCTACAAACTGACATCAGGAACCTGGGGTGGAGACTTTGGTTTCCCATGGAAAAGGTCCACCATTTGTGTCTAATGCTGTCTGCCTGCCACTGGGCTTATGCCTAGTAAAATTCCATACAAATTAGGATATCTCCCAGATGCAATCTACCAGCAGACGGAAGCTTTTCTCTTCTTGTAGTGCCAAAGTCCTCCTATAAATTGACATCTCTAACGTAGGGTAGATAATTTGGTTTCCCATGGAAAAGGGCCACCTTTCGTGTCTAATGCTGTCTTCCTGCCACTGGGCTTATGAGTGCTGAAATTCCATACAACTGAGGATATCTCCCAGGTGCAACCTACCACCAGATGGAAGTTTCTCTGCCCTTGTAGTGCCAAAGGTCTCCTACAAACAGACGTGTGGAATGTGAGGTGGAGACTTTGGTTTTCCATAGGATAGGGCCACTGTTAGTGTCTAATGCTGTCTGCCTGCCACTGGGCTTATGCCTGCTAAAATTCCATACAAATGAGGATATCTCCCAGATGGAATCTACCACCAGCTGTAAGTTTGTCTGCCCTTGTAGTTCCAAAGGCCTCCTATAAAGTGACATCAGGAACGTGAGGTGGAGACTTTGGTTTCCCATGGAAAAGGGCCACCGTTCATGTCCAGTGTTTTTTGCCTGCCACTAGAATACTGCCTTTTAAAATTCCATACAAATGAGGATATCTCCCAGATTGAATCTACCACCAGTTGGGAGTTTTTCTGCTCTTGTAGTGCCAAAGGCCTCTTATAACCTGACATGAGGAACGTGGGCTGGAGACTTTGGTATCTCATGTAAAAGGGCCACCGTTTGTGTCTAAAGCTGTCTTCCTGGCAATGGGAATTTTCTTGTGCTGTGCAGAAGCCGCAGAGACACAGCTGAGCTTCTGCTTACGCTGCTGAACACTGGGGCGACTCCAACTCAACTAGCAAGTGATTTTGTGCTGGCAAAGGCAACAGTATTAGTGCACAAGCGTGTTGTCTTGCCTGAAGCAGAAGCAAGCGGGTGTGCTTCTCTGCAGCATGGAAACACAAAGCAGAAGCACGCACAAGGCGAGAGGAGACTGCCTGACACGTCCTGCACTCAGTATAGCTGTCAGGTGAAACCCAGACATGATTAGTGAGGAACTAGCCACGGGGACTCTGCACTGTGCTGGGGGACTTTCTTTGAGTCGACCCGAAGCTCCCACTGAAGAAAACAGCTTTGCCGTCTTCTGCCTCAACGTCCTTGCAAACACCTGCTCTCCGCGATATTTTCTTGCCTTCCACGTTCTTCCCCGCTTTCCTTTCGCTTCTCTGCACACCCTGCGGCTGGCCCGAGGACACCTGCTTTCCTGCTGCAAAACGCTGCTCTCTCGGCAAAAAGGCAGCTTCTCATTCTGGACAGCTCTGCTGTGCACAAGCCGCAGAGAGACAGCAGAGCTTCTGCTTGGGATGCTGAACGCAGGGGGAAGTCCAACTCAAATAGAAAGTGATTTTGTGCCTGCAAATGCAGAAGTATCATTGCACCTGCGTCAGGGCTTGCTGGAAACAATAGCAATCAGAAGTGCTTCTCTGCAGCATGCAAACACAAAGCAAAAGCACGCACACGGCGAGAGGAGACTGCCTGAAACGTCCTACACTTAGTATAGCCGTCAGGTGAATCCTCAGTGTCAAGACAGTGTTGGGAGCACCAGCTTCCACCACGCTGTGACACCACAGCTCTGGCAGCACCAGCTACAATGTCTCTGGGACACCACAGTACCTGCAGAACAAGTTTCCACCACTTTGTGACACCACAGAAGTGGAAACAACCGCTCCCACCTCTCTGTGACACAACAGCAGTGGCAGCACACACTTCCACCTCTCTGTGACACCACAGCAGGTGCAGAAGCAGCTTCCAACCCTACGTGACACAACAGTGCTGGCAGCTCCAACTTCCACCTCTCTGTTACACCGCAGTAGTTAGGGTACTAGAATTGCCTTTTTTGTGATGACACAGAGCTGGCAGCAACAGCTTCTCCCTCTCTGTGACACCACAGTGCTGGCAGAACCAGCTTCCACCCCATCTGACACCACAGTGCAGGCAGCAGCAGCTTCCACCTCTCTGTGATGCCACAGCTCTGGCAGCACCAGCGTTCCTCTCTTTCTGACACCACAGAGCTGGCAGCAGCAACTTCCACATTTCTGTGACACCACAGTGCTGGCACCACCAGCTTCCAACTCCCTGTTACACTACAGCATTTGTACCACCAGTTTCCACCTCTCTATGTCACCACAGTGCTGCCTGCACAAGCTGCCACGTCGCTGTGACTACTCAGTGTGGGCAGCACCAGCTTCCACATCTCTGTGACACCACAGCGCTGGAAAAACCAGGTTCCATCACTCGGTGACACTGCAGTGCTGCCAGCACCTGCTTCCAACATTCTGTGACACCACAGTAACGGCAACAGCAGCTTCCCCCTCTCTGTGACACCACAGCAGTGGCAGCACACACTTCCACCTCTCTGTGACACCACAGCAGGTGCAGAAGCAGCTTCCAACCCTACGTGACACAACAGTGCTGGCAGCTCCAACTTCCACCTCTCTGTTACACCGCAGTAATTAGGGTACCACAATTGCTTTTTGTTGTGCCACAGAGCTGGCAGCAACAGCTTCTCCCTCTCTGTGACATTACAGTGCTGGGAGAACCAGCTTCCACCCCATCTGACACCACAGTGCAGGCAGCATTAACTTCCACATCTCTGTGATGCCACAGAGCTGGAATCACAAGCTTCCATCTCTCTGTGAAAACAGAGCAGTTGAAGCACCGGCTTCTACCTCTCTGCCACACCACAGTCCTGGCAGCACCAGCTACCAAGTCTCTGGGAAACCACAGTTCCTGCAGAACCAGTTTCCACCACTTTGTGACACCACAGCAGTGGAAACACCCCCTCCCACCTCTCTGTGACACAACAGCATTGGCAGCACACACTTCCCCCTCTCTGTGGATCCACAGCAGGTCCAGAAGCAGCTTCCCACCCTGCGTGACACAACAGTGCTGGCAGCTCCAACTTTCAAATCTCTGTTACACCGCAGTATTTAGGGAACCACAATTGCCTTTTTTGTTGTGCCACAGAGCTAGCAGCAACAGCTTCTCCTTCTCTGTGACACCACAGTGCTGGGAGAACCAGCTTCCACCCCATCTGACACTACAGTGCAGGCAGCAGCAGCTTCCACCTATTTGTGATGCCACAGAGCTGGCAGCACCAGCTTCCACCTCTCTGTGACACCACAGCTCTGGCAGCACCAGCATTCCTCTCTTTGTGACACCACAGAGCTGGCAGCAGCAACTTCCACCTTTCTGTGACACCACAGCAGTGGCAACACATACTTCCACCTCTCTCTGACACCACAGTGCTGGTAGCACCAGCTTCTATGTCTCTGTGAAAACACAGCCGTAGCAGCTGCAGCTTCCACCCCTTTGTAACACTACAGTGCCTGCAGAATTAGCATCCACCTCCTCTGAACACCACAGTGCTGGCAGCACCAGTGTTCCCCTCTCTGTCACTCTACAGTGCTGGCAGCACCAGCTTATACCACTCTGTGACACCACAGTGGTGACAGCACTCGCTTTTACCTGTTAGTGACACCACAGTAGTTCGAGCACCAGAATTCCCCTCTTTGTTACGCCACAGTGCTGGCAGCACCAGTTTCCACCTCTCTGTCACACCACAGTGGTGGCAGCACCATCTTCCAACTCTGCGTGACACCACAGCAGACCTAGTCAAAAGTGGTAGAGAAGTCAAGGTGGGGGATTGGTGTGTTCCAGTGTGTGTGTGTGTTTGCGCGCATGTGCGTGTGTGTGTGTGTGTACCTGTGAATGTGTGTGTGAAGTTTACAGTTTGTAAATTGAGGCAAGTTATCATTCAATTGTGGAGCAAAAGGACATTTTCGAACGTAAGGATCAAGGTCCAGGCAACCTTTTCCTCCTGGCGTATCTGTTTGTATGAGATGTAGCCAGAAACTTCTCAGTTTAGATTCAGATTGCAAGTGGGACACAGAATGTGATGGTGTAAATAGCTGAGCAGGAAAGCGTGTGGCATTGGCGTGTTTTGACTGAAGCCATTTGTCTGTGCAAGGAGATGGACATATGGGACTCAGCCGGTATGACACCACGCTTAGCTGAGAAACAAAGTGCATGGCTTCAGTGTGTGCTCTGAAAATGAAAGGCTGCAAGGAAAAGGCAAGGAGGCAGGTCAGCTAAAGCTTTCTGTCCTGGCACATTGAGCTGCTTGAAGTGGAACTGCTGTTCAGTTTTGCTCAGGATTCTGCAACACTGAAATGCTGTGCTTTTTCAGGTAGCTGAGAAGGAAAGGGAGAGTCACCTGTAGCAATGTATTTGAACATCTTAGGCCATAATGTGCCTTAGCCAAACCACCAGTAGTTATTCTTATCAGAACCCTCAGGAATTTGTCAAGGTTACTAAGACATAAACAGTGCTAAAATAAAAGAACTAGATAAAGGAGGCCCATAAAGTGATGGACTGTAACCAATCATATTTCCTGAAGGGTGCATGATGAATGCGGGGACAAGATGGAGCCTCCAATCAAAAAATGTCTGATCACATGAACAAGTAGTCTTAGAATGTATAAATATAGCTTAATGTAAACAGTAAATGGCTTCTGCCAAATCATATTGGCTGCTTGTACAGAAGTCCTGAGCTCCCACAGTCACCTGTACGTCTCCCACCGTTTGTAGGCTGCAAGGGGAAGGTGAAAGCCAGGCCTGGCCTTTGGCTGTGCGACTTGTTGCAAGGAAGCAGCTGCTGAATGCTTTCAGTTTTTTGGGATTTGTTAGAGTGGCAGGCTATGCTGGTACCTAGAGCTTGAGGGAAGGTGCACATTTCCATCATACGTTATGCAGTTTACCGGGTGCAAGCTAAACTTTGAGCAAGGACATTCTCAGCTGACACTGCTGGTCCTAGAGAAGACCAGTGCTATGCACTTTGCTTCTCAGTTCTACATACTGTGGCCTTCAACCACTCCTTCAGTTTGAATCTAAACTGAAAGGTTTCCAGCTATGGCTCTACAGACAACGAGCAAAAAGTAGAGAATGTTTCCCCATTGCCTCTTTGAAGATTAAATTTGTCTCTAACCAAAACTTCAAACTGTTTCATTTTAGAAAAAGAGGCACCTTGTTGAAAGTTATTACTAGGGTTTAGAGTTGGTCCACTAAGCTTGCTAACACCAGGCTTTGGGTACAGCAGGCAAGAGAGCAGTGAACTGTTAAGACATTGAGATAACAGCAGACTTGGTACATCAGGCGAGCAAACTGCAAACTTTTGATATGCTGAGAGCAAGCAGTAAACTTTTCCATGAATCGGGTGAGCCGGCCAATGAACTTCATGAAGTGAATGTGAAGACTGCCATTCTCAAAACTCTCTATAAGCAAGTGCCCAACCAGCCACACATGGCAGCACTGCAAAAATCTGCACAGTGCCAGAATCGTTGCTGTGCTGTGTTGTCCTTTGCTATCCTGGCTATTCCTGCAAGACTGCTCATGCTCCCTCAGATACCACCACCCCCCAACACCTCTGGTGCTGCTGCCACAGCCCTGTTCCCTCTCTGGCTCGCTTGACTACTATCAGAGTGACCAGAGAAAGACTCATTCCACTTTACACAGATCTCCCCCATTGCACTCTAAAAGCCAGCTCTGGACCCATGGTGGTGGTAACCCCTTCCCTGTGTTTCTCACAGATACTCTGGGCAGTTTTCCTACTTCTCTATTTCTCTCATTTCTTCTCCTCTATAAAAATAAAGTTCTATGATCACTTTGGACCCACACATTTAAACTTGTATGTGTTTAAATCTCAGTTTTGGGTATGTTTAGAACCCAGTTACTTTCTGCAGCTGTGGATTGAGGACAAACTTGTCTCTCCTCCCCTAAAGCAAATCTCAGGCTTTGCTGAAGCCAAGGAAATCTCCTGCTTCAGGGTCACCTTTCCTGCTCTGCCAGACCCCCTGAGTGTCCCAGCAGCAGAAAATTACCAGATCTGCTTGGTACTGGCAAATGCCACACCTGGGCAGAGCCAGTGTTGGCAATTTGCTGGATCTGGACTCCTGGAACCAGCAAATTACTGCATCTGGGTAGTGCTGGTGCCAGAACCAGAAAATTGCCCAATTTTGGCTTTCTGTGCCAGCAAATTGCTGGACTTGGGACACGCCGACACTAGGAAATTTCCAGATGCGGGCACTGGCAGTGCCAACGAACTCCAGGTAACAGGCTCCAGCTGCAGATAAAGAACAGATCTGGACCCCTCCCTCCATCCCTCCCTCCCTTTTCTTCTTCTCTTCCTTCCTCTCTCTCTCCCCCTCCCGCCTTCCCTCCCTCCCTCCCTCCCTTACTCCCTTCCTGCCTTCCTGGAATGAGGTACCCTCACCCTTCCAAAATCCTGGCTCTTCACCTCAACCCTCCACAGCTCAGGACCTTTATCTCAGCCTTCCCAATTTAACTGCAAATGCCCAGAAGACACTTCTAGGACCCAAAATTCCTAAAAGCAGCAGGAGCATCCCCAAAAGTGCCCCCTGCTGTTCCTCCTTCTAGTGCCTCACTCCAAGAGGGCAAACCACCCCATGCCCCCGCTTTCCAATCTCCATCCCTCACAAAATACATCCCACCCCCCACAGTTCCATCCCCACCCTACAACACCCCATCCCATCCCATCCCATCCCATCCCATCCCATCCCATCCCATCCCATCCCATCCCGTGCCATGCCATGCCATGCCATGCCATGCCATGCCATGCCATCACTCCTGGGCAGGAAGCCCCATCCAAGAGGGCCTTGGACGCTTCCAGTGATTCAGGGGCTGCCGCAGCTTCTCGGGCCAACCTGTGCCATGGCCCTTGCAGGGTACAATTCCATCTCCACGTCCCATTTCAGCCTGCCCCCAGGCAGCACTAAGCCATTCCCTGTGTCCTCTCCCTGCAGGCCCTAGGCAAGAGTCTCTCTTAGCCAGCAATTGCTGCTCCTCCCTGCTGTGGGGCAGAAGCTGCAAGTTGATTTTCTTCCCGTGGCCCTGGCCTGGCCCTCAGCCAAGGGCAGGACCTTTCCCTGGAGCTCTGCAGGCACTTGCTCGCTTCGGCCGCAGCCCAGCAGACGGAGCTCAGAGCTCCCTGGGGGGCTGCGCCTCCTTCCGAGGGCCAGCGCTGGGGTAGCTCCCACCTCGGCCCTGGGCTCCTCAGGGACTGCACCCGAGGGAACAGCTGGGGCTGGGCCAGGGCAACTCCGGGATGGAGATTAGCAAAGGCTTCTTCCCCTACAGGGGGCTTGGCCACTGACCAGGCTCCTCAGGGAATGCTCACAGCCCCGAGGCAGCCGCAGCTCCAGGAGCCTTTGGACACCGCTCCCAGGGATGCCCGGCTTGTGACTGCCTGGACTCCATGATCCCACTGGGTTCCTCTCAGCTCAGCCCTTTCTGCAATTCTCACCTTTGGCTCAGCCCTTCTGTCCACTCAAGGTGCTCACAAAGCTGTTGGGGGCAGGGCAGGAGCAGGGCAGGTCCAGCATTCCCCTCTGTGTGACACAGGAGTAGTGCCAGCCCCAGCACTCCCCTCTCTCTGACACCACAGCGTCGGCAGCACCTGTGTTCCCCTCTTTATGACACCACAGTGCTGGCAGCAACAGCTTTCCCCTCTCTGTGAAAGCCCAGCCCCGGCAGACCAAACATTCCCTCCCTGGAGACACCCAAGGGAAACATCCAGAGCTGCATCCAGTAAACACAACTAAGTGGCTACTGACCAGCCCCGGCCTGGGCAGATTTGGATTCCTCTGCACACAGCTAGGGGAAGGTCCCCTTGGCCACCTCCACAGTGCCATAGACAAGTGGCAGATACAGATTCTGCCCAGAGCTGATGGGAAAAGTTGATTGAAAAATAAAACGAAAATAAACACAAAGACAAACACAGAAAAAAAATTTAAAAAAAAGAATTCCCACAAACCGAGCAAAAAAGGCACCTTTGGCAGCTGCAGGGCCCTTGGAAATGGCAAGTGCCAGACCCTCTGCCCGTGGGAGAGAAGAGGGCTCTGAATTGCCCGCCCCTGGTATATAAACCCTGCTCCCAGGCTGCTTCACATACAGAATTCTTCCGGAGGACTTCAGAAAGATGAGAGTCAGATTTTTGGGGCAGTTTTGGGGGCAAATTTGCGGTGATTCTTGGCGGGGGGGGGGGGGGGGGGGGGGGGATGGGGGGGGTGGTGTTTGGTGGCGATTCTGGGGTTCCAAAGTTGATTTTGGTGTGGCTTCAATTGATTTTCGGGTGATTTTGGGGGTGGTTTGGGGGGCAATTTTGGGGGGTTTTAGTGCCATTTGGGGGGGCGTTGAGGGTGTCAAAGCCTGTTTTAGGGTCATTTGGGGTGATTTGGGTGCGATTTTGGGGGGGGGCGGGGGTTGGTAAGATTTTGGGATGATTTTGGGTTCAGATTTTGGGGATATTTTTGGCAGAGGCCAAGCCGATTTTAAGGTGATTTTTGAGCAGATTTGCGGTGATTTTAGGGGGTGCCAAGGCCAATTTTGAGGTGATTTTTGGAACGACGGTGGGGCAACTTCTGGGCAGATTTTGGGCTTATTTTGCATTGATTTTGGAACAATTCTGTGGTGATTTTGGGGCGCTATTTGGGGGCTTTTGGAGGCTAATTTGGGGAGATTTGGGAAGTTTTGGTGGCAGTTTTGGGGTGCCAAAACCGATTTTGGTGTGATTTTGGGTGGTATTTGTGTGATTTTTTGGGTTGCCCTGGCCCATTTTTGTGTGATTTGGGGTGTGAGTGTTTAGGGCGATTTTGAGGTGATTTTTGTGGCGATTTTGGGGATTTTTGGGGTGATTTGAGGGGGTTTGGGGCGATTTTTGGGATGATTTGGGGATAATTTTTTAAGGGAAATTTGGGGGTGATTTTTGGGGTGCAGAAGCCAATTTCAGCATGATTTTGGGTTTATTTTGCATGGTTTTGGTTGATTTGGGGGTGACTTTTGGGGCAATTTTGGGCGGTATTGAGAGTGCTGAAGCCACTTTTGGGGTGATTTTGGCCGATTTTGGGGTGATTTGGGGGGTGATTTTTGGGGTGATTTATTGAGGGGCTGAAGCAAATTTTTAGGGTGATTTTGGGAAGTTTTGAAGGTGCCAAAATCAGTTTTGGAGTGATTTTGGGGCGATTTTTGGGGCACCTTTGAGTTGGTTTTTGGGGCGATTCTGAGAGTTCTTGGGTTGATTTTTGGGGTGATTTTTGGAGCAATTTTGGGGGGTTTTGAGGGTGCCGATGATGATTTAAGTTTTTTTTAGGGTGATTTTTGGATGGTTTCTGGGGAGATTTTAGGGTGATTTTGAGGTGATTTTGGTGTGATTTTTGAAGTGGTTTTTGGGCAATTTTGAAGGTTTCTGGGGCAATTTTAGGGGTTTTGGGGGGTGCAGAAGCGGATTTGACAGTGATTTGATGTGATGTTGAGGTGATTCATGAGGCGATTTCGAGGATAGTTTGGGGATCATTTTGCGGTGACTTTTGGGGGGAGCTCAATCCAATTTTCAGATGATTTTGGTTGACTTTGTGGTGATTTTTTGGGCGATTTGGGGTGTTTCTAGGGCAATTTTGGTTTTTTTTTTCAGGATTGCCAAAGCCAGTTTTGGAGTAATTTGGGGAGATTTTGGAGAGATTTTTGGGGCGACTTTGGCGTTGTTTTTAGGCAATTTTGAAGGTTTCTTGGGTGATTTCAGGGGGTTTTGGGAGTGCAGAAGCTGATTTTGGGGCGATATCAGATGATTTTGGGGTGGTTTTTGGGACAATTTTGGAGGTGTTTTGGGGGTTCCAAAGCAGATTTTGGGTGATTTCAAAAGTTTTTAAGGAAATTTGGGGTGATTTCTGGAGTGATTCTGGGGTGATTTTGGTGTTTTAGGGGGTGTCAAAGCCATTTTTGGGGGTGATTTTGGGGCTATTTTTAGGGCAGGTTTTGGGGGTGCCAGAGCTCATTTTGGGGTGATTGTGGGTGATTTTGCAGTGATTCTGGGGTGAGTTTAGGGATGTTTTGGGGGCAATTTGGAGGGCTTTTGGGGGTGATTTTGGGCCATTTGGGGGGTGCCAAAGCAAATTTTTGGGGTGTTCTTAGGGATGATTTTTGGGTGATTGTTGGGGTGACTTACAATGGGTTTGGGGATGATTTTGGGGTGATTTTTAAGGTGATTTGAGTGCAGTTTTGGGGTGCAGAAGCCAATTTGTGGGTTATTTGGGATGATTTTCAGGTAATTTTTGAGGCAACTTTGGGGGTGGCTTTGGTATGATTTTGTGGTGATTTTTGCAGCGATTTTGGGGGTTTTGGGGGAAAATTTAGGGTGATTTTGTTGGGCTGTTTATTTTTTTTTTTGTGGGATTTTTTGGTGGTGTATTACCGGGATCCGGGCGCGAGTGGGCGCACGGCAAGGCCCGGTATTGGCAACCTGGTTCGATGGGGCCACGGCCGATCACCTCTTTTATAATACACAGACCGTGCCGGGCAATCACACACAACACTAATATAGTGGATGGTGAAATGCATTTATTTGAGCGCGCGGTAGCTTTTATGGATGTAGTGTGGTCACGTCACGCCGGTGGGGGTCTGCAAGGTACAACTGGATTTGGTAAGAACTGCGGAGAGGCGGGGACCCTAACTAACACCCGATAATTCTTCCGGCCGGGAAATCTATCTGCCAACAGTGGTGGGGTTTTTTTTCTTTTGTTTTGTTGGGTTTTTTTGTTTGTTTCTTTTTTTGTTGTTGTTGTTTTGTTTTGTTTTGTTTTGTTTTGTTTTGGTGTTCCAAAGCCGATTTTGGTTTGACTTTTTGGTGATTTGGAGGTCATTTTTGGGGCTGCCGAAGATGATTTTGGGGTGATTTTTGGGCCAGTTTTTGCGGGTGCCAAAGCTCATTTTGGGGTGATTGCAGGTGATTTTGATGCAATTTTGGGGTGAATTTGGGGTTATTTTTGGGACAATTTTGGGGATTTTAAGGGTTTTTGAGGGTGCCAAAGCCAATTTTTGGGGTGACTTTGGAGTGGTTGTGGGGTGATTTTGAGGGTTCTTGGGGTGATTTTAGTGTGATTTTTGGGGTGATTGTGCGAGCGACGCAGATGAGGACGAAGGCCACCTTGGTGCACCCCGACAGCTCCAGTATGTACACCAGCAGCTGCAGACCGTAGAGAGCAATGAACTGCTCCCGCGTCACGTTGTGGTTCCCGCAGGAGCTACGCGAACTGCGCCGGGTGATGTTCAGGGACAGCAAGGCGCCGACTCGGGGACTGACACCACCCCCCTTCAGCGCCGCCGCCCGCGCCCCAACATGGCCGGACCACGACCCCTCTGGCGCTCGGCCGGGCCAGACCCCACGGAGGGGCGGCGGCGGCGGCGGCAGGAGTGCGCAGGGCCGGGAGCAGCCCGCGGGCGGCGGCGGCTCCGCCCAGACACAAACTTGGAGCGGCGCCCGCGGCGGGCGGGGGGAATGGGGGCGGCGGCCAATCAATGCCGAGCGCGCACTCGCCCCGGCCCCAGCGCTGTGGAGCGGGACGGCCACGGAGAGGCCTCTGTCCCTCAAATCGCCGCCCCCATCACAGCGCCGCTGCTCTCCCACAGCCCCTCAGAGCCCTGGGACTCCTTCACAACTGCCCCTCACAGCGCGGGGACCTTCCCTCATAGCTACTCCCCCTCACAGTCCCAGGACCTCCTCACAGCTTCCCCTCGCAGACCGTCACCATGCTGGGCCCCCCAGCCTCCCACTGCACTGGGACCCCCTCTCAGCTGCGCCTCACATCACTGCCCCCTTCACAGCGCTGGGACCCCCTCACAGCATTGCATGCCGCTCACCGGTGTCTCCACAGCCCAGGCTCGAAATGCCCAAGGTGGGTACTGAAACTCCCAAACCAACCTCTCCTTACGTTCAGATCAGGCTGAGAGGGAAAGGAAAGAAATGATGCTGTGCAGAACATGGTCTCCCGTGTGAGTGGAGACTCATGCCATCCACAGCAGGTGAGGCTGCTGCTGGTTCATGCTGTGGTAACTAGGTATGATTCGTGCTGATAAAATTGAAACAGTAATCAATACTTTAAAATAACAAAGTAGTACCAAGTAGTAACCAGTAGTGCCGAAGAGGAGAGGGAGGGGGTTCCCCCTTCTCCTGCAGATGTTCATGAGATACAGGAAGAAACTTAGATAAGACTAGCTAAATTTGTCTGTGAAATGGGAAAGTTGGGGAAACTCCAAGAAAATTGTTAATTAGATGAGATTTATTGCCAAAATGTTCAAAGTTGCTATTTGCTTATATAATACAAGCTTAATATGCATGTGTAACTAAAGAGGCAGCTAAATACGCATGAGCAACAAGAAAAGTTCTTCAAAGGACACGTGATGAAGAGGATGAGCCTTCCTCAGAAGACCCCCAAAAAGTGGCACGACCCCCTAAAAGAGATGATGAAGCATGCGTAGTAAAGGTGGTGATGCAAACAAGTGATGCAAATCTTACGAATCGAAAATAGGATGAGGTGTCTGGTGGCACACATTAGCTTACACATTAAAGGGACCAATGCAAGGTTATCTCATTTGTACATGATGCGGGATTCCAAGGTCCTGCTCCGTACCCCATGGTTTATGTTTTTGCTTATGCATTATTAACCAAACCAATTTATTATTTGCTATTATTCATTGTTTGATTTTATTCAATTTTGTATAATCAAGATGCTTAATTAAAATTGCTGCTACATTTAAATTTTTTTTGGCTTTTATTATTGGATAATTGGGCAGCACATTTATATCAATGCCCAGCCCAAACGAGAGAGCACAGGGGTTTATCTGCCTTTCCAACCCCCTTGATGCACTACAGGCCCTCCTCAAAGCTCAAACAGAAAAGTAGTCTTCCAAACTTCAGCCATTGAACTTACTGGGAGGACAGAAGGCTCCTGAAGACCCATTTCCCAGCAGTACAACCACTCTTGCCAGAGATGGGACCAAATTCCATCCCACAAAACCTGGCTGGCAAGGCTACTTGGGTAAGGTCATGGAGGCCACTAAGGTGCACTCAGCACACTGGCTGGAAAAAAAAAAAAAAAAAAAAAAAAAAAAAAAAAAAAAAAAAAAAGCCTCTGCAATTGAAATATGAATAATAATGACAGGCAAGGTCTAACAGAGGGACCGAGTTGAAAATAAGTATTAATTTCTCATCCAGCCTATTTTAAATTGCCCAGTACAGCTTTCTCACTCGCACGGGTAATAGACCCTTTGTGCAATATTACACTGAATAGCAACAATTTGCTTTAATCGGTCACATAAGAAATTACCAAAAAGTAATGCCTTTTTTTCCAAAGAAGGCAATAAGAATATGGAAGCCTGTTCTGGCAACACTTCCCACCCCCACAGAGATAGATGTTTCATAGGGAAACCACAGCACTACGGAGAATGCTGCAAAATTAGATTTTGTATAGAGCAGATGCTCCATGCCCTGGGTACATTACTTTACCTGTACAAGGGAACTCTAGAAAAGAATTAAGAAAGGTCTAGCAAAAGTTGCCTTTTTATAGAGTTTCTGGCTTGCCAAAGAAAGTTGGAGAAGGAAGAGTTCCCCACCAATTCATTTTCAGCAAAATAAACTGATGCCTTGGAAAGGCTGACCTGAAACAGAGACTGGACAGAGCTAGAGAATAAAGTAGGTGTTTATTGAAGGGCATTTAGAAGGTACACCTTGGGCAGGACAAGAGCCTGACCACGGCTACACAACAAGATCAAAGCTATTTTGTGTCATCTTTGAAAACAACAGTTAAGTGCAGTTAAGTGTGATGTGGGTGGAACTCCATGACTCTTAGTTGTATGTTGAATGCTCTGTAGATGGTCACTTTAAGAGTGTTAAAGACTCCTAATAATACATTGGATGTTCTGTTGATGCTTAGACATATTGTTATCTTGAATGGTTTGTACCCAGTTTGTTACTCAAGTCCCAGTTTTGTATGCCCTTATCTCTTGTTGAGTTTCTGCTGCTCCCTGCCTGCACTCTGCACTTCCTGCTTCCTACTTCCTGCCGGCTCCCTGTCTGCTCCTCAAGCTGAAATTAATGCCTATTATGGAAATCGCAGAGACCCTCATGAAGCCTTGCCAGAATGTTTAGTACAATTAACACCAAAAACCCCTAGCAACAACGAGTCAGCACATAATCCAGACCCACAAAGGACGCCACCCAGCTGGCAAGACATCAGGCTATGTGTGGAGGCTTTTCACCTGTTCACCATAACTTCAAAGGCACTCAGAAAGAAAGACATCCCTGGACTCAAATGCGCCTAATGAGTTCCTGGGAATTTCTGTGAGGATGAATTCCCGGCTCTGCTGCATGAGCAGCAGAATCGAATCAGGCCTCCTCCTCGGCAGTGATTGAGAGAGGGGGAGCAGCAGCAGCAGCAGCAGCAGCAGCAGCAGCAGCAGCGGAGGCGTAGCTCGACCTTTGAGCTTTCCTCTTTTTAATAAAGGCATTTAAGGAGTTAATAATCATCTCCTCTCCTGTTTATTCATGTTAGTGGGAATCAATTGAGAGAAGTTCCAATGCCTGCACTAACCTGTGCTGCTTCAGTCCTCCAAGTGCTGACAACTTTCTCTTAAGTTGCAGGTCTATGGCAAAGACTGTCTTTATTATCCCATGGTGAGAGGAGATGTCACTTTTCTTTTGTGCAGCGTTGCCATGTGTTTTCCGCTTGAGACCAATGTCATCAGGCTCCCTCTCTGACTGGCTTTCTAAGCCTTGTTCTGGAAGGCAAATGCTCATCAGACTGACTTAGATGCTGACAGCCCCTTTCACATTCCCTTAGGCCTGCGTTGTTGGCTAGAAAAGCTTGGTCTTTCATTCCCGTAATGGTCCTGCTGAGCCTCTGCTCCATATCACACAGACAGACTTCTTTTGAGATCAATTTCCCAGCACCTTCCCTTGAACTAGGCATTAGCTACACCAGGTACAGCCTGGAGCCACCTTCATGTCCTCTGTTCATACATCCTTTCCTGTACCTTTTTCTTTTCTTCTCCCTCCATTTTGTGCTGGTAACAGACACCTCATTTAGGGGCTCTTCTATTAACAAACAAGCCAGATGTGTTTCAGCATATTTCATTCCTATCATAAATAAAGGGCCAAGCCTGGAGGCCAGTCTGGCATCATGAACTGCAGTGTTGTGATGTTCATTGTGAAAGGCATCCAGGTGTGTCAGGAGCAAATAAATGGAAATAAACTCTCACCTAAATACTGCAGATATAGTCTGGGTTTATGGTTAGCATGGACATTTGTTTTTTCATATATCCTTATTTTATTACTATGATTGCACATGACAAGTAATCCAACAGCATTAAAAATGAACAGCATCTGAATGGTTATTCCATAGAATATAAACAAATCTTGAAGCTGTAGGCAATGGAAGGGTGCCATTGCATCTAGTGCAGATTTAGCCAGCTTTTTTGCATGCAAAGAGAGGCACAATGCAGATTCTTTTACAGATAACTTTTCTTGTTAATACTTACCTACATGGAGAAGATAAATGTAGGATTTACAGAAACTTTCATTTTCTTGGAGCATTATCTGTCCTCTTAGCTGAAACAATAAGAGCAGAGACATCATACAGGTTGTAGGGCAAATCACTAGTAACTGTATTTCCCTGTTCCTTGCCTATTTGGAGTTAAAAGGGTTGATTTACAAAAGGTGACCTCATCTCAAACCTGTTGAAATTGCTGAAATGACTTCTCTGCTTCCCTTGGCTACAAATGATTCGCAGGTAGTGAAAAGTGTTTACTCTTCAGGGCACGCCTCACGTTCTACCTTATCCTGCACCCGACTGCTTCAGCTCCTGCTGCTTCCTGCAGCCCCAAAGCAGAGCTGTATGGGGCTGCCTTGACTCTCCCCACACAGTGAAACCACCAGCTATGTAAACATGTTTTGTCTAGAACTGGAAAGAGAGGCTGTGCAAGTCTTTTTAACCAAAAAAGTATGGAACTGCTTTGTCAAGAAAAAGGGGTCCTTTTCCCTTAATTGACATTACTGATTTAAAGATTTGAGCAACTGCCCTGCTTCCTTGCTTTCCAAAATATGCTCCCAGCAAAGAACTATTTGCACTAGGCTTGTCTTGCCTTCCACATTCTTACCCAGCTCCCTTTAGAATCTCGGCACTCACTGCAGGCTTCTCTGTGGCAAAGCACGGCTCTCTCGGCAAAAGGCAGCCTCTCGTCCTTGACAGCTCTGCTATGCAAAAGCAGCAGAGAGCCGGCAGAGCTTCTGTTTCAGATGCTGAAAGCAGAATCAACTCCAGCTCGACTCGACAGTGATCCTGTGCTGGAAAAGGCAGGACTCTTGCTGCACAAGTGTCTTGGCTTGCTGGAAACAGAAGCAAGCACGAGGGCTTTTCTGCACACAGCAAACACAAAGAGCAAGCATGTGCTCTGAAAGAGGTTTTCCTTCTGCGGGGTTCCCAGGGAGGGCACTCTGCAGAAGCCTGCGAAACTGCCCGGAGTGCTCTTATGCTCCTGACAACCCCTGGGACGCTTATTTGTGATGGTCTGTACAAGCGGCTTATGGCCTAAGGGAGAAGGATTTCTTATAAGGACAGGTGGCAGTGGACATGGGGAAGAGCCTTAGGATGAAAGGAGGCAGGTTTTGATTAAATATTAGGAGGAAATTTTTCCCTGTGAGCGTGCTGGGGCCTTAGCACAGGGAGTCCAGAGAAGCTCTGGCTGCCCCTGGATCTCCAGCAGTGTCCCGTGGCCAGGTCAGATGAGGCTTGGAGCAGCCTGGGACAGTGGAAGGTTTCCCTGCCCAGGGCAGGGGAGTAGAACTGGATGAGCTTTAAGGTCTCCTCCTCAATTTAGTGATTCTGATGGTCTTGCTGAGGTCCGTCAGCCTGAGGAGCTGTTGCAAAATCAGGCTGAAAGATGAGTGCTTGTAATTTACACTGTGTAAAGCAAGAATGAATGCTTAAAAAATTCTAATGCATGGGGGTTTTTTAATTTTTTTTTAAGGGGTGGGTAGAGGTGCTTCCTTTAATTTTCTTCTGAATAGATGTTATTCCTTACTTGCAGCATGGTAGAGACCCTGTTCTGCTCTGGCTGCTCAAGGACACTTGGCAGCATCTCCAGGTGCACCTCAAGGCATCTCAACTACAAGAGAGATTTGTTCTGTTTGGGTATTGACTCTGTTGAAAAATAAATGCAGAATGTTTATGGGTCAGCCAGCTAGCTCCACTTCACTCACCAGGTATTGCTCTGAGAGTGCTCCTGTTATATCTCTGGCAAGTCTGGAAGTAGCTTTTTCTGCTGCTCTGTCCCAGAGTGGTTTTCTGTATTGCTGTTGTAGTGCTCAGTTGTGAGGAACATTGCCCGTGTAAGGCAAATCCTAGGAAAAAACCAACCAAACAAAACAGCTGGGTCTGCCTTTTGTATGAGAAATCACATTCCAGCCAAGAAAATGTCACCAGGTGCAGGGCACAGGAGGGTTCCTTCCTGTTTGGTCAGAAGAGTACACAAACCAAGCACCAAACAGGCCTGGCTAGAGCCTGTCAGGGGTCAGCATTATCAGCAGGAAGTGTGGCCAGAGGGGCTCAGGAAGAACTTGGGGTGGCTCTGACCTGTACTGGCCACATCTGCTCTGTCCTTGCTGAGGTGGGCAAAAGCAAATCTGACAAGTGAATACATGCTTGAGCCTCACTCAGCTGTCTTAAAATCTGTCTAGAAAATGAAAGTGTGCTTGGGCTTAGTTGGTGTCCGGCACTTAAAAGTGGTCTTCAAATATTGTTCAAGAACTGTATCCTGAGTTAAGGCTCCATGCTAGAGTTAGAACAATGTGAAATTATTCTTCTAATAGACAGTGGTTGTTCATCTGGACTGGTTTTAATGTCTCTGTTTTTTTCTGAATTTCCCATTTATTTTGCTGTATTGCTGTGGATGTTCACCCTCGTACTCTCGTCAGTGGTTTTGGGATTTTTTTTTTTTCTTCATTCCACAGCTATAACACCTTTTTTTTTTTTTTTTTTTCCTTCCATGGCAGTAAAATTTTCTAAAGCACTAACTGGCTGCAGAACGGCATTTTCTTGGAAAGTAATGCTGCTTCTCCCAGCCAGGGCTGCACTGTTCTTGGTGTCTTGGTGCAATTTTTCACTGTATCCTGTAGCCCCAGAATCCATGGCTGTCTCTCAGGGTTCTGAAAGAGTGTTGTATTTGGATTTTTGGCTTCAGAGTGGGAAGTGCATGATCTAAACTGTGGCATCTCAGCTATGTTCTAGGAACCCTGGAAAAGCAAGCTCTTGTTCATGAGGAGCCGCTAACTCTTCAAAGTCGAGCTGTCTTGCAAGAGGTGCTGCAAAGAGTGAGATTTAACCTTATATCATTCTTTGTTTAAATCACATCTGTGAAACTTTAATATGCTTCAGTAGTTTCTGCAGGAACAGCTTCTTTCACCCAGAGCAATTCAGTGCATTTTAACATGTACTGGACTGCTTCGTGTAATTGGTATCTTGTGTTATGCAAGATTTTCAGTAACTTTTCCTTCAATTTTCATGGCAATTAGTGTTTTCTGCTTATCAAGCAAAGCATTAGGTTCTTATTTATGTCTCAGTAATTTGATATGTTGTTTCTAGTTAGATCTGATTCACTTCTCCAGATCTTGACTTAACTTTTAGTCACATTTCTTCTGCCCTTTGTGCAAACGGACTTAATGTTTTTGCTGTTTGTCTCTAAATAGCAATCATAAACTAATCATGACAAATCCAGTTGATGTTTTGCTCTACTAAAATCTCGTGACTGCAGGTAGGGAGAGTTGGGAGCAAATAGCGTAAGGAAGTTGACTGTGGAAGCTGAAGGTTGTCCAGCAAAAGCTGAGTGTGTGGCTCTGACACCTACCAAGGCTGGAAAGAGTTACTGTGTGGACAGTGAATGTTAAAGTCAGGTGAGCTTTCAGAGGATGAAAGTAGCAAGGAAAGGATCAAATGACAAGAATTGGTGGTGTGAGATCAGAGCTGAGCCCTTTCTCATGTCTACACATGCTCTGTGTGTTGTCAAATTCTGTGTGTAACCAAGTATGTTTCTCTGGTTACTTTTTTCTGTTTAGGTAACTCAAACATTTTGTTACTGACATACCTGCCAGAGGAGCTTACATTACTCCGGTGTAATTTGCGAGGCAGTTTCTGCTCTGACAAGTTTTTGAAGGCTGCTCAACAGCAATAGACCTCATTCTGGATGTTTGAAGGTGAGAGAAGAGATGGTCGCATCCCAGGAGCCTGATTTTGGAATGCTTTATGGAATTGGCCGAGAAGCTTTTACTTCTGGGCTTTCCATAGTCTGTGGCAGGTCCAGCTTGTGCTTCAACTTAGAGCGCTCAGTCCAGAGGGAAATGAACCTTTGGGGAAAGTCTTACAGCTCTACTCAGTGTTTTATGAATGATGATGATTTTCTGGAAGGAGGCTGTCCATTCTGACCCATTTTCTTCTCTCTCCTTGCAGACTGTACCTGCTGGAAGGCTGAGGTGAGACCAGGATGTGCAAAATCTCTGGCTCTCTGTGTCTTCCTGAGGCTGAGGCCATGTTTGTTATCAGTGACAACATAGTGGAAGATGCTAAAGACTGAGAACTTTGGGGTTTTTTTCCCTGAATCCCAAGACTGCAGCTGTGCCCTGTATACCTCTTAAAAGAGTTCCTGAGTTTAGAAAGGTTTCTACAGTCTGCAGTATTTATCTATAGCTCAATTAAAAAGAATCCTACTCTATCAATGTGGTGTTATTCACTTTGTTTGAGTTGGTTAAATAAGCAAATAATAAGCAAATCATTGATAAGGGGTTTGAGCATCCCTTGGATTGCCCTTGGAGTTGGCAGTTCTTATTTAATTCCTTTAATTCCTTTATTCCTTTAATGTCTTTCAATTATTTCTTAAGCAATTACTGCAATTAAGATATACAATAAGGACAACAGCATCTCTGCCCTGTTGGATTGGGAAATCCAAGCCCTGTTCCTGGGAAAGATTGAGGGGATGGGGAACTGAGCCTAAGGCTGGGTTTTGACAGTGGGAATT